>CM059604.1:94707783-95957783 GCA_030412105.1 Cyclura pinguis
TAGGTGTGTCACATGAACATAATGAGCGAAGGGGCTGCCTCTCCCACTGCCACCGCCACCACCATCTTGGGCCAAGGAAGACCCCAGCAAGGGTGGTGACAGCAGGCCAGGTCCAGGTGGAGGGGCTGCTCCACTTACTGAATTACTTACTGAGCTACTGTGTTGTGAAACGATGCATGTCTAAAAAGTGTGTCACCAAAATGAAAAGTTTGGAAAGCTCTGGGATATACAATCCAAGGGTAACTTGTTACAGTTCTGTCAGTCATGTCTTCTTTTTCTGGGGTCTCTGGGCACTGTGATTATTCAGAGAATGCCCACAGAATTACAAACAGTTTCACAGAAAATCTCTACACATCACTGAACTACAATTCCAAGGATGGGGGCGGGCTGACAATTTTAAAAGGATATGAAAAAAATACAAGCTTCTAGCATCAGTGCATCCACTGGATTGTTACAAGGATCAGCTTAGAAAATCTTATTTATTAAAATATTTCTGCTCTTCTTTTCTGACATAGGCACAAACACCCCTGATCACAGTGGCTAATAGATACATTCAAAATCCAACAATCTAGGGCTGGATCTGCTATTAGACATATGCAGTCCACTAAGAATGCAGTCCCCTAAGAATGTATAGTGGTTTGAGTATTGAAATAGGACTACGGGAGACTAAGGTTTGAATCCTCAACCATGAAAACCCACTGAGTGACCTTGTGCAAGCCATACTTCCTCAGCCTCAGAAGAAGGCAATGGTAAACCTCTCCTGAACAAATCCCGCCAAGAAAATCTTATGACAGAGTCATCTTAGCATCATCACAAGGCAGAAATGACTTGAAGGCACACAGCAATAAAATCACCTAGGGCAGATACTGTGTGGCATGGAGGGGGTAGTACTAGATACCCACTGGAGGCTAAAGGACAGAGTTGACTGTTCCAGGCAGCCTGCCTTACATATGTTAAACTAACCTGTTCCCCTCAAGTGTGATGACATACTCTACACATCACCAGTTCTGAAATAAGATTGGCTTTCATAGGTCAAATGGAGGGGACATCTTGTTCTTCTACACAGGCAGCAAAATGGTAAGACATCATGCAATCTTAACATTAGAAAAACAGCATCAAAAATCAGTTTCCTTCCCAGCCCCAGTCTGCCAGCGCCGGCAGGCACACATCCCTAAGCAGCTGCCAAAAGAATACCACTGCTGATCTCTTGGGCCTCCTTTTCTGGCACCTCAGTGAACACTGAGTGATAACTATTGCAATTGCCCTCAGTGATATAAGGACTCAACATCACTTTAGAGCAGTGCTACTCAAAATTACCATAGAGCCAGGTGGTATTCTGTACCCTCTAGTGCAGAGCTTTCCAAGCTTGTCATGTTGGTAACACACTATTTTTGACATGCATCATTTTGTGACACAGTAATTCAGCTTTACTAGCAAATCAGAGATACTCAAAGGTGTATCTAGGGTGGGCAAAGGCTGACCCCCCCCCCGATCCTGGCCTGCTACTGTCACCCTCACCAGGAAAGATCCCAGTGAGAGCGACGGCAGGGGAAAAGGCAGCCCCTTCCCAGCCAGTCGTTGCCCACTGCCGTTGCTCTTGCCAGGGAAAGGCCGCAGCGAGAGCGAAGGAAGTGGGCCAGGCTTGTGGGGAGGTCTTTCTCGGCTGGGGAGGTGACACATCAACACACTACAGGCGACACATTAATGTGTCACGACACACCACTTGGAAAGCCCTGCTCTAATGATTGCTTCCCCCCTTCTCTAGAAACAAATATAGGGCAAGTAGAATAAGGTAGAGCAGACTAAGTCAAAGAACTGATTTGCTCCACTGGAGCATGGGGCTGATTATAAGCAGTCGGATTACCTTTATAAAACAGAGAGAGAGGGGGAGAGAGACCAAATGGTTAAGAGTTATCATAATTTCTCCTAACTGTTTATAAATATTCTGAGTCATTTTAGCCACCCAAAAATACTAATTTGCTAAAAACTCTATACATGACGGATCAGGGGAAATATACTCAGAGGTAGTGACTTCTGCAGCAGGTGAAGGAGAGTAGTTATCCCTATTCTTAGGAGGAGATTTATTAACATAATCTAGAACTAAAAACCTATTTCTGACTGGGATAGTAAAAACCTCCTGGTCCGCCTTATCACTTTTGAGGACAGAAAACCATCCATTTCAGATTGCTGAAATTATATTCAGAAACTGGATCATTAAAGGAACTATGCCTATTTTTGCCTTTTATAGTTACTTCAAAAGCAATTAAGGTTTAAAAAATCTACAGTATGTTCTTCACTAGAAGATATATCAATCTCAGGCTGTCCAGTACTTTGTAAAACTCTTGAAATTCCTGTATTTTGAAATGGGTCTGGCAATCAAACAGGCAAATGGTGAAGCAGAATCAAACTTAACATGAGACAGAGTGAAAAGTCTACCTCAAATGGATGATTGGAGCTGTTATGAAGTGGCAGCCCATTATTTAAGTTCATTATTTAACTTATTTAAATTTTTATTGCTATATTTTTGCTCCCAGGAAGAGGTGCTTGTGGGATTTTCTGTTTCAGGCATTAAAATGACACAAACAGTGTCAGATACTAGTGAGTACTATTATCTTTGGGAACATACCATTTTACTGAACCTCAAGCAGCAAAATGTCTTCAGCCAGCCCAGCAGTGGAGAGCCAAATTTCCACTGTTCTGAGCACCACTGTGTCTCCCTGAAGTGAAACATAAACATGAGAAATAGTGTTTTGCGATTGTACAAAAACAATGACTAATATACTTTACTCTTTTCATTTGTTCAGCCAGCTAAAGAGTTTTGATTATCTTGGGAAAGATTCAAATTTACCTAATTTGGAAAACCAGGTGTTTACAAAAGTTTTCCCCAGTTTTTGCTCCCAGTTTCATCAATGGTTCTCAGATGTTGGGCACCACAACCACCCCTGGAAAAGGTTTTTTCACCAGGAGAATGGGGCCTCTCCAGCGACAGTTACGCCAGGGTGAATATGGGTTGTTCAAGTTTTCCCCCATGTTCGAAAGTGATTTTGTCCAGGTAAGCCACAGGGAGAATTTGGGCTAAAGTGGAGGGAAGATAACCCAGAAAGTACAAAGGAAAATACAGGCAAATATGGGTGGGAAATGGTTTAATTCATTAGTGGGCAACCTCACCAGGAATGGGGGCAAATTCATCCCTGACAGTCTTCTGCAGGCTACATCATGCACCTCCCCTGTCTGATTATCCTCACTGATAATCAGGAGCAAACAGACATGGAAAAGTCCTTAGTGGTTTCTTGGAAATAACATCCTCCCCAAAAAATAGCACATGGGGTAGTGTGTTTCCCCTGTCATGCTCAAGATTCACTTCCTCCCATGCCTCAGAATCACAGAATCATAGAATCCTAGAGTCGGAAAGGACCACAAAGGTAATCTCATTCAACAACCTGCCATGCAGGAACATACAGCTAAAGCACTCCTGAAATATGGTCATCCAACCACTGTTTAAAGACTTCCACAGAAAGAGTTCACTATCCTTTGAGGCAATCTATTGCACCCTTGAACAGCTCTGACAATTAAAATGTTCTTCCTAATGTTTATGTGAAATCTCTTTTCTTGTAATTTGAATCCAGTGGTTCAGGTTGTAGTCTCTGGAGCAGCAGAAAACAAACTTGCTCTGTCTTCTACATTATATTACCTCCCACTCTTTTTTTCTCCAAACTAAATATACCCAGCTCCCGTAGCTGTTCCTCATAAGGCTTGGTTTCAAGACCTTTGATCATCTTGGTTGCCCTTCTCTGGACATAGTTCAGCTTATCAATATCCTTCTGGAACTGTAGTTCTAGAACTGGATACATTATTCCAGGTGAGTTCTGGCCAAAGCAGAATAGAGTGGCTCTACTACTTTCACTGGTCTGGACAAAAATGTCCTGTTGATACAGCTCAAAATTGCATTGGCTTTTTTGACCACTGCATCACACTGCTGACTCACATTTCACATGAGATCTACTAAGACTCTGAGATCCTTTTCATGTGTATTGCTTTCAAGCCAGGTGTCTTCCATCCTATATTTGAGTATTTTATTTTTCCTGTCTAGATGTAGTATCTTACACATTTATCCCTGTTGAAATTCATTTTGTTAATTTTAGGCCAGTTCTTCAAACTATCAAGGCCATTTTGAATTCTGTTCCTTTCCCCTGGGCTATTAGCTACCATACACACACCCCAATTTGGTGTCAGCTGCAAATTTAATAAGCATGCCTTCTATACCGTCATCTATGTCATGTATAAAGATTTTACACAACACCAGGTCAAGGACAGAACACTAAGACACCCCACTAGTCACTTCTCTCCAGAATGAATAATAACTATTAGCAAATACTCTCTGGGTTCTGTCTGTCAACCAATTAGAGATCCACCTAACTGTGACACTGTCTAGTTCACAGTTCACCAGCTCGCCTACAAGGATATCATGGGGGATCTTGTCAAAAGGCTTACTGAAATCAAGATATGCTACATTCATATCATTATCTTTGTCTACCAAGCACATAATAAAAAAAGAGATAAGATTAATCTGGCATGACATGTTCTTGAGAAACTGATACTGACTTTTAGTGATCACAGGGTTCCTTTCTAAATGTGCCCAGACACACTGATCTGTTCTAAATCCTTTTCTCGTTTCAATATCAGGCTTACTGGTCAGTAGTTACTTGGGTTCTCCATTTTGCCCTTTTTGAAGAAGAGGATAACATTTGCCCTCGTCTAATCTGCTGGGACATCTCCTTACCTTCAGTTCTCAGAGATAATTGACTGTGACTCTAAAATTACATCTGTAAGTTCTGTTAGTACTCTTAGATGCAACTTATCTGGCCCTGGATACCTGAATTCATTTAGAGTAGCCAGATATTCCTTTACTACCCCTTTACCTCTTGAGCCGCAGTCCTCTTATTGCATGATTCATTTCATTTTCACCAGTTAGAGCACTTTTTTCCTTCTGGGAGAAGACTGAGGCAAACAAGGTGTTAAACAATTTGGCCTTCTCTTTGTCCTCTGTTAGCATTTCACTATCTTGTATACGGTGGCCCTACTATTTCCTTGATCTTTTTCTTGCTGCAAACATAGGTGGAAAAAAGCTTTTGATTATTTTTAACCATGCTAGTGTTACTGAGTTCATCCTGAGCTTTAGCTTTTCGTACTTTCACCCTTCAAGTACTGGCTGTTTCTTTGTATCCGTCTTTGATGGTTCTCTTCTTCTTCCATTTCTTATACATGCCTCTTAAATCTCAGCTCACTTGAAAGTTCTTTCAGTTTCTTTAGACACCTCCCACTTTCAAGGGCACATTAAGGTTTTTGTAGGCCCTGTGCACTCTTGTACCGGACTCTCCACCTCACCTCAAAATACCACTAGGGATGTTTTCGTAAGCCCTAAAATCTTATTTTTGTAGGCCCTAAAATTTTTGCAGGCCCTAGGCACTATGCCTAAAGTGCCTAATGGATAAGGCAGCCTCTTTTATGCCTTTTTGGAATTGTTTGCAAATGTGTCTTCAGTATCTTGCCTTTAAGAAACTCCCATGCATCCTGAACTCCCTCTGCCCCTTTCAGCATTTCTCAACATGGGATCTTACCCAAGATTTCCCTAGACTTATCCAAATAAAGCTTTCTTGAAGTCCAGAGTGCAGGTTTTAATACATTTAGCTTCCCCTTTCTTCTGTATAACAAATCCCCAAAGAATATGGTCACTCCCACCCAAGGATCTCACTGTTTTCATCTTACTGACCAACTGATCCCTATTGGTTAAGATCAAATCCAAAATAGTTGATCTTCTTTTTGCTTCTTCCACTTTTTGTACAATGAAATGGTCTGTAAAACAAGCAAGGAATTTATTGGACTTTACACCCTTGGCAGAGTGTGACTTCCAACTAATATAAGGGTGGTTAATGTTTCCCATTACTCCTATATCTCTTTCTCTCTCTTGCTGTCTCTCTTTGGTTTGTTTGGAGCATTTGATTGTTTCTTTTAGGAAAGTATCATCCAAATTTTCAGTCTAACTGGAGGACCTATAGTAGATTCCTCCAATGAGATCACTGTTTCTCTTCCCTTTAATTTTTACCTAAAGGCTCTTAACCTATTTTCCATGCTATACATCATGGATTTTGTCACAGCTGTACACATCTTTAACATTTTAATGTTACTCCTCCTTTCTGGTCTCTTTCTTTGTACTAGATTATACCTTTCCATTATTACATTACAATCATGAGATTCATCCCATCAGGTTTCAATGAAGCCCATTAAATCATATTTGCCTTCCTGTGTTAAGACTTCACATTCATCTTGTTTATTTCCCATGCTCCTATAATGTAGAGACATCTAAGACCATGAGTCATCGTCTCCAGATGATTCCTTGTTGATTGGGTTTCATGCCCATTGTTGGGCTCTTGTACTATTGGCCCAACTCCCTCTGTATTGTTGAAGCTATTGTCACCAGTACACAGTGTCCCAGTGCCCTCTGGGATACTGTCTCTTTTCCCCAAATAATTCATTCTAAAACTCTCCCTATTAGATTTGCAAGATTTCTTGTTTTAGAGTAAAAGTACGTTCATTAACCACTATGCCGCAGCAGCAGGTACTCCATGGCACACCAACCTGACCAGAGGAGGTATGTGTGCATCACAGGTTGCTCACCATTTATTTTATATCTAAAATGAGAAGTTTGCAGAACTCAAATCTGCCTGAAAGTTCTGCTCTCTGACTTGTGAATCACTTTTTCATTCTTCCCAGATGAGATGAAACTGGAGGTTTATGATTAGCACAGGTAGCAGAATTTATAATCCATCCAGCCAAGTGCAGCCCACTATCCACTGTTCACTATCCACCATCCTGTGGCCCACCAGGCATTGACAACAAAGCCCTTTGGGGGTCAAAAATAAACAAAGAATCATAATACTCCTCCACCATCTGGCGAAGAGATTTTCAGAAAGGTCATTTCCGCACGGGTTTAAAGAAACGGTGCAGAGCGTCCTCCAGGGAGGATGTCTGCACCTGGGAGCGGACTGGGTCGGACCTACTTAGTGTAGTTCCGCACCTCAGCCAGTTCCGGAACGACCCGAAGTGGTCGTCCAGCATGCTTTTGAAAGATCGCTTGAAACAGGTCTTTCAAAAGCACGGAGCGCGCCACTCCGTGCCCGCGCTCCGGTGCAGATTTGCAGGCTTGCACCAGTGCGAGCCTGCGATCTGCCGGGGACGGGCTTTAGGCTGGTGAGCTTCAGCGGTTGGTGGAGAGCCTTCACCAATCGGAAGCCACCATTTTACAGGCTGGTGCGGAGCGGCGGCCACTCACTGCTCCGGACCAGCCTGGACCCAAGCATGGAGCCAAGAAGTCCAGTAAGTACCGGATGGGGTGATTCCCTCGCCCTGTGCGGAAATGGCCAAAGAAAACAAGTAGATAATGGAGCAGCAGCAAAAACAAGGGAAAAACAGGTTTTACAAAATGGTAACTTCTTCAGAACCTGATTCTCTGGTGTCTTCATAAACTTCAAGAACCTGGTCTTATAGCCCATCTTTTCTAATCTCTGCCATTCCTCCATTCATCCACCCGAGAGCATTTAGGTGACCTCACCCAGTTTTAGATCCTTACTCTCCAACATGCTTCTATATATTTGTTAGAATAAATCTATCTTGAGTGATGTTTTTATGGCCTTATTTTTAAACAATGGTTGGAGGGCACTAGCAGATACTTGGTGAATGGTAGCGAATTAAGGATTACGAAACATTAGATTTTGCATTTTTCCATTTTGAGAAGGTGATAACTACTATCTGGTACCTCAGATTAGCAAGCAAGGTGGTCCGATTGAGATTCACAATCAAGAACAAATTGTGACTGTTGGCATCACCTCAACAAGTCCTGTTCTATTGATCCCCAATGTGCTGCTCCTGGCTCGGCCCATTGCCCCACCTGAAGAGTATACTTCAAAAGTCACAAAAAAGCCCCGCCGTTACCCTCCAGTGAGATATGAATTAACAAGGTGAGTCTTCCTACAAGGGCATCAAAAGCAATATTCCACATCCAGTTCATCACTGTAGAACATCAATGGGAGCAAGGAAAGATTGACTAAATCTGAATCACTAGCAACTAGTCCATATGGCTCAAAACTGGGCTTTATATTTACCATCATTATATATTGACCCAGATAGCACTATTGGGTTGGCATGCTTTTGATGAGGAACTATGTTTGTAGTAGTGTGCCCTCATCACAAGCAAATATGTAACTGAATGGAAGAAATTCAGAAGTTACATATTTGAAGGATGGTTCTTTCTACAAAAAGCTATTCTTCCATTCCTCCCAAAATCCCAATACCTAGTCCTGAAACGATTTGCTCCTGCTAAAGGCAAATCTTATCTCTCTATGCAGCCCAACATCAGGGATTTCACCTTCCTAATACTCTGCTTGAGTGTCAACATCCTGGGAAAGTAGAGTGAACAGTAAGACTCTTTTTAATACCCGCAGAATCCTAGGGCAAGACTTGCTGAAAATGAAGCTGATATTTGTATCTGTAATTCAAACTTTGTAAGACAGCATTTTAAAATTGCAGTTGTAGAAAATGAGCATCATAAGCTAATGATTCACACAGTCATCCCTCTACACTATCAAGATTAATGAATTAATTTGCACTGGTAATGGAACAACAAATACTTTCTTACAGATTGTTACTTCCAGTTCCATACTATAGTGTAGAACAGTACTACTCAAAGTGGTGGTCCATGAACTAGTACAAGTCCATGAA
Source organism: Cyclura pinguis (assembly GCA_030412105.1). Lineage (NCBI taxonomy): Eukaryota > Metazoa > Chordata > Lepidosauria > Squamata > Iguanidae > Cyclura > Cyclura pinguis. The sequence goes on from CM059604.1 coordinate 94,716,559, forward strand.
CCATCAGCTGCCAGTCACTCGAGAGTTTCCAGGAAAGAAAGAAATAGCTATAGTCAGCGGGCTCAAATATAGTACCAGTCTCTGATGCACGGGGGAGGGCTAGTACTGCACAACTGATAGCTTAAGAAGAACTAATATAAAAGAATCACTTGCAGTTAAAGTCCTAATGTGCCAATCTCACCTCGACACCAATGCAGGTTGTTCCCTTTGCGTTTTGTCAAGATCACAGTCCACAATCTGGAAAGGCAGCAGCTACGGTTTAAACTGGCGAATGGCCGTACCTTCTACCTCCAACTGTGCCCTGAATCTGATAGGCGAGAAGACCTTTTTGATGCTTGGGTCAGGATTGTCCAACTGCTGCGGCCACCTTCAGAATCAAGCCTCAGTGAAAAGAAAGAAAAACCCAAAAAACCAGGTGTCCATGAAACATCTCCAGCTCAGCCCCCAAAAGGCAAAGTGAGCTCATTCTCTTTGGCAGTAATATTTGGGCCAAGGGAAAGGGTGGGGAGCATGACAGAAAGAAGGGCAAATGGAGGAGGATGTAGATCTGATATAGTTGGGTTTGGAACCTGAGACAATGGCAATAAGCTCTTCGCTTGTAAATATGCACTAAGACTCCAGAGACACCAGAGGTTGACTAACCTGCCTGCTCAGTTTTTACAGCTTTCAAATAAGAAAATGTTAATAGCTTGCAAAAGACAAAAAAGACAAATTGAAACATTTGTTTTTGAAGCACACGTTCAGTCTATCCGACTTCTGAATCAGATTGCTATGTTTTAGTAAAAAGTCTGTACAAAATTTCATACAAATTTTCAGAGTTTGAAAAGTTGCTTTTTAAAAATGTAGTTTCAAGTACTGAAAGACACTTTGAACCCAAGCTTATTGGTTAACATGAAAGTTAATATTTAAATTCGCTTTACTCAAACATTACTCAAATATCACTAAAACAGTAACTTTAAAGTTGCATTTTGAAAATAAGGATGCTACTAGCCACTGACTCGTAGTACAAAACACATCTAGATAGTAAAGTTACACCTTTTATAAAACAGTTATAATTATACAACAAAAAGAGGAACACTATCTCTCATTATAAGTTAGTTCTACCTTGTTGGTGTTGTTGTTGAGTGCTTTCAAGTTGTTTTCCAACTTACGGCGAACCTAAGGCAAACCTATCACAGGATCTTCTGGAATGAAAGTGTGTGACCAGTGGGTTTCCATGGCTGAGCGGAGAATCAAACCCTGGTCTCCAGGTTCTTAGACCAGTATCCAAGCCACTAGACCACATTTGCTCCAAGTTCTACCTTCTTTACTGTAAAAAGGAATTGGTGACAAATAATTCATTATTAGTAACAAATTACCTTCCGGTTTCTAATAATTTTGTATGTACTTCTCTCAATATATACATTTTTATATTCATTTCCTCTAATTTATACTGTAGGAGAAATGTATACAAAATGTGAGAAATGTGTACAAAAATGTATACAATCACACATTTTTGTTATGCCTTTTATTAGGTATGCAATTAGGTTGAAAAAAATACATTTTTTGTCAGAGAAGCACATTACAAAATTGGGGAAAGCGTGGAAATGGAAGAGTTCTAGTTTCTGTACTACTTCCGAAATTATGAATTTGGCAAGTTGATATGCAAAAGTGAACCAAAAAAAAAAAAATTCTTCCACATCCTTAGAGAACACCTATGTTTCCAGGTAGACAAAGGTTCTAAAGCCATGGGTGAATGGGTATATTTCGCATACAGCAAGGACTGGAGAGCCAAAAACATTTTCCACACATTTACACCCATGCAAGAACTTCATTGTTTCCAACAGTAAGAAGAATACTCAGAGCCTTTAGCGGAGCTCTCCCCTAATTATGATCTCAGCTCCTCACTCCGAGGCTCAATTTACATGTGCAGGAAGTGGCATAATAGAATTTATAATGTATGATGGGTAATATCATTGTAACGGACCCCTGCCACTAGAAAAGTAGTACAATAAGGAACAGCCTGGGTTGGAACCTTTCCCTAAAGTGTTTTTTAAAAAAAAGCACACAAAAACAAACTTATGGTACAAGTGCAAGAATTCTATTACTGACTGCAAGTTCAGAATTTTGATTACATTTTAATAGTCTCCTGAGTTAAAAGAAGGGAGCAGGCTCCCTACAAGAAAAATAAATCACAAGACCACCAGGGAGAAAATATGTGGTACAGCTTGCTCCCCACAGAGCTAATTTTCTACTTAATATGGTTTTTTTTTAACATAATAAAACTTTCAAAAATGAAATTTACCCACCACTACAGTCTGAAGTGGCAGAGTATACTTGACCATCTCATTACATAGCATGGACTAGCAAAACCTAAGACATGAATGAGAGGTTTTTTTGATATCATCCTTTCCTAATACAGAAATGAGCATCAGAAGACCTTAGCCCTTTTCACACGGCATTCGCCATGCGAAAGGGCCTCTGGAGCATCGTGCAATTGCGAGGAGCCGTCCACATGATGTCCTCACAACTGCGCGATGCTGCTGGGGTTGGCAGGCGCCGATCGCACACTATTTCATTTTTGGCTTCTAGCTGAAAATGGTGTGCAATCACGCATCGCTCCAGGGCCCCGCGTGCACTTACCGTGCGTGCAGAGCCTCCGGAGCCTTGGCGCTCGCGCTTCCTGGCCTGCTGCACTGCAGAAGGAAGAGAAGAAGCTCTCACACTCGCTAGCAGGCAGCGGCTGCGGAAGCAAAGCAGTGGGGACGTGACAGCCTCTCACAAGAGGCTGCTCACACGATCCCCATGCCCCAGCACCGAGAACAAGTAAGTTGCGGAAAGAGCCCTTGATAAGTGTACTGTGTCTTGGCTTATGTGCAAGAAGTCAACAGTATGTGGATAAGGAGAGGACTCTTCCAGAGCCCCTACCCTATGAGAAGCTGGGTTCACAAACAATTTGCTTGGGCTTTAATTTGGGATCTTGAACTATGCTGGGGAATGAAATAATGGGGTCCAGAACTCCAAATGTCTATCAGTGGTTGAGAGAACAGAGCTGAAAGCAGAGTACAGAAAAGTTATGTCTTTTAGACCATGCTGGCTGAGGAATTCTGGGAACTGTAGTCCAAATAAACAGTGTTGTCAGGCTCCAGCTAGAAGCTAAGGGTGAGGGGTGGCAGAGCTGGGAGTCAAGACTTTTTGATCACTTCAGTACTGATATCCCAATATCCATCTCCTCAGAGTCCATCTCCTCAACGAGCAGCTGTGAGTAAAAGCAAGAGCAAGAGTAAGACCAAACTGAGCACTCGGACAGCCCCTAAAGCCACTAAGACTCAGGAAAAGGACACCAAGAAGGGCCGTGTTCCAGTTGTACCTTCAGAGAGCACAGCTAGTGTACAGGTCATGATACCCCCTTCCAGTGCAGAGGATATGAATGCACCAGACCTTCACCCACCCCCAGCAGCCCAAGAGATTGCAGAAAAGTTGGAGGAGGCTAAGAACACTCTTAAAGAGTCAGAGGAGAAGAAGACACAGGAGAGTCCCAGCCTGCCTGGGAGTCTGCCTGCTGAGAAGAGCAGCTCCCGTACTAGGAGGTACTGGGAGGACTAGCTTGGATGGGCCAGGAGGGAGGGAGGGCATGTCTCAGAACACTGATCAGCCTCCTTCCCAGGAGAACTGCATGTTCAGGAAGGAATTGTGAAGGCAGCTGATGTTTATCACGCTTGTTGTAGGCAGGCGCACAGAGCTACAATAGGATCAACAAGAGCAGAATGTCAATCCCAGCTCAAGTTTTATTACCATGTTTATTACCTGCTACTGTGTTTCTCCATCCCTCCCCTTTGCCATCCTCCTCATGAGAATGCTGCTTTTAAAAAAGCTTCCCGATGCCTCAAAAAAAAAAAAAATCAAGCTAAACAGAGGAGGAGGAAAGCAGGGGCGGGGCAGGTGTAAAAAAACTTTGTAAAAAGGCATTTCTCTATCAGAGGTTAACTGAGATATGTCTGTATTCTCCTCAGTGTGTAGTCAGCTCCACTTAAAACGATTCTCTACTAGTTGCTGATCCAAAGGTATAGCTTCCTTGCCACACCCTGCAAAAGCAACTTCTGACAGATAGTCACTATACTGCTATCAGTAATTGTATCAATCATTTCTGTATTCATTCATTCATTCATTCATTCATTTATTTTGCTATGCATATTGAAAGCATACCCTCCAAAATCCAGAGCCAGGTGGAAGCCAAAGGGTAGAAACCACTAACCATCTTACCCCCATACAAGGGTCCTAATCCAAATCAGAGATGAATACTGGCAATTTGAGTCTTTATCTTGTAAGGGGAACTGCACTATAACAGTCATGTGTAATCTGACTCCCCATATTTGCTCTCCCTTTCCTAAGCTGGAGACCTTCCTGGCTAGTCCAAGACTCATTGCTCCAACACTTCTTGTGCTGCTCCTGTCTTCCTCCATTACTTTGGTTGACAGAAGCAAAAGAGCATGGTAGAGGAGAGCTAGGGCCTGCCAAGATCTAGAAAGACCAGGCCTGCTTTCCTTTCTCCCTCACTGGAGTAGCAGCACCCCTTTTAAACCTACTGACACACCCCAGCTCCCTTCCTTCCACTTATTCACAACCCTCTGCTTTCCCTTAAAACCCACCACCTTGGTGGAATAAAGGGCAAACTTATTACTGGTTATTCAAAAGGAATGATAAACTGTTGTAACATGTTATAAAAGTAAAACTGAAGAAAATACTCTGCTGAGACAGAGATTATAAAAACAGAATGAGATCTTTATTAAAATAACAAATGGGGGAAAGGTATTGTGATTTATGGAATATTCAAATAAAATTACAATTCCTTACAGAAGTTTAACTAATCTCTTTAAAACACCACAGTGTTCAACAACAGAGCTTTCACACACACACCTTTGACTCCCCTTAGCACAGAGGAGTATTTTCCCACTCAGGGTCCCACTCTCCGACCCTTTCAAAAATGGCTTGATTTCTTCTCTGCCCCCACACTAGGCCAATGAGAAGATAACCCTCTTTCCAGACAACCGCCTTTAGTTGACTAAAGCCCTGACTTAAAGTTCACTCTAAGACTCTCACTGAAGGAAGCTAGATTCCAAATCACGCTCCCAGTATATACGCTTTCTGCTGTCTCACCCACAGCCCCTCCCTCTTGCTAGGGCTGAGTTTTACTCAGAGACAATCTGGTTATATCACCATCTGTTACTAGGGCTGCTCTGCTAGCCACACTCCCAGGCTCTGTCACCAGCATGCACAAGAAATGCAGAATATGAAGTGGTCATGGTGCAAAGAGGAATCATGGAATGTTAGAACAAAAGGGGAAAAGAACTTGACCATGAGGCTATCATGTGGGGGAGGGGGCAACAGCATAGTGGTGATGAGGGTAATGTATAGTTCTGACCTTATACCTTTTTTGGCTCCAACAAACTATAATACAAATAGAAAAACACCAGAAAGTTAATTCATTTCTTCTGTCTTACATTAACATTCACACATGACACAAATAGCTGGAGAGAGGCTCAATGGCTCTTTTTTTCAGTGTCATGTGTTCAAAACAATCTCATATTACATATCTGCACAGACATAGCTGTGGAGGGGACTTTATTAGACTGATCATCTGTTTGGTACATCATCTCTGCTGGCTGTTCAGAGAGGTGGAAGGTGGTAAGGATCTTATTAGGCTCAACAACACGAGTTCTAATAGGGAGTATTTCTGTTTCAGAAAATCAACTGACAAGAAGACCCGTGCCAGTCGAAGCAGATCTGGACACAGAGGTAGGCAATATCCAAAACAGTTTATGTTGCATCTCACATTTCTCTGTGACTGTCTTCCTCCCCTCTTTCTCTGTGTAGAAAATGGCATCCACATGTGAGTAAGTAAAATATGAAAATCACCATTTTTTTCAAATTTAAATGTTGGATTTTAGCAATTACCAAAGTATTTAATGCAGCAATGTTGTAGTCACTTGTATAGCGGGTTCAGAGGCGCTCACTAAGGACCAAAAACGCCGTGTCTACACTCAGAAATTCCAACTTAAACTGAGACTGTGAAACGCGGCGCGGGTCCATGGAGCTGCCGTTACCCCGGCGGGAGAAGATTCTCGCCACCACTTTTAATTTTTATTTAAGAACGCTGAAAGGAAGAAATAAGGTAGAAGAAACCTTTTCCTTTTGCAAATCTAACAAACTGAATAATCTGAACATATTGGTAAGAATAACCAGCGCAAAGTTCACTCTACAAACAAAGAAAGGATGTGTCCCTTTAAGGGGGGGGAAGTCTCCTGGAAGGGAAGGAGGAAAAGCTGATCGATTCAGGTCTTTGTTTTCTAAGTAACGGACTGCAGCGGAGCAGGTAAAGGAACTTATACGTCCTTACATTTATATTCCTACAGCTTAGACTCTATTCCCTGTCTGCCACTTAGATCTAAGATCCACTGTTTTGTGGAGCGAGTGGTTGGGACACTAAACGTGAGCCTGTAAATAACAGTATAGAACTATAAACGCACAAATGCACGAAGTTCTCTTCCCACCCATCTTTTGCCGCTAGGAACTGGAATTCACTGAAGAGCTGAGTGAGAAGCTTTGAGGGGCTTGGACGCTAAACAAGGTCCGGACGCTAAACGTGAATTAGTTAACAAACAGAACGGAAATACAAACGTATAAGCATTCAAACTCCTTTCTTAGTTAAATTCCTTACCTCTACTAAACCAAAACTATTGGAATTACACTTCAGAAAACAAGCCTGGGAGAGGGGGGAAAACATAAGAACTAAAATATAGATACTTCTGCAGTGAAAATAAGCTATCTCTCCGGGAATAGTGAGGCGAAGTGAAGAAAATAAGATAAGCAAGAAAAGGAGAAGATAAGAAGAATTGAAATTAATTGTGTGTGCTGGTATAGTATAAATTGTAAATTGTGTAAATGCAAATTAATTATAGATAAATTTGTTTTTGCTGATCAGAAAGAAAATGAGGTTTTGAAATAATTGGAAGAGTGAGAGGAACTCATATAGATTAATTTAATACTGTTATAGAATTAACATTGACTGATTAATTAATTAATGAAGGAATTAATGAAGGAATTAATAGGGATTGATTTATTTAAAAAGGAATTGAATAATTTTTTTTCTCATTTCTTCTTTGGATGGTAAATAGTAAATAGTAGGGGACATGTAAAATAAACTACCTATTAATATCGATTAATTAATATTGATTATTGGTCAATCAATTGTTAGCTTTGATTATTTAATCTTGATTACTTGACAACATTGGATAATATTGGAAGTACTGGGAAACTACATTAACAATATATAATTGATTGTAACTGATTGATTGTAATTACTGCAAATTATACATTAATTGTAACAATTGAGCAATTTATTTGCTATATAATACTAGTTAATTTATTGAAACAAAATGGCCTCCAGAACAAGGAAAGCTGTATTGTCACAGCAACAGGCCCAAAGAAGAGCATCCATAGAAGAGCAGACAAAATGTTTAGAATCTGGCAACACAATATTGGAAGAGATGCGGAAATTAAGAGAAGACTTTATGAAAGAAATGCAAAGAGTATCAACTGACTTGAGAGAAATAAAACAGGAAATGCAAAATATAGGACAAAAGATGGAAGATATGACTAAGGACATGCAGATAATGAACAAAAAAATAGATAGCTTACAAGACAGAACAATCAAATTGGAAAAAGAAACATCTGAACTGAAAAAACAGATGGAGCAAATGGCAATACAAGTTGTAAACACAGAGACTAAAATCAGAGATAAATGCTTGAAAATCAGGGGATTAGAAGAGATGGAAGGAGAGGATTTATGCAGTCGAATAATTCCTAGTTTGGCCCAATTTATTGGATGGAATACAGAGTAATTAGATCTTGAGACAGATAAAATCTTTCGAATTAACTCCTTCATAGCTAGAAAGAGGAAGGTACCTAGAGACATAGTTCTCTATTTCCTCAGAGAAAGAGTTCAGGATTTGATATTACAAGAGACTTTTACGAACAAATTGGTCATTGATAACAAAGAATTACAGGTCTTTAAAGATGTGCCATCGCAGGTACTAAAAAAGAGAAAGGAATATTCTTTCTTGATACAACTATTAAAAAAATATGGAATAAAGTATAGGTGGTGCAGAGGAGAAGGGGTTATCTTTACATTCCATCAAAGAAGATACGTATTAAATACCATCTCCAAAGCACAAGATTTCGCGAAAAAATACAGAGAAGAATTGAGTAAAACCGAACCAGAAAGAGAAGTTGTCCAAGAAAGAGATATAGCAAAGGAAACAATAAAAAATATTACAGAACAAAATTCAGGGGCAAATAAAAAACAGGAGAGAAAAGAACAGGAGGGCGTCCTGGACAAAGATAGTGTTTTGGAAAAGAAAATATCAGAGAAAGATTTAACGAGTCAAGAAGTGAAAGACAGGTAGGAAGAAGAAGACTCGGAAGGAGAAGAAATAGAAGAGGAGGAAGAAGAAGAAGGGGAGGATATAGGTATAGAAAAAGAAACAGAGTAAGTGGAAGGTTAAGACCAATCAAAGAAAGGAATCAGGATTAAAGAACACCTGGATTTAATCTAACAGAAAAATTGAAAAAAATGAGGATTCTTTCATGGAAAGTCCGAGGACTGAATGCACCAATTAAGAGGAGAAGAATATTCCATCATTTAGGAAAAATAAAACCCGATATAACATGCCTTCAAGAAATGCGTATAAGAGACAAAGACATTAAATATCTAAATAACCCCAAATTAGGATCACAATTTTCCTCGGTATGCAGTAAAAAGAAGAGAGGGGTAACAATCTATGTTGATAAAAAATACAGAGCGAAAGAGGTGTTTAAGGATGATAAGGGAACATATATAGGAGTTGAGGTACAGTTATTACAAAATGTAATCTTATTTGTCGGAATGTATGGATCTCAACAGAATAAAACTGGTTATTATGACGAAGTGCAAAAAGTATTAGACAAATATGATTATCAGGAAATTGTAATAATGGGGGATTTCAATGGGGTTATAAACCCCGTTGTGGATAGAAAATCAGGCAAACAAAAAATAATACAACGCAAATTACTGAAGTCATTTTTTAATCTAATGGAGAATTATACATTATTAGATATATGGCGATATTTGTATGGAGGTGTAAAAGAGTTTACGTATTACTCAGATGTTCAGAAATCGTGGTCCAATATTATGATTGTGTAGGAGAGGGAAATGTCTGTTTGAACAGTTGAGAAAATCATTATATTGTGATGCATTAATGTAATATGTGGAGTAAACTGCGGGAAAAGTTGACCAGAACAGTGTGGAAGATCAGGAATAATTCATGTAATATGTACAAGTTAAAGAATCCTTTTTTATTCGTGAAATTTAATAAAATTATATATATACATAAAAAAAAAGAAATCGTGGTCCAGGATAGATATGGTCTTAGTATCTAAAACATTGGTTAAAAACATTAAAGAAATGGAGATCTTACCAATGATATACTCAGATCATAACCCAGTACTGATGACAATTAAAGAAAGAAGAATAAATTAGCGCTGGATACTTAGGGAGGAGTTATTGAGAGACGAAAAAGTGGTAGAAAAAGTAAGATCTGAATTAAATCACTATTTGATAGAAAATTCTGGGAAAGAACTAAAAGAAAGCATAGTATGGGAAGCAGGAAAAGCAGTGGTACGGGGAATATTTATAGAACAAGAAATATATAAAAAGAAGAAAAGGAAGGAAACGCACCAAAAAATCATGGAAGAACTTAAGAAAAAAGAAGATGAGCATAAAAAAGACCCCCAAAATACAAAGATTAAGTATGAAATAAGAGCACTACAAAAGCAAATTACAATTTAGAATACAACTGAAATAGAAAGAAAACTAAAATATGTTAAACATAAATATTATGAACATGCCAATAAGACTGGAAAGTGTTTAGCCTATAGGCTCAAAATAGAACGAGAGAAAAGGCTGATATTGGAAATTAGAGAAGGTAGAGAAATTCACCGTCAACAACATAAAATAAAATTAGCATTTCAAAAATATTTTCAGAAATTATTTGATGATAAGGATAATACTGTGGAACAAGAAAATATAAGAAAGTATCTAGAGGAAATAAAAATACCACCAATTAATGGACATCAGAGGTTAGAACTAAATAAACCAATCACAAAAATGGAAATCTTAAACGCAATCCAGAAACTTAAGATAGGTAAAGCTCCAGGACCAGATGGTTTCATATTACAATATTATAAAATCTTTCAAGATCAACTGGTAGGACCTTTACAGAAAGTTTTGAATGAAATCGACTATGGAAATTGTCCAGCTTCCTGGGGGGAAGCTTTGATAAGTTTAATCCCCAAAGAAGGAAGAGACCATCTGGATACTAAAAACTATAGACCGATAGCGCTATTGAACATTGATTATAAAATATTCGCTATAGTATTAGCAGAAAGGTTTAAAAAAAGTTTTAAAGGACTGGATTCACGAAGATCAGAACGGCTTTCTACCGGGGAGGGCAATAAAAGACAATATGAGGGTAATATTAAATATAATAGAGCACTATCAAAAACATAGTGAGAATAAACTAGGTATGATCTTCCTAGACGTGGAGAAAGCCTTCGATAATGTCGATTGGAGGTTCATAGAAGGGATTTTACAAAAAATAAATATAGGGGAAAAAATTATCAACTGGACAAACAAGATCTATAAAGACCAATCCGCAAACATATTAATAAATGGGGAGAAAACATCTAAAATTAACATCAAGAAAGGGACTACGCAGGGATGCCCATTGTCGCCTTTAATCTTTTTGATTATCATTGAGGTATTAAATATACAAATAAGAAAAGAGTCAGAAATAGAAGGAGTGCGTATCCAAAATCAAGTATTTAAAATCAGGGCATTTGCGGACGATTTAGTCATTCTACTAGATAACCCCACCCAAAGTATAAAATGTCTAAAAATTGTATTGTATGAATATGGAAAAATGTGTGGTTTTAAGGTAAATTCGGAGAAAACAACTATAATAACGAAGAACATGACTACTCAAGAGGAAAAAGAATTGGAAATTGAATCTCAATTTAAAATATCTAAAAGAACAAAATATTTAGGAATTAATCTAACCAAGAACAATGTAGATTTGTATGATAACAACTATAAAAAAGTATGGCTGATGGTTAAAGATGATCTGAAAAGATGGACAAAACTGGACTTAACATTAATGGGAAGGGTTGCGGTAATAAAAATGAATATTCTACCAAGGATGATTTTTTTATTCCAAAACCTATCTATAATAGTTAACGATGCACCATTCAATCAATGGCAGAGAGACCTTTCGAAATTTATCTGGAACGCTAAAAAAACCCAAATAAAGTGGAATTATTTGAAAGATATTAAGGAAAGATGAGGGTTAGGAGTTCCAGATTTAAAAATATACTATCACGCTTGTTGTATAGAATGGTTGACTACCTGGACCGAATTAAACGACGAAAGACTCCTAGCGTTAGAAGGAGCAGATCTGCCCTTTGGGTGGCATTCATACCTCTGGTATGAAAAAGCCAAAATAAACAGAGATTTTAATAATCATTTTATTAGGAAATCATTACCAAGAATCTGGTTAAAATATAAGAGGGAATTTTATCCAAAATTACCAATGTGGGTCTCCCCTCACGAGGCATTTTATAGGAGAGAAAAACCAAGATTACATAAATGGATCACGTATAAAGAAATATTAAAATGCCAAGGAGATAAGATCTATTTAAAAAGCAAAGAAGAGCTGATTGAAAGTGGTATAACGACTCACTGGTTACTACAGAGGCAGTTAGCAGAGAAGTTTAAAATAGATCAAAGAATAACAGGAATTGAAACCAAGGAGAATGACCTGGATAAACTGCTAAAATCAGAAGTAGAACATCAGATTGCAAAACTATATAAGCTTTTACTGAGATTGGAACTGGCAAAAGAAACTATAAAAGAAAACATGATAAAATGGGCACAGAATATTAGGCGCCCAATACAATTAGAAAGTTGGGAAAGCTCCTGGAAAATGGCATTTAGATTATTAAAAAGTGTATCTTTAAAAGAAAATTATTATAAAATATTTTACAGGTGGTATTACACTCCAGCCCACCTAGCAAAAATGACCAAAACTAAGAATGACAAATGTTGGAAATGTAACCAAAAGGGAACTTTATATCATTTATGGTGGACCTGCGAGAAGGCAAAAATATTTTGGACGCAAGTACATAAAAAGATAATAAAAACATTAAAAATTGAGTTTACGATGCAACCTGAAATATACCTGCTGAACATGTATGATGGAATAAGATTGTTAAAACAAAGATCCCAAAGAAAGTTATTAGCATATATGATTATAGCGGCTAGGATGACTTACGCGAGCAAATGGAAGCAGGAGGAAACACCAGAGATACAAGACTGGCTAATTAAAATATCTGACTTAATTGAAATGGACAAATTAACAACAATATTGTCCAAAAACACTATGAAACAATTTAAAGAAGACTGGGAGCCAATTTTATCTATATTTGAAGCTAACTGGGGAAATTAGCTATAAAAGGAATAGAAGAATAAAGGTGAACAAACAAAATAAATTAAAAGAGAGAGGCAAAAGGTAAACTTGTACACAATAAGGAGCTTTTCTCCTAAAAAGAAGCAAAGGAAAAAATAGAAGATAGATAATCTAGATAAGAACAACTACGGACGAACGAAAATACAAAGGGGTAATACAAAAAAGGAAGTAGGAGATTGTGAGAGAAAGTAATGTGGGATAAAATAGAATCAATATAATACCAAAGAAATAAAAAGAAAGTAGAGATTTATGGAAAGAAATAATTTGTGTAATTTATTGTTGGACAAAACTAACTAGGAGTAACCAATATGAACAGGAAAAAAGAATAAGGGAAGAACATGATAGGAAGAAATAACTGTGTAACTGTGTAACCGGGTAATGGAATGTGGTTGTACGAATAAATTAGGGAATTTAGGAAAAAATATGAATGGTAAATATTTATAGATGGAAAAGTAGTTATAGGAAATTTGATTTTGATTAATGGTTTCTTTAAAGTTAAGTTACATATATGGTTTGTGTTTTTAATTTGTTTATAATGTATGAACATGTAAAGATAAAAAATGTGGTTATATTGATAATTGGTCTATCTACTTCTGTGTTGTCTACTCTGACCAGCAGTAGCTCTGTAGCACTTCAGACAAGGGACACTCCTGGTGCTTCCTCAAGGTGCTAGAGACTGAAGCAGGCACACTGTACAGCAAAGCAGGTGCTTAGTCACTAAGCTACAAACTTACTAGGAAAACTACTGACAAGAGCCCTACTATATAATCCTATTATACTGGCACAGTACCAGCTGTGAATCTCCTAAATTGTTTGGGACCAAATTATCAGAAGTGTTATTTCCGCTCACACTAACCAACCTGTATGCTAATGTTATCCACAGGAGGTGGGGGTTTGCCCTAACTTGCTTGAATGCATGGAGGGAGTGACTGTAATTATTGTATTGCATGCTGGCTGAACATTTTTGCAAAATAATGACTATAAGATTCTTACAGTGGTTTTGGCTTAAAGACAGAGGAAGATCCTTCAGGTTTATATTCATCAAGGTTAAGGTGTTTGTTTGTTTGTTTGTTTGTTTGTTTGTTTGTTTAACCTGAGAGAGTCACAAGATTACAATAGATGTTGTGACGAACCTGATGGGAGGGGGTCCTGACAACAGAGCCTCCTTGGCAACTGAGAGTGTTTAAGCTGATTGGCTGGTGAAATGGAACCTCGGATAACCCAGGGGAGGGGCTGGTGGAAAGAGGAAAATAACGGTTTTTAACTACCTGGGGAGTGATTGAAGGGGAGTGTGATTTGTGGTGTGTTTGGGAGAGGTTGGAGATTTGAAGAGCTCTGTGGGAGAGAGAACTGAGAAGTTGGGTGTATGAGAGATAGTGAATGAATTGAAAGAGAGAGAGAGAGAAGAATGGTGTGCTGTTTATAGACATTTAGACTCAAGACAAATTTAAAGCAACAGTGTTACAATAAATGTTGGAAGTTCTGTGTTCCTTAAAACAGTGTCACAGAGTCTTATTTTGAATCCTAGAATATACACGCTACCAATAATATCATCTCGACCTTAGTGCCAACAGTACCACGGTCTTGGAAAATATAAATCACTGCTGATTCCTACATCTGGGAGAAGGGGAGATTTAGGGAAGGTAGTAAAGGGGGAGAGTCCTGAAAGGAAGAAGCCAAGGGGGGACAAGAGTGAGGAAGGGACTGCATTCTCAGAGAGGGAGAACTGAGGCAGACCTGTTTGTCCTGGCCCTGGCTTGATTCAGAGATCTCCCTGGCTGTTCAGACCTGAGCACAAAGAGGTGTCAGGCTGGGCAGGCCTTGAGTGCGAGGCTTGGGTGCACCTTTCGCACTTGGCACTGACGGGCGGTGGTTTTTTCAGTGCACTTTACAGACGTATTTTGGATATTCTTGAATACTGTGAAAGACATAATAAGAAACAGGTGGCAATTATATTTTTGGATACCAAAAAGAGATTTGACTATTTGAACTGAGTCCTTTATTCAGAGTTTTAGAAAAAATGAGTTTTGGTAATAATTTTATCACTTGGATTGAGACAATTTTATGATAAACAGAAGGCATAAATTCTGGTTAACAGTGAGTTAACAATGCCATGTAATATACAAAAAGGGAAAGACAACTATGTCTACTCTCTCCTCTCTTGTTTTTCTTAGCCCATGAAGTTTTAAATATATCAGTAAGACAAGATGAGAGAATCAAAGGGTTAAAAATTTTTAAAAAATCATTTAAATGAAGGGTATTTGCAGATGATGTTGTGATAGTGTTAGAAGATCCTTTGGGAAGTTCTGAAGCCCTGCTGGAGAGAGTAAAAGAATTTGGAGAGCTGGCTGGATTCAAGGTTTATAAGCACAAGATGATGATGTTAAGCAAAAAAAAAGTGAAAAAAGAGGATCAAATACAATTGGTGGATAAGACAGGTTTCAGAATTAAGAGAAGGTGACAAACATGAACTGTTTGTTGTTGAAGAATAATTACATTGAGATATGGAATGATATTCAGAAAGATTTACAAAGAAGGGAGAAATTTAAAACTGTAACTTTTGGAGAGAATCTCAGTGATAGAAATGAATGTTTTGCCAAGAATGTTATTCCTGTTTCAGACACGACAGATTTTGACTAATGATGTAATATTTAAACAATGGCAGGAAGGCTTAGAAAAATTTACATGGCAAAGGGAAAAAACTGAGACTTAAATACAACATTTTACAAGATGCAAAGCAAAGAGGGGGACTGGGACTATCTGATTTGAAATTATATTTTTCTGCATGCTGTTTGGTTTGGTTGAAGGACTGGTTTGTGTTCACTAATAAGAAATTATGGGATTTAGAGGGGCCCAAACTGTGGTTTGGGTGGTTATTTATGGTACAATAAATCTAGACTGAATGCAGCTCTTAATAATCATCTGGTGAAAGGTGCCTTGTTAAGAATATGGAATAAATACAAATCAAGGTTATGCCCTTAGATGCCTTTATGGGCCTCAGCGCAAGAAGTTACTTATAGGAACGAAACAACAGCAAAAGAAAAGGGGGTAACTTACCAGGATCTTTCGGAATTTGATCAAGACCAATGCAGAATTAAATCAAATAAGGAATTACTGACAGAGGGTTACAGTTTTCAATGGCATTCTTATAGAAGAATATTTGAAAGGTTTAAAACAAATAAGAAAAAGTTTGGTTTTGAAAAGAATAAATCTGAATTTGAGCTATGGACGGATGATGAACATTTGATTGGTAAGTTGTATAAACTTGTTAAAAATTGAGTTGGAAGACGAACAAGTTAAAGATTGTATAGTAAAGTGGTCCCAGAATGTGGGATATAATATATAGATGAAACAATGAGGGAAAAATACGGTCAAGGGGAGTTAAATTGACTTTATGTTATGTTAAAGATAATTTTTATAAAGTAATGTACTGTTGTTATTTGATTCCAGAAAAGATAGCCAAAATGCCTAAAGGAGTGTCCAATGTATGTTAGAAAAGTAAGAAACAATTTGGGACATTTTATCATATATGGTGGACTTGTGAGAGGGCTAAAAAATTTAGAGACAAATGCATAGCTTGATACAGAAGATTTTGAAGGTTAATATGCAACTGAAATATGAACTGAAATATGCAATTGAACTGTTTTTATTGGGACTGTTGGATGACCAAATGGAGAAGAGATATGTAAGATTACTGCAATATATTATCATGGCAGCAAGATTAATGTATGCACAGAAATGGAAAAGTACCATAATTCCAATGAACAAGGAAAGGTTGCTGAAATTGACTGATTTAACTGAAATTGACAAACTATATACACTGACTACAGAAAACTCATTGGGGTCATTCTTACAAGACTGGGAACCTTTGACTGCATTTTGGCTGAACAGTTAGAGTAACATGTTATTTGTAGGTATGGATAATTATTAGGTTAGTTAACCTGAAGAAGTGTATGAACAGTACATAAACAGAGAAGTTACCTTATATACGTGTAAGACTTTTCAACATAAGTTTCCCCAGAGAAATCTTGAAAACTGACTAGATGGACCTTGATCTGATCCAACCAGGAATCCTAGTGTTCTGATGGAAGTTCATAATAGACAGAAGTATCACTGCAATGACAGGGAAAAAAATCCATCTTCATAGACTTTTCTCTTTAAAGGCACTTGGGAAATAAAAACCTCTGTCCTTTAGCTAAAGCACTAGATTCTCCCAGGAGAAGAGTATTTGTCCACTATATAAATGGAAAGCTCTCTCCTAGAGCAGCATTTTCCCATATATATCTGAAATTGCTGGTTGACGCAAGACTCTAAATGCCCCACAGTTCTAGGAAGGCCACATTCATCCTTGTATTCTTTCATGGGCTTCCAATTCTAGTCCTGCCACAATCTGTCTCCTTCCCCACAAGCCATATATTCACCCCTTCCTCCCTCTATTTATTCTCTTCCTTCATCCTTCTCTCTTCTACATTCCTTTATAGCAGCAATGCCCCCAAGGCATTTCGGCATCTGAGGCAGAAAATCAAAATGGCACCTCTCATAATGGAAATAATTGGCCATTTTCTTCCCTTTAATGGTGCTCTGAAATCTACAGCCTCACCCTGCCTCCTGGCAGAGGCAATCCTGCTTTATATCGATCCTCATCTCACATGCCCGCCTTCCAGATAGCTCCCTTTTCCTGTGTAATGATCAACCCTGTTTATTCCACATGCTCATTTGCTTCCAGGCCAGCTGAAGGGTTTGTCTGCTGCCATTAAGGGTCTGTATTGCCTGGGCCCTGCATGCTTTAAGGAAAGCCCTGCAACTCCATGACCCTTAAAATCTGGGAACAAGAACCTGTTCCATCTCCCCTCTTCTTCTGAAATGAAATCTGCTAAGAAAGCATTAAAACAGAAGCTTCAAAAAGTAATTGCTTTCAGCTATAGTTCCCAGGATTCCCAGCTAGCATGACTAGTAATGGTGCCTAGGATATCCTAGACAATGTAGTCAAAGAAGTTCCAAACTGCTCTTTGGAACTCCCTCAGCAGAAAAGCATGCCTGGCAACTTCCTTGCTGACTTTTAGAACCCGTAAAAAACTTTTGTCTAAAAGGAAAAGCTTAGTTGCTAATGTTTAAATATAATCAAGGTGACTTTTTAAAAGGCTCACTTATTCTCCTGAAATTTTTGTTTAATGTTTTTAGCATTTTTGCTTTGATTTTACATCTTTTTCCACGTCTAGCAGCAAGATGAATCAGAAATGTTCTACACGGAGCTCCCATCCCCTTCTTCCTATTACTCTTTACCTTAATGGGGAGAAACTACACCTCAGTGGCAGATCACATGCCTTTACATGATGCAGAAGGTCCCAGATTCAGTCTAGCTAACAGATCTGGAGAAACAGTACTGAAATCACCACCTACTTGAAACTTTGAAGATCTGCTGCCAATCAGTATAGACAGTACATAGCTAGATAGGCTTGATTCAGCTCAAGGACAGTTTATATACCATGCCCTTCTGTTCCTCAAATAATTATCTCATTTTCCGTATGTCCCCATCTTTTCAAAGAGAACAACTATCTTTGGGAAATGCTCTAGCTTTAGATTTCTGGCGCCTACAGGCTACACAGCCTACACAATAACCCCCTAGTCTCTGATTCTAAGATGCTGTACCTACTTGATCATCTTCTCTCCACCAGGCCTGCTTTTACAGATGTAATTTTGCTATTTTGTTTTCCTCAGGTGCCAGCCAGAAACCAAGCAAAATTGTGTCCCTCATCAGATCTTGTTCTTGGGTCTACTCTAAGAAGGACAAGCGAGGTACCAAAGCTCGGAGCAAAGGGAAGAAACGTTGAGCCAAATGAAGCAAAGAACCTAGAAATATGAAGGATAGGACAGTCTACCCCTCACATAAATTCTAAATCTAATAAAGATGTTGGTTGGTTATCATGATTGTCTTCTGGTTCAAAGAATCCCAGCTACAAATGAGACTGATAAACAGGGCTTTACATATTCTAATTGTGTTACCCTGATTTCTGGGGGTCCCGGGAGGGACACCTAAATGTGCTCAAATAATGGGGAGGGAATTAGCACAGAGCACAAGTTGGCAATGCGAGAGGCAGGGTAACGTAGCGAGATCTTGAACCCTTTGTCTACGGGGTCAGGCCAAGTCAAGGACGAGGCAGATGTTGAAATAATAATAATTGTTTTATTGAAATACAATCACACAAGTGTATGCAACACACGCAAGAAACTATAGAAATAAAAGGTAGGAGCGGATAAAGGGATTTTTAGAGGGGGTTTGGTATGGGAAATACTATACCTGTCCTGAAGCCCGGTGAAAAGCAAAGAAGCTGGGGAGCGTGGATCTCAGCACGTGGAGCTGAGGGGAAGGCTCGCTGGACAAAGCAACAGCAAGGCTTGATGGAAGCCAAGAGCGATTCAAGGAAGCACTCAAAGTCAGGGGTTCTTATAGGGAAAATTGTGGCCGCAGGCTAGTCTGTACTTGGGGAAAACAATGAGTTTCGGGCTGGAGACAAAGCCTCCGAAAGGTCAGTACTTTAGATGATTGAGTTATAGCCAAATTGTCAATAGGGTAGCCAGTGTGCAAACGCGGAGTGCTTGAGCGTTGTATAGTAAGCTCATCAAGCTGCCTGCGCGGAGCAGGGGATCTTTTGTAAGTAGCGTGCATACATAATTGTGGTACTTCCCTTGAGGTCTCCTGAAGCTGCATTAGGCAATGACTGGCCTGCCTAGATTGGGATGTGAATGGTTTGGCTATTGTCGGACGCGCCTGTGTGCGTGCCTGTCCGGGGGCCTCGCAAGCACATGGAGAGGAATGGGTAGAGAAAGCAGAATTACTGATATCAAAATGATATCTAATATCCCACAAGCTCGGGCTAGAAACAGCAGTAACAATTGGCTTTGTACCCAGCCGTGGCTTCTAGAAGGCTTTTGCTTTCTCACTACCTGCTCAATAGAAGCAAGGTAAATAGAATATTTTTTTACCAGGTACCCAGCAAAGAAATTTACAGGGGGGAAGTGGCATGCAGTGTGTGTGTATATATATATTTGTTGAAACATCTCCTCTCCAACTCATAACACCAATACTACAATCTGGAGTCATTTTGAAAAAGCTCTCCACTATATCCAGTACCATTCTTGTTAAATACACTGTTATTCCTACAGTGAAGTACACTGAAAGCTTTGTCTACTGGTTGCCAAAAATAAATTTCTGGTTGCCACTTGTAATATGATGAAACATATTATTACAGTGGTGCAATTTTGAAAAAGCTACCCACTACATCCAGTGCTGCTCTTGTTAAATACATTGCTATTCCTTTCTTTACTGGTTGCCAAACTTAAATGTCTGGTTGTCATTAATAATATGGTGACCAACTTTGTGGGCTCCTAGGAGAGAATACTGGTTGTGGACAAGAATAAAGCACTGAAGATGGCATACAGACTTCAGCACTCAGATGCAGAGAAGCTGTTGTTTTGCAGGAAGAAGCCTCCACCAGCAGATCTGAAGGCATCATATTCATTTTCTATGTCTGAACAGATATCTTTTTCAACATGGACTAAACCTACACTCTCTAACCTTGACCACCTAATCTCAGATATGTATGGTTGCTTACGGTTACTCATTGATCAGAAGAGACACTAATTTTCATTAACATTTGGAAAACCAGAAATAGTCTTGTAGCCGATGGTGGGCTTTATGTAAAGTGACCGCTGACATTTTCCAAACACTCTTATCTCCACAGCCTGTAATCCTGATCCAGCTTTCTGTCCCCTACTGTTGTGTGCTGGCTGTGACACTTTTAGGTGTGGTTTCTACGTGGTTCCCCTACAGAGACTAGTTTTGAGCAACTCATATCAGCAACATACCAACAACAACTACTAAGAAGCAACACAATGCCTGACTTTTCACTGGCTGTGCAAATGGAGGTGTACACCTAAGAGTCTTTTCAGACAAGAAAAAAAAGTCTTTCAATGTCCCAAGTTTTGCTCCTGTACAAACCAATTTTACATGACATTTTCCCCATCCCAAAATATTTCAAGAGAACTTTCAGCATTGTCCAGGACGTCTCATTTCCACACTCCAGATTACTTTAAATTAACCCACTGCTTCCCAAAATGAAATGTACCTCACCATGGATATCTGTTTTTTTAAATACTAGAACTAGCTAAGACAATCATCAGTCACCATCAAGAAGCACACTGAATTTTTTCAAGACCCAGATTCAACAGATATCAAATGAGTGAAAGAGGAACACTAGCAATAAAAGAAAATAATCCTAATGCTTAACTATTATAATATTGCTAAATCACTTTGAATATAATTCTTGAATAATTATTTAAAAAGGCTCAGTAGAAAAGCCAATTTCTGAAATGTTGCCAGAGTCTAGATGTGACATGTGATCAGTGGGAGAGGGAAAAAGAAGAGCACAAGGGAGGGGAGAATACAACCAAATCCAAAATCCATAAAACAGTGATGCCTTTACTAGGCCAACTAAAATGCACAAATTACACCATGAAAGCTTTTGAAGCTTCACTGGATTCTTCATCAGGACAAGATTAAAAATCATACAGGAAAAGAAAGGTGATAATGTTATTACCACAGGCCAACATTTTGTCTCAGATGTTACTTCTGTTATCAGTTAAGAGGGTTTGAAGCGATATGTTACTGCCCTGGCTAGCCCGAGCTTGGGGGATATAAAAAGATATCTCTTGATATCAATAATTCGGCTTCACATACCCATTCCCCTCCACGTGCTTGCAAGGCCCCCGGACAAGCACGCATACAGGCTCGGCCGATAATCACCGTAATATTCCAACACAATACAGGCAGGTCAGAAATAGCTGACTCGCAGCTTCAGGAGACCTCAAGGCAAGTACCTCCATTAGGTATGCACGCAACTTTCAAAAGATCTTCTGCCCCACACTGGCAGCTTGATGATCTGACTATACAATGCTCAAGCACTCCGCGTTTGCATACTGGCTATCCTATTGACAATTTGGCTATAACTCAATCATTCAAATTCTGACCTTTTGGAGGCTTTGTCTCCAGCCCCAAATCTATTGTTTTTCCCCAAGTCCGAACTAGCCTGCGGTCACAATTCTCCTTATAAAAACCCCTGACTTTGAGCGCTTCCTCGGATCGCTCTTGGCTTCCATCCCGCCTTGCTGTCGCTTTGTCCAACGAGCCTTCCCCTCAGCTCCACGTGCTGAGATCCACGCTCCCCAGCTTCTCTGCTTCCAACCGGGCTTCAGGACAGGTGAAGTATCACCCAAACCAACAACTCCTCTAAAAATCCCTCTATCCCACTCCAGCCTTTAGTTATCTTGTGTGAGTGTGCAGCATACACTGTTTGATTGTGTTTTAATAAAACGACATTTATTGTTTCAACTTCTGTGTGCTCTTTGACTCAGCCTGACCCCATAAACATAGGGTTCAAGATCTCGCTACGTTACCCTGCCTCTCGTATTGCTAGGCAGTGCTCTTGACTAATTTCCCCAACTTATAAATTGAGAGCGCATTTAGGTGTCCCTCCCAGGACCCCCAGGAATTAGGGTAAGAGATAGCAGTGCAAGCAGAGGACACGCCCTTTCTTGGCCATTTAGGGACCAGGAACCCAGTGCAGTAAAACACAGACAATAAAATTCCAAATCATTAGCAACAGCAAAGTAACTTCCATTGAGATCCATGCAAACTATGTCCTCTGTCAGGCTAACTGCCCTTTTCTTAGACAGAGAACATCTCAAGAAGTCTCTGTATTGTTACAGCTAGAAAAACTTTTAGGTGCTCTCTAGGTAAAACTTGCCAATTGTAGTCCAAATGAAAGAGTGTTACTTTTGTTGGAGAGGAGAGTCAGGGAAACCCAGGCTATTTCAAGAAAGGGTTGGGTGCAAAACTGTGAATGTGCAAGTAAAATCAATACAAAAAGAATGGGAAAGTCTCAATATTTCCAGAGAAAGTTTCAATACTTTCTGGATAAGCCCTGAGCAGCATATTCCACTTTTGCGATCGTACTTCCCTTGATTTTGTAGGTAACAGGTTGAATCTAGACCTAGTCATGCACAAAAGGGGGGGGGGGGATAAGGCAGCACCATACAGCCTTCCAGATTTTGTGTCTCCTTCTTACATTTGTTGTTTCCATTGTCAACAGATTACTGCCAAAAACTAGTGAAAGCAACATCACAAGGTGGGGAGGGGGAATCTATTATGTGAGGGGAAGAGATGTTCTGCCCTTCACACTGATAGAGCTCTAGGGCACAGGAAGGCACTCTGCAATCCTCTTGCGCTATAGAGAGCTGCCTCAGTTGCTACTGGATGCAGTCTTCTAGAACTTAAGAATTAATTTAATGAAATCAGAGGGATTTAAATTATTCATAATTACCTCAAGATCTGAATGAGTCTACTCTAATCCTTCATAAATCTATACTGTACCTACTGAAAATAAGCCAGGAGAAGAGGTTTTCCTTCAGCATCACCACTCATAATACAGGCCCTTTCCGCACACGGTTATTAAGGTGGGCCAATGTGTCTTGCCACGGAGGTCTTCTGCACGTTGGAGCGGACTAGGTTCAGTTTATTTACCTTCGTTCTGCAGGTAATTGCAACTAAATGCGCCCCCATGTGGTGATAAAGTGTGCTATTTGAAAACCGGAAGAAATCGGTTTTCCAGTTTTCCAGATTGATCCAATTCATACTTTCACAGTGGTGCAGACATGTACATTCGCGCCAATGCGAATTGGTGGTCAGGGGAGGGCTCGTGGGAGGGGCCAGGGGGTAGTATGGACTTACGCACGTACTCACGTACGCAAGTACACACGTACGCAATGACGTACTAAACCATGCAAAAAAAGGGGGGGAGCCAATCACAGCCAATGGGGAGGGGTGAGGGGAGTAGCAGGAACAGCCACAGCGGAGGCAGTGTGGATTCATGAACTCACACTCCTCCGCATCAGAATGGAACATACGCAGTAGCTGTGCAGAAGGAAATGAGGGAAAGTCTGCCTTGTTTCGAGCCCAGAAAATCTGGTAAGAAATGGCACGAACCAATTCACTAGCCTCGTGCAGAAAGGGCCACAGTTACTTCAGTTTCAGCACACTTAACTCTGGCATCAAGCTTCCTTTTTACAAATTACCACAACTGTGCAATGGTCCTTTTCTACCATCTAGTGGGGAAATGGAGTAAGGCAGCTCAGTTTCCACAAAACAGGACATGTTGAGTTGTACTGTTTATTTCCTGTTGATAAGCCTTGGGGTAACCTTTCTCATCTGCCAGCACAGCATGAAGAAAGGTCTAGGCATGAGAACTCTGAACTGACAGCTACTTCTGACGAAAATGTGAAGTTGATCTGAACAGGAACAGCTGGAAATGTCCAAATAAACAGATAATAGGAAAGAAGGACTGGCTCAAGAAAGAGCAATGGTACAGAACACATATATCTCTTACAGAGTCTGTGTTCTGCTGCAGGGTGTGGTTTTCAGTAAGACAAATCCTGAAGCTCAAAAACTTAAAAGGGAGCCCTGTGAATCCAAATCTTCTGAATGTCATATATTGGCATCAGGATATGGATTTTGATATTGAATTGGGGGGAGCTTTTCCTGCTTTTCCAGAAAGTGAGAAGTAAAATCCAAGTTTTAGCAGTAGGAAATTGAGTTCTACTCTCCATCATTTAAAAAAAGGGGCAATTTTGCATTTGGAAAATTCATCCAATGTCAGTATTTTGCTTTTTCTTACTAAATTGGTATTAAAATTTCTTTCTTTGGTATGCATATAATATAGGATTTAAACCAGCAGGTACACTGGTCAAAGAGAAAACAGGGGGATAAAAATAAAGCATTGGGTGGGATACTGCACTGTTGCTCCATCACCTTTTACCAGCAGAATGTTCCTACATGGTTCTCTGGCCTGTGTCTTCCTCCACAATAATATCTGAGATTCTGGTGATCTTAACACCTTTGGTGTTTTTTTGCCACTGCTCATTGCAGTGGTTCTGAAATAACATCACCTTGACACACAGTGAGAACTTTAAAGCAAATAGAAAATGAAGATAAGGACCTCTGGATATTTGGTGGATTAACCTTTATTCCTTTGCAGAAAATCAGCCACCATGAAAACAACAGCAACTATTCTCTTGGGGAAGCAGACATGAGGAAAGATTGCAGTTCACCACATAGCAAAGAGTATCATGAAAATAACCCAAGGAAGGAATTATACTGAAAATACTCCAGGATTCTTCCATGTAAAGAATTCCAGATGACACTCTTGAACCAACCGCCTTGATTTTCCAAACAAGCATGCATATGCAGATCATGTTAGGCTCAAGTCCTCCCCCACAACCCACTACCTTGCTGTGTTTCCTATTGGACAGCCACTATCACAAGTGAGACAGAATGGGGAGGTGGCACACTGAATCTGCAAAAGGAGCTGGGCTGTCGCATCTCCTCAGTCTGGCTCAGTGATCATGCCACAGGCAAACAAGCAAGGCTGTCACAATGGATCACCATCAGCCTTCTTCCACAGATGTGTGAGATCATCACAGCTGCTTTCCCTGAAAACTGCCCCTGTGTACAAGAAGATCCTTCCCTGCTCCTTTAAGTCACAATTTTCTTACTCCACCCCCAGTGAACACCAGCTGCTATTGCCATCCTCACTTAATTCACTCATCTCTGCCACATGCCTATCCTTACACAAAACCAGGATGTTCCGATACTGTTGCCAAGAATGCCCACTTACAGCAGTCCCAATCAAGTTTGCTGAGATCTGTACTTACAGGGTCCCTAGGGGTTTTCTCTCACCATCCCACAGACCAGGGCAACTCCTACAGCAAAAGCGGGATACATCTGGTACTCCAGCTGTTTTTTGCCTACAACTCCCACAGTCCTTTGCAGCTGGCCTATATTGGCAGAAATGGATGAGATCTGTAGGCCAAAACATTTGAGGGGATCAAAGTTTTCCTACCCCTACATTAGTGAATGTCCTAGGTGAAACCCAACTAGGTGGTTATGCAGCTATTCAACAAATTGTTGCGTGAAGAAAGACTCTGATTGTTCTTTTCTGTTTCACAGTTCTTGTGGCCTTCAGGTCATTTCTGACTTATGATGACCCTGAGGCAAACCTATCACAGGGTTTTCTGGGGCTGTGAGTGCGTGATGTGGCCAAGGTCACCCAGTGGGTTTCCATGGCTGATCAGGGAATCAAACCCTGGTCCCCAGGGTCATAGTCCAATGCTCAAACGACTACACCATCCTGGCTCTATATATATGTTACATATGTTCCAACAGCTTCAGCCACTCCGAGGCAAGAACAAACCTCTAACAAGGATAGCAATCTTTTCCCTTGTGATCTGAACCGCCGGTTTGGGGAACCGCTCATAACCTGGGCCATTTCCGCACGAGCCTGTTCTAGCGCTATGATTCCACTTTCAACATCCTATGGAATCCTGGGGTTTGCAGTTTCGGGAGGGGCCGGCTGGCCCCTCCCGAAACTGCAAACCCCAGGATTCCATAGGATGTTGAAAGTAGAATCATAGCGCTAGAACAGGCTCGTGTGGAAATGGCCCTGGAGACATGGGAAGGAGTCAGAGATCACAAAGAAGATTTAACCATTTCAGTATATGGCCCCTTGAATGCAATCACAATGCATGTGTCTACAATATGTTCCTCATACAGCAATTGCCTGATGCATTTCAATGACTCACAATCCAAACAGCTTCAGCATGACAGCCAAGTCAAGCCAAGAAGTAAAAGAAACCGTCTAGGTACTCTCTTGAAATGATCAGTGGTTGGCTACCTGTTTGGAACAGGAGTTTTATTTATACCTTCAGCCTGGTTATGTGCACACCTATGTTTTTTAAAGCCACACAAATATGGCAAATGAGCCTGTACAATTGGAGGCATACATAGATAAATACAACCATCAAAGGACTAAGATGGGCTGCAGCATCCAGGGTACTCCCAATCCCAATCCCAGTATTTGCTGCCAGCTCCTTAATGTGAAGCAAAATCTATCCAGAACTGATTGCTCTGGGCGGAACGTCAAAAGTAACTGAGGTGGGAAGCTCCCAGCCCGTGTCTAGAATCTTGCAGAACCATGGGCTAATGTGGGCTTAGTAGTTATTTAGCTTATCCTGTTTTTCAATCGAAGCCTGTTGGTAACCTGCTCCAATTCTCTGTGGCCCGGTCAGCATCCCTGGTCCATCACCATGGAAACACAGCATCCCTGCATCTGAGCCACCAATACTCATTCCATGCTTAGACTCAATTCTCCTTTTTATTCAACACACAACTAAAACATTTTCCCAAGACATTTTAACCCCTGGGCTCTGCTGCTGCTGTGAGATTAAACTTAGAATTAAAATTATCACCTTTCTAAACCCAACAGACATGACTTTAAATCAAACTCGTGCATTTTTGGGTTATTACAGCCAACTTTAATGGCTGCTTGTGAATGACGAATGCTTTGGAAAATGCCCTTTGTCAGCAATGTAAATGTTTTCAATCACTTTGCAAAAGGTTTATTATAAACTATATCAACATTTCCAGTCTTTGCAACTGCCACATTATCATCAATAGAAACATTCTTCTCCACTACAACGTAGCTTCTTCCAGGTATCCTGGAGAGCTGATGCTTTTCTATCATCCTGAATACAGTTCTGTGAAACTCCAAAGCCAGGATATCTGGACCAAAAAAGAAAAAAAAATCAGACTATATCTTCTTTCTTATTTTCTAGCTTTGAAGTCAATGCAGTCAGTTCAGCTCCCCTCTACTGAGCTATTTTCAGTAATGCTGCAGGAATCAACAACTGGAGTGAAAAAAATACAGTCAAACTTAAATGGCTGATACATCTCTCACTAAAATCTTTCATAAAATGTTCATGGAACACTGGATACCCCAAAACAGAAGGATCTAAATGCTCTTATTTTTGTTTGTGGGAAATCAGAAAAGTTACTGTGTCCAGAAAGACTGGGATGCATTGGTTCAAGTCCCCATTCTGCTGCTGAGATACCATCTGGCCTTGGACAAATAACATTCTCGCAGTCTTAGTCCACCACCCGGACAAGGACCGTAAAATTAATGAATAAAATCAGATTTGGTTATTGTTCTAATTTTCAGTTGCATAGAATGTTTTTACTGTAAGCCACCCAGAGAACTTACAATATGAGATGAGGTGTATTATTTCAATAAATAAATAAATAGGATTAAAATGTATTATTATCCCTCTACCATTTCACTGTCACCTCCAGTTATCTGAGTTAGAGCTACTCTGACATCACAGAATGTTCAGGTGCTGAGAAGAGTGGGAAAGCTGGCTTGCCTGAGAGGGAGGTGTCTCAAAAGCTCAAAGAAACAAAAGGAGGTATGTCCTGCAAGGAAACTAGGGAGACAAAGACATTTAAGAAATGAGATGACTGAAAGAGTGGAGCCCAAGGTGGCAGGAAGACGATGGAGAGAGGAAAAAAAAAAACTTAAATCAATTTTTTCCCATGTTGGTCCCTTCTAAGTGCACTGGCCTACAACTCCCATTCTCCCTAGCTAGCATAGTCCAACACATCTAGAGGGTAGTAGGTTGGGGAAGGCTGTAAATAATGCTTGAATTTACCTTAGGTGAATCCCAGGTGGAGAGAGATTATTTGGTGACAAGTGTGTATGTTGCCTGGCTCTACGCTCTCTAAGGAAAGGAAGAAAAAAGGAAGGGAGATCTAAATAAGATTAGTCAGTAAATACACTCCCACTTCTCTGCTCAGAGAAACCCCCACGTGCTCACTCAACAAATATAATTAGATGAGACTGTTTTTCCAAGCAGCTGGAAAGGGCAGCAACTTTGAGGATGCACAAAATGCACCTTCCTCACGGTCAGCATGTGTTTTAACTGCAGTCTAGAGCAAGGCAGATTGTTCTTTTGCAAAAACACCAAGAGCCCGGCCTGCAGCCCACATCTTCCATTTCCAACTAGAACTGCTTCCAAAACTGCTTGCTGTAACTTGTCAATTTCAAAGCAACACTTCATGCTATTAATCTACAACAGCATAGTAGCACATGGAGCATCGTTGTTTCTCCCAGGCTATCCTTCAGAGAGGTGCACTGTGTAATTGCTGCTCCCATAGATCAATGTGGAGTTCTTTAAATATGCAGGAGGTTAGTTTATGTATTCAGACTTAAATTTCTACAGAACATGGGGATGATTTCTTCCAATTTCACAGGTCTCTCTTGAAGAAAACATTTAAAGAATAGCCATGTTGGCCACAAGATGACAAAAAATCTAAAATTCATGCTGTAATGATACTGGGTTTTGTCCAATCAAAAGATGCAAAATAAATCCCACCAGCTTTCAAAGCTTCACATGCTTCTCTATTGGACAAAGATGGTAAAATATCACTGGGAGAAAGAGAGTGACAGTGTTGTGATTGCACCATCTACATACTGGATAGATAAAAAGTGGTCCCCATAACCTTAAACTGAGGGGGAACAAAAGCAAGTCTGGCTTTTTCATTTGAAACTACAAAGCATACCACTCTGATAACTGTTTTTGCATCTATCCAATATGAAGCCCCAGCCCCTTAGAATGTAGAATACATGCATTCTTGGGAAAGTCTCTGTATTCTCAGTATGGAGGTTACTTTAGATAATGGAGCTGGCAAAGTCTATCAAGAAAGAAAGCTTTTAATATCCACCTGGGTATGTGGGCCTGGAAGAATGGTTACTGTTAGCTGTAAGGTTCCTATCATCCTCAACAGGAGACCAGCTTGGCTGAGTGCTGGGTCTGAATGTTTGTGTCTCGTGCTGGGCAAAAGAAGTAACAGGTCAGGGATTGTGCTGGAATATGTTTCAGTAGCCTAAGTGGTCTTGAGTACGGCATTGGAAAACCATAGGATACTTGACCTGATGATTTCGATTTCCTATCAGTGCCAACTTAGGGGATCCTGATGTGGCTTTTGGCTGCCATGAAATGCATAAAGCAGTCTCAATATGCCACCAGCTCAACACATTTTTCATGATATATTCTCAACTCAGTGTGTTCAAACCCACAAGAGATGGTGGTATGGAATTCAGAGGTTGGGAAGGAGTTCTTCCTAGCCACATGTCTTTGTTAGTCCACTTCCTAGTAGTGTTTAGATTGACAGTGGCTTTACCCTTACCCCAGAGAGACAGAGAGAAATACAGTGGATTCATTACATTGGTTTTCTCTTGGAGACTTCTGAAATCCGATTAATTTCTGAAAATGTTTGAGGTTGTCCAGTTAACTCCAACTAGCAGGGCCTGTGTCCCACTACTAAATGATGAATAATGCAGCTAGCAGGCTGTTAATATGACAGCTCCCAAGTGTTTTCTCTGGAAGTGTAGAGCCCAGACAGTTCCCTGATTTACTAGATTGCTGAGGTGAGAAAACAAGCAGGGCAACAGTTAGATTGCAAATGACAAAAATCACAGACAACGAATTTGAACATGTTGTCATAACTGCTTTGTACTGGAGAGAACGGGGAAACAACATTACTTTTCTACCACTGTTACATCCTTGGTTAGCCAATCAGCAGAGTTCTTTCAGGAGTTGGGGGTTATTACATCTGAATCACAGGAAGACCTTCTGGGAACCTACAAAGGGACCGCTGTGACACATTTCCTGGGTAAACAGAGGAGGACCTTGTTCATATTTGCTCTGACCTTCTTACTATTATTTTTTTTCTTTTTTTTTTTTATTAATAATAAAGATGCATAAGTAAACAGAAATATCTCTATATATACAACAATAAACATTATACAAATAAGATACAAAGTACTATATAATAGTAATTATATATACAATATTTTTTTGTAATATTTATATCCATATAAACATTGTACTTTTAAAGAAAAATCTTCTCGTATCTGTCTATTTTCTTTTACTTATTTCATATTATGTATACTTTACATTCCACTTCCTAACTTCCCTAGAGTTAATTCTTAATAGTCCTGTAATTGTTACTCTTTCAATACCCCTATCCCAACTTTACGTGCCTTCTCACAATTCTGTCATTCCAAATCTATGTTTACCCTTTAATGTCAGAACCTTAAAACATTGTTTTCTTACATATTTCTTATGTTGAGAAGAAAAACTTCTCTACTTGTCTCCATTCCATATCATTTAGTTCTTGATTTTTCCCTTGTATCATCCAGGTTAATTTATCCATTTCCCTGTATTCCAAAACCTTTATTTTCCAATCTTCTATTTGTGGAACCTGATCTTTTTTCCACTTTCGCGCATATTCTATTCTTGCGGCTGTAATCATATAGAGAATTATTCTCCAAAATTTCTTCCTGTACTCTTTTTGTATTTTCTCAGTCATATTTAGTAGAAATAGTTCAGGTATCAGAGGAATATTAAACTGTAATATATCTGAAATTATTTCTTGTATTCTTTTCCAATATATTTTAGCTTTATCACAGGTCCACCATACATGATAGTAAGTCCCGTTTTCTCGACCGCATTTCCAGCACTTATTCTCCCTTGTTTTATATATCTTATTAATTTTAACTGGATCGAGGTGCCATCTATACAGCATCTTTAAATAATTCTCCTTCAAACTTTGGGCTGCTGTAAATTTTTGTGTTTCTAGCCATGACTTCTCCCAGTACTCTAATTGAATCTCATGGCCCATGTTCTGTGCCCATAGAATCATCGAAGGTTTTATTTGTTCTGCCTCTAATTCTCTCGCAATCTGGAATTTGTACAATTTAGAAGTCACTTGATTCTGTGATTTAAATAATATATCTTCGAACTGTTTATTATTTTTGTCTATTTGAAAACCTTCTAATTTCTTATCCATGTTATATCTTTCTTTAAGTTGTCTATAGAGAAACCATGAGCACTTGAACCCTTCATATTCCAATTCTTCTCTAATTTTTAATCTTGTTTCTTGATTTTCGACAATTATCATATCCTGATATTTTATCAATTTTTCCTGTGGTTCCCGCCATCTACTGTAAAAGGCCTCATGTGGGGAGATCCATAATGGTATTTTTCTGTAATATTTTTTCTTAAACTTTTGCCAGTTTATTAAAAGAGCCTTCCTTAGATAATGATTCTGAAATTCTTTATCAATTTTGTATTTATTATACCATACATATGCGTGCCACCCCATTCTTAATCCACTTCCCTCCAAAGTTAGTATTTTTTCATTTTGTAATGTTAACCATTCTTTTATCCAAGTCAAGGAGTTTGCTTGATAATACAATTTCAAATCTGGAAGCCCGAAACCTCCTTTTTCCTTCTTCTCCATCAAATACTTCCATTTTATTCTTGGCCTTTTCTTATCCCAGATGTATTTAGAAATTTCTCTATGCCATTCTTTAAACGGTTTTTCGTTTGTAATAACAGGTAAATTTTGAAAAAGAAAATTTAATTTTGGTAGCACATTCATTTTAATTGCTGCTACCCTTCCAAGCAACGAAAGTTGAAGTCTGTTCCAATTATTTAATGATTCCTTAATTCCTTTCCATGTATCTTTATAATTATTATCATATAGTTCATTATTTCTTTTTGCGATCCAAATTCCCAAATATTTAACTTTCTTTTCTAATTTAAAACCTGTTCTTTGAGCCAATATATTTTCTTCTTCCACTCGCAGATTTTTAGTCAGGATTTTTGTTTTGTCCTTATTGACTCTAAATCCTGCCAATTCACCAAATTGATTCAGCTTTACCAGAAGATTATCTATTCCTGAGTTCGGGTCTTCTAATATGATCACTAAGTCATCGGCATATGCCTTTAACTTATATTCATGGTTCTTCACTTTGCATCCTTTCAACTCGGAGTCTTCTTTTATCATCCTTATTAATATTTCAAATGTTAATATAAAGAGTAAAGGTGATAGAGGACATCCTTGTCTTGTACCCTTCTTAATTTTAAAATTATCCGTTTTTTCCCCATTTATAATCAAAGCAGCAACTTGATCTTTATATATTTCTTTGATCCATTTTATATAAGTATTTCCAAAATTCATTTTAGTCAATACCAAAAACATGAAGTCCCATTTCAAGTTATCAAATGCCTTCTCGGCATCGATAAAAATCAAGGCAAGCTTTCTCTCATTATGCTTCTCGTAATACTCAATGACATTTAAAATTGTTCTTATGTTATTTCTTAATTGCCTATTTGGCAGAAATCCATTTTGCTCTTCCTCTATAATTTCTTGTAATACTTTTTTTGTTCTTTCCGCCAAGATGCTCATAAAGATCTTATAATCAATATTCAACAACGAAATTGGCCTGTAATTACCAGGTTCTTTTAAATCTTTCCCTTCCTTCGGTATTAACGTGATACAGGCCTCACCCCAGGAATTTGGTCGTCCTTCTACCAAAATTTCGTTGAATAAATCCAGCATATACAGCACCAGTTCTTCCTGCAATGTTTTGTAGTACATTGCCGAAAACCCATCCGGGCCCGGTGCCTTTGCCGAGTTAAGTTTCTTGATTGCTTGCGTTATCTCTGTTGTTGTTATTTTAGTATTAAGTATTCTCTGCTGATCCTCTGTTAGTTCTGGTATTCTTTGTTTCTCCAAAAAGTCCAAAATCTCCTTTTGTATCTTTCTGTCTTTTGCATTATATAAGTCACTGTAATATCTAAGGAATGTTCGTTTAATAATATCTTGATCTGTTGTCGTCTTTCCCCCTACATTTATTTCTGTAATCAATCTTTTTTCTCTTTCCTTCCTCAATTTATATGCCAGCCATTTGCCTGGCTTATTAGCCTGTTCGAAGAATCTTTGTTTCAATCTTTTTAAGTTCTTATTAATTTCCCATTGGTGTTCTGATTTCAACTGTTCTTGAAGCACCTTCAATTCTGTTCTTGTTTTAATATCCGTGGGGTGTAACTTCAACTGTTCTTCCTGTTGTTTTATTTTAACCATTAATTCTTGTTGTTTTGCTTGTCTTTTTTTCTTCATCTCAGTTCCCCACTGAATGAAATAACCCCGCATAACTGCCTTACTGGCGTCCCAAGTAGTTTTCAATTTTATCTCTCCAGAAACATTTTCTTTAAAGTAATTTCTCAAAGTTTCTCTAATCCTTTCCAAGTAGCTCGAGTTTTGAAAAATATAATCATTTAATCTCCATCTTCTGATTCTTTTTTGTGTTTTAAGCTCTAATTGAATTGGATTGTGATCCGAATATATTCTAGGAAAAATTTCCATTTTATCTACTTGCTTTTGTATAACTTTTGAGATTAAAAACATATCGATTCTTGACATTGACTTATAAGTTTCAGAGTAAAAGGTAAATCCTTTAGAATGACCATATTTCAATCTCCATACATCTTGTAATGCCATAAATTCCATCAATTTGAAAAAGGATTTGGGAAGTTTCCCTTGTTGTTTACGTTCCAATTTACCACTTGTTCTATCTTCTTTAGGGTCTAATACTCCATTAAAATCTCCACAAAGTAAAAAATTAGCTTGATTTGTTTCTTCAGAGTAGTTTAAAAGTTGTTGTAATAGTTTTTGATAAAAGTTACTCTTGTCTTCTGTTGGGGAGTATACTCCTACTATCAAAACCTTGGTCTCTTGAAGTTGCACCTCCACTCCAACGAAATGTCCCAATGTATCTTGAAATTTCAATTCTGATGGAAGGTTACGGTTAACATAGAGTACAACTCCCTTTTTCTTCTTTTGCGAGGCAGATATATAGCAAGTTCCAAGTTTCGGGTTTCGTAAAAATTTAGTGTCCTTATCTCTAATTTTAGTCTCCTGTAAGCAGATTACATCCGCTTTCGCCTTTTCCACATAATGAAAAATTTGTCTTCTTTTATAATTCGAATTAATTCCTTTTATATTCCAAGATAAGATTTTGATGGTCATTTTCCCCTTATTAGAAAACTTTGCTTCTTTTTTTTTCTTTTCTTTTTTTTTTTTTTTTATACCTCCTCTTCTTCTGCGTAAAGATCTTCTAATTCTAATTCTGATTCTTTTGGTTCCTTTCCTTCTGATTTTGAATCTGAGTCTTCACTACCAAATTCTGCTTCTTGTTCTTCCACGTCCTCTTTATAGTTATTATCTTGATTTCTTTGTTCTTGATATTGTTCCTGTTTTTTTCCATCATCGTCGTATTCTCTTCGATCACTATTTCTCCCATTCCTTGATTCTAGCTCTCTTTTAAATTTATCAAGTAGTTCTTTAGCACGTATTATATTGGTTATTTTATATCTTCTTTGTTTATATGTAAAAGATATCCCTTCTATCCTCTCCCATTTGTACATAATTTTGTGTCTTTGCAAAAATGTTGTTAGGGGCTTATAGTCCTGTCTTCTTTTCAAAATATCATAAGGGATGTCTTTAAATATTTTGATGATTTTATCTCCCATTTTTAATTGTTTGTCATAATTGTTCTGAATTATTTGGTCTCTTATCTTTGTTCTAACAAAGCAAACCACTATGTCTCTAGGCCATCCTTTTTCTCTTGCAAGATTCGAATTTGCTCTGAAAATCCTATCAATTTCCTGTTCCATTCTTTCTATGTCCATTTCAATAAATGTTGCTAAAATTGGCGTTATCTTTTCATATAAATTTTCTCCAGATGACTCCTCTATCCCCCTTAGCTTCACACATCTATCACGATAGCGTAACTCTTGTTGAGATATCGTGAGTTCTTCTTGCTTTTGTTTTCTTATCAATGTATCTTTTTCTGTTTCTAGTAAATTTGTTTTAACCTGAAGATCATGGATGTCTCCTTTCATGGTTTTAATATCTTTACTCATCAATTCCATTCTTTTCCCAATTGTTTCTATCTCTTTCTTTAAGTCTGCCTTAATTTCAGACCTTGTCTCTTTCAATTCCTGTCTCATTTCTTGTTTAAGTCCTTTTACTTCTTTTAAAATTTCAGCTAACTGCTGGCCCATATCCATAGACTGTCTTCTACCTAGTTCTGTTGGTTGTAGTTGTAATTGTGTCTGTGTCTTTACTCCTTTCCTTGTTCCCGTCGCCATCTTTTTTTTCTTCAAAACCTCTCTCCACTAGCCCAGTATTAATAATTGTCAATTCTGTTAATTCATTGTAACATACATGTAAATCTTTAACAATCAAATTCCATACCATCAATCCATAAATTTCTTTTTTTTTTCTAATTCAATTCATTAAATTAAAATTCTACAGTCCATTAAGTCACAACAAGAAATATAAAAATTCTTAAGTTCTTAAATTCCTAAGTTCTGTTAAATTACTTAATAACTTAATTCGATTCACAATTCTATAAATTCTATTGACTTAATTAATAACTTGATTTTTTTTTTTCCTTAGTAAACCTCCCCTGCCTTCACCAGCTCACTTCTCCACTGCAACCACCACCATTATTTTCAAAAAGAAGTGCCCCCCCTTAACTTCAAAGTCCGTGTCTTATTCAATGCAGGGCGAGCTCAAGCAGTTTCTCTGCGAACTCCAGCCATTACCACCTTCCTTCTGTTTTATCTTAAACTCCAGAGTTCGTGTCTTATTTAATGCAGGTCGAGCTCAGCAATGTCACTGCAAACTCTTCAAACTTCAAATCTATTCCGTCTTCTGTTACTTTCCCACGTTCTTTATCTTTCCAGTTTACACCTCTGTTTCCTTCTTTTCAAAGTCCTTGTCTTGTTTAGTGCAGGGCGAGCTCAAGCAATTTCTTTGCGAGCTCCAGCCACTACCTCCTTCCTTATGTTTTCTCCTTAACTTCAAAGTCCGTGTCTTGTTCAGTGCAGGGCGAGCTCAAGCAGTTTCGCTGCGAATTCCAGCCACTCCCGTCTCCTTTATAATTTATCTTTAACTTCAAAGTCCGTGTCTTGTTCAGTGTAGGGCGAGCTCAAGCAGTTTCATTGCGAACTCCAGCCACTCCCGTCTCCCTTATAATTTATCTTTAACTTCAAAGTCCGTGTCTTGTTCAGTGCAGGGCGAGCTCAAGCAGTTTCACTGCGAACTCCAGCCACTCCCGTCTCCCTTATAATTTAACTTCAAAGTCCGTGTCTTGTTCAATGCAGGGTGAGCTCAAGCAGTCTCTCTGCGAACTCCAACCACTGCCGCCTTCTTTATGTTATGTTCCTCCCGTGTTCTTTATCTTTCCAATCCAAACCTCTGTTTCCTTCTTTTTCAAAGTCCGTGTCTTGTGCAATGCAGGGTGAGCTCAGGCAAATTCTCTGCAGGCTCAAACCTCTATAACTTTTCAGAAGCGAGTTCAAGCGTTTTCCTCCTTTACTTTTTGTTTTTTAACGCGAACTCCAGCTTACTGTGCATGGAATTTCAATCAAAAAAATCTCGACACTTTCCTCTCCCGTTCTGTCCCTTGCCAATCGTCACCATATACTTTCAGAACACAGGCGATTTTATTCTTAAAGTATATAGCCTCTCAAACTATATCCACTAATCGCTATAACCAGTACTTGTTTCAAATAGTTAAATGTAATTTATATATGATTCCATCTTCTTTTTTCTTTTCCTTGAAATGTCTTAATGTCCTAGTTTTTCATCTCTCAATATTAGAACTGTAAACTCCCAACAACCGTATTATCAGACGAACGCTTACCTCCTCCTTCTGTCTGCCATTTTATTGTCCCAGTTCTTCTCCTTGAACTGTCCCGTCCAACAGACCAGCACGATCTTTAAATCTTCGAGACTTTAAAAGTTGATTTCCTCTAGATTTAGTTCTTCAATTTTTCCTTGTTGTCCTTTAACTTAGATTTATTAAAATAAAGTTTCAGGCGGCGCTATGCTGCTCAAACAGGCAGCGACTTTCCACGTGGTTGTTCTGCTCTTCGGTCCCCTCGCCTTTACTCGGTTTATGAGCCACAATACCGACGCTCCTATACCTAAAAGGCGGCAATGGACCCCCAGCGAGCTTCTCCGAACCCCCTTTACCGGGGGGGTATTTGCCGGCTGTTAATCTACCGGTTAAACCACGGGGAGTGTCAGAGTCAGCGGGAGCTTTCTCGCTGCTCTGGCGATCGCGCCGCCATCGAAACCGGAAGTCCCCTTCTTACTATTATTTATACATCTCCTGTGGAAGTATCTAGATTACTGCGTGGTCTGGTTTTATGGGATCAGGTTCAACTGATGTGGTCTGAAGATGTGAAAAAGGTGTTTGTACAGGTTCATCCAATCATGTGTATTCTTGCCCCCTCAACCATCTTGGCCAATTATATCAAGACAGAAGAGACAGACAAGATGAAATGGGGAGGATGAATGATTTTTTGAAAGAGGTAGTGGTGCTCACCACCTTCAAGGAGGATTCAGAAGGCCACTCCACAAGAAATCTGCACTGGGTCAAAAAGATTGTAATAACTATGGCTCAGTTACAAATATGTGCTTTTTGGGAAAAGATGCCTGAGACAGTAATGGTGGTCCAACTTGAAATACTGTTGAAAGAAACAGATGATCTAAAATCAATTTCAGTCCAGCATTAGGCCATAAGGCAATCTTAATCACTTTGATGAATGACCTCTGTCAGAAGACAAACAGGCAAAGTACAATCCTGGTGATGCTCCTTGGTCTCTCATAGGTTTCTCATTCTCTTGCCTATAAGCATTGTATTACACATAGTTTATTCTGGTGCTCAGCATCAAAACTTATTTTCAAACTTATAGTGGAGCTGAGTCCTGGAGCAATAAGTCCAAAGGAGCAGAGAGTCTTTGAACACGTACAGTCTTTCCTCTATCACCTCTTCTCCTTTCAATTTAATAAATTAAGAACTGGGAACTTACTATACTATTTTGCTTACTTTGGTAAAAGGTCTGTGAACATCCCCCAGACAAAACAACCAGTTAGTGTCAGCCCAGGGTTTGTGTTGGCCAAGACTCAACTCTAGAACTTATTTGGAACAGCACCACAGATCGGCATTGTACACTGAAATAAAAGTGGCTGACAGAACACTAGCAAAGAATGCTCTTCCCTACCACTGAATATACTGCATTTCCACAGATGTACAGAGTGCTCTAAGTACTCTGTATATATCATTAGGTATTAAAGTGATCTTGTAGGGTAGATCACTGTTAATATTTCTATATTCCATAAATAGGAGTGATGTGAGGATGGGGGGAAATGTTTCCTTTAGAATTATAAACCAGAGTCATAAATTTATTTCTACACTATTTTTCTTTTTAAGGATTTTATCTTTTATTATCCTTTTTTTCCCTCTTCTTTTTTTCTTTTTTCTTTTCCTTCTTTTTTTTCTCTTTTTTCCTTTTTTTCTTTTTTCTACCATTTATGTTGGTATCTATAGTATCTATCCTTTTTTGTCTGAATGTAGTTAAACTAGATCTTCATATTAGGTTTTCTTGCCAATATTTAGGATAAGAAATAGTGTTTATAAAGATTAGGATTTTCTTTGGGTAAAATAATTATTGCCTTTCTGGGTCATATTAGTTACAGACAGGCATAAATTTATCTATTTATTTATTTCTCTTCCTCTTTTAAGTACAGTTAAATATTGAACAATACTACAATTTTAGACTTACATTATTGATTTATATTATATTACAGACTTATATTGTGTAACCATGAAATACAATAGGTACATAGAAACCTATTGTATTTCACGGTTATATTGATTTACAATGATGGTTGAACTTAATAAAGTCACTAAAATAACCAAAAAAAAGGAGTGAAGCTGGCCTAAAGTCCCCTGCTGACTACATGACAAAATTAGATGTCATGTCAAAGCATACATGTAGATTTAAATTATATACTATATTACATACAAAATGTGCAGCCTAGCCTCATTTCTTTCTTATTCCAGAATAAACATACTCCCAGTCTAGATCAACACTATGATACATGAATAGGAGAAGCTAAAGTTATAGACACATAAACATACACACCATTCCCTCACCTTAAATTTGACTTCTCCCAGTTTGATGATACAAAAGAAACAAGAAAACCATTGTTTTCATTGTTGGTGTTTTCCCTTTCTTTGTGCAATTCAAGGAAAAACAACACCCAGAGGGAGGAGGTTTACATCCTCTCTGCCATGTGTGGTGGTTCCAATCCAGACTGGGCTCACATTCATTTATTTGAATTAAGGAGCAAAATGAAGCTGAGCTGCACACTACACATTTAACAGAGCATGTAGTTCAGCTTTCAGAAGATTACACTTCAAAGGTTTAGTTAAATTCATGACAGGTAGTTCTATTAACAGCTATTCAACATGATAGCTAAATGGAACTTCCTTGCTCCTAGACACTATATCTCTGAGCTTCAGATAATGAAGACAAATGCAGAGCAAGTCCTTCTCTCTGGGCTAAGTTTCTGAAGCTCCTGGAAACACCTAGAAGATCGCAATGGGTAACAGAACGCTGGCCTGGCTACTTTTTGGTCTGGGATGTTCTTATGAACCAGGAAATTCATTCACAACTCCATCTCTTAACTGTCTATGCTCCCTCTCAGCTGCTTGGGATTTCTTATTCCCAAGGAATAAGGAACAGAGAGCAGATGTCATCAGCAAGAAGATATCATCTTTCTTGTGGAGCTCAGGGTAGGCACTGAGGGCATCTTGTCCAGCAAACCTGAAATACGGTCAATACTCTTTAATAGGGATGGGTGACCATTTTGTTTTGTTCATTTTTTATAAGAATTTGCCCAAAATCACACATTTCTTCATAAACTTAACAGCTTTGATGACTGTGAGAGAAACTGAGGATATACTCATCCTAGCAGAGGCTATTCATCTCTGAAGACTTAAAATTCTGTCTTTGAATCCCTGTATTTCGAAGCATTTTAGTGATGAAGGAAGATTGCCATACCCTTTTTCCCTCTCATAGGCTTTTCATCTTTAATACCTATATTGCAGGTATTAAGTATAATATCATCCAGTACACAGTGAAAACAGTTGTACCTGTTGAATTTAGCCAGTAAAGACAGTTAAGAATTTCATTTGGTTCATTTTTGATAATTCATCAATCCCCATTCTCTGTCTGGGAACTGCAAGGAAAATCTGATAATGATGGACAACTGTTTTGCTTTGTCCTCTATGGACCATCTTTTTGCCATCTTAATAGCCTTCTGAGGAAGCCCCAAGTTTCAAACATATTTGTTCAATGGCTCCCTGCAGGTTTCAGTCTCCTCCAGACAATGCCAGCTGAAGTTTTCCCATATATTGACCAACAGTAGTACAGAGTTACCTGTACAAGACCTCAGTAAACTTTATTGTTATTTAAATCAGCATCAAATCAGCTTTGGCCACTCTTTCTCCTTTGCTCTGCTGCTGGAGTGTGGCTAATGGTATTACAACAGATTGGGCACCCTGGTAAAAGCAGCAGCCGCCACTGCTGGAAGCTAGCAGACAAGGAGATGTCAAATGGAATAATGCAATTTCCTGGCATGAATGCACACAACGGACTCTTCTTGTATTTATTCTGCAAAGAAAGGTAGCAGCAGTGCTGGGAGGGAACTAGCATTGCACCTGATGGAGTCTCAGCAGCTCCTTTACCATAATTGATCAAAATGTTGTTCTTTCCCTGTTGGAGTTTTCTTTTTTGTAATCCCAAACATTTAATTCACTGACTGTTGAGTGATTCTGAAATCAGCAGGTCAGAATCCTGTTGCATTAAATAAAACATATTTTGCAACCTGAAAACCAGCCAAGACCAATTCTGAACTTTATTATTGTACCAGTGAGCCTAGTTCATGACCTTAATAGCTGCTACATATGCATGTATGAATAAACACTTAAAGATATAATACCACAGACAGATCTTGCCCATCACTTTTGAACACGCAACACTTCTGAACAGAAGAAATTCACATGTTCAGCTGCCAGTAACCAAAGCTACCACATGCATATGTGACTTGATTTCTCTGAACTTCATGACTGCAGATGAATCTGTAAACTAACTCAAGATGATTGGCTTAATGTGTACTGCTTAACGCCTATGTTCTCACAACCAATATAAAATCGGTTTCAAACCTTTTCAACTCTTATAGCTCTAACAAACCTGGTTAATGTCTTCTGTACTAGGATGTCTGTCTGTCTGTCACAGAGTGCTGTTGCCTCTCCAGGAAGCCTCCTCTTTAACGTGAGCAGAGCCTGAAAATATTAAATTTTTCAAGTTCTGTTTGGCAAGGTCTGCGGTAACAAAGTGTCTGTGTTCAGCATCCTACAGATATGCTGAGGAACTTTTCTTTACCGATTCGCACATAATTATTACTTATTTGTGTTTTAAGATATTTCTTTCTGAAGGAAAGTGACTATTTACATTTTGAAACATATTAAAATGTCAGATATGCAAAACAAAAAAATCAGTATAATTTATTTATTTTATTGCATTTCTATACTTCCTAGGAAGTTTACAAAGTAAGGTAAAATCAGAAACTACAAAAACATAAAATATAGCATGAACTTTTCAGCAACAAAATAGAACAATTTTTTTAAAAAAAAAAATCAGTCAGAAACCAGCTCTACAACAACAATAAAATCAGATACCATTAAAAGCAAGGAAAGCAAAAAATCTTTATCAGTCATCTAAATGCAGGTAAACCATGTACCCAACAAATAGCCAGGGATGACGAATTCAAAGGCAATGTGCCAACAGCAAAAATGCCCTGCTTCACATCACTACCCATTGAACTCCAGAGATTGAGATATCCTAAATATGACCCGCCAAAAAATCCCTCTCCCTGCCAATAGCAGACATGAGAATTCTGATGGTCATCAGAGAGGGAGTAGAGAGTTATAGCCTCATTGCCCACACAACATATTTCCGATATGGCTGGGGATTCTTTGGAGAAGCAAGTTATTTAAGAAAAATCTGCTATACAACACCACTATGTATAGTTTGGCCTTTAGTACTTAGAAAGGATTATATGAGGTTGAGTTGTACTTCAAATTATCCTGCCCTGGGGTTTTTAGAGCTTTGAAGGCCAAGACCACCACCACTTTGAATTGCCCCTAGAAATACATGGGTAAGCAGTGTAGATCTTTAACCCCTGGAGAAATAGATTCTCTGTATCCCATATCAGGTTAGCAGCCTTGTTGCTATGTTTTGAATCAAGTCAAATTTCCAAGATATTTAAAAGAAATCCCACAAAAAGTATATCACAGTAGTTTAATCCAGGACTCATTCCTGATGACTAGCAGATATTAGTAATCTTATAAGGCAGGTCAATCTTATTGCCCCTGTATTGCAGATTATGGTGGTGACAGTGGCATGTTTGTGTGTGGGTTCACAGTGAGTTCATTAAGAGAGGTCTGGACACGGAATTTTCCAATTCAGAGTCTTACTCATAGCCATGAAGTTATCAGTGCTCCCTGCACTAGTTGATCAAGTCAGAGGGTTAGCAGCAAGTCCCTATGTTACAAAGCCAGAGCTTAAGGCAAGGTATAACTAATTTCAGGTATAACTAATAATCAAATTTTTAAACAAGTGTGTTTAACATGACGATTTTTATTTCAACATGGGGGGAGGAAGGTAACTATGAAGCCCAATTTAGACTGAGCCCTCACACTGGTTTTCTGATGAAAATCTCCCCCACCTACCATGGCTACTTTTTGTCCCATAACAGTGCTATTTATTGTATACATTATCTGGAGAAGTAAACAGCAGCCAAAGGGTGTGACAGGATTTTCAGCAGAAAAGTCATGCAAGATCCCAGTCAGTATCAGGAATACGTTGCTTAACAGATCCACATTGTTTCTTTTCTTCCCCTCCAAAATAAAAGCAGCCAAGTTAAACACATACATTAAACTAGAATTTGGAAAATAAATCTTTTGAACTTCAGTTCCCAAACCCCCAGGCTCTTCTAAGTTCTCTAATATTAACATTATATGTAGGTTGGGAGAGGGGGAGGCAATAATGACATTTTATGAAGAAGGTGATTATGGTAAAATGTCCTCTTCCCCCTCACTCCCCACACTATCATCATCTCTATATCAGGTTTAATGTCCATTGCAAATTCACCTGACAGGCTTGACTCATCAGCTAAACTGTTGGATGGACATGCGGTGTGAGGAGGCACATCTATCAGAAGATGCTATTATTACAGCTAGAAATACATAGAGATGTATGGGTATTACAGCTACAAATGTATGGTCTTTCTGTAAATGATGCACATTGGGTCATTTATCTTTTCCTGCAAAGGCAGGCTTCTGTGCAAAATGCTGAATAAGAAGCAAGACCTGAAGGATATATTGAACTCATACTATTTTGTGCCTGGGAGGGAAGCCACAGTGCTGGAGAGGGCAGGTGGGGGTGGAGGGTACAAATACATCATACATAATTGATTCAACAAATGTCACCTCTTTCTATCTCACAGTCTATCCACAAGACACATGAAGGGAAAGTGAAGGCAGGGGGTTGGGACAGGGAAGTGAAACATGAGCACATTCAGCTTAGTGAAAAGAAGATCAAACCAAGACATTTTGCAAAGGGACAAAAGGCTTTGATAATAAGAAAAGGGAGTATTTACCAGGACCACTGAAAAAGAAGCTGCTTTTTCCCCCCCCTGTTAACACAAATGTTATATTTTTCAATAGCATTCTTCTAAAAGCCCTACGATGAAGTAAAAAATAAGATGCAACAAAACAAAAATACATTTTTAAACAGAGCAGGGTTTTTTTTATTAGAGCTTTTTGTACACTCAACAGTTATTAGAACATGAGCATCAAAGTTATCAACACCAACAAAATTCATAGGTAGATGGTTATTGAGTCATGGGGAGGGTCTTCACATATAAGATGAAGAGCTGAGTAGCCTTGAACAGCTAAGTAGACTTAAACAGACCTTGTGCCAGTTTGGATGGACATGTCATTTTTTCACTATACATGAGACAAATAATGTCCCAGTAGCCAGTTAAATCATGCTGTGTGATTTCTTCTAACTCACTTTGTTGCTGTGTGCCTTCAAGTCCTTTCTGACTTATGGGGAACCCTAGGCGAATCTAGGGTTTTTCTTGGCAAGATTTGTTCAGAGCGGGCTTGCCTTTGCCTTCCTCTGAGGCTGAGTGAGTATGACTTGCCGAAGGTCACCCAGTGGGTTCCCATGGCCAAGCAGGGATTTGAATCCTGGCCTT
Organism: Cyclura pinguis; assembly: GCA_030412105.1. Taxonomy (NCBI): domain Eukaryota; kingdom Metazoa; phylum Chordata; class Lepidosauria; order Squamata; family Iguanidae; genus Cyclura; species Cyclura pinguis. Next base: position 94,761,142 of record CM059604.1, read on the forward strand.
TAGAGTGATAGTCCAATGCTCAAACCACTATACCACACTGGTTCCCTAACTCATTAGATTCCCCAATTAACATTGACGTTTAAAAGGTGTGCTTTAATGCATTAGGTTGTGAGAATTCATTTGGGAAATTTCCTTTCCCTGCTGTCTCAGAAGAAGTACTGAAATTGAAGTAAATGCATCACATTCTTCTGTTGTTAGGCAGGATACTCTTGTGTTCTTTCTTTGGGAAAACAGAAGGGAGGGGAAAGGGAGAGAGACCCCTGGTTTGTGGAGCACAAGACGATCTGAATTTGGGAAAGGAAAAGAAAGAGGAGGAGGGCAAAGAAGAAGAAAAAATGTGAGTCTTAGAATGGATTGGGAATGGGGTGATTTGTTTTCTTAGTAGGATCTAAAGCCCTCAAGGAGCCAAAGCCCTTCAGGTGAAAGTGAGGTCTGTATGGAAGGAAAGCGTTTGGAGTCTTTTGTGGGGAAGGGGTACACTGTGACTCTCTTTAGTAACTTCTTCTGCACCATTCCTCCTCTATTGGACTGGCTTTTTCTTGTACATTATAATATGCAGTCTTGATTCACTAATTTTTGTAGTTATCTAAAAAGATTCACCAATCTTAGTAGTTATCTACTTCTTGCTGTACTTTGGGGAAATTATTGCCCTCTAACTTTATAAATCATCTCTTATTACTGTTAGCCTGGCTTCTGGGGGTCCCCTGGGGGACACCTAGATTCACTCCAAAAATATAAAGACTAGGGGAATTAACAATGTGGAGGGCAGGACAACAAGGCGAGATCTTGAACCCAGCTTTTACAGAGTCAGACCACACAATGACCAGACCAGTGTTCAGTCCTGATGTTTTATAACATAGTACTCCCATACACACACACACAAGAAGCAATCACTCATGCAAGCACACAAGGACTGTCGAGATGAAAAGAGGGGAAAAGCAGAGAGAAATAGAAGCGGTGATACTACACCTGATCTCAAAGTCTTTGGTTGGAGAAAAGGCAAAGTGGAGGAAAACTCAGCGCAGGGATGGGGCTGAGGGGAGTCTCAGCTAACAGAGTGATGGTCTGCTAGTCTAGCATGGGAGATCTCCAAAATAGGTCTCAAAAAGGGGGTCTAGTTATAGGGCGAAACATACCTCGGGGGCAGACCCTTTCCCAGAAAAGGATAACAGCCAAAACTGAAGGATAATGGTTGTGTGATAGCTGCCTGATGGCTGTATGATGGCCGCATGATGGTCACATCATGTAACTGGACCTTGCCTTGGTATGTCTTGCTTGTTGCAAGCATTCCAGGGGAATCAAGCCCTCTCCCCAAAGTATTGTTGTAGCTGATGGCCCATTACCTGTGTGGACATGCCTTTTCAAGGTTTCCTGTGGAGACGTGACGGGGGAAATTTCTGGTCTTTGATCTTTTGTCTGATCGTTGGCCTGGCTGTCTACGCACCAGCCCGGTCACATCTAGCTTAGATGAATTTTAATATTAAAATTATACTCCCCGGGACTGGGTCTGCTAACAGGGGTTACATTACTGTTGTTGTTGTTGTTGTGTGCCTTCAAGTCATTTCTGAGTTATGGCGATCCTAAGGTGAACCTATCACAAGGGTTTTCTGGGGCTGAGAGTATGTGATATGCCCAAGGTCACCCAGTGGACTTCCATGGCTAAGCAGGGAATCAGACCCTGGTCTCCAGGATCATAGTCCAATGCTCAAGCCACTACAGCATGCTGGCTCTCACTGCTTATTAACCTCTAACAAACAAAATACTTGAAGAACAAGTGAAGTCTATGTGTGGGCATTGATGACAGAAAATAGAGATGCAGATGAGTGACAAACTCTGCTGAAGAGGTCGTAAAATGAGACCCCATGCTTTGGGATTGCCCTCCCCAACCTGACAGTTCCCAAATGTGATGGACTCCCACCATTCCTAAGCAACAGAGTTATTATAACTTTGTAGACCATATTTACAAAGAGAGAGACATGAGAGCCAGTGTGGTGTACTGGTTTGAACATCGGACTACAATCTTAAGGTCACCATAAGTTGGAAATGACTTAAAGACACGTAACAACAACAACAAGAGCATGTGGAGAAAAATTCCAGGCTGAAGGAGGGCAACTCAGAAAGAAGAAAAAGCTCTCTTGAATACACCTATAACAGAATGTGCTCCCCCTCAAGTCAACAACGACAACCTCCATGCCATGCTCCACAACTCCCATGGTCTCACCTCACACTAACAACAGCAATTTAGTGAATGAGAAGTCAAAGAATTACATGATTTTAATTAATTGTGTCTACAATAGAGAGTAATTTTTCCAATTGGTAACATCCAACATTATCAAATAAATTTTCAAACCTAACTTTCGAAGCTTTGCATATCCCACGATTCAGAGGCATCAGTAGCAACCACTATTATTGTGGGGCAATGAGTGTTGCCCCAAGAATTCTTCAGACTGCAAGCAAACTTGAGGTACTTAATGTAGAAGAATACTTCCAGTTCCTCTGAAAGAGACTGGATTCAGTGCCTCACTCCCAACTCTGAAGTTTCAGATGTAACACTTCTGGTACCTTAGCACCCATGCTAGATTCCATCACTGTGTTTTAAGCTCCCAGTACATAATATAAAAAAGTAAACCTGGCAACAACAGAGAAAAAGCTGGCATGTTTCACTCTAAGCCCCGCCCAACCCACCTATGGACTGGGCTGACTCTAAGACCTCCTCAGCCCACCATTAGACACAGTAAGCAAACTGCCACAGAAGAAAGATGCTGGAGAGCACCAATGACAATCCACTGGCTGTTCCTCCTGAGTACCCTTACCACTCCCCTCTGCTGTGTGCCATACAAACTGACTCTGACTATTATTGGCAGAGATGATGGCCATCTCTGTCTATACATAAATGGAAAATTTTAAGAGGCAACCTGTTATGATTCTTACTTAGACAACTACTATTACCAACAGCTTTTTTCTACAGAAGCTGTCTTTTCACCAGTCTCTGTTTACCTGGAACTTGTATTTGACACTATGCTTACAGTTTGCACATATTTGGACTGCAACTCTCATAATCTTTCATCACTCACTATACTGCAGGGGTGGACAATTGTAGATGAGGCCATTTTTCACTCCTGCACCTACTGGGGCCCATACTGGCACATCTGAAATGACCAGGACTGATTCCATGTCACTTCTGGTTTCCTTTTTTTTAGCTGTCAGCTGATTGGCAGGTTTTCAAGCTATAGGAGATCTTAGAGGGTGAATTGTTTTTGATGTTTTATAGGTGAAAAGTTGCCTTAAGAACTTGTTTTTAAAAAATTGTCCCCGAGGCTACATCTTCCCGACCCCTGCATACTGACTAATGCTGATGGGAATTAAAGTCCAACCAAATCAGAAGAACAATCTATTAACCCTCTCTTAAATTTTTAAATAGGGGTCTGAGAGGTTGCAGTGCAGAAGAAGAAACAAGTCTAAGCTTTGGAGATGAATGAAAGAGGAAAACTTGGAGGGTTCCCAATGGATGGTCTTTGTTGGAAGGAGGAGAGATTGATGCTTCTTTACAGACTAGTACTAAGCAGTGTGCTAGACTGCGTGGGTGGGTGTCTGCTCAGCATGTTTATTTGCAAAAGAAACAGATTGAAAACACCCACCATTCACCTCCCTCAAGGAAAAAGGCACTGTAACAGCTGCCCATGAAACTGCTTACCATTGTGTGAAGTGAGGAGCTGTATGCAAGTAAACAGACATGAAGGACCAAGGCCCCAACCATGAACAGAGTGCCTTTCTTCATTACAAGCCAATCCCACCCATCTGAGATTATGAGGAAAGCCTCTGAGATAACAAGGCAGATGTTCATGCAGATCAGAGATCCTGCTTCTCTCAAGACTCATAGAATACATATTAGAAAATTTTATCTGATGATACCAGAAGTTGCTGTTGTTGATTTTGCTTAGGATCTGAATGAAATGAATGTTTTAGTGGCACTCCATTTACTCAGAAGTACTTAAGAGTGAACTAACTGGGATTTACTTACAAGAAGACACCTATAGGACTGTGTTCTTAGTGCTTTGTAAACAGAACTTTTTGGAGCTTTGCTGAAGAAGAAGACAGATTAGCCTGCAGTGTAGTTAAGTCATAATAATTATGTGAGTATAAACATATGCAAATCACCTCCACGTCCTCATTACTGGTGGATGAATGCTTGAGGCCATAACCACCATTTAAAACATGATAGCTAATCAGATGCTTTCAAAATATATATTTTTTTAATTCTATACATTATCCTGGAAGATAATCATCATCCTTAAGCTAACTCATTCTCAAAAAACAAGAAACAATGGCAAAAAATATTTTGTGCACGGAGGTAGAGAAGGTGAACAGTGTACATTAATAAAAATTCAGTTATACAATTATAGCTTGTGCAGTGCTCTGCTAATTGCACTCTGACAAGATTCATCTTGGAGAGAGGTATTCAATCTTCACCAGCCACACAAATCCAGAATGTGTTTCATTGAGCTTCATGTTCACAACTTGTCAGAGAGTCAATTAATTCTTGCTAGAGGCATTGCTTACAGAGAGGTCTTCCTGAATGTCACATGAAGAGCAGGGGCCCATTAAGACAGAATCCTTTAGTTAGAAGGTGAATTATGCCTGCGTCATTGTGGTACCTTGGTAGTGGCAATGGTTGCTCTTTCTCAAGCCACTTCCACTAGGACTGGTCCTAACTGGACATCAACAAAGACAACTCCTTTAGGTCTGGCAGATACTGGCACAGCCAGAGCAGCCTCACTTGTTACGGCACACCCCACAACTGGCAAGTATTATTTAATTGGGACTATTTAATTGGCATGGACATAAATGATACCTGAGGTGAATGGAAGGTCACGCTGGAAGAGGCAGTTTACTGACTGTAAATGTGAGATAGCAAGGCAGGTCGACCACATCCACCTCTTAGACAGAAACCAAGTCATTTTCAGGCTAATAGCACAGACCTTCTCAAGACAATAGGTTTAAAGATAACAAACCAGACATCTCAGAACTGAAAGCAGAAATCCTCACCAAATTGTGATTGTTTTAACTCTGACTCTGAACACCTGGACATTTCCCTATTGTTTTCCCCACCTCTCCACAATATTGGGCTATTACGACAGCCATAATCCTTTTGTCACCTAAACACTAAGATCATTAGCTCTGTCTGGACTTCATTGTTTGTATTGCAACTCCCATTGTCTGCTTGGCTAGGAGAGCAATTCACACCCATATCCGCAGGATATTTTTGGGGTATAAGAACCCCCAATTTCAAGCAGTCTCTTACCTTTCTGAATACCACACTGTTCATTTGATTCCTGAACAAGAACTGTCCTTAGGTGCCCACCTAAGCCACGTGGCTGGTTTCCTTGCTGTCCTCTGAGACCAGTAATTATTGCCTTCTTTCTGAAAGTCCTCTATTCCTCCCTTTTCCTTCAGCTAGCTCTTGTGTGCGTATGCAAGTGCTTGGTTCTTTGTGTGCTTGTGTGAACCTTTTTCAATAAAATACATTTTTATTTCATTTTTGGAATCTTTGACTGGTTCTTTCCCACATGACCCCATAAACATAGGTGGAAAGATCTCGTTAAGTCAACCACCTCTCGCAGGTCTCCTGACTTTGAGCAAATTATTCCCCACTTTTGAACAGAGGTACTGGCATCGCTGGTAGGCCCTTGTGGCACCTACATTTTGGGGTAACACACTCTTACTCCCCCTGAGCCACCAGGCCATTGCTCTCTCTATGAGGAAAAAGTTATTTTTACCATGCAACCAGTCCTACACCCCCTAATCTGCTGACCTCAGGTATACTGGAGTACACTTTCCCATGGCCTTTGTTAAAGGAAGGTGAAATTTCCAACCCAGTCAACTTTTAACCATGCAATGGAGGACATTCTAATCTCTGCTTCACACAGTAAAATTTCTTGGCTTTCCGTGTGTGTGTGTGTGTGTGTGTGTGTGCATGCGCACTCATGTGTGTGCACCTTCAGGTCACGTGCCGACTTACCATTACCCCATGAATTTCATAGGGTCTTCTTAAGCAAGGAATACAGTTGCCCCACCACTTTTGTGAGGACTTGGGGCACAAAACAGTTGCAAAAGTAGAAAAACCACAAATAATTCCTCCCATGATCCATCTCCCATTCCCCTCCAGGGCTCCCACCTCCCATTCCCTTGCCTATTGCATGCCAGGCCAGACACAAGGTACTGGGAGAGAAGAAGGAAGAAATGCACGTGAACTTTCCCTCCATTTCCTTGTCCTTTGCCTTGGTGCGAGATCTCAGCGCCAGGGCCAGAGGAGAGGGAATGGAAGGAAGAGCTCCAGAGGGGAGAAGGAAGTCTCACATAAGCCTCCTCCCCCTGCCCCCAATTCCTTTCTCTTTTGCCCTGGAGAAAGTTCTCAGCACCAGGGCCAAAGGCAAGGGAATAGGAGGAAGGAGGTCCAGAGAGGAGAAGAAAACAACCCACATGCCTTCTCCGCCTATTCCCTTGCCTTTTACCTGGGTGCTTGCCTTCCTTCTCAACAAAATGCCCAACAAAATGCAAGGGAATGGGAGCAGATGGATGGGGGGAGGCACATGCCCTCCTCGCGAATAATCAAATTTGCAAAGGTCAAATCCACAAACGTGGAGGGAGGATTGTACTCATTTTGTCAATTCCTTCCTCTGAAATATAGCCTACAGAACCTGGAATTCACTGGTGGTTTCCCATACAAATACTAACCACAGCTGACCCTGCTTAACTTCCAAAATCAGATGGGATATAGTGCCTTGTTAATCTGAGTTTGCAAGGGCAAGGGTGGCTCATGCCCATGCCAACATTAACCCTGGAGAAAGTAGATGGATGTGTTGAAAATTGCTGCAGTGTGAACTCCTGCATGGTTCCTGGTTTCTCACATTAAACAGGTGCCATGGGAAGGAATGGCCCTGTTTTGCCTCCGAAGTGCTGTCAAAGAAACAGAACCAAGTCTAGTGACATGATACAGTCTAATCTTATACTATGAAAGAACTATTTGATAAGAACTGATCTTAAAACTATAGCCCAAAACCACTGGTAGACTGAAGTGGATACAAAACTGGAACGAAATTAAGAGAGAGAAAGCTTGAAGACATTGGCCATTTCCGCACAACACTCTTATAGCGCGATGATTCCACTTTCAACCTCCTATGGAACTGAAGTTTGCAGTTTCGAGAGGGGCCAGTCGGTCATCATGCTATAAGAGTGTCATGCGGAAATGTTCATCGTTTGGAGGAATCAGCAAGGAATGCTAAATTAAAATTCCACTCCCCCTGTACCCTAGCCCTAGTGGTTCTCAAATACTGGAAGGAAAATGGTGGCATCCTTAGCAACAATTTGAACTTGTACAAGTTCTCAGAACTGCTGAGATGTTTATCACTATGACACTTTGGTAAGAATTTTTAAATTGTAATTAAATTGTAATGACAATGATCGTGCAAACTTAGTGACATCTACTGTAGCAGTGATAGTGGCACCTTTCAGAGGCATGGTGAAGGGAATTTCCTGGCCTCACCACCAGGCTCCAAACCAGAAAAGATTCACAAAACATTCAGACCTTCTCAGGATTTCTCAGTGTAGGATGCCCTTCCTTGCAACCAAGACTTGAAATACATACTTTTTTAGACTACAATCCCCAGAATTACCCAGCAGCATGGCCACTGTAGCCCTACTGGCTGGGGGTTATGGTTCAAAAAGGTACCTTTCCCGGCCTCTGATCAGGGCCAGTAAGGGGACAAAGATTAGAGGAAGACTGTTGTCTTCATGTCCTGCATATCAACTAATCAGAAGCATCAGTATAGGATGGTGAACTAAATGAATCTTTAGACTGATCTACCAGTACTCTCTTTATGCTGCCAAAATCTCACTTTCAAAAGCAACCCATCTACTCAGCACAATATTGACCTGGTGGTATGAATCTGATAGAGTCCAGAACAGCTCCTGAAGCTGAAAGCTGAGAAGTGGCAGGCAGGAATTCAACCTGTATGATAGGGTGGTGAAATCTTTTTCCGCCCTCTTTTAAGTTCTGTCAAGGTTCACATTCCCTCAAGGAGCTGCATCCAGTACAGGCTGCTCTTTCCGACAACACTTCTGTTTCTCTCCCTTGTGCCTTACCCAGCCCCATTAGATGAAGTCTTCCCCTACAACCAGCAGGCTTCTGGGGGATCACTTTTCCCAGAAGTCTGAACTTATCATGTGCAGAAGGCTTTTGAAAATAGGTGAAAGGCTGCATGCAATCCCAGCATTAGTGTACACCCCACAACAAGCTCTGGTCCAAAGGGAGATCTGTAAGTAGACCGGGGCCAGGATTTGAATAGACCATCTACAGATCTTAACATCAGTAGATCAGAGTGGAGCATGCAATATAAATGCTGCAAGGTACAGCTTGGTCAAAAGACTACTACTCTGCTGGCTATAGGCATATTCCTTTTGATATGATCTATCTTTAGCATCACCTTAATTTTGCATCCTCACCCCCTGACACAAGGTGGATGTGACAGAGATCTATTTGCAAACATTACCTTCTCTTCTGCAAGGTCACTGTGAAGCCCTGGACCATTCCTTCCTTATCCTTATCTATTCCTCAGCTCTGTAATGAAAATATTGAGTAATTTACCTTCCCACATTGTTAAGATGACGAAAATAAAAACTGATGCACATTGTACTGCATAAGTGTTCCATAAAGGAACATTAGTGCCATAAACATGTCTGAGTGGTTCAGGCAGCAGGAAGCAGACAAAGAAGAACATTCCTTGGATTTTTTTTAAAGCAACACAACAGTTTTGATGTAATTAATTGTTCAAGGTCCTTCTATGGGCAAGAAATAGGTTAATAAATAAGCCTCCAATTGTTAGTACAAATGGATGTTTTCATAATATAAAGAGAAGATTCCACATACAGGACAAGAGATCATCTTTTTCTGCACACCAATTCTGGAAAAAAGTATGTCAGAATTTGTAAGAAGTGCCTTTCACACAGGTTCCTTTTTCATAATCCATGGCATATTCTGCACTTTCTGTTTGGCTTTTCCCTGCCTTTAGCTTTTTCTCTACCCGCAGCTTGGACCCACAGCTACCCTTGTGCCTACTACCTGTGTGAAATTTTCATCTCAGTCAAACTGACAATTGCCCCTTCTGTAACAGAAACTGAACTCCAAACATTCAGATATTTTGCTTCCTGGGGAGGAGAACTGTTAATGAACATCCTAAGTCAGTGGTTCCCAAACTCTGATCCTCCAGGTGTTTTGTGGACTCAACTCCCAGAAGCCCTAGACAGGTCGGCCAGCAGCCAGAAATTCTGGGAGATGAAGTCCAAAATATCTCAAGCACCAACATTTGGAAACCACTCCCCTAAGCTATCATACTCTGCACTGCCAGAGCATAATATATATTGTATGATGTATTAGGGTCTCTGTTGCACAATACCACTATGCACTTGCTATAAAGCTAGAGTTCTATTTCGCTATCATGGCTAAAAACCATTGATAGATGTTCTTTATGTAAATTTGTTTATCTCTCTTTGCAGACACCTAGACAAGTGGACATTATCACATCCTGTAGCAGAAAAATACCATGATTTAATGCCTGATGAAGACATTGTTTATATGGCTCAAAGTACTGTGTACTACCAATTAATTTCATTAGATGATCTCAGGTTTACAGGAAAGGAAGAAAAAGTACTATATCTCTTTCTTTACCCCATGTATTATTTTATAAATCTTGTAATATTTTTAATTAAACAAAAAATGTTCACAATTCAAAGAGCTTGCAGCGGAAATTCAATAGACTGAGGAAAAAAGAAATCCACAAGGGAGGAATATGAACAAGTGTATATACAATTAGGCCCTGTTTTAGCTACATTCCTATATTATTATGAGTCAAATTATGAGTGTACTTCATTTTAAAAGAAAGTTTCTGGCCAAAAGTCCAAAGAAAATCAGCTCTTCAGAAACAGAAAGGCTGACCAAGGCCAGGGGAATAGTTTTTATACTGTTCTTGGCAAAATGAAATCTCTACCCCTTATTGTATCTTTTTAAATTTTGTTAAATTGTTATGGGTTCATCAATATACTATTTTTCTTCATTTCCATTTTGGTTTCTGCATTTCCTTGCTTCCTTTTACTTACAGCTATATTTATACCCTGAGGAGCTGGTAAATATCAAAAGGTTCTTCTGAATTTGTGTCCCCTGAATATCATCTAGGGAGCAAGTTGCCAAACTGTCTCTGGGGATCTCCTCTAAAAGCAGTTCATTATACACCTCAATATTTTTATCTACTAGAAGCACAGGCACTCTTGGAACTGTGGTACTTCAGGCAGCGATATAGCTTGTCTCTATGGCACAGACAGACTTGGGGCTAAGAAAAAATTCCAGAGCTCAAGAGATCAGATTTTAGTGCCCTGTACATCTTTGCTCCTTCCCAGTAGGAGAAGAAGCACAACAGAATAAGTAAAAATTTTAAAAAATAGGTTGAGATTTGAATAAACTATACATATGATCACCAAGTGAAGATTCTCTAGATGTTAAATTCTGATAATAAAAGCAAATCAACAAACCACAGGTTTAAATACTAGTCCAAGAATACCGAGGAAGGGACTGACAAAACCATCGCGATTATTCCTTGCCTAAGAAACTCCCATGAAGTTCATGGGGTCACCATAAGTTGACGGGTGGCTTGAAGGCAGGCACATACACACACACATATAGTCCTGCAGCAGTACGTTCCAAACTGTCCTTTGGATTTGGCTTGCCCTTGGTCAGAGACGTGTTCAGACGAGGATGGGGTGGCTAGAATAGATGCTGCCAGTAAAGATTCTCCCCCTGCTATAATTCTAAGTTTCCCAGTACTGTAGCTTCAATAAAGGCTCTTTTTATCTATCAAGGACACTTAAGTAGAACTCTCCGAAGCTCTTTTGGAAGTCTTTCATTGTTAACAAGCAGATAATAGCTTCTTTGTTTGTTCCTCTGAAGGCTGAATATTTGTTCTCAGCTCATCATTTGTGTAGAGAAATTAGCTTTTTTTTTCTCTTTTGGCAGATGAAATCTGGAGAAGAAGGGGGAAGGAATATGTGGAAGCTCAAACAGTGCAGCTGTTGGCTCTAGATCAGGAAAATGGTTTCCATCAAGCCTGAACCCCAACATAGCCCATGTGGCAAGTACATTACTATGGCAGATCCCGAAGTTCAGTAAGCCTCCTGGCTTTGTTGCCTGCCAGGGACTACAAATGAAGGTGTACGTACGTAGCATCTGACAGGCCACAATACATAACTAATAGGCTGCATTCAACTTAATGAAAGATGATGTGCAGCATACTTTTCTACAAAAACAATCTTCCATTTCCGAGGAATAGTAAGCTCTTCCATATTGTGAATTTCTCTGTAATGTCCCCCCTACACACAACAGTAACTTTCTAGCTGCCTCCAGATTTCAAAAGACAAATTGCCAGTACTACTACTACACAATTACTGCATCATTTTGTGTGCATGTTTACATAAGTGTGATAAGAATGATGCCCACAACATTATTCCTAAAGAGGTTCAGGGATTCCACAAGATGAAGCTAGGGTTGCCAAGCAACCAGTTAAAAAATGGAAATGGGTTCCATATCCTTAGTTTTTCTTACAGTCATTAGAAAATCAAAAGGTGAGGCCTTCTACTTTCCCCTCAGACATATTTCAGGTGTATTGAGATGATCTGTGGGCTTTTGTGCTGAACTCTGCCCTATGCCCTCCCCAGACCCAAATGGCATTATCTCTGGCTCACCCACACATGAGTCTTGGGCTCTAATTCCAGGCTCCACCTTAGTACCAGAGATTGTGATTTAAAACGCTGGCAATCTTAGCTGATGCTGAAAACCAGATATAGTAAGCTATCAGGTCAGGAATTATTTTCTTTGTCTAATGAACCACAATTCATTGGCTCACTAGTTACAACCTGTATCATACAGATTTCTTACCATTTCTCTTCTCTACTCAGTTTCCAGGAAATTACCTTGGTTTCTAAAACCACAGTTTCCCATGGTGACAGAATCTGAAAACTGTCGTATAATTAACTAAGATAGCTTCACTGAACATGGGTTTGAAGAGATGGAGGTATGCAGCCTCAGCATCTACAACTGGCAGAATAAGTTCAGGGTACAAATCATAGCATATTTCATACTTGCACACAAGAAGGAAGAATTTCAAATATATCCTTGTCTCTGGGTGAGATTAAAAGAGCTTTTACACATTTTGCAATAATTCCTCACACTTTGGCACTTTCTTGCCATTTCATTTGTGCACAGAATTTTTCGCAAGGTGTACTTTTTACAAACACCATTTTCTTCACAAAATCTTTGTTTTTGCACAAACAAACAAAAAATCTCATGATAGTTGAACTTTTTTTCTATGGAGTGGGTCAATGAGTGGAGATACTCTTGTTGAAAATGAGAACATGTGTGAGTCTTCTTTATATCCCTAGCATGAAACCATGGGATTGTCCTCATACAAAGTCTAGGAACCCGGCCACCTGCCCTTTCCCTAGCCAACAGAATAACTGACTTCTGTTGGCGTTATGACAGTCTCTACCTCCCAATCTTAAGCATTAACAACAGACTTCAGGGACTGGTGGGGAAAGTGTGCAACATAGTGTTACTGCCCTGGCTAGTCCGAGCTTTGGGGATATTAAAAGATATCCTTTTGATATCAATAATTTGGCCTTCTTTCCCCTCCACGTGCTTGCGAGGCCACCGGACAAGCACGCAAACAAGCTTGGCCGTTAATTGCCGTAATATTCAAACAACAACACAGGCAGGCCAGGAAGAGCTGACTCGCTGCTTTAGGAGACCTCCAGGCAAGTACCCTAATTAGGTATGCACGCAACTTACAAAAGAGCCTCTGCCCCGTGATGGTAACTTGATGGGTGAACTATACAATACCCAAGTACTCTGCGTTTGCATACTGGCTACTCTATTGAGAACCTCTACGATAACCATTCAGATTCTGACCTTTCGGAGGCTTTGTCTCCAACTCCAAATCTATTGTTTTTCCCCAAGTACAGCATAGCCTGCAGTCACAATTCTCCTTATAAAAACCCTGGATTCCGAGACCTTCCTCGGAACGCTCCCCAGTTTCATCCTGCGTTGCTGCCGCTTTGCTTGGCGAGCCTCCCCTCAGCTCTGCATGCTGAGCTACATCGCACTCCAGCTTCGCTCTCTATTTTTCCGGGCTTCAGGACAGGTGAAGTATCACCCAAACCAGCAACTCCTCTAAAAATCCCTCTATACCACTCCAACCTTTATTTCCTTAGTTATCTTGTGTGAATGTGCCGCATACACTGTTTGGCTGTATTTAATAAAATATCATTTATTGTTTCAACTTTCGTGTGCTCCTTGACTCAGTCTGACCCCGTAGACATAGGGTTCAAGATCTCGCTACGTTACCCTGCCTCTCGTAACGCTAAGCAGTGCTCCGACCTAATTTTCCCCACCTTGAGTAGAGCTTATTTTGGTGTCCTTCCCGGGACCCCCAGTACACACAGTAACAGAAGTAACCCTAAAACTCCTTGTTGCAATCCTAAAACATACACAGGTACCCCCCCCCCAAGCCCACAAACCCTCCTATTTAATTTTTTTGAGAAACGTGTTCTAGTAAGTTTAAAAAAAAAGCCAAACCACACAAACTGCCACAGAAATGTGACACTTCGGGTCCTCTTGGCCCCCCAACCTGACCACTCTCTAAACGCCCCTAAACTAGCTGTGTTTCAGCTGCTTCCAAGAACTGCAAGAGACTCAAACTTTGCACAGGGGTGAAATGAGGGAAAAGAAAATCCCCTGCACCCTTTGCAGTTTCCCATTCCTACACTAGTCAGAGTGAGGCAACTGCTTGACGCAGCAGATTTTGAATGTCACGAAAGGACAGCATATTGTTAATTATTTAATATGTTGTTAATATATTGTATGTTTCAAGGACGACTATTGTTGCTTGTGGGATTATCACGAGGTGCTAAAATAACTTGACTAACTTTAGACGTTATGTGCACTCACATGAGAAATTTGTGGGGAGACATCATTTGTTACTCCTCTTCAGCCCACAAAATGTCTTGTGCAAACCCTGGTTGCAGAACTTCCCTTTTCAGGTCTAAATTTGGGCAAAGTCGTTCCTCTGTCCAGGCCTGCACATAAACAACACATGAAATATTTCCTTCAATTTACATTTACAACCAAATGAATCTGCACCTTTAAATGAGGGTTGGGTAACTGCCCCCCAAACATTTTTTGGACTGCAGCTCCCATGATTCCTTACCATTGGTTACTCTGCCTAGGACTGGCAGGAACCGAGATCTAATAGTTGACCACCTCTGCCTTAAATGCACAAGAACAAATCACTTGACACTCTCTCACACATATCACTGCCATTTGCATCTCATCTTAAATGGATAACTCTTAGAGGAAATGGCAGGGGAAGTGATATGGAGAGGGCAAGATATAATAAATCAACAAAGGAACTGTACAAATTGTTCCAAATTACAGAGAAGTATTTCTGTGCTCTCTTCTGTGAAGTGGCTGCACAAGCACAGCGAATACAGGTTGACTCAATCAGAGGTTAAGTTAAATGAGTGGCAGCAGCTTCCAGGTATACAGAAGGACCCCAATCCACTCATAAAATATATGCTTTACATGCAGAAGGTCTTAGAGTCAATCTTTAGTACCTTAAGATTTTTAAAAAAAAGCCCTCAGGGAACACTGCTTGGAAACTTCTTAGTGAAAAAAGACAAAAACGGATAACACAGACAAGTACTATGACTAGGTTATAAGGCAGCCTTACCTAGACTGATATCCTCCAGATGTGTTGGCCTACAGCTCTCATCATTTCCAACAGACACTGACAACATACCATGGCAGCTACTGTCTCCAATGTCAGTGGGGATGTGAATCAGCTCTGAGTTGTAGTCTAGACTTTAATGGAACTATCCAAAGTGCAAAATCTATTTTGTAGATGGGTTTCATCACCTTAGATAGGTTCTTTAAGTTCAGACTGAAAAACAGAGGAGATTCACTGCCTCATAATCATCAAAGCCATGGCTGCCCACTGACCATACATCAAGGCTGGTATAAAGTATTTTCATATATGTGACCTATAGATTTTTTGCCTACTTTTTGTTATTGTTCCTGCATCTTTAATGGCAGCCTGGAGCACATGCATTTAGAAAGGAAAGCTTCTCTCGTCACTGAGATGTTATTACATTAAGCTTCACCAATTTTACTCCAATGTGTCAGGATGCTATTAAAAGGTACAGGAGTGATGAAGGAAAGACAGTAACCCAACTATGAGCTCTACTTAAGCCACACAATATCTTCCCCTAGATGTCAAGTGCCTCCCCCGACTATGTATGGTTTACACAGGAGGAGGCACCTGTTCATCACATGTCTTCATACCCCTTGTGAGCAGCTAGACATACAACCACTCAAGTCTTTCCCCTTTTACAGGCACCCAAAACTGTCTCCATAGTAAAATTCATCATATCTGAGTTGCATGGATTTGACAGCAACCCAGGCACGGAAGGATCCTCACAGATAATGTTTCACACTTCCCACTTTCATGATGGGTGGGAGGTTCCAGGCACAGACTTTCTAGTATCAGTTTCTATAATCAGTATTTTACAGTACCTTTGGTAACCAGCTACTTAATTTGCAAGAGCATGGGTTGTACAGATGGGAAGCAGGTCATTCCCGTTCCTAAGGCAGAACTCATTCCCTGATGTAACTATGATTGCCTGTTCTTCCAAGGCCGTGCCCCCCTCCCCGGGGCTGAAATGGCCTGTACAGGAGGAAAAACAATCCAGCTCTCTGCACATTTGGCTCTTGTATGGAAGAGATGGGTTGTATGGACCATGTTATCAATTATTCCTTAATTGGCAGACTGAGATAGATAGTAGATCTGAGGTGTTATGAAAGGACAGAGGTGTGTTAATTACTTAATTGGTGACTACAGTATTTTTACTGCCAGGCTTGGGTAGAGGTGTTTGTGGGGTTTTCTGCTTCATGCTAAATTGGCTTGCCTGATATGGGGTACTGGGCATTTGGGTGGTGTGATTTGCTGTTCTGCCCTAAATAGCAAAATGTTTTGGGACATCTTTGAGAGTGGGCAGAATTCTAAGCAGGGCAGCATATGGCTTATAAAAAATATTTTATGGGATGCTTTGATAAAAACCACTCCTGCTCTCACATATATACCCTGCCACATGCAATCACTTGCAGGAAACAAAATGGTATCCAGAGCTGATTTGCTGAAGCCCTTTTCATTGATTTGCATTTCTTCCTTTGGCATACAGAGGCTGAACTTAACACAGCTTCTCCACTCCTACTTTACAAATGCATCCACCACACTGACAAAGCAGTCAGTTTTGTTCAAGGGACTGCAAAACACAAAGGCAGCCCCATTAGAGAGGCCAGGAAATTATACAGCAGAGGCTTCCTACAGATCAGTAGCTGATTAAGTCTATAATTTGTTATCCAGAAAACTTCCATTTGAACACTAATGAGAAATGGCTCAAGCAGCAAAAGAAACGGCCATCCTTTCTGCTTGAATCTGAGTAGCCCGAGAGGCAGGACATGGAATATGCTGAGAGAGACTGGCTAAATTTCACTGTCATAGTGTGGAGAAACCTGATACACACTGGGTGGATCTATTCATTAATTGGAGCTCTTCAGGCTAAGCCCCATGTCACTGTACAAGTGACCCTTTGTCTTCTAATTATAAGGAATCTGCAGCCAGTGTAATTAAGGAGTTATAAGCTCAGAGAGATAGAAAAGTCTACAATCACACACACAGCCCTGTACATCTAATTCCAGGTGGCAAACTATTGTTTGCAGAGCAAGAGTATAGTATGGAGAGAGGAAACCACTTACCTCTGTCTCTACAGACTTGCCTTGTTTAACTAGCAACATTTATCATCTATGAGATGGCATTCAGTGTAGATCACCAGTTACTGCTGTTGTGACCTCACTGATTTGTGGCAATTGTTTTGCCTCTTTCTAAATAATTCTGGAGACGAGGGTTTGATTCTCGGCTCAATCACAGAAACCCACTGGGTTACCCCGGGCACGTCACAAACTCTTAGCCTCAGAAAACCCTGTGACAGTTTCACCCTAGGGTTGCCGTAAGTCAGAAACAACTTGAAGACACATAACAACAACAACAACAACAGTCCTAAGGCTACATACACAAGGGTTTTTATCACAACCTTGTTAACAGCTACTTGCTAAGTGATAGTAATTAAAATTACATTTCTGATGACCATACAAGGAAGAGACGCTGAACTGGAAATTACTTAGTTATTACATACCCAGTGTTATCATTGTACTTAAGTGGTTTTTGGAGCTATGTAAAATTCCCCACCCTCAGAAAGTTACCATTTTCAATTTCAACAATAAGAGACCAGAGAGGGGGAAAAGCAAAGGATGGATGGAACAAATAAATGAAAAGGAAGCGATCATTTCGGCTCCTCAAGTGTCACCTAAGATTTAATGAGCAGGTGAACCAGTTCCTTTTTTGGGTTTACTAATAAAGGCTGATTTAGTTAAGAGCCTAGATGGCTCTCACTAATCACTGGATTTCTGTGTGGTCAGAAAAATGCACAGTATGTGCTCATCACCTGTAAACTTTGTACTAAATGATCCTATATACACCGGTGTAGTGAAGAAAGGCCTCACAGGGTGAAATCCTGGGACTGTTGATGAATAGGGACACTGACATCATCTGCCTGGGACTGTTGATGAATAGGGACACTGACCTCCCTTGGATTCCCCTTTTCCCTCCAGGTGTAGCTACACTTCCTACAATGGATTGTTCTGAGTTATCTTTGTTGTAATGGATTATCTTGTAACAGAGGATTGTTCTGAGTTACCCTTGTTGTAATGCTAATGTCCAGTCATTCCAACAGACAAGGATTCAACTCCTCATGCTCCTTGCAACCACAATTTATTTTATCTATCTATCCATCTATCCACTAACCCTATATTTATCCTGAAGAGCTACTGTAATGTAGTACTCTGAGTAACATAGTAAGACACCAGGGTTTGAAGCCCTGTTTGGCCATGGAAACCCAGTGGGTGACATTGGGCCAGTCACACCATCTCAACCTCAGAGGAAGGCAATGGCAAACCCCATCTGAATAAATTGGCCCAGAAAACCCCACAATTGAGTTGCATTAGAGTTGCCAGAAGTCAGAAATTACTTGAAGACGCACCTGGGAACCAAAGTAGCAAGGGAATTTTAGAGCTCAACATACAAAAAGAACGAAGGTCAGGGAGGTTGCACCAAATAGCATGGACAGCTCCTGGGACAATGGTTCAAGACGAACCCAAACAGAGAAATGAGAGGTAATAAGACATATTCAGCAATGGTAGCAACTACGAGAGGAACTATGTTACAGAACAGATTTATTTTCATTGCCAACTTTTAAGTCCGGAAACATACATACATACAGAGTATAACCTATAGAATATAACCAATAGAGTATAAGATATAATACAGGGAGCATGTGTATTAGAATGTGTGTATACTTGTGTTACTGGGAACAAAAATACAGGCTAATGCTGGGCAGAATATCTATTCAAAGGTGAAGAAAGAGATGAGAACATCTGCATTTTTATCAACAACGAGATATGAGCAGATTTGAATGCCAATAACGCTCCTAGCAGGTGCAATGGCTGATGTAATCTGATGGAAGGCAGCCAAAGGCCAAGATTCAGCTCTAGATTATTCTCCAATAGGACCCAGAATATCATCATATTTAAGATCATATTTAAGATCGCTGTTTTGATTGGATAACACAAACAAGGCACTGTCAGCACCTTGGCTGAGAAGACAGCTGACAGTTGGAGGCCAGAGAGAGAATAAAAGAAGCCAAGAAAAGGCTAAAGGCACACTGCTTTGGCAGTCTGCAACAGAAGAAGAGGAGGGTACTATGTAGTCTCTGAGGTGCTGATTGTGAACACTGAGAAAACTGCTCGGACATACTGGTAAAAATTGACCATGCTGGTACGGCAGAGAAAATATTTACTTATCTGTGCTATGTCAGAATGATTGTAATGGATGTCCATTAAGATACTTATAGGTATATAACAGTTGCTGTTCAATTTAACAATGATCAAAGATATTAACCCTTGGATGCCTGTGTGTTCACAGACCCCTGTTTAGAGGTATGTCGTTCCACAACAGATGAGATGGTATTCTTAATGAACAAAAGCTAATCTATACTGTTTTAAGTTAGTAACGTTCCTCTATGTGTTAACTACTAAGAAGCTACCCTAAAGAGATGCAGAGAGATAGGGGTTCAGTCCTTATGAAAGTATAACATCTTACTTGCCATATCCTATAAGGTAATGAATATGTGATGCCTCTCATGAATTGCAACGTAATGTATTGTGATAAAGGCAAAACTCCCAGACATTGACAGGTCTGTCTTTTCCCTAAGGAGACTAAATATGTTTGTATATCTATGATTACAAATAATAAATAGCCTAAACAATTACCAAAGGGTCTGCTCATTTTCCCATATAAATATCCTAATATTCCCAGACTTAAGAATGCTTAAGTGGAGTGCTAATGTTAAATCTGCCTGTCTGATTTTTGCTCCTATCACAAGTTGCATGTTCAGGAAGCCAGAAGATGATACTGGGACGCCAGACAGAATCTGGATTAGCTGACAAATGGTAAAGGCCTTTCAATCTAAAGAGATCGGGTGGGGAACCATGGCTGTTTCAGAAACTTCCAGTGGCTCACAATGGAGGGTTTGGGAAATCAAATCCCATCATGGGGACAAAGAAAGCTTGGAAAAATTATTTCGTGTGGGATTATAGTATATTCTTATTATGTGTCTGAATTATACCACAATGAAACAAGTTGCTTTCTAGGGCAATGAGTGCAGAATGGAGGGGGAAACTATTTCAGTGGTCACTCCTCCCACTGCCAGGCACTGAAATCAGTAAGGCTTAACTATTTCTGTCAAGTCCATCTCAGTGCCATCAGTAAGGTCGTGATCATGATCTGAGGGCATATAGGATAAGGTGCAAACATGTTTGTCCCTTTCATTGTTTCCTCTCTAGCTACAATTCTTCCACATTTAAGTTGTTCCACCAATGTGTTCCACCAATGTATCAGCATATCTGTTATGGTAGCTGCATATTTTGCATTCCACACATGTAACTGTGCTTCCAATATATCTTGTTGCCCCTTAACCAGCATAACTCTGAATTCAGGATTGCTCAGTAAAACAAGCTTTCCCCTTCTTTTAATATAATAATAGATTTTTTTTCCTTCCCTGAAACAGATCTCTTAATGCATCTTCTTCCAAACCTCTTTTTGTCTCAAGATTTAAATTTATTTTCATTTGCTGCTACTAGCTTCTAGAAGAATAGGCACACAGCTTGCAGATTTTTTTAACTTAAGTATTCATTTTTAATTTTCTTTTCTGCCAGAATCATCAGTTTTGCTGTGTTTCTGTTATGAAGTGAATGAAAATGAGAACAAAGCAGAGATAGAATGCTATATGGCTACAAACTATAAAACAGGCAACCTCTATTCAGAACCTTAACATTTAATAACGCAGGCCACAAAATCCAACATGACGTTATCCTCCAAAAGCCTCTCTGAAATCCAGCTAGGTTTGTGCAGAACTTCTTACTAGATTGCGCCCATGTGTACCATTTTCCATACCTCCTTTATTTTATTATTTTATTTTATATTTTATTTTATAACTACAGCTATATTCTGGCTGTTTTCCCATGGTTATTCTTTCTCCCTATGAGGTAGATCCATCTAAGAAGACAGTGACTAACACAAAGTCACTCAGTGACTTTCATGGCTCAATGGGAACTTGAATCTCCCAAGCCCCAATCTAATGCTGTTTCACCATAGTGCCTCACAAAATAATAGGAGCAATGTAAGGTATGCCATCTCTTATTATCAGCTATGAAAGTCATTCTCAATATTCTGAAGCAAAACAATAAACATTTATAGGTCAGAATTTGCATGCCATCACTCTTCTGCTGAATATGCTGGAAAAGGTTGCCTTCTCAGAACAGTCATGGTGAAAGTGAAGCCTGCAGACTGCAGCTGACACCCTGTCAGGGACATACACAATTATTAAGTCTCACTTAAGCATATATATGTCCTTTTTTTTAGGCACTGAAAGGGTTGATATTCATTTCATCCCCCTGCAACACTCCCCCCCCCACACACACACAACCTACTGAACAGCCTCTTAAGGTCCCCACCCACCACAGGGCTATTCTCTACTTTGTGGATAGCAGGCAGAATCACTGAATCATCTTCCTGTTGTTGCTGTAAGCATGAACAACAACAACAAATCATAATACAAAAAGAGATAAATGCAGGAACTGCTTGGAGATGTCATGCTACAGACTTCCTGGACAGTAAAGGGTTAGATTACTACATGCAAAGTAGTCAATATTATGAATAGCATAAGGACTAGGCCAGGCTAAATTCCTCACACCATGCAGAGCATTCCAGAAATAATAGTTCACAAATACTCATAGATTGAACCTTAACTAGATGCCCCACCATCATCACCTCTGAAACAGGGGAGGATACTTCACTGTGGTCGTTATCTATTCCAGAGGCTTCTGGAAGCTTAGAACAGACAACAAAAACCTGTAGCCCCGTAACACTATCCTGACATTTACACAAAAGCTGTCAATGCATAAGTACCTAACGACATGTTCATCATAGTTTTGAGAGCATCTATGACAAAAGGAATATAGTTGTAAATGTCCTCTGTAGCCATTAATCATAATTTGACTTACTCTTTCACACAAGTGGCTTACTTTGTTCGCAGCTACTCTTGAATCTGGCTGAAGAGACCTTGAGTGGATCAGGCCTCAGGTTAAAAAAACCAGGAATTGAGCAGGCTGTAGAGAAAGACTAGAATACAGAGGCACATCCAGGGTGCAGCAAGTAGGGCAGGTGCCGAAGGCACCAACGCCAGGGGGTACAAAAAAGCGGTGCCAGAAGCAGCAGAGGAGCAAGAGGAGTAAGTGGTGCCGGAGGTAGGAGTGTAACTTCCATGCATGCCCTAGGTGCTGTTTATGCTAGATATGCATCTGCTAGAGTACTCACCCTCTCAGTCCTTTACAGCCAAATATTTTGTAGGCTGATACAGGAGGAAAATACTTTCATCCATGGTCAACACAGAACTGCAGCTCTCTTTCCCCAGCAAGCTAGAGCTCTTTGCAAACTTATTTGCAAAATCGAATGGGTGTGCTCCAAAACATGTCCAAAGACAAGACCAGCTTCCAAGCCTCCAGAAAAATTCAGAATACAATCCTACTGGTTCTGGCCTTTCTTCCAAAATCCATGACAATTTTGACAAATCTTCCATATGTTCATCAGTTTAAAAGCCAGAAAGGCTACACTTTTTTCATACCACATCAAAAAGCACTCTGCATTATTGCAGTACCATTATTCTTACAATAATTGAACTGTTAAATTGTAACTTTTTCTCAACAAATCATCTCCTTCAGCAATTACATAGTGAACACTACATATTCACACAAAAGTATTAACTGTGCATTTGTAAACAATAATGCATATGTGCATTATTGTTTTGTCACAGGCCCAGCCATACAAATGCCATGGTCCTAAAGATGCAAATATATGTATACAAATCCAGTGAAGGCTTGTATATTCCAGATAAAATGACTCTTGAGTAGGGGGAACCATAATGGGCCCAGATAAGATTAGCTGCACTTAGTTTCTGTTGAAATCAGTGAAACATATATTAAATTATGACCAACCTATATCACTAATTTCAGTCAGACATAAGCAGAACCAACATGAGGTGCAACCCTACCCAGACACAACACAGGTAACAAAACTTCTAACAAGGACATTCCTTTTTACAAAGTCTGTTTATCTCCACTCAGACCCCCTTTCTTCCTTATCCTTTGTCTAACTGGAAGTTCTTTCTTTCTTTCTTTCTTTCTTTCTTTGCTTTGGCAGCAGCATCACTGTGAGTATAGTGGAAGTGGACTGGGAAACACAGACTTTTGTTGTCAGGTTGCAGCACTGTCGCTGTAGGAAACAATGCAATAAAGCTTAAGTTGGGAAAGAGCAGAATTTCTACTCTAAACTCAATGTTCTCTGCCTAAAAAAGGGGCCTGTGGCTTCACAAAGGACAGAGACAGCCTGCAACCCAAGAGAAGTTACTTTACTGCTGCTGACGAAGTTTAAATTTTACTGTCCTTTGTCTCAATCCTCAGTCCCCACATGGCCAAGAAAAGGAGTGGCCCCTGGCTGTGCTGAGATCCATCCAGAACAACTGAACTACATCAGAAAGAACAACTGATACAAAATGAAGGCCTATGACTTTAACATCGTCACTTTTCTTCTCCAGTATGATTTTTTAAAACATCTTTTGCCTGATGAAGATGCCAGTGGAGCTTCAACAGCTTGTATGATGTATTGCTAAACAGACCGATGAGAATTGTCAAAATGGATAAGCTTTCCCACAGGATAAATGGCAGA
This sequence comes from Cyclura pinguis, assembly GCA_030412105.1. Lineage (NCBI taxonomy): Eukaryota > Metazoa > Chordata > Lepidosauria > Squamata > Iguanidae > Cyclura > Cyclura pinguis. The sequence continues at coordinate 94,784,694 of CM059604.1, forward strand.
ACACAGAATGAAATTTCATTTGAATGGAAGTGGTTGATTTATTTTTTTTTAAAGTGAAGGTGACCTGAGGACAATAGGTTTTGATCACTAAAATTAAGACTATTATATGAGAAAAGTAAAAGTAGATTTAGAAGTTGTATTCTATTTGTTGTTTTAGTTTTTTTTAATACAGATGATTATCTTTCAATGACTGATCATTACTATAAAGAAATTCAGAGTAAGGTAGCAACGAATTCTGAACTTGAGAAATTAAGTAAGTAGTTAAAATGATAAGTGATAAGCAACAATCAATAATTATAGGACAAAGTGAATGACTTACTAGTTAGATGTTATGAACTTTTTACAAAGGCGGGAACTAATTTTAGTGATATGTTTTGCTAGTATTTGTTTTAGTTATGTCTAGATTGGGATGTCGATGTTTGTGGGTTGTGGTTGTTTTTGTTGTTTTGTGTTTGGATTGGATCATTGTTTTTTTTTCTTTTCGGTGTTCTTTTTACTGAATTAAAAAAAACAATATGATAAAAGCTTGCATGATATATTTTGTGCATTTTGGTCAGCCAATAAAGGTATGACTCTTTTGTGAATTTTGGATTTTGTTGTATTTTGTTAACTGAGGTATACCTTCCTATGGGTACTCAGAAGTCCCACTGAATTCCATGGAGCTTACTTCCCAGTAAATGGGAATAGAACTGTGGCATAGTTTGGCTCAAACCCAGTATGTTTTTCTAGGGAGTTTGAAAGCATAACTACTTGTATTGCTTATTTAGATTCTCCCTTCCCAACATCCACAAGCAGATAAATAAGTTCGGGGACTAATGAAGAGCTCAGTCTGAAAGCTATTTTCAGTGTTCCAGCCACTTTGAACACATGCAGGAGTACAGGAGCTGACAGTTGACATGGTTTCTGAATTCCAGATAAAACTCCTTTTTTGTGATAAGTTGCCTGACAGTACCTCCACATCTCACTTCCTCTTTAGCACTTTTCTGCACCTGAGTACACCTCTGTCATTCTTCCACATCTAAAAAGTGAACACTTGTTTTCAAGCAACGCGCTTGATGTGAGGATGTTTTGTCCCTAGGAGATTGTCAGAAAATCAGGGTTTGCTTGTGAGTGTGTTTTCCTGCTCAGTCACAAACAAGCACACAGAGAGGAAATGTTGCAGCTGGCTGCGAAATTGGATCTGAGATTTAAAACTGCAGGAAAGAAACATCCATGTTAGTTCTGGTATTGATTTTGGCAGATACTGAACCAAGAAGGCTCCACAAAAATAGAATAAAATGCAAAGAGAATGAGATCAGTTTACCTCTAAGGGGACAGCCAGAGCACATAACTGGAGGCACAAACCCCATGTATGATGGCTGGAACTGTCGCAAGGATTATTAATGGCACATGAGAACAGCTACCATGCCAAGAAGGACAGGTCTGCTTAGTACAGCCTATTACAAAGTGTCTGCCACAGAGATATTACTGCCCTTGGGAAAATGGATCATTGCTTTCCATGCACATCAGTAGAGAGAGAATATCCCACAATTGCTTCACCAGAGTGACCATCAAGGCACAACTGATGATCACAAGCTGCTTCAGCTCACAACATTCCTCCCACCTATTAATGGGAAAACATAGCAGGACAATATTAAATGACAAGTAGTCTTCTTGTCTTGTGTTGGTGCATTGCAAACATTTTCATATGTCCCCTTAATTATATACACAAACTCTTTCCTAATGCTGGATTTTGTTCCACTGCAGAAAAGGTTAAAGTCTGCCAAGATTAGGACCAAAGAAGAGGAAAGATATGTTGAGGCTCTCTGGTCTAGTCACCATTCCTTTTTATTTATTAACTCTATTTTTCATCCTGTTCTTCCTCCAAGCAAGCTAGTATATGTGATTCCCGTCCTTCATCCTCATAACAGCCCTGTAAAGGAGATTAGATAAGAAACAGTTAACAATCTCCAGGTCACTCAGGATTCTCTCTAGTCTAGGAATCTAACATCCTAACACCAAATAATGCTGGCTTTGCTTTTTGATCACTGGACTGAAAACCAGATCTTACTATTGAGAATTTCTTCCTACTGTTTACCAAAGTAAACAATCCTTGTTTTCTCTTTTGCTTACAGCCAAATATGACACATATCTTCTGTGATTTCGCAAAATTGCTAGGAGCCCACAAGATTTTTTAATTGAGTTCAACCACTAGGACCTGAGAATCTTAGCTTTCTTCATCTCTATCCTACTGTTCCTCCAACACACATTTTAAAACAAGTTTCTACCCCATGATTAAATATAGAAATCAAAGGTGAATATTTTCCTGCAACCGGGAAGACTGCTTATTGATAATCCTCATTGCTGTATATCTTTTCAAAGTATGGCAGTTCTTTTTATGTCCACACAGCAGTACAAGTGAAGGTATGGCAAAGCTTTCCAAAATCTCAAAAGGTGAAAGGAGCTCAAAAGAATTACAACAGCCAGGGGCAGAGCTTCAGTGCTGTCTACACTGCTCCCTGTATGTTCGCTGTAATTTTTACCCAAATGCTCTCAACTTGTTTTCCATGCTTTAAGTCATGGATCTCCCCACATGTCGACACATCCTTGACATATAATGCTACTTTTCCAACTTATGGCAAACCTATCGTGGGGTTTTCTTAGCAAAATTTCTTCAATGGAGGTTTCTCAGCCTCCACTGAAGCTGAGAAAATTTGATTTACCCAAGATCACCCAATGGGTTTCCAAGGCTGAGTGAGGATTTGAACCTTGGTCTCCAGAGTTCTACTTTGACACTCAAACCATTATGCCACTTTCTCTCAGGAGACCGATGTGGTGGGATTAAGGGAGAATGCTTTCTTCACATTACATAATTATATATAAGCCCTTTCCCCATGCAGTTATTGAGGCGGGCCAATGCATCTTGCCACGGAGGTCTTCTGCACCTTGGAACGGACTAGGTTCGGTTTATTTACCTTCGTTCCTAAGGTAATTCCGACTAGATGCGTCCCCCTGTGGTGGTAAAGCACGCTATTTGAAAACCAGAAGAAATCGGTTTTCCAATTTTCCAGATCGATCCAATTCATACTTTCACAGTGGTGTAGACACGTACATGCACACCAATGTGAACTGGTGGTCAGGGGAGGGCTCATGGCAGGGGTCAGGGGGTAGTACGGACTTATGCACGTACTCACGTATGCACATACACAATGATGTACTAAACTATGAATAAAAAAAAAAGGGCCAATCACAGCCGATGGGACGGGGTGAGGGGAGTAGCAGGAGTGGCCATGGCGGAGGCAGTGTGGATTCATGAACTCACACTCCTCCAAATCAGAATGGAACATATGCAGTAGCTGTGCAGAAGAAAATGAGGAAAAGTCCGCCTTGTTTTGAGCCCAGAAAATCCGATAAGAAACAGCATGAACCGATTCACCAGCCTTGTGCGGAAAGGGCCATAATCTAGTTAACCTCTAGTGATTTTTGTGTTGGTACGAATGCGTCAACTCTGTTCTTTCCTAGAACCCAGGAATGAAATCACAGCTAGTGATTTCCATCCAACCAATTTGTTTCCAGACCATCTGAGATGGGGGTGGGGGTGTGATACAGCTACTCATACATTATCTAGTGGCTATGACCCAAGCTACATCCAGCTAACAAAGGTTTAACTTACCACTTAGGATGACAGAGAGTTATGTAAGATTAGGGAGATACTCTTTGCCAATCAAGCTTCTTGTGGGTATAGAGATGCTAAAGTATCTGGAAACTTTGGAGATCAGGGATATGAAAGTTTTACTGCCTTTGTTCTCAGAGGCTGTACACCTGTTCTTTCAAATTCTTCTGCTGGGATGCTGATCATCATTATAAGGAAGGCTAGAGAAAAACCTGAGAACAGAAGATCTACCTTCCTGTAAGTGGCACGGGAACATTTTTGTTAGGGAGCATCAGTGATTTCTGTCATGTTTCCCTAGCGAGTTATTGTTTCCAAGGGGTCTTTGAAATGTAATCAGTTTCTGTAACTTCGCAACTTTCTAAGCTATACATGGAGAAGGATGCTTCAAGAGATGATACCCAGAAACCTGACGTAATCTGTCTTACTTAGAATAAAACTCTCATGAACTCTCTTGTTAGGCTTTTGGCTACACAGCACAAATACAGGTTCCTTTCTTTTCTAGGGAGAGGGAAGGGAAAAGTGGTATTACATTGGGTGACTTATATCTCTGCATTTCACTGGGAAGAAGACACTCAGGAGCGTGTGGGTAGGAGCAGCAAGCTCCTGTTTGGCTAACCCTCCCTTTTTTGCCCAAAGGCTTAGGAAAGAGGAAAACCTGTGTCCTGGCTGTGTTTTATAGCTGTGTTTACTGGCAATGGCCATCTTAGCTAATTCTGGGATAATACAAACAGCCAAGCAGGAATACAGTTCATTTTAGAAAGTGCTGGGTTATTGTAAAGTGAAATGAAAAGTCCTTGATAATACTAGGAGTTCTCAGGGACTATGAGCCCTCAGGATGAAGAAAATATCATGTGGATCTCCCAAATAAAATTGTACAGAAACAAAACCTGGGACTTTCAGGGATATTTGGGGGGAGGTGTCTGGAAGGGCTCATAGTCCTTTGAATTACAGTCAAGATTGTATCTTCCTGTTTTATTTGTTCCCACATGAATCAGAATAGCAACAGCAACTACATTTCTATACCAATTATCAGTGCTAAGCACTTCCTAAGCAGTTTACAATGTGTTTTAGCTAATTGCCCCCAACAAGCTGAGTCAACCTGGAGCCCTGCAGGATCGAACTCACAACATTGTGGCTGCAGTACCAGCATTTAACTATTGCGCCACCAGGGATAGTGGTCAATGGACTTAAATGAGAGTTGCCAGCCTCTCTTTTGCATTGTGTTCTTCACGCTGGTAGACTGCATACCTCTCAAGACATCTTATCAGGCCTACACACCACTGCTACTATTCCTCCCAGGTGACAATCACGTACCACCACCATCACACATTTCTTTTCCTTTCAGAACTGTCACAAACTCTTCCACGCATAAAACCCTCCAAGGCTACCTGCATGCTTTCTGAGGACTGAAGCTTTTGTCCATATTCTTGTCCCTCATAGTTACCGATTAAGGAGAGGGCTTAGAATTGACTATGTAGTTCCAAACTTGTACCATAGTCCCTGATAATTCTGTTTCTGCGTGACATTCTTTTAAGCATCTGCCTCTTTTGTTTGGGAATTGTCCCCCTTCCTAGAGGAGTACCCCATATCTTGCTCTTCCAGGAGAATCTTTCTTGCTCTTTCCAAAACCACTTTCATTCTCCTGATAAGTTGAAATGTAGATACATGGATCTTAAGCTGCCACACCTTCTGTTCCAGCAGGATAAGCAGGTTGCACTTGGTGCAGGTATAGCCTCTTTAAATTATGTGTTAGGAAAACGAATGTGGATTGTGGGTCACTGCCACAACTCCTTTACTATCCAGGTTTATTTGTTCTCTACAAGCAGCAGCACTGCAGGCCTTCCTTTCAAACTCCCCTCTGAAATGCCAGCACAAAATGTCCATTTTCCTCTTCCTGTTCACCAGGCTCCAAAGACTGAGGCAGCAGAGAGCTAGTAGCTCTAGCTCTGTCCCCAACCAAGTTGGTGACTCACTTCCTTTGCACAGAAGCCCCATCCTCTTAAACTGTGTGATGAGGGAGAGCACATAGTCCAAAACACACAAGCAAGTCTCCAAACAGCTCAGCCAAACGATTACCTTTAACCGCCCAAACACAAGTTTGTCTTATTTTAAGCTCCACAGTTGCAAACAATGTCCCTTAATTTTACCTACCTACTTTGAAACAAACAAACAAAAAATCATAATAAGCCAATATAATGTACTAGGACAAACAAAAAAATCCTATGTCTTTTTTTCAGCAAACCAAGATGCAGCAAAGCAATAAGTGATGTACTCTAGTTCCCTCCGTTTGTGGAAAATTTAAATTTATTCCATGGGGGGACACTGGAATTCTCGCTGAGAATTCTGAACCCTCACCACAATCCTGACTCTCATGCTAATAGTCAGTCCATTAAAATTCTTACTGGTGTCAGAATATACTCTCCAACCCACAAAATGCATTGTTCTCTTCAGTTCATGGGAGATATCTTAATAGCCTTTTTTAAAAAATGGAACCTATATCTTCAGAGTCATATAACTCATGAGAGAATATTGGGAAGCAGCAGCAGGGGAGGTTTCCATTATGTTTTCCTTCTGAATTTCCCTGGGCCATTTAGCACAGAAATGCTGGCCTAAACGCATCTCTCGTCAGATCCCCACAGTCATTTTCAAAGGCTTGTGGTAATACTTAAGACAAACTTCACAACATACCATTACTACATGTTCTCATTCACATGTGTGTGTGAACACATATTTGTAAACTTAATCAGTACAGAAATGTTAGAGTTTTTCATAGAGGTATGTCATGCACACAGCAGATTAAGTAGGGTACTCAGATACAGGAAACTGACTAAAAACAAAAGTGAAGAATGACACATTGAAATTTTATTGTATCAAAGATGCTTACTGATGCATGCTTACTTGTCCTTTATTTTATTCATTTTTATATGATGAATTTTTAATTTACACATTTTAATGTTTGAATGGTAACTTCAACATTTATTTCATATTTTATTGTTAGCTGCCCTAAATATTATTTTTCATGGGAAGGGGAAATATAAGTTTAATAGATAACTGTTTACTTAGATATGGATGGGTAGTCTATTTTTAAAGTAAGTGATACAGTAAGAGAAGACAAAGTAGAAAATACGCTTTGCTAACTAAGGAGTGAACAGATTACTAAAGAAGACATCAAGGTGGTACTTAGAAGCCTAACACAAAGGCACCTTAAGTTTCAGTGGCAATGGGTAGACCACACAGGGGTCAGAATGGGTAGACTTAGCACAATAACAGGAGAAGGAGAAAGAAAAATATAGTCAGAGCAGTTATATTTATTTGGGAACACAAAGGGCTTTTCTTCCCATTTCCAATCCAATTAGAAACTCACAAAGAACTACAGTGATGACTTGAGCTTCTGCATATCAATACACTTTCTATGCTGGGTGGAAAATTCTATGAGTTGTAATCCAAAAAAAAAAAGGAAATCTTCTAATCTCTGGGTTTTCATTCTTGTGCAGACAGTAAACTACAGAAGGAGCAGCAGCAGGTTGAGCCCTCTATAGTACAGAATGCAGCTCAAAAAGAAAATTATGAGCAGAAATAAATAAAGCAATGCTCTTTCTTGGCCCATGATTAACCTGAAGACAATCAACATGGAGAGAACCAAGGGTATTAAGGGAAGGAATAAACGTAGAGAAGCTAGCTAAGTGTTGGACATAACTATTTCAAGATCCCACAAAAGCATAAACCAATGCCTTTGTGTTTTAGCTTAAATACAGAAAAGGAAAACTATTAAGTTTAAAGCCAATCGTCCTTGACAGTCACATGGCTTACTCCCATCCTGACACACTACAACATCCCACAGTTCAATGTTGACATGCCATTAGACAAGCAGCCAAACTCTGTTGATTGGACAGCACTGCTGATACAGACTTTAAATGTAACAAACACCAAATCTAGTTGGTTATGCAAGGCAGGAAAGGAATACAAAGAAATCCTGTGAACTTGGTTTTCTCAGTCCCAGAGAGAGGGGGTGGAGTTATACTTGGAGCAATTCATGGGAAACAGGCAATGTACCAAGCAAATCCCTAGAGTTTCTTGAAGTCATGCTAAATAAATAACAAACAAAATCAGCAGAGCATCCAAGTGTGTTGAGTTCTGTGGAAGATATTCTCTAAGAAATATCTCAAAGGGGACTGGATTCAATGGCTAGTGTGGAGTTCAAGCAAAGGGAAGACTTGAGACATGCCCAAGACTGGGTAAAACAAACATCATACCTCCTAGAATAAATGCATGCCTTCCAAAGGTTCTTGGAATCTTCTGCCTCATCAAGCACGTCAAAAGATAGACTTCAACGGAACAGGCAGGTTAAGGTTCCCAGAACAAAAGGATCATGAAGTGTACTGATGTGGTGCTCTAACCTATTGCTTTGCTTTGAAGTGTAAATGCTTAGGATTGAAAGGTATTTCCTACTAAAGCTTCAAACTGGCCACTTTATAGGTTATCTTGTGCCTTGCTTTGACTAAGGAAGTGACTTACAGCTCAAGAAGGTGTATATGTATGTATGTATGTATGTACGTACGCGTGTGTGTGTGTGTGTGTGTGTGTGTGTGTGTATGTATATGTATATGTATATGTATATGTATATGTATATGTATATGTATATGTATGGAGGTTCCATTTCTTATCTACTCACTTGACAGCAACTGCTACTGATTAAGATACCATAGGGACCATGACACAGAACAGGTCACAATAAAGACAAGATGGCTGACATATCACCCTTAAGGATCCTTGTTCCTAGCTGCCATGAATCTCTTACCTATGCAACCTAAACAGAAGGCCCAGAAGGCATATTGGACAAGATGCTAGGGAAAGGCCAACAAAATCCACATGTAGAAGCCATCATCACTGAACTTCTCAATAACGACCCCCGGCAAGGAACCAGAATGCTCTTGCATGGTTTTCACTCATTTAAAAGCTGTTTGTACATGAAAATTCCCTGGGGAATTGGGCCTGATGTTTCCTCCTCCTTCTTTAACAAACATCCCAAATTCCTACTCTCCCCACCCCTGATGATGCAGGGATTCATCATCAAAAGGTTGGGTACCAGGTGATGAACTAGCTGCAGCAACTATAAACATAAAGGTGACCCTAGGTTCTCAAAAGTTGTGTCAGCATAGTGTAAGTGCTGACAGTTTCTACCAAACTGATAAGGCTTAAAATGTGGACAAGCAGCAAACTGGGTGTCATTGCAGGGGCTCACCATCAAAAGGTTGGGCACCAGGTGATGAACTAGTTGCAGCAACTATAAACACAACAGTGTAGAACTGCTGTGACCTCCATCAGGAAAGGCATCACCTACACCAACAAAATCAAGGATATTCGATGTATCTTTTGTCAATATTTACTGTAATACCCCTGCCCTATCTTTGCCACCCCAACTTGTAAATGATTTGCACAAGTTATTTTTCTTTTCATCATTAACAGTTCAGGGAATTTATACAGCATTTCAGAAAGAAGGCTTCTATAGATTTCCTCTCTTTTATTATACAAAGAAAAAGACAGAATAAAAAAAAATCAAAACTCTGCAGGGGGAAAAATAATGAAATGATAGGTCAGAAAAAAAGATTCCAGTACACATTAAGAAGGCTATTCTGCACGTGTTCAAAGTCGCACCAAGTTTGAATGTTTAGTTTTGTTTTTGTCATCACTTTGTGTATTCCAGAGTTAAGCTGCAGCATGCAAAAGAGGTGCTGACTGAGAGCATACCCTGCCCCAAATGCTGGTTATCATCATCTTCCTAAAAATTTATTCCACAGCTGTCACATGGAAGTGAAGTTGAGGTGCTGAGGTTGTTGCTGCTAAAGCCTTTGAAATCAGGCTCCTTATGATCGGTACCAGATGGAGGCAGTTGCTACGACAACAGCTGCAATCCATCCTTTCTGCAGCAGCCCACGTTCTTTCCAATGGAATGGGCTTTGAGGCTCTACAGGCCAAGCCTGGAGGATAGAGATGAGACTGACTAGCTGCCTGTGTCTTTCGGCTGTCTTGTCAGTCTCCTTCTTCAGCACAGTGTGTGATGGTGGGGGTTTCACCATGCTGTCACCAGGATCTTAAGCAGATTAGCCAATGACTGTAGTGGAATCTGTGTATCAGATGCCTGAGTGTCACTAGAACACAGCTGGAAACTCCCTAGCACAAACATACTCTCCAACACTTCTTGGATATAAATAGATAGCCAACACTTCCCATGAAGACTGTACTAGCAGATTTCATTAACAGCCTCTTCAAACTGCTTCTTCCAGTTTTCCTTTTGTGCTGGACATTGTATTATCCAAAATAGTGTTGCTGTTGTTTGTCTTCAATTTGACTCTGACTTATTGTTACCGCCATTGCTAGCCCGAGCTTGTGGGATATTAAAGATATCTCTTGATATCAATAATTCGGCCTCACATACCCATTCCCCTCCACGTGCTTGCGAGGCCCCCGGACAAGCACGCATACAGGCTCGGCCGATAATCGCCGTAATATTCCAACACAATACAGGCAGGCCAGAAATAGCCGACTCGCAGCTTCAGGAGACCTCAAGGCAAGTACCTCAATTATGTATGCACGCGACTTTCAAAAGATCCTCTGCCCCACGCTGGCAGCTTGATGATCGAACTATACAGCGCTCAAGCACTCCGCGTTTGCATACTGGCTACTCTATTGACAATTTGGCTATAATTCAATCATTCAAATTCTGACCTTTCGGAGGCTTTTTCTCCAGCCCCAACTCACTGTTTTCCCCAAATACGAACTAGCCTGTGGTCACAATTTTCCCTATAAGAACCCCTGACTTTGAGCGCTTCCTCGGATCGCTTCCATCCCGCCTTGCTGTCGCTTTGTCCAGCGAGCCTTCCCCTCGGCTCCACGTGCTGAGATCCACGCTCCCCAGCTTCTCCGCTTCTAACCGGGCTTCAGGACAGGTATAGTATTTCCCATACCAAACCTCCTCAAAGATCCCTCTATCCGCTACTACCTTTCTTTCCATAGTTTCTTGAGTGAGTGTGTTGCATACATTTGTTTGATTGTGCTTAAATAAAACAATTATTAATTTCAACATCTGTCTCATTCTTGACTCGGCCTGACCCCGTAGACATAGGGTTCAAGATCTCGCTACGTTACCCTGCCTCTCGCATTGCCAACTTGTGCTCTGTGCTGATTCCCTCCCCATTGTTGTGAGCACATTTAGGTGTCCCTCCCGGGACCCCAGAAATCAGGGTAACATTGTGGCAACCCTATCATAGCATTTCTTTAGCAAGATTTATTCAGAGGAGGTGGGCCACTGGCTTCCTCTTAGACTGAAAGAGTATGCCTTGCCTAAGGTCACTGAGTTGGTTTTCATGGCTGAGTCAGAATTGGGACCTTGGTTTCCTAGAATCCTAGTGCAACACTCAAACCACTATATCATGCTGGCTCACATCAGTCCAAAGCACTACGCACCTCACTGGAACTGCCTTATGCTGAGTCAGATATTTTAAGCTACAATCTTATGAGCCCTTACTTGGGGCCTCAGTAGAACCTACATCTGTGCAGACATGACTTGCATGGCACTGTTAAGCTAGTGCCATCTCATCTCACTGCCAATAGCTTGTCATGTTCTCAGGAAGAGAGGTCTGTCCCAGCCTGACTGCCTGAAATCTACCAACTGGTGTTTGCCAGAGCCCGACCTTTGGACCTCTGGCATGTGAAATATGCGCCCTATCCATTGAGAGTTGTCTCTGCTTGTCTCACATCATCCCAGGCCATATCTGCCATAAGTAAAAAGAAAAAAAGAAAAAAGAAAGAAAAGGAGCAGTTGGATCCATGCATTCTGCTGCTTTGAGGCATTTTCAGAAGCATCTGAAAGGCAAAACTTAAGAGCTGCTTGCACTGCAGCACAGGATGTCAGGCAAAATCCAAAGGGTGCAAAAGGTTCTGAGGTTTGCCTTTCAGATATAACTGCTTCTAGTAGGAGAATGTTTGGACTTCCCAGGACCTTTTTATTTGTGTATCAAAACACACTATCAGTTTGGCATAGTACGTACCTCAAGCAACAGGCACTGCAACAGACAACTTGAGATAAGAACTGGTTTTTCCATTGCTATATACTAGAGATAGGCCTTTTCTACACAATGACACTCTCCTGTGTCATCCCATCATGATCCCAGCAGCACTTCTGCTGCGATGGGAGCATGTTTCCAATACTCTTCTCCATACACGACCAGCTGCCTGCAGAAGGGAAACGGAGGGACATGCTCCATTCTTCCAGACTGCAGCTGGCTGCCTTCCCATGCTGCAGCAGGGGAAGAAGCGTGTAGATCGTGCTTTCAGCCCTTCTGCATGGCCGACTGCAATGGCAGGCTCGCACGATCAGGACCACAATGACATCATGCAGAAGTGTCATCACAGTCTCACTCTTCTTGCATCCCATGCTGGGACGCCATCATCATGCAGAAAGGTCCATAGTCTCTATTACTTTTCTATTTCAGTATGCCTTTTTGTCATCTTCAATCTTGTGCACAAATAACCTACAGAGGAATTCCTCTATTACCATCTTAAAAATTGAACAAACTGAAGAAGGAACTAAACATTGTCTTCTCTCTTAGAAACATCTTTGCAACTCTGAAAGCACCCAGTTTGAGAAAGAATTCTCTGTAACTAGAAAACGCATTGGAAAAAAATGGAGGTACACAGGCACCTGTGTGATCAAGAGATGCAGGAAATGGGCAGGAGCTAAATCCTCCCACCATACTGTGGTCCCAGTTAAGATCAAACTAGTTGTTGCTGTTGCTAATTGCCATCAAGTCAACTTCAACTTACGGTGACTTTATGAATGAGAAACCTACAAGTCACCCTATTATCAACAGCCCTGCTCAGGTCTTGCAAACTCAGGGCCATTGCTTCCTTGATTGAGTCTACCCATCTGCAATGCAGTCTTCCTCTTTTTCTGCTGCCTTTTACATTGCCAACCATGATTGTCTTTCCTAGTGGGTCATGGCTTCTCATAATATGTCCAAAGTATGACAGTCTCAGTTTGTCATCTTGGCTATTAGGGAGAGTTTAAGCTTGATTTGCTCTAGGGTCCATTTATTTGTCTTTTTGGGAATCCAGAGAATCCACCAAATTCTCCCCTTACACCACATTTAAAATGAAATTATTCTCTCATCAGTTTTTTTTTCACTTCCAGATTTCACAACCATACATAGAAATTAGAACCATTAAAAGCATGGACAATGTTAGCAATGCTAACAATGCTTCAATTATATATCTTGAGAATTTCTAGTTCCTTCATAGCTGCCCTTCTTAGTTCTAGTCTTCTGATTTCTTACCTGAAGTCTGCATTATGCTACATTATGCTACATTATGATTAATGACTGAGTCAAGGCATAGGACACTGACTGTCTTCATTGTCTGCTTCAAAGTTATGTAAGTCATCTGTGGTAGTTATTTTTATTTTCTTAATGTTCAACTTTGCACTTTCTTCCTTGACTTTCTTCAGTAGTCATCTCAAGTCTTTGCTATTTTCCGCTAGTAGTATAGTGTCATCTGTATATCTTAAGTTCTTGATATTCTTTCCTCCAATTTTCGTGTTTCCTTCCTCTGAGTCTAATCCTGGTTTACAGGTGATATGCTCAACAAACAAATTAAAAAGTAGGGTGAAGAAATGCAGCCTTGCCTGTCCCTCTTGCCACCTAGAAACCATTCTGTTTCTCTTTATTCTGTCATAATGGTGCCCTCTTGTCCTGAGTACCAGTTATGCATTAGGATTATCATAAATCGTGGTACACGTGTTTCTTTAAGAGTGATCCCTAGATTTTCATAATCTACACAATCAAATGCTATGCTCTAATCTATAAAGCTAGGTTGATTTTCTTCTGAAATTCTATGCACTCCATTATCCAACATATATTTGCAATATGATCCCTACTGCCTTTTCCTTTTCTGAGCTCTGCTTGGACATCTGGCATTTCTTACTCCATATATGGTAAAAGTCTTTATTGTAGAATATTGTAGAGTTTTAAGCATCATTTTGTTTTTTATGGGAGGTTAATGCAGTAGTTCAGTGGTTACTGCAATTTCTGGTGTCTCAAATCTGGGGGCCTGGAATGTATATTGAACACTTTCAATCTGTGGACCATTCTTTTATTTTCCATATTAGTTGAGAGATTTTAGTTAGAACTAGAGTAGATTCTATTGGTATACTGTCTGCTCCTATCTCCCAAGTGCTTTGAGTGCAGCATTTACTTCAGTTTTTAAAATTGTAGGTTCATCTTCAAATGGTTCTTTCTTTAATTAATCTGTCATCTTTTCATCTCTGTTATACAGTTCTTTAGTGTATTGTTTTCATTGTCTTTTTATATGTTCTTGATCATACAATGCATTCACCTGCCAGCCAGATAGTACCCTCACTTATGGTTTATATTTCCCTTTGATTTTCAGATCTTGTGGAAGAGGTCCCTTGTTCTACCTTTTTTGTTGTCATCTTCTATTTCTCTACATTGATTGATATGTAGTTCTCTTTGTCCCCGCCCACAAATCACTGAACAGCTATGTTCAGGGTTCTGACCCTACTTCTGCCTCCCTTTTACTTTTGTGTCTTGTCTTTCCTTAAGTGCTTGAAGAATTTCATCTGTCATTCATGTAGGCCTCTCTTTCTTTTTGGCTGCAGATAGTGTCTTTTTGCATTCTTCCCTCACAATGTCCCTGGATTCAGTCCAGCATGTTTCTGGCTCTTGGTTAATGTGAGTAAGCCTAGTAATAGGCTTAACAGTGAGAATCTATTTTTCACATTATCTTTAAATTCCACAGGGTTAAACTACCACCCGTCTAGTATTCTCACCTAGGGCAAACAGAAACATTGAGAAGAGCAATTTTCAACAGAACTAAAATGGGGGGAGGTTAGAAAACCCTCTTTGCATGCACTGTAGTCTTCTATAATGGTTTAAACTGCCATCTCATACAATAGTATTACACTATTCTCTTCTCAAATAGCAGTTATGGTTATATCCAACTTTTATGCTGCATAGTTCAACTGGAAAGGCTCCCAGAAAAGTTTATGGATCAAGAACAAGCAGATAATTTCTGCCTTCAGATTTACAATCTACAACTACATGAGTGGGGGGGAAAAAGAATAGGAAAAGGGATAGGGAAGGGGAATGTAGCAAAGAACATTCAGGCACCAATTCATAATGCTGCATGTCCCTAAAGAAGGACCCAGTTCAATTATCATCACACCAGCTGCTACCATTAGGCTGTCTAAATTCAGATCTGCTCTTATTTTACAATTGTGTGTGCATGTGGTATTAGGTGCAAAACTGAGCTTCCTGATAATTTTATAGTTGTTTTTTTTTTAAGTGTCTATCCCTTACATGTTTATGAAAACAGGATAGTATGCGGGTAAACAAGTATGCAGGTAAAATTTTGGAAGTTAAGAAATGGGAACTGAGAGTAGGCAGACCACTGAGCAGTCAGGGTTAGGAGACTCAGCTTCAGGAATCTACATCACTCCTTCCTCAGGATTAGCAGAAATATATTTATGCAAAATAAGCAAAAATATGCCCACATTCGCTAGATTTATTATTTACACACAGTTGCAGAACTGAGTTTTTCTTGGCACATATTTTTTTCCTCCCTAAGCACACAGAAAACACACACAGCCCTGTTTATATTACAGTCAACTGGTAATATAATTTTCTGTATTTACAAACCGAAATAAGATTGAGGAGGCTCTTTGATGACTGCCAGTGCAATAATCTTCCCCCGCAGTCTATCTCATTTAGCTCAAAGCTCTGACATGAAAATGAATGCCAAGGAAGGCTCTAAAATCCTTGCCATGATTCTTGCCAAATGATCAGGCACAGTTTGGTGCCAAGGGCCCTGTAGAGAAGCAACCCAAATCACTATACAGCTGGCAACCAAATCCTCAGCTGGGCCCAGCCACATGTAAACATGATACTGCAGCCATGGCACGCGTGCACGCGCGCACACACACACACACATTTCTGCTTGAGCGTAAAAGAATTTGGGATTGCAGAAATTCCCCAAGTGATCTTGTTGTGCAAACCTTAATCTGTATTCCCTGAGTTCAAGCTCCTTCCCTACCTTGTGTCCCCAAGTATACGTGCTCTGGGATTTAAGGAGGTGAAGAAAAAAAGAAAAAAACTCAGACGCTTGGAATTTAGTCAATCTGATACTTAAAACAGTTTCCTTAAAATTAATATGCAAGGATTTGGGTGTCATTAATATTCCTCACAGTCTTCTCTTTTTTAGGCAAAGGTATGAAATTTTATAAAATTGCATAGATTGCATAAATCATGAAAAACTATGGATCACTCTTAAAGAAATTGATTGCTACAACATTTTATTGTCCAGATGCGTAACCTGTACTCAAGAAAAGAGGCCAGAATGCAGAATACATCAGGACAGAATACAGAGAAATGGAATGGTATCCAGTTGGCAAGGGGGTCAGGCAGGGCTGCATTTTATCGCCCTATCTTTTAAACTGGTATGCTGAATGTATCATACACAAAGCAGGATTAGACTCAGAGGAAGGAGTTATGAAAACTGGAAGAAGGAACATCAGCAATTTAAGATATGCACCATTCAACTAGCATAAAACAGCAAAGACTTGGAACAATTTACTGAAAAAGCAGAGGAAGAAAGTACTAAGGAAGGTTTACAGTTAAACATTAATAAGACAAAAAGAATGACCACAGAAGATTTGCATAAGTGTAAAGTAGGTGATAAAGACATTAAAATAAAGTTGTTTGCCTCAGTCATTTATCAGAATGCAGGCTTCAGTCAAGAAACTGGAAAAAGACTGGGACTTGGAAGGACAGCTATGAAGTTACTAGAAAAGATCCTGAAATATCAAGATATATCATTGAAGACTAAAATTAGGATTGTCTGTGTCATCATATTTCCAATTTCTAAGTATGGTTGTGAAAGCTGGATAGTAAAGAACACTGATAGGAAGAAGATGAACTCATTTGAAATGTGGTGCTCGAGAAGAGTTCAACATATATCATGGACTTTTAAAGAAGACAAATAAATGGGTTCTAGAGCAAATCAAGCCTAAACTCTTCCTAGAAGCCAAGATTACTAAGCTGAGACTGTTATACTTTGGACATAATCATGAAAGGGTGACTCACTAGAAAAGACAGTAACGCTGGTAAAATAGAAGGCAGTAGGAAAATAGGAAAACCAGATAGACTCAATCAAGGAAGCCATGTCTGTGAGCCTGTAGAACTTGAGCAGGATTGTTGATGATTACCTGACCTGGAATTTTCACATTTTTAAGATTGCCATACATTAAAGTCAACTTGACAGAAGTTAACAACAAATGCTTGTAGCAGATTTAGACCACAATTTTCAGTTATATGAATGTGGGCTTTATTCATATATATTAAAAGACGCGCCTGTCTAAACACACCAATATTTTAAATGGAGTTTTAAAAAAAAAATCACAAGATATATTTCAAAATATAGATTAGAAAAGCTAAAATGTACATGGATTTTCTAAACGAATCTAGTCAAACTTAGGCATCACTGAAATAATGCTGAAATGCAGCAATCACTAATGTAGCTCTAAACGATTTCTTTTCTTAAGTTCAGCTAAATTAGTCTGTGTGCAATCCAAAATCTGATAACCATGAAGGTAAGTTGTTAAAAGACAACTTTCAGTTTAGTTTAGCAAAAACTGAGTCTTGTTCTTCTCACCCACATTAAATGCTGCCTATCACTCAAAGTTACACTTGCATTTATTATATCTATATCCCACCCTGGCTAGGATCAAGATCCAGACCTTTTAAAAGTCTCTCTTCTACTTTTCATTTCAGACTAACAACCTTCACACATGAACACAACCAGCAAAGGCAGAACCTAATGGCATTTGTGTGTGTGACAACACCGTTTGTCATGCAAAGGCTAAGTGACAGAAAGAAGGTTTTGCTTGATGGGCCTTGAACTAGTAGCCTTTCTAGGCTCACATCCAGGAAGCAGTTGGAGCCCTCTTCATCTCCAACCTTTCCATGTCCAGCAAGCTTCATCCCTCGCCTCCAAGCAAGCAGTAAAGAAACCCAGCCAAAATTTGATGCTTCTGAATCAGCAAAAACAAACAGAAAGTAAAGCTACATGTTGAAGGCGTTTATCAAACTGAGTGGTGCAGACAGGGAGAGTTTATCTCTCCCTCTCTCTACATCCAAGAATTTGAAGATCGTACCCTTAAAGTCTGAATAAGGAGGTCTACAAAAGAGAGCAAGAAGCAATCTTTGCTATCACTGAAAACAAACCACACAGAATCTATTGCCACAAGATGTTAAATAGCCACCAGCATAAATAAAGAGTGGATGAATATATGTCTTTGGATTGCAACTCAAGCCATAACGTAGTCAGAAGCTAGAACTTTAAAGATATCTCTGATGATTAATGTTGGGGAATACCCACTGGAGTCTACTTACTGGTCAGAGATATCTGGTCTCTGAGGCATGGCATAAAGTAGTTACTGTCATCATGATCAACTAATTAACTTCCTTTGGAAATGTAGTTGGCTACAGCTGGAACCTTAGATACTGAGTGGCGATCAAAGAAACAATGAAAAATTGCAGGCAGAAGGATAACTATTTATCAGTAGTTTCCCAGCATTAACAACTACTTTGAAATGAAAACCAACAGAAAATGCAAAAGAAATAACATCTTGATGTATCTTATCTTTGATAGGGAAGGCACTTTTTTGTAGCTGTTTATGTGAAGATGCCTTCAAAAATGGCATCTCCACCAGCAGTCCCAGCTGATAGAAGCCACTCCACTAGCTAAATATTCTACCATGTCATTATGGTACATGTGTGGACCATGCCTCTGAAAGACCTGGGGACTTGGCACAGTTCTTACTGAGTTTAATGGAAAAGAAAAATTATGGGAAGTGCTATGGCACACAAGAGGTAAAGCTCCATTTCATTAACAGAGCACCCCCAGAGAAAGGGGAAGATTTAGGCTTCACTTAAATGCTGTCTCCCACACCTCCCTAGAGGTCTAAGCTGATGTTCAAGTAAAGCATTTCACTTGAACGCAAGCAAAGTATTTCATTCGCGGGCAATATAATGGCTGAGGAAGATTATAATTATAGCCTTGTGTTTGTCAGCACTGGGAAGCATTCATACTTACAGTGTCTCTACAATAAATAAACTCTCCCTCCACATACATATAAACTCCCATATCATTAAGACAGATGTGTCTAATGAGAAATGAGAAGGCAGGTTGTAAATGTAATAAATACATGATCTTAACCCCCCCCCCCCGTAATTTCATTCTGCAACTTTAACCTGCATGCCCCATATTTCATCATTCCAAATAAAAACACAGAACCAAGCACGAGAAGATTGGAAGCTTTTCCTCCAAAGGACCCAAACAAAATCTAAATCATCAATATTTATGTGCAAAAAAGGGGAACTTGTTTTTAAAATAATAGCAGTCTTTATTCCAACAACTCAAACTGGCGATGGCAGAATGCTGTCACAGCTGTAAATCTCCCATCATTAGAGCCTCTTTGTCTCTCATTTACAGCAACAAGTACTCAAGGGTCATAAAGCCCCATCCGTTTTTCCTAAAAAGGCCCATTTGAGATGCTTCAGTGAGGCAGCATTATTCAGCAATATCTTAGTGTCCTTAAAAGAAATGTGATGGTCAGTCTTACAAAAGGAAGAAAAGCAATTTAGAGAAACACTAACAATTAGTAACACTTCCCTTATCAGTTCAGCATAGGGAAAAAGAAAACCAAAGATTACAGCAACAATATGCAACATTTCATTCCCTGCCCCAACAGAATCATTAAGTTAAGGAAGAATAAGTTGTTGAGGAAGGGGTACAGCTGAAGAATACATAATGTGTATACAAAACATCTTAGGTTCAGTCTTTAGGAACTCCAGCTAGGGCTAGGAAAGTCTGACTGAAACTGGGAAGTTGTTGCTGGTCTAACCAAGAAAGAGGAACCTGGTACCCTCTCGATATTTTCAGTCACATCTCCTATCAGCCCCAGCCAGCATGGCCAATGGTGAGAAATTATGAAAATTGTAGCCCAAAACATCTGGAGGGTACCACATTGCTGGTCCCTGATCTAGACTATTGCAAAATAGTTGGACAGTTGGATAAATAATACAATTTGGCCTAAGGCAGCTTTCTAAACTTGGCTGATTAGGTAACACCTGATGCTTAGCATTGTTGAAAATAACAGCTTTACGTGATTCAAGTGAATCAAATAACAAAACATGATGGGGGGGGAGTCCCAGTCCAAATATAAGAGAAAACTATGAATTGTTGCTACATCTATGAGCCATCACAAGCCTTAGGCTCATGTGCTCCCACTCCTCTCTCTTCTTCCTCCTCCTCTTTCATGCAATAGAGGAAGATCTTAAGCTCACATACTTCCAATTTCAAACTAACAACAATTTCTTATGACAACCTAACTTGGAGAACTGTAACTTATTTAAATAAGGTGTGTGCAACCTGCAGCCCTTCGTATATTGTTATACTTCAGACTACCATCAGCTATGCTGACTAGGAATGGTGGGAGTTGCAGTCCAACAACAACTAGAGATCCATAAGTTACCCACCCCAGATCTACAGGAGTAACCAGCTGACTATACATTAGCCACCTCTGTAGTGTTGATTGCATAGTAGCCAGCCTTCCTCACCATGGTACTTTTCAGGTGTATTCACCTACAGTATTTCAAGGGCTTCAAGTGCCCACTTCTGGCACAAACAATGGCTTCAGAATATAGCCCTGAGGTGTAAGAGTGGAGCCATGCTCTCTGAGGCCAATATATTTGCTTCCAAGGTTCTTATGGTCCACCAAGCCAGTGTGATAACACAGGTGGTGTTCCTGGCATGAGTTCATGAAGATACAAGAAAGTTCAAGACTCCAGATCAGAGGCTTGAACCTTTAGGCCTCTCAGCAAGTGAGTCTGTGGAATCCAGTCAGCTTAGGGAGCACAAAAGGGCTGAGCTGAACCTGATCTTTGTGTAGAATAAGAAGCCTGCCTTCTGGGCTCTAAGACCCTGAATGACACATTTCCAAATTCCAGTATCCTAATCTTGCCTGAACCTTGTCTGTCCTTCCCTTCTGCCCAACTGCTCACTAGATTTGAACCCTCTTAATCTGTCCATGGGCCCTGTTTTACCAAGATGGGACACAGTCTGGATTGCTTTAATAGATAGCTGGTATTTGGGGTTCTCACCAACTCAACCCAACTCCATCCATCTCATCCCACTGAGAATGGAAATAAGCCACATTTTAGTTCTTGCAAGCTCTGTAAGAACTACAGAGAACTCTGAGGAGTGATAGAGATCATAGAATCATAGAAATCATAGAAATGTAGAGTTGGAAGAGACCACACGGGCCATCCAGTCCAACCCCCTGCCATGCAGGAATACCCTCAAAGCACTCCCGACAGATGGCCATCCAGCCTCTGCTTAAAAACCTCCAAGGAAGGAGACTCCACCACACTCCGAGGCCGCGTATTCCACTGCCGGACAGCCCTGACCATCAGGAAGTTCTTCCTGAGATTCAGGTGGAATCTCCTTTCCTGCAGCTTGAATCCATTGCTCCTTGTCCTGGTCTCTGGAGCAGCAGAAAACAAGCCCTCTCCCTCCTCTACATGGCATCCCTTCAAATATTTAAACATAGCTATCATGTCCCCTCTTAACCTTCTCTTCTGCAGACTAAACATACCCAGCTCTCTAAGTCTGTCCTCATAGGGCATGGCTTCCAGGCCCCTCACCATTTTGGTCGCCCTCCTCTGGACCTGCTCCAGCTTGACCATGTCCTTCTTGAATTGGGGTGCCTACAACCGGACACAGTATTCAAGATGAGGTCTAACCAAAGCAGAGTAGAGTGGTACCAGTATCTCCCTCGATCTAGACACCATACTCCTATTGATGCAGCTGAGAATTGCATTGGCTTTCTTGGCTGCCGCATCACACTGCTGACTCATGTTCAGCTTGTGGTCTATTAAGACTCCTAGATCCCTTTCACACGTACTGCCATCCAGCCACGTGTCTCCCATCCTATATGCTTTTAGATGCTTTTATCTCTTCCAGATGAGCTTTTGCAAAAGTAGTGAGGTGCTGCTTGTACCTTCCACAAAAGCCCAAAGAGAAGGAGCCACTATCCATCTCACTACAAAAGCAGTGAAACTCCAATATCTCCCTTCCTGAAATTAACAGAAACAGAGAATGGAGCTTCATTCAGAGTGTGCAACCGCATCTGCCAGTAAGAGCAGAAAGGATCACTGTTGGTGACCTTGAAATTATATTTAAGAAACCATGCTTTTATGCTAGACAGAGTGTTGTACTACACTTGATAGGATGCAAAAGCCAAAAGTTAAAGGTGTATTATTTTTAACTACAAATAGCAGATAAGGAGGAGTGACTGGAAAGAGATCTACAATGCACTGGGATCTAGTTTAACCCTTTCTTGATAAAACAAAAATCATCCTTACCCAAAATTACTACTAGTCCTGAAAGGGAAGCTTCCATTATCATCAACCATTCTTCTCCCTCTCAGTTACTCTTTCTTGCCCACAAACCTTTTCTCTCCATACAGTTTGCTCAGCTTTGTAAATAAGTTGAAATTGTGAGCCTGCTGAGGGGAAGCATAGTGTCAGAGACTGAGAACCCAGTCCCTCCTACCAGAGCCTTTTGCATTTATAACCTGCGTGCAAAAAGGTGGTCTCTCCTCTTCTGTCAGCCTGCTTGGCTTCTGTGTTCAACACAGAGGAGTGATAGAGCACTTCCACTCTCCTTTGCCAGCCCTCCCATGATGAAAACTATTGGGTACGTACGTAGTGTGCAAGCAGTATAGTAGTGAGGGAGTCACCCCAAATAGCCCTGAGAGAATTACCTTATACCAGTCATCTTTAATCATGCCCACACAGTGAAGTATACAAAAGTTGACTATGAAGCAAGGTAGATTTATTTTTATTTTGAATTAAATTTTTAAAACTTAGTATGATTTTCAGGAACTACTTGCCATTCCTCTGGCATAAACAAACTCCCACCTTGATCTAAATCAGGATGACACCAAGGAAACAGCCTCAAGCCTGACTCATTGTCAATGGAGCTTTGTGGAGAGGTGGTAGAAACACAGGAACAGAATGTGGCAGTATCAGAACTAGGGAAAGGGGTTATGACCTCCACTAGATGGGAATGGCAGCTCCCTTTTTCAGACTGAAATATCAAGTCTAATGCATGGGAAGAAGGTGAGTCCTCTCCAGGGAAGCCCCAGGCACTTGCTTTGCCAGCTCATGACACCTGACTAAATAGATTTCATTAATTCATGCTTCCTTTACATTAACTTAACAGCCCTAGGTGTTTGCCCTAAAGATCTTAAACATTTGCTGCAGGGTACAAAAATATGAGCTTTTCCCTCGGGAAGCAGAGAAAGGCAGCCGGAATAATAAAAGCAAGACAAAGGAAAAAAACTTTAAATTAATCTTGAGACTAATTACTGAGACACTCATCAGGTCTATTCCACAGTTTTCTGGGCTGCAATTAAGAGCTACTCTGGGCTAAATCCCAACTCATACTGTACTGTCATGATGAACAATAGGAATAATAATATCACTTAGCATTTATATTGCACTTTCATCTCTCTCAAGTGATTTGCATATATTTTCTCAATATTCTTGCCACAATGTTGGTAAGAAAGGCTCATATTATTGTAACCATATTGCAAATGAGGGATTTTGGCAGAGAAATAAATGCTTGCCTTTTCTAATAAGCCCAAGATGGAGACAAGATTTGAAGACGGGTCTCTCCATTCACTGGAGATCACCAGCTTTACCGTGCAGCCTCTCAGCCACAGTTGGAATGAGAAAAAATATTATGTCTGCAAACTTTCTCTCGTTTTCCTCCATAATACAAGACTTCCAGGATTTGTTAAACCAAGTTCCTATTATATCGAAGCCATGAAATTGTGGATTAACCTACAAAACCAGGACTGCACATCACAGTTTGATCCTAGTTTGCAAGTCAAAACAGTAGTCAGAGTTTCAAGCAGTTTCCTAATTCACGCACAAGAGTTTTAACAAGCCCCAGAAGCCTTGCAGTAAGGTGTGCAAGAGAAGGAAGAAAGGAAGGGGAAAGCAAGCTCAGGCACAATGTATTTTCTCAGTTTGATCAGTCATGGTTTATCAGAATGAAACTGCCACATTTGAACTGAACTTCTCAGAAAGCAAGGTATTCATTCTAAGCCTGTCTTCCAAAGATAGAAGAAACTTCAGTTCCTATTCAACCACCGTGAATCAGAGAAAACCCTAAGAGCTGCTACCCACTTAGCACTGATTCTACATGACATGTGATTATCCAAGCCAAAGGCAGCTCTCCACTCACGTATGGTGGCCCACCAAGGACCTGATGAATCACCTGATTTTGCTGCCTGATTAGGAACGCCGAAACAGTTTGGGGAAAGGACATAATAAGCAGCTGTCAGGCTGCAATATATGACTAGGGGGGCACATTCAGCTTGGTGGGTCACAAGTTCTGCAGAGTTAGCACAGCAGTCTTTTCCACAGAGCTATACAGCATATATTGAAATTTAAAAGGGCCAGCCCTTAATAGTAAGTGGTGTCACCAAGCAGGGGTTGCATAGACCCCCCTCCCACACACACATTACAAAACAGTTATCAAAGCTTCACAACCATCTCAAGACAGCAGTTCCTTTAGGAATCCTATATTGTCAAGCTGTAGCAGAAATATCAGCAGCGAGAGGCCAAACTGAAGGCAAATCAGGACTCCTTTTGCCTGCAACGATGTCTCTGCAGCCTGCCTCTGAGCTTTGGGGAGTTTTAAAATCCATCTTTAGTTTTTTCCTTGACTGAACATATGCCAAGAAAAAAAACCCCTAAAAATGCTTTGCAGCCTTGAGAAACAGAATGAAAAATTAATCCCCAATAGAAGACAAATTTGCTTCACTGCTTGCTTGCTTGCTCCCGCTCTCACTCACTCTCTTGTTCTCCCTCTTCTAGATTTAACAAGGGTTTGAAAGTTTTATCCCCCCATTGCTGATGCTTAGCCTGAGTGAAGCATTTAAAATCCTGCATCCTGTCGTTGTAGAGCAATTCCATGAACATGAACCTGAATTGTAATGTAATCTCATGGGCCTTAATTGTTTAGCTGCAAAGCACAGATTAATAGCATCTTAAAGAGGACAGCCCTCCCAGGGTGGGGAGTATGGGGTTCAAAGCTTTGCATTGGGAAATTTCCCAGAGCAGCAACACACACATTTGGGTTTCACATGGGCCAGTGCATGGGTGAATGAGACCAAGGATTTGTCCCTGGACCATCCTTGAGTTCTGATAATTAGTCTTCTAAGCCATGGCTTTTTATTAAATTTGAAGTGAGGCTGCTGGTGACAAAATCAAATAACTAGATGTTTTGTTGTTTACTTCAAATTAATATCAAATGTACCCCTGCTTCTTCTGCCTTTTTGTTGATTATTTTGTTTCCCTATTTCCCTTGCCAGTCTTCTTTCCACCATTAGCACTGGTCCCACTTTATCCTAGTCCTCAGGCCTCCTTTCTCAGTGCTTCTTCATTCATTCCCATTAATTACCAGCCATAATCATTTATTTATATGTTAGTTGTCTTTAAATACTATCTTTCCTCCAATGAGCTCCAGGAGTTGTTCATTGTTTCACTTAGCTCTCTATCCCCATGACAACTCTGTGATGTAAATCAGGCTGAGAGAGTGTTTTACCCAATGAGTTTCATGGTGCAGTAGGGATTAGAACCTGGATCTCCCAAACTCTGGTTCAACGATCTAACCACTACACCACTGTGGCTCTTCTCCCTTCAACCTACTGTTATCACCACATATCCTCACAGAGCAGAGTGCAAGAGGGAAAGGAAAAGTATATCCCACAGAAACAAGTCACTGCAAGCTTAGCACATAAAGAAGTCTATCGAGGCAGCCATACAAGTGAGAACCAATAAGAGGAATGTTTTTATTCCCTCAGATAAAAAGCAACATGGATGTTAAAAAGGATCAAGGGAGTAAATCAACTGTGCCACCCAAAGATGTCTTTCTAAGTCACACAGAGGACTAAATGGCAGTAAATTCAACATCCAGTCTGATACATAAACCTTTAGTAATTCATCCAGTCAGCAATAATTCAGCACCACAGACAGCCTCACTTCACACACACTGCTTGTCTGGGGTAGAAGGACATGTTTCTTCTTCAAGCTCATCGTTTGAGCTGAATTCTGAACAAACTGTATCATAAATAGCGCATATATAGCTGGAGGACTGTAACCCAGCTGGTGCAGCAAATCCAAATATATTTCTTCTTGCTTTCCTGGGTACCAACTTTTATAGGGAAATCAAATTCTGTAAGCATTCAAAACATGGTATTGGTCCACTGAAGAAAATGGGATCTCGTAGCAGCACTCACAATGCCAGCAGTAAAAGGATGGTATTACCACAGCCTTAGATTCTACAACTTGATCCACTCACTTTATCAAACAAAAAACAAAAAACAAAACCTTTCACTACTAGGTGGTTTTATGGGAAACTGTAGCCAAATGCCTCTCATAGATCTTTCTCTGCTTCCAGATTTTCAAGACCAGGATCCTGTTAGGTACAAACCAGAGTACAATGCTTGAGAAAGAGTATCTCACTGGGGCTGACATGAACAATGGAGTTTCCCAGGCTGTGTCACAGGCAGAATAACAACTGTCATTCTATGCCACTATAAATGCAAATAGCATGCCATTCTAGCCACTATAAATGCATCTCCTACCTTTAATTCCCCATCAAGCAAACAACAACTAATATTTCAGAAACGGCCCCACTTACAGGTAGCATTTCAGGACAGATGTGGGTAATCAACAGGCCATTCCCATCTTGTGGTGACTATTACCAACCCTAACTGCTTTGTGGTCCAAAATAATCTTGCTCATGTGACAAAGGTATAGTACGAGCAGGATATTCCAATTTCAGGATTGTTTTCAAACTTATAAATTAATGCAAACTTGAGAGTCAAAAAACTGAGCAGTTAAAAATAAGCTCTCTTGTTTTGAGGCATAATAAAAGCAAACACACTATATACATTCAGTCTGTCACATAGACTAATACTGTGACACCCATCCACCCGCATGAACATTCACAAAGAATACAGTAGATCTTTTTCCACCACCACTCCACAGCACCAACCTGTGTGTAAGCTATCCATCAGGCCCTGGTCAGGTATTGCCTGGTCTTTATTTATAAACCTGCTGTTCTTTGGAAATGCTTCTACTAATATCCTAACAGCTTTAGGGAACAATCTGGCCTCTGGATCTAAGCAAAAATATACTGAAATGCCACAAGCAGAGTCAGAATATAAGGTGATGTTGACAGACTTTGTGGCAGATGCCATTTAAAGAAAGAAGTCAGTTTAAATTTCTCCCACATTCAGGTTTTTTTTTTAATTCCAAGTTCTTTCCATCAAATTTGTAAAGATATTTTTGAATGCCTACCAAAAACAAACAAATCAAAATTCTTAACCATATGCACTTGCCAAATTCATAGAATTCTAGAGCTGGAAGGGATCACAAGAGCCACCTAGTCCCTGTATGCAGGAACACACAACTAAAGCATTTCTGAAAGAGTGCTTCAATGTGTGTATATATGTGCCTTGAAGTCACCTGCCAACTTATGGTAACCCCATGAATTTGATAGGATTTTCTTGGGCAAGGAATTTGCAGAGATGGTTTTACCAGATCTTCGAAGGTACAGCTATTTCCTGCAAGCAGTGTAGGGCAACACAACTGTGGCAAGGTCAACTCTGTGGAGGCCACACAGACTGCCAAAAATGCCCATAAAAGTAAAATGAAAGTGGCCAGATATCTACGTCCAATTTTGAAAAGTGGGGATTGTTCGACGCTAAACAGCACAGGGATGTCTTGCAATGTATTTAAGAGATAAATTGCCTCTTCTGGAAGTTTCCAGAACAGGCAATTCAACTTTGTTCTTTTTCTGGCAATAAGCAAACAAACAGACAGACAAATAAATATGGAAGGCCACCAGGAGAGCCCTGAGAGTTGCACTTTGCTCACCTACCTGCCACATTGCTGTTAAAGATGAAGAGCCTTTTGCGGGGAAGGTAGCACCCATAACTCAGCACACAAACTTGGATAAATACATAAAGATTCAAAACTAGACTTTTATAGCTAAGCACTCAAAGCCCTCCGGCTGGGTGGGTAAATCCTATCAGTGTTGCTTTCTCCACATTTTTTTTTTTTTGAATCTCAAGTTCTTTCTGCTAAATTCTTTTAAAAGTTTGCATTTTATAAAGTTCTTACCAAAAAAGCCATCTCAGTTTCCAACTGGGGAGACTCCATAAGTGGGGAGAATATTGGGAAGTACAGATTGATGTTGAGAGCCAGTGTAGTGGTTTGGCGGTGGTTTGAGTTGGTGAAATGGCTTGAGTGTTGGACTTCAGTTCTAGAGAACAGGATTCGAATCTCCACTCAGCAATGGACACCCACTAGGTGATTTTGGGCAAGTCACACTCTCTCAGGCTCAGAGGAAGGCAAAGCCGATCCCCTCTGAACAGTTCTTGCCAAGAAAACCCTATGATAGGGTTGCCATAAGTCAGAAATGACTTACAGGTACATAACAACAACAGACTGATACTCTCAACTCCTGGTTCTGAGGAAGCTCTGTAACAGGGAGGGGAGGTCTTTACCTCCACCGGTGAAGCTGTTCTAACTGCAAATACTTTGTCATTACAGCTGTGAGGGGGGAGCACAGGACAAAAGATGCTGAAATTTGGGATAAGAAGTCGGGAAGACAAGCTGTGAAATGCCACTGCCCTGGGCCTCTGCTATCGCCAAGCCTTCTCCTTGCAAATGTTGCCATGGAAACGCATCTCACCCATATCCAGGGTGCTCTAGGCTTCCTTTTAACCATTTCCTTGAGTCCTGGCAGCCAGGAAAATCCGCTTCTGCCTTTGAGGAGACGCTCAAGACAGCCAAAGGCATTACAACCATCGGTTTAGATACGGGGGCTTTACTGCGGGTGGTTTGATTTGTAAAGAGAGAGCCTGCCTTGAAAACACGCTGTGATTTCTCTTCTCACCTGATTCCAGGCATGGCTGACCAGGTTTATGTAGTCATGAGCAAAAACTAGGGGGCACGTATCCAAAGGTGCTTTCTACTGTATGAGGTAATCCCAAAACTCAGACCTGGGGCCCATTCACACTACAGAATTATAGCCCTTTTATTCCACCTTAATGGCCATGGCTCCATCTTATGGATTCCTGGGATTTGAAGTTGCAGGGGGGCATTTAGGATTCTCAGCCAGAGTACTCTAGTGCCTCACCAGTCTACCAGTCCCAGGATTCCACAGGATGGAACCATGACAGTTAAAGTGAAATAATAGTAACATAATTGCATAGTGTGAATAGGCCCCTGGAGTATCCGAAAAACAAACATGTGAACTATGTTAGGTCAGGTCTTGCTTGCAGCAACTCTGTCCAGATAACATATACTGAGGAATTTACACCCAGTGGTGAAACTGAGAATCTGGAACCAGGAGTTTGCTATGGCAACTTTCAGGACCATAATAAACGAATCACACCCCACATGAGAGCAGCTCTGCCAAGAGGAGAGACAACGGTTCACCATGGCCAAACCAGCTGGCACCCAACAGATCAGATGTTATTAGCATATGTAAACACTCATTAGCACAGGCATATTTGCATATGTAAGCTCTTCTTCACTGCCACCACCCAAGAGAGGATTAAGCTCTATGATCATCTGAATGGAAATAACTTGTAAGGCAAACAGATCTTGGTCCATGTGGATTTGAGAAGCCATGGTTAAGCTGTATGAAACTGTGCCAGAAATGCCAGCCAAAGTATATAACAGGATTCAGTTTTGAACTGTGAGCAGTTAATCTACAGCAGAGAAGTCAGCAATCCCTCTTCTAATGATCATAATGTAGAAAGCTACCAAAAGAACATCAAGCCCCAAACCAGAATAAAAAGGATGAGTATCTTTCCTCCATCTCCAACCCGGCAGGCTAAACAGTAGAGCCTGGACTTGAGAATGCCATAAGCAGAGAACAACAGCAGTTCAGAGACACAATAATCATATTACTGAGAAAAGGCAAAGGAAACTTAAATCAGGTTAACTCAGAACAAAGAAGCTAAGATGCATCCTATAAGGCAGACTGCCCCAATCTGGTGCCTTCCAGATGAGTTAGGATACAAGTCCCATCATCCCATAAACTGAGCGTTGTAGTCCAACAAATCTGGAGGGCTGTTGACAAGGAGAAGTTGTTGTGGCAGGTAGAAACAACCTAAAAACCTTTATTTCCTCTCAATACCTCACACGCAAATGCTTTAACAGTCAGACAAAAATTTATTGTATTCAGCACTTTGGATGTGTTCAGAGACATTCTTCTTTCTAGCCCATCTCAAAGCGCTGAAAAAAACTCCCATTAAATACTTGCAAGAAGGTTTCAGGAATTTCTGTTAGTTTCAAAAACAGATTTTTTGCAGCTGGACGATCTTGAGTTCTGGCCGGCCACATGATTATATAACATTCCCCTTGGGGGGACACATATTTATATAGAATAATAGTCATGGAAAATACTCAATGCAGCATGCTTCCCCCCTATGCCTCCCTACTTAGCTCCTCTGTATTCCCTAACTGTTTAACTTTCGGGAGCAGAAAGGATGTCCCCAAAGCAAACCACTGTTCTTCTGTCCCAGTCACACAGTGGGGCTCAAGAAATGAATGGTGATGCATAGGCTCAGCCGATCTATATTAATCAGTTTTGGGTTGGTGATGAGAGAAGAGAACAGACTGTAATTCATGACTACTGAACCTTGCTGTAATGTAACCTTCTGTTTGGCTTCCTGAAAATGTCAAGAAAAGGGTGGTCGAGATCTGGTCTCTGAGCACTGCGCTGAAGCAGAGAGCACTGGGAGACTTCAGCCAACGCGAAAGCTTCCTCTGAGATCCATGACTTTGCTATATTCATGAATTGGCTATATCCAAGCCTCAGCCAACTACAGATTCTGTTACTATTTGGAGAATATCCCCCTTTGCAATTCTGATACCACTCTGCCCACCATAACCCTACAAAATAGGCCTGTTACTGTTTCCATTTTATTTAAACAGAAAAATCCAAAATCCAGAGCTGGGCAATATATTTACTTTTACCAAAGACTGCTACAAAAAGTAAGTTTGTGTACACTTTATAACAGTGGCAGAACAATGGTCATTCCCAGGCTGTGGTACTCCCTATAAGGGACACTTGAGCTGACTCTATCCTTGTCTTTGAAAGAGAAACTCCATTTTATCCAAGCAGGATTTGGCAGCTCACTTTGCTTGCTGCAAAAAGGGCTTTTAACTGTACGTGTGCTGTGTTTTTTTAGCACTGTATTTTCACATTGTTCTTCAAATGTGCTGTCCTTTGAACTTGTTTTATTTCAGTGCAAGTTGCCCTGAGTCTCATTTGCGGAAGAATGGCAGGAAATAAATAAATATAATGAATCAATAAAATAAACAATGTTCATTAGCACTGAATACACTGGAAGTCAGAATTCAGAATGATCAGAATCACCACTTTTTAACACTGAAAATAAATTCCAAGCCCTAAGCACTTTAACAAGCACATAAGTTCTAAGCCCTCACCAAGATGTGAAAGTACACAGGCAATGCCTGACAAAATCTTAGAAACTTTCCATGTGGATGCATGTATGTGAATATGAAAAAAAAGTCTACTGAAGAGATGAAACATGAGCGACAAAGATTATATATTCTAGACCATGCTAGCTCTACTCCAGATTTTCTCACCAAGTACTGACTGAATTTGCAACAGTTTATGCTGTGAAATATTTAGCTACAGATATGAAAAAGGTAAAACATTAAAAAGCCACCATTAAAAAGCTGTGGATACAATAGAGCAAAAGTAGGTAATTTACCAGGAAAAAAGAAATTAATGACTTGCCTCCCAAAGGCACTGCACAGAAAAAAGTAGCAGAAGGCACCTGATTAGCAAAGGGGAACCCTAAAAAGCACTCATTCATCTGAGGAACCAAAGTAGTTCTAGCACTGCCAAGACTCACAAGCCAACTGGAACCAGTAATGAGGTATCTGAAGATAATCTGTACCAGCCAGTTTTCAGGTGTTCCTGTTCCATACATTCAGTGGAAGAGCCAGAGGAAAAATGTCACACAAGTTTGAACACACAAAGATATAACATAAAACTAGATGGTGATGTTTAGAACTCTGAATATTTTCAGATTCAACTTTTGAATTATGGCCCTTTCCACACGGGGCAATTAAAACGGCGCAGAGCGACCTCTGACGGAGGTCGTCTGCACCGTGGAGTGGACTGGGTCGGACTACTTTTCGTAGTTCCGCATCTCAGTCCGCTCCGAAGCGACCGGAAGTGGTCACGCAGCGTGCTTTTTAAAACCTCTTTTAAGAGATTTTTCAAAAGCACGGAGCGCACGACTCCGTGTCGCTCCGTCGCCGCGCTCCAGTGCAGATTTGCAGGCGCGCACTAGTGCATGCCTGCAGATCTGCCAGGGGCGGGCTTTAGGCTGGCAAGCTTCTCCGGTTGGTAGAGAGCCTCCACCAACCGGAAGCCGCCATTTTGGACGCCGGAGCAGTGCGGAGCGATGAGCTTGCACTGCTCCTTGTCCCGACGGACCCGATCGGACCCACGAAAAAGCCGGTGAGTAGCGTTTCTACGCATTTCCTTCCCCACATGTGGAAAGGGCCTATGACATCTAACTTGAGGGAAAAAAGGGTTTTACAGGAAACAATTTGAAAAGTGAGGCATAAGCATGTAATATACACTAATATGATGTAAGGCAGATATCTTCATTTTAAGGGTCACAACTCTTGGCAGTTTTACCATAATTCCCAAGAAAGCCAGAGTATGCAGTTAAAATAAATTGCACCTCTGAACTCAAATGCATATGAAAAATGGCAAAAAAAGGGGGGGGGGGACACATGTGATCACCTAACAAAAATATTGTGCTAAAATTAATTTTAGCATTTTTCTTTCCTAGAGAATCCTTTTTCCCAAATCTCTTTCAGTTTCAGACACTAGCCCTTATAGTTATAGCACCATGGCTGTTTACTGTTGAGGGTTGTAATCTGGTTTTAGCATGCCCCAATTGGACAGGTGCTTACTTCTCAAAACAAAGTATTTTGAACGCACCAATTTTCACCGAGTTATATTAGTTAATGCCATTAGCATCTCCTGCAGTCTGCAATGCTGATTCAGTCCTATACGCAGATCAGGTACCAAGCTAATATGAAGAAACTCCAGGGCTCTTGCATTAGCTATAGTAAGTGTCTTAGATACAAAACCACTGCCTGCAATCTTGGATTATCTGGTTTTCAAACACAAATTGTTTCAAACACGATTGAGATTCAAAACCATTTTAGTGATGTTGCCAAGCAGTTTTTAATCCAAATGCAAGCATCATTAAGTAGTTTGAATGTGTGTTTGTGTGTCTTTGTCTGTGTGTACCTTTAAGTCACCTGTGGACTTATGGCAAGCCCATGAATTCCATAAGGTTTTCTTAGGCAAAGAATATCCAGAGGTGCTTTTGCCAATTCCCTTCCCTGAAATACAGCCTAAATACTGAAATTAAAATACCACTGAGGATTTGTTCACTTAATATTGTTATGCTGCTCAGCAAATGGCAAGACATAGTGTTAGGGAACATTTTACCAAAAATCTTGGTCCAGCTCTGTTGGTCTGTACCCAGTAATGTGTGACCAATTTAGCACTAAAAACAGCATTCTCACACAACAGGTACCCATTCTGCTTCCAAATTCCTTAGCAACAGCAACAATAATGTAACCCAAAAAAATTGTAACACCTTCTGTCCTGCCATAACTCTATGCCAGGCTTTTATCTTTTTGTAAAATTTGACTAAACACGTGTTGGCCCATTTGACTGCCCTGAAAAGGATCTCAAAATTCCTGCATATAGAAAATTACATGGAACTTGTCTGCAGAATCCTATGATGATTACATCTGCAGTTTTTGTTTAATATGTTGTATGTATAGTTTGTTGTTGTGTGTGTTCATGTCAATTGGCAGGGTTTTCTTGGCAAAATTTGTTCAGAGTGGGTTTGCCTTTGTCTTCCTCTGATGTTGAAAAAGCGTGACATGACCAGGATCACCCAGTGGGTTTCCATGGCTCAGCAAGGATTTGAACGCTGGCCTCCCAGCCTCCTAGACCAACACGCAAAGCACATCAACACATTGGGTCTTGGAAGCTAAAGGAAGGTCAGTTCTGATTACTATTTGAATGTGAGACTGCCAAAGAATACCAGGTGCTGTAGACTATATTGCTAGGAAGCAATTGGCAAAACCATCTCTAAGTATTCCTTGCCTAAGACAACCCTTTATAAATTTATGGGGTCACCATAAGTTGACAGATGACTTGAAAGTATGTACACACAGACACAAAGAGAGAAAGTTATGTATATATTCAACATCTACAGTACTTATAGAAAAAAAACCTGAGCATTCCCTGAAAACACATTACAGTAATACCAACGCGATTCTTGGTTGCGTCACTAGAGTATGGTGTCCAGATCAAGGGAGGTAATGGTACCACTCTATTCTGCTTTGGTTAGACCTCATCTGGAATACTGTGTCCAGTTCTGGGCACCACATTTCAAGAAGGATATTGACAAGCTGGAATATGTCCAGAGGAGGGCGACCAAAATGGTGAAGGGTCTGGAAGAGATTAGGCCCTCTGAGGACCAGCTTAGGGAGCTGGGGATGTTTAGTCTGCAGAAGAGAAGGTTAAGAAGGACATGATCACCATGTTTAAATATTTGAAGGGATGTCATGTCAAGGTGGGAGTGGGCTTCTTTTCTGCTGCTCCAGAGACTAGAACAAGGAGCAATGGCTTCAAACTGCAGGAAAAGAGATTCCACTTAAACCTCAGGAAGAACTTCTTGATGACCAGAGCTGTTCGGCAGTGGAAGCTGCTGCCGCGGAGTGTGGTGGAGTCTCCTTCTTTGGAAGTTTTTAAGCAGAGGCTGGATGGCCATCTGTCAGGAGTGCTTTGATGTGGGTTTCTGCATGGCAGGGGGTTGGAGTGGATGGCCCCTG
This sequence comes from Cyclura pinguis, assembly GCA_030412105.1. Taxonomy (NCBI): domain Eukaryota; kingdom Metazoa; phylum Chordata; class Lepidosauria; order Squamata; family Iguanidae; genus Cyclura; species Cyclura pinguis. Next base: position 94,819,488 of record CM059604.1, read on the forward strand.
GGGTCTCTTTCAACTGTATGATTCTATGTTGGAAGCTCCTTCCCACAATATACACTTCACTTAGCAAAGGTGTCTACAGCATATGTAGCGGTATTTGGAATGATGAATCAATAACGTATTTTTGCAAATACCCATTCATGCACTAGGGAGTCTTGATTGTATCCACCTCCTCACCTGTGCCCACAATGTCTCTACTTGGCAAGGTTTAATGCTTCACATTTCACAGAGGTTGCCACACCAAACATTAATGTGTATATAGCAAGCTACCACCCATACTATGTAATGTGTCAGTTGGCCAAAAATGCTAGGCAGTGGCAGAGACCCAGCCTAGGACTCCAGATGCAGCAGATCAGAGATAACCTGGGAGTAAGCCTACCAAAAAAACAAAGGAAATGATTCATAAGTCAGGAAAAGATTTCCTGGAGCTGCCAGAAGGCATCTCTTGAGGAAGGCTCCCGCCGGCCTGACGCTATAGCTGGCAAGATCTGCAGCATGCATTTAAATGCACTGCAGCAGATCTGCAGCCCTGCATTCTGCTAGCACAAAAGATGAACAACTGACGTACGTTTAGAAATCTACCATCTGAATACCATTTTCATTCTTTTGGCTTTTCTAAGTCTCAATTATTATTTCAACAGCCATGTTCAATAACATAGATTATATATGTAAGTTGGAATTTTCTCCAGTGGCCATCCACTTCTCTCATGAAGCATGTAGTTTGGCTCACTTCTCTGAGCCACCATTTTTGCTCCTCAGCGCATACCAGCACACTGTTTGTAGCACACTTTGGCCAGTATGATGACACAGGCTAACTTGTAAATAAATATTCCTCTTTGGGGATTAAGGGATGTCAAAATAACCTTTGATTTCTTACAGTAAGAGTGCTCAATGCATGGCACACTGCCTGATTTTGACCCAATTCAAAAAGCCCTCACCCAGAGACATCAGTTCAAGACTTCTGACTTGTTCTTCTCCTGGAAGTCTGCTGGGTGGCAAGGAAGAGGTAGAGGAAAAGAGAAAGAGGGAGAGAGAGGGATGTGATGGCTCTATCCATTTTTCAGTCTGCCTTGCCTCCACACAACACATATTCAGTCCAATATCCAAAACTGAAAGAGTATTCCAATACAAATGTATAGCATGTATCTTCCAGATCACTTTATATGTTACTTTACAATTAGTGTTCTCATCACTGATTCTAAAATCCTGTTAAAAATGTTATAACCAATCAGAAACTTTACTGCCTTTTTTCAAACATGTATCACTTCATTTACTACAGAGGTCGGAAACATTTAGTCCTCAGGATTTTTTCTGACAAACTCCCAGAAGCCATAGCCAGCAGTGGCAGCCAGTTGCTCCCACATCAGCAGGACAGTGTATCCAAACTTAACAGGAACTATTAAAACTGTAGAACTTATACTGGCATTGGGATTCAGCACCCTGAATAGCTCATTTGAAGTTTGAACTAAAACACAGAGCAGCCTCACAGCTCCACTAACATGGAAGCTCTCAGATATCATGGACAGGCAATGGTAAGGGATTGTGGGAACTATAGTCCATAACAGCTGGAGGGCCAATCTTCTCCAGCATCATTCTACCAATACAAACTACAGTATATCCCCAGGCTTCATAATTAAAAGGATATAGATCACAATAATTCAGTATCCATCTCAACATGCCAAACCAATACAGAGAAAGATGCAAGTAGGTCTTTCTTTATCCTTTATCCTACTATCAAATATAAGGATTGGAATAAACTGAGGCTGGCTGCTTATGTACAGTGCAGTCATCAGACCAGGCCTTTGGAAGTGAAATCCCAGGTCCTCTTTAGCAAAATGAGTAGAATGGTTCCCCCAGTGCAGATTGGATTACAATATTATAAAGTAATATAAGTGAAGTAATACATATTACCATCTAAAGGGTGAAGAGGAGTACAAGACCATTAAGCCTAGTGTCAGATATTATTTAAATGCACTAATGCTTAGGGGTACCATACAGAGCCTCCTAAAGTGTCTGACTGGCTCCTGAGGTTACAAAGGAAGAAGTTCAGCAAGTCTGATTCTTGGTAAAGAGCTGAGTGGACAGTATTGGTGACCAATGTTCCTCAGGGCTTGTGTGAACCATAAGCTCCTTGAGTCTCAAACTAAAGACAGCTACATGAAAGGTTAATTAGCGCAGATCCGACCATCAGGTTAAAGGCAGCAGGAGAGAACAATTAAAGCCCCACAGCAATCCGGATCAGAATGTGTGCATGCACATGTGGATGTACATATTTCCTTAGCTACCAAGCCAACACCACACACTGCCCTTGGGGAATATAAATGTTGCCAGCCATTGCCTTGGATGCTATATTACAGCAGATCTAAGTATAATACAGTAAACACATATACCTAAACATATATACATATATTGCAGCCCATGTTGGGTGCATGTCTGCAGATCAACGATAGGAGAGTCATCTGTGGTACTTTACAAAGGACATTCCTCTGTTTGAAGGCATCTTCTGTTTAAAAAGGTGCCCAGTCCATTTCCAGTTAAAAGACAAAGAACCCACAAGAACAAAAAGCAACAGAAGACTTGAAGATCTCCACTGGGAGGTAGCACTTGGACAGAAGAGTACAGCTCACCACTATGCCGGCATAGAGCTTACCACTATAGAGAGATGTCTTGTACTACTATTTAAATTATTATAACTGTTGCTGAATGTGTGCACGTACATAGCCATTAGCATAGAAAGATTTTATATTAATCTGTGTCCTCTTTTGCGATCATGCATTTCCTCTTTGAGGAAATGTGTTAAGTAGCTACCATAATCAATGATAAAAAAAAACCCAGTGGATCACAACTAGATCCAGAAGCATCTTCCATTAGCAGAGGGCAATTCCCATCTTGGAGCTCACACGCAAGAAGTACCTGCCTTTCAGTTCAACACCTTCAAGGACATACTGCTGCCAGGAATAGAGTCCATCAAATATTCATTAAGGCCCAGCTTCACTCCTGAGCCAACTTCAACTATCAGGATTGACCCAGAATACACAGACAGCAACACTGTTCTTGTCTCAGCAGATAAACAACTCCCATCCTTTCCTAATACAGTCCTAGGGTTGACCTCCAGAAAATGTTTATGAAGACAACCACTGCTATGAATTAGGTTCAAGTCACGTGACTATTTTGGCACATGTCAACCATAGGAAATAACTAGAGCACAACATGTTGACTTCATGCTAAGCCCATGCTAAACTGGTCTTATCCAACACTACTATAGTCTGAATTTGACATTTGCCCATTTGTACCCTCTCCTCCTCCAAGGAACCCGATGTTGTCCTATTCATATACTCAAAACCATGTTGCAAGCTAAGCTAAATTGAGAGAGTACAACTGGCCCAAAATCTCCTAATCAACTACCAAAGACAATACAAGATGTGTGTCCACACAGTACCATTGTGCAACAAAAGATTTGAGTTCCAGCAAACTAATTGGCTTTAAATAGATCTGCAAGTCTGCAGCTTCTGTGAATTCTTGCTCATAATAATCAAGTTTTTTAAAAAACTGACTGATTAAAAAGGATGTCCTAATCTGACAGATATTTTTAGCAACCGGTAGTCACAATGGATAAACCCAAAAGGAAATAGTTTAAAAGAACTATTCCCTCTTCTCTGAAGCACAGGAGGGAACACCTCTTTGAAGACAACGTCTGCTCTGAGACACACAAAGCCCTTGGCCACATTTCATGGAATCTGATTTCAAAAGTTTTTTTTTTCTTAAGTGATTATATTAGACTTCTGGCAACAGTGATCTGCCCTCTCTTGGCAGCCAAGTGGCGAGGGTAGAAGAGAATGAAAGGAAGGAGGGAGGAAAAGAGAGAAAGAGGTAGATTGGCGCTACACTTTTGGTCTCTAGTCATTCTTGCTATTGTCTTTAGACCTATTCAATGCTAGCGTGCAGCCTCCAGCAGATGTTGGTGGTGGTGGTGGTGGTGGTGGTGGTGTGTGCCTTCAGGTTGTTTCTGGCTTATGGCAACCCTAAGGTGACCCTATCACAGGGTTTTCTGGGGCTGAGAGTGTGTGACACGCTCAGGGTTACCCAGTGAGTTTCCATAGCCTAGGAGGTCACTGAATCCTGGTCTCCAGAGTTGTAATCCAACATTCAAACCACTAGACCATGTTGGCTCTTTGCAGCAGATTACCCCCCCACACACACAAAAATGTAGTCCTTGAAAGAAAAGATTTTTAGCTCTTTGTCTATTGTTTTTGTTCCTCTACAAACTGATGCAGATATAAACATGTTGAGTATCTTTTCCAGCAGAAAGCCTACATATTAAATAAATGAATGAATAAATAAATAAATAGAATTATTAATTAATTGAATAAAATTCTCATGATTACTCATAACTAAACAACAGCTGCATTTTAAATTCAAGATATATACAGTATTGTGAAGCCAGAAATGTTTGAAAGGCCAACAGCAGCAGAATTGCGTGCAAGTTCCATCGGCCCCTTCCCTGCTGAGAAAAGTGTTTGGTAGAGCCCTTAGCCTGTGCAGGCACTGGAAGAGTGGAGAGGAGAAGTGAGCACATTAAAAAAGCCATTGCTCTCTCCTCAGTTCCAGACTTTCTGGGTTAAAATGGAAGCTCTGAAGGCAGCTTCTGTAGGTGTTTGCTGGAACGCAACTTGAAGCTCCCCATGAGACAACAAACCTTCTACTCATCCTCAAACAACAAGAGTAGAAGCCACTTTCAGATCTTCCCACTCCATGCAGGAAGTAAGGGAATGAATGGGCAGTGATAGGGACAGTTTAGGCTTGCCAGAGTGAAAACTGGGGAGGGCTCTTGTGCCCTTAATGGTTATGCAGAACAGGGAATTTCAACAGGTATTGCTTGTTATCTGGTTGTGTGACAAGCAACACTTGCTGAATTCTCTCCTCTACACAACCATTAAAGTACAGGAACCCTCTGCAGTTTTCAGTCTAGCAACCTTAATGCACGCCCATGACCCTTCCCCAGTCATGGCAATCATGTGATTTCCAAGGAGAGAAAGAGGCTCTCAGTTCCCCTGCTCTTCCCCCACATATACAGCAACTGAGTCTTCAGCCTGGCTTGCCAATCATGAGCCCTTTTCTCATTTATAGTGGCTGGCAGTAGAGAGCCTTTCCTTGTTCCCCTGAGAAAACTTGACAACATTACTTTTTGGACTACAACTCCTAGAATTCTGGAGATCCCATGGATGCTGGTTACTCTTGCTGAGACAAAGTTTGCACCAAGGATTTCCCAGTTCAAAAAGCATGCAGTGTTACTTTTAAAAGGAATTAGTTGCTGTTACATTTCAAAGCCCTCCAAAAGTCATTAGTTACCATTACAGCTGGAATTTTTCAAAGTAATTCTTGACTTTCCTGTTATAGTTACTTTTAGCTCTTTCTTTTTTTGAAAAAAGCTAAATACTATAAGTCACTGGACTGTGGAGGGGAAAACCACACACTCTCCTTCTATCACTTCCTCATTGCTTCAACATCCACAATAGGACATAAGGCGACAGCAGCAGGAGCCAGAACTTGAAGCATGGGACACTCCTCCTCCATCACTACTTAGTAAGGTCCCAGCCCTGGAAGTATCATGTTAGCTTCTTCATCAGGCAAAGACAGTAAAACCACACAAGGAAAGAAAAGTGATGATGCTACAGTCACACCTCTGTCATCCTGCCTGAGATGCCTGAAACCAAGTGTGGTACATTTTGCACCTTTTGGCTGGCCTAATAAAGGTTTGACCACAACATGTAGCTTGGATTTTGTTGTATTCTGCTGTACAAGCAACACAGCTCTCCCTTTTTAGATCTAAAGATACCAAACCTAGCTGTTAACAGGGAAATCCTAACCTACAGGGAGCAAATTGACTGGGACTTGCTCTGTGAGTTTATTGGTTGCCAACATAAGGTAAAGAAACCTGAACTTGACCGTTACCTGTTACAACATCCACATTTATCTCCAGATTTCACAGCTGACAAGCTTGTTAAGAGGCTCACTGTATTCAGCCAACAAAGTGGCTTGCAGCTATACACAGAACAAAGATGGGCCCCAGTCCCAAGCAAGTTACTTTGTTGTTGGCAGTGGAGAAGGAAATTCCTTTACAGAATTAGTTCTCTTATGTCAGGGGTGAGGAATTGTTCAAGTTCAGGGGCCACACTTCCCCCTCAAGGAGACTCCCCCCAAGATTTCTACTGTGCTCCCATCCAACTACAAAATCATGTGACCTTTATGAGAGAAATCATTTCTCAACCCTAAATCTAAAGTTGAATTACCTAGAATGTGAATTGACAATGTTGGCAAAGGAAAAAAAATAGATGAAAGACATACTAAGTGAAGAAGTAACTTTATCTTCACTGCCCTATGCATCTGGGGTAATGAGCATCAAGGGATTTTTTTAAAAAAACGGTTACACCCCTCCTCTTCCCAGTTCGAAAAGTGATGAGAAGTTCCCAGGAGTAGCTTTCCACTGGAAGATGGTCACTGGAAGCTTACTGGTGTTTTGTAATATTTCTATCATAGATTTTAAAACAAATATATACACAGAACACAGGCAGAGGCACAACGTCTATAGAAAGCAAAACAATCACTGCTTCTGCATCAAATCACTAAGGACATAGCCCACATTGTAAGATTCCTGCAGAGCCCAACACTCAGCTCCTTGTTTGTTTGTTTGTTTGTTCCTCAGTTTTCTTCAAAGTGCAGTCCTGCCCTCTTGTTTTCTTTTAAACCAGAGTGGGAATTCTGTTGCCCTCCAGATATGGTAGGACTGCAAATCCCATCATTCTCATCTTTGGCTATAGTTATTAGGGCTACTGGAAGTTGCAGTTCATCATCTGCACAGACATCTACTGAGATAAGGCATAAGTGCAGGAAATACAGTACTATTGAAAACATTTCCCAACATGGTCCTGAACTGAGAAGCAAGCAACTGGTTAATTAGGTATCACCTGCAACTTACCTAACAAAAGGGCAATGAGAGCCAACATTCACCAGTTTTTATGGCTGATTTACCCTTTCTTGTCCAACGCCCACAAATCTGCAACCCTATTTAAAACTCCCTCCATATACCTGTCATTTCATACCACGTTCTCCTACAACAGCCAGGGTTAATTCTTCTATATTTCAGCTCAGGTCACATTGTGATTTTTACTATTACCAAGTTTATTAAAATGACATTGTGGTTTCTTATATCTCAGTAAAGCCAAGAGCATAAACTGAATACTGCACATACCAGGCAGTGGGGCTCTATACTACTTCTACTCCCATACACAAATTATGAATAATTTTGCATAACAACATAATAGCTAATTGTTATGCACTATTCACTGTTTCCCACCTCTCCTCCAGAAGCATTTGAGTTGAAGGAAAAGGCATACTAATGAAATAGCGGGGTGGGGGGGGGTGGATTACAGGTCCCAGAATTCCTCAGGCAATATGGTCAGTAGTCATACTGGTTGGGTGGTTCTGAGATCTGCTATCCAAAAAAACAAAACAAAACACCTCCTAAATTTTCCACCATTGCATATATCATATCAGCAGTGATCTTTTACATTAAAACAGAGTCTTTTTCAAATACATTTCACATTTTAAGAATGTATTAGTACTCCATTTGCCCCCAATGTGACACCACAATCCAAAACATGTTTAGTCAGAAGTAAGCCACACTGCATTCAGTGAGGTGTATTCCATGATAAGTATGTTAAGACCGAAGTATCAAGTTAGTTTACCGCAGGGTTTTCATGAGAATGGCAGGATTTTAAGAAGTCATAGCACTCCTGTGCCCACAGTTACTTCACTGCACACTTGAGACACAAGCCAGTGGTATGTCTCTTACTCAAGCCCTGCTACAAGAGCACAATAGACCATAACTCATTTAATTCCAAACATGGTTTCTGCAGCAGCACCTCTGGGTGCACTGGGCTCTTGGTAGCCTTCCTGGCACTGTAAAATTGTAAGAAAACACATTGTGACTGTGCTTGGGAGAATGGCAAATGGCAAACCGCCCTCATGTTTATTCAACTGCAATTCATCGTCATTGTTTTGACAGGCACAAAATTCATTTGTTATTCATGGGAACGGCACAAATGCTCCATCAGCATTGCCCATTAGTTAATAGCCACTTAGGGTATGTCTGCTCCAGCCAATTTTCACGTGAGCTCTCCTAGCAGACACTGTAAGTGGTTTGCTTTGCAACCCACATTATTCCTTCCCTTATGAGGAGGAGCCTGACAAACTGTGAGTGACAACATCTCCACCTATTTGCACAGAACCAGGCATACTCAAGTCTCCAAACCACTCCTTACCCTGAATCTGGTGTCTGGATTGTCAGCTTTTTTAAAAGCACCCCCTGGTCCTTTAAAAGCAAAGCCAAAATATGTTGTTGATATGTGAGAATATGTGAGAATTTTTAGCAGACACAGAGAGACCTTTTAACTGCCCTCAAACTCACTTCTACATACCACTGCCCCCAATGGCCAACCCTCTTCCTCCTCCTTTCCATTTCAGGATTCACAAGGAGGAAACTTGACACACTCCCAGGAAGGTAGAAGAGTTTGCAGTGCAAGGGGGAAAGTAAAACCTGAAAGCTCACACACATGCACACATAAAAAGGGCTAGGCCCTAGGTACTTCTTGATGTAAGGCAAAGGGGGCGGAATCTACCTCCCTGTTCTACACGTACAAGTAGCAGCTGAAACTGACTTCAACAGGGATGTGAGACCACATCCTCCATCACATCTGAGGGCAACAGACCCTCAACCTTCTGCTGCCAGAAGCAATTGCTTCATTGCCTAATGGTAGAGCTGAACATGCACACAGACCACATTGTCTTTATCTCAGCCAACAAGCAAGTGGAGACACCTATTTTCTGATGACACCCAGAAGTGTCCTATAATTGGAACGTTTTTGTCATTCTCATATCTCACTTTTCCAATGATTGCTGCCAAAACTATAGGCTCTTTAGAGCAGGGACCTGCTTTCCCACTCCCAATGTGACTCTTGTAAAGTATTATATGTGTTGTACAATTACTACATAAAGTGTTTTTATATTTAGGTAAAAACACACGCATAATCTAAAAAGGCAGAAGCATCAGAAGGTATATTGAAAGGATTAAGAGCAACATCTATAGCAATGGTGGACACACTCCAGAGGCAAGAGACTTGCACCTGCTGGTTTTTAACTTCACAAGGCTGCAGGATGTTGTCCTGATCACCATTTGGGGGGAACTGGATATATAATTTTGGGTCATTTAGCCACCAAAACATCCTGTAACAGCCCCTCATTTTTTTAATCCTTCACATTTCTTTTGCCCACAAAATGCATCTGAAATTTTCTGTGGGGGTGCCATGGCCTTTGGAGTGCTCAGAGGGCCCCAGAGGGGTCCCAAGGGCTGCACTGGACTCCCAAAGGGCCACATGCACACTTCCCATAACGGAATTATGAAACAAAGTTTATCCACTGGCTGACATCATTAACAGAGATTCTGTTCCAGATTATATCTCCCACCAAGAGACTTTTTTTCAGAAATTTTCAGAAATTTTGAAGTCATGCGGGGAAATCCTTTTGTTGTTGCTACTTTGGCAGGTGGGGAGGAAAAAAATGACATTTTTGGAAACATTGGGAAAATATGCAATATTAGTGCAGTATACAGAATGAAAGTCACTTTGTTACTTGAAGTACATAAAATGTGTTATGTATATCTTGGCTTGGCATAAAATTATCATGTTTAATATGTTAAAAGTACAGTACATTCATAATATAGTTGCAGATTTATTTTACATTTTTAAATTTTATTTCTTCTTACAAATGGAGCCTAACTATGAAAAACACTTGAATTTTGGTCTCGCAGTAGTCAGTTTGCAGACTACTCCTTTGGGTAATAGTACTGCTGTACATAATCTCACATAGAAGCCTACATGTTACATAGTTTTTAGAAATAATGTAGGGGGATGGAATATATAACTCCTTGTCTTAAACTATTTATTCATCATTCTAAAAGAAAATAATAAATTTTTCCCATCTTCCCAAAAAGTAAGGTTTTGGGAAGGAAAAGCCTTTTTTGTCACTTTTTCTGGCTTTTTTCTGGCCTTTCACATCTTTTGTTTCAACTTCTAAGGTACAGAAGATAATACAGGCAGAGTTCTTATTGCTGACTCCTGTGTTCCTAAGGTTGTCCCCTGAGACTTGCACTGATGCCATTTAGTCATTAAGCAAAGACTAGTTTTCTGAGAATATGTAAAGAACTTATTTTCTTTTCAGACTTCTTCTACCCTTTCTGAACAAATAAATACCGCCACTGTGATTGTTTTCAATTGGTTTGCTTTGTGTTGTTTTATTTTCTGTATACTTTTATCACTGTATGTTGTACAGTTTTTACTACTCCACCCGTGGAGTAACAATAAGTGGTGTGCTATAAATGTATTAAATTAAGGGGATGGGAAACTGGATTGGTGACAGAACACCAGTCTTGCCTCCTGAGACGATGGGAGTAACCTAGTGAGAGATTCGTCTTAGGGTTGTCATAAACCAGAAACAACTTGAAGGCACACAACACCAACAAAGTTCTGTAAACCTTGAGATTTCCCCCAGCCATCCAACTCTTCCTTCTTCTGTGTGGATATTGCTGTTTTGGCTACAAAAGCACAGGCAGTCAAAGAACTGGGATTAATATCATTACATACATATCAAAGTGAGGGAACTCCAACTCACTGGCCTAACTTATAGTGTGTAGGCTCCCTATCCAGCCCTGGCTCTTCTAATCTCATCTCTCACTAGTGACAGAAGATTGGAAACAAAGAAGTACTTTTAGTCCTGAAAAGTTTTGCAAGGAGCAGAAGTGTCACCGAAAGCCCTGGAAAGTTTTACATGCAATACAAAAGACTGGCTGGGTTCTAAATGACACAATAACTCACATTTGCAGACTGGCAAGGTATTGCAGGCCTGAAAATGGTTGTACTGGAGCAAATCAGTAAAATGCAAATCTGCCCATTTGCCCTATGTCCCACTCATGGAATACAGCCCCCCGAGAATGTCCCCAAACTGGAATGTGTCTCCCAGGCTTAAGGAAGTTTCCAAGCCCTGATGTATATGATGATACCTAAATGGAACTTTCATATTCAGAAACCACATAACACTTGACAAATAGCTCCAGAGGTCAAAGGGATACAACAGAGAAAAGCCATCAGCCTCATGCCTCTGCTTTCAAGTACCAAGGTACATTGCTCTAGCTGCTTTGGAAACATAAACCTGGACTCAATAGAACTCAGTCTGATCTGCCACAGCAATTCTTATGGAACATTCTCTCTCTGATTAGTTGAGTCTTATTGAGATAGCTTATTAAAGCAGCTTCCCATCTGTTTTTGTTTTCACTTTGCAGCACATTAACTCCAGTTTGCACAGAAAGCTATGGCAGGCGGCATTAGTAGTCATATGTGGTCAAAAAGGGCCATGCACATAAGTGCCTCTCCTAAACCAGTTCCACTGCAGCTCTTTGTAAACACAATCACACTGTCTCAGTGGGAGCATTTCCTGGCGGCAATTTCTAGGTTACAGAAGGAAATGCTACCCTTCCCCACCTCTGCTCAAAATGGACTGGGTGCAAAGTATATTTGTGTAGAAGGGCAAACACAATTTCTCTTTCAATTATTTGCTCTTGTTCAAAAAAAAATCTAAAAGTCTAGGGGGACTCACAGAGAAGCTGAAAAAATTTACGGCATTGAAAAGCAAAGCACTCACTATATCCTTTCCTATATATCTGTCTCAGCAATGCCCAGCTCCTGCCCACTGATACGATTGCTCAGGATCTATTTAGCATGTCAGTTCAAAGCAATCCTTCTCACAAACACTCCATTTTGGCTTTTGTGGGATAATCTTGCAAGTGCTGATTCCAAAGCAACAGCATTCCATTCTGTTCATATGTTACAGCACCAATTAGTAGGCATGCATTCTCGAAACACATTAGAAAGCTGGAGGCCTGATGGAAATCAGATTCAAACTAGCCATTCTTCCCGGTAATCTAAATCATTATTTAAAAATCACTTTTATTTAGTCCTGTCTACAATGTGCTTTTGATTTTTAAGAACCAAGGCTATACTGAAGAAGGAACGAGGATACTCCGGTGATTAATAAAATTATATTTTGTTGTGCACAGAGTTCTGTATGTGTCTGTCCCTGTGTTTATATCTATGTTTGTATATGCGTGTCCACCTTCCCAAGGGACTATTCACACATACACACCTTTCAAACGTTGTGTTTCATATCAGCTGAAGTCACAGTTTGCATACTTCTAATGGCCGTATTTTAACAGCTTATCATATTCAAAATCAGCGTGAATGTGGACATTTCTCATGCTTTGCAATGCATGATTATATATATTCAAAGCTGAGTTAGTGATCTTGAACAGAGTGCTGTGTAAGTAGGCATATTAAAAAAGTTTAACATCCAGGGCTTTGCTGGGTACTTAACAGATTTGAAACCCACGGGATACAAATGTTCATAAATTTTGCATACAGAGATAAATCTTGGACCTTGAGAAATAAATTCATAGACCTGGGCCCAGGCCTAGCATCACCCTTACAACTCTCTTTTTGCCATTTGTATTTCTGGAGAAGATAAAACTTTACTACAACACAAACTTGTGATCTGAACCCATAGGAAAAGGAACACATTTTCTTCTTCAGGAGAGGCTGGGCAGTCTTATAGGAGCAAGCAAAGAAACCAGGGACAATTTCTGCCAGCCCCAAACCTTGTATAAGTAGAATAAAACAGGTAGGGGACATAAAACAAGCCATAGAAGATTTTAGGGCAGATACAGGCCATTTCCATACCGGGCTTCTGAAATGGTGCAGAGCGACTTCTCACGGGGGTCTTCTACACCATAGAGTGGACTGGCGTGGACTACTTTTTGTAGTTCCACACCAGAATCCACTCAGGAGCGGCCGGAACTAGCCGCGCTGCGTGTTTTTTAAAAACCTCTTTTTCGAGGTTTTTAAAAAGCACGGAGCGTGCAGCCCCGCACCGCTCCGTCGCCCGGCTCCAAAGTGGATTTGCAGGCGCGCGCAAGTGCGTGCCTGCAGATCTGCCGGGGGCGGGCTTCCAGCTGGTGAGCTTCTCCGGTTGGTGGAGAGCCTCCACCAACTGGAAGCCGCCATTCGGGATGCCGGAGGACTGCGGAGCAGCGAGCTCGCGCTGCTCCACGTGGCAACGGACTTACTCGGTTTCAGGTAAGCTCCGTTTTGGGCGTTTTCGCCCGTTTCCCCCCCACATGGGAAAAGGGCCACAGATTCAAAGTCAAGCTGTGACTCAAGACCAGCAAAGACAAGCAACCCACAACAATAGCTCTAAATATCTGGTGTTGTCTTGCTACCCATCAGTGTCTTCTTGCTTTCTTTGGCAGGTACAGGCTGGAATACTGAACCCAAAGGCCCCCACTGCAGCTGAAATAAACTTTAATAAGTATGCTTAATGCAGGTACATTTGACGTTTATTATTCTTGCCTTTTCCTCTTCTCTTTTTTGTTATATCCCTCAATATCTAAGGTCAGACTGGGAATGCACATGTCTCAGACATCTCTTCATCCTCAGCACCATCATCCTAGTGTATCCTATCTTGCCCTTTTTCAAGCATCTTGACAAATTTTATCCTCATATCATTTTTCTGGTCTACCTAATCCAACTATTACACATCAGCAGCAGCAGCAGAAAAGAAAGATTATACAAAACTATCTTATTTTAAGTCAGATCATTGGTCCATTTTGCTCAGGATGACCTACTCTGAGCGGCAGGTGCTCTGGAAGAACACAGGACTTCTTCTGTCTCATGGGATCCTACACCTGGGCTTTTCTGCTTGCATGCATCTGTCTGCCTCTAAACTACAGCTCTGCAGCTTAAAGCTGAGGTGGAGTAGAATCTGTGGTTGACAGGCCCTTTTGATGCTGTTAGACCTCAAGTTCTCATCAGCTCAGCTCTATCCAGCAGAGTCAATAGCGATGGGAATGTAGTCAAGCATCACAAGGAGGATAACACATTCTCCATCCCTGCCTTAAGACATCTTTGCCTAGTGATGATTTTGCTTACCAGGGGCAAGTAGCTACTGGTCCTAATACCCACCTACACCCACACACCTATACCCTCCCAAACCCAAAAAAGCACTTGGGAAGTTTTCCACGAGAACATCTTAAAACGAAAATACTGTGCACAGTATTTCTTCATAGTCCTGCTCAGCTGTTCTTAAACCTCTCCAGGTTACTTTTTTCAAGAAAAAGCTTTTTGAACAGAGATGATAAAGTGCATGTAAACTCTATGCAGGTATCTTCTGAAACACAGGTGCTATTTAAAAAATGGTGCATGTGCAGAAACAACGACTTCTGCTCCTAGATTACAAGTAAGGGCTAACAAATTAATCCAGATATTATTTAGAGAGGCTTTCTTCAGTAAAGATCCCACAGAACAGATACACCAGTCAATCAATAGTAAACTTTTTATCCTGGCAGAGTTTGTTCACATAAGACATTGAAGACATCTGTCTAGACAGCAGTTTAGCGTCCCAAACATCACAGAAGTGTGATACTCTGTGTCTATAACAAAGCATCATTACAATAACACACATACATATAATCACTGCATCAGTAATACCAAACAGCTGGTGTAGCATAGCGGCTAAATATGAAGTGAAAAATCAAGAAGCTTCAAGTTGAATCTTATATCAGCAATGAGTGAACTTACTAGATAGACTGAAAGATGGCTCTAGTCTTACTACACAGAGGGTGAAGCAACCTATTTTGGGCAGGATCGGACGGGTCAATGTCAATAAAAGCAGGAGCTGGTATCTGAAAGGTGCTGAAAAATATTTTAAATGGTGGGATCCTATTGTGAAGGCCTCTTCTTCAAGCCACAAAACATTTTGGGCTAGCACTTTGTGAGCAAGCCTCTCTCATTCCTTCATCCCTGCTGTCTGTAGTATGGGAATAATAAAGTTGACCTAATACACAGAATTGAAGTATGGATTATAACAGGTGCTTTGAACATTTGGAAATGTTCAAACAATTGTGAAGTATTCTTATTATTAACAAAGGCCATTGTTGCTAGCCTCTCTACAACATACATATCCACAAGGTATATGATGAGGGCTGGGGAGGGCAACTTCCAACAGTCTGGAGGGCAGTTTTTTACCCCTGAACCCAACATAGGCCATACCAGGGCCAGATATGCAAGAAAACCAGGCACAGATGGCCATACTAGTTTAATATTTTCAGTGTTGGGATGGTAGGGACTAGTTTAAAACTGCTCAGTGGAAAAATCAAAGGGGGAGTTTTTTTGTTTTGTTTTTTTTTTTTTGCACAACAGAACCTAGCGGGCACAAAAACAGCATTGGGTGCATGCAACCTAAAGGCCATACTTTGCCTGTCCCTGAATTATACGAAAGGCCTAGTTTCTTAGTATGTGTCTCTCTCATTCTGCCTCCAACCAAAATGCCCTTAGTTAGACAAAACTACATACCCTCCCTCCCCTGCAACTGCCCCAATTTGGCATGGACAATCCCCTGTTATCTTACTTTTTCAGCTGCTTTAAAAATGTCCCAGTTTCTCTCTCCTCTTCTTACTTTCCCACTTTGTCCTCAGTTTACTTCAATTGCTACAAATTGCAGTTCAAAGTCCAAAAGTAATTTGCATTCAATTAAGTCAGCAGGAGGGAGAAGAGAGGAGAGTGGATGGAATCTTGACCTTCGCAGAAGGCTCAGGCAAAAGCAAACCATGGCAGTCTGTCATAGCTTGCTTGTTCTGCCTCACTCATAACCTTTGTCATCCTGACCGCACTCTGATGTCGCTTGGCCACACACTCCCAGCTGTGAAATGTTGGAGGGTATGAAATTAGTAGGCTGAGATTTGTCTTCTACCCTCTGGTCAGGCTTCTGTGGTTTTATAGTAGTTTAGGGTGGAGAAAGGAAATAGGTGAAGCTTCTTTCATCACCTATCCTCATCCGGCCAGGAAAACCTGCTTAATTTCTCTATGTCAGGCAGCAACTAACAGCACAAGAGCAAGTCTAGGAAGAAAGAAATTGGTCACCCTAGAGGAGGAGGGGAGAAGCATAGTCTTCCAGATGTTGCTGCATAGCAACTCCCATGAGCCTTAGCCAGCATAGGTCATGGTGAGAAATGGTGGGAATCTGCAATGTCACAACATCTGAGGGGCTTCGTTTTCCCCTTCCTTGCTTTACAGAGTTTGTTGTACAGGGGCATCCAGGACACTACACTCTAAACTCTGAAACTCTCATCCACTTCTGTCCCCTAATATTATTATTTTATTTTTCCAGCCCTGCAACTGAGTCTTTAATAACAATTGGACAGAAAGATATGAAGCAAATCATTTTCATCTCTTTATTTCCAGACCTAGAAAACCTTAATCTGCATAATTTCTTGCTGATGTTAAAGACATAAAAAGAGGGCCAGAAGACTGTTTCACACATGCATTCATGGACAACACTTGATTATACACAGCCCCACTGGGTTGACAGGAGAATGTGCAAAGAGACTCCACTGAAGAACACTGCATCTGATCATGTGGTAAGTAGAAATACGAAGACTGTGCCTGGTATGGGTCATTCCCACATGCATCCAAGCGGCACTTGATGCTGCAGCTGTCAAGGAGAGAACATGTTTGAGAATGGATCATGAAACAAGATGGAAACTCTACTGCCCCCTATTCAACAGTCACAGGAAATTAGTGAGGACAAGATGGAGCCACTAAAATGGGATACTCTCCTTTACTATGTCTCACATCCTGTTACCCATCAACCACAGATCTTTCTGCTGCTCTAATTCAGGGCAAGATCCATAGACTTATGGTACAGCACATATATACCACAAAGAAAGTTCCAGGTTTGATGCCATATCTCTCCACTTAAAGTATCACATGCAGGAAGGCTGGGAAAAACTGCCATATCAGGACGGGGGAATCTATGATCACCCAGATATTCTTGGGCTCCAATCCACTCACTATATCCAATGATGAGTAATGATGGAAGTTGCTATCCAACAACAGTGGAGGGCCACACAATGGCAGTGGCCATTCTACATGAACCTTACCAGTGTGGGATAGATGGACCAATGTGGTGACTCCACGTAAGGCAGCTGTGTTAACTTGAACCATATCAGACAGAAAACCTTGTACAATTTCAACACCATTTTGCTGTCAGTCACAGCTCCCTTCTTCCTTTAGGAAGTCAGAATACAATCCTCATTGCCTTTTTCCTCACTTCTGGGAAATACAACAGCCAACCACTACAGCAAGTTGAAACCTTAGAGAGAGTAGGCCTTACTCCTTGCTTGTGGTGGCATCAACAACTCCAAATCTTATTCCGCAACATCTTTCTGCCATAAGGGCACCAAATAAACATGAAACCAACCACGAAACCAAGTCAACATGAAACCAACTCAGTTGCCATATTTTAGGTTACTTCCATTGTAACCACCACCACCACCACCACCACCACTGAGACAACAAAAAAGAAGGCAAGCTTTTGCTTGTTGTACTTACAGTTGTGAAGTTCTTGTGGCTGCACTCTTGGCCCCGGAACTTGCAATACAACAACATCTCCTTCATGTCATGGCCCACACGTCCCAGGAACTCACTCATACTGAAGACTTTGGCTCGGTGGTGCTGAAAGTTGGTTTTCTCTTGGAGGACAGCCAGGACTGCTGGATCAGCAAGATGGGGATGAAGGATCTGAAGGTTGACATCCAGCAAGGCCAAAAGGTCACCTGCATGGTACAGATCATTGGTTGTGAGGCGGGAGAAGCGAAAACCATTCAGATTGCAGATAGTGACAGCGGGGAAGACCAGGTTGTTAGCAACGACCTCATCCACCTTGGTGACATGCTGGTAGGAAAAGTAGTAGACCACCCGCTCAGAGCTCTCCACCAGGAGGATGCCCAGGGAAGCCACAAATACCAGAGCCCATAGGGCCCGCCGGACAGTCATAGGTCCATAGACAAAGATGTGGCGAATTCCATGTAGGGTTGAGGTGTTGGCAAAGATCTGGAGGCTAGAGGGCTGGAGGCTCCCCAGACTGCCTTCGCTGGTGCTCTCCTTCAAATCCATGGAGAAAGGATTGGTCATAAAGGTGCCACTTCCCTCCTCTGCCTGCAGCCAGCCTCTCGCATGCTCCAGCTCTCACTCATGGGGTGAAAGAGGCAATAGAGGAAGCAAGGAGGAAGGACAGCTCTGTGTGTGTGTTTGGGTGGCAGTGGGTCAGGTACCTCCTGCGTGCTCCCCGGCAGCCTGGAAGGGATGATAGGGGGTAAAATGTTTATTTAAAATCCATTGCAACTCTACAGCTTGATTTCCTCGCTGCGATAAGGAGGGCTGGTTTTATTTAGGGAGACACCAAGGTGATGTGGAAGAGATGTGGGTGGGAAGGAAAGGATTGGCCAATGGAAAAAAGCCCTCCCCTTTCCTTCTCTCTCTCTCTTTCTCTCTCTCTCTCTCTCACACACACACACACACATACAGCCTCTCACACTCCACACGGGACAGTGATGAGATTATCAATGTATGTGCACATTTGCGGGGGGGGGGCAGTAGGGTAGTCTAAGCTGCTTGCAACACATCAGCTACCAAATCAAAGCTTGCAACATATCAGCTAGCATTTTATGTTTAAGAATGCTCCTGTCTGTCTCTCTGAGCCAGCAGACTGCAGAATGGAGTAAGGCTGTTGATGAAGCAGCGAGACAAATCCCGCCCGCCTCCCCCCCCCCGTCAATTCCCCCGCACATGATTTTCCAGGCTGTTGGATTCCAGCGTCTTTCTCTATTATCTCCTCTCAGGCTGCATCCCTATCCAATATCAACCAGCGGAGAGTGTTTAAGTCTGGGAGGTCGTCTGATACAAAGCCGAGAAGGAGGAGGACGATGACAAAACTCACAGGACAAAAGGCTGAATAGGACCAGGCCTCAGCATCATACCAAAGCATCTGGGGAAGATTTGGCATTTGTAGACTGAGCAGTTGTTGTTGCAACAATGGTAGAAACAGCCAGAGCCGAACTGAAAGGATGTCTGCCAAGAGGATTCACCAGAAAATGCACCAGCAGCATTGCACTTGTCGACAGCAAAAAGGTTTGCCTTTTTTGCCCTTTAACGTTTGCCATCTGTCTTAACAGGATACCGTCTGCTCCACAGGAAAACTCCACAATTCATTTCTTCGTCATCTAAAATCCAGGGCTGCTAGATCTGAGAAGCAGGAGAAGAGAGAAGTCGAGAATCAGGGTATGTCACAATACAAGGCAAATTTGTTCTGATTTCTGCTAAGATTAATATATTAAGCTGAAACAGATTCCTGGAATTTGGTGAATGATGGCATCATTCACACCTGTATATTGACAACTGCCAACAGATTTTTGTTGGCATCTGAGAACAGACTAATGGATGTTAGCAGTCGTGTGTTGGCACGCGTGTGTCTGCGTATGCGTGTATACATGAGCAAGTATGAGTAAATAAATCCCTCTCTTTCTCTTTAAAAAAAATCATTTGGGATTGTCAACACTGACATTGAATGCTCATTAAAGCCAATTTTGTAATATATATGTATAAACACACACTAGGAATGATCCAGCCAAACTGCTTTAAGGCTGCAATTTTATATACATTTTACTGGGAACAAGCTCCAATTTAACCAGTGGGACTCAGTTCTATGTATACACATATATATAGGATTGCACTGTATGGCTGTTATCTTTGGCACACAAACTAGGGAACAAATGTTATTGAACACGGTGAGGTTTGCTTCTCAGTATCCGTAAGACTGTGCTGCAAGTCTTGTTAATTTCAATTTAAGCACTTATTTAACCTTTACTCTCTGAAAAAAATGGGTTATCAAAATATATATAATTGGGTGGATCAGGCCTTTAATATAGTGTTCATTTACACGCACGCACGCACGCACACACACGCACACGCATGTGTGTGTGTGTATGTAAATGAAATATTCATACATGTATACAGGAGCTAGTATTTATTCAGCCTGCATTTTACTACACTGGTTCATTCTTGTTTATGTTCTTAAAAGTTTTAAGCACATATTTACCTACGAAATTTGTATGCCCCTGTTCATCTAAAGAGCTGAAGGTAGGAGGCCTGGGTCTTCCTCACTATCACCTTTCATCCCCACATTAAGTCTGTGTGGTGGATTTTAGGCTGAGAGACAGCGACTGGCCCAAGGTCACCCTGTGAGACTGTACCTAGTGGGGATTTGAAAGCCAGCATTCTATTTACTGTACTGCACCGGCTCTCTCAGAAAATATGGGATTAAGTGGGTTTTAAAAGGTTACTTTTTAAAAAAATCATTCATGCACTTATTTGGATAAAGGAACTGCAGCTCTTTTCCTCCAGGCCCTTCTTCCAGTTTGTGACACTTAGACTTGCCCAGCTAAAAGAGGACAGGGCCCCTACACTTTTAACAGCTACATAGAAAAAGGGTATTTCAGCAAAAATAACTCTACTGTTCACTTTTGCAACCTAGTTCCGTTCCCACTGCCTCTTCCATCGTTATTAGAGGGTAGCACATCCTTTTAGCAATAGGAGCGGCAGTGGTTGTAGTAGCCATTGCACATGCATTGTGTATTAATTAACGAAACTGATTTCTAACTTTCTCTCAGTCCCTTTGAAATTTATGCATATCTCTCCATCCTGCAGTTACTTACAGAGATGTTTTTCTTTTCTCACATTTTGCATTACACATGCACATACTGAGCATGTGTACCATGGGGGTGTCTGGCTAGGCATACATAGATTTCACATGGCTTACAAACCAATCCTGGGTTTGTTCACATGAATTTGACTGAGACAATGGGACTTATTTCCAAGTAAGTGAATATAGGGTAGGAGCTTTTAAAAAATAAAATACTTAGCAAGTGCTGTATGTGGGATGGGTTATCTTCAAAAGGGGCATGATGCCTGCAGCACAGACAAAAAGGGTTTACACTGGGGTCAGTGGAAGATGGATCGGGATCCACTGGTAGATCTCTGGGTGATTTCACTGTAGATTAGCAAGGATTTCTGACCCACTTATTTAACAACAGTAACAACAAAAAGATTTTCCTCCACACTAAACCATACCACTGAAGTGAAGAAAGCTTGAGAGAATGTATCCAGGAGCAGATTTATGTGTAAACAACTGTTAAGTGCTGGTATTCAAAACCTTTTCCTGGACTAAAAATTCGCTGGTTCTAAGTGTATGTTTTCTGCATTCAGCCTCGGTTGGTGGATTTTGAGGTTGTAATAAGATATAAAAGTGATCTGAGAAGGCCTGAAGTCTGCCCATGCCTGCAAAACAAGGTTAAGCCTCCAAATTTTGTTATACTCCAACTCCTGTCAAACCCATTTGCTGCAACCAAGGGGCACAGGTGTCCAGCAATATCTGAGGAGTCCCAGTTTTTCCGCCTCTGCAACCCCTCATTGTTAGAGGCAACATTCAGCAACAAAACATCAAAGATTATAAAGGAAGAAGTTTCAGCAGCAAAAGCGAAAGAAAGACCATAAATCTTGGTGTGTTTTTTAAAGATAAAAAGATAGGGCTAACCCAAGAGATCTTTCAGCCTTATATACAGCATTAAAAGCCTTGTCTTACCCACTCCACCACCACCTCACGGAAGTCACAATGCACAGTACAGAAAGCCAGCTGTACTATTTTATCACTGCAAGCAGAAAATCCCATAATCCCTTCACCCACCTACCCCACTCCCCTCATAACTAACGATGTGCTGCCCTGTCATGAAATCCAAAATTTGCTACCTGAAGGAGCAACCTCCCTCTGCCAATTGGGATGATCAGTCCCGCACAAAGAAATATCTGAAACACCACCGTGGTCAGGTCAGTTTCTGGGAAGCATGCGCTACCAGACAGAGGCCTTGTGCAGCTAATTAAAGTTTTTGTCTATTTAATATCCCATGCCCTTCATAAGAAAAAGATGGAAGAAGCAACAGGAAAATGCGAGAGGGCTAGAAAAGGAAGACAACAATAGCTGGACTTCCCTATAAAATGTAATGAACGAGGCACAACTACTCTGAAACCATCTCCAAGCCTTCTGTGCTATGACTACTCCTCACTTAGGACAAAAGTTGAATCTTGCAATGAGTGATTAGACAGGAGAAAGCAGAGATGCAATCACAGCCAGGACTCAACAGGGATAGGAGGCACTATGGGAGTTTACTGGGGCTATGGCATAAGAAGGAACAAACTTGCTTTCAAAAACAGTGTTGCACCAGGCCAGTGCAGAGTGACTACTAAGACCCACTTCTCAAAACACTACATCCTGCAAACCAGAGCTGGAGGCTGCATGGAGCCTCTCAAGGACCGTAACCTTTGGACTGCAGTTTCTCTTGCCAAAAAAGAATGAATTGCCTCTTCTTAAATCATGCAGGTTCTAATATGTTGCAAGTGTACAGGTGGTTGTGGTTGTTATTATATGCCTTCAAGTCATTTCTGACTTATGGTATCCCTAAGGCGAATGGGGTTTTCTTGGGAAAATTAGTTCAGAGGGCACTTTGCCTTTGCCTTCCCCTGAGGCTGAGAGAGTGTGACTTGTCCAAGGTCACCCAGTGGGTTTCCTTGGCAGAGTGGGGATTCAAACCCTGTTTTCCAGAGTCATAGTCCAGTTCTCAAACCATTTCACCATGCTAGCTGTCAGGGAGCTTCAAAAAATATAGTAGTTAGCAAGTGCAGTATATGTGAGAAGCTGGCTGCCGTGCATTGGTGTTCTTACTTATTTTCTTGCCACCCTCCCCCCTCATTTATTTATTTACTTGATACTCCATGTGCTCCCAGAAGCTCCCTGGGGTGCGAAATTGGCCTCCTGACAGTTGCATCCCCTGGATGTAGGGAAAATTTAGTCCATGATAACATCCCAATGGCACTGCAGGCTGGCAGCAACAAAGAACATGTGGATTAATCCTAAAACGAAATTCTGACAAAATTTTAAAACAAGAATTTTCAAAAGTCACTTTTTAAAAACCTAAGACTAAAATCATACTGGGCTTAATCAAATCACTATTTTTCCATGCTTCTGAACTTCTGAACCCTTTAAATCCAACAGCACCCTTTTTTTTTTAACTGAAATGAAAAGGAAATAATACAGTGGCATAGGAGTGGGGGGGGCAGGGGGACACGTCACCCCAGGCGGCGATGTTTTGGGGCGTCCTGGCTCGCAGCCACGCCCCCGCATGCCCTGGCCACGCCCCCACATATCGTAGCCCCTCCCCCTCCCCTCCACACACTCCAAGCTGTGCCACTGAAATAATTGCATTTATGTCAAGAGAACTTAAGACATTCTGCCTAGATTTATCACTAAAACTTGTTCAAGCTCTGCTTTAGATTCCCCGACAGCACATACATATGTTTAAACTTTCAATTCAATCAGTTGGGAAAGGAGATACCAGCTACAACTATAAAAGACAATCTTAAGGAAGTCGTGGGGTGCCCATTGCAACTGATCAATCTAGTACAGGTACTGGAGAGGTTAGAGAGCTTTTTAAAAAAAAACCAATGTGGTTGGAATGACATTTAAGTTGTCTGGACTCTCTCTCTCTCTCTCTCTCTCTCTCTCTTCCCCCTCATTCCCATGTGTAACGGGGGTGAAATGGTAAATAGATGGAAAAGGCAAGTAGCTGCATCAAATAGAGAGTTTTCAGAAAGTTTACATGCAACTCCTCCCGGCCCCCTCAAAAAAAAAAACATGCAGCATTCTCTTCAATGGTTTCTTTTATACAGCTCACTAGTGTCCAAAGAACTTTCTGTCATTTTTAGCAGCTTTCAATCCTAAGAGAGAAAAAAAGAGGCGCATGTAAGATATGGACATATACAGTTAAAATTAACACTGTCTGTAGAGTCCTGCATTTGAACAGGTTGCCATCTTACATTGTACTTACCATTACATGGTCCCATGTGTCAAGACGTGGCTACCGAGCAGTGAAGTCAGGGCATTCTACATTTGCTCGGAGGCACTCTTCAGTATAGTTTCAAGAGGTTGTTATGCCACAGCAAATACAAAAAAGTCTTACAGCATGTTAAAGACTAAGTATTTTGGCTTCTGTTTTGAAGAACAGAAGTCCTTGAATCTGATTGAGAATACTGTAGTCCCTAAAAGCTTATTCTAACATTAATGTGTTGATTAATAAGTTACACATAGACCCTCCCATTCCCCAAGAAACTTGAGAGCAGATATATGGTTCTCCTCCTTCACTTCTCCCTCATAATAGCCTTATCAGATAGGCCATTTCCGCGCTAGACTGTTATAGCGCTATTATTCCACTTGCAACATCCTATGGAATCCTGGGGTTTGCAGTTTCGGGAGGGGCCAGGCGGCCCCTCCCGAAACTGCAAACCCCAGGATTCCATAGGATGTTGCAAGTGGAATAATAGCGCTATAACAGTCTAGCGCGGAAATGGCCATAGACTACCCAAACGGCCATAGATCACTGTATGAACCTTCTCAAATATTGTGATCCCCAGGAGAAGGCTTTCTGTCAGTGCTACCAACCTCACAAGGACTGCTGGAGAAGACATGCAAGAGGGTCTCCTCAGTGGATCCTTCCAAGCTGCTGAACTCCAAATCCTGTCTGAATAGAAAGGCACTGGGAAGATAGACTGGACTTCTCTCTGCTGTCCTTCTGCTGGCAGGCAAAGGCCTTTCTATTCAGACAGGTTTTAGAGCTACAAACTAGTTACCGTAGGACATCTTTTCAGAGAAGGATGCTTTACCTCTAATCTTGTTAATTTTAAATGTTTTTGAATTGTTTTACATCAATACTGTTTTTACGAGGACAGTTTATTTGATTACTTTTAAACTTTTTTTTTTTTTGTACTATTATGGTTGTTTGAGCTACGTTATGTTTTTATATTTTTTTTCTTAAAAAATCTGTAGAAACATTGATTATTATAACATTAACATACATACAAGGATTCATCACATAACTCTTGTTAAGCATTATTAGCATATTGTTATTATTAACATCAATGGGATAAGAAATGAATTGTTATAAGCCGAAAGAAATTAGAAAACAAGAGTAAATTAGAAAATTATGGAGAGGAAATTGGAGATGAAATTAAATGATAAGCCCTCAGAGCTACATTATGTTTTAATCCATGGGAAAGAGCTGACTTGGCTCTTTACTGGGAGAAACGCGAGATAATAAACAGACCAAACCTAAGGTCAGACAGTACACTTCATGTCTCAGTGAGGACTAAAAGATGGAACTTTAAAGTCCCAATTCAATACGCTTTACCACAAAATCACACTGGCTCTCAGCGACTCAGTCTTTAAGGTGCCACCTTACAGTGGATTGTTGTCTTTATTGTGACTATTATCACATCATGTTTCAAAACCAGTCCCAGCTCCTGACTTATAAGCCTCTGGAAACCCCACCTCAGATTACATTCTGCTGCTGTTGCCGTATTGGCAACTAAAAGATAGCCTGTGCTTATTCAGCAGCATTTATTTTAGTATTATTCTTTTTCTTCCACTTTTTACAAACCTGAGAGGCAGCATTTAATGTTAGTTCTGGGCCAAGGCCTTTCCTACCACAATACAATTGCAGCTAAGCTGTTACGGATGAGGCTCTGCTCAGTATACTATTTCTACCCAGGTGCCATTCTTGCTCCAGTCAATCTTATTTTCTCCTCAGGCTTCCCAAAACTCTGCCACAGGACAACAAAAAAGTTTCTTTGAGAAGCAGAGGGAAGTTAAGAAGTCCAGCTCCCTCACCTTCATTGGTCAGTACAGGAGAAGAAAATGGCATTGATTTCTTCCTATGACTGTCAATCTCAGTATATGATCTTTGCTCTACTAGTTGGCCAGAACTGTTCCTACAAAAGCAGCTAAGAATGCTTGGTTCTTGACGGAGAAATGATGGGACCCTTAATAGAATCCACAAGCCACACCTCAGATGCCTTCGCTTTTAGTCATTGCACAGCCCCTCCTGTAAGTTTTTAAAACCAGTAGTGGAAAACCAGGAAAACCCTTTCCCCAGTACTTCAACGATTATCTAGGAATGGGAGATGTACGCCACTTATTCGG
Organism: Cyclura pinguis; assembly: GCA_030412105.1. Lineage (NCBI taxonomy): Eukaryota > Metazoa > Chordata > Lepidosauria > Squamata > Iguanidae > Cyclura > Cyclura pinguis. The sequence goes on from CM059604.1 coordinate 94,845,564, forward strand.
GATTCTCCTCAATGTATTTCTTTATCTATTTATTGAATTTATGCCCTGCCTTTCTCCTGAGATGAGATTCAAGGCAGTCTTTCTACATTATACTGTTATAGTGCAATTATTCCACTTTTAACAACCTGTGGAATTCTGGGGTTTGTAGTTTACTGAGGCCAAAGAGCTCTCTGGCTGAGAATTCTAAATGCCCCTCCCTAAACTGCAAGCCCCAGGATTTCACGGGATGTTGGAAGTGGAATAATAGCACTATGACAGTGTGGTGCGGAAAGCCTCGCCCCTAGCCTTGGAGAAGCTGCTGCCTCCCAATGCACAGACATGAAAAACTTCTGACAGTTAAGCTCATTTTTTACAAAGTCTTTTTATGCCTGCCCAGCCCTCACCCATTTTCATCCTCTGTCAAACTGGAAGATTTTTCTCACAGCATCAGCTTTGGGTGGATGAGGAAGGAGAGCAGATGATACACTGAATTTCAATTTCAGGTTGCAGCAGCAGGTCCGCAATAAACAATGCAGTAAACCTTGACCAGGAAAAGAATGGCCTTCTAGACTAGCTGATCCCACATAGCTATGTGTGCCTGTCTACGACATACAAGGGAAATAGCAGCTGCTTCCAGAATTTTTTATTGAGCATGTATGAAAAGAAGAAAAAAAAGGGGGAAACAAATAGGCCTGCCTCTCCAGCTCCCCACAACTTGCTTAAAAATAAAATCTATAAGTTTACCCACCAAAATGGAATTCATAAGAAGAGTGGGGGCTCATGGAAGAAAAACTCATCCCTGGATGCATTTTAGAAGGAGCTTTCAAGTGATCCTTAAAACATTGAAAATGTTTTTGTTTACTTACACAATGCTTACCTGAGCTGGGTGTTTCTTTTCGCATCTGCATATTGTGAGTTTTGAACAAAACGTTTGCTGAAACGTGTTGTTCTTCTTGTTTCCCTTTTTTGTACTGTAGGACCAGTGCTGATCCACAAGCCATTAGCTGAGGAGTTTTCAAGAAAGGAAGAAACAATTATAGCCAATGGGCAAAAATATGGCACAAGTTTCCAGCACTCTAGGGGAAAACACTGCTAGTTGTTACATCAGGTATCTTAAGAAGCGCTGCTTTAAGAGACATACCTCAGTAAATAGGGCAAAGGATAGACACGCATTTTTCTGAGGTAGCTTGGCTGGATTTAAAGTGATTTAGGCCATTTCCGCACTAACATAGTGCTGTTATTCCACTTTCAACATCCTATGGAATCCTGAGGTTTGCAGCTTAGGGAGGAGCCGTTGGGAACTACAGTCCATCAACATCTGGAAGCCTGAATGATTGTCAACTCTTATCTTAGGGCATTTCCACCCTACATTGTTATAGTACTATTATTCCACTTTCAACATCCTGTGGAATTCTGGGGCTCGTATTTTACTGAGGCCAAAGAGCTCTCTGGCTGAGAATTCTAAATGCCTCTCCTCAAACTGCAAATACTAGGATTCCATAAGATGTTGAAAGTGGAATAATAACACTATAACAGTGTAGCGCAAAAATGGCTTTTGACTAATTTTTAATTGAAGTTGTTTTGGATAAATAGTTTTAAATTGTAGATGTTTCTGTTAATGCCGCTGTCAGCTTCTTTCATGTTTTTATACAAAAGCAAGGTCTAAATGATGGGAATAAACAACAGAGCTTGGAAATAAATAGTTCCAAATAACTAGTTATTTATCATCAATTTATTATTCCAGTCATGAAGGTGTAGCTACATTACAATGCAAAGGTAAAATAATGATAATTTCAGTCCCTCTGCGGTGTAATTTTTACTTGCTACTTCAATTACCGGGTTGTGGCCTCACTAAATAAAGAAAAATCTCACATGGTTCAAATGCTGGCTCACACTATATCTCATGCTGCTGCCTTATTCTTTGTGGGTGTTGAAATAAGAAGGAGATGAACAGGACAAAACTGTTTTCTACTCCAGGCGAGCAGCTTGAGTAGTCCTATTTTTAGCAGTAACTGTTTACAGTCAGCCCTGTAATTCGCTTGAGTTAGGAGTACAAGACTCCTGCAAGAGTGAAAAATTGCAAATATCAAGTGTGTGTGTGTGTGTGTGTGTGTGTGAAAGGGGCTGAGGCATGATAAGAGAAGAGTCAGCCAGGGTCCAAAACAGGTCAGGGAAAGGAGAGGGTTGGTATGATGGCCCTATATCTCCTCTCTCTTGCCTACCTCCTTCCTTGGGTCTGAGGGGCATCAGTATTGGGAGGGGGTGCTAATACGCCAGAGGACAGGATCAAAATTCAAAATGACCTGGATAGATTGGAGAGCTGGGCCAAAGCTAACAAAATGAAATTCAACAGAGAGAAGTGTAAGGTCCTACACTTAGGTAGAAAAAATGGAACACAGAAATATAGGATGGGGGACATGTGGCTGGATAGCAGTACATGTGAAAGGGATCTAGGAGTTTTAATAGACCACAAGCTGAACATGAGTCAGCAGTGTGATGCGGCAGCCAAGAAAGCCAATGCAATTCTCGGCTGCATCAATAGGAGTATGGTGTCTAGGTCGAGGGAGGTACTGGTACCACTCTACTCTGCTTTGGTTAGACCTCATCTTGAATACTCTGTCCAGTTCTGGGCACCTCAATTCAAGAAGGACATGGTCAGGCTGGAGCAGGTCCAGAGGAGGGCAACCAAAATGGTGAGAGGCCTGGAAGCCATGCCCTATGAGGATAGACTTAGAGAGCTGGGTATGTTTAGTCTGCAGAAGAGAAGGTTAAGAGGGGACATGATAGCCATGTTTAAATATTTGAAAGGATGCCATGTAGAGGAAGGAGAGGGCTTGTTTTCTGCTGCTCCAGAGACCAGAACAAGGAGCAATGGATTCAAGCCGCAGGAAAGGAGATTCCACCTGAACCTCAGGAAGAACTTCCTGACAGTCAGGGCTGTCCAGCAGTGGAATATGCTGCCTCGGAGTGTGGTGGAGTGTCCTTCTTTGGAGGTTTTTAAGCAGAGGCTGGATGGCCATGTGTCGGGAGTGCTTTGAGGGTGTTCCTGCATGGCAGGGGGTTGGACTGGATGGCCCAGGTGGTCTCTTCCAACTCTACATTTCTATGATTCTATGATTCTATGAGTATAGGGTTTGTGGTGCTGAGAAATCAGGCTGTGAGCAGTCCTTAGTTGACCAGGCAGCTGCTGGTGGAGGAAGAGGAACAAGGGTGAGTTTTTAAAGAGTTATGTGGCCCGATCAGAGCCGCCAAGAAAGAAGGTTCCCCTGGAAAAGAAGTGCCAGCGAGGAGCAGGAGTTGGAGAAGCTTGCAAATAATCAAATCCTTGAAAGTCAAATTCCACAAACATGGATGGCCAACTGTAGTTACTTCGGCAAACAGGCATTTCATTTTGTTTTGAGAAAAAAATGCCAACAATCCGAGTAAGACACAGGAAAGGTGAAAAAATACACTTGTTGAAAGGCCAGGCTCATGACCAAAATATCTATACAGATGAGTGGTAGTGTAGAATACAACCACAAGATGGCATCAAATCCCAGAAATTAGTACTTCTTTAAACACTTTTCTCTGTGATGATTAGCTTGAATCCAAAATCTGGACTATGATTGGTGGCAGTTTTGAATAACAGGTGCACCAAGTGCCCAGCTGACTCAAAACAGTGATTGGATGAGATTAGAAAGGATGGATGGATGGATGGATGGATGGATGGATGGATGGATGGATGGAATTTATATTCCACCTTTCTCCCACGGTGGGATTCAAGGTGGTTTACAATAACGTTAAAAAGATCAAGCTAAAATATTAATTCACAAAATATTAAAATATTAAAAAAGAATTAATCACAAAATGAATTTTAAAAACATGTCAAAATAGTTGAAACATTTAAAACATAATTACAAGTAAAAAGATTAAAAATACAGCACACCACTTGATAAAACACATGTGCAGAGCTGCTCCATTATTAAATTTCAAAGGCATGCCTCAATAAAATTGTCACAAAATAGCTTGATTTGTCACTGGTTCCTCTGAGGTCTCTAACTGACTAAACCCATTAGATTTCAATTTGGCTGGTTTTCTCCCATCAGCACCAAGGATTAATTGAGCCTTTTACTGCAATAGAGAGCACAGATGGAAATTGCATATGCATGTAGGACTTTCACACCTAAGGAAAGTGTGTGAATGTTATGTGTGAAAGTAAAAAAAAAAAAACCTTTAAAAATGCTTCTCATGCCACATCTGAAATGCAAATATTTTAAAAATCTTTTATTGTCTGAGATGAACATCTCAGTTAATAATGGCTTTGTCATTCAACAGACTGGGGCAGCTGATGTTTAACAGTCAGTAGTGGCAGTTCTCTGGCCGTACCTCCTGGGCCCTAACACACCCATACCTTTCCTTCTGTTGCAAAACAGAGCTGTGTGTGTAACACAAGCCATTCTGCACTCCCTAAATCAGCCTGCTTGTTTTGTGCTGTGGTGGAAGACACAGTCAACTAGTATTGAAGTAAAACCAATCCCCAATCTAGCTCATATCTACATAAAAACAGGAAGCATCTCGGCCTTTGTCTCAGGCAGCAAAACATCTTGGTGTGGCGGTATTGTTCGTCTTTTTATCTCCTGCATTAACAATATTTTGTAGACATGGTTTCTTTACAGACCTGTCTCCTTGATATAGTATCTCTAAGGAGCTGGTTGCCAAACATCCAAAAGTACATGTAGGTCTTGGAACATTGTCCTCTTGGTCATCTGATACTGTTAACAAATGCTATAAAAGTTGCAATGTCACAGTAACAATGATAATGTGATTGCTCTTCTTAGCTTCTTATCAATTATAATGTGTACAGGTTCACTCCAGATCAGCCAGTCTCAATCTTTGATCCTCCAGCCATTGTGGAGTTCAAATCCCAGAAGCCTGGACTGGCCAGGGCAATGATGACAGATTCTGGGAGATGAAGTCCCAAAAAACTAGGAGACCAAAGGTTGAGAATGGCTGCTCTAGATCACAATTTCTGGATATTAAAACATGAGTAAATTCATTGCTTTCACTAACTGGTAGAACTCCAATTGACAAGGATTTGTGTTTGGGCCAAAAATATGAGTCTACATCAGCTAAAATATGCTAGAATATCGTGCCATGTCCAATGGCAAACTTACTCTGTTGTGCATTACGTGTGTACTTTCTGCATGCATGTACCTGCTGAAAAGAGAGATGCTAGAGAGGAGTGGGGAACTTTTCACCTCCAGATGTTTTGAACTACAGTGCCCCAAATCAATTTCCATTGCCCATGCTGGCTGGGAGTTTTGAGAGTTTTAATTTTCAGACTAGGAATTAAGCTGCACACTCTGACGTTAGATTCAAGCTCCTGAAACTCCAGACATCTAGAGGCTATGGATAATTCCTCATCAGTGATGTATACTCCACACTCACTTAATATTTCATATATTGGCTTTCTGTTAATGATGTAAAGACATCAGAAAGTTGTTTGTATCTTATTGTATTTATTTAACAGATTTTAAAATTGTAAGGATATATTATTCTTCCAAGATAGTTCACAATAGCCAATAAAACAATATAGCTAGATAGTAGCAACAATACCATATTAAGGACATCAGCTAAAACAATGAGTCTCCTTCACATTGAACTTCAGGGGATTTATATACTTGAATATACTTGAATTTATATACTTGAATACAGTTTCTAGGCATACCTGAATTTGTCTTTTTAATGTTACAGGAAGTTTTTTGTTTTAAGTTTTTAATATGTTTTTGAGAGCCAGTTCCAATTCATTCAACACAATACATTAAATAGTTACCTAAGTGCGTAAGTATATATTATATATACATGCTGTGAGTACAAGGAGAAAGGTTCTTTTTTATTCCAAAGTGAAACTAAAAGATTAAGCGATACAAGAACTGTGTCACCATAGTATGCAAAGCACAAACATCCTTGTTTCTCACATTATTTGACTGACCTTTTTGCTCCTCCCTGTACCCATTCTCTCTTACTCTTGCTTTAACAGACTAAAATTGCAAACCCTCTGGAATTAGAAATTTACTCAGCCTAATCTTTGAAGGGTTTGCCTCTTGGGAAGCTTTTCCATTATATCCTTTCAGGATTCAAACTACTTGATAGCAGAATGTACCAGTTCAGAAGGTGGTGAACTCTACTTCATTGGATTTCCTATTTTGTCAGTGAGATGGATTAGATGACCCTGGAGACTCTTTCAACTCTACAATTCTATGAAAACATATTTAAGCTTCAGTTCCATAATCTCCTATTTCTTGGAGCAATGTATTTGCCTTTTTTCCAGTATATTTTAAATCCTCTCTCCAAAATATTCAACTCAGTATAGTGAAGCTGCAAGAGGATGTCTGCTCTATATTTTGTAGCTACCTTCAAACTTTCCATGCAAATTGCCCCTGGAGGAAGATATCCTGAAAAAGTTAAAGGAAACAGCTGTATGTTAAGCTTTGATTACGCTCAGCCTTCCTGAATTTTTTTTTTTGCCCTGCATCTCCTTGTTGTCCCTAGATTTAATTAATTAACCCATTTTCCACTTTTCCCACAATAATGTCTCAGATTTAGTCATATTTAGACCAGAATAATTGAAACCATCAGATTTTGATAACGAATAATCAAAGCCACATTGATTTCAAGAGATTTGTTCTCAGCTGATCTAAGGAAAGTTCCTTGTTGGATTATAGCTCCCACAATCCACCAGTCATATGCCCACATTTGTTGGATGATTCTGAGAACTGTAGCCCAAAATTAACTTCTCCAAGCTCTAAGTATGGCTAAATATGGGCCCAGCCCTTTTTGTTGCAATCACTTACCTTGTGATTATTTGAAATCTGTACATTACATATTCACACTTCTAAAAATTCTAATTCAGTTCACTTCCATTATTTCTAATCCTAAATCATGACAATATAACAGAGAAATCAGACAATATATTATTAAACTGTAAGACAAGCAAACTGAGCATGAATCAGTAAACGTGACCAATAAATGCTTGATGTCCAAATTCTACTTAAAAATAAAATTCAGCAATATTGATTTTCAGTTATAACAAGTACCTATCAACCAAATTAAGAATAAAACAATTATTGGTATTGTTTATTATATTTTTGTTCCCTTTTTCACCAGTGGTTCTGTTTTGATTGAAAGGGGCAGCCTGAATTTTATTGGCCTGAACAACATTTTATTGCATGCTGGATTTGGAGGACAGAAAACTGGCAAAATTCCACCTTTTGTTGTTTATCTGCACATGACAGGTGTCATGATCCCATCACATGGGGAGATTGTACGTGGGGGGAGAAAGTGCAACACAGCATAGAAGTTAGTCTCAAGCTTTCTTGCAAGTAGAACTGAACCACCTCCCCTGTTAGTTAATAGAGTTGTTTTTGTGGTTGTGTGCCTTCAAGTCATCTCTGACTTATGGCAATCCTAAGGTGAACCTATCACAGGGTTTTCTGGAGCTGAGAGTGCATAACACACTCAGGGGGTTTCCATGGCTGAGTGGGAAAGCGACTACAACACGCTGGCTCTCAAGTTAATAGAGTGCTGAATGTTAACTGGTGCTCAGTGTTCTGCCATCTGACCCCAGGCCATGTCTAGGGCACAACAGCAACTCTGAACCCACTACATTAAAAAAAAAAAAAGCTGAAACAAGGGTGCAGAAAAACAGATTCCACTGTATACCCTAGCAATTAGGGAAACATTTCCTTCACAAAGGAAATGCAGTGTGTGCTCAAGGGAAGTTTGCCTTACAAGAAGGAAGTACATTTTTACATATTCAAAGGAACTCTCCTCAAGCGGCTGCTTTATTTGGCTGGGGGAAGGAGAGAAGGGCCAGAAAGATGAATACTTTAAGTTCACTGCTTGTAAGAGGAAGGCGATTGCATTGGATTTAAACAACTAAAGTACAGAGGATGTCACCAGAGACCGCCTCCCCCTGGCTTTGATCAAGACCAACAGTAACATTTGCAGAGTTGGACAGCTGCCTGAGGCAGCTAATGCTGGAGCTGATTATGAATGGTGCAGGGGTAATAGAAAACAAGAGCTGACTGTGCCATGTGGTCTGTTCTAAATACCCACTGCTGTCATCAAGGATGGCAGAGAATGTTGCCTCACCACCAATGCAGAGGTAAGGTTAAACCTGGGAGGTACCTTCTTGTCCTTTGCTCGGACAACAAATTCTACCAGACAGGGCCAGTCTGTAGTAAGTCTGCTGTGCTGAGACAAGGTTTAGCACAGTTTTTAATGGTTAGTAGTTACAATAGATTAACCTCCCAACCCAGTCCTCTGCATCTTTCTTCTTCATAGCTTTACTGGGTAAATGTGTTCTATCTGTTGTACAGAACTCTGACAGCAGTGCAGAAAAATGTTGCAAATTCTGTCACTGTTGATCATTTAAACACCTCAGGTACAGCGCAAAGGATTTCCTTTCCGTATTTCTTCTCTGTTTTACATTCCACCAGCAAGCTTTACCCAAGAAAGGAAAAGAAAAACCACCACTATCACTTGCACTCCACCTGCAGAGGGCAGTGCAACACCAAGACTGAGTAAACAGGTGAGGGAAAGAGGTTATTTTGTAGAGGAAAGGGAGGTATAGAGTATGCCCACAGATCCTTTGGATGGAGGAGGTATATGATATCCCCTCTCCACCCACGACATTAGCCCAGTCCAGCTGTCAGAGAACTCTGGGGTTGGGATGACAGGTGGAAAAGCCACCCACTCACCTAGGGCAGGAAGCGGAGAGATAAGTCTAACTCCAAAGAGTGCCAGACTTCTCCTGTCTTCATCAAGAATTCTAGGGCACCCAGCCATGACATCTAGTACCCCTGCCAACCCACACACTCAGCGCATGCCGGCTGTCGCCCACACGTTTACAGCCACTAACCTCAGTGGTGGTTGTTTTTTTTTTAAGGTGCTAGAATTCAAGCCTTCCTGGAAGGCATTTCTTCCTCCTGTTTTAAAAGAGCTAACCATTCGTCAGGCCTGTTTCTAACACTAATCTCCAACTATCAATATGAACAAGTTGTTTCTTCACTGTCACTCCCAGAAACTGGCTGCTTGTAATGGGGGCCATTGCTGTTTTTTGTATTTCCAAAGATAGAAGCATCGTCATTCCTAAATCCTAGTATTATGTCCTTAATTCAGGAGTGGGCAGCCTGTCGCCCTCCAGCCACTGTTGCACTGCAACTCCCATCAGCCCTAGGCAGCCCAGCAAATAGTAAGGAGTGACATAAGCTACAGCTGGAAGGCTAGAAGTTCTTCATCCCTGCCATAACATGAAGCCTTTTGCAAAAAGCATAATCCTGTTCCTTTAGCTCCTTTAATATGCATGGTGTTGTAATGAACATAGAGAGTTCCTGTAACTGAGGGGCTTACGGTATAAAATTTATAAGCAGTATAGAAAAGTAGAAAAATAAGATACTGGAGTAACTGTGAGATAAAAGACAAAGCACCCCAATGCAAAATTTAGGCAGTCTGTGAATCTAATAAATGCAGAGTTAAGGCAACGTGTAATCTGCAAAGTCAAATTCCATAACCAGTGGTGATGGTATTCACCTATACGGTGGGATGAAGCTACATTAAGAAGTATTTATCTAATACATTAGCTTTCAACAGGCAGGAAACTTTGCATGGAGAGAACATTCCATCATGCAAATCTCCAGCTCAAGTGGGTACAACTCAGAGACAGGGTTACCACCTCAGCTGCTGTTTTGCAGAACTAGGCGTACGCCAATGCCATCCACCCCCTCCTCCCACGCACCACATGGCTCTTTCCCCCAGGCAGTGTAATAGCTCCAAGAGAGTATCTGGTAAGCAGCCTAGCATTGCAAAACTCTTCCAGAGAACAACATAGTATGAGCTGCACCACCCCCTGACAGATTCTTCTAATGGCTGGAAGGGAGCCAGGGGTGTAGGAACACCTCCTCCTCCCTTTTAATCTCTCTGAAGGCAGAAGCATTGCACAGTCTTCAACAAACAGAAATCTTGACACTAGACCAGGGGTACTGGGTTCATCAGAGGATCCATTTAGAAACCACAGGAGAGGAATTCACAGAGCACTTAATTCCATACTTCTATCCTAAGCCATGCTCTTCCAGTCCTTAACAGGTATTCACCAGATATTGCGGAATGTTGGTTTTTGGGGGGTTTTTTGGACTACAGTTCCCAGAATGTTCCAGCCAGTATGAGCGGTGGTCATTCTGGCTGAAGGGTTTTGGCAACTGTAGTTCAAAAAAGCAGTATTTTCAAGGACTGGTAGTCACTCTGTATTGTAGGCAATGGGGCTTCAATGCCTTGAAAGCACCAGGTGCCATATGATCTTGGAAGCTAAGCAGACTGAAGCCTATTTAGTACTTCAAAGAGAGCCAGAGAATACCAGTTGCCATAGGCTACATCCAGAGGAAGGCAATGGCAAACCACTTCTGAGTAGCTTTTGCCTAAATTTATTAGGTCTCCCTAAGTCAACAGTTGACTTGAAGATATGCACCCACTTACCTTGCAGGGAGTAAGTCCCAAGTTCACGTTCCTGCCTCAATAGTGAAACAGTCAGGGTGTGTGGCACAAAGAACAGTCCCAAGTTTGAACAACTTACTGTGTCACAGTCTTTTTGAAATGAGTGCTCATACCCAAATTTATTTTGTCTTCTGCCTGCACATCAACCCCTTCCATGCAATTGTGTACACATACGCCGCTGCCACGTAAAAAGACCCATGGACTGTGGGGCTAGCCTAACACTGGCATTTAGGATAAACATTTCTGCCCTTACCAAGAACCACACACATAGCAAAACACCTTTAGATCAACAACAGCAGCTCTTTTTCACAGCTGGTTGGATGAAGGAACAAGGAGGGAAGAAGTCATATCCAGTAAGTGGAATCAGTAGGGATTCTTTGCTTGAGGGTATTCAAACCAGACAGCACACATATGGCAAGGTGGGGAGGAACCCCTGTTCAGAATTCTACCCCTCCCACTATGTTACCCTTTCCTACTGTTTCCTTAACCCACAAAAAAGCCTCCCACACACACACTGTAAGAAGCATTTTTAATTTATGGAACATGTGCAGACTAAGGTATTCTTTATTAAGAATACATTTATGAGGGATTTATAGGCACTATACAACAAAGCTGTGCTTTGTCCCTGAGGGATCACTGCCAGAAGCAACTTCAACCTTCTGGGTTTCTATAGGTCTCTCTCTTGTTCCAAGAAACTGAAACAGCACTAAGCTCTTGAAGTGGTTTGATGGTGGTGGGTATCAGCATTTTACAGTGGCCCTACTAAAGCCATACAAACCCAAAAGAGTAGAATTCCCAACAAGAAAAGCAGAAAATGTTTGATTTATTGGTTTGTACTACTAGCTGCAAGGTGAAAGACAACAATAGGAGAGGCAGCAAAGATTGGGTAGCCTCTGAGAAACAAAGGCAACTTCCTGCTCCTCTTCCCCCAGCAAAGAAGCATAAACTGTTAAGACAAATTTTCCTGAGCTATGTTGACAATAGGTGCCGGATGTGTCTTTCACTTGCTTCATGAAGAAACAAGCAAACGCTGGGGTTTCTCTAGACAAAGCCTGTAATGCTAAAGAGGATAGTGAACCATTTGAAAAAACACCAGACTGCAGGAAATGGCAGGACTGGTTTGTGATTTTCTGGAAACAAAACGTGACACTGGGCAAGAATTTGATTTGTTGAAAATAAGAACTTCTTCGATTCTTGGTTGCAAAAATGTATTTAAGTCTCTAGTACATGAAATAGCTGAGACTGCCCATAGTTTTATTGCCTGGGGGCAGGATTTTTGCATAGCTCTATATCTCTCCCTATGATGGGAATTTAGAATAGTAAAAAGCAGGATAAAGCCAGTTGATTATGAAAAATAGAAAAAGTCCAGGAACTTAGCCTTTGGTCTTATTGAGTGTAGAATTAATAATTGTAAACCCAGAGCATTGCTCCCTCCCTTCATTGCTTTTCCCACCGACCCAGGCACAGCCAAGAACACAACTGAACACACAACAGGGTACATTAACTTATTTAATAGATACAGTGATTGGCTGGTAAGAACAGCCAGGCAAAACTTCACTGCATGCTACGGTTGTCCATACAGCACAGGTAAACACAATGACAGGCTGCTCTGTATCTCACAGCACCTGTAAGTTCAATTTCTACTGAAGAGCAATTAATGCACTAGCACCTTCCTATGAAGTTACTATACTGGATCTGTGCTCTTGCCTTAAGTGCTCAATAGAAGTGCCCCAAGATCTCCTATTGAGACACTTGTAGAAAAGGGCACATTTGTGTTACACAACACACACACACACACACATCACATAAATACATATCTTACAGAGGCATATGAAGTCCAGTCTTTTTACTACACCAAGTTCTGCACAATGACAAGGGGGGTTCTGCCCTCAGTAGATTCCTATTTTTCAAGGGAAGCCTTGAAATTCACAAGTGCTGCTATGCAACAGTTTATTTTTGCAAATGCTCAGTGGAGCTGGGGTGTGGTAAGGGCAGCTCAATGGCAACAGTCTTTTTCCTCTGTCAAGTAATGGAGGTCTGCACTGTGTGGGAGTTTTCTGGAGGCAAAAGACCCTCCTTTTCCTTGGAACAAAACAAGCTGTTCAAAGTTTCAGGCAGGGTTAGTCAATGTTTCCTTATTAACAAATGCTGTGGAGCCAAATACAGGTTGGCTCCACACTGCGGCAAGCGAGCAACTTTTCTTTCCACTTGCTCCCTGGCTTGCTTTCATTCAGGGAAGAACAAATTCCAACAATGTCAAGTAGTAATGTTATTTGGGGTCACCTCTCCCAAATAATTACTTGCTTTCAGTCCAAGTTTCCTAAAGACTCCCACACACACACATTGCATGAGGTGGGGAAAGGGGACAAAATGTAGTGTACAGGATGACAGCAAGTGTGAAGGAAAGGGAATTGCAGCTAAAGCTCTGATTAGAGGTGAAAGAGACTGGGAAATTGTGATGGATGTCAGTGAGGAACCTCTTCTCTTTGGATGCTGCCTTTGCAAGATTTTTAAAAGGGCAAATTTTATTATGGTGATTAAACTGTGGAAGGAGCAGAGGACATGGTCTGAGGGCAGTGTAGGGGGAAAAGTGTTGTGAGCAATATGTTTGAATGGGCAAGGACATTTGGATCACAGACTGAATCCAGCCATGTAGAAGAAATTCAGTGCACTGTTTTAGAGGAAAGAGCAAACAAGCGTGTGGGAAATGGGTAGATGGAGCACCACTTAATCAGGCTTTCATAAAATGTGTATAAGTAAAAGTGCTTACTCCAAGATAAATCAAAGGAACACACAGGACTTGTATTCTGCTTCCAAATTGAGCAGCTAGCATGCTTACAATGATCAGGATGACTGCAGATGACCATCATGTGCTCCTTCACAGTAGCCTACATTCCCTTCTCAGGCCACCCCTGTTTATCAACCTGTGGGCCACTCCCCCACTCAAGAACTTGCCAAGATGGCGGTGCCATATTTGCACAAATTCCTACGGGCTCTTCATCATTTCCCTTCTCCCATCATTGAGATACTTGAAGAAAAGCAAATCACTGTCACAGTAGCAGCTTGTAGCCAAAGCAGGAGAGCTACACAACTTCAGACTATCACACAGGCAAACAAACACATGCAGAAGGGAGTCAGGGTTTACTGCTACATGTCCAACAGTTTGCTTTCGAGGAGATTATTCATCAAACTTCCCATCACAAATGCTGTCAAATGAGAAAGGAAGAAACTTGAACCCGGTGCCCATGTAGAACTTGTTCTGGAATTCCACCCTGGGGAGAAATGGAAAAAAAGCACAAGCAAATAACCATCAGCTGTAGAGTATGAGCAGAGATTTGTTTTTTAAAGATTCACAAGTAGCATCAACCTAATACTTTTAATGGCCTTTATGCTTTACTACTGCTATGTACCGTTTCAGATATCCTAGGCTCTGTCCAAGCTCTCCCAATAGCACCCCTCCCCCTTTCTACTGCCTTTGCTAAAGGTTCAAATTGCAGCAAATACAAGCACATAACTGTGAGGACTGCAGTGTGAAAAGCTATCAAGAGATAATAGCGTCCTCTCTCTTAATACACAGAACACCAGTGCAAGAATATATCTTGGTTTTCACGTTAACCCTGCCTTCATGCTCTATTTTAGTAAGAAAAAGAGAGAACCTTTTTCTTTACTATAATAAAGTCAGGGAACTTGATTTTTAAAACTATATGTGGCAGGGCACTCTGCATATACACAGGTAACGGCAGATACAGACACACACACACACACACACACACACACACACACTCAAAAATACTGTAAATTGATGTATTGTCACATGTTCTTATCAGCTGAATTAACTTTCAACTTAACAGGTAATGTGGTGATCCCTGTGTAGGTCTTTCTGCTAATACAATTGACTAAGAGAGCCAAGGAACAATGCAAATTAAATGTTCTGCCTGGCCTCAGAAATGAGTAAGAGAATTCTGCATCACCCAAGTCAGTCTCCTCCAACTGATGTCTCTCCTGGACTTGTTAGGAGAGTCGACACCCAGCGTGGTCTAATCTCAGGCATCATTTCAACTTCTAACACCCCTACCCCCTAAACCCTCAACACACACACATTTATACACTTCCTCCACACAACTGCCACAATATTTGTATTCCACTTCCCTACAAGTTGATCAGGTCACTGTATTTGATCATCTTTATCCTAGCAATAACAGGGAGGTTAGGTTCAGAGGTAACAAATTACCTAAGAGCTTCATGACTCAGAATGGTCTTGAACCCAGGTCTCTCTAATCCTGGGAAATCCTGCTCTTACAAAAAAACTGGTGGGGAAGCATATAACAAGTTATAGACACCTGATCACTGTCCCTGCTAACCAACTCTGGCTTTCTAGGATACATCTGCACCAGAAGGTTTTGCAAAGACAGCCATTTTTCCAACTGCACCAAAGTCTTGGTCCATCCAACCAATTCACTCCATCCATGCCCTTTCCACCTTATGAGTCTCTTCCCTTTCCATAAACTATTCACCTTGGTTATGTATAGAACACCTTTCATGAAGTAACAAATCAAAGTCTTACATTGCAGTAAAACTCGAGAAGACATGTTGCAACGATTTCATGGTACAAAGTATACCACAGCCTATTTCAGATCTGTGTAACACAACTCAAGTATATTCCAAAACGCATTTTGAATTCACAGCTGAACTATGTCAAATGAAGCCTCTTTCTTCCAGAAAGGAACAATGCAAAAACCTTCTCAATTAGCAACATCTATCCCCATGTTAAGCATACAGCGGAGAGACTCCAGAGAAAGAGACAAAGGTCTATGCTCCAGGATTGGTTTCTCTTGCTGTTCTGCCATTTCCACTAATGAACTCAAAATGTGAAAGGAATGATACTGGAAGGCTGCCCAATCATAAACAGGCACCAAACATGGAAAGAAAAACCCCATGATTCATTAAGAAAACAAGCCTTGAGCTCTTCTCTTGGCCTTGTGGTGATAAACATTTTCCATCCCTTTCGTCCGCCAACTTCAGAGAAAAGCCAAGCAAAAGCTGATTTGCTGCTGCTCCTCCCTCAGTGTGGAATGTTTCAAGTGCTAGACTCTGTTTAGGACCCAACATCCATCTTGCAAACCAAAATACACAAGATACACAAGAAATGACAGAGTGAAGTTTCATCACAACAGAACAAAGTTAAGAAGCAGAGCAGAACAAAGCTTTGTAGGCAAATGTGATCACTTGTCAACAGGATTAAAAATAAACAAAGGGGGAAAGGACTTGAGTCCTCTACCAAGTTGAACTGACCTTTTTTTTCCCCTTTGCAAAGCCCTCTACATTCATTGTATGTTCATATTACACAAGATTTGCTTGTAACCTTGATCAGTTTGCAATGTCAGGACTGTAGCACATCATACTGCAAGCAGGGGCTCATGTGACTGAATGTTCCACTGTACAAATAAATTTCCTGCACTTGGAAGACAACCATATCAGGGCAAAGGCTAGGCCTGACATGTCAATTTTGACATGCTAGATAAAATTATAATTATATAAATCTTCACTTGTAGTCTAAACTTGCATATTTCAGATACGCTGTAACTAAGATTTAGTTACAGTCTGCACAGCATGAATCAAGTTACATCAGAAGTCAAGTAAAACTGTTACTTCCCCTAAGCCAAAACATAACCTCAACCATTAAATCTGTTGCACCCAGACTAGGGAAGTGGCAGGCAGGACAGAACCCTGCTATCTTAAATGCTGTAAGCCTGTGTGGCAGACTGTGAAACCGAAGAGCTCAGCGATGGCCAAGGGAGGGAAATCGAGGTATCCTAAGTCAAAAAAACACAGAAATCATCTTGCAAGAAAAAGAGCCGTTCGGTCAGCCTCTCATAACCTTAAGAGAAAAACACTGCAGAGCAAAGGGAGAGGAAGACTGAAGCAGTTCCCCCATCTCCTCTACTTTTCTACACCCCACTCCATTATGCCCATATAACTTAGCAAGTAGCAGCCTCCACCCACTCAAAATGCCAGTTGCACTGCCAGATACACAGCACACCCAGCATATCCAATGCCAATTGCATGCATAGATTGGAAACAGCTGTATGCTCTGCAGAACTTCACTTATCCCATAAATTGGAAGGGCAATGTGGTGGTGGGGGGGTTAAGGGAGCATGACCGTATTTCCAGCATTAAAAATTTCTTCCATTAAACAATGTAGACAGCAAGCTTTGAGACCAATGCCTGCAGCAAAAGGCACTGCACAATCAAAAGATGAGCAAGAAATATGTGGTTCAGAGCCAAGAAGGAGGTAGGCTGTTCCATCTCAGTTTCACTGCCCTCCAATCACAAAGCAGCAATCCAGCCTCAGGAACATTTATGAATTGCTAGACAACCCATGGGACAGGGAACATGGCTTTCCACATGCCCCAAGGAGGCATGAAGAACTGTCAAGAAGGACTTTAGCGTGCAGACCTGGATAGTGAAGGGACAAAATGTAGACAGGTGAGGTTATCACACCCCATTTCTCAACTTTGCGGGGAGGAAAAGCAAAAGGGATTGCTAATACCAAAGCAAACACTTCATCCCCACAAACTCAGAGCACTTTGCATGATAACCTCGATAGAAGAGGGACTGACCGCTGAAATTTACTGGTAGAACACCCACAGTACAGACCCACAGATGTACTGTAACTCCCAGCATCCCTTAATGTTGGCTATGCTCACTATGGCTTATGAGAGTTGCAGTGCACTTTGTGCACCCCTGTGTTAAGAGGAAGTAAGTAGATTCCAAGAGGGCAGCTTTATCTAGTGGCTAAAGTGGATGAAATAAAGTTCAGAGACTATATGTTTCAGTTTCAGGTGAAAGAAAAATTCTCTTCTTGCAGAACAGCACTGCACAAGTATTCAAAAGTCACCTCTCAATTTAAGGAGCAGAGACACAAAATCCCCTCCTCTTTTGAATCTGCTTAAACATCAGAGGGCCACTAGGTCCAGTATCAAATTAAATCTCTTCCCCCCCACCCCACCCCTCTCTCTCTCTCTCTCTCACACACACACACACACACACAGACAAATGTTCAGCTCCTTCACACCACAGAATATGTCGCTCCAGACTAGAACCAAATTAGCTGCTGTTGCTCCTCCGCCTCCCCCTTCACCCAGCCATCTAGAGCAATGATGGTTCTTTAGTTTGAGCCTAGAGGTTCCAAAGATCTCTCCAGCTAGAATAAGCCTCACCTCCAATGTCTCATGTAACCTAGCCAATTGGATAGCTTTCTTTTTGTTCCTGGCAAAAAGCTTTCTTTCTGTTCCAGCTTTTTTTTTTTTTTTTGGGAACACCACTCCCCTGCAGCCAAAGCGTCCTACAGCATGCCAATTTCAACACAGGGAGACAAGCCAGAGATAGCAACACAGCCCGATCACTGCACTCTCAGTGACAGAAATTTATTTCCCAATAAGTTTGAGAAAGTTCTCATTCTAGTTCTTCAAAGCATGAATCCACCCCATCTTGGCCTACCCTTCAGCTCTCCTGTATACCAAAATGATAAAATGAACTCCTTCAGCTGGTAACTCAACGTCACAGTGCAGGAGGTAGAGATTAATCAACCAACAGAAACTAATCAGTCACCCACAGGGATAAGGATGCCCCAGCTTTACTTGATGCTTTGTTTTACACCCAGGGCAACAATCTGTCTGGAATGCATGGTTGCCTGAAAAATTATGAGATAAACTCATCCCAAAAAGGAGTATTGGACAATGGAGAAATGGAAACTATTTTTAATAGGTTTAGAGAAAATTCACTATGTTTCTCCTTGCAGCAAATGCCAAAACATTTCCCACAGCTTTCAGATTCTAAGAAGTGATGAAGCTCTGCAGTTAAAGTGAACCCTTTACATGCAGAAGATTCCAGGCTCAATAAACTGGGATCTCCAGCTTAAAGGATCCCAGACTGAACAGGTCCCAAGGCATTTGAGAGAACAGTTGAAAAGTCCCAAGAAAGATAGGGAAAATTACATTTGTTTTTTACTGTAACTCTTAGAATCCCTCAGTCAGCATGGCCAATACTCTGGGTCAGAGTACCGAGCTAGTAGTACCAATGGTGTCACTTGTTGGCAACATCTGCATGTAATGATAAGCCAGGAATTCTAACTTAGTAAACCATAAAGTGTATGCACATACAGCTCATTCTTCTCTCACCTGGTCCAGCTTCATGGGGTACCTTTATGTGGGATTAGTGAAGCTCTACTCTGCCTGGTTTAATTACCTACTCATGTGAAGGAGGAGGCAAAAAGAGAATGAGTTACCTGTCTTCACTATCATCCAGTTTACTGACATTGTGTTTCCTTCTTCCAAGATCCCTAGCCTACTCTTACATGTGAATGCAGCCACTATAAACACAGCTCAATAACTTTAAAAACAGCAATCATACAGGTCTCTCCCCCATGACCAATATGTGACTTCCATCATCCTGCAAACTCTATAGATGAAGAGTAGTACTATGGAAGCTAGCAATTTTCATATCCAAGTAGTAAGAGTAGTCAGCAGTTTCAAACAGAAATAATTATGTACTTTAAAACAGTTTTTAAAGCTTCAACAAGTTTTCCTGAACAATTAACTAACATTTTGCAATGGGAAAAAGTATTTCTACTGAGGGAGAAGAGAAAAGGAAGAAAATTATTTTGCTACTTCAAGTTCTAAAACCATTTCTGTACAATATTTTGTTTACTTTATGAAAACTCCATAGAGTTATCATTTGGTAACGACTATCAATAACTGTTCTGATTATGATCAACTGATGCAACAGAGAAGTCCCCATAGCCCATCTCTCTTTCCCTATTTATCAACAAGAGACAGCTTTTGAATTCTCTGGTTTTCCCCACCTCAAGCCAAGTTTTATAGTCAAGCCCCAAATATTCACAATGACCTCTTGGTCTTGCACAAGAATGATTCAACTACTCCTATCTCGAGACACATTTGGCCCTGCTGGAAGCTTTTTTGTTTTGAACTTGGCACAGAGAAAAAAGGGCAAGGAAAGGAAAGCAATCCCTGGGCCCCAGTGCAAGATCAAGATAACGGCTGATGTCATGATTACTCATAGCCCAGCCACTATTGTTCTGCTATAGGTGGGCTTTCCTGACAAGGAATGAAGCTTGGCCAATTGCTGAAAAATCAAGCAGGGAATAAAAACAATGCCATAAGCAAACTTAGAGACAGAGCAACCCAAAAGCAGTACAAGAGTCAACACGAGAATAGAAAAAGCCCAGCTAGACTTGGAAGACAAAGACACATATGCCCGACATAAAGAAACTCCTTACCTCAAAATGATGATATATGCAAATTCACTATCAAACCACACACTCTCTCTCTCCATCTCCATCTGCACTCTGGTATCTTTTTTTGTAGGATGGTCCAACAAATATCTATTAATAGCTGATGACGGACTTTTTGCAAGTGTTAAGTCTATATGTGAAGGGCTAATGCATGAAGCCTGTGCCTCTTGGCTTACTTCTCCATGTCTGCAAAGGGGAAGCCTATGAGAACACCCTTCAAGACACATAGGCGTCTCCTTTGTAGACATCTGGAGAAATTGTCACTGAGGTCACAGTATGGGGCTTATTATTCAACATTCTCCTCTTTATTTTTTCAGGGTTCTGAAAGATAAATGCTCCAGAACTTGGAAGCAGAGGGCAAAAGAAGACTGGAAACTTGTTTCAGTATGCCCTTGGAAATGCCCCTTTTTAGTTTCAACATCCTCATCCAGCCCTGAGCTGTCAGTTTTAATTCTTCAGCTGCAGGGGACAAAGCTAATATGACACTTCTTCAGAGTTTGCCTTGAGAACAGCAAGTTTCAGGCCACTTCTGGGTCTCTCTGCAAGTTAGGTGGTCTTAAATCATCCTCATAATGGAGTGTGCACTAGTCAGTCTTAAAGATAAGGAGCGCAACACTCTTTAAGCCTAATTTTAATCCATTAAAAACAAACTAGATACTCATGCAATGTGGGGACTAGCATGACTGGCCTGTAAATGGTTAAAATGCAAGAGGAGACAAAGATCAATAACTATGCTGTCCAGGGATGCTAAGAGTTGCAATCCAACACACCTAAAGGTATTATCAGATAAACTGGCAGAAATTGAACTGAAACTTTCTTTAAGGAAAGAGCAAAAATACAGCAGAAAGCATGGCAGCTGGGAAAACTGGGTATGCAGTTCTCCTTCCACATTCACAAGTTTGACCTTACGCATGTGCTTGCCCTCCTCCCCACCTCCCATTTTTCTCCTCCCATTCCCTTGCATTCCTCACCCCAGGCTTGCAAGGTTTCCATTTAAAATGGATGTTTTTGTTTTGTTTTTTCCTTTTGGGTGAACAAAGCCCCCTCCTACTGCTGGAAGCATGTCCTCTCTGCCATGT
This sequence comes from Cyclura pinguis, assembly GCA_030412105.1. Lineage (NCBI taxonomy): Eukaryota > Metazoa > Chordata > Lepidosauria > Squamata > Iguanidae > Cyclura > Cyclura pinguis. Next base: position 94,866,465 of record CM059604.1, read on the forward strand.
GTGATTGCAAATTCTGCTGTGTAATGGCAGCTGAATGGTAAGGTGCTCTCTTTATTGCTACCCCTCCTTTCTCAAGATGGCAACCAGAAGTAACTAAAACCCCAGAAATCTGCTCTTCTCTATCTGAGGGGAAAGTACTGGTTAGCCTTTTAGCTTGCCTTTTTTCTTCCCCCTGGGAATGCCGGGCCAGAAGCAATGAAATGGAGGGCAGGAAGCTCCAGAAGGGAATAGGAGAGAGGATTGCGGGGGGGGGGTATTTGTGTTTTTTTCCACTTTTGCAAGGGTTCTGCGCCCCAAACCTTTGCAAATGTAAAGGGGCCACTGTAAAGTCAAACAGGCTTGAAGCCTCTTGTCAAGCCACAGTTCGAGTTTACCTAGTCCAAATGTCTGTAAGTATATGAGTGTTATCTAGATGTTCCAAATGAACAGTAGCTTTCAGCTATTCATTCAGGTAGGGACTATTTCTATCCCTGCTATATTTGAGAAACTTTAGCTGAAGACTCCAGGGAGTTTTACAGATACAACACTTGCACTCTGTCACTGAGATATGCTCCAATCACATCTCCCTGCTTGTTTGTAGCTAACTTTATCAAACAGCACTCACCAGTGCAAGCGGAGGGCATGCAGGAAAGCAGAGAGGCCCTCCATGACAAGTAAGATGGCCACTGTCAGAGTGGCAAAGGCAGCAAACACAAAGAACAAGCCAAAGCCACCAGCCAAGCTCCTGACACTGAGCCCCATGTGGATCACCATGGTCCAGAGGACCTCCGAGAGCTCTGTGAAGAGAAAAGTAATGACAAAGACTGTGAATCAGCATGGATCAACTCTGGAAGAAAAAGAGAGGAATGTACTTTCACCTTCACTTTGGCTGCCCTTCTCGGCTTGCTGCACCACAGGTGGGGGTTGTTATTCTGATGGGTGAGCACAAAAACTCCCAGAATTTATTACATTCCTAAATCACATCCTAAGAATGGTTTCCATTTAAGGAAAAAGCCACATCCTGCCAAGGGTCCAAATTTGGAACTCTGTAGGAATTTTTCAGTCAATGTGAATAACAGTCAATGACACCTCTCCTAGGATGTACTAGATATTGAATAAACTCTAAAAGATGCTATTCCTCTCTGTGTAATGATAAGAAAATATACAGAGACAGTTGGTCCGTACTGAGGAAAAATACAATAGCTTGGACTTCCCTCTTTTTAATCCCCCAGCCTAAATGGCTAGCCATGTAGAAGCTACTCACGTGCATGAGCCAGACTGAGTGCCCAGAGGCGCAGGTATGAGGCTGTATTGGAGATGCATCCCAAGCAGTATTCAATGGTATGGATAGCCTGGTGGACAACTGTATCCCCGAAGTCAAACTGCAGAAAGAAATGAAGTCTATTCTGAGTGACAGAACAACAACCAGATTGCTAAGGAAGCAGGAAAAAAGAACAGCAGTAGCAGAAGCAGCAGCTAATTCTACTGCATGAACACTCAAAAACGCCAGGGTGAGGCTTTGGCCTGCGCATTTCTCTCTCTGGCCACTAGGACTCAGGGGACCATTTGCTCAACCTAATTCTAAACTGCAGAACACATTGACTTGTATAAAGTTTAGACACAATTCGTATGCCACTTAGTTGTGCCTTTCTACTGCAAAACTGACAACTGGGAACAGGGCCACAATATAAAAACAGTGTGAGTCACATTATCCTTATACACATATGCTGCATGCTGTACTGGACAATACTCAAAACAACTTTGTTTTGCTGGAACTTGGAATTATTAAACTGGAAAGGAACTGAATCGCTTTCCAGAACTGGCCTTAACAAGAGAGTGTTTCAAACTGTTTAAATGCAATCAAGATTTGCTCACCAATCCAGCAGGAAACTGAATGCCCAGCCAAGAGCTTGCCTGCCCACTGAGATTTAGTTGGTTTGCTGTACCACCTTACTTCCCAAGATACACCCCTGCCCTGGGGAAATATCATGAAATGTCAAGGTGTTTAAGCCATTATGATAAAGGAGGTATTCAGGGAAAATGTAACAAGGAAAAAAATGTGACCAGAGAGAGATTAAGAATTGCAAAAGCAGCAGTTACTAAAGATCCCATTTGAGTCATTTTCCCCCATGACATTTCAGAACCTCTGAGATCTTTTTGCAATCAAACTGCACACAGCCAATCAAGCTGCCAAGTTCGAAACTTGGCCCAACTGTCTGAAAACTTGCTCCCAACTTAACAGCTGGAAAGATGAATCAAGGCCTTCTTGTTCTCTTGTAGTATCCAAACCAACAGCATTTCATGCTAAGAAGGTCAAATTAGAGCCACTGTGGTAAGGACTAGAAGACCCAATTTCTTGTGCCCAGGGATCCATGACACGCTTTGGGTGACATTGTGCCAGTCATTCTCTCTTAACCTAAGCTATCTAAGCTAAGCTTGGAAGGATACTAGTATAATAGACATAGTAGGCCACTTTAAGCTTGCTAAAGATGAGATAATAACCAACAAATAAATGAGCATTCAGTCTTCATTCTTTAGAACTTACCACAGAAGACAAAAAATGTTAACAAAAGTTGCTTCAATGAATATGCCAAGCAAGCTATAAAATTACTCATATATAAGGACATACTTACTCTGCAACTTAAAAAAAATACAAAATTCCACATCAAACAAATCCAAATGTGCTTTTGCATAAGCAATCTGCAAATACCAGTGTTACCATCATCTTACTACACTGTTCAAGTGGTTTTTGCTTTGCTAGTCATGTGAAAGGGAAAGAAGAGGGCATTGACATTGAACTTAAAACAACAGGACACTTTCTTTAGCTACCTCTCTGGGCTTCTGAGATTTAAGCAGACATTTGCCCAGATGTTTTCAAGTGTACAGTCACAACAAAAAAGGCCAGAAATGTGTTTGGTTTACTAAGTGAATTCCGAAAATCCCAAGAAGCTATATTCTGTGCCTGAAGTCTGCACTCTCTGCACTCTCACGGAATTGGAAGATATGTATATGTACACACACACACACACACACACACACACAGACACCACGCTGCTGATACCAGTAAACAATAGTATATAGCTTGCAGGTGATGAAACTCTTCTTTTATTCGCTGTAGTGGTGATGGTGGGCATAGAAATCACTATAGCTCTGGATTGGTATGCCCACATTAAGACTGCAGGCACTATTCTAGGCCCCCCCCCCCCACAGCCTGTCTTCCAATTCCTATACAGTTACAACCTAGGAGAGCCCTCAATATGACATGCTCCTCAACACTTCCATATTTACTGTGCAAATGCAATAGTGCTGATCAAGGTTTGCTTTCTCTGTGCACAGAACCTGGGGGTCCACGCACCATCAGAGAAATGGGGGGGAAAAAACCTAGAGCTGTGTATAGTCTGAACCAAATGCTTACAGCTATCACTGGTTGTGACTCTGCAAGGATGTTGTGCCTTTTCTTGACGCCAGAAACCCTAAAAGCTTATCACTGGTAAAAAAGATGGAAAACCAGTTCAATTTCATAGCTGAAGTACAATGAGGAAAGTGTTGGGGCTGCAACCCTTTGTGTGACAAAATGACAGCTTGACTCACCAGCAGCTTATCTGCAATTACACTCTACAGAAACACTGAAGACCAGGTTTATTTAAAGGAATGTAATTACTTTTATTTTCCTGGTCTGGGGAAAAGCAACATTTTGTATTAGCATCTTAATAGCTATTATCAAATGACTACTATGGATAGATTATTTGCTCTGCACTTGGCACAGCCATCAAGATAAAATGTCTATTTTTAACTTTTGCTATCATCTGTTGCCGGGGAATTGGTACCCCCCACAGCTAAAGAGGGTAGCAGGTCATTAGATGGACAAAAGCAAGGGGGAAAGTACACTATGGACACAACACTGCAGATATGATCTGTTCACATTTTCAAGGAGAAACACGTGGAGGAAGAAATCCTGGTGGACTGTTCCCTAATCAGTCAAGTCCAAAGAGATTATCTGCAATGTTTAGACTGGTATTCATCCATCCTATTTTAAATTTTCATCTCTTGCCTTTTTCTGGCCAATTTAAGCTTTTTCACAGAAGCTATTAATGAGATTAAGAAATGAACATTCTAGATTAATGCCAATCCCCATTTTGCAACACAACTCTCCTCCTACTTAGTTGAGAGAATGCTTTCACCGCTGGCAAGTTAACACGCCTAGACACACTTGTATCTAGGTCAAAACAGCACAAAACTTTAGCTGCTTTATAAAATCAGGTAAAGACCGCTACATCTAAACAAGCAGAAAGAACTCAGATCTAAAGTTCCAAGTGCAGCAGAACACACTGCTATGAATCTTGAATATGTGACGAAGTCCAGCACACCCTGTTTCATAGGAGTGGCACACTGCAGAACGAAGGGGCTCGGTGTGCAATACTGCACGCAAAGAGGGATCAGTTGTCACAGAAATACATGGCACCATCTGCCTCCATCGATTTGCACTCATAATATGACAGACAATAAAGCTGCAGAACCTTTTTTTAAAAAAATCAGGGTTAACTTGATTTAGCAGGCAAAGCATTTGTTGTTTGCACTTCCCTGCCTGTCTTCTTTGAACTGTTTTATTTTCTGTAGCAGTATCTCTTTCTTGCAAAGAGAAATATGATTGCAAGCTTCTCCACTTTCCATTATGTGGTTCCATTTGAAGAGTGGAAAACTATCTACTTCATGTTACCTTCCTAATGGGAGCCAGCTTGCTGAATTTAGACACAGGACAGCAAACAGTAGAATCAACAACAATAATTTTAGATAGTTACAGTATTGGTAACAGGTACAGAAAATATCTGCAAGTCTCCAGAGGAAATTAATCAGGCTCAATGTGTTGTTAGCCAACTTTCTTAACAAGATGCTGTTATTTGAAGAGCTTGCTTGTAAGTGATGGGATTATGGAGTCTTCTTGATAGTATCTTCAGAGAATAGCCATGGAAATAAAATTCTAAAAAGACCCAGGCAGGCAAGAAAAGATCACAGAGATGCAGCGATCTAAGAAAAGAAAGTTAGGGGCAACTTTTTAAGGTACAAATACATTCGAGTTCTACTACTTCGGATTTTATTCTGTGAAGCCTGAGATTAGCTGGTTGTGCAGGTCTGAGCAAGAACATGCAACCTCCAGCTTCAAAAATAAAGCAGCAATGCCTCTTTAAGCATATGCATTGTTCAAACATGGGTGAAGTTTCTAAAATGAAAATGAAGCCATTTTCAGACAAATGGCTATAATGGTCTCCAGTGATGAGAAGCAGAAGGCGCCTTTACAAAATGAGGTACTATGCAGAAAGTAACAAAAATATCCATATCACAAATACAAGTATGCTACAAAACAATTTATACTAATGGAAGAAATGGTCTGGATGAACACAGTCACAGAAGCTGGCTACAGGCTTACCACCTCCTCCACGGCAGGCTTGAAAACACAAGGGAACATTCAGTTTGGTCACGCACCATTTTATAATACACAAGCACTAAGTTATTTCATCAATACAAGTGAGCACTTGCAGTCCACAGCCCTGCAAGAGGTATCTTTTTTCAGTATAACTCAATTATGCCCAATTGTCACTTTCCATGACACATTCGCATTGTAACGACAATGTTCTCTGCTTGACCTGCAGCCAAGCCACAGGAGGCTAAAGCTGCAAGGTGTGCACCTTCAGCCAGTGTCAGCCACAATCTTAGATGGGCCATTCGCTTTGGCCTTTAGCCCCATCATCTACAACAGGCAATTATTTTTTACCATGCCTTTTTGCCAACTATGATGTACTTCAAATGCCTGAAGGGTACCACGTACTCTGCATTCTAGGATGACTCACCACAGCTCAGTGATATAGCACACACTTTTGCATGCAGAAGGCCCCACATTCATTCTCTGACACCTCCAGTTCAAAAATGAATCTCAGGGAGCAAGCTTGAGAATCAGTGTGCCTCATCACAAGGGGAACACTGTCAGAGTCCAAGCTCAACAGAATAATGGTCTGACTCAGAAAAAGGCAGTGTTATATATTAACTTGAAACAAGTGGATGAGTCTTCCCTATAAACTTGGCTCTCCTGCATAGAGCCCTGGGGATTTTCATTTTAGGGGTATACCATGTACTCTGTTAAGACCTCAGTCCTTGATGCAAGAACCATGAAAAGTTAAATTGGTTTTACATGTGGAATGCAGACACTGCCTGCTATAAACCAGGGCTCCTATCTGGTTTACCTGACTAGGGCACAAGGACAAAAAAAAATCCATCTTTTTCAGACATACCAAAAAATTATCACCAAACAATTTGCAAAGATACTAATCACTTCCATCCACTCTGATGGAGAAAACCCAAAGCAGGCCCTACTTTGTAAAAAAAAAAAAAAGTCATTCCTGCCCCTCTTTCATAAAAAGAAGCAAACTGTGGGATATGCTTTGTCTGTTCCCTTCCAGTTGTTTTCTCTGCAATGACAGAAGTAGTAATGCACTCCCACTAATGCTAAACATTTTTAGAATTTCCTCAGGAGGAAGGTGAGGAAAGATCTTAACCAGCTTAATGACATGAAGTCCTTATGTCCCCTCTGTCACATGGATCCATTCCACTAACCCAAGATACTGCAACTCCCCAGGGTCATAATCATTTGCAGAGGAATGAATTCAAAGACCTTGCTGTGTTACTCTGGATCAGTATGGAAATGGACAGTGTAGCATCTCTGAGACTGAGAGAAAGAAGCTGGTAGCATAAGTTTTCATAGACTTAAGACTGCTTCATTAGATGCATCTCATGAAGTAGACTTACATCTACAGAAGTTTATGTTACCAACTTCTTTCTCTCAGTTAGTCTCGAACGTGCTATAAGATCCCTTTGGTCTGCACAGGAATGATCAACCAATTTTTACGGCTGCCAAGAAAAAGACACTGCAGGAAAAGCACGTTCAAGTATCAGAACTGGTTTCTCAACGTTAAGACAAATGGCCAGCAGAACAACTGATATATACTCAGAGTAGTTCGTCTTTGCTGGATTCTTGTCAGGATGAATTCTGAATTTATACCGGTTAAGGTGCAAGCAGCAAGAGAGGACAAAGGGATATAAGCTTAGTTCTAGCTGGTAATATTTAGAAGGAGAATCTTGTAAGATTCAGGCTTCCAAGTCCTTTTCTGTCACAGGAAACATTATGACACAAAAAGGAAGAAAAGGAGGACCTACCTCTTCTCCCTCCTCTGAATGGGTTGAAAGCTGGTCATGCTGGATAATCTCAGCATCTTCTTCAGTTGGCCCATTGCCCACTCGGATTCCGCCAAAGTTGAGTGTTCCCTAAAGCAGGCAACAGAAAGAGAACAAGAAGAGACATACAAATGGTCCATGTTTTAGTAAGGAGTTGGCATGCAGGTCAATGGTGAGAGATGGCCATACTATGAGACAAGGGTCAACACACACCCCTGTGACATGAATTATAAGCACCAATACAACAGCAGCATAGACCAACAGATGTGACCAACATAAAAGTGCTCATGTGTAAATCTTATTCAGTGGAACAATAATTATGAAAGAACACTTTAGGCCACAAAAACGTTTTGGGAATGAGCAGGTGCTGTTCAGTTTTCCAAATCAGGCACTACAATGGTTAAGTTAATCTTGATCCCTGTTCTTTTTTTCTTTTTCTTTTTGTTGTTGTTGTTAAATGCTACAGATGTAGAGCATTTTAATGGAAGATATTCAACACTTGCATCATACCATGGTCTGTTTCCACAGCTACTTCTTCTTTGAAAGAGCCCTATGCCTGTTCAGCAAAGTATCCAACAAAAATTAAAACTGCAAGTATGACATTCAACAAAGGCAATAGCTCCACCGACATAGGACCTTTCAAAATGGGATCAGAGGAGGAAGATAAAGAAATAATTGGGGGTGGGAGGAAAGAGAGGAATAAAAGGAGAAGAAAAGAAAAGCCAGGAAACAAAGCATTCAAATATTTTTTAAAAAAATATGACACATTTGCAACGTAAGCAAGATACTCTCATATTCCCTGGAGAAAGATGCAGTGAATAACATATGGACTAACAAAGTCTAGTAAACACTCTTGTTTCGTATGGTTGACACTGACTTCCAACCACGATCATCACCACCACGCATGGAAACTCAGCCATGCCTTTACATGGGAGGCCCAGTCTGCACAAGCCACTCCTTTTTTGGCCATACACTCAAGCCATCTGAGACTCACAACTCTAATATGTGCAGTCATCCCTCAAAATTAAAATGAAATACTCCATGCCTTAAGAAGCCAAAGGGGTCTCTGATGTTTTTGTTTTGCGATGAAATAATTTACTTTACACAGACCTGCCTGTCAGTATCCAGTGCTTAAAATAATAATTAAAAAAAAGATATCAACATGAGTATGAAGAAGACCCAAGAAAAGCTAAATACCACATGCTGGGAAACCTCCATAGAGTGACTATGAGAAATCCATCAGCCCCTGATAACCCCACCTCATCTCTGGGTGAGGTTCTTCTAATTTTACTAAATGTAACATGCAAGCCTTGATAGGTGAATATCGCCTCTGTACACAGGAGGTAGTACAAGCATATGTTGAGAAGATGAGTACCTTCATGTCAGGATTATACGTCCCTAGAGGATTCTGGTTAGCTGACAGAAACAGAAGGTTGTCCCAGATGAGCTTTCGCTCTGACTCAGCAAGGCAGCTCTCATGTTTTTAACCCTGCCCTTGCAAAACTGAGGTTTAGAAACACCTACCCCATCAAACACAGAGGATGCTTGAGATACTGAATTTTGCATAGTACATCCAATTCCAAGTGAATATAGTAAGAATGAAGACAATACCAAATTTACTAAGTTACCAGGTAAGCATCATGACTAATTTTATATTGGTAATCATGTGTTTTGTCCCAAGAACACATGTAGCAACGTACAGGCATGGCACTTGCAGAATATTACTATGACTTTCAGGATTGCTGTAGCAAAACAATTGATCATAAATAAGCGTTCATCCTCCAGCAATCAACAAACAGCATAAAAATGGACACTGATAGCTCAGCACACTGTCACATGAATCCCCCAAAGTGTGCATTAAATAGTGGATAGCAAGAAGTTGGTGAAGGCCAAAGATGTATATCAGAAACAATGGGACTGTTGAGGGGACACCACCATATACAGACGTTTGAAAACATGGGATGCAAAATTAAAAGTGGATTGAAGAGAAAAATTCTGGGCAGGATCATGAAATAAGATGAGGGAGTTCACAGAAAAACAGGGAGCTATGCAAAAAGCAGGGGCTGTTGCATCTGGAAGGGGGAATTTTTTACAGTGGAATGAAAAGATCTGTTTATTCTGCAGTAGTGATCTTCAAATTGCTGTGGGGAATTCTGAGGTTCCTCAGAGGCTGACTGGGGGAGAAGAATCCTGAATAAGATCCATAATGGCAGACATGGTACCTGTAGAGACAGTTTATCCACCACCGCTGATTTTCTCTGCAATGTATATATAGAAAGGAGTGCTGGTTATATTCCAGAAACACTCTCTCTCTTATTCACACACATATACACACCCACAACTTGTTCAGAGGGACAGTAAGTCCCAGCAAATTGTTCAACAATCTCAGCACACTCTAGAACAGGACTGTGGAACTTTTGGTCATACAGATGTTTTGAACTACAATTCCCATTAGTCCTTAGAGTTGGTCATGCTGATTGGAACATCTGGGAGCTGAAGTCTTAAGCATCTAGAGGACAAAATGTTACCCATTTCTGTACCAGAATCCCACCAGAATCCCCTATAATACAAGCAGAGAAGTTCCTTAGCATACAAACCAAATAGTTGGGGGGAGGGGGAATCCACCACAATATACAGTTGCAACATCTCCTTTGTGCATTTGAGGGCAGAATTTGGAATGCATGAGATGGCTGGAATGTATCTTTCCGAGGAAAGAACCACTGTGCTGATCCTCCTCCTCTGAGCAGATACTTTCCAAAGCCCCAGGGCACCTTCCATTCTCGTCATGTGCAACATTTGGTATCTTTCAAACCACTCACTGTTGCAGCCGCTGCTGCTTCTACTGCCTGCGGGCTCTGAGCTGGGCTGACAGGGGGGTCCACGGGCTGCCCTTCCTGATAGCGAATGGAAGGAAAGAAATGGGGAAGAGAGAAGAAAAACAAAGAGAAAAGAAGGGAGACGAATGGAGGGGTCATGGGAGAATGAGATGGTCAGAGAAGGAAGAGGGAGCGTCTTTAACTGAGCAGCACTTTGAAGGGCTCTTGCATCCTAACAATCGCCTGACATATACGCTTGCCATACAAACACTACAGCCACAAGCTAGGGGCAGATCTCTGGAGAATCACACTGGCAGATTGCTGTGCTTTAAGTCAAGCATCACCAACTACGTGACAACTTTGGCTAACCAATTCTTATATCTCTACCGATGGGCTTAAGTTGCACAAACCATCAATGCAGTGGCACTCAAAGTCAGTCAACATTCCTCTCAGAGGACTGGATTGAAAAAAAAGCCACACAAGTTCCACACACATAAGAGGGCATTTGGTATTCTGTTTCCTGAATACAACAGCCCCCTTCCTCTCAAGTCCACATAGCAAGCCTCTTCTAAAACCAAAGAGAATTTCAAAAGGTGCCTGTGACGCAGGGGTCTGCCATTGAAGAGGTTTTTTTTTAAAACAACTGGACTAGACACATTTAAAGCAGCTCTTTTGACCCCAGCCACTGTGTGGGGAATGTGTGCATTCAACTTAGGATTTCAGAAGATTCATCCAAACGACCAAAAGCCATCACAAGTTGTTGCCAGTCTGATAAAGAACAAATGTCATGCAGAATGTAATTGCAATGTTAAACTTGAGATTTACTTCCAGATAAATAAGAGTTCTCTAGATGCACATCAACAGAAATTTGGATTGAGCTCCTAGAATTTGAATACGTTATAAAGATTCCTACTAAGAAACAAAGCAAAAGAGAGTTACCCACCAAGTGCTTTTTTCGGAGGTACTGCTGGCGAAGAACCAGTGGTTTGGCAACCAGCATCCATGGCACACACAACATTGCTACCACCACTAGGAAGCACTGGAGACCTTTCTGTGAGGAAAACAAGACAGTATCATAAACTTGCAATTATATTCTCTCTGGTTTACAGATTTGGGGGCACAGAGGAGCATGTCAGCAACTAAAGTCTACGGCTGAATGAATAAATCCCACCACCCCTCACCTTGAACGCTTTCAGGGGAACACACGGATTCTTCCCTGTCACAGGGTCTAGAAATCTGTTTTAAATTCAAATTCAGATTCTAAAATAAAACCACCTGCTGACACCTGATCTTGCAGAAGCCATACTGAAACAAATGGAAGCTCCTATTTGGTTCAATGCTGGCTTGCATGGAAGTTCCCAGAGCATAGTACTCAGTCTATTTTGTGGTATCAAAAGGAAATTTAAAGTTCTAGCCACTCCTCTCGCATTCTTAACTTCTACTGTGCAAAAAGCATGCATCCTGCAATGCAGTATTTGTCTCTTCTACACCACCTACCTGTCCCTTATAAAGCATCTTGCCATGGGGGTCATAGGAGAAGACAAACATGTTGATGAAGTGGATGAGAAGGCTGGGTGCATCCTTTGAGGTCTTAGCATCATAAGCTGCCCACTTATAGAAGATCAGGATGACCAAATAGCCAAAGAGTGATGCCATGAAGATAATTTCAGGGATAAACCCAAGGTAGATATTCAGAGGTTTCTTAAAATAGCTACAGAAAAAGAGATACACACTGTTTTTTAGAAAGAATGGAAACAGTACATTCCCTCACTATGTGACAAAATAGTCTGGCTTTCAGAAACGCTTGTCCACCATTACCTAATTTCTCAATAAAGCACAACCCAATAACTTTCAAGAAACCCTGAGGCTCCTACCACACTGCTTTTGACACATCTCTGGTCCTCTGTCCAGAACTCTTTGCATCACTAGGTGCTTCTCAAAAATCCACAGTGGTTTGACTCTTCAGTGGGATTTCCTTTTTCTGTTTTCTCTTTTTAAACCACTGTTTTTTCCCCCTAAGATTACAGATTTTAGTGTAATACGAAGATGGCTGAAACATCAGGAGTGAGAGAAACAAACGTGTAAATCTTTATTATCATTTGTGTCACAAGGTCACTGCTTTGGGCAAAGAAGAAGCCTGACTTCATCTACTAGTCAAAAGCATACTCAGATCTCTGAATATGAGTGACAATGCTTGAGAATTTCTAGATCAAGCCATCATACAAACATTTTAAATGACACATACGCGCGCGCACACACACACACACGCACACACACGCACAGCCCATATTATCATTAAAATGTACTGCTTTGCTTCCAGATGAGCTGGATAGGGCAATTCTAGATAAGAAGCACAAAATGACCACAAAAAAAAAAATACACTAACTGCAACTCATTTATTAGTGGCTCAAGAATGAGGGAAACCATGCAAGTGACATCTATCAGAGTGGGAAAGATAAGTATCAAACAGATTCTAACTTAGAAAAGAGGCATTTAAGTGAAAGTCTAAAAGCCACATACAATCTGAATATCTATGAAAGCAAGTGAGTGATGTGGGAAAAGAGAGATGGGGTTTAATTCTGAGTTTACACACAAGTTAAGTAAGCTGCAATTTTTGTGTGCCAAATTATGAGGGGCTTCTAAGGTTAGCTTTTTAACCTAAATTTCTGTTTATGTTAAAATATTACTGGAGTCTCTTAATCTTGACATAGCTTCTTAGGGTCTCATGATGTCTCAGTGTGGCCCTGGCTCCATTCCTCTTCTCTGCCTAGCACAGTTGTTAAAAAGAAAAGGCCCTTCTCCACGAACAGCTCAGAAATATAGTGCTCTATCCCAGTTCTGCCAAGATCCCACAGGTTAGTAAACATTTTTTGCAGATTAGTAACTTTTGCAGGTTTATTTAGAAGACTGCTATAAAATTACATTAAGAGTGTACAAAAGGGAGTGTACAAAAAGGGAACTTACTAGAACACTGATATAAATTTACATAATACTGGAACAAAGGAATCAGTGATGAATGTCTACGATACGTATTGTTAAAGACAGAGTTGTGGGGCTGTTTTTTTGTTTTTGAATTTTAAAGAAAAACTAAAGAGGACATAGTGGAATAATAAATATGCAGAATAATTATGCTGGACAACTGGGACTGAATGACTATCACAAGCAAAGAACTGATTTATGGTTAGGTATAATGTAAGAAGAGCCTATGATTGATTCATATATTTTTATCTTAGGATGATCATGATTTTCATAGTTTAGTACAGGAAGCGCACACTCACATGTGGTTGAGCAGACTTAGTATGACCCCAAACGTCATGTGGATGATGCCCAGGACGACTGACATCTTCATTTTAAACGAGTTGAGGAAGGTCAGCTTGTTGGAGGCAATATTCCATATCTAGCACAAAGTCAAAATAGAAGTATTAGAATTAGAGGTGGAAGAGAATAAAGATACTCACAATGGAATACCTTCATTGGGCCATAACATCTTCAGCTTCAGTATCCTTTGAAACAGCACTCTTTTCTTCACAGTGCATCCTTAGGTCTAGGGGTGACATATTCCTTCACGTACTTCAGTCTGTGGAGCTAAGACATGAGTGGCAGAAGTGCAGCCTGCCCCAGGCTGTTTCTGTGGTCTGTAGTCCCTCCAGAACTCCCTAGACTGCCCTTTTTCTGGCAAAAAGTACGAATGGCTTTCCTAGAAGCCTCTAAGAGCAGCAATTCACCTCTGAAATAGGTTGCAGAGACCTCTCCCTTGCATTAATGCTAGAAAAAGAAAAAGTCCACTTCCAGTTTGGGAGTGGAGTCTCCTTAGCAATCTATGTCACCCCTGAAAAGATCTTGGGGCATGAAATTGGACTCTCAGACCTGGCACATTTTCCCCTCCTCTGGTGAACTAAAGGAATAATTTTAAGGCAGCTACAACTGTATAAAATGGAGATTTTGAATATAAGTGTTTAGAGCATAAAGCAGATTCTAACAATCCAGGTGAATTCCCAGACCTCTTAGGATACCTTCAAGGGCTCCCTGCCTCCATCTTGCAGGCTCTGGTCTTCCCTTAACGCCATTACTCTGATGCCTTAGCACTAACATGCAAAGTGAGTATCATTAAGCTACATTCTGTTTAACAGAAGTGCCTTGTCTCACTTCTTTCTAGCTGACAGATTCATGGCATTCACTGGTAAGATCTGGAGTCATCCCAAAGTGATGGGGCAAAATTCTGGACTGCAGCACGCGTTTCAGTGCCTGTTAACATGTGAAGTGCTTCCTGAATGTGATACAGTAGCAAATCAGAAAGTGAGATCTTTAGCTTAGCTTTTACCTGACAGAGCTTCTCCCTTTTGAGTTCATCATTTGCAGATAGCACATTACATTAAAAAATGCTGCCTTTCAGACTCAAGTAGCACAGTCTAGTACTATCGCTTTATTCTGAATCACGTCCTGATCAGCTCTTGATGTGCAGTGAATTAATAACCATTCTCATAAAAGCTGTTAGACCTATCACCCTCACACCATTAATTACGACCACAAGTTAACAAGTCAGAAAAGATATCAACAGACATAAGGAAGGCAATGAGAGACTGGGGAAGAAATTAGAAGTGACAAAGCAGAAAATGAAAGGGAAGGAACAGAAAATGAATGCTCTTACCGGATCGATGCCAAAGGGGTATGCTCCGCCAAAGACACCTTCAATGGCAGGATCAAGCTGAAGCACAGGATACTCCTGAAGAAGAGCTTCCCTGCATGGAAAAGAGCATGAAGAAAACTTGAAAGGGAAAGCACAGGGACAATAATTTTACTACATGGTGTCAAGGAAGGAAGGAAAGGCAGCACAACTTTAAAAATTCTGCACAGAGAAAGTGTGTGCTGCAAAAGATGCTACTATGTTGCTGTCCCATCCTCTTTTCTGATGCTCCACCCACACCAGCTCAAAACACATTGCTCAGACCACCCTGCCAAGCATTTCCACGGCTTCTGCCTTCACAGGCATCACATCACTTACGTCCAGTTTGCTTTGGTGAACATCGGCCGAACACTCCAGGAAGAGCCAAACATATTGAGTGACTTTGAGAAGCAGTCATTATAAATCAGGCCAGTGTAAATGGAAAAACTGCCCATCAATAGAATTATGTACCGGCCACTGAAAATGGTGTTGAACATCTGAAAAATTAACAAGTTAGAGAAAGATAATTTGGGGTGGGCAAAAGGAAAGAGTACCTGGAGGTACAGGTACATAACCAAACACTGTGTCCAAAAACAAAGCAAAATCAAAAGACACTACAGTCCCAAGACCACTTAATAAATATCTTTCTCTGTTTCATTCAAATGTTTAGGTGCCCCTCAGGTCTGATCTAGGGAGACACTGAATATACTGGGAATGCCTGCTAATTGATGAAGTAAGAAAAAAATCTTAGAACTTTCATTGATTTGTTAGGGAGTCTAAATCTCTTTCAAAGTTGAATGTGAAAGCAAATTCTGAGTAAATCTAATTTAAGAAAAATGAAAGTTATGCATATTATCATCCCTCGCTTTCTTTGGCTCAAACTCTAGCTGTCATTGCATGTATCTCAGAAGTCACTGGCAGTTTCTGAAACTTTTCTTGGCTCAATTTTTAAATGCTCAGAAATAAATCCTACAGGAACTACCAGTCAGAAGGAAAAGATCTCTTCATTCGGTCAATTTGATCATATAATGGACCAAAGTTCTTCACAAACAACCAGAGACTACTTCCCATTTTTGCATTTATTCCTTCCTTACAACCTTGCTTGCAACCTTGCTGAGGCTGGTTTCATTACCTCATTGTCGCTTTTCTGTGACAGAATTCGGCTCTCTCTGATCACCATCCACACAGCAAAAAGTGTCATAAGAATTCCATGGCCAAGATCCCCAAACATCACAGCAAACAGGAATGGGAAAGTAATGATTGTGTATGGTGCTGCAAAGGATGCAAGGGTGAAAATTAGCACATGAGAGTACAACACAGAACATCTAGTGGGAAAGGAGAATCCACTGACCAGTGTTGGCCCCCAGTAAAGCCTGCCTGTCCAAGCAAACTACCTGCAGCATGGCTTAATGTACTCTGAAGATCATTTGCTGTTATCTTAAGTAGGGCCATTTCTGCTGTTACAGTGCTATTATTCCACTTCCAACATCCCATGGAATCCTGGGGATTGAAGTTTAGGGAGGGGCATTTAGAATTCTCAGCCAGGGAGCTCTTTGGCCTCAGTAAACTAGAAACCTCGGAATTCCACAGGATGTTGAAAGTGGAATGATAGCGATATAACAGCATAGTGTGGAAATGGCCTAAGAGTTAGTTTAGGCACCAGACATAAGAAAATGCTTGTATGTTTCTATAAATATCAGATATTTAAGACATACTGAAATCGAAATCTTTATGGTTTGGGGACACATGCACACTCACCTTCCTATAATTCCTATTCCAATAATTTCCTGAATTTGTGTTGTTGTTTATGTGAGTTTTCAAATCATTTCTGACTTTCAGCAACCCTAAGGCAAACCCAGCATGGGGTTTTCTGCGGCTGAGTGTAATTCACCCAAGGTTGCCTGGTGTGTTTCCATGGCCAAGGAGGGAATTTAACCCTGGTCTCCAGGGTTGCAGTCAAACACTCAAGCCACTACACCACACTGGTTTTCACAACAATCTTCTCTTTTCAGTAAGGCATTCTATGGGATGCAACTTGCCTATTCTGCCCAACCGATTTCTGCTTAAACTGTAAAACTGGACATTCTTTCAGGAGCCAATGTTGCTTCAGAAAAAGCTTTACTCACAAATTGGGTCGGGGAGAAAACTTTAATAGATGACAAGACTTCTGAAAACAGAACTCATTGTGTGAGGAAATGAGCTTCATGCTGCTTCCAATTTGATTAAAAAGCAAGCTGGCATAACAGTTCAGCTATTTCTCCTTCTCCGTGCTCAGATCAGCTGTAACATAGCTTTCTTCCTCTTTCGCAAAAAACCAATCCATCTGCTTTAAGGAGGCTATTATCCTCTCATAATGAGATACTGCATTAAGCAAAAGACTCTGCATCCAGGGTGAAGAGACAGCATGAAAAGCAAAATTAAACCGGTAAGAAACTTCCTCATCTCTGATTTTTGTTGTTATATGCTGTCTTAGAATGACTTAAGGTAAAGATTTGTGACTGACAGTGACTCTGTGGATGACAGTCGTCCAAGAGAGCAAGCTATTAACAGCCCTACTCAGATATTGCATATTTATGGCAGTGGCTTCTTTGAGTCAATCTATCCATAATGCCATCTTACTCTTTTACTACTGTCTTCAACTTTACTCAGCATTATCATGCAATTTCCAATGAGTCATACCATATCATAGCATGACCAATGTATGGTAGCCTTAGTTTAGTCATTTTAGCTTCTAGTTGAGAGTGCAGGCTTATTTGCTCTCTATTCATTTGTCATCTCTGACTTACAGTGGGCCCTCAGTATCCATTGCGGTTTGGTTCCAGAAGTCCTCATGGATATCAAAATCTGTGGATGCTCAGGTTCAATTATATACAATGGCATAGCAAAATGGCACCCCTTATATAAAATGGTGAACAACCCAAACAAGTGCCACAGAAAGTCTGAGGATCTGTGAAATGGCAGGAGGATACAGGGGACTGGCTCTATTTTTTTTTTCAAGTGCTCCTATATCCTACCGCATGTGAACTTAGCATAACTGCCTGCTTTTAAAAAAATCCTACGATAAAGTCATGGAGATGCAGCATGCCAACAATTACATGCTGTGGCAAGTTGAACCTGCAACAAAATGTTGTGGTTAACCCTCTATTCAGGGTTGAGCCATATCATTTCTGGGATATCCATCTCCCTTACAATTCCCTCTTGTTTTCTTCAAGGGAAACCTGCAACAATAACGCCGCAGCATAATGGGCATGATTCAAGCCACCCCATTTCTCATCCTTAACACCAGTCAAGTGCTTAATAAGCCTACTGAACTGAGCTATTGAGTTAGTTCCTACCTGGCTGTTTCCAGTTGTTCCCTGCCCCTTCAAGATTTTCTTTCTCTTTTTACAAATACTCCTACAAACCTTGAGATTTCCTCACACCTGCTGACACCTCCCTCTTAGATGTGGATAGATCCATTTTAACAACAGAAAAAGCCATACTACATATACATATATGTATATGGCATATATGATAAGGAGAAATGGCACACCCCATACTTAGAGGCAGTATATCTCTATCTATCACAAGCCATAGATACTTTCATCATGCCCTGTTTTTAGGCTTCCTAGACCATTCAGAGCACTGTGCTGTCTGGACTTTTCACACTAGACTCTGTGTGAGTGTGTAGATCTTCTGCAAGTACTCTGTTAACAAAAAGGTTTGCCCCTGGAGCCAGAGATATAAATGTTTATTACAATATCACCTCAGACAAATGGATACAACAGTTTTACTGGAAGAAGTGCCTGGTGGCAAAGAAGCAATCATCTCTGCATTTATGCAGTATGTGAAACTCTTGGAGTGTATTATATTCTTGTAGACAATCCCTACAAATCATTTTTTGTGGACTGAACTGTGTCTTTACTTTTGTTTATGTTATTTTTGCTACAGTTGCATAATATTTTATAAGTGATGTTTTTATGTTTTGGTTTAAAGATGACCTTTGAATTTTTCCCTTCATTCTTCCATGAATCATTTTGAGCATCCTTATATTTTAAAAAAAGGTTATAAACTCTTTGAAATTTACTATTTAAGTAATTAAATTCTGTGCTCCCTATGAAGCTCATGAAGGGATGACAGGATAATGGGAAAGTGCTGATGCACTAAGAGGGGGGAAGGGAGTTCTCCTGGTACAAAGGCCCTCCTTCCCTGAAACCTACCTAGTGTAGTGGCAGAAAACCCTTTTGTGTCCTGCCACCAATGATCTACTAAGCAGTGGCACAGGGTGAGCTATTGTGAGGCAAAAGAAAGAGGTCAAAGATTTGCAGAATACTAAGCTCCCTCATTTCCTAGATGTACCCTCAAATAGGTCTGTCCTCTATGTCAGGTCAGACACTGGTATTATTAAATTCTCTCCTGCTGGAGACAGCAAGAGGGAAACCGAAAGGAAGAGAGGACAGAAAGAAGTAACCAGTCTCTCCCCTCTCCCTGTGCCTCAGCCAAAGTGATTAGGCATGGCCCTGGAGATGAGTTGCCAGGGCCTATTCTACACTTCCTAAGTTTCTCCAATGCTACAGAGAATTAAGTAGCCTCAAGCCATTATGTGGACCCATAACGAAACAGGGAGAGAAAAGAATTGTTATTATTTGTATACCCTTTGCTAAGAAGAAGTTCCCAACCCACTTGGCCTCATGCACACACACACCAGCCTCGGATCTCTTCTATACATTCAGGGTGCTGCAGTCCATGGGACGAGGGAAGAGACAGAACTGGTTTCTCTAATAATATATCAAGATTAGAAGGAAAGACTGCTTTGCTAGCCCATATACATTACCTGGATTGATCTCACGGTAGGTTCCAATGCCATAGGCATCTACTATATTTTGAAACCCAGCAGTGAACTTGTTGGTCTTGTTGTATGTAGGGGGTGTTTGGTTGGTCTGCATCCTATTTAGGATGGAGGGGACGGTGGATCCACTGTGCTCCTGTTATACACAAACAGGCAAGATGGTAAAGAACAGGACTTGCAGTAAACAAGAAGACCTAATATCTCCCCACAGTTTCTTTCTCTGTCTCTCTCTCTCTCTTTCACTCACACACACACACACAAACACACACACATACGTATATAGCTTTGCCAACTATTTGGAAAGAGGTTGCGGGTTGTCATTTGAAAGTTCCCTGTAGTATTCCCTTTTGGTTTTAGTGGATTCAAGTTATGTGAAAAGGCTTCCTCCAAAAAGGATTAAGAAAAAGAGATCAGACAGAATTTCCTCCTGAGCCTCAACCAACAAACTCATTAGTTTGTTGTCTCATCAGTTATTGTCCCAGCTAAATGTCTTAACACTGTATGTTTTTTTAAAAGTCTGAGCATTAAGTAAAAACACACATACAAACACACACAGTGAGTGACAAAGTAGCCAGTGTGCTCTTAGGAAAAGGAAAAGCTAACCGATCAAAGAATTTCAAAACTAGAAAGAGTCAGTTGTTCTCAGGTAAAAGGAGATACTGTCCAAACCAGAAAGGGAATCTATGCCATGGGTGTGTTCTTTTCAAAGGCTAAAAATCTAGGCAAGCACCCTCTTCAGTAAGAGCTCAGGAATGTGGACTAAAGGCTGTGGACATATTTCGAGTGAAAGCACTGCATTCTCCTCCTGTTGCAAGATGGGGAGGACAAGAAGAGAGCATTTTAAACAAGGAGTCCCATGGTAGTGTGGCCCTTTAAATGGGGTGATGTAAAAGTGCCACACAAGGATTTAAAGGAGAGGTGAAAAACAAGAACACAACTGTGTTTGCCACAGTGAAAGCAGTCCCTCATGCACGTAGGCAGGCAAAGAAGCATGTTACCACCCTTCTGCAATCCTGTTCTGACATCTCTGCTCCCAAAATGGGTTTCCCAGTAAGAGAAGCACATTTTGCTTCTAAGACAAAAATTTCTCTGCAATTGTTTTGGCTGAAATTAGTCTGAAAACAAATTCACCTAAAATGTATGATAGCAATGGTTTTAGGGCAGAATTGGAAAGCTATACGTCATACTCACTGTGCCACGCCTGAGGGCAAACTGAATGGAGTCAAGGTCAGCAACGGGACACCAGACTTCAGCAATGAGGCATTTCTGGGTCACATCAATATTGCAGAGGTTCAGGGTGTGGTAGATTGCCTTCATCTTGCGCACCTTTATGAACCAGACACGGACATTCTTTGCAGCAGCCTGCAGGACCCTCTGCCGATGATCCTCCGTTTGGTTTAGCACCTGCCATAGCAAAGGGAGAAGGGGGCCATGTTTTCTAATGCTAGGCACAGGGCTTTATGAAACATAGCCTTGCATTCATTCACAGCTAGAACTAAGATTGCGCTGTAAAAATGAATATAAAAATCAGGAACTAAGACCATTGTGCATAGTACAAAATCTTTACTCAGAAAGAAAAGAAATAATGATATAGTTTTAAGATTTGTTGAATTTGATAATATTATTGTTTGTTTAAACTTTGCTTTGAATTTTATCAAATGTCACCTAGATAATTCACCTCCCCACACAAACTAGGTTGTCAATATCCTTAAAGTGAATTGTTTATTCTTTGTCTAAGGAGAAATGAAAGGAGTATATGAAGCATTTCTTCTCCACCCTATAGTCTATGGAAATACTGCACGGTTCCCTCTGACATAACACACGTTAACCTTTATCTCTGCATTCACAGAAGCTACACAGTCATTTTCTACACTCTCTTTGCTCAGCATTTAGAAAGCCAAGGTTCATAGGATGTTCAGCCCTCACTAGACAATGAATTATTTCCATGGTATATTTCCATGATAAATGCACACAGTCCTTCTATATCAATAAGATATTCATCTGAAGTCCAAGCGAAGCACATAAAAACTACAAACTGTTGAAGAAGATGGGAGTGGGAAAGACCACTCCTGCTCACCAGCTCTACTGTTCCAATCATGTTGTTGCATTTTTCCATGTGTTACCCATAAATAAGCACATTCTTTGCCCCTTCCAGAGCCTCCCTATGATTATTTCAAAGGAAGGAATGTACATTTCCACTAAAGAATGTTTTATCCCTTCCCTACACCTGGTACTACTTGCTAGAAAGAGTACCATAAGGGAAAATAACTGTGGAAATTTGCATGAATGAAGCAGATTTCTTGTAATAGAGGAAAAAATAAAAAAGACCAGATGGCAGTGATGTATTTAAGTCTTTAACTCCAAGTCTCAAGTCTCTACCTTCAAGTCTTAAGTCAAGTCACAAGTCCTTGAAGATACTTTCAAGTCCAGTCTGAAAGCCAACTTTATACCTCAACCAAAATTCCAGAATTATTGGATAGAGTGAAATAAATTCAGTTTTAACCATTTGAGCAGAGTCGGCCCTCCACATCTGCAATTTTGCCATCTGCAGCTTTGGAAGTGGGGAATAAGATCCTATCTTACTCCCCATTACTGAAGATTCAAAAGATTTAGAAGGAAGGATCTGTCTTCCTCAAGCCTCTTGCCTAACACATTCTCTGTTCCCCTCTGAAAAATGCACCCTGCACTCTAGGGGGGCAAGTCTTGTCTTTTGCTCTTAGGAAATGTTTTAGGGGGCTCCTCTGATATGCAGCAGGGACAGGCTGCTGAGCAGTCCTCAAGCCTGCCTCAAGCCCACTGCCTAACCTGTTTGCTGTTCCCCTTTGAGAAATGCATCCACACTTTGAGCTTGAGAGAGATTGTCATGTGACTAGTAGGCAAAAAGAGATGGAGGCACTGTTCAAAGTCATAAGGTTTCTGGATGAATGTGTTATGTTACTGAACCAAGGGCATCAAGTCAGTCATTAAAAATATACAAGTCTCGAGTCGAGTCGAGTCAGCGCATTATTTATGGCTGAGTCGAGTCTTGAGTCGAGTCACTGAAGCGACTTAAGTCCGACTTGAGTCCAAGTCTATCAATTTGAGTCTACTTCACTGCCAGATGGTCTCAGAACTTTTGTTTTTCATTAAAAATAAGATTTATGCCCCAACTTGATCTCTGTGGCCCTCACTGTCATGGCAAAACTCCATCAACATAACTACTCTAGAACCCACAGCAAGACCCTCATTTTACTGTACTTGAAAGCCAATACCTTTACACTCTCTGAAAAACCGTTGAGAGGAATATCGGTATCCTTAATCGCCTTGGGGCAATGAGTATGTAGGCCCTATCATGCCAACATTGATTCTGTTATCAATACTCTTTTCAGCAGAAGCTCTGCCATGTAACATAGGCTGGACAGGAAAAATGCTCTTCAAAGACCTGCTGATTCCAAGTCTTGAGAGATCAAACCTAAAACTTGAACAGAATCGAATAACTAGAACCTAATAATCAACAAATAGTTACAGCAACACTGGCCAGGTCAATGCCTTCCATCTCCTACGAAACATGAGCTACAGTATTCCATATCCGTTAAAGCTTTCTCTGTAGAACAAACTGCAATAGTTTGTTTCCAAGGTTACAAAGCCACAGATGACAGTTGGCAAAACTCCTACTTTCCAAGAATGGGCGAGGTTAGTATTATGGTTTCAGCTGATAAGACATGCTCCTGCACAGTCACCACTGGTTACAAAAGCAGCAAAACAAGATTCAACAGCAACCACAGCCTGCACATCTGCTCCAACAGATCAATAAAAAAGAAACTCACCTCCTGAGGAGCCCACCACTACCTCTCTTCTTTCTTGAATCAAACTTCAAAGAACCATAATACTCTTCATTCATTCAATCACAGCTATCTTGTATCAATTAAAAACAAAGAATACTATTCCTAGATGCCAAGATCACAGAGCAGAATTGTCAAAAATGTTCTGGAAACATCTTATACACAGTGATGTTGAACACTGCAGACAAGTGTGGTACCATCATGTGACAGCTAGGAGGAGGAAGAGCTGGCACTCTCTCTCGCAGCATTTGTCCAAAGCAATATCACCAACTTGGAGTCAGCACATAAAGAGGTTTCTAACTGAGTCACCTATCAGTCACTAGAAAGAGACAGTCCACCAAGACTATAACTCTACTTCAGCCATATATACTAAGATTAGAAGATAGACTGAAATTGTTTGAGAAGATATCTTCTACATGAATGTCCAAAGAATCTGAGACAATCTGATGACAACATAAAAAATTTAAAGGAAGAAAGATCTATGGTTGTGGAGTAAATTTGCTTGGGCCATCTATACTAGAAAGTGCTATAAACATAAAGTGGTCGCACACCATACAGCTCTCATTTGTTGGTTAGCTTGAACCTGGACCATCACACACACAGAGTTCCTATCCTGGGATCTCAACTGTCTGTGATTATCAAAGACATCATAAGAGCCTGTTAAATGGAAGAGGAAGAGGAATGGTTACCTAGCTTGCACTCTCAAGAACTACATAACAGAGCAGTAGTGCAGCACATTTAAAGGGACTACAAAACGTTCTAAGTTCTCATAGAAAAAGGCACAATAGGACCCTGTTTAATGGTGTTTCTAGTTCTAGAAACAACTGGCATTAGCTATCAGATCCAGAACATTTGTCTGTTTAGACTGGGGGTGGGAACAGTGCAACCTTCCAAGTGTTGTTGAACTGCAACTCACAAGAACCAATGATACAGAACATTGGGAACCGCAGTTCAACAATATCGAGAGGGATCCACAGTTCCTATCCTTGATTTAGATAAATGAGCAATACATTCCAGATTACACTTTGGAGGTGAAGACAAACTTCCTGTAAGACATGAAGCCATAGCAGAGAACAATTTAAAGTTCAGAGACAAAGCCAGTATAACTAAGGAATACGAAAAAACCCTCCCTGTCTTATTCCCATCACCACTTTACCATTTGAAGGTCATCAATCCTGGTGTTGACTCCAGCAGCCATTTCCTTCCTCTCCTGTGGTGTTTCTGGGCAGGGATAGAGAGAAGCCCGGAATCTGAAAGACACATGAGCTGCTCAGGGACAAAGAAGTAACGTGACCAAGACAAAGAGATGTACGCCAGGTGAAAGCCAGCTCTACATGAAAAGTGGCTGACAGTAGATATAACACCGTATCAATTGTCTTTCAAAGAAAAAGGATCTCAGGTGAGTTGTACTGCTTGGACTCAAGTGAGAAGCAAAGAATCCCTTAGTTTCAACTTGCTTACCCTTCACAGATCTTCTTGACTCTGTTTTTCAGCTGATCACCTTGGAAGAAAATAATGAACACAGACTTGTGCACGTAGTCACCCTAGAAGAGACAAGAAACTGATGCAAAGAGGAGATTCATGGCAATAACAAAATAATTTTTGGAACTAACCCTACTAAGCCTCAAGCATTAATAATACTGAGATATTAATTAACCAGCACATAGGGTTATTGTTCTTTTACCGGAAAAATCCTGGTTCAGATCTCCCATTGAGCCATTAAATTCTCTGCATTAAACCTTAATCTAGTCTACCCCACAGGGATGTTGTGAGGAAAAAATGAAGAGGAACTGTACAAGTAAAATATACATTCCCTTAGATTTCTTGGAAAAACAGCCAGAGGCAATAAAAACAACAGTGCCTTAGCTAAGACAAAATTTTTACATGGAACATGGCACACAAACATTAGTCTCAGGAGTACTGGAGAAGAGAAGAGACATTTTAGGCTCTTTGCTGTAACAAGAAAGGACTCTCTTCCTATACATCAGCCTCCAAAGAGGGAACAACATAATCTGGGCTATAATGGCGCTATGCCCCTAGAGAACTCAAGGAAGCCTAGCCTAGACATGCATGGCAAAGAAAAATGAGGGCAAAAAAAACACATGCATTCCAGACTTATTAACCAATGGCAATTCTTCTTAAAAATGCAAACAGTACGTGTAGGACCTCTAATCTAGATTAGGATCACAGCAGCGAGCAAAAGGATTAGATTAAAATCAAGGATCCATTTCTGCTATTCATTTTTCTTTAAAACCACTCATAGCCTAATTGCTAATTGCATGAATAACATCTTTTCCTTTTGGATCCCAAATACGGCCAGCAGAAGCCCCATAATGAATCTCAAGCAGAGCTGGATAAATTCTGAAGAATGCCTTAATATTTCTTGAAAGCTGTGAAAGTCCTACTGCTGCAAAACCCACCCTCAGAGTTGTCCCAAACAGCCACATTATAGTCCTTAACTCCACACACCTCAGCAGCCCCTTGCAGATAGATTTTGCAGTGGAAGGACTTCCATGACTTTCAAGAACTGTTTCTGAAACACTAAGGTAGACTTCAAAATTTATCCAGTTCTGTTTCAGGCCCTCACAACTGCTCAAGGAAGGATACCAAACAGTCCCATTAGAGGACACCTAGCTGTGCTTCCAGAGAAAAAGGGAGGGGAGAGGATTCAACTCAGCTGATTAACTTTGAAGGTGCAGACACCTCCTAATGTAATCAGAGAACCCAGGCAGATAAGCTAAGCAGCTAGCCAAGGTTAAGCTTTGCAGTAAACAACAAGGAAGAAAAGAGGTGAATGGAAAGGAACTGATGCCTGTGATGTACTTTGGAGTCCAACCCTTGGAATCTCTAAGGAAGCTAGAGGTGCATTCCACAGGCCGCTGGCTAGGCTCAGATAGCAATTCTCCCTCTTCCTGCATTTGTTCAAACAAGATGCTGAGCTACCTCAATCAGGAAGCTTTTGCACAATCCTGATGAGAATCATAGCACTATGTCCAGACTTACTAGCTGTTAGAACTTCATCCATTAGGGATAGAGGGAGCATGACTCAAAATGCCTTCTCTTGAAGTACAATCCCAGTGTTGTCTTGAATTAAAAATCAGTGGATTACATAGCTTGAATCAATATGCATATGATGCAAACTGGAATAGATTTCCTTATTTTGGACATCAGCAACATGTGAAAGAAGCAAATGAATTAAGATCAAGAGACCCAAAGAGTGGAGCAGAAGATCTCCCTCCTGACTCCTGGACGCCTCACACATGTTTCTCTGAACTTTTCAAAAATCCAATTTTTACTTTAATTGCTATACCCAAGACTCAGGTTTTAAAACAGGTAAGAGCACCAAGTCTGCCTGGAAGGTCACACTTGAAGTAATTGAACCCCAATCCCAGAGGGCTGTCATTATTCAAAGACAAGGGAAGCGTATTCTGTATATGCTCTAAGACAGGGGTGGTCAACTTACAAAAGCAAGCAAGTAGCCTGAAACTTCAGAAGAGCATCCTATCCCTCCCATAGCTGTCACTGGGCAAAGAGAGAGAAGGAAGAAAAAGAGAAAAGAGTGTGGCAAAGAGAGAAAGAAAAAGAGGTGACCCACTTTCCCTATAGTGCTGCCCATCACCAATTCCTGAATGATGCCATCAACAGGAAAAAAGGCCCTTTTCACTCCTAGTCTACTGCTTTGTACATTGCGTGGCCAGGTACACACACTCAGAATAAATTTGGAATTGAAACCTGGTTAAGATTAGTTGATCTCTTCAACCAGGAAAGTTACTCTTATCAAAAATAACATTCTGAGCCATGTTACAGAAACAATAGAGATCCTGATCATAATCTAGCAGTCAGAGGTAACAGTGCCATAATTAAAAGTTATTACATAGTTACAGAATCTGTTAAGCTGGGGTGGTTAGCTTTTGCAGGGCCTGCAGTCAATCTCTGCCTGGTACCTGCTAGAGGTCATGCCTCCACGTACAGAATCAACCAGCAGAGTGTAAAAGTCTCTTTAGGTGAAGAACAAAACATTTTAAAGATGAATTTGTGGTCTAACACCAATGTTAACACCACCAAATTTTAGTAGCAGACTTTTGGACCATCTGAGGTTCACAAAAGAGGCTCTACAGAACCACATGTGGCCCACCTCTAAATTAAGTGGTCATATTAAAAACACAGGGAAGATTTAAATAAATAGAACACCTACCCCAGAGTATGCAAATGCTTATTTAAATCCATCTGATAGATTATTTAGTTCTTCAGCTGATCCATTTGTATTGGATCTTTAAAAATGGCTCACTTTTTTTGTCAAAAAGGAATACCAATTTCTTTCACATTCTGCTACATAAAAAGGGTGTACTATAGAGCTTCAAAGCAAGCCAAGCAGCCCTTTGATTTCAACCCACAATTAAAGTAAGCCTTCTCCCCAATTTACAGTAGAAACCAAGTTCTACTCAACCTTTTGTTAAGAAAAACAATACATTAAAGGTCAGACTGCAAGCTTTTAGCATGTCAGAGCAGGGCAGCTTGCTGTTACATAAATGACTTTTGTACCGTTACTGGGTCTTCCAACGGATTTTCGATTTCAGCTTGACGCAGGAAGACGTTTCCACGACACACCCTCCACAGCATTCTTTCGAAGGTAGGAATCCTCTCACGGCTAATGACACCAGCCACAAATCTGAACACAGTAGAAGTACAAGGCAAAAAGAAAGGACGTAAAGTGTTGGAACAACATACTCATCAGCACAGGGCCTGCAACAACATGGGCCATTTCTTTCAGGGATGTGAAGCCACATTTTGTAGCTGTAAAAAGAAAGTTCAGAGATCATCCTAAACTAAGTAAGTCTGAATCAACAGATCATAGGTTTGTAACTGGCCAGCAAATGAGCAACCATACTTTGCAGTGGGCTTGCAAAACTTATTGCCTGCTACCTATGATTTGGGATGGTGTCTGAATTGACAAGGCATCCTTATAGGTTTTGTTCCATACCAGAAATTGTTGCATCAAGGAGATAACCATGTAATTAAGGAAACAGTACTGACGATGAAGGAAAACAAAAGCTCTATACCTCCTGTACATTCACATGTTCAAACTATGAAATGGCTTCTAAATATGATTACCACTAGCTATAGTCTGGAGTAATGTCGGATCTGAGCAAAAACCGTAAATATCACTGGGCTCTCAGGAGCTTGCTGGAAGATTCCGTCTATTAAAAAGCTGTATCGTCCATATGATGAAGCTCTTTGGACAAGCTTTTGGAAAAAGCGGCCCTAAACCAAGCAGCAACTAAAATTACATTTGGCTCTCATAATGATCAGCCAGAAGCTGACAAATTTCCAAGCGGTGGCAGCTGACACTAGTTCTGCTGACTGAACATGTGATATAGTCACTGGTCAAGATTCACTGACCATATTGCAAGTTCATTCTTCAAAATTCCTTAGAATATGAAATTATGAGATATGAAACTATAGCAAATCAAAAAAAGGTTAGCAGATATCAAGCACAAAGCAAGAAATCACTGTTGCTAAAACGAATAAGTAGTACATACCCCAGTCGCAGTGGGGTTCCTCTTCCCATTTCACTTGGTTCCAGTAGTGATGAGGACTCTTCCAACAAGTCGGGATCCGCCATCTGCTGATGATGCAATTCAGCCTGAATTCACAAATCAATTAATATCTAATGAAACTAGTTAGTGGCATGCAGGGGGATGAGGAACCAGGAGATGAACGAATAGAAGCAGAGACAGAAAAGAGAATGGGGAAAATAAGAGAGAGAAGAGAAAGCTTAATGAAGATATGAAAAGGTGAGCTAGGAATCTGTGGAAAACCAACAGAAAGAAAGAAGCAAGATGCTCATGAAACACATCAGTCTTTTGTGCTGGGCAAAAACTGCTTTGGATTGCAAGTTAAGCTCCACAGAATTATACGCGGAAAGAACAGTTCGCCATTCATGTCTTTGCTGACTTGGGAAGGAGTTTTCTTTTTTCTTTAAAGAAGACTGTTTAAGACTTCTGTCACTTCGTAATACTGTAGAGGGCAGGGAAGATTTGTAACATCGCATGCTATATCTGTCAATGAAGATACTCCAGAAAATGAGGCAAAAAGCAAATGAGAAGTTGCAAGGAGATGCAGACATTATTGGGCCAAGCACTCAATACTACATATACACAAGGCTATACATACTCTGAGTTTCAGGGTGAAGAACAAAAAAGAAATTGGACTGCATCTCCCAACATTCCTCCTCATTAGCCGTGCTGGATTGGACTGCTGGGAGTTCCAGGTTCAGAACACCTGGAGGATTATTTGACTCCCATCCTTGTTCTATATTAAAGAAAACTGGATTTGAAGCCTAACAACTGGAAAAATTCTGAGCTTCTCCTCTGTCTGGTGTAAATTTATTAGGCATTTCCCACTGGATTTTTCCTGGCTTGTTTCACTGTCAGTGACAGCAATTTTTTTTTTTTAGGGAAAAAAGATTGCATGATTTTTAATTATATGCCCAAGGTCAAAAACACCCAAGCAGAATTCTGCTACCTGAATCACACAAATCTGTATGACCTCCTGCTTTGCACAACTTATTACAAAATGTTGTTGTTCCATATAATTAACACTAGTTTTACTAATGAGAGGGAGACAAGGACACTGAAGTCCTAGTTAACAGAAATTAGGAATTCTCTGTGCCTACTGAAATTTCAGCTGGGTTAGCCAGTAGTACACCCAAGCATAGTTTCATAGCCAGAAGGATTTTTTTTTTAATGAAAGTCATGATTCTCAATAGTTTTTCAACCATTACAGAAACTTGCCTAATTCCATGCTTGTAGAGAATACACAGAGCTTTGGTTATATGATCAGGTCTTTTTTGCAAAGTGATCTGAAGAGAAACAAGATCACTTACGGCATGTCCCGCTTTGATGAAAAGCAATTTGTATTTTCTGCAGCTCAGATGGCTCCTCATAAAGTGGAGCAGGAATAAGTACTGGAAAGCGTCCATCTATCCATAAGCATGTGGAGCCTGCTCTCCTTTTTTCTGGTTCCT
Source organism: Cyclura pinguis (assembly GCA_030412105.1). Taxonomy (NCBI): domain Eukaryota; kingdom Metazoa; phylum Chordata; class Lepidosauria; order Squamata; family Iguanidae; genus Cyclura; species Cyclura pinguis. The sequence goes on from CM059604.1 coordinate 94,896,823, forward strand.
CATAAAGAGTATTGATGCCCAATACTCACAACATGCCTCCTTTCAAACAAAGCAAGCATGATTTGCAATATTTTACACAAGTGTATGTCACCTTTGTTGTTACTCAAATAGGTAGGACTATATACATTAATTTCACTCTGTAAGCTGCTGACTGAGAGTCCTGGGAACTTAACTTGCACAACCATTAATGATACAGCTCAGGAAGGATGTTGATGCCACATCTTCAGAGGCAGCATTAACATGACAGCACAGTTAAAATAATTTCTGTCTTGACAGCGCACACAGTAAAGAGAAACATCGTAAAGAAAAGAAGCATACAAAACTAGGGTGTGGGGAAAATGTAAGTGCCCTTTAGATGTGGTTCGGAAGACATACATCAGGCCAAATAACAAGCCACAAGGATAATGTCACAAAACAGGCACGCTGATTTGCCAATCTAGGTGCAGAAGGACTCCTTGCAATAGATCTCAAACTGCAAGATGTGTCAGCTTTTGATAGTACTATGTCATGTTCAGACTCTACAATCAGCCAGGCTTAATCATTTCTGGAGCAACTGGAAACAGCTAAACAAAACACACTATAGACCTTCTGTCTGTGGTTTGTTTATTGTAACAGCTAAACCTAGCTCATCTCTCTCCAAACAAGCCTTCAGAACCATACAACATTGGCTTGTCTAGAAAGAGACAAGTCAGGTGACCAAGCCCAGGCATCACAATAAATAAGGTCCTCGATTTATTTAGCCTCCCCCTTTTGCAACAGGAGTGACTGGGCTGCATGCACCGCAACCTGTCTCATTCCTAACTCTGTTTATTGTGTTGTCTAAACAGAATTATAATAATGTTTCCCAGGCCATATATGCTCTCCCACTCTCCCAATTCCTTCTGTACTCTATAACTATATCCTTCAGAAAACACATTTTTTTAAACAATCTAAACAGGTGTCAGCAACTCAGGATCTTTGTGGATTTCAGCATTTCTTTCAAGTGGCTCAGAGCCACATACTTTCCATAAGATGGAGAGTCTGTGTGCCTAATTTATCACATCTGTTAAGTGTGCAACATCTTCTATGTAACAAAGTCAGGAACTGAAAACATAATTGGGGTAACCATGTTGGCCATGCAGCAAAATACAATAAAATTAAAAATCCACAACACAGTAATACCTTTATTGGATCAACCAAAATGCACAAAATACATCCAGGAAGCTTTCAAAGGTCCACTGGCTTCGTCAGGCAAATATGTTAAAAATTATTCAGAAGAAGAAAAGTGAGTGTTAAGAGTCACAGGCCTACATTTTGAAAGCTTGCTTGATGCATTTTTTGTACTATGGTTGGCCCATTTCATTTTTGTGGAAATCCGAACACAGGAATCATACAATTCTCTGTGCAAAAAGTAATGCATTCTGTGAACTAGCTCAAAGTCTTACATTTATTAATTTTTACCTCTATACTACACTCCTTTAATAATATACATCTGCCTTCATGGCCTCTTCACCCCCTTCTGACTCTGCTACTTTTGTGCCTCCTACTATGCTGAAATTCCCTGATGATTGTGTCTTCACCAAGAAGCACAACAAAGAAAGCAGAAAATAAATGCCACTATACTCCAAAACAGAACTACTCCAACACATACAGAGAAGACACATTTTTCAAATGAAAGATCTTGAGTTGTATTTGCTAATACAAAAAAAAATATTGTTAACATCACCGCTAAGTTGCACTATAGAGAATCATCCATAATTTTAAAAAACCCAAAGGAAAGTCAATAAGATGCAGGAGGATCAGGCTTATTTCAAACCTAAATTACTTCAATAAACAGTTCAGTGTTTAAATAAAAAAACCCTGTGTTTCTTTTGGGTTTGCATCTCTTCCGCCGCCACTTTTATCATGAAACTCCATGGTATACTTTAAAATCTGCTCATAGCAAGGGAAGCCAAAGCCCCAAGGTGAGCTCATACTGGTAGCTATGACATTACTCCTTTTCGAAAGGAACTGAGGGCTAAGGCTAGTTGTCAGTTTCAAGTGCAGCAGATCAATTGAATCCATGGAATTTATATAGGTGCTGAACAAGTTTCTGTTTGATTCAGGGGGCCTACTCTAGATGGATTTGATTTAGGACCCTGTCAGTATCTCTAGTGTCAAATAACAGCAACAATGCCACAACTTGAAAAACGATGCAGAGAAAAAATCCTCAGTCTGCGAGCACCCTTAACAGACAACTCAAGGTCCTTCTGGCACACACAGGTAGCCCTTGAGCAAACAACAAGACTGAACATAGATACACTTTCCACAGTCTTCAACACCTGCAGCAAGGACCACCAATGAGAGGAACAGATGTAGAATGAGAACTAAAGACTGCAGATGGTGAAAGAAAAAGAAAGAAATCAGAGGAAGGAGATGGGAACTGCATGCCATTAACCATTACTTTTCCAGTCTTCTTCCAATCTATTCTGGGGCCCTTATGGCTATTAGATCCAGATATATTTCTCCAGTTTTCTCTGTTTTTCACAAAGCAAGAATATGAAGACCGAGAAAAGGTTCACCAGTTAACACAATCAAAACCATTTCATTTTTTTTTCACATTCAAGAGATAGCTACACCAGCAAGCACTTCGGCAAGGGTCACTCTCTCTCAGCTGAAGATTCTTTAGATCAAAGACTTGCCTTGCAAACCATTTCTTGATGTAAAATTACAAATATTTCACAAACTCCCCCCAACAATTTACAAAGTCTTCAAATGCTGAACACAGTAAGACTCTCTGTAGCAAAAATAAATGGAAGATGGAGCAACAACTAGGCTGTGCCACCTTAAAAAGTTCTTCCTCAAATGCGGATCACAAATTAACCATCGACTGGCTTATGTAAAGTTGTTCAAAGAATAAACATGAAGCAACTCATGACTCTGTGGAAGCTGCATTTCAGTGGAAAGTTACATAGTGCATAATGTTCCTACTGTTTTAGCTAATCTAAACAGTTGCTGGTGGTTCCAAATACTGAAAAAGTTAAAGAAAGACTTTGTGCAGACAACTGCTACTTTCAGCATGTACCATTGTCTATCTTGCACCATTTTCCTTGTGAAACTAAAGGGCAAACAGGGCCCAGTTCTTGGCAACAGATGAGGCGGATGGTATCAGTCCAGAGTGCAAGTAGAATTTACATGCTGAAGTACTTCTCCACACACAAAAAGGTGCTGAATGTAGAAAACTTGCATGTGACCAGAAGATAACATCTCTGTGTGGCAAAAGTATTACATCACGTCAGCCTCCACCTGCCATTTCAAGTAATACAGACTAGACACAAGTTTCTGTTATTCGTAAGAATTAATCCTATGTTTCAGACTTTTTTTACTCACACATGTAGCTTAAAACAGCATTCAGGGAAATTGTGTACCCAGCATTGTCCAAAGGACTCAAAATCATATTACACTCAGTCTGCTGCTGAGCAAGGCATTGAAAATGAGATACAGCTATGATTAAAGCAGCATTTATACATAATCGCCACACCGTTGACCTAAACTCAACATTTAGCAGCCAGTGCTATGTAGTCTCACATATGGCTGTTTTTCAGCAAAACTGGAGAGGTACGACAGTTGAGTTAGTTCTCAAGCAACACAGAAGGTTCAACATTAACTCACATAGGTGTATGTTGCCAAGAAAAAGATAAAAAATAAACCAAGCACAAGTCTCATCGAAATTGGGTGCTTTCCCAAGACTACATTTTTAAGTGTTTTTCCACAGTTACAATGGTTAGTGACTTAATTTTCATTTCCAAAGTGGAAGAAACGTATTTCTGAAGGTGGCAGTTGCCAAGCCAAGCCCAGCCTACTGGCCTGTGACCAGAGAACACCACCCCAAAGATCACAGTCTGCAAACTGATACTCAGCACTTGAAGACAAAGCACCAGACTGATTATCTTCCCCACTGGATCATCCACAAAGCAAGTGAAGCATTGAGACAACAGCAGCAAGAACTTTTCAAACGAGGACGGGGGGAGGGAGAAACAGTTTTGCTTATTTTATGAATCAATTTTGTTTGGAGCACTTAATTAGAAGGCTATTGTGCTACTGGACTGTAAGTTACTGGCCATTAGCAGGGCTCAAATCACCCAAGCTGACCATAAAACATTGCAGTTATCTTCCACAAAGCCTCTTAATTCACTCAACATCTTTAGTGGTTAAGATTTAATAACCTAAATCTAAGTGTGTTCTATCCCTTCACAATCTGAAAGATCAGCCTTTTGCAAAGCTTTATGTGGCCTTGCTTATAGCATTCTTTTAATGATCTCTCAGAAATCCTTTCACTTTCCCTACTGCCCTTCCTGAAAATGTAACAGGGCTGGAAAAATTCAAGACAACTGGTCACCCAGGTGCCTAGAAATTTGGAGTGCATATTTCTTCTAGGATTCAGGCCCAGGGTACATAAGGGCCTCCTAATCTGACACCTAGGTAAGGCTTAGGCAGAGCAGACTGTGTAGTCTCCCGCTCAGCTGCCTTAACACTATCTTTTGAAAAAATCACTGTAGAATAAAAATTAGTATTGCACATTCCGTATGGATACTTGATCTCCTATCCCCTATTGACTATAATGACCAAGACTGGAGATATTCTAAGCATTCAGTCCTCCAGATGCCTGAAATTATGATCCAAGCAACTAGGAATCCGGACAGGTTTTGCCACCCTGTTTTCCAAGACCCACAATGGGCTCTACACCAGACCCTCAAGAATCTTTTTAGAGATTTTACAGGATCAAGTAATTATACTTGACAACTGACAAGTACTGTCTGGGGAGCTTTTCACCTAGACAAGAAACTTCTGGCTACAATAGCAGATAATGAAGCCAATGGGGTGGCCAGCTTGCATATTTATATGAATGATGAAAAACAACTTGTAGAGATTTCTCAGAACCAAAGACAGGCACTTCTGCCCAAAAACTGCAACTTAAACAAGCATTCTCAAGAAGAAATGTGGTGATGATCTGGCCCAGCTGCGTAAGCGGCAAAAACATACGATATTCTGACCTCATCAAAAAATTGCTGAGTTTTGCGCAGTATGAATTTTAATTCTGTCAGTTCTAGGAAGTTCCTTTTCAAGGCTTCCTGGTTGGTGTTGATCTCTTTGAGCTCATTTTCAATCTTCTCAAAGTTTGCCTAAGGAGACAAAAAGGAAAAGGAAACAAGAAATGAGTCAAGGATTAACTGTCAACATTGTGCAGATGTATCTTTCACTGTATGGACCACCCCCAGGGTCACTGAAGCCAAATGCACAAGCTGTACCATACTGCAGACCCTGCTCTTTACATCAAAGATCAATAAAGCCGTCTTCCATAGCTAGAGACATCCTTTATACAAATTATATAAATCAGTTGCTTAACTGTCATTGATTGATTTACTCAAAGTTCCTCTTTCTTAGTGAATCAGATATTCATTTTAAAAAAAGCATTTTCTAGGAATCTGAAATATTTTTCCACAAACACTATTTCAATGAAGACTTGTGACACTGTTAAACAATCTTGCCCAAGCATTTAGGTCAGCCTTCCCCAACCCAACACAACCCCCATTACCCAGCCAACTTTGGCCATGCTAACCGCAATAACGGCACTTGCAGTCCAATATACCTGGACGTTTCAGATGGGGAAATCTGACTTAGATCAACAAAAAGCCCTGCTTTCTGTTCCCTGCCCTATGAGGTTAGACAAGTGGCCATACACAAGGGGACCTTTTTGGTGACTGTCTCCAGGCTCCTGAATTTTCTTCACTAAGTAGTCTGCTTGTCTTCTTCCCTCATGGTCTTTTGGCAGAGTGTAAACATCCTCTCATTTCAGAGAGCCAATGGTGCCATGACAATTTGTCTGCATTGCTGCTATTTAGTTTTTAAAATGTTACACTGTACCGTTTTACTGCAAATTAAAATGTAGTATAACTGTATCTACTGATTATTGTCTTGTCTGCTCCCAGTCAATATCTTGAGAACTTTATACAGGAAAACAGGAGAGAGAGAGAGAGAGAGAGAGAGAGAGAGAGAGAGAGAGATACACACGCATATACATACATATATATTTTAATATATACATGTTAGTAGCATGTATCATATCTTTTGTGAACAGAACCTTCAAAATCTAGATGACTTACACAGCATCCCCTCAGACTACAGAATATTCTCAGACACTCTCTTCACCAGTCAATTTTCCTGGTTATTTCCTCCTGCACCTTAGCTTACTCAGCCCACTGTACAGCAAGTTAGAGTCTTACAAAGCACCAACGTAATCTAAGGTGTGAAGATTTTACAAAGCCCGCTTAGCTAAAGGGTCCTTTACCTCCAAATCAATCATGTCACGAGGAAATGGAACCTCTGGATTCTCACCAGTGTCTGTGATGGGAATATTGGCTTTTTTAATCTCCTTTTCCACAAATCCTGGGGGGAAAAAAACAGAATTGTCATGATGAAGAGATTAAAGCAGGACACGTAACACTATGTGAGAAAGAAAAAGGGATCTCCAAGGACCTCCCAATCCACATTCTACTACTGAACCTCTCCTGTCTCACTCATTAACCCACACACAAATCTCCACAAGTCTCTCCCAGTTCTAAAAAAAAAAAAAAATAAGAGGCACGCAACAAATGTTAAGCTTTAAACATAAAAGGACAGATGAATATTGTATAAACCTTTGTGTCATTTCAGAATGGCTGAGGAGCAATGGTACACATACAGTGTATATATGGATTAGTACAGTGGTTCTTAAACTGTGGGGTGGGACCTGAAGGTGGAGGTGCAAGAAAAGTCAGCCTGCAAGAATAGCAAATGTATAAAAGAAGGGCTGTGTAGGTATGTGTGCTGTTCAGCACTGAATGGTGTCCACAAAACAGCAACACAAAGCATCTTTATGCCTTCCTCCAACTTAGGTTTAGCATAAGTCAGCTTTCCTTTTTTTTACGCTTTTCCTACTCAGCTTCTCCAAACATTCTGATGTTGGCGCAGCAGGCAACCATAAGGTGGTTTCTCAGATGGGGGAGAGGAGAAGAGGCAGAGAGTACAAAAGCTCAGTGTTAAGATGGAGGGCGCAGTCTCTCATGTTGATGTAAAGTGGGGTCAAAAGGTTGAGAACCACTACCTTAGTAAAACTTGCCTGGAGATCTTATTACCATAAGTCACTCTCTTCAGATTTAAGCTAAGCATTTCTGAAAGTTGGATCCGTTTTTGCACAATAAGGGCTTCCCAGACTTCCAGTGGTCACTGAGGGAATCTGTTTTCCTTACACAATCAACATACCATGTAGTTAGCAGTCATACCTTTTTACTAGGTTTCTTATGGTTCTATTCTAGCTTTTGCAATGAGCAACATAGACTTTGTTGTCCAGAAGACATAGATAGAGGTGACAAAAGATTTCAGTGACTGACAGATTGATTTAGTTCTATAAACTTATATAGAAACATCAGAAAACAAGCAGCAGCAGTGACATACGGAGTTTCCTGTCCATTTCTTCACACCTCCGGACTTCATTAACAAATTTACGCTGGAACACATTCACATCTGGATTCAGCTGCCAATAAAAATGCATAATTACTATGACATATAGCTGTGCATAGAAAGATAGTGAGAACCAGTTGTGGCCTCCCTCAAAGCCCATCTTAACATTTGTTAAACTGCTGTGATGTCATGGAAAATTAAAATTTCAGCCGAGCAAAGGATACCCTATCAATACAAGTCTTATCAAGGATACAGTAGGTATAGTACAGTCACCTGCAGCCAAAGCAGGGTCACTGACATTTAGTATTTACACAGAACAGAGATGGTTCAGCTTAACTAGGAGAAGCCAGCATCCTTTGGAGCCTGACAGTCAAAGTACAATTAGTTGCTGGACTAACTCAGAAGATGTAAGAAGCCAATACGTACATCTCGAAACTGGACCTTCCCAAGTTCTCCCAGTTCACTGACACAGCAGTATGCTGCTTCAGACTGAAGAAAAAGTTGTGCAAGGGTCATTTCTTCACTCCGGAAGAGCTCCCCCATGGTGAAAGACAACGGTCAGTCAAACTAGGGTCAAAATCTTCTTATGCTTAAAAAAAACAAAGATATAAATCTCAGAACAATATAAATTTCCCACTTGGGCCTACAAGAGTCATATACTGTAAATTCATATTTTCCTTTCTGCCATATTTGTGGAACATTCAAAGGATTCAGGACTACCACAATAAAAAACAAACATCCGTTATTGCTTTCCTAGTAAAAGATTATTTAAGAACAATTAAAAATGCTCAACAATGCTAGTTTCAAATCCATCAGTGTCCAGCTACACAGATTCTGATACCTTTACACATTGCATAAATTACTATCTAGTGATTTATGAAGCCAGCTAGATGCATTTGTGGCATCTATGAACACACAGCCATTTCAAGATACAGCTATATGTGATTCTTAACTAGTCCTTGCTGCCGAGCTCATCTGCAAAGACAGAATGCTTTTACTTCTGAAATCCACCTCTCAGCTTCAGGCCTAAAGCTTCTTCAAGCAGCTGTCTATCACGTGATTGCCTACTAGTCTCCACAGGCTGCTGTCCTAGAAACACAAGCACCAGCCTATCAGCTGACATCTATAATGAGGGAAGAGCGTTAGCACTGCAGCAGATTTAGCTGGCTGCACAGGGATTCAGAACTCATTTTCACTAAAGGATATCACAGCATCCGGATGCCATAATCCACATGTATTATCCAATGAAAGCCAAGTCTGGTTGACTTTCTGGTCTCCTCTATCGCATCAGTGAAACAGAAACTGAGCCACTAAGTAATGTTTGTAGATATAAAATACCATAGCAGAAGGCAGTAGGCCTAACAAATGCCCAGAAACAATTGAACTTGCATTAATATATGTCCCCATGTTCTGTAGCTTTTTCGACTACATGTAACATAAGAGGTACACTGAGAGTTAGCAAAATCAAAGGAAAATGATGAAGAGAAGCTACAGTTCTGAGGTAAAGAGGGAACTAATAATTAAAAAGGAACACTTTCACATACTACCCTGCCCCCAAACCTTACTGCATGCTAACAAAATCAGAATCCAGAAACGTTATGCAAAAATTATTCCTTGGATCCCATTAACAACAGATGGGAGGATTTCAAACATCATCGTTATTAGGTTTTGACACTGTGACCAATGGTCTATCTGCTAGATATCACTGCTTTTACTAGAATCAAAAATCTCTCTCTTTCCTGCAGCCCTTCCTGAATTTTAAATACCTGTGAGGAGGCTTGAAAAGTCTTTGGAGTTGGTTCTCAGTATATTAAGAGATGCAGTTAGATGGGGAGGGAAAGAACATCCTGATTTCTGTACTGTTGGATACCCAAATACACTGTTGAATCTTGGTCTAACATCTGCTTAATTGTTAATGCACAACCCCTTGAAAAACCAATCAAAGCAGACACCTATTACTGGACAATTTGTAAGACAATGCAATCAAATCAGAAGTTATTCTTCTTTGGATGCTGATGAGTGATTCCCCAAAGATTGCTTGAGAGGTTAAAGTCCTCTCTACATACTGCATTCTGTCCTGTACAGAAAGGAAAGAGGGAAAAAAAGCCAAACGCACACTAAAGTATTTCACCTTTCTTCTACCAAACACGGAAGAAAGGGGAGGCACAGGACAGACCTATCTGTGAGACACTTCCTTCATTTGACCCCATCAAGAGTAAGGTCCTCCTGTCATTTTATCACCTGACACAAATAAAGAAAGCTTTATGGTCACAGGGGCAGATGTTGCTCCCCCTTCAGACCCTGCAGTAAATGGAACACACATACTAACAGACGGGGGAGGGATTTATCTTTCCCTCACTGAAATTTTTTCCTCCAAATTGCCTCCCCCCATTAACATCCCGCTTCCCTGCTGCTCTAACCGGGATGTCTCCTGCTCACAAGACAATGGCCATTTCCGCACTAGACTGTTGTAGCACTATTATTCCACTTTCAACATCCTATGGAATCCTGGGGTTTGCAGTTTAGGGAGGGGCAGGGCCCTGCCCCTCCCTAAACTGCAAAGCCCAGGATTCCATAGGATGTTGAAAGTGGAATAATAGTGCTACAACAGTCTAGTGCAGAAATGGCCAATGCCTCTGTATAAGGTATACATAACCCACCCTCCTCCCCACCAGATGTCCCTGTTCCTTACAGATACCACTAAGATCACTCTCCTCCCCCATATGCCTGGACAGCATCCCAAGGATTAAATCACCCCCACCACACAGAAACACCACTTTCTGCCACACCATTCCTCGCCAGCAGCTCACGGTTTGGGCGGGAGACACACCTGAATGATATGTTTGAAGAACATCTGCATCCACCAACGCAGTGAGACGCGGCACCAGCCCCTTAGAAGGGGAGACTGGAGGGGGCCACACAGCCCACCCCCTCCCGAGCAATGAGAGCAGCCCCTTCCCCTCCAACAGCACCCCAGCTTCCCCACAATGCACCCAAACCCGCCTCCTCACCCTCTCCTGGGTCCTCCGCCACCCACCCCCTCGACCCCGCTTTGGGAAGGAAGAGCTTACTTCCTACAGACCTTTAAACCGGCCCCTCCTCCTCCTCAGAACGAGCCGCAGCGCCCGGTCGGACGAGGCAGCGTCAGCGCTTCCGTCAATAAATGTCATCACGTAAGGACGCAAAGCGCTTCTCCTCTTCCGCCCGATTAGCCAGGTTGCCTAGCAACGGAGCCTGCGTGCTAGGATAGCGTAGATTTGCTGGCCGACCGCATTGCGGCCATTTTGGTGCCGTCTGTCTCTGGACAAAGAGCGGTCGTGAGCGACGCTCCGCTTTTGATGGCGTCACTGTGTGGTGGGTGATGTCATATGCTTTGGCACTGCCTCTGGAGTTTTGGCAGTGGAAAAATGATTCGTTGCGGAAAAGAGTGCCCGCACCCGTGTCTGCGGTACTCAAAGGGGATAATAGCACCCCGTTATTGCTCAGGAGGTTAGGTTATACGGTTTGGTAGCTACATTTATAGCCCTTCCTTCCTGCATTGAGCTCAAGGCGACGTAGATGGCTCTCCTCCCCCCTTTTACAACAATCCTGTGAGGTAGGTCAGTCTGAGGCCATTTGCGCACTACACTGTTGTAGTGCTATTATTCCGCTTTCAAAATCCTGTGGAATCCTGGGGTTTGCAGTTTAGGGAGGAGCATTTAGAATTCTCAGTCAAAGAGCAATTTGGCCTCAATAAGCTACCACAGGGTGTTGAAAGTAGACTTGAAAGCACGACTGGCCCAAAGAGTTTAATGGTTCAATGGGGAGTTGAACCTGGAACTTCCTCCTTTAAAAAAAAAGTTATTATGAGGTTTTGTTGGCTAACTATTAATTCCGCATACACTCGAATATGAATTATGATGCATACAAAGGTCACTAGTAGAAACATTTGAACGAGGCATTACATGCAGACAGGAGGATGGATGCCTCTTCTAAGAGGTGTGCTACCACAATTTTTTATCGTGAGAAATGTCTGTTTTTTAATCGGCTGCTTAACAGGGCTACTTATCTAAGTGTTGCTCCTCTAGTTGTCATTTTATACCGCCATCTCAAAGTGAAGTCTGTTCAATATGTGCATAAATTACACTGCATTTTGAGTTGGAATGCAACCTGGGGAAGAAGGGTGGGTTGGATGCTGTTTTCCCATGCTATACTGTGCAGGTTAGGTCTCTATCTAGTAGTAATAATAAAATAGAACCGTATGCAAACAGCAGAATTGAAGACAAAGAGAGGAAAAGATTATGAAATACCAAGACCTACAAAGTGGGATTCAGTACCTCTGGGAAAAGAAAACAGCTCTGGTTCCTGTAGTGATAGGTGCTCTGGGAGCAATTCCAAATGGACTGACAAAACATGTGAATAGAATCGCCCTAGATAAGATCATAATAGCATCATTACAAAAAGTGACATTGCTTGGTATGTGCCACATTATCCTACAATACTTCGCTGTTTTCTAGAGTTTTGGATAGAATCTAAATAATTGATGATCCAAAACTCCTGCCAGTAACACCAGGTGGACTGTGAAACGGATGATAATATAAAAAATTTTTGCGTGCATAGTGTTCATGTTCTTCTTGTTGGTCTGCGAGACATGAAGCCTGTGTTTTCAAAATATCATAAGAAACAACACTTTAGGCCTTATAAAGATAGAAGGATTCCTCCAAAAGAAAAAGTGGCACCCCTGAAAATGAGGAAAGTCCAAAGAGGGAATGCAATACAAAAAGAAATATCTTTTAGGTTTCTGGAGGTTTTTTGTTTGTTTGTTTGTTTGTTTGTTTGAATCTGCAAATGATAAAGAGTAACTTTTCTTCTTATATCTCTTTGTAGGATCACAATCATGTCCAGGGGAAGGGAGGCATTATGCTTTCTAGCTGGTGTGACAGACAAATTCATTAGGTGCAGATTCCCTATACATTAAATGTTTCATAGGTTGAATTTCTAGTTCTACTTTTATCCAAACCTTATTCCAAGGAGTTTAGGGCTGTGTGCATTATGTGTACTTCTCCTTCCACTTTTCCTCACTGTTATCATTAAAACATCTCTATGGGAGCTTGATAAGATTACTTGGCCAATGCAAACTAAAGGATTTGGGGATTTGTGGCTCAAAAAACTAGCATTTCCAAGTTCTGGATTAGACCAGAAGACTATTACTGCCTCAGAATCAGGCAGTGAACCTAATAGATTAGCAGATTTTAGACATATTTCCCTACAGCAGTACAGTATGCTGCGTTCACTACGTATTTAACCCTTGGACTTTGAAAAATAAGATATTTGCATCAAATATGCTAAAGAGAGTACAACAGATTTTCTTGAGGAAGCCCAGTTTTCCAGCAAGTATGTGAGTATTGTGTTTAAACACTGTATATTTTTTGAAAACATTTTAAACAGTGCTCAGGTATTCCCTGCGTTACGATAGATCACAGCTGAACAGCATCAACAATCTGTTCTTTTTAGAAAATCTCTTGATTCACATGTCAGATGAGTAATACAGGCAGAAGTCCTTGTTTTACTTTTATTTGAAATAGATGCTTACAGTGTAAAACTGACTCATCACCGTCAAACACTGGAACTGTTTGTTTCTCTTCAGGGCACTGGTCAGGAAAGAGCAGATCCCTTGGGAAGTAGCTCTGTACAAAATAGTCAGTTATTTTCAATGCTTGACCAAAAGGGGGGGGGGATTGAGGAGGGGTTGTTAATACTGTATAGAACTATGTGACTATGTGGGATGTAACCTAAAATAAATATCTGTGGGGAAAAATAAAACCATTACCTTGTAGGTGGAGAATGGATAATGAAGGATACTGCTTAAGTGACTACCCTCAAATGTCTCCTCTGTTCAAAAGTCTGTTGAATAAAAATAGCCTTCATGTGCAGGTATCTTCCACTCAGTGTATAATATACAGGCATATCTCAGTTAAGGAAGTTTCTGCAAAGAAGCTACTTTTTACTAGGCTTTTACACGTGCCTACTCTGCCTTTTTGCTTCGCCCTTTGTCTAGCTTGAAATTTTTTGGCAGCGTTGGCATTAGACTGTAATGGAGAACTGGAGAGACACAGACTTTTGTAGTCAGGAGTCTGTCTGTGGTAAATAATGAAATAAAGCTTGAGCTAGGAAAGAATGAGATTGTTGTCTAGCTGATCCTACTATAGCTGTGCATGTCTGCCTATAACAGGTGAGGCAAACAGCAACTGCCTCCAGAATCCCTTATTCGCTATCTGTGAATAGCAAAACAAAAAGGAAGAAAGCAAATAGATCTGTCTCACTTTCTGTCCACACTAGGTTAAAAAGACAGATCTGTAAGATTTGCTATCAAAATGAAAATCATAAGAAAAGCAGAGGCTAGTGAAAGAAAATGTCATCCCTGGATGCATTTAAGGGCCTTTGGGTGGTCTCTATGAGGTTCCAAATGTTTTTGTTTGCTTATACAAGCATACCTGAACTGGTTGTTTCATTTCACATGTCCATATTGTTAATTTTGAATAAAAGGTTTGCTGAAACGTGTTGAACTCCTTTGTCCTTTTATGTTTTGTTTTGGTGGTGCAGAAACCTATCCCAATTCATTCTGTATTATTTCTGCTTCTGTTACAAGATTTTTGTTTAAAAGTAATGCCCAGGAATACATCTACTTTATTAAGTGACATACAGTGACATACAGTTGTATTCATACTTTACCCACAGTGTACTATACTGAGTATAGTATAGCATATTGATGCTGTATAGAATTTGAGTAAAGAGTATATTTATTTGTGATCTGAATGAAGATAGAGTGTGTGTTCTCGGAGTACTAGTTGTGTGTGCTTTGAGCTTTGCTGCTTTTTTGCCTTTGCTCTACAGTACTAAGCCAGACAGAGCTGTTCCTACCATTAGACAGAGTGAGTCAGCTGCCTCAGGCAGATTTTGGGCATCATAAAAGGACAACAAATTGTTACTCAATTTGTTAGTACTGTATTTTTACTGTCAGGGATAGAGAAAGGTGCTTGTGGGATTTTCCTCCTGAGATACCAAAAATAATATCTTTCCTCACCTTGGGTACTAGGCACCTTGAGTGGGTACAAGTGCCATTCACTGCTCTGTCTGAGCAGCAAAATATCTTCAGCTAGCCTTGTGGCTGGCAGAACTCAGCTGGCACCTCAAAGCCATAGTTGAGTGTGCAATAGGCTTCAGTTTTCCTTTGCCTTCTATGTGCAGGAAAACTGAAACAGAAGTGAAGCAATGCAACTGAGCTTCAGCTTCACCACCATGAGTCAGTTGCTCTGCCATTCCTTTCTCTACTAATTAAGGTCCATAATGAGTTACAAAAACAAATTAATTTTGAAAGGTTACATTTTGTGTTCTGTCTGTTACGATGATATAACTTTATCTGTCTAGGCCAGTACTCTCTGCTCTGGGTGGGAACAGCTCTTCTTGGCTCGGGCGTAGTTTTAAATTGAAAATGCCTAGGACCTAAGACTCTTTGCACAGAAAGCAGCTGATGCACCAATGAACTGTGATAGCTTCCTTTTCTTAAATTGCACTTCAGTGTTAACTGATAGCGGCGGATTTCTGACGCAATCCTACAAGAGCTAGGGCCAAACACTTAATTGGGAGCAGGTACATCCTACCCTGACAGCCAGCATGATGTAATGATTTGAGCATTGGATTGTGATCCTGGACAGGATTTGATTCCCTGCTCAGCCATGGAAACCAACTGGGTGACCTTGGGCGCATCACATACTCTCAGGCCCAGGAAAAACCGCGATAGGTTCGCTTTAGGATCATTATAAGGCAGAAACAATTTGAAGCCACACAACGACAATAGCTCCTTGCCCTGCAAACTCTTTCCAGAAAGTGACTACCTTCTTTACTTCCAATTAAGCACCAATCATCCCTTGCCTGAAAGCACTGTTGAAGAAGAGCTCCGGAAGGAAGCCAGAACAAATGAAGGTAGTTGTCACAGAGGTCTGCCTGGGCATTGGTTTGACAGCTAGCCATAATTTAGCTTGTCTGGTTAGAATCTTACACTCTTGGATGCCATTAATTGTAGGATCTGAATCTAGAAAAAGTTCCAGCACAGCAGTTTTTATTACCAGTGTGCATTTGTGTCCTTCAGAGTGCATACAAATGCATAAATTCAGACAGGAAGATAGTTGACTGCATTTATAAAATATATTTATAATGTATTACACTGCATGCACTGTGAAAACTCTGTATTCTGAATGCAAATGAATGCACACTGTGCTATTTTTTTCATGTTCCACAACCCTCTAATAAGACTTAACCCAAGAAGCTACCTAACA
Source organism: Cyclura pinguis (assembly GCA_030412105.1). NCBI lineage: Eukaryota > Metazoa > Chordata > Lepidosauria > Squamata > Iguanidae > Cyclura > Cyclura pinguis. The sequence continues at coordinate 94,912,596 of CM059604.1, forward strand.
CTGTTTTTACAAAATGCATCCTGTAAAATTATACATGCCTGTCTGTCTCCCAGATTCAATGTCAAGCAGTATTTGTATGCAGCCATAGGTCATTACTACACACAGCTTGAATTGGACAGCAAAAATGATCAACTGCATATCAATAACCCAATTTCAATGCTTGTTATTTTATAGTTTAAGAAAATAGAGAATCCTCATTAGGAAGATGAAAGATTTTGTAATAGTGAAGAGATATAACTTGTATTAGATAATCACAGTAATGAGGAATAACCATTTCCAGTTCATCTTTTCCTAATGTTTTCAGCTGCTAGCCCAAATAATGCCATCTTAATGGTAAGACAGAGTCATAGAGTTGGAAGGGTCCTTGTGGGCCATTGAGTCCAATCCCTTGCTCAGTGCAGGATCTCCAACTAAAACATCCCCAGCAAATGGCTGTCTTGCCTGTTTTCAAAGACGTCTAGAGAAGGACCCCCCATCATGTCTCTAGGCAATTGCTTACGTTGCCAACTGCTCTTACTGTTGAGAAATTCCTTCTGATGTTTAATAGAAATCTACCCTCCTATAACTTCAGACCGTTAGACTGGGTCCTACCCTCTGGGGCAGCAGAGAACAGGCCTGCCTCCTCCACTCTGTGACAGCTCTTGAGGCATTTAAAGAGTGTGATCATGTCACTTCTCACTCTTCTCTTTACCAAGCTGAACATGCACAGCTCCTTAAACTTTTCCTCATATGTTTTATTCTCCATAACTTTTATCATCATTGTTGCTCTTCTCTGAACCTGCTCCAATTTATCCTTACAATGAGGTGGCCAGAACTGAACACAGTACTCCAAATGAATCCTAACCAGAGCAGAATGTAGTGGGACTGTTACTTCCCTTGACTTGGAAATTATGCTTTTATTAATGCAGGCTAAAATAATATTCACCTTTTGGCTGCAGCATCACACTCCTGGCTGATGTTCAACTTATGATCAACAATAATCCCAAGACCCTTTTCATTGGTAGTACAGCTGAACCATGCTTCTGCTGTCCTATATGTGTGTATTTGAGTTTTGCGGTGTAACTAGAATTTCGCATTTGTCTCTGTTTGAATTTTATTAATTTCTGCCCAATTTTCTAGTTTATCTAGGTCTCTTTGAATTCTGTTCCTATCTTCAAATGTGTTAGCCACCCCTCCCAGTTTTCTGTCACCTGCAAAGTTGATAAGGATTCCCTTATTTGTTCCCGTATGTTTGTCTAGTTCCAAGTAAAGTAAGCAATAAATCTTTTGCCTGAAGAAAGCTGTGTGAGTTTGGGTGGAAGAGCATCCCTGAGGAGGAGGACTTAAATGAATTTCCTGCTGCTCCTGAAAGAACTATCGTTGAACTATCAATTTGCTAAAGAATGTGGGTGTACTGTTGGGCTGTAACTGAGAGTCTCATTCTCCAGATCATCAACATAAACTGAAGACTGAGCTTGCTAGTGCTTCCAGGATCATCCTCTGGAATATCTTCCCACTCAGAAATAAAACTTGCAGCCACTCTGAAGCAAAATCTGAGGTGTGTGCTGAAAACTTACCCACTCCTGCATTTTTTATTTTGAGCTTACAGCCCATTTATCTGTTTCATATGTTTTATGTATGTTATATATGTATAGCTTATGTTACGGGTTTGTAACACACTGTCTAGATATCCTATGCATGACAAGTGGTTTAAAATAAACTAAGATCTCAAACTCTGGGAAAATTATGTAATTGGAACCAATAAAAATGAATGTCCTTTTTTGCCTCTGATTTGAACACAGCACCTTGTATGTAAATGTGCATGTGCTTTCAAGTCACCTGTCAACTTATGGTGGCCCCATGAATTTCATAGGGTTTTCTTAAGCAAGAGATCGGTTTGCCAGTTCCTTCCAGCCTACGTCACACCTGGCATTTGTTGGCTGTCTCCTGTCCAGGTACTAACCAGGACTGACAATATTCAGGTTCCTAGATCAGACAGGATCTGGTATCTTTAGAGTATTTAGGCCCCAGTATTGTTGTTGTGTGCCTTCAAGTTGTTTCTGACTTACGGCAGCCCTAAGGCAAACCTATCAGGGTTTTTTCTGGTGCTGAGTGTGTGTGACACGGCCAAGGTCACCCAGTGGGTTTATATGGCCGAGCAGGGAATCGAACCCTGGTCTCCAGAGTTGTAGTCCAACACTCAGATGACTACTACATGCTGGCTCTCAGTACCTTGTATACCATGTGGTAAATAAAAGTCTTTCTGAAATTAATTCTGGATTGCTTCTAGAACAGAGTACGTAGAACCAACTAGAACAGAGTGCATAGAACCAACAGATGCCACACTTCTGCATCATGTATAAATTGAGCTATATTATTACTTTTTATAGTCTAAATACTTGAAATAGGCCAAATTCTTCTTAAAACTGCCGGTGTGCTATGCAAGCAAACTAACAATTCCAAAGGAAAGATCAATTTAGCTAGACAGGGAAGGAATAATTGCCCCCCTAAAAGCACTTTGTATATGCTCAGAAGAATTGTATAGGCAAGTTCTTTTCAAAAGACTTTGTTCATGGGAGAGGGAAGAAGCATCTGCTTGAAAGACATGCTGGAATGACTGTAAACCCAAGATTTAAGATTTAAACTGTTTTAATCTTTGAAACCTCTTTGATGTGTTAATGTGTTTAATATGTTTTTAGACTACTAAAATTATTTTTCTTGTGTTTAATTGTTTAACCTGTTAGCATTTATTTTACCTGTATACCACCCTGAGATATTTTTTATACAGTGTGAGATAGAAATATTTTAATAAAAAACAAATAAAATAAGGAACTAGGAATCTTAGTAGACCACAAGCTGAACATGAGTCAGCAATGTGATGAGAGAGCTAAAAAAGCCAATGCGATTCTGAGCTGCATCAATGGGATTATAATGACCAGGTTGGGGGAAGTTATGGTACCACTCTTCTCTGCTTTGATCAGACCTCGCCTGGAATACTGTGTGTCCAGTTCTGGGCCAAAAGGATATTGACAAGCTGGAATGTGTCCAGAAGAGAGCAACTGAAATGGTAGAATGCCTGGAAACTATGACCTTTGAAGAGAGGCTTAGGGAGCTGGGTATGTTTAGTCTCAAGAAGAGAGGTTAAGAGGCAACATGATAGCTATGTTTAAATATTTGAAGGGATGTAATATGGAGGAAGGAGCAAGCCTGTTTTATGCTGTTCCAGAGACTAGGACATGGAGCAATGGCTTCAAACTTCATGAAAAGAAATTCCTTCTAAGCATTAGGAAGAACATTCTGACAGTAAGAGCAGTTTGACAGTGGAATGTGCTGCCTCAGAGTGTGATGGGGTCTCCTTCTTTGGAGGTTTTTAAACAGAGGCTGGATAGTCATCTGTTGACAATGCTTTGATGGTATATTCCCACATAGCAGGGGGGTTGGATTTGATGGGCCTTGTGGTCTCTTCCAGCTCTGTGATTCTATGATTCTAAGTGTCAAGGAGTCACACTTACACAAATACCATTGTCTTTTGAGTTGAAAAGTGGCACCTCCGTGCAGTTTGCCATGGTGCTGTATTCAGTGTCAGGGAACATCTGGAGATGGCACTGTTTCCTCTGACTTTAATTATTGTCTTAAACATTTCAATGGTTGCTTCTTTCTGCTCTGTCAAATGCCCACTTTTTAAGTAAGATTCTATTAGTTGTGTAGTAAAAGAGGTGACGGAGAATTCTTCGGCTCTGATCTGGTTTGCTCAGATACTTGTATTAGTCATTAGAAAACATCAGATATTGGCACTGAGGCTATGTTACTTTGGCTCTTGAGTTAACATGCATTCTGAGGGTAGCTTGCTACTTTTACCATGGAAGATGAGGCAAACTCTGAAAAGAAGAGATGTGTATTTAGGTCAGGACTGGACCTATAATTAGGCAGAGTGAGGCAGCTGCATTTCCCAGCCAATTTGGGATATCAGGAAAGAGCTATTTATTTACTTACTTACCTACTTACTTACTTACTTACTTACTTATTTAATCAATCATGGTTGCATTTGGACTGATCTGGAATAAAGCAGGAGGAGGACAAATTAGCTTTCTTACTCTGGTAGCAAATTTAATTGATCTCTGCATGTTAACTTGAAAAAAATATGCCATTTGCTGGTTAATTTTAGGCATCAAAATCTCAGGCTAGCCTTGCTGGTGCTGTGGGAAAAAACTGTTTGCTTATGTCACCATTGTCATTGCAAGAGTGTCACATGCTATGGCCAGGCCAGTACAGCCAGCAGTCATTGCTCAGACTAAAGCTGGAGAAACCTTTTCCAGCTCATTTTCCCTGATGTTGTCAGAATGGTTCAATAAGGGCACAGCCCCTGAACAGGCAGATATGTTATAATGATATTGTTCTCTTGTGCGCTATGCATATTGTGTCCATAGCAAATGGGAATATGCTTCATAGTTCATCAGTGTTTTGAATACAGGATTTCCACATTGAAGCCCGACACACTATCTACTGGATCTCAGACCTTATTGTCATCAGAGTGGCCAAGGTTTAGCATGTCTGAGATGCCTATATAGGGCGAAGGAAACAGCTTTATCAGACTGTCTTGCAAAACGGCCATCCGCCCTCTTGCAAGTTATCAGACTTTCTTGCAAAACAGTCATCAACTGATTTGTAAGCTGTTGTGCGTTCATAACTGAGAGAGGTCAAGATGCTAGTGTGTGAATTCCTTCTGCCCTGTCTGAATCACCTAGACCCCTTTCCTGATTGTTAGAAAAATGCACCACAGAAGGCAGGATCAGAAAAAAAAGGCAGAGTCAGGGAAATACATTGGGCAGGGTAATTGTTTTGGGCTGCTGCTGCTGCTTTTTAAATAAATGGTGAGGGGGGTGCTTTGCCATTACATTTAAGTTACTTTGTTCTACACTGCTTTGAAGACATTTGTGATAAAGTAGGTTATATGTTTTAAACATGAGAGCCAAAATGATTAGGGGTTCAGGTATTGGACTACGGCACTGGGAGACCAGGGTTTAAATCCTTGCTCAGCCGTGAAATCTGCTGGGTGATCCTGGACACATCACTCACTCCAGCCTCAGAGAAAGGCAAGAGCAAACACCCTCTGAACAAATTCTGCCAAGAAAACTCAATGATAGGTTCACTTTGGGGTTGCCAGAAGTCAGAAATTGCTTGAAGGCATACAAAATATTTTAAACGTATAAAACCAAGCCCTGCTGGTTTCATTGATTAGGCAAATAAACAGCTAGAATCAGACTGTTTCAAGGATCCCACCCAAGAATGGATTATGAACTGTGGGTGTTTTCATCTCTAAAAAATGGCAACAGCTGTTCACAACATGGCAAAGCAGCTTTTCAGAGTACGACCCACATTTTCCCCAGCTTGTAAATTTGATGTTATCCAAAAAAGTAACTTTTTCTAGCTTTGTTGATGCCTGTAGCAATGGTTAATTGATAGCTGCAGCAGCAGATAACTAGGCTATGCTGTACAGTTACCTTGTCCTTCTGTGTCATGTTCCAAAGAGCTCCCCTTTTAATTCAGAAAGATTTCCTCTAAAGTGTGGCTGCCAGACGTACCCACTGTTATGGGATCACCTCTGTCGGAGAAATAAGCTTAGCAGCAAAGCCAGTTGTGTGGGATGATGAGTGATCTGAGCCACATGTGTCCTAAACTATCACTCTGTGCCTTTAAAAGGAAACACTAAACTTTGCACAGACCTAGCAGAGAAAGAAGGTTTCTGATTTCTCCCTGCCAGTGGTGCTCCTCTGTGCAGCTGTTTGTGGCCAGTCCCCTTTGAACATTTGCAGTTGTTCTCAGAACAGCACAGGGTTTTCCCTCATCAGCAGCTTTTTGAACAGAGTGCTTTGTTTATTTGTTCCCCTCCTCCCTTCCCCCTGGATGCTCCAGAAATCTTGCTAGGAATCCCTGCCTTCCTACTGTCTAGTCAAAGCAGAGTCTGTTGCAGTTGGGAGTTTTACATTCCTTTGCCAGCCAGCAAACCCTGCCTGTGCTTACATGCTAAAGCTGTTGCCTCCTTTCCAACTATTTTAATCATTTCAGAAAGGGGGGAAAAAGGGGGTGGGTCCACCAGGCGTTTGGCAGGAGCCTCTTTTCCTCCAGCTGAGGTGGAGTCAGCCAATGGCCTGGAAGCTTGGAAAATTTTGCAGGACAGTTTCCTGGGACAGCTTTGCAAGGGCTGTGCCATTTGAATTGAAGCACACATCGATACGCTGCTGTGCTCTTGACTTCTGGCTCCTCTCCCAGCTCTGAGAGATCTCAGATTCAGCCTCCCCTTCTCTCTCTCTCTCTCTCTCTCTCTCTCTCTCTATTTTTTTTTTTTCCTCTTGTCCCTGCAGTTGTCAGCCTTCTCAGAGCTCTGCTAGTCAGGACTCCTGAGCAACCATGGCAGACACCACCCTCCAGATCGTTGAGCAGCCAGCAGCCTCCGAGGCCTCGGAAGAACCCGCCAGCGATGAACCCATCAAACCTGACCAGATCAATGGCGTTATGGTGCTCACCCTTCTGGACAAGATTATTGGGGCTGTCGATCAGATTCAGCTGACCCAAAGTCAGCTGGAGGAGAGGCAACACGAGATGGATGGTGTGGTAGCCAGCATCCAAGGAGAGCTAGCCAAGCTAACCAAGGCCCACACTACGACCAGTAATACCGTGAACAAGATGTTGGAGAAGGTCCGTAAGGTCAGCGTCAATGTGAAAACTGTCCGGCAGAACCTGGAGAAACAAGCCGGTCAAATCAAGAAGCTGGAATCCAATGAGGCAGAGCTGCTGAAACGTAGGAATTTCAAAGTTATGATCTACCAGGTAAAGTGCCCTTTGATTTCTTTTGCTCTCTTCTCTTTGGATGGCACTTAAAAGGCTCTCTAGCATGATGGCACCCCTTTTCTCCTAAGTGGAGCTTCCAAGGCTCCTGTTTTGCAACACACCAAATATAAGATCTTCAAGGTTTGTGTTATAGTTGGGGGCTTGAATAGAGAGGGGGGAAACTGACTGTTACAAGGAATTGGACATGGTTTTTGAAGAGATTTCAAAGCTGACCTTAAGTGGTCCACGTTAGTACAAATCTGGCAGGATTTTGCCAGAGCTTGGAAAAGTTGGACTATGTTTCCTCAAATTTCCAAAATTTGCTGGATGGGGGATTCTGGGAGTTGCAGTTTAAAAAACTAATTTTTACAAGCTCTGGAGTTTGCTGAAGACTGTGACATAGGAGACTTTTTAATCAGTCATTTCGTATGGCAGCAGGCAGCCAAATTGTGTCATTAAAGGTACTGAGAGTTGAAATCCGTTTTCTGGTTTTTTGGACACACACATTGATGCAGTTTTTTGGAAAAGCAATAGTTGATATATAAATGTAGTCTTCCAAAAAATTTAAACTGAAGATAACATACTTTAGCTCCCTGAGTCTGGTGAGAAATCAAGGCTCTTTCTCTCTTGGTTCATGTTTGCTACTTTTCCTACAGAACCTAATCTGATGTGGTGTGAGTTACAAATTCTTTGTCCCTGACCCTTCAGATGGTGAAGCTTTTTACAGTTTTAGTTTTAGTGAGAGGCGGCTTTGTTCTGCTTTGCAACCCTCAATCTGACACATTTCCTGGCCAGCCTTTAGATCTCCTAATATCAAACAAACCAAAATAAGCAGCTCTGAGCCAGGTTTCCTCTTCTGTGGTGGTCGAGGCTTTTTAGCCCATGACAGAGAGAAATGGGGCATCACGGAATATGTTAAACTACAGTACAGGGGTAAATGTTAAAAGTTACCATGATGACTTGAAAACGTGTGGGGAGGAAAACCTGTAAAATGTAGCTACGTTTCTTACTACAGCAACATGAAAGGGGATCTAGTTATGTCTATTTGAAGAATCTGGCAAGTTGGTGACTGATATAGCCCTCTGATTCACAGCTTGAGCATTCTCAATTATATCATGCCTCAAAGGCGGGAATACTCCAGTATATCTTAGTTGTGAACTCCAAAACAGGTTTATATATATAAAATTAATCAAAAGCCCCATAGATCATGTTGGAGGCAGGAGTTTTCAGGATGCATTGGATGAAATCTAGGATGAGAAAATGGTGAAAACTTCAAAAAAGGGAAAAAGGAAAGAATCAGAAGTCTGGAAGTCCATCTGTGTCAGTGTTGCTTGGGATGCTTTACAATTTTAACACAGGCAGTGGGGAAACTCTCTAATATTTTTGTGGAAGCGGAATCAGCAACCCAATTTTGAATGAGAGTTAAACTGTGGGTCCTGCATTTCCATTTGCAAGGGGATTGATAGACAACAAATCTTGGAATGACTAAAGCTCCTTGTGGGAACTGGACCTAGGAGTGAACCTGGGGATACTTTTGTTAGATTAAGTTGAACTAATAGAATATAATCATTGAGAGGATGAGCTAGAACCTAGCAAACTCGTGAGTCAAATTATGTCTCATAGCTTCAGTTAACTGGATGGCATTAAAACAAATGAATTTTGTCTCAGCCTTTAAAATACAGAACTTTTAAGTTTAATCCACATTAAAATGTTGGACTTAAGCCTTAAGACAGTTGCAGAGAAATCCTAACATCTGAGATGCTTGAAGTACAGTTCACTGCGTGTGTAATCAGAAGAAATTCTCACTGAGTTTAGTGGGGCTTACTCTTGGCTCAGTGTGTATAGATTTACAGTCTTAGATAACTTAACCCATAGTGGTATATAAAGGCCATTTCTGCACTGCACTGTTACAGTGCTATTATTCCACTTTCAACATCCTATCGAATCCTGGGTTTTGCAGCTTAGGGAGGGGCATTCAGAATTCCCAGCCAGAGAGCTCTTTGGCCTCAGGAAACTACAAACCCCAAAACTCCACAGGAGGTTGAAAGTGGAATAAGAGCGCTATAACAGTATAGTGCGGAAATGGCCAAAAACTAGAGCTATAGTCTGTATACTCACCTGAAAGTAAGCGCATTAAGTAGTGCTTACTTCTGAGTAAAAATATATCGAATCAGCCTAGAAGTAGTAGTATCATTGTAATTATATTTTCTCAGCATGTAGCAAATATCAATTACATGTAGTGCAGGTAAATTTCTCATACCAAGTAGATGATGTTTTTTCCCATCCTCTTTTTCATTTGGCCATCTGAGATATTATCATTCCTGACATGTCTGAATCACATCTGAGCAAAAAAAATTATAACCATTGCTATCCATAGAAATTATTATTCAGTGAGTCAAGAGTCACTATACTTGACAAAACTAAACTTCATTTATTGAAGTTGTTATTACCCTTTTTCCATTTTATCCTGTCTCTTTTCTCTGGAAAGAAGGCAACATTGGATTCGTGCCTGACCTGGTCATGTTTAGAGTAGCTCCACTGAAATCACTGGCCCATAGTCACAAGTAACTTAACCATTAATTTTGGTGGTTCTGTTGTAACCATGGCTTAGTCTGGATTCTTCGTATTATCTGGTGAACGATGTCAGATCGAAGGGAAACATGGTCAAGATAGAGCCTTCAGAGTAGTATAAACTATCCAGATGAAAACCAGAGGCATCTTTTCATACAAAATTCTTTCCATGTCTCTGCAGTGTCTATTTTTACTTGTATATATTTATATAGTTTTATTTAGTACTTCTTACATTTTATGTCCCACTTTGCCACACCGTAGCGTGTTGACCTGGTGACTGTGATTTAGAAAGAAAAAGAGAGAGAGAAAAACAGTAAATGTCATCATTGCCTTTTCACAGTGAATTTCATGGCCGGGCTAGAACTCTGCATCTAGGATATCTACCTCTTAAATGCCCAGCTACAGGCCAAGGACAGGCAGTCTTTTTCAGCCTAAGGACCAAATTCATGTTCAGATAAGTCATTGGGACCACATTCAAAGAAGGTGTGGGACCAAAGGTACAAGAGTGGGGCCAAAAATATAGACATATTTTAGGTGAAAGTTGTTACTACCAGTCTCAGGAGAGGCACTTAAAACTATTAAAAAGGCAAATACATACAAAAACAGAGAAATCACCAAATAGTAGGAAATGGGGCATGGTCATCTGGAGAACAAGGTTTGGCCTCAGGGCATAGGTTCCCCACCCCGCTCTATCCATTTCACTATACTATCTGTAGACAGGAGGAGCGGCTCCAAAATTATCCACTGTCGCAGGAGTGGATAACCTGCAGCTCTTGGTTTTATTTCCAAAAAACTCAGCAGCTGATCAGTTCCAGCAACAGCGACCTATTCCTTCTCTAGCAGGAGAAAGAACAGGGTGAGAAATGTTTGTGAGAGAAAGAAAGAGAGGGAAATCCCAGGCAAGGCTTTGACTGGTCAGTTGCCCGGTTTCAAACAGATTTCTACAGGTGGCTTCAAAGCTGTTGCTTCCCATTTGGAAGCTTCCTTTGCTGAGCTTGGCAAAGTTACTTTTTGGACTACAGCTCCCAGAGTGTCCCAACTAGTATGTTCTCTTGTTCAGGCTATGTTGTTGCGATTTTCCATTGCTTCACCCATTTCTTTTTCTTATCACAAATAAGAAGGGATAGATCATATAGCTGCACAGTACCTTTCAGCTCGTAGTGCTGAGGGCTCTCCCTGTAAAAGCTGCTTCAGAAAATGTATGGGGTGGGGCATCCCCTTCTGCTTATGGTTCTGGCCCCACCCATTGCAGGCATGCAACCCCTGAGATGGTGCAGCTCTCAGTGGAAAAAAAGTAGTCTTCACCCCTGCACAACGTAGAGCTCCCATTTTCCAGGGCTGGGCAGTTCACTTATATCTTGGAGTAGGGAGTTTACTTTTCAGCAGTGCTCTTAGACCACACTTAATAAAAAAAAAGTTCTCCCAAACGGGAGTAATGATAGGTAACTCAACTGGTAGCAGTTAACAGGAAGGTGTTGTTACAAAATTATTGTGGCGGGTTGGTGAGCTTAGAATTATGAAGCACTTTTTGTATCCTGCACAAGGATATGGAAACAGTGATTAAATGCTACCCTCTTGAGTGAATAGAGGGCAGGCGGACTGCAGAGAAATAAATTAACTCCAACACATGCAGTCTGTTAACACAATGACTGATGACAATGGACTGTAGGGGCCCAGGGAAAAGCTGGCAATATACATATTCGAGAACTTGGCCCTGTTGCAAGAACTTTTCTCTCTCCATACAATGGGGAAAAATAGATGTGCTTTCAAAGGGGGATTTTTTCACACTGAGATCAATCTGTGCCGTTGCTCTGGATGCTTCTCGCCCTGCCTGCCTGGCACTGTTTGTTTTGTTTCAGAGTTGCTCTCTTTTGCACACTGAAAAGAGCTTGCTGTTGAGGCTGAGGATTTGGCTGCACTGCTATAGCACTAACATTCTTCATACTGTAGATGTAAGGCTAGTGCAGTTCTGAAAATGTTCTGTGTCTGGCAGAGAGTGCTACAAACTAAACTAACTGCTAGTTTGAACATTTGGAGAATCCAACCTAGGGTGATTGAAAGAGGGGTGTTTTATGTCAGGGCTGAGCAAATGTGGGGTGTGGGTAGCCTCTAAGGCTGCTTGTGCAACCATCAACCCCCAATGAATTTCTAAGACCGCTCTCTTTTTGGCCAAGAAATAGTGATTTGCCTCTCCTGGAAGCTCCAAGGAGTGATGATCGAGTTTTCAAATTGTATGCAGGTCTCCCCGTTAACACCAAAAATACTACTTTTTCAAAACTTGGAGTCAACTTCCAGCTACATCCATTTTTACCCCATTTTTGGCAATTTCTTTTTCCCCCAGAGAGTCTCAGGGCTGCAAATTGGCTGGGCCTGCTGAAGTTGCCTACTCTGCTCTACATTTATGTGTGTTTAGTATTTATATTTGTGCATTTATTACTTATGTCTTCCAATGAAGAAAGTAGCATACATGACTTTTCTTCTCTCACACTGTCCTCACAACAACCATGAGGAGTGGTAGGAGGCTGTTGTAGCTAAACAAGATTGGCACTGTGATCTGGAACAATTATGACTGTCAATGCACATCAGAGGTGGCATATTTGCTCAGAAGTTATTAAAGCAGCTGTTTGCATTGGGTGTGACCCTGTGAATATCTCAAGATGTAGTTTTATTATTGCTTCATGCCTCTATCAGAATTAAGGCATAACTTCAAGGGGGTTGAGAATGGCCTGGTGTTTGCTAAGAATAGCACTTTTGGAGGGTAAAACCTGTTCCATCTGAAGTGAGGGCTGAAAGACAGAAATGCTAAGGGTTGTCTGTTTAAATCCACTGCTCCCTGCTGTTTCTTCTGTGATCTCCAGCTTGCTGTTTTAGAACACGGAAGAATTAATTTTGGCAACCCCCAGGTTCCAAAATCCAACAGCCAGCATAACCAGAGGCCGTGCTGGCCAAGAGATTCTGGGATTTGTAACTCAAAAAAGTAACTTTTCCAAACCACAGACCACCAGACCTTACCATCATAATTCCTGTTGAAACTGACCTCTGTAGTCTGGATGAAAAGAAGTGACTCCAGGATCTTATGCAACACCTAGAAACAGAGATATCAAAGACAGCTGGAGCCACTTTGATTTTAATATATGTGTTGAAAAGGAAATTTCACCAAATGAAATAGTTTTTAACTACCTCTGCCGAAACCCCTTCTACAAAATAGGACCTCTGTTTTGTATCTGGCCAACTTAACTAGAGCAATCTATAAGAGACTGCTTCAAAAACTTAGAAACAGGAGCTTTGTCTTCCTCTGGGCCTTTTCACACCCAGGTTTTCCCTGAATGTATGTTTAGCAGGAAGCCAACATTAGTCATGGTTTTCTAATGAGTGACTGTGTTTGCAAATACTACTTTCTCTCCACTTGCAAACATTTTATTTCCAAAGGCATACTTAAAACATCTTAGAAGCATAGTTCAAAACCTGATGCATGAATTACCCTTTGTGGAAGAAAATCAGGGTGTGGCATTTGTTCTGGCTTTACTCAGTCTGGAATAAAAGAATGATCAAGATCTCTTATACTTGCAGTCTGGAAGTCCTGCTTGTTTTCCTGGCTATGGAAAGGCAGTTCTGAGTCATTCAAATGTACCCTGAAGTCCTCAGCAGTGCTTTGCTAGATATCATGATACAAGCTGCATAGAAATCTCAATCTCATAACCCGTAGAATCTGCACCCAAAGCACTTTTTGGCTATGAAATATTGTCAAGGCTACCAGAAGCTTTCCATCTTTTCCAGTGAAACCATGATGGCCAGAAGTGTGATTGCACACACATACATACACTTGAGGGTTTTGCCATGTTCCTCCCTATAGATTTTCCCCATTGTGAAATTCACTAAAGTGTATAGTGAGTTCACAGATTCCCAATAGCAGTTAGCACTGTTGTTGTCATTCTTAGCTCTGGCATCTAATCCTTTTGTCTGTTCTTACATCTTTATGATCATTTCATTTACAAGAGAGACAGCTTGTCAATTAGGTTTGGACCAGGAGCAAAATTATGGGAAAAAATCCATTAAAACACCAAAAGAGCCGTGCTGTATCACACCAAACTCCTGTGATGGGAATGCTGGCAGCCTTCCAGCTGTTTTTGGACTTCAGCTCCAGCATTCACCTTCACTGGCTATGCTGAGGAAGGCTGATGGGAGTTGTACCCCCAACAATATCTGGAGGACCACCAATTCTATGAAAGCATCCTTTTCCTACGTTAGCCAGCTAGATGTCTTTGGGTGGCCCACAGGCAGGACGTATATGCTATGGCACACTGCTGCTTGTGTTCTCCGGCAACTAGTATTATGGAGAGACATACTCCCTCCGATACTAGAGATGTTATCAGATGAAGCAGATATTTTATTATCCACTTCCTATGTACTCTGGTTTCAGGTAACATGTAACCCTCATGACTAGTAAGAACTGATATCTTATCTTCTATGACTTGGTCCAGGCCACAAAAGAACATTATAGTGTGCTCATATACACACACATATGCATCCCTTTACTGCAGGGGTGGGCAGCTGTGGAAGGCTAAGAGGCTGCATTACCCTCTGCAGGAGACCTTGGAGGACTGAACCTTTCTCAGCTTACCCATTGCTCCCCCCCCCCAAAAGAAAGTCTGCCCCAAAATACCCTCTGGGAGGCATGTGGGCATTTTTACCATGTTTTTGGGCCTTCCTGGGCCCCAGAGGGTATTTGGGAGGTGTTTTAAGGTGCAAAAAAGGAAAATTTTGCAAAATTTGCTCTATCTCCTGGTGATCCCATGGGAGCCTAATGTTGTGGAAATGTCCTCTTCAACCCTAGGGGATGTTTTAGAGCAATAAGTAAATAACTTTTAAAAAATTAAAAAATGCAAATGCCACAAAAACAGTCCCGGGGAAAGACACTTTGCCCACCCCTGCTCTACTGTGTCCCAGTAATTTCTCAGTTGTAGAGGTAGGGATATAAATCTTCAAACTTTTTTTCTCTCAGGCAAGAGTGAATAATTTGACCTTTTCCCTCCTCAGTGCAAGAAAATCCTCAAACTTTGCAGTATTCTGTAAATGGCTTGCAGTTTGGAAAACAGTCACAGTGAAAGCCTCACTCTTTCTTTGTCAAAAAAAAAAAAACCCACTGCTGTTTTCTATGCAAGAACCTGTGTCCTTTTTAATAGCAAATAAGTCCTGTTTTGCAAAGATTCTCATCCCTCCAGTATTCTCCTCGTTAGCATTTCCCAACACTTAGAAAACCACATTTTTTTTCTGTTATTTGAATATTTTTTGAATAGTCTTTCCACTCCTAATCAGAAGAACACTTGCTCTGGATATTGCCAGGTGATTTTTGACAAATGAGTTTATGTCTTTCAACCACAAAAATTTGTCCTGTCTAGCTCCGGTAGACCCTATAAGGCCACGACTGTGACCTCCCTTGGGAGCTGGCTGTGGGATTGTTCTCTTCTATCTATTTTTGGTATCGTTCATGGTCTCAGTGCTGCAATTCCCAACCAACGCCCAGAGAATTTAGATCTGTGGTTCCCATCAACTCTATTTAAGCAGCAGCATCTCACAATCACTATGATGTTCTCACAAAATACTTTCAATGTTACTTTTTTTTAATACTTAAAAAAAAAGTATTGTATGCAGCTGCAGAGTACTATTTCTCCCCTGGCTTGAAATATAAAACATAGTGATTTATTATTAACGCATAACCTCTCCTGATGTTTATTTTAAAGCAGCTATAGCTGGAAGGGGTGGCTTTACTGGAATGCAGTTTGCATTGTCACTGCAGATTGAGCAGTGCAGTGATATATTAACCAAAAGTAAGGGAGATTGAAGGAAGAACATTTCCCATTGGTCTTCAAGAAAAGTGAATGTTTGGCAAAGCATAAAAGCACAGGCAGCTTGTGCTCTGATGGTAAGGTCTTTGGGGGTGAGGACTTGACTTTTTTCTCTGTGCAAAGTACCATGTATATTCATTGTGTCATGTAGTTTACAACAACATGACTTGTGTGTTCTAAAGAAGTGAAATTTTAGTACACCTTTAAGCTGGAGGTAATTTCGACTTGAATGCACATGCATACACAATTACACTTCTTTCTCACCATGAATATCAGTTGGATCCCACTGGAAAACAAAATGGCTTGTTCTCGCAATCTTTTGCACAGACCATATTTTCTTTGTGGTGCTGTTTAGCTTTCTGTGCAGTCATATGGTGTTATACATCACTTGCAAATACAGGTTTATCATATTCTTCCATCATCCTTCCTCCTTTAAAGGAGCATTCCCCCTGTCAGGAGTGAAATTTGCTTTCCCACACACCTTTCCGAAAAGTGCAGACTAAGCTGCCAAGGTGCCCCCCTACCGCTAGCGTTCATTCAGAAGTGGAGTGGCCTTTGAAAGGGATTTTTTCCTGTAGTGCTTCATAGGTTAGGATAGGCCTGCAGGCTAGAGGTTCCCTATTCTTTTTAGCAGAACTGTTTTGCAGATGTTTTTGGCCTATGGCTGTTAGCCCTAGCCAGCATAGCTAATTGTATGGAATCATGGAAGCTGCAGTCCACAAAGAATCTAGAAGGCCACAGTTGCCCATCCCTTCCTTACAAGTTTTGTTTCTGTTAGAATAAAGAAATCTAGAACTTTTAGGAATGAAAATATAAGGAGGCATCTCTTGTAGGTAAGACAGGCAAGTAGTGCTAGTTCTGGAGGAACAGAAGAGTGGCACCTCCAAAGCCTCAAGCCATCCTTTCTCAGCAAGTCAAAAAGTTGTTTACTTTTTCAGGCAAAACTGATCTCCAACTTCCCTGCTTCCTTGATGTGATCCAAACTGTGTTTCAATGAAGCTTCAGACAAGGAGCAACTGAATTACCCTTTAAAAAGACACTTACTGTTTGATATCAGCTACTATTTATATAAGAGCCGGCATGGTGTGGTAGTTTGAGCTTTGGAGTACGACTCTTGATACCAGGGTTTGATTCCGTACTTGGCCGTGAAAACCCAGTGGGTGACCTTGGGCACATCACACACTCTGAGTGCCCAGAAAACTCCGTGAAAGGTTCGCTTTAGGGTTCCCATAAGTCAGAAACAACTTGAAGGCCCACAGCAACAACTATTTATATGAGAGAGAGAACGCATACCTATGCATACATAAACACTTGTTTTCATTCTAGCTATTGTATGGTAGTAGTGAGCATTAAGCTAGGATTATACTTGTGGGTGTATAATTTCATTGTTTATGTGAGGTAGAGAAATATAAAAACATTTCCAAAGCATTGCCAGAAGAACTGGAGAAAATAACCAACCTGAAATAAAATCATTCGGGGGGAAATTGTCATGGGAACAAAACCAAAAAGATGTTTTTATATGTAACCCTGAGCAATGTGTCTTTATAGGTACAATTGTTATAAAAGTAAACAAAACCTACCTGTGTTGATTTGACATCTTCCTACAAGACCAGACAAATACCAGAGCAAGAGGCCTTTGTTGATATTGTATCATGACAAGGGAAGGAAAAGCGAGTTAAACATTTAGAACAGAAAAGCTTCAGGATGTTTAGTCTGTACCTTCAGGCAGATAAGCTCCTGTTGGGATGTGACTCTCACCCCAAGCTCAGATGGTTTTGCATTGCGGACAGCTTCAAGCAAGATGATGGTTAATTGCCTAATTCAGAATTAGGCACTTAACAGCTTCTATCAAGAGGTGAGAGAAAATGAGTATGTTGAGAAAATATGTTAATTTTCAGAGAAGAAATGAAGTTATTTTTTTTTAATTGAAAGTTTAGTCAGTATGATTAAAAAGCAGAACCTTCAGTCATAGGATAGTTTTGGTCTCTAATTAGTAGACAGAGTTGACAATGAGAAGACTGATTAGGATTTTAAATTACTGAAGAACCTTTCAGCACAAGCCAAAAAGCACCCTCCCCTTGTAGTAAATATGAAGAAATAGACATTCAAAAAAAGTTTTTCTACCAAGCTAACATTTAGTTTGCCTTCCTGGAGGAAATTAGTGTTGCTTTACTTCCAGTGTTTCAAATCACAAAATGATTGAAGTACTTGGTGCTCAGTTCAAAGCAATGACAATTCTTTACGTCTGCATCTTCCTTAGAGCCTCTGTTGTAGTGAGCCAGCGAGCACCAGACTATGACTCTACATACCAGGGTTCGAATCTCTGCTTGACCATGAAAGCCCAGTGGGTGACCTTGGGCAAGTCACATTCTTGCTGCCTCATGTGTGCACACACATGCCTTGAAGTCACCCATGAATTTCATAAAGTTTTCTTAGGCAAGGAATACTTAAGAGGTGGTTTCACCAGTTCCTTCCTTCCTCTAGCCTATAGGACCTGGTACTTGTTGGTAGTCTTCTATCCAGATACTAACCAAGGCTTACTCTGTTTGGCTTCCAAGATCAGATGGGATCTGGTCAGAGGAAGGCAAAGGGAAACCCTCTCTGAACAAATTCTGCCAAGAAAATCCCATGATAGGTTCACCTTAGGGTTGCCATAAGTTGAAAACAACATGAAGGCACACAACAACAGCAACATCATCTACCTTTACAGAGCTTGAACTTGTTTATTTTTGAAACTCTTCCTATATCCTTACTATAAGGAAATATTCTAAATCACCAAATTTTCTGAGGAAAATATTAGATGATAGCCTCTCCTGGCAAGAGATGATTATATTTTTTATTAAATGTCAAGTTAATAAATTGGATGTTTCAGAGTCTCTCAGAAACTATTCTCAGATTTCAGGTAAAGTTTTGCAATATGCCTATTTATTTATTTAAATTAATGAATGAAATGAATCGCATAAAAGCCAGATAGTTAACAAAATAAAATTTATCTTAACAGCCCTCATTTCTTAGGGCATTTTCATACAGGCGTCTTAATTTGCCTTTGAGCCTTTTAGACACTAATTATAATAGGAGAAGAAAAATCAAAGAAAGATTTAGAAATTAGAATTCTTAACTAAGGTGAGCCCCCTGTGCACATTCACACACAAACATAGTCAAACAGTGCACAAACCCAGCTGAACAATTAGGGGTATGTGATGATATCATGAGTCTTCAAAACATGGAGCTCTTCTAATTTATTGTTAGTTAAACCATCTCTTGGAAAATTTTGTTTTTGACTCTTGCCCCCAAATCCCTCAGTCATCAGGGGCATGCTGGTTTGGAAATTCTGAGAGTTGTACTCTCCAAAACTTGACTTTTCAAAACTTTGCTGAGATTTTGCCAACTTGTTGCCATTTGAATTGGATTCTGACCTGGAATCATTATAAAGGAGATTGCTTTTGTGTCAAGTGAAGATCCAGTTTGCCTTTCAAGATTAACATGCTGCTTTACTTCCAGTGTCACAATCCAAAAAAAGCTCAAGTTTAATCGGTATCTAGGCATAGAAAATAACATATGTGCTTTAAATGCAGATCTGTGTGGCCATTTCCACACTAGCCTGTTATAGTGCTATTATTCCACTTTCAACATCCTATGGAGTCCTAGGGTTTGCAGTTTAGGAAGGGGCCTCAAAGGGCCTAGTTAATCTTCTATTGTCCCACTTTTTCAACTGCTTTTAAAATGCCCCAGGTTCTCTCTCCTGCTCCCACTTTCTGCCTTTGTCATCAGCTTACTTCAGTTAGTGCAAACTGAGTACAAAGTACAAAAAAACTCAGGAGGGGAGAGAGGACAGGAAAGGCTGTTTGCAATACGCTCAAGCAAAAGCAGACAGTTTTTATCTGTTAAATGTTGGGGGTATCTCCGTATCTCCCCCAAAAAAGGATGGGATACTAAGCACCTTGCAGGCTGCAGGATGTGTATGGTGGGGCTGTGCTTGTTTTGGTGAGTAATAAGTTTTACAGACTCCATAGAGCTAGTTGCTTGTGCAAAGCAAATGTGGTCTCTGGGTGGACAAGAGAGGAAGCTTTACAAACCAAGTGAACTTACTGACTGCAAATGACTAACAGATGTGTGCGAGTGGGAATGGGAGGGAAAGATGAACTTCTACTCTGTGAGGAATTATTTGTCTGGCTGCTGTAGGCTTCCATGCTTGTGTAACTTCTTTGCTGCTGTTACATTGATTTGGCTTCTGCCTGGCAGTTCTGCCTTTGTTTGTCAAGGAGCCTTTGAGACCCTCTCCATGGTGCCCACCCCACTGATATTAATTTTCCTCACCTTAGCCCGAAGAGATGATCCGTGGCAGGCCCTATGAACCTTCACCAGAGAGTGTGCCCTTCAGCCTTTCACCAGAGAGCGTGCCCTTTGACCTTTCAGAAGACAGCGAGCCTCTTGACCCTTCCGAAGAGACTTTGCCTTCTGACCTTTTAGCCAAGAATGTGCCATGGCACCAGCCAGCACAGAGTGAGAAGGAAAGCAGCAGTTTTGGGCCAGTGGAGGCAAAGCCATCTGCAGATCATGCTGAGCCTCTTCTCCTCAAACTTTGAATGCAGCCAGCCTGGGCCATCTGTAGTATCTGCTACTCTTCACAGAGACACTCAGGGCATTTCCCTTTGTGTTTGTAGAAGAGTCTTGGTTCAGTTAGTAATTGCTTAAGGGGAGACTTTTGCTTAAATTTTTGTTTGTGCCTTTCTGTTGTGTTTGCTTAGCTCTCTTGGGGGGGGGGGGAGAAAAGAATGGGTCACTAAGAAACTTGGAATTTTGTTTGCTAAGCCTAGATCCTAATGGAGCTTGATGAAAGAGCTTGAATTATTGAGGGAAAGATGAGCAGGAGGAGTAGGACATAAACTCAAGCCTTGACTTCCATCAATTTTAGTCAAATATGGCTCCCTATAGCATTCCAAAAAGGGTGTCTGTGAAAGGGGTCCTCACAAAAGATAGGTGGACATTTAGGGGTCTTCATGTAAAGCAAGTATAGTTTGCAGATCTTCATCAAATCAGTGGTTCTCCCTGTGTTTTGCCTTATTTTTTTCTCTAGCTATTTTGCAGGAGGAGGGTGTGCCCTTTCAAATTTCAGAGGCAAGAGAATCATAACAAATGTTATAATCAAATGATATCATCATTTCCCCCGAAATTGCATTTTTACATATTAATTTAATGTTGTTAAATTTCTGGTGCCAACTGTAATAATGATGATACTGATAATTGTCCTAAACAGGAAGCCCCAATTAACCAGGGTCAAAAAACTTTCTGTTTTGAGAAAGAATGTGCGCCTTCAGCAGTCACATGTAATATGTGGGAATTTTTAATAGTGAATTACAGTTGTCATTGTGCAGACAGTGACTTGGCTACAAATAGAGGTGCTGCTACAAGCTAATCACATTTGGCCTGAAGCCCAGGGTGAAATCTGCCCCACTTGGATCCTGTTGGCACCACTGTATTGATGAATTGTCACACTTTTCAGCACAACCAGGATAGTTTCCTCTTCTGGCCAGGATTGCCTCAAGACATTGGGCTCCCTGAAGCACGGCTGCCAATGACACCGTTGCCCCAGAGCAACTCAAAGCAGATAGTCACACAAGCACTTTCCTTGACAGAAAGAAAATGAAAAAGTAATAAAGTAAATGATCAGCAACTTAGTGGACTTTGATGACACTCAAAATGGGTTCTCTGAGGCAGTTTCCTCTGTCTAATAGGGCTGGTTCTGCCCTGATCCACCAAACAAGTTCCTAGACTCTGTGATCGTGCTGCCCCTTCCCGGTTGTCTAGTACTTACCTTGGCATCACCTGCTGAGTTCTCATTTGTTTAGGTTACAGGTCTTATCCATCTTATGATAGTTGTTTAATAAACCTACTCTAGGCACAAGAAGCTTTAGAAGGTAATGTTGACCTTTAGCATTTTATTATAGACCAGAGATGGGGAACCTTTAGCCCTCCAGATGTTTTAAACTACAGTTTCCACAGTCTGTAGCATTTACTGAACTTCTGGGAGTTGAAATCCAAAACATCTGGAAGGCCAAAAGCTTTCCTAGTCCTTTTATAATCTCTGCATACTCCATATAGACTGGCTGTATTCCCCTGAGGACAGTGCATGGGAAAAGATAGAAGCAGTGGTGCTTTATTATTTCATGTGTGCTTTTAGTATCATAACAGAAACAACTTGGTATTTGTCAGTTAGCTGACAAATAGTGTAGAGATGGCATCAGACTGATGTGTTGCATTGTGTCGAGCTCTGCAGCTTCATGTTGGATCAGTGTAGCTGCTGCACAGCCCACTTCTGGCATAGGACACTGCTTGGCAAAATTTTGTCCAACACAAAGTGTATGCCAAGCATGCAAGAGGTCAAGTAAACAGAAGTAAACTCCCTTAATTTTCTTCAGCGTTAGGAGGAATAAAGACATCATAAACAATCCCACAGATAACTTTTTGCTCAGGCCAGAAATATTGTACATATTTTTCTCTTTTTTTCTTATCTTTCCCTTCCTCCCAAAAATTCATTTTTAAGCAAGTAGAAGAAGAGCTTTCAGGCTGCCATGCTGCTATGATCATACTGGCTGGGGCCTTCTAGGAATGCTAGTCCAAAAGGTAAAATTTCTAAGGTCTGGACACAAGGTGTCATCTGTGGGGAGTGAGATGTGTGGAAATATAATGGATATTTGAACTTGGGTTTAAATTTTCAATGACTTTTTAAACGTATCTTGGAAACACAAGAGAGAGATGACATGAGTTTATAAGAGACATCTCTGAAAGATTTCCACCACACATACACCAGAAGTAGTTTGGTTTAACTGTAAAGCCTTGAAATACTCTGTGTATGTCTTTGCATTCATTGAGATCTGTCTGGGGTCTAGATGATAGAATGAAATCTTGTGAGATCCTAAATGCACTTTGACTTTGCCAAAGGCATTCCTTGTCTCCTGAGATGTGTTTGCTTGTCTGATTATTTTAGAGATTTATGCTGCACTCTTCAATTAAAATTTCCATGAAGGCTCTGACAAGCTTATCCAATTTGGGGAAAGGGAGAGTTACAGACCTTTTGGATGAAAGCTACAGGTCCTGTTCCCTGAAAATACACTTAAACCTTTTCAAAATAACAGGAGGAAAACCGAAAGAGAGAAAAGGATTTTTATGCCCAGGTCATGGGTTCTTTTTTTTTTTTTAATGCAGACTTTCTGTTCCTACACTGTTTACCTTGCCTCTCTCTTTCCTCACCTCATTCTGTTATCTCTTTTCATCAAGAAAAAATTTAACTGTATACTCCTTGGGGTATAATAACCCAACCCTCAAGGTATTAGAATAACAAGCACAGCACCAATAAAACTAATCCACAGCAAAGTTCTGTGAATGCTCTTGTGAGCCAGAGAACATCTTAGTACATGGTGCCCTTCTAGCTTTGTGAAGGTTGCTTCCATTAGCTGTTGTAAAAATTAATAACAATTCTATACTAAACGGTTTCAAGATGTAGCAAAAGGTATAGAACTGATCTCATAATAAGGCCAGCTTGTTAGCCTTAGAAGTTTGGATCAGGGTAGCTTGGTTTGCTTAACCTTTAATTCATTCCTGGATTTCATGAATGTCAGAATGTGATGACAAGGGTGTTTTTATTCTCAGTGGTAGCATATCAACATAGTTTGTTCAGTAGATTTTGTTGTGATGGGAATGAGCATAGCCTCTGGCAGGGTCTTACATTTTCCCCAGTCGTCTTCTCCATCTCAGCCCTGAGGTGAAATTCAGAAGCTTTCCATTCTGTCTGTCTGGCTCAAGTAATAAAACAATGAAGGCCCACCACAATTTCAATTTCTGTGGTTAATCTGAAATGGAAGCAAAGAGCTCCACTTTCTTCCTTATGGCCACACTGGAATTGCTGGAGGGGGTGAGGCTACCCTTGTTAAAATGTGTGTTTATTGCAGGCAGGGCTCTGTCTGGGTCTTGTTCCGTAAAGACCAATGACTGTGTTATTTCACAGAAGATTGGTACACTCTGGCTTTGATATCTGTGTGACAGATGAAAATTCATCAAGTGGGGCTTGTCCCGGTAGCAATCTAGTGATGGGGACTTTATGGGAATGTTCTTTTACCAACCATACAACTGTTAAAAGTGTAGAGACCATTGTGTAAGGAGTTGTATT
Source organism: Cyclura pinguis (assembly GCA_030412105.1). NCBI lineage: Eukaryota > Metazoa > Chordata > Lepidosauria > Squamata > Iguanidae > Cyclura > Cyclura pinguis. Next base: position 94,935,987 of record CM059604.1, read on the forward strand.
TGTGTGCTGGAAGAGACTGTCAGCTGTCTAGTGAATCATCTCCCATTCTGCTTAATGAAAGAATAAACACTTTCACATATGCTGTTTCTGACCAGATCAATTTTTTTAAACCTCTTGTTGGCCTCAAGCTACATTTACTGCTGTTAAATGAATTCCTCATCTGTCTCATCTTAGATGTGTGCCTCAGGTTTGGAATTCTAGCCACCCTAACCACACCCTTGCTAGAAGAGGAATGCAGATTTAAGAAGCTGCTGTTGCGGAAGCTGAGAACCTTGTTATTTTCCTGGCTGAGCATAGAAGGCTGCCTTCTTGCCTGTTTGCTTCAAATTCCTAATGTCTTAGTCTCTCCCTTCTAGCTGCCACACCTAACAGCAAGGCAGAGAGAGAGAGAGAGGAGGATTTAGAAGGGAGTGCTTTGCTGGGATTAAGGCCAAAATGCAGACTTGGTTCCTGTGGAGGCTAGGGAGAACCAGTCTGTTAGCCAGTGTTGGCCCTCCAGAATGTGTTGGCCCCCAAACTTCTCTAGTCAGAAAAGTCACTGGTGAGGTTGCTGTGAGTAGCAGTCCAACAATATCTGGGGGACCACACATTCTCACACTCCTGCTCCAAAGCGTATGTCTGCTGCTTCCAATCAGAATTTGGGAAATTTAATTTTTGGATTATGACTCCAGAGTCCTCCAGTTAGCACAGCCAGTGGCTGTATTGTCTGGGGGATTCCAGGAGTCATAGTCTGAAAAGGGAATGTTCCAGAGACTTTTTTATTTTATGAGCTAAGATAATGCATGGATGCTTGTCCTAGGAACAGGGACTGTATCTGTTTCCTCTCCTTCGTGGTCTCTGTGCCTCACACATTGGGATCTTCGCGCATGCGCAGTAGCTTTCGGAAAGTTCTAGAGCTGAGCAGCTTGGCGGGAACCCCTCCCCCACTCAGTACTGAGCATTCTTTCAAGAGCTTTTATCAAACTGGAGGATGTTCTGGCCTATTACTTTCAACCCAGAAAATGGTGTGTGTGTGTGTGTGTATTGCTGTGTCAAGCATTTGTTGAATGAAAACATGATGGTGTTTTCTTAAAGGATTTGCAGGATGCCTTTAATCTGAACCTCCTTATAGATAAAATAATAAAAAGTACATTTATTACAGAAAAAATATATTTCTGTTCCAGAGGCATTTGCCTTTCCCCACCATTACATATGCTACATTTTTACCTGGGCAAATGAGCTTTCCGTGTGGAAGGAAACATAGATTGTATATGTTACATAGTGTCTTTCTTCCCTGGACCCTCTCAAAAGTACATGTGTTACTGTTGCAATCTCAATATGGATTGTGGTTGTGCGAGGCATCTGTTTGACACATGTGGCAATGATCGGCTTGGCCATCCTTCCACAACCCTTTTGCCTTTTGTGCCTTTTTTAAAAAGTATTGTTTAAAAAGTATTCTTTAAGATCAATTTTAACATCTTTGAAAGGAAAAGATGTTTAGTGAGCTTTGTTTATTGAACTGTACCTTATCTTAAACTGCCCTCAGTATCTGAAAACAGACCCTTCTGTCAAGATACAACCCACCATCAGCCCAAGGAGGCAGCCACCTTCCATGGCAGATGCTGAAGGGCAAGCTAATTTGATCCTGCTCTGTGCCCAAGCTAGTCTACTGCCCTCCAGCATGAAATATTTTGTACACAGAATGGGGGAGGCACTATCTTGTCTTTTACCACAGGAAGCAACCTGTCTTGAGCCAGTATGCAAAGGAATCGTATAGTAGCTTTGAGACTAGCTCAGAGAAAGAGGTAACATAAGCTTTCGTCGACTGAAGTCTACTTCATCAGATGCATCTCATGAAGTAGACTCAAGTCTGTGAAAGCTTATGCTACCATGCTAGTCTCAAAGATGCTACAAGATCCCTTTGCATGCTGATCCAGTCTAACATGGCTATGCCTTTGGATTCTACTGTCTTGGGCCAGTCTTCATTTAGATTCAGGTTTAAGTGATATGCATATCTACTTAAATTTAATTGATCAGCTTAAATTTAATTGTCCAATTAGTTGTTTCAAAGGCAGACAATAAATACAAGTTCTTGTTTCAGTTAACAGACTTGTGTGTAATACTTTGTAAGTTGAGCAGTCCAGTCCAGTGCCACTCTAGTGCGGGAGGGTTTATGTAGCACTTCTGTAAAACAGTGAAGGCACAGAAGGCTATCTCTCCTTCTAATCTATATCCTTTCCTTGAACTTCAGAGATGTAACTAAGCCAGTCTGGGGATGGCCACGGCTCCTGGGCCTGCAGTCGATTAGGGCTAGCAGACACTGTCCCACCCCATCCCGTTGTCCCTACCATGAATGGAGGAGGAGGAGAGAATGAAGAAAATTGCAATATCTTTAGTTGACCTTGAACTAAAGGTGATATGAAGCTTGGCTTTTTTTTTCAGTGCCTGCTGCAACAAAAGCACTGTGGGAAGAGGAACTGGAAAAATGGTGCACAGAAAATATTTTGCATTCCCCTTTCCCATAGCTGCTCGGTTCCAACAGGTGTTTAAAAAAATAGCAGAGCTAACTTTTGTGCCTGGTGCCCTCTCACAGTAGTGTGTGAATGGAGTCTATAGTGCAGCTACAATTGCCGTCTTCCCTTCACCCTCCTTCCTTATCAAGGATGGTGCAGGCAAGGGTGGGCATGAATTTGTGTTTGTTTTTTTCATTCAGGCAGGGGCTAGCACTGAACAGCAATCATAACAGCTGCTCTTTTTAAAAAATGAGCCTACTTGGGACAAGAGCAACAGCAGGAGGTGCTGAGCAGGTCATTTCTTTTTCTTGCTGCAGGCTGCCTGACCTTAACTTACACTGGTGTTGAACCTGTTATTTCTTACATGATCTAGTTCAGTGGTTCTTAACCCTTCCTTTATAAGGGACCCCCTGCAAATATAATTTTTTGCTGGGGACAACCCAGACTTAACTCAAGATTTGAGTATTTAAGTTTAAATTTGAATATTCAAATATTTATTTATTTATTTATGGCTTCTAGAGACTAGGATTCAACTCTCTACTCAGACACTGGGTGACTTTGGGCAAGTCATGTTCTCTCAGCCTCAAAGGAAGGTGAAGGCAAAACCTCACTGAATAGATCTTGCAAAAAACAAAAAATCCTGTGATAGGTTCACCTTAGGGTTGCCATAAGTCAGAAGTGACTTACAGGCACACAACAGCAAAGTGACACTGATAGGGGAAGGTTCTTTCTAGCCATCATATTCTTTCTAGCCATCTCTCTCCTTTGAAAACTGACTTATGGTGACCCTAAGACAACCCTACCATGGGGTTTTTCTTGGCAAGATTTGTTGCCATTGCCTTTCTCTGAGGCTGAGAGAATATGACTTGCCTGAGGTCACCCAGTGGGTTTTCATGGTTGAGTGGGTATTCAGACCCTGATCTCCAGCATCATAGTTTGGGCGCGCACACACACCTGCCACGGTGCTCCTTTTGTCAGGGGATGCAGTAATGGGGGTATGTGCGTGTGTGCCCAAGCTGCTCCCTTGTTTGCAAAGGAGGGAGCAGTTTCAGCACCACACACACACACCCCCACTACATCCCTGTTGCTATTGCTGCTCCTGGTGTCCAGCAGCAGGGCTTTGCAGACTCCCTGTTAGTGCTCTGTGGATCCCCAGCAGTCCCTGGACTGCAGGCTAAGAACCACTGTTCTACTTTATTTAAAGGCTCTCTGTTCCTCCTCCCTAGTATTGAAATCAGCAGCTATCCCCAATAAAACGTGAGGTAAGGTTGTGCTCCCAAATAATCCATCAAACAGATAGAGTGGGCTTCCATGATGACTTGTCAGCAGAGCGTGAAAAGGCAGTTTTTTGGACTGCAGTTTGCAGAATCCCCCAACCAACACGACTAGTAGCTATGCTGACTATGCTGCTTGGGAAAGTCATAATCAAAGTGTTATTTATTTTAAAAAGTTCTCCTTATGAAACTAGCACACAAAGGACAAAGACAGACATAATACCCATATATAGAAACAGAAAGAGTTCAAATGGTGTTTTCAGTTGTGGTGCAAGTCTAGCTTTGCAGTTGCAGTGACAGCAGTGCATGTATACTTACGGCAAGCTATCCACCTTTCTCTTTAATTTTTAAAAGCACTGTATTTATCCATTAAGTTATCATTACTTGTTGTCATACTTCTTTTAAAAAATTAAAAATTTTTAAACATTTTAAAATTAGTTTGGGGGAAGAAGCAGAGCTCCTCTCCCCATTTTTTCATCTATTTCCCCTTCTTCTTTCCCCTCCCCCCCTTTGCTTTGCAATCATACTTTTAAAACCCAGTATGTTTTAAAGGAAGCAGCATCTTTTATTACATCACCAGGGCATCTAGTAAGCTCTATCCACATAGTAGGTTTCCATTTCAGACTGGTAAGGGCTTTTTCCCTCCCCTCAGAGGAATGGGAGTAAAATAGGTACACTTGGACTAATGACAGGCAGGCCCCCAACACACTGCAAATGTCATCTCTGTCTGTAATACAAACTGAAATGAGACAGGGACAGCCCATGACACTTAGCTGCCTGAGGCACAGCACAATACACTTCTTCCCTGCTGTTCCATGTACAAAAGCTAACTGGACTCCAGTTGAATCTTTCGTCGGCTGCATTTTCAGGCACAACTGAGGGCATCAGGCTAGCTCAGAGGGTCCAGGACTGCGTGTGGCCCATGTCTCTCTTTTGTAACACTAGTGATTTCTGTCTGAGGCCACTGCCTCTATGTGTGTAATTGTAGGACGGGCCCTGAAATGCAACAGAGGCATATATTCACTAGTTCAGATAAACACTTATTTATTAGGAGCTTCAATCATGCCCCTGCTCTTCCCCTGAAGTCTGCACTGGGCTGATGGTTCTGTTGTTTTTTGCTTCTTCATTCCCTTCACTCATTCCACCCCCAGTTTCATAATCCCAGGCCCCACCAGCCTGGAAACATCATTCGTCTTTGTGTCTTGTTGGCCTTTTATACATCAAGGGAAGTGTTTATATGTGTTGTAGCAACCAGGCAGTTTGAGTATGCCCATAAAGACTGCTGGATCAGTGACTCACTGCTCAGGAACGTGGACTTGGATGAGGAACACATGGAGGGTGACGGGGATGGAGGGAGAAGCAGGAAGGGAAGCTGCCCTGCCGAGCTGACAGGTTGGGAGAGGGAGCACCAGGAACAGCAGCACAAAGAAGCACTTCCACTTTACCTTCTGAAACTCTGTGAAAGGTGCATCCTGCTTTCCCAAGAAATGAACTGCAACATCTTCAGGATGGTATATTGTGGACCATTCTGGAATTGCTATTTCTGTTTCCCCTCACAATTTGGAGGACTTTAAACTTGCTGCCCTTTAAAATAATAAAAGCATAGTGTCACCCTTCTGCTGTATAACAAGGGTGTGTGGCATGGCAGAGCCTGTACAGATACCTAGAGTACCTGATTATCATGAGTGTCACGAGCAGAGGGCAGGCAAGATGGGACTTAAATGCAACCAGAAGGCTGTTTGGAACTTGTCCCTCCTTGCACAAATGTTGTATAGCCAAGAAGGAGCTGATAAGGATCGGAGCTCTCCGGATATGGCTGGCTTCCACGTATAGCTATGCCATTCAGCAGAGAGGGGCAGCTTTTGTTTGGACATCATTGTGTGGTTTCCCAGGGAAGGAAGTGATTCTTAATGTTCCTGGTCCAGCAGTGGCTGGAATTTCTTTGAGAGGTGAGGAATTGCCCTCGCAGGTGTTGTTATGGAGAAAATGACAGGAGCCCTGTGCTGTGGTGGGGTGGGAGATATCCTGATTCCAAACAACCACCCTTGTTCCCCAGAGGTCACTTGCAAATTTGTCCCAAATCTGCAAACATCATTACTAAAGCAGATGTTGGCCTGTGTATCCAACAAGGCTCTGAAAAATAGCAGAGCAGCCAGCTTGCAAGTAAACAGCAGGAGACATGAGGTTAGAAAAAGAGCCTCTCCTCAACTAGATTGCAAAATGGCTGCCCTCCATGCCATAAACAAAAAATATAAGAGACACAGTAATCTTACTAGATTAATATTTTTCAGAACTCAGTCGTTAATTTTAAAAACTAGCAAGTTACAGTTACACAGACACTCTCTCCAGTTTAAAAATAACTATTCTCTTTCTTGTCATTCAGAAGTGACCAAAATACAGGCACGCCTCAGCTAAAAAAGCCTCTGACAAAGGGGCTCATTGTTACCAAGTCCTTTCATGCACACATACGCATGAACCTTTTCCTTCTTGCCTTCTGTTTCACTTAGGCATTAGGAGGGTGGTGAAGTAGGGCTGGAGAAATACAGATTTTTGGGATCAGGTTGCAGCAGCATATCTGCAGCAGACAATGCAGTAAAGCTAGTGTTGTGAAAGTGTGGAATTCTGCTGTAGCCAATCCTATTGTAACTGTGTGTCCCTGCCTACAGAAGGCAAGGTGAACAACAGCTGCCTCAAGAATCCTTTATCGACCATGTGAGAATAGCAAATGAAAGAGGAAAGGGGAGAGCAGATAAATCTGCCTAATCAGCTACTCCAGGGTATTAAACAAACAAACAAACAAAAAACAGAGCTAGAAGTCTAGCCACTAAAATTGAAATCATAGGAAAAGCAGAGATGGTTGAAAGGAAAAAGAAGTCATTCCTGGATGCATTTTGGAAAAAGCTTTCAAGTAGTCTGTAGAGGGTTCAACGTCCTTTTTTATTTGTTTATTTATGCCAGGCTTACCTGACCTGGTTATTCCATCTCACACTCATATATTCTCAGTTTTGAATAAAATGCTTGTTGATACACGTTGAATGGTTGTTCTTGATTTTGGTGTGGCAACCTGTCCCTATTTTTTCCATGTTATTTCTGCTTCTGGTACCAGGTTTTCTATTAAAGAAGTATTGTCCAGGAACTCACCTACTTCATTAACTGAGTTACATCTGTAGTTTTTTTGGCTTTTTTTAAGACTGCAGAGTGCTATTGGTTTGGGCAAGCCTGTGCTATAAAATACATCTAAATAGCGAGTACATGCATTGTGTAAGTATATAAAGTACTTTAAAGGCAGCATAGTGTAGTGATTTGAGCCTTGGACTATGACCCTGGAGTTCAATTCCTCACTCATCCCTGGAAACCCACTGGGTGACCTAAGGCGTGTCACACTCAGCCCCACAGGGTTGCCATAAGTCAGAAATTACTTCTAGGCACACAACAAGAACAAGTTATTTTCAAGTTCTGACATTTTTACTATTTAATAATAATATAGTGAAATTGTTCTTGTAAGGATAAGGATCTCTGAGGCACTGTATTTCTCTTCTTAATTTTAACCCAGTAATGGCTGGCTGATGCAAAGAAGATACCAAAAGCATTTCCCTAGCCACAAACAAATTGTTGAAGCAAGTTGGTCTGGGCAATATATAATATCATGTAATTCTGTGTTACTTTTATCATGTTTAGACATTTCAGACAAATGGCTGAAGGCATTCATGCAAGAGTAACAGCCTTGTGAAATACGCAACTATGTAAATCCTCATGTTGATGCTGAAACATTATGGCTTGTCTAGAACTTCCTACTGAATCCGTGGCTAAAATAAAATTTGAATTGGAAATTTCCAGTTAAACTCATTCAGTTAACCAGATGCTGTCTCTAACAGCCTTGTAAAGAAACCCAGAAAAGGTTACTATTTTTTTTTACTAATTTACTATTTTATGTTATTTATTTACCACCTGTTACCTGACATGGGACCCAAAGTGGCTTACAACAAGTTTAAAGCAAGATACAGCTTTAAAAAAATCCCTGATGTTAACTGTTAAAACACAATTAAGCAAGCTATCATATTAACACACAATTCATTTAAAAGGGGTAAAATCATTTAAAAACATGACAAAGGTAAAAGATAAAAATACAGCACCTGCTCCATAAAAAAAGCCGCTTCTGCAAACAGTTCATCATTGAACACATGTGTAACTAAAAAGGTCTTTACTTGCCAGTGAAAGGAGAGCAAATCAGGGGCCCCACCTAGCCTCCCATGGAACTGAATTCCATGGCCCTTGGGGCAGCTCCTGAGAAGACCTTAAGATGTTAAGACCCAGGTAGGTTCACACAGGGAGATAAAGATCTTTCAGACAGTAGTAGTAGTTGTTGCTGCTATTATTATTATTATTATTACAATTACTATTATTATTACCACCACCACCACCACAGTATTTATACAATACTGTTCAACTCAAAAGGCTCCTAGGGTGGCTTACAGATGAGTAATTTGACAGTCCTCTGCCTTCAGGCTTACAATCTAAAATAAGACGCAAAACATGAGGAAAAGGGAATGGCTGTGGGGTGCAGAATTAACATCCAGCAGATACTACCTGTTCTTTCCTTCGCTGCTGAGGCACAATGGAGCTGTGAGACAATCTGTATTGGGCTTTTACAGGTCACAGCCAACACTTTAAATCATGCCCAGAAACAAATGGGTAGTCAGTGAAGGTGTTTCAATGAGGAATTTTTATGTTCCCTGTAAGTGGCCACAGTCAGCAATTTGGCTGCAACATTTTGGTTGTTGTGTGCCCTCAAGTCATTTCCAGTTTACAGCGACCTTAAGACCATCCTGTCATGGGGTTTTATTGGGAGGTTTTGTTCCAAAGAGGCTTGCCCTTGCCTTCCTCATGGTCTGAAAGAGTGTGACATCCAGTGGGTTTTCACAGCTGAGCAGGGTTTTGAACCCTGGTCTTCTAGAGTCCTAGTTCAGCACTGAAACCACTACACAACACTGAATTCACCAAAGAAAATTCTAAAGAGTTTCCAAAGGTAATCCTATATGAAGTCCATCACAGAAGCCCAAGCAGATTGCAGTCAAGGCATGTAGAAGTATACTGGGAGTAAAGACAGCAAGAGCACCACCCATTCTTTAGCAGCCTGTTTTGTTTCTGAGCTTTGAGAAGGGAGAGGCTTCCCCCAGCCTGCCTTCCCTCTCTCTCTCTCTGCCCAGTCTGACTTATATAGGAGTGTGTGTGGCAGGGGTGGGCAAATGTTTCTGGTTTAGGGGGCAATTTTATGCCCCTGGGATTCTCTGGGGGCTGCATGTGTCACCAGAAAATAGGGGAAAAAAATTAATGGCCCGAAGTCCATTTCTGGTTCTCAAATGGATTTTTTGTATGTTAAACTGTGTAGGAAAGCCTTGCAATGTATTTTAAAGGTGAATTGCTGCTTATGGAGGCTTCCAGGAGAACCAATTCACTTTTTTTCCCCAGAAAAAAAGGGCAGTTTGAGGAATCTGGAAGTGCCAATGGACACAGAAGCTTCCATGAGATTGGCATATGGTCCCCTGGGGCTGCACTTTGCCCACCTCAGAGTGTGGGGTACCTGCAACCAGCATTGTTGCATTGCCTGGAGTTGCCCGACCAATGCACTCTCATCAGTATTTCACTACATTGATGCTACACCTTAACCCAGAGCTTTCCAAACTTTTCATGTTGGAGACACACTTCTTTGACATACATCATTTCACGACACAGTAATTCAGTTTTACTAGCAAACTGGAGGTACCCAGAGGTATATCTAGGGTGGGGAAAGGCAGCCCCCCATGATCCTGGCCTGCTGCCATTGCGCTCACCAGGAAAAGTCCCAGCAAGAGCGACAGCAGGGGGAAAGGCGGCCCCCTCCCACGTGCTCCTTGCTTCCTGCCGTTGCTCTCACCGGGGAAAGGCCCCAGCAGGAGCCATGGCAGCAGGCCAGGCTCGGGTGGGTGGGGGTCTTTCTCAACACACCAGTACACTACAGGCGACACACTAATGTGTTGCAACACGCCATTTTGAAAGCTCTGCCTTAACCTGTGACTCCTTATGCATCATGCCTGTATCTGCGTTTTCCTCTGTGGAGCTCATTGCAGTGTGTTACAACAATATTCTGAGATTAGCTTGTACAAAACTGCTTTGCCCAGGACAACCCAGCAAGTTTTACAGCTGAAATGGGGTTGGTTCTGACATCCAAACCCAGCACACCGATCACATTTTTTGCAGTGCACTTCTTAAGGATGCTCTTGTACAGCTGTTGGAAGCCCCTTTTGCATTTCCTGTAATGTGTAGTTTGAATGTAAGACAAACGTTGACTAGAACGAACAAACTTTTTTTTTATGGATCAGTTTCATTGCTTGATTTAAATTGGCAGCATTCATACATGTGTCCACATAAATCTCTCAGAGTGGCACTTGTGAATGAGGGCTTTTGCTGTGCGCATGAGTCCAGACTCCAAAGGCTTGAAAAGCAGCTTCTTGCCCCTCTTGCCACATTGCAGCATGCCCAGTGCAGCAACCCATCACCATAAGCTGACTCTCCTAGTACAGCTGCAGAGCATGGAAACATTGGTGTTAAATCCTTAGAGAAGGTTAATTCGCTAAAACAGAAATATTAAGAAAATTCAATTAAAATTAATTTGTTGCTTGATTTGATATTTCATTTGTTAAATTTCTAAATTTTGAAATAGCATTTAAAAGTAATAAGATAGCCAGTAATATATTAAAGTGATATTAAAAACTAAATTGATGAAGGATTTGATGTCCATTGCACAATACTATATGAATATAGTTGTTGTTGTGTGCCTTCAAGTTGTTTCAGACTTCCAGGCTTTCAGACTTAAGGTGACCCTACCACAGGGTATGCCTGTTAAAAGGAACTTATAGCGACCAGAACTTTGTTGTGTTACACAAAAGGATAACATGAAAGGTAGAAAATAAAGGCACAAGACCAAATGTTAATACTAATAATATTGATGTAGCCTGTCGTGCTGACATCTTTAGAAATTTACTGATATTTTATTTTATTTTTAATTTATTTCAATTTATATCCCATCTTTCTCCCAGTATGGTTCCCAAGGCAGCTTACTCAATATGATTATTAGCAGATCCTTTGGGCTGCTGTTGCAAAATGGCAACCTTTGTTATAAAAGATCTAGTATGACCTACCAAAAGGTCACACATAATATCAGGCAACCAGCTCTTTAAATTTCAATTAATTTTGTTGCATAAAGCAGACCTCTGCCCCCAAATGAACACACACGCATAAAATTAATTTGTATTGAAGAGAAATTTGAGATGATCTTCTGTTCTCCCGCATCTATCACATTGTGAGTCATAAGGCCTTTCAACTGCTGGAATTAGGTTTCTAAGCAAGACCATGAACCATAATTTTTTTAAAAAAAAATCTCTGATGTCCTAATTCATTATTTTTGGCATTTCAGTAATCACATCGTGTGAATTCCTGGTGGCTTAATAATGAAACAACAAGTCACCAGTATCCAGCTGGGAATTCAAAACAGACAGGGCAGAAAATTAATTTGTTCAGGAATGCCCTTTGCAAAATCATGATCTCCTGGAATTTTTGAAAGTTGTCCAGAAAAGTAACTTTTCCCAGCTCTGAGTAAGAGAGAAAGAATACTTTAAAATGTGGGCTCTTAAGGCACACGTAGGTGCTTTAAATTGTTCAGGTTTCCAAAAATTACAAAATACTTTGTTAGGTCAAACTGGATATTCATGCTCGGTAATCCTGCTTCCTCCAGTGTCTCATTCCAGTTTCCCTCAGCTTCTGGCTGTGACTTTCCCCACTAATTCCGTGCCTTCCTCAGACCTCTCCTTTCAAATAGTACAACTCTAGGAGTCATAAATCTGCCTATCTTTCAGCCTCAGTCTCAGTGTTCTGTACAGCAGTGGCTATTTCCAGCATGTTCCAGGAATGCCAAGCAGGGATGCACACTATGTGCTGCTTGGGTGAAAACCTATCTCATCCTGGTTCAGATCTGCCCTCCCATCACCCACACAAGCCTGCCTGCACGCTTTCCTTTCGCACGCAGCCACGCTGCTGGCCTTGGCTCTGGGGTCTGTGGGGAGGGAAGCAAGGCACTGAGTTACCAGGAAAAAGAATTTGGCTTAGTTCTAATCTGAGACATATACCAGTGACCAGACTATATCTGTTCAAAGTGCAGACAAAGCTATTGCATGGTATTTATTAGTTAGTTAGTTAGTTATATTTATATCCTACCTTTTGCCCAGTACGTTCAAGGTTGCATACATGTTGCTCCTGATCCTCACTTCATGCTCACAACAACCCTGTCATAGGCTAAGTGGCACAAGGTCACCCATAAGTTTCATGGCTCGGTAGCCATGAAACATGAGTATTTCAAGTCCTTGTCTAGCCATCTAAACACTACATCACAGTGGCTGTCTCAAAGGTACTTCCATACAAGAGATCCTTCAGCATAGAAAATAGGCAAGTCAGGGAAGGAAACAGATTAAAATCTTTCTCATAGATATGGATGTCTTCTGTGTGAAGGTGATGATGATGTGGTGGTGGTGATGATGATGAGGATGATGATGATTTTGGTATAGTGGAGGACTCATAGTGCAAATCCTTGTTCTGAAGCTTGAAACAGCATACAATCAGCCTTCCGCGTCTGCAGGTTTAACTTTCACAGATTTGATAATTTGCAAGTTTCTTTCCCCATATCAAGTGCTTCTTTTCCGGAGGAAGCTTCCCTCTCCATAGCTCCAAACAGGCTACACAGCCCTTTAAAAACCTGCCTCTAGTCCTTTTCCTCATCCTTCCCCACCAGCCACCACCTGGCCGGCTAAGGACAGCTTGCAGCCAGATTTCTTAGCACCACAAATCCTCTCCTGATGCCCCCTCCCATTCAAGGAAGGAGATGGGCAGGAGAGAGGATATATAGAGCCACCATGCTGACCCACCACCTTTCCCTCTCCATACTCTGATTTTGTTTGGCCCCTGGGTGGCCATTCTCGCCACCATGTCTAGGCCCTCAGTGGTGTATCTAGTGTAAACAGCGCCTATGGCAAACATGGAAGTTGTACCCCTATCTTCTTACCCCTAACCCCATCCCCACCCCTACATTCACAGCTTTTTGTGCCCCCCGGCATTGGCGCTTGGGGCATGGGCCCTGCTTGCCCCACCCTAGATATACCCCTGAGCCCCCTTCTCACAGATATATGCACATTTTGATATTTACAATTTTCCCACTTTGTGGGAGTCCTGCACCCCTAACCCCAGCAAATGTGGAGGGATGACTGTAGTATTGGATAAGCAGTGCTGAGAAACTTTTTTGAGTCGGGAGGCTGTGTTATCCTGTAGACAAGTTGGATGGGGTGGGGTAGCAGCACATATCTGTGGTGGATGGGCAACAAATGTGACATCTCACATTTTCTCACACACAGGCAGAACTGGGCCCTAATGGTTGTCAGATGGCATAATAGAGATTCACTGGTGTTTTCCGCCTTAACTTAGGACAAAGGTGGGCAACAGTGGAAGGCTGGGGGGCCACATTAGCACCCCCCAGAAGACCTATGAGGGCTGCATCCCCCACTGCACCTGCTGCCACAAAATAAAAGCCCTGCCCCAAACCCTTTAGGGGACATGGGGCATTCTCGCCCTGTTTTCGAGCCATCCTAGGCCCCTGGAGGGCATTTTGAGGCAAAAATTTGATTTTACCTCTGAGGGACTGGGGGCTTCCAAATGTGGTGTGAGTGCCGTACTGTTAGCGCCCTGTAGCTGTGGTATGTGGTACTGCAAAAAAGCCAAGAAGAGATATTTGGAAAAGACCCCTGTGCATTAAAGGTATCTGAATATTGACTTCCAAAGGCTAACAGCTCAGGAACTCACCATTACTGCATGACATTAGCAAACTATTTACGATTTTAAAAATTACAAAAAATCTAAAAAGCTTCCAAGAGTCTAGTAAATAGAAAACAGACCTGGAAACACAGTTATTTTCTTGGGAAGCTTCATCCTCCCACCCGAGAACTGAAATAGACTGAAGCCTCAGTAACAGATATTTCTTTGGGAATAGCCAAGGGAGAGAGGATCAAACCAAACCTGCACCATGCCCACTGTTCACTCATTTGTGCAGTGAAGTAGAATGAGACACTCGCAGTCAAACTGGTTACAGAACAATTGCAGGAAAGGATGTCATTAACAAGTTATTCCCAGCATGAAAAAAAATTGAATTCTCAGGTACTCTATAGCACAACAGCTTGATGCTCTGCAATAAGGCTGAGGCAAAGGCATATAGTGTACATGAGCATACACAATGTGCCTTTTTCCAGCTCACAAGCCTTTGTAAGTGAATGTTGCTCGTGTCCAAAACTGCTGTTTCAAGAGTGACTCTTCTTGTAGCCAGATAAACTGTGCTTCCCTGCTGGGCTTTTTGGTGTGGAATTGTGGTAACAAATTAATTCACTTTTTACTGAACTTCCACACAATTATTTAATTGCCATCCTCCTATGTTTTTCCAGTGCTTTTTCTATTTTTTTCTGTCACTAGAGAAATTTTGGCTTAATAGAGTCAAATGAAACAGTAGTAGAAACTCTATAGGCATGGGTGTTTTTTAGTACCAAACTTCTGTCTCACAAAAATGCATGGTTTCTGCATGTGCAGTGATGTATTAACTATATGAATCTGTTACTGCTGAGCATACTTTCTCTGTAGTTCCGGCAATGGGCACCATTTTAAATGTTTTTAATTAGTGCTAAGATGAAACTATTAGTGAAATAGCACTTAACTTTTATATTACTATAATGCTTCTTTGAAAAAAAACAACTCACCTTCACAAACAGTTTAGCAAAGTGCTGTCATTTTTTTAATTAGACATTTCTGATCTACACTTACCTCCATTCAAAACCAAGCATTAAATGCTTGGGTTTTTTAATCTTTCATGGGCTATCATGCCTGAATGCGTAAATGCTTCAGCGCTTTCCCCCTAAAAAAGAAATTCCCTCCAAAGAAAGAAAGAATTGCTTGGATTGTTTTTTTAAGTGATTGTTCAAAAGGATTGGATCTTTCCTATCCAAAGCAATTATGTCATGGATGGAATATCACGATGCACAAAAGGAAAAAAGGACAGTACAGTAACCCCAATTGTGTAGAAAATCAGTTGCAATTCCATGTGTTCTTGAACAGCAGCAGAGCAATGATGAATACTGTGTTCATGAATTTTGTTCATCTGACACATGTCCACCCTGCTCTTCAGCCAAAACAGCCCCAAGCGCAACTTACAGATATCAACAGTATGACATTCCCTCCCCTTAGGCTTACAGTTTGAAAGATACGACACAAAAGGGATGGAAATGCAGGAAGAAAAAAGCAAACTGTGGCACTAGTTCTGTTCTTATCATGACCAGGGGGATGAAAGTGGTTCTGAAAGCCCAACAGAACAGCTGCTGCTAGGCAACAATTATTGTATTTTGAAAATAAATGTTAAACCTTGTGATCTTACCTTTAATTGTATAGTTTGATTGGTTATTATTGATTTTTCTTATGGCTATAACCTGTATATGGCTGCCTAAGAATGAAATTGATTGATCTAAGGTAGGGCCAAAGGCAGCTGGTTTCAGCAAAGATGGAATGACCCTGCCTCTTTTCTCTGCCTCTGCTCTCTAACCTGATATCGATGCTTGCTTGGAAGCTGAATATTCTAAAGAATACTATATTCAGTTGAACATAGGCCAGTCCCTATGGGAAAAAAGGACACAAATAGGGCATTAAAATACAGTATTTGATATCAGAAAGAGGTATGAAAATATTTCAGCTTTCCAAAATACACTACTATTGGCCTCCAGGAAAAACAAGATTTCAAAGGAAAAATCCAGCATAAGCCTGATGAATTAACACTGCTCAAGAAAGTCAAGCTTATCATCTGTGACTTGAATTATGATTTTTACAACATGGCAAGTGCTAATGAATGTATCAGTGCCATGATATTTTATTAGCGGTTTGTTTTGTTTTTTTGTAAGTTGTTATTATAGATGTGTCACATACATCTAAGCTTTTACGTAATAACCACTGTCTGTATTTTCATTTCCATTTCATTCTTTTCCCCTTCTCTCCTTCTTCCTATATATGCACATCTGTATATAACGGCATATCTGTATCTGCCAACTCAAAGTTAAGACTCCAGGCATCTGATTGTGTGAGCTCTGGTCCGCAAATGTTATGCTGTGATATGTTTGCTAACATTTTGTGGCACTGTACAAGCTCTTTGTTGGTTTTGGTATGGTGAAGAGAAGTGGAAAGCACTGCCAGAGATGCAAGTCATGCTGTATCCAGGCATGCTGTGCCTATTAGCATTTGTACAATCAGAGATGTTGTTCTTCGGGGCCTGTTGAGACAGTTCTTGATGATAACACCCCACTTGCCTTTGATTTGCTTTGGGTGAGTGCCATAGCAACATGTAAACACAAGGGGGCACTCCGAGACATTCAGTATTTCTGTATGCACGTTCTACAAATAAGTTTTAGACCCACTGCATCATATTCCCAGCTGCAATAGTAGTGGGAAAAGGGGTGGGTGGTGGGTGAGAGAGCCTTTGGAGAAGGGATTTTCACTGCTCTTATCCATGTGGCTTTTTGTACCCATTTACCTTATTCCCTTCAAAAGCTTGGCACCTACACAATCGGATTATGATCTCACCAGATCAGATCCGCCCAATGTGATTTAACAACCTAGTGCAGGACAGTAGCCATGAACTGTGCCTGCTAGGGGTTTGTGGAAGTGTTACCTTTTACTGCGTAACTGGAAAAGCAAACATGAAAATAAGAAAACCTGTGGTGGAGTGTGGTCACAACACAGTTTGGCTTCATGGGGTACATGTGGTGTGAGGGCTTCTTTTCAAGATAATATATATTGAAAGAAAGGAGGTAAATAATTTTCCCAAAATATTCATTACAGAAGAAATGAGGGTTGTGTCAACTTCCCCAAGTAACACCACAGACAATAAGCAGGAGAGTGCCAGTGAGACTTAGATGCAGCACATCCTACACGGACAGATACATGGACCCATGTGCAATAAATAGGAAACAAATGTGCATTTATTCAAAAAATCCCATGAAAAGGCCCTTGAAGATGAGACAATATTCGCTGAAGAGGAGACTGTCTCATTTTCTTACTCAAATGAACCCCCTGCAGCCACCACTGATATTTTTCTATGCTATATGGGGTGCCCTGGGGGGATCTGGGGAAAATTCAAACGGCTCCCCAGTCTACTCATCCACTCCAGGCAGTCCAGATTGACATTTGCAGTAGATCCTTCTGGGGTGATAGCAATTGCTCAGAGATGTTAATGACTGAAACCCACCCTCTCTAGTAATGAATGAGGTTCATTCTTTTTAAATCATGGACTGACTGACATGTCTTGAGCTAACCTTACCTCTTTCACGCTCACTATAGAATTAATATGGCAAATTTGAAATGCTGGCAGTCATTCAGATTAAAGCATGGTAAAAGGAAGAACTTGGAGATCCTGTTCTTTGTAGTAGTAGCAACAACTGGAAAAAATTAAAAAACATCAAGGCCCAGTTGGTACCAATATTGCCATATTTCTGACACCTAGTCAAAATGTGGTTGTTCACTAAAGCCTTTGGAGTCTAACTTCACAGAGACCCTCAAGTATACATGGTTTGTAAATCATTTTAAACTATTTCAAACATTTTTAATCTGCCTTTTTAACTGAGGCTTCTTAGCAGGATATTAACCACTGCAGCCTCCAAGGAATGCTATAGCTTTAAGATTCTCACAGTTTCAACTTTGTCTCTTTCAGGATGAAGTGAAGTTGCCAACCAAGCTGAGCATCAGTAAGTCTTTGAAAGAGACAGAGAAAGAAGGAGAAACTGAAGAGGTGCCAGCAGGCGAAGAGCACGCAAATGAGGAACATATTGAACTCTCCTCAGATGAAGAGGTAGAGGTGGAAGAGATTATTGAGGAGTCGCGGGCAGAACGCATCAAGAGGAGTGGCATGAGGAGGGTGGACGACTTCAAAAAGGCTTTCTCCAAAGAGCAAATGGAGAAGACCAAGTTGAAGACTAGAGAGAACCTGGAGAAGACCAAGTTGAAGACTAGAGAGAACCTGGAGAAGACCAAGCAGAATCTGGAGAAGACCCGACACAACCTAGAGAAGAGAATGAACAAGCTGGGCACCAAGATTGTCACTACTGAACGCAGGGAAAAGATGAAGTCTTCTCGGGATAAGCTGAAAAAGTCCTTCACCCCAGACCATGTGGTCTACGCACGCTCCAAGACGGCTGTCTACAAAGTACCACCTTTCACTTTCCATGTCAAGAAGATCAGGGAAGGGGAGGTAGAAGTGAAGGCCACTGAGATGGTCGAAGTTGGTGGGGATGAGACAGAGAATGCTGATCTACTGAGGGGTGAGAGTCCTGAGATGAGTACACTTCTGCAGATCACGGAGGAGTCAGACACTGTGCTTGCAGACAAGAGCGACAGTGAGTGAGGCAGGCAGCAGCAAAAGAAGAATGTCAAGAGCTGAATATGTAACCTTTCACGTTTCCTCTTTTTGACCTCACATGGGCACATGCACACACACACATACATACACACACACACACACACACACAAAATATCTATCTATAGATAAATCTTACAGCCCCTTCCTACAACGTAGTGCCAAGTCGCATTTTTGTATATTTCTGTTTCATCATACTGAATATGGGACTTCACAGCAATTCATCAAACACCATTCCTGCTACTGAATGCTTGCTTTACCAGCCTGCTGTGGCAAGTCCCCACCCCATTCCTCAGCCCAAGGTGCTATTGGCAACGCAATCTATTTGTATAGCTAAGGAACACGCTGCATTTTACCTGTTTCTCCTTGGTGTCAAGAATGCTTCCTGGGGACCAGAAAGCAGATTGGACAGACAGAACGAAGAGCAAAGACATGGAAACAAAGGAGGAAGAGTTTGGCTCCCTTACATTTCTGAAATGAGGAGTGGAGAGGGACAGAACTGGGAAATAGTTGCGTGGAGAGGGAAAGTGATATCGCGTGTTGCTGCAAGAGAGGGTGTTGGTGCAGTCCCTAGTTTTCCAAGAGATTTGGATACAGTCATGCTTGAGGGGCTTCATGTTAATGCACACAAAAGACAAACAGCTGCCACTCTATATGTAGAGGGAGGGGAGAAGAGACATCTAGGTAGAGTGCCCTCAAAACTATGTGTGCTGCACCCCTTTGTGAGCCTCCTTGTGACATGATTCTCATGGTTTCAGTGTTCATTGCTCACAGGGAGGGTGGATGGGGTGCAGAGGACTGTTGTGCAAGTGGATTAAGCTGAGAAAGAGTGAGAGGTGTCACAGGGACAGGAGGATTATGATAGCATTTGACTACAAATAATAAAATTTTCTCAAGGAGGAACAAAGGAGAAAACTTGTCCAATCCATCTGCAGTCTTGCCGCTTGTCTGGGCTGTTTCCTGAGCATTACGGCACTGTTGTGTGCAGTAATGCCTAGGCTCTGGGTTATCCTCTTGTGTTCCCATTTGCCTGCTGTGATGACTTGGAATAACCAAATTATTTTGTGCTCTCTAGTAAGGTAATGCTTGGACCTCTCTAGTCGTGTTTGCTAAACATGCTGTTGAGGCAGAGAAGAAGGAGCTTAAGGTGCTATGGGGCAGAAGTTCGCAGGCAAAACACAGCTTCATTGTGGGGAAGCATCAGTGCAATCTTAACCATCTCCCTCCCCCCCACACTTATACAGCTGCCTCTTTGTATTTTCAATTCTTGGGTGAATTCCTGCCTGAATTTTTCCAAGCATACGAAGAGCCCTCCTTTCCTAGTGGATGCATCAGCCATCCTTCTCTGCATGGTGCAAAGAACATCCCCCTCCTTCAGAATCTGGAAAAAATATTTTTATGGACTACAGCTCTTTAAGAATCTCCCAGTCATCATGGCCACTGGGTGCTGTAGTCTGAAAAAAGTTTTCCTAGGTCTGCCCTCTTCCCACCACTATCTGCTGGGATTCCTGCAGGCTCCCGTAGCAGTGACTTCTGGCATACTGTCATGGCCATTCCATGCCTTGCACTTCCTCCATCACAGCGTGTACCAGAGCTGCCTGTTCAAGCAATCCAGCAGGGGAAATGTATGTTTGTGTGCTCATATATAGGAATATTTTTACTTGACCAAGATGTGTGCAAGTAAATAGGAGGCAAGGGGCTATCCCCACCACACTACACTTTTCCTAGAAGCTTTTCAATTCTTATTATAGATCTTATGTAATGGAAAAAAGAGAGAGAGCCCAGTGAACCAGCTATACTAAGCTATGCTATGTGGGGAGAGTGAGTGTGCCCCACTTTGGGGACAAGTTTGGGGGTGCGGAATGTGCCACGCAGCTGCATTGTTCCTTTTATAAGACTGCATCCTGGTGAGCAGCATGACTAATAAACTTTCTTTTCTAAAAGAACAGGCGTGAAGCGTTTTGAGGAGAAGCACCATGAAGGCCACGTTGTCAGATGCTGCTCAGGGACACTTGGGGACCAATCCATTATTTTTTTGCTGCCTGAGGTAGATAAGTGATTGGTACTCAAGCCCACTCAGGTCAAAGAGCAGAGTATCCCGTGCCAGCCAAGTTATTCTGCCCCATGAGCACACATTCTGACAGACAACTAGATAGTGGGTTAACGTGGAAATAAATGCCAGCTTGTCTGCTCACTTGGTCACCTGTTTTTCCCTTCCATCTGGCCCAGCTATGGGGATTGACCCCAGCGAACCGAATCCACCCAATTTTATCACCTTGAGGGAGAAGGCAAGTAATAGGAAGAAGCAGGTGCCTCCACAAAGTGGGAGTAAGGATTGGGCAATTATCACCCCTTCCCCTGTCTCTACCACTTGTGCACTCTGTCTGGACAGAATACCAGAAAGGATTAGGCTTAGAGCAAGCAAGCAAGCACACAAAGCTAGCAACTTTTACCATGAATGGTGAGAAGGACTGGATTCACTCAAGCCCAATTCCCATCACCAACATATGACCCACAGGAACAGTACATGCAAGCAAGTGAGAGAAAAAGAAGTACTGGTTCTTTTGATCCATTACTACAGGACTGAGGAAGAGGGACATGAGCACGTGGTCACAGATGAGTAAGGAGAAGTGCCCATAGCTGGAGAGATCCCAAGGGGGGGCTGCCTCCTTTGTAGCCTCTGCTGAAAGCCAGAAGATGTACAAAATATGTTGTTTTATTGTTTGAGGGCATCTCCAATAACAGCGGCTGACCAGTGTCTTATCCTTCAAAATTAAATTAGTATTCAGCATGCCGTTTTTAAAAATATACTCTGGCCCTCAACCAGTCAGACTGGGGGGAGACACCATGAAGAGCAATTCTAGTTGCCATGGCCGTGTAACCAAGATCTAAAAATGTGGCTCTCATTTGCTCCTCAAGATGGCAGTAGCTCCTGTCGTTACAGATTGTTGTTGAGTGTCTTCAAGTCATTTCCAACTTAAGAGTGACCCTAAGACAAACCTATCATGGGGTTTTCTGGGGCTGAGAGAGAGTGATAAATCCAAGGTCACCCAGGCCATTTCCACACCGGGCTTCTGTAATGGTGCAGAGCGACCTCTCATGGAGGTCTTCTGCACCGTAGAGTGGACTGGCGTGGACTACTTTTTGTAGTTCCACACCAGAATCCACTCAGGAGCGGCCGGAACTAGCCTCGCGGCGTGTTTTTTAAAAACCTCTTTTTCGGGGTTTTTAAAAAGCATGGAGTGCGCAGCCCCGTGCCGCTCTGTTGCCCGGCTCTGATGCGGATTTGCAGGCGCGTGCAAGTGCATGCCTGCAGATCTGCTGGGGGTGGGCTTCCGGCTGGCGAGCTTCTCCGGTTGGTGGAGAGCCTCCACCAACTGGAAGCCGCCATTTGGGACACCGGAGAACTGCGGACCAGCGAGCTCGCGCTGCTCCACGTGGCGACGGACTTACCCGCCTTCAGGTAAGCTCCGTTTTTGGGTGTTTTCGCCCGTTCCCCCCCCCCCACATGCGGAAAGGGCCCCAGTGGGTTTCCATGGCCAAGTATGGTATAGAACCCTGGTCTCCTGAGTGGTAGTCCAGTGCTCAAACCACATTTACTATTACAGGTAGGAGCATTAAAAAATGAAAGTGGGAGGGACATTAATGGCTTTGGATCATTGCTATAATTCACCCTGGCCCATAGCTGTTTTTCCTGGTTGGCTACATTGTGAGAGAACAAGGGGGGTGGGCCAGCACCATATCCTATGCCTTAGACCAGCTACAAGTTCTGTTGTCATAAATGCCACTTCTTCACATTTCTCTGGTTAAAAGGTTGCCAGCTGAAAGGACAATGTTATGCCTCTTACAGCACTCAAACTCAAAGACCTTCAATTGCATTATGTCATACATTCAGTCATTCTAATAGCAATTTTGAGTAGTCAGTGCCAACCCAAATGAGCCCAAACTGGAGTTCACCGAGAATATACAAAGAGCGTACCACGTGTTCAGGACACTGTAGGAGTAAGGAGAGAAACAGAGAAGAATAGCAGGAGGGAACGGAGTTGACATCCTAGAGGAGGACTTGTCTGGTTAGTGGCTAGACCACTGAACAGGAGCATTCCTGCTAGAAGGTGAGAACACTTTTTGTTGTATATTCTGCTTGTTTATTTAAAGTGTTTACACCCTTTTCAATTCCAAACCTACTAGGGACCTAGCAAAATTCATACCATCATATATGTTATAAACAATACAGCAACAACTTACAAAAACAAATGAAAATGAAAAATCAATGGAAACATTGGTACAGCAACTCTCAGGACAAGCATGGATCTACAAGCTGAGAATCAAATTCTCCAAAGCTATCTGAATGAATGTTTTTTGCTTGATGCCTAAAGCTGTCAGCTTGAATAAAACTTCATCAAACGTTGCATGCATTCATACGGAAGAAGGCAGTTGTTCCGTTATTGTCGATCCAACATATTTAGGATAGGGCCAAGGAATTCTTTGTCTATCAAAGGCAGCATCGCTTCAGGGTAGAGAAGTTGAAAATTTTGCACTGAGAAATTCCAGCCGAAGAACTGTCCACTACCACTAGATATTTCACCCCTTTGTGAGAACAACAACAACAAAAAATCTCTTGCACAAAATACATTGGGATGTGGGTATTTTGCACAAAAACATATTTCAAAAAAAAAATTGCAATTTTAGTACTAAAATGCTATGAAAATAATGGGAAATTTTCACCCAGAAGTCTGAGAATGCAAAAAATAATTGTAAAAAGTCTGAAACTCTTGTAATCTTGCCCGACAAAGAGAAAACTTTTTGCATTTTTATTTCTGATAATGAAATAAGCAAATATTTATATCATAGTCCCAAATAATTTGTCTACCACTTACTGACACTGGGTGGGACCCAAGCTCATGATAGTGTAGCCACAGAAGTATAGGTATGCTGGGGGGACAAAATCAGGACATTGGTCCCCCCCCCTTAAGAATTCACGCACACACACATTTTCCTTCATTCTTCAAATTTCTAGCATTGCAGAAACTTGAATTTTCAGTTAAGCAGTTAGAAATACAGTTTAGGCATCCAGAGGAAAGCAGTAGACAAAGTTACCAAGGGAATGCAAACATGGCAAATGCAAGAGTTCTAAGTGTCAACAATTTGCAGTGTCTCATTCTGCAGTGCTAAAATTTTAGGCATCAACATTTCATGGGAAAGGAAGAGTCTTTATGGGGTGTAATGCTTCTCCACTGTAGCCATTTCCTTTTCTGAGACCCCTTCATCCTCTCATTTTTTTTCACTTGTCCTCCCTCCCTTTCCAGTGTCCTTAGCATTACAGTTTCTTTGTCAGAGAGACTGACTTGGAAACAATGATTCTACAAGAACGCCCTCTGCAGCCTCCACCTAAACATTCTGTCACCTTGTGCAGAAAAGATGGGTTTTAAGACCAGATACGATTGCTTGAAAGATCTTACGGCTGTCTTCAATATGTGATTAACAACTGCCTCCTTAAAGCAAGAGTGGGGTGGCTTTGTTTACTCTCCCTTCACGAAAGAGAGAATTTCACGCTAATTGTCACTATGTCAAATTACAAGATTTTATGAGCCAATATGGACAAGGAACAAGGATACAAGAGATGGAGGGGAATAAAGCACTGAAAGTAGACTAAAGGAAGCTGCCTTTTATGATGTCATCCCATGGTCCACCTAGTTTACATCAGGGGTAGGCTATCTATGTTCCTCCTCAAATTGATGGATTGCAACTTCCATCAGCCCTAGACAACATAGGCAATGGTGAGGTTTCATGGGAATTGTAGTCCAGTAGCAGTTGGAAAGCCACAAGTTACCTACTGGCAGTGGATTTCCACCTGGGGCCAATCACCTTCAAAAATACCTTATAGAGTTGTTGTGGGAATTAAGTCAGGAATGGGGAAATCATGATCAGAAAATTTGATTGTGGAACTCCTGTTTTTTGTTTCATTCTGCCTTAATCCAGCCACAAATCAGTTGCATGAGGTACAGCCCCAAATTCTCCCTCTCGCTTAATGCACTCACTTAGCTTCTCCAGTGACTAATTTCCTGCTGCATCCAATTATTCTTAGATTCTTAGGAAAGGAATAATTTGTTCCTCAACTGTGAATGTACTTTTTGAGACATCTGTGGAAGAAGTTACATGACTAGTGTTCCAGAGATGGCCCTTCCCTAATATTTCTGTGCCCACAAGGACTCAGAATATGAATTGTGATAGAATGGGATGAGAAATTTCTTTGAAACTTCCACAATGGGTGAAGTCCTAAGCTTGGGCACACATCTGCAAGTACATTTGTCCTCAAAAATACCTCCACACATTAGATCTTGGGCAAGTTCCTTTTGGGTCTACAACTCCCAGGACACCCCAGCCAGTGATCTTACTATGAGGATTCTGGGAGCTATAGTCCAAAAAGATTTTTCAAGCTTTGTCATAGCTGTCTTTTTAAAATAACAAAATCTGGGCACTGCTGAGTGTATTTTGCACTGGCATTGTTCCATGTATTTCCCAACCGTCTTCCAAGAAGCAGGCAAAAGCAACCTCCTCGTCCATGGAGTACAAACCACCTCCTTAGTGGGGTTTTCTGTGATGTCACCAGCTACCCAAACTGATGCAAATTCCTAAGAAACCAGGGCTAATTGAGAGGCTGAGATAGCTCCCTCCAGGCCTGCCCCACGTGCAAAGACCAACTGAGTCAGAAGCAGGAGCACAAGGGACTGCAGTGACCTTTAAGGGATTAAAATGGATAGCTACCAGCAAGGACTTTCCAAGAGCAAAGGAAAGAAGGAAAGGGCCAGAAAATGCATCTGTAAGGAGAAGTACCTGCAGGAAGAGATTTGTAAGACAATCACAGTACAGGAGGACCTCAGGAGAGAAGCTTGAAAAATCAAACTTAGGGGTGCATAAACTTTATTCTACAAAGTGCCTTTCTGATCAGACCAAAGGCCTATTAAGTCCAAAGGCCTTTCTGCCCTACACTGTTATAGTGCTATTATTCTACTTTCAACATCCTGTGGAATTCTGGGGTTTGTAGTTTACTGAGGCCAAAAAGCTCTCTGGTTGAAAATTCTAAAAGCCCCTCCCTAAACTGCAAACCCCAGGATTCCATAGCATGTTTAAAGTGAAATAATAGCACTATAACAGAAAGGTCCCAACATTCTGTTCATACAGTGACCAATGGGCCTATGGAATCTTGTGGTTCTATGGGAAGCCCACTCATAGAACATGAACTGACCAACACTTTCATGTTGTACCCCAACAACTAGTATTTAGGGAAATACAGCCTCTGATAATGGAGAGAATATTTAGCCACCAAGACTGTTAACACCATGAGTTTTTCTTTGAAAGCTATCTAGGCTGGTGAGCATTGCTACATCTTGTAGCAGGAAGTTCCATATGTGAAGGACTTCCTTTTAGCTGTGCTGAATTCCCCATCCCCAGTTTTCAGTTTACAATTCCATTTATATTTCCTGGAATGTAAAGGTCTCGGTAAAATGGGTTTTACCAACAGCTAGGGTTGCCAGAGCAAGACTATATCAGGGCCAAAATCTAAGGCCTTGGGATGACCCATAGTAATGTCACCGGGGAAGGGCCCTGGTGATTTTACAAGGGGCAGCCCCTGATTATGTCATTAAGCAGAACACATTAGGTATCAACCACAGTTCAACAGAATATGTCATTCAGATTGAAAACATCAAGTCTAAAAATTAGGAAAATATATACACACAAACATTCAAAGCTGTGCTTTCACTCTGAGATTCCTTTCCCTCACCCTGAGGAATAGAGGGGCTTACTCTGAGATCTGGGAATCCTGCAGCATATGTACAGAACTCTTCAAACCAGTATAACATCCAGAATCCTCCAGCCCAAATGACTACTGGCTATATTGACTAGGGCATTCTATGAATTATAGGGACCAAAAACAAAACAAAAATTCCACAACTTTTCAGAACTCTGCAAATTATTACCACACAAAGAAGTCCAAATAGGTTGATCACGGTGGGGGAAGATGGCGCCAGAGGCAACAACATAGTAACTCCTGCTGATAAATCTTCTCAAAACACTCATAAATAACTCTAAATAACCCTAAGTTTTATTTTCCATCCTAATTATTCTTATTGCCTGAAAAAAGGAAGGCAGAGAAAAGAACTTTATACTGCTGGCTAGTGAGTATACTAAGTTTGTTTAAATTTGGTTAAGTTCAAATCCGTCAGCAGAGAATGTGGGAGTGATACAGTGAAAGCTACAAACCTTTTAAGTTGCATTTAATTACCATCTGCAAGAAGTCCTTGACTGATTATCCTTGAGATTTTAACTAAAAGCCTGCTGACTGAAAATAGGAAATAAGAAAAGAGGAAGAGCTTACTCTGGCTCTCCACAATCGAGCAGAGATTCAAAACAGCTAAAGATTGAACAATACTTTACTTCAAAGGAGTCCAATAGAAATTTAAATCCTAACCTTGCAATGGGCATAAATGAATCTTTCATTCCATCCACAGAAGAGTGGGTACAGGCTGGGGTGATAGTTGACAAGGATGACCATGGGGAAAGGACTGCATACTCGTCTGGATTAGAGGATTGTGATCTATCTACCCCCCTAAGGAAGGGTGATAACTTTTCTGAGAATTCTCATCAGAGGCAAGAGCCCTCATTAGATTTTATTGCATCACAATGCTTGCTAACAGCCCACACGGTAATTTCAATATTTGAACAACTGGTGAAAATAAATAAAAATATCCATAAAGTTGAAGAATTGCTTGAGGAATATTTCAAGAAGCATAGCCAAGAGACTAAAGCTTTAGGAAACAAATTGGCACAACCTAAACTGGCCCAAACTTCACAGCAGTACGTAAGAGCTTTACAAGATCCAAGTAATCCAAAGATGCTGCGTACATTGGTGCCAAATAAAATTCTACTACATATTCTGGACAACAGAATTAATCAAGGCCAGTGATGCTCTCTGGAGGCAGCTAGACTATCCCTGAGTAAAATATTGAGAGCAAATCTATACGCTATTGGTTTAACTGAAGTCTATTGGCTCCCTCAAGTAGGACGGAATAACAGAATTCTACTGTCATTTGAAGTAGCCTCCATTCCATCTATGCTCTTCAAAATGAAGAACTTTTTGTCTTTGTTACAAATCGCCCCAGCTAGAGTGTTCTGTGACCCAGTGATTCACCCTTTATTTAAGAAAAGCAAAAAGAACAGGAATCAGGATATCAATTCCGATTATGATCCTGGCTGGAATTCGGCTGGGACCCCACAATCCTTGGAAAGGTCCACACATGATCACAGGGATGACAAAGATGTTGGAAACTCCCTTGAAGATCAAACTGGTCATTTAAGAAGAAAAGATGACTTTAACAGTCTGTATGGTGAACATGATGACTCCCAAACAGATCTTCTCCAACAAATAACAAAGATAAAGGATTTGGGATTATCAGCCGAACACATTACTAAATCTTTATGTGAGATCATGGCACCTATAAAAGGCTAACAGTGAAAAAATAATAGGCTAAAGGAAGTGCAAGCAGGGATAAAAACTCTGAATGTCTTTAGTTGGGAGACTTGTGTCGTTGAAGGCAGAGATAATACTGGGGGACATCCTATGAGGGGTACAGAGTGTACACAGAACTCTCATACCTCCAGGGAACCAGAATCAGCTGAGGCAGTAAATATAACTGCTCACTCTAATGCCCTCCCTGAAGAGCATATGACAGATACGTCTATACCACTCATCGATTTTGATATCGGACAGTTGCATTGTTTGATCCCCTCTATGACGACAAGGAAACTTACTTCTCCAAACATACAGATAACAAATAACCTGAAGGATGACTTCCCAGTGAATGATTTAGGTTCCCTGCTCACTGGAAATCCACATTTTGATGCCCACGTAGCCTTGATTAATTCAGATTCATCTACAAATCAAATGACAAGGAAGGATGGTTTGATTCCTGTTGACATAACATGTCCAACTGAAAACATAACTGCATGACATACGGTAGACCAGAGTAAACTCACCTTGATTACTTGGAATGTTGAGGGATGGCGGGCATCAGCTAAGGACCCCTGCTTCAGTGAGTTCCTTTCCCAATATGATATTATATTAATACAGGAATCATGGTGCACTAAAGAATTAACCTTGAATGGATTTTACTCATCATCTATAAGAGCAGAACTCGGAATAAAGCATGGAAGAGCAAAATGAGGACTGGGGATTTTAATTTCTACTACCTTACGCGCTACATCGAGGACTCTCCCCGCACTCAATCCACATGCTATGGCAGTGCTCATTCAGTTTAAAACTCAGTCTTTGGTGATAATTAACATCTATATGCCTCCTACGAGACAAAGATCCCAAACTAGAGCCATATGGACTAGATTAGAAAATTATGTGGCTGAACTTATTTTGGAATACCTTGACACACCGTTGATTATGCGGGGAGACATGAATGCTAGAATGGGACCAGATGATTACAATACAAATATCCCCATCTGAAACCAGAAAATGATTATAGTCTCCCCACTCGTAGCTCAAAGGACACCAAAACAAATTATGCAGGTCTTTGTCTGGCTCAAGCAACCTACCGGCTAGATCTCTATATACTGAATGGTGTATTAGAGAATGACCAGCCAGCAGAATTTACATACTTCTCTGGACTATGAATGAGCACAATTGATTATATAATTGTCTCTGGAAACCTTTTACCATATACCAAACATCTTAAAGTTATGCCTAAGATTGATAGTGACCATTTCCCAATCATGCTTCAGTTAAATAATTTTACTCTCGAGACTCGATCCAAAGATTGTCATCAATTGTCTTTCAACTCATTAAGGGAAAATTATTGAAGACCTAAATGGTTCCCTACATTTAAACCAGAGGATAACTGACTTACTGAACTCAGATCGCTTCCAAAGTATGAGATCTCTGCCCTGATAACAGCAGAGCCGGGTCTAGTTATTGAGAGATATGAAACTCTTATTCGAGAACTGCGGCAATATTTATTTTCTGAGAGTAGACTCCACTCCAATCAACAGTTGTATCATTCCAAGCCATGGTTTGACAAAGAGTGTGTAGAAACCAAAAAAACTCTTGCTAGCATATACAGGTTATATACAACAAATACATCATTGATAGATGCTTCTGATCTCTTAAAACATAAAAGACAATACAAGCAACTAATAGCATATAAGAAAAAAGAATTTATGAAAAACAACTGGATGCAACTTGTTGCTGCAGCTAGATCCAAGGACTCCGCTCTCTTCTGGCATATTATTGCAAGATCGCAAAGCAACAATTATGATAGGATAAACTGCCATATCCCTCTAACTACATGGGAAGCCTATTTTCAGGAACTCTACTCAGACATGAATGCCGTAAGAGACCAAATTGCCCATAAAATGGAAAATCTCCCCCTGTGGACTCCAGTATTGGAAGCTGAGGTTAAAAACTTAATAATTCAGTCAAGATCAGGAAAAGCACCAGGAGAAGACCTTATACCATCAGAAGTACTCAAGAATAACCAGAACTTCTGGATTCCGCTCCTGGCTACACTTTTCACTTTTATTGACACCTATGGAATAGTGCCCAAGGCATGGGGTCTTGCAATTATTGTTCCTATCTTTAAGAAAGGGAGAAAAGAGGATCCAGCAAACTATAGACCCATCAGCCTTTTAAATACAATCAGCAAGATGTATGCGAGACACCTGCAAGTGAGGCTGCTTGAATGGATGGAAGGGGAACAGATACTCACAGATGAGCAAGCTGGATTCGGAGAAGGCCACTCTACCATTGATCAATGTTTGATATTACACCATTTGGTTAGAAAATACTCTTCCGGTAGCCTGACTTCATTGTATACTGCTTTTGATTCTGTTTCACGAGTTCTACTGTGGGAGAAGTTGGAGGCCTCCTCAATTGACAAGCGTCTGCTCCACTTGATTCGTATGCTGTATCAAGAGACAACGATGAAAGTAAGAGGTAACCCTCTTGGGCACCTTACCAAAACCACAGAAATACAAAAAGGTGTGAAGCAAGGCTGTATACTAGCCCCACTCCTATTTAATTTTTATGTCAACTCTATGGTGGCTCAGTTCCAGAACATTAACTTTCATCCCCCAAAGATAGCTGATAGGAATATTTCAATCCTGCTCTATGCAGATGATGCAGCCATACTCTCAAGAACACCCATTGGCCTTAAAAGAGCATTGAGAACCTTAGTTCAATACTGCAGAGCAAATCAATTAGAACTCAATTATCAAAAAAACTAAAATTATGGCCTTTACTAAAAGGCCTAAAAAATATTTGTGGAATATTGATGGCCATAAAATTGAGCAGATTTCTTGCTTTAAATATCTGGGAGTAGCTTTACAAGCAAATGGTAGTTTGAAAATGCATGGGACATATGCTGCAGATAATGCTCAAAGAAGCTCATCGGCTATTCTAAAAGATTTTGGGTCAAAAGGAGGACAATTTACACCAGCAGCCCTCAAATTGTTTGAGGCAAAAGTGATTGCACAACTCCTTTATGGCGCTCAGCTGGGTCCCTTTCAAAACTATGCACCATTAGAGCTTGTACAAACAAAATTCCTAAGAGCGATTTTTCAGACCCCCAAGTGTGTTTCAAACGCTACTCTAAGACTAGAGTCAGGCTGTATGAAAATAGAGTCCAGGGTGTGGGTGATTATAATAAACTATTGGCTAAGATTAGTTTCTTCTTCTACTGGCTTTGTCTCTTTGGTGCTGAAAGATGGATTCCATTCTAGATGGAATTCAACAGTAGTTACTAAAATACAAAGCTTGGGCTTCTTTCTAGAATCTTTATGTAATTTGGGCTCCGATAGAGCCAAAATGGCCATTAAACAAAGGATAGTGGACATAGAGCGTCAAATGGACCTTGGTATGACTCCTACTTTTATTATTAGTGATCCAACAGATATGTTGCTATACCTATGAAATATTTAAATAAATTGGAAATCCCTGAATACCGAAGAGCCTTTACCTTGGCATGGTGTAATGCTTTGCCATCAGCACTATTGGAAGGCAGATATCGGAAGTTACCCTTCCTAGATAGAAAATGTCCATGTAATAACAAACAAGTGGAAACTGTGGAACATGTACTTTTACAATGCCCATATTACAGGGATTTACGATTAAATCTTATCTCCCCGATTCTTAATAGATTTTTAGGCCACTCGGAACAGTTCTATGTCTCACTGCTACTTTCAGATCATTACTCAGAGATATCCTACAAAGTAGCTAAGTTTTGTGCAATTGCCATTAGAATCCGGCGCAAGATGGTCAGTGATGTAGATTAGACAAAGGATAGATAAAGGAGAATTTCATGAGGAGGATATTGTATGTTTTATAATTCTTTTTAACCAACTGACTATTTATATGTACTAATTTGTCTTTTATTGATTGATTTTATGTTTTATGAAGAAAATGTTGTATGGTCTTATAGTCTTTTTTAACCAATTGACTATCTATATGTACCAAATTGTTTTTTACTGATAGATTTTATGTTTTATGAGGATGATGTTATATGGTTGTATATCTCTTTCTAACCAATTGACTGTTTATATGTATCTTATATCTTGTTTGTTTTTGTATACTGGTCTGTGACCGTAATAAAGTTGATTGACTGATTGAAGTCCAAATAAGAAGAGAAAGAGAAAATTTCACAATGTTGTTAACAGAGAGTTACCATGCAAAGCATTGCAATTACAGTCAGCCCTCCACATCTGCTAGAGTTAGGGGTGCAGGACCCTAGCAAGAAAAACTGCAAATATCAAAATGTGTGTGTGTGTCTGTGGGAAGGGAGCTGAGACATGGAGGGGGAAATAGACACCCAGGGTCCAGATCAGGTCAGGGAAACGAGAGGGGAAAGGGGTGGGCTGGCATGGTGGCCTCTCTCTTAACTCATTTCCTTCTTTGGGTGTCAAGGGGGCTCAGGAGAGGGTTCACGGTGCTGAGAAAAATCAGGCTATGAGCCGTCCTTAGCTGGCCAGACAGCTGCTGGTGGAGGAGGACCAGAGGTGGGTTTTTAAAGGGATGCATAGCCTGATCGGAGCTGCCAAGCGGGAAGGTTCCCCCAGAAAAGAAGTATCTGAAGTGGACATGAAGCAAAGGTTGGAGAAACTCATAAATAACCAACCCTATGAAAGTCAAACTCACAAATGTGGAAGGGCTGACTGTATACCAGACATATTTATCTTGGTATTTCTTCCAGCCATAACTGACTTCGAACAATGCTGCTTTATAGGTTTTGTTTATCTAACCGGCCCCAGCAGGTACCAATTCTTACCACAGTCAGTAAAGCGAATAAAACCACTAACAAGGCCTAACAGGAATCTCATTTGGGATAGCTCATTGAGAGGAAAATACCATGAGACCTGAAAACAAAACATTGCAGCATAGTGTGTTCTTTTTTGAAGATGCCAGCCAGCCAGCCAGCCAGGTTACCTTTTCCATCCCACTTCTGAAAAGAAAACATCTTGTGTATGTTGGAAATTCTGAGCTCTTACAGGTGCCCCCATCCAGTTCTTCATACTTCTATAAACCCCAGGGTTCACCAAAGCCTGCTAACACTCCCATCTTGTGCGTGAGAAGCTGCTGTTTGGGAATACAGAAGGAGAATGAGCTTGCAGTGAGCAGATAGGGATCATAACAATGGCATATTGTCATCTTGGCTCCACTTACATTTTGGCTGCGCAGAACTATTTTAACTGGAAATGTGGTTGCATAAAAACATTTGTCAATAAGTAGTGTATAAGACTACTGGGGGGGGGGGATTGCTGCTGGTTAAGGCTCATCTTAGAAGCCACATCCCACTGAGAACCCTTGCAATTAGACACCACATTCAATCAAATATTATGCAATTCCAAGCTCCATTTTAATCAGTATGTCCACAGAGTTAATTATGTTTCATACTGCTTGATGGTTAATTCTTAACCCAACATACCAGCCCAGTGGGAAAGACTGACTGAGTTAATTAGTGTTGGGGCCAAATAATATTTTTCTTTCAGAGTTTGCCACATCTAAGATTATTTCTCTGCTCCACCCCATCCCATCTACCTTCAACACAGTCACTGTACCTTTAAAAGCAACAGAATTACAAAAAATTCTCCTGCTATGCTTCTAAACATGAAAGTACGATAACAGGAAAGTCTTCACTTGTTGAGCTTCTGAATGTACATAACTCTAAAGGTTCCAGAACCACCATAGGACAGGGCGAGAACATCTTGGGTGACATTCAGTATTATACCTCCAAGGAAAGAGTAGGTAACATGCGGCTTTCAAGATTTCAGATTGCAATTCCCATCATCCCTATCCAGCATAGCCAATGGTGGGGGTAGGAGGAGTTGCAGTCCAATAACATCTTTGGGCCATAAGCTGACCAACCATGCTGTCAGCCACTGTACCCTTCTGGTCGCAGAGATGGCACTTTAGATTTTTCTTCTTCAGTGTCATAAAATTTCCGTTCCTTTGTTTCACGGCTCACAGGGCGGGTAATTGGCAAAGCTGCAGCTAGTTTGACATTTGCAACAAGCTCTGATCCGTTTTGACTTAAGTGTTAGAACCAAAATTCCCAAGTAATTGCATCTTACAAATCTTATGGGTAAAAGTATGGTATATATTTTTTCCTTGCATACCACATATGGAGGCATTAAAAATATGTAAGATATATACTTACATATTTCAGTGCCTCCATATGTGATATGTAAGATATATACTAAGAGTCAGTGTGATGTAGTTGTTTGGGCATTGGACTATAACCCTGGAGATGAGAGTTCAATTCCCCACCGGGCCATAGAAACCCCCTGGTTAACCTTGGGCACATTTCATACTCCCAGTTCCCTGTGATAAATTTGCCTTAGGGTCATCATATGTCAGAAATAACTTGAAGGTACAGAATACCACCAACAATTTACATAGCCAAAATGGGAACAAACGGGAGGTATTAGCATGCCTGGGAGAACCCCTTGGTTTGCATAAGGTGTAGAATGGGAGGGAAGAATTTTGCAAAAGCAGCCCAGGTAGAACTGACTATGCCCAGCTAAAATAGTGTCTAGTGAGTGTCTAGTGTGAGTACAGGATGGGCAGAAAGAAAGACAGAACAGTTTAACTGCCTAGACTGCCACGATAAAAATGTGTCCTCCAATCTGCAGTATGCTGTTGCCAGTCCCACTTGTAATTTTCAAAAACTAAAATATACAGCACAAACTCAAAGCACAGCAATGTAAATATGATAGGCATCACTGAAACCTGGTGAGATGAGTCTCATGATTGGAATGTAGCAATAGAGGGGTATAAACTATTTCAGAGAAACAGACCAAACAGGAAAGGAGGAGGAGTAGCACTCTTATGTCAGGAACATTTCCATCTGTGAAGAGATCCATGACTTAAATCTTGGAAGTCGAGAGCATCTGGGTAAAAATTAAGAGGGAGAGACACAACAGTGATGTCATTGTGGAGGTCTACTACAGACCTCCAAGCCAGGCTGAGGACTTGGATGATGCCTTCCTGGAACAGATGACCAAACATTCGGAAAGGAGAGATATAGTAGTAATGGGAGATTTCAACTATCCTGATATTTGTTAGTAGTCAAGCTCAGCCAAGATTATGAAGTCCAACAAATTTCTCACTTGCCTTGCAGACAATTTCATAGTCAGAAAGGTGGAAGAAGGAATGAGAGGAAAAGATACTTTAGATCTGATCCTAGCCAGCAATGATGACTTGGTTAATGGGGTGGAGGTGGCAGGATCCATGACCATGTTCTCCTGGAGTTTATTATATAGCCAAAAGGGGAAGCCAAGTGTGTCAGACACACATTCTAGACTTTAAGAAAACTGATTTCAGTAAACTTTGGGAAATACTGGGAGTGATCGCATGGTCAGGAGTGCTAAAAGAGAAGGGAGATCATGATGGATAGGAGTTTCTTGTAAGTCAGATATTGAAGGCACAATTTCTAACAATTGCAATGAGGAGGAAAAATAGGAGGTTTCTAAAGAAACCAGCTTGAATGTCTAAAGAACTTTCAATGAAGCTGAGATTTAAAAGGAACATGTACAAGAAATGGAAAAAGGGGCAAATCGCCAAAGAGAAATTCAGATAGCCAGCAAGTGTAGGAAGAAAGTCAGAAAAGCTAAAGTGAAGAACTAGAGAAGTTAAAAACACTAAGAAGGGCCCTTTTCATTATGTCCATAGCAAAAGGAAGAACAAGGAAATGGTAGGGCCTCTGCACGGAAAAGATGGTGAAATGTTAACAGGGGACAGCAAAAAGGTCAAGAGAAAGTACAGAAATACTTGGCTACGCTAGACGAATTCAAGTCTTCAGAGCCAGATGAACTACATTCAAAGGTGTTAAATAAGAATTCCTGGAGAATGGGAGAAGTCCTGGCAGACTGGACAAATGCAAAGATTGTCTCCGTCTTGAAAAAGGGAAAAAAGAGTACCCAAACAATTATCGCCCAGTCAGCCTGTCATCAATGTCAGAAAATATTCCAGAGCAGATTATTAAACAGTCTGTAAGTACTTAGAAACGAATGCCAGGATCACTAAAAGTCAGCATGCGTTTCTCAAAAACAGGTCATGCCAGACTAATTCTCTCTCTCTCTGTCTGTCTCTCTGTTTTTATAGAATTACTAGCATATTTACCCGGCGTTGCCCGGGATTTTATTTTCTCATAGATAACACTTGTTAGAAATACCTTAGGAATTACCTTACTTTAGGAATTAGATGCAGTTGAAATGCACAGATTTGAGATCCTGTGTCTATAATTCCCCAAACTGCCTTGTTCAGTATCTGTAATTTTTCCCCATAGTCCCCAATCCAATCTGTGTTCAGAGTTGTTAACATGCAGAGATTTGGCCTTCTCCTGGCTGTTGGCCTCGTCTCCATAGCAACCAGTTTATGCAGAGCTCTCTGGCTGCGAATTCTAAAGGCCCCTCCCTAAACGGCCAATCCCAGGATTCCATAGAATCTTCACAGCAAGCCAATCGTATAAAGTCTTCTTGCTTGACATAGCCAATCATATGAGGTCTTTACCTGCCTGACACAGACAAGCAGACAAACTCACAAACTCACAGACAAACTTTGACTTTTATATATAAGACTAGCTTAGTAGGTGAAGAGAATGGTATGGATGTAGCATATCTTGACTTCAGTGAGACCTTTGGCAAGGTCTCCCATTATATTCTTCTGAACAAACTAGTAATATTTAGGCTAGACAATGCTACTGTTAGGTGCATCTGTAATTGATCGACCAACTAAACTCAAAGGTGGTCGCCAATGGCTTCTCTTCATCATGGACAGAAGTGACTAACGGATTTGGATTTGGATGAGGGAATAGAAAGCATTCTTAGCAGATTTACAGATTATTAGAAACAGTACCTGGTGGGAAAACTGGCAACAAGAGGAAAATAGCCTCCTGATTAGAAATGACAGTGTGTTTTAGATAAGAGGGAGGAGAAGGTAGAAATAAATGCCATTGCTATAGACCCCCATTAATTGTTATGAGCTGAATCCAAATAATCTAATTTCTATGCTTTCCTGAACATTGCTATGAAGGAGCAGAAGGAGATAAAATGGGCACTGAGAGATCAACTACTGTAGATGGAGGGTCACAAGAAACAGCCTTTGCCAGTGGGTTTCCATAGCTGAGTAGGGAATCAAACCTTGGTCTGCAGGGTTATAGTCTAATACTCAAACGACTATACCACACTGGCTCTCACTACAACACTGCAAACCCAGAATTCTATAGAATGTTGCTATGGCAGTTAAATCAGAATCATAGTGCTATAACTGTGTTCCATGCAAGGGCTCCAAGTGTTGCTGCAAGGCAGCCTCCTGATCTCCCTTCTTGTGACTCTTTTATTTTTAAATCAGATTTGTCTAAATGACCTCAAACAGAGGACATCTTCAAAAAAGAGGACTGTCCCCTGCCAACCCTTCAAACAGCAGACAGTATTCTGTTGTTGTTTTTTAAAGAGTACTTGGCCACCCTATTTTTATGCTGAAGGCCGGGCATCTGCTTATCAGTCTGGAAAAGCCCCTGGCCTGAAACCTTGGGTAGTCACTCTTTGTTGTTGGGTTGTGTGCCTTCCAGTCATTTCTGACTTGTGGTGACCTTAAGGTGAAACTTTCATGGTGTTTTCTGGGGCTGAGTGTGTGTGATGCACTCAAAGTCACCTAGTGTGTTTCCATGGCTCAGCAGAGAATTGAACCCTGGTCTCCAGATCTGCAGTTAAATGCTCAGAGCACTACACCATGCTGGTATTCATAGTCACACTAGTGGGCTAGAAAGACCTGAGCTGGCCTGAGCTAGCATAGGACAGTTTCCAGAATCTGCATAGAACACATATCTCTGCCTGCTAGTGTTGGATTTACAGTTGGCCCTCCACATTTGCAGACTTAACTTTCATGGATTTGATTATTTATGAATTTCTCCAACTCCTACCCCCCACCTCAAGTGCCTCTTTATTGAGGGAACACCCCCACACACAGTTTCAATCAGGCCACACAGCTCTTTAAAAACCCACCTTTAGTCCTCCTGCACCAGCCTATCCAGCTAAGGATGGATTGCTGCCCAAATTATGAGCACCACAAATACTCTCCCAATCCCCTGCAAGGGAGGAAGAAGATGGGCAAGAGAGGAAACATAGGACTACCATGCCAACCCAACCCCTTACCCCTTTCCTTTCTCTGACCTGGTTTGAACCCTGGGTGACTGTTCTCCCCACTATGCCTTGGTCCCTTTCCCATCCACCCACATATTTTGATATTTGTGGTTTTTCCACTTTTGGGGGGGTCCTGTGCCCCTAACCCTAGTGAATGTGGAGGGCTGACTGTACTCACCAGCTAAGTGACTTATGGATATGAAATTAATATACAACAGCCCTAGCTTTTAAGTTTTGGTAAAGCTACAACGGGCCCCCCAAAGCTGGAATATTTTAGGGTTTTGGGGCATCCTAATTGCAGCCCTGCTGCTCATCCCCGTCTCTGCTATTGCAGACGTAGTCAAACGGGCAGAGGCAGCTCCTTATTCCGAGAGCAACTTTTCTTCCCCTCTTCTGGGTGGCATGGCAACTGGGATGCAGCCTAGCAGCAATCTCGGTTCTCCCCACTGTGCCACCCACCCAGTCAAGCAGGAAACAAAATGGGAAGAGAGAGAGAGAAGGAGAGCAAGGAACTGCCATCTAACCCTTGCAAGCCATCTCTTGCCCACTTCTGCCCTGAGCAGACTGAAGTCAGCTGCTTCCTCCTTTCTCTTGCACTCTCTATGTCTTGGTCACTGTGGAGAGGATTTAGGCAGATTTTAGAACAATCACTTTACTTTAGAAGGCAGCAATCCTGAGTATACCCCCATTCAGCAAGGACCATTAGCCCATAATACCCTGGTTGAACAAGGCCTGAGATTCTGGATCAGGGCCGTTGGTCTCAATTTCTACTGGAGTGCCTTATCCTCCAGCTGTCCTGATTTGGCAGTGACAGTGCCAAATAACCTGTCACCCCATGTTTCCCTCTGCTTTTAAAAATGTCCCGGTTTCTTTCTCCTCCTGCTGCTGTTCCCCCCCCCCCTTTGTCCTTAGTTCACTTCTCTTGCCGCAAACTGAATCCAAAGTGAAAAAGTAGTTTTGCACTCAGGCCGTTTTTGCCCTACACTGTTATAGGGCTATTTTTCCATTTTCAACCTCCTGTGGAATTCTGAGATTTATAGTTTCCTGCAACCAAAGAGCTCTCTGGTTGAGAATTCTAAATGCCCCTCCCTAAACCCCAAGCCCCAGGATTCCACAGGAGGTTGAAAGTGGAATCACAGCACTATAACAGCGTAGTGCGGAAATGGCCTCCGTTAACTCAGGAGCAGCGAGGAGAGAGAAGGGGCCCACTCTTGCCCTTCCCAGTAGGCTCAGGCAAAAACAAACTGCCCCAGCGTCTCCTAGCCTTTCTTCCTCATTTAAAAATTTTTGCCATCTTGACCACACTCTAACGTCGTTGAGCCCCAAGTTTTCCTCTGCGAAATGCTAGAGGGTGTGCAGTCCCACACAGACGCTGCAAGTGACTGGAAAATGGGCTTTCTCTTCAGGAGCAACGCAGGACAGAGGATCGGGCCCACGTGGGGCAAGGGGAGAGGATGGGAATTTAGGGGCCCCGTCGAAGGCACCCCACACCTCCTTCGGCTCTCCCTGCTGCACTTCTCGGGACTCTCCTCCTTCCACACGCGCCTCCCCCGCACTTCAAGAGCAGGATAAAAACGTCAAACAGCTCTCTCCCCTCCCGCCTCAGACGAAGACAACAGCAGCGCTACCGACGTCACGCTCTGCCCGGAACTCAGCTGGCTTTCCAGAAGAGCAGGGGGAGGAGGAAGCCGAGGCCGGAACAGCCCTATGAATAATAAAAGTAGACGCGCGCGTTGATTGGCTGTCGGGAGCGCCCCCTGACGAAGTGCGCTCAGCGCGCGCGAGCGATTGGTCGGTGGTGGAAGGCGTCGAGGTCGCCGACACGGAGGGGGCGGGTCCACCTCACAGCCAGCAGCTGGGGCAGGGATAGGAGGACGGCGCTGGGAAGAGCGAGAGTGGATCGGACCCGGCGGTGGCCAGGGGACGCCGGAGGGCCTGAAAGGTAGGCCGGGGGGCGGGAGAGGAGCTCTCGATCGTACCTTTCGTAATCTTCGCTGAGGAGGACTGACCTCTAAGCATGTGCAGAGCGCACTTCCCCGTTAATCGCTTAGATCGCATTCACCTCGGATGAGTGACAGGGACAATCCCCATCACAAGTCGTTAGTTCCAGGAAAGCTGTGAGCGCTGCCAGTTTAAGGGACTTTCCCGTCGGTTTGAAGGCTTGGAGAGGGTCGGCTCGGCGGCTGGGAAGGCGGGGAGGAAACAGCGCTTGGAGAGGCGATCCGAGGGTCCCTCCATGGCTGGTCTTGGAGAGGGATGGTAGGTGTTGGGGCTGAGTGGATCTCGAGTTTGTTACATACGGCCAGCCCGGAGTTGTTGTTGTTGTCATATTTGGAAGGCATGTTGTGTCGCTTGCTACTTAGGGAAGCCTTGAGATCAAGCTGCTTTCTGAGGTGCGCGGTGGATCAGGGAAGTGTGCAGTTTGCCAAGAGGGTGTGAGCAGCACGTTTGGCTGAGCAAGGTGTTGTTAGTCTGATGGTGTGGACGGGCAGGATTGTCCTGTGGGTTCTCCCAAAAGCTGACCGTGGGGCCATTTCCGCACTACGCAGTTATACTGCTATGATTCCACTTTCAACATCCTACGGAATCCTGGCGTTTGCAGTTGAGGGAGGGGTAGGTAGAATTCTCAGCCAGAGAGCTCTTGGGCCACAGTCAACTACAAACCCCAGAATTCCACTGGATATTGAAAGTAGAATAATAGCACTATAACAGTGTAGTGTGGAAATGGCCCAAGTCTGCTCTCATGAGTTATTGGTCTGAAGTACTGGAAACTGCCTGCGCAGGACCTCTGCAAAACGAGTGAACCCGGGAGGAGTTAGAAGGCTGTGTGGATGAGTGGCACAGGAGTGATGAAGCCTCCTCTGTTCTCTAAGCAGTAGGGAGAACAATTGCTAGCATCGCTGAGGAGTGAAGGGCCGGCCAAACCTGGGGCTCTTTCACCATGCACGGTGTAGCGCTATGGTCCTACTTAGGATGTTGCCACAGCAATTAAAGTTAAGGATTAAATTAAAGGAATCTGGAGCTTGCATTTTGTTGAGGTACTGAAATTCTCTCTGCTTGGGAATTCTAAATGCCTCTCCCTGAACTGCAAATCCCAGGACTCCATAGGATGATGCCTATGGAATGGTAAGCAGAATGGTAACAACATATGAAAGTATAGTGTGAAAGGACCTCTGGGGTGTGGGATGACAGTTGCCTTGTATGCAGAGTGGGTAGGTCAGGTGTACTGCACTACACTGTTACAGTGCTATTATTCCACTTTCAACGTCCTATGGAATCCTGGAGTTTGCGGTTTAGGGAGGGGCATTTACAATTCTCAGCCAGAGAGCTCTTTGGCCTCAGTAAACTACAAACCTCAGAATTCCACAGGGTGTTGAAAGTGGAATAATAGTGTAGTGTGGAAAGGCCCTGGGCTTCTTTTGGCATTGCTGTTGGATTTCTTATCATGCAAAATGGAAGAGTCATGCCTTGGCACCTGTAGTGGCCTCTCATTGCCACGTGGCTTTGTCAGAGCTTGTGAAAGTTCCTGTTTGGACTATAGCTCCTTGAACCTTCAGCCAGGCTGTCTGAGGATTCAAGGAGTCATAGGCCAAACAGGAACTTCCTCTAAGCTCGGGTTGCTGAAAGTGAAAAAAAGGAAGAAGCTCTTGTTTGGGTTTTCCTTTTGGTTCCTCTCCGCTTATTAGCATAGCTCGGAACTGACAGTGCCAAGGCAGTATCCCTCTGCTTGTTGTCTAGGTAGAGACTGTGTTTTTACTTGGGCTTGAAAGGCAGACAGCTGAAGGAAGGGCTGGGCAGATTCTGTTTTTACCCCCTCTTGATGTCACACAAGGTGGACCCTTTTCCCGTGGTTTGTGACACTGCTGGCTAAACTTGGTGCTGGTGCGTAGCCAACAGTGAGATGACAGGAAGCTGCTGTTTGCACAACTATCTCAATAGGCCGGAGGGGGTGCAGGGGAGGCGCTTGTGTTGTGAAAGCTCCACTGTAAAACGGGACAGTCCAAAGGCAACAGTCTGGTACAGCCTTGAAGCTCTTGCTAATATTTACCTTTCTTCTTTAAAAGACAGCTTTTTGCTGTGATGCTTGCCTTGAGGCAGTTTAGCTTAGGCTGGCCTTCCCAGCTTTAAACTGCATGGGAGGGGAGAGAAAAAGCTTGGAGGGGGGGCGAAGGTGTGCATCTGCTTTTGATAATGCTTGGTGCTACCCCTGGTGGATCTTGCAAAATCCCAAATTGTCTTTAGGACCTTCTAGGAATAGATAAGTGCATTGGCTTTCACTGGGGTGCTTCAGGTGCTGCTGTGGTCTGCAGATCTGACAGAAGCAAGCTAGCATTTTTGGCAGTGGGTTGTATTAATTGTTTATCCCTGTATTTAACTTTTGAGTAGCTTTGTAGAAATTCTACCTTGTCCATGATTTGTAGGTGGGGTACTGAGTGCTTCCTCAGCATCCTTCTCTCTAGGGCTGCCTTCCTCAACTCCTCAACTTTCAGATGTCACTTGACTGGAGGTTATAGTAAAGGCGGCTCTCAGACATCCAGGGTGAGAAATCTGGGGCCTTCCAGCTGTTGCTAGATGACAGCTTGCACTATCCCTCACCAGTGGCCATCTTGGCTGGTGATGGGACTTGCCGTTCATGAGCAGCTGAAGAGTTACGTGTTCCCCTCCACCATTACTCTAAACAGGGGTGCATTTCTGATCCCATCCTGTTGCCCAGCTACAGGAAAGGGTGGTAATGGCTAACCAACAGCCCAGAATGAGATCATGCAGTGAAACAACACTGTTCCACTGTTAGTTGCCGGTTCATTTGGGCAATATTATTATTGTTCCAGCAGTAATATTGTTGATTCTGCACTGTGAAGGTGACTGGGATATAAACTCAGTAAAGCTGTTAGCTGTGAACATCAATCTCAGCTCTCCCCACCCCCACTACTGTTTGCAGTAAGTCAGTTTTATGATTCCCGTTTGGCTGTTGTTGCTGTTCTCCCAGCTGGTCTAAGAATGGTATCAAAACCACAGTGCTGTGTTTTGTCTCTGGCTAGGGATTTATAGAGGTAAGTTGTGAAAGGGGTGACAATCTTGGCTATATAGATCAGGACAGCTATTCTGTAACAGTAATCCATCATGATCCAAAGGAAGCCCTGCTGCTGGGAAACAAATTAAACCCATTAAAAGGTCATACATACAAAACAATTTTGTTTTCCACTCCCTTCCACCTCCCCAAAATGTGGGCAGAT
The DNA here is from genome assembly GCA_030412105.1 of Cyclura pinguis. Classification (NCBI taxonomy): domain Eukaryota; kingdom Metazoa; phylum Chordata; class Lepidosauria; order Squamata; family Iguanidae; genus Cyclura; species Cyclura pinguis. The sequence goes on from CM059604.1 coordinate 94,979,200, forward strand.
TATTTGTTTGACTTGGAGAACATGACAGACACCAAATCTGGTTTTTATTAGGAACAGGTTTAAAATATCATACCATGTACCGTTTATTAAGATCTGGGCCTGCCTGCAAAGAGAGGTGTGAAGATTTGGGAAAATTTACAGAAGACATTCCATTCCTGTTTTTTCTGAGGGGGGCTTTTATCCAAGATGCGGCTTTAGCACATAGCAGTATTCATTTGACAAACAGTTTTAATGAAAGCAAATGAGTTAATATGTCTGTCCATCTCTCTGTTACTTGATAATTCTGTGGTGCAATGAAGTAATTAGAATGAAACTTCAAATCTAACATTCAGGGCACAATTCTACATTTTTATGTGTACGGTGCTGACCTCATCTCTCCCATATATCCTTCTCTTTTTAAAGTGAATGAAAAATTTAAACCAATGCTACATGATTTCAGAATTTCTGAATGACTGTCTGCTTGCTCATTAAAATAATCAGTAGGGACTCTTGTAGTATATTTGCATGGGTCATGGGACAAGGGACTGTGATTGTGCTTGGATTCTGGAATTCTCTGCTTAGGAAGGCCTGCATGAAAATGCTTCTTCCTCATCCCTCTGGAGAAGCATGAAGATGCTTCTTCCTCATCTCTCTGGAGCAGGTCTTCTGGGTCTGGGAAGTGGGGCACAGCTCAAACCCTGTAATTTGCTTAAAAGAATTTATCTGCTGTTTTCAATGTTGCTTTACTATATTTATGGTTATTGGCTGTCTTGATCTTCTGGGTGGGGTGGCAGAGGTATATGGAGAAATATGGGATATGGATATATTAAAATAGCATTTTCTACCTACTGTATGTTTTGGACTACAATTCCTGTCATCCCCATCCAGTAGGGGAAGGAAGCCTGGTATAAATAAATGAAATACAGTGTGACATTGCAGTTTTAAGCTTGAGATCCAAGCTTTCAAATGAAAAGGGGGTGCATGCTAGAGGAGCAACTGTATGTTCCATATTTAAACCAAAGCTCTAGTTCGAAACTCGTTAAGACTCTTAAATGTGGCACTACGGACGCAATGTCTAACTAGTTCCATTTTGTGTTGAGAGACTTAATGAAAAACAGTGAATGCCATTCCCTTGTAATGTCATTTTGTGGCTGACTTGAGCCAGTATTTGTTCTTGAGGCTGTATGAGAGCTAGAGAAGCAATGATGCAAGAACTGCCTTACTAGATTGGATTGAGACTTTGGAAAAAGTACATTTTACTACTACTACTACTACTACTGCTACTACTACTACTACTACATTTTTTACTAGAATCCCTCCATCAGCCCAGGAAATTCTAAAAGCTGTAGTCCATAATGGTGATGTTTAGAAACTCTGGTCAGAACAAGGCTCCATCAATATTAGGAGTGGTGGAGAAAGTTAATTGAGGGCAGATAGGTGGGCAGAGTTGGAGTGGAAAGTGGGTGGAGGTTGCAACATTACAGGATTCCATAATGTGCTCTATATTTCTACTGCCTTGTCACTCTCCCATACCCTGCCTGTGCCAGCTCTCATGAAATTAAGCTGAAGGTTGTGCATGTTCTGTGACCTGCTGGTTGCTTACTCCAGATCTTAAGATCTGGTTTTCACCGATATAATCAGCATTTGCTCTTCAAAGTGGTGTTGAAATGTAAATTTGATGGTTACAGTCGAAACACAGAAAGGTGCTTTTGAGGGACTACAGCTCCCAGAATCTCTCTGTCAGCAGTCTGCATGGGAATGAACACCCAGAGCTTGGATTTTTTGGGGGGGGGGGGGTTGCAGTGCACAAAATCACCCAGCTACTGTGGTTAGTGGGCAAGCTAGCTGGAGGGTTCTGGAAACTGTAGTCCATTAAAAAAAACTTCCCTTTTCTTGTTGGATTGTGATAAATTTAGACCCTTCAAAGTATTTAATCTTGCAAATGTGTATTGACTATAAGGTTCTATGTATTCTCATCTGTTTGTTTGTTCTGGTCATTTGAGAAGCTTGAGGAAACCATGTCCTCCATTTAAAAAGCAAGAGTTCCTGTTTACTTCAGAGATATATGTCTGTACCACCAGTGTCTTTTTAAATATAATTTTCCCATGCAGATAGGTTGCATCTTCCAAAGCTCACCCTGTGTACCACACTCCAGGTAATGTTCGATGAATACCACATGACAGTATAGTATAAAATGAATAACACTTATCACAGTGCTGCAGAGTACATGTTGTTATCACAATACCCACAATTTGAGAAAACTGTATTTTAGACTACAGCTCCCAGAATCCCTAGCAAGCACAGTCAGTGGCCATGGTAGCTGGTGGATTCTGGGAGTGGTATTCTAAAAAGTAACTTCTCTTAACTTTGAGTATGTCCCTCCAGTCTTCTCTTTCCATTGTCAGAATGTCTTTTAATTTAAAAAAAAATTCCTGAATGTGTACAACGAGGAATACAAGAAAATGTTTCTGTTGTGAATGTTTTATCGAATGTTTTAAAACTTATGTTCAAACAATCTCCATTCCCCACCATCATCTCTGTCCCTGAGCAGTTTACTTCCTTCTTCCACCATGTTTATACAAGGAGAGGCAAACACACATGATATTAAGATATACAGATAAATAGAATTGGTGGTGGTGGTATTGTGTGCCTTCAAGTTGTTTGCAACTTATGGCGACCCTAAGGCAAACTTATCACAGGGTTTTCTGGGGCTGAGAGTGTGACGAACCCAGGGTTACCCACCCAGTGGGTTTCCACGGCTGAGTGGGGAATCAAACCCTGGTTGCCAGGGTTGTAGTCTACTGCTCAAACCACTACACTTCGCTGACTCTCGTATAAATAAGGTAATATAAAGAAGAATAAATATGTTTGTGCTTTTAAAAAAGTCATATAGAACTACAGTGCTGAGTTAAAATGCAGGTACCTTTAACATCTTCTTCTGGCATGGTCCAAGTGATATCTCACCTAAGCAGAACTCCAACTGTTTAAAAATCCTTCCAAAATGTCCTTGCCTCATCTGTGTCAACACCCTTGTAGCTTTTTTCATAAATTTTTCTTCATCCCTTTCTCATGCCTTGGCAGGGCTTGCTTTCTTGTACAAAAGACCATGTATTAGCTTAAAATGCCCTCGTTAATCAGTTATTCTTGTGGATCCAGTTATCTAGGGTCAAATCAAATGTGGCATGGACAAAGGTTGAAGTAATGTGTCATAACCTGTACGATGTTACTCTTTGGGGATAATTAGAAGGCAGTGGCATTCCTTTTTTTTTTTTTTGAAGGAAGTTTAAGGACTAGCAACTTTCCCTGCAATCAGTATTATTTATCCTATTGTAGCAATTTGTTTGAGGGAAATTTCTTCAAATTTTCAGCTCTTTTTCACTACTTTAGATTATTTTTTTTCTAACATAATGAGCAACTTTTATTCAAATGCATTAACAACAATAAATTAGTTTTTAAAATTGTAATGAGGCTAGGAAAGGCTATTATGTGTACTCTGGTGGCAGCATCTCAGAAAGATTTCTGCAATCATTCAGTAGTGCATTTCTGCTTTGTGGGATTTTTCCACTCTTGTTTTCTCCTGCCTCCCTGTTGACATCTCACATAACCCTTTCTCACCTGAGTCCCAGCTATTGTGGGATTGTATAGAGACATCTCCAGACACATATCAGCACCTGCCTCTCTGCAAAGTTACTGATGTCTTCAGTAATATACAACTGTTTGTGCGTGTAATTAGTGGCTTAGTTTATTTTGTTTTTAGTGGTTTCATTTTTTAAAAAAATATTGAGCTTAATATAAGGTATAACCCATGAATTCTGACACAAGAAGCTGAGTCTGTATTCAGGAAATGCGTAAAGAGTAGTGTGGGGAAAAACTGGTAGGAAACAAAACTAAAACATTAGAAAAAAGAGTATCTGAGAATGTTGACATAGTGTTAATAGTGGCTGTTAAATTAAATTAAATCCAATTAAAGAAAGGTTATTCAATTGCAGCACAGTCCTATATAGGTCTGCCTTAGAAATAAGTTCCATTGAATTCACTAGGTTTACTCTGAGATAAAGGATGTACAGGCATTCTTTAGTTAACAAAACCCCAAACAAAGAACCTTGTTTTTACCAGGTCCAGACCAACTTTTTCCTCCTTTTCCTTTGTCTAGCTGAAAGTTGTTTTAGCAGTGTTGGCATAAGAAAGATGGTGAAGAAGGGCTGTGGAAACACAGACTTGGTGCTGGGTTGCAGCAGCATGTCTGCAGGAAACAATGGAATGAAGTTTTGAGCTGGGAAAGACTGGGATTCTGCTCTAGTAGATCCTTCAGTAGCATTGTGTATGCTTGCTTAACATAGGCAAGGTAAACAGTGTGTGCCTCCAGAATCCCTTACTGAGTAGCTGTAAGCAGCATAACCTAGAGAAAATGAGGAAAGAGATAAATCTGCCTTACAAGCAATCCCTAGCATGTTAAACACACACACACACACAGATGGATAAATTTGGCCACCAAAATGAAAATCATAAGAAAAGTGGTGGCTGGTTTAAAAAAAAAATCCTGGGTGCATTTTGGCAAAAGCTTTCAAGTGGTCTAGAAAGGTCAAAATGTTTTCTTACTTATGCAAAGCTTACCTGTTTCATATGTACATATTGTTAGTTTTGAAGGAAAAGTTTGCCAGAACATGTTAAAACTCTTCTTTTGGTTTGGGAACCTGCTGCTGTTCTTTCCATGTTATTTTTGCCTCAGGTTCTAAAGTTTCTCTTAAAGACATGATACCTAGAAGCACATCTGCTTCAATAACTTTGGCATACTTGTACATGGTAAATGTTATGGCTCAGTTCCAACCTACATCAGGTGTACTTTAGTCACAATGAAATTTATGACACTGTAGGTCAATGCACTTAGACTGAATCCAAGGCTATTCATTGTTCCTTCTCCTCAGCTATTTTATAGCTGTTTAATCTCCCTTCCCTCCCATTGAGACCAACATCCGTTCAGCTGCTCTCCCAAGGAGTTCAAGATTATTTAAGATTGCTCTCTTAATCCACCCTTCCACAATCCAATATCTTCTGCATATGCTGGACTATAACTCCCATCATCCCTGCCAGCATGATCAGGCTGAGTGCAGATAATGGGAATTGTTGCCCAGCATATTCCAGTGGATGCCCAGCAGTTGAAGGATTAATGCAGGCAACACCCAACTTTCAATACCCTGTTATCTGATAACTTGCTCGTTCAATTAAGGATAAGTTCCATTAATTAAATATGCGGTGTATTCTTTTGTCAATTATTCTTTTGTACAAAGGCTTGCTTGGGGCCGTGTGCAGGTGGTTCCAAGTCTTACCTATGGAAAGAATAGATCTCTTGTTTGAATTAATGGAACTTCTGTCAGTTTTTCTTACCTATGGAGGCTCACTTGAGACCCACATATCTGCTGCTTGCAAAGCAAGCTTATAGTGGGGGCGGGGAAGGCACTAAGCTGGCTGAGAGAATTTACAAGTAGTGCGCGCACACAATCAGTCTGAAGCAAATCTTCATAAGTCCTTCATGTTTGCTATGGTATATGGGTTCAACTTTTCTACCTTTTCCACTTTCTAACAGTGCTTCAGTCCCTAACTAGTCAGATAAGGAGGCCTGTATCACTTTAATTAATCAATTAGTTGTCCATTTGCTAACAAATAGAAGGAAAAGAAATTTTTTTAGTTGATGCATGCACATAGATCATGTCAGATTCCATCTTAGAACAGCTGTTCAGTGTTGTGAAATGCCTATTGCTGATGGTGCAAGCCATATCGAGAATTACTTGTATCTCTAATTAGCATATATACCCAGCGTTGCCTGGGATTTTATTTTCTCGTAGGTAATACTTGTTAAAAAGATTTGAGATCCTGTGTCTCTAATTCCCCAAACTGTCTTGTCCAGTACCTGGAACTTTTCCCCATGTTCCCCAATACAATCTGTATTCAGAGTTATTAACATACGCAGGTTGGGTTCCTGAGAGAATACACTGCCCTCCTGCTTGCTGCTAGGCCACATCTTCATAGCAACTGGCCTGTTCAAGACCGACACAGTTGACTGAAGCCCAAGAGCTCTCTGGCTGAGAATTCTAGAGGCCCCTCCCTAAACTGCAAACCCCAGGATTCCGTAGAATCTTCCTAGGCAGCCAATCGTATGAGGTCTTCGCCTGACACAAACAAACTTTGACTTTTATATATTAGATAAGAAAAAAAGGATGTGTATCTGATTATGTATACGTGCATGTCTGGAACAATTCCATGGAATCCAATCACCTGGCTTGAATACTAAGAAAACGCTAAAGATGTGCACCTTGGGATTGTTTTGTTTTCCAAATAGATTTATTGATTTTACTTAACTAAATCAGTCTAAAGCCTGCAGTACCAGATGTCCCTAACCTTCCCTAGAGAAAAACTGGGAAGGTTTTTTCCGACTCAGCCTATAGACAGTCCTACGTTGTGCTTTCTGTAGTACCCCCTATATTCCTCAAACAGAAACAAATATTCCTGCTGCCTAGTAAGTGGAGGGATGGAGCAACAGTAGAAAGGCTGAACAAATGTCACAGTAAAGGGGACAAAAGACTAATGGGAAGAAGAAAAAGTGGGTAGAGGAGAGGAAAACAGAGAAAAGGAAGAACATGAGGGTGGGATGGGTATTAAAGTATATCTAACCTATATGAAGTTGATAATGTTAATAATTAAACTGTCTAGGAAAAATGTGTTCCTTGTTATTTGGATGTACTTTGTCAATCTGATAAATGAAACTTTACACATTTCTACTCAGAGCAAAAGCCCACTGGAACCAGGTAAGTGTGCGAAAGCAACTGAATATTGTATTCGTAAAATTTATCAGTTGGCATCCAGAATGGAAACAGCACTGAAAGCAGCTGCATTTAGGAGGCAAATGTGTCTTATACCTCAAATATCCCCAGTCCTCCTCCAGTCACCTGATTTTCTTATCTTAATGCTGACTGCTGTGGTCAAAATACTCTTGAGAGCATGCTTTTCTGTTGATCTGACCCAAATATCATTCATTAACAAGAAAAGATTAGATTTTTCTTCTCTTTTCTTTTTTAATCATACTGAATACAAATAAGCAGAAAGTTACAAATTTGAAGGAAAATGGCTTTCTTAGGTCAAGAGTTGTCACACCAGGGCAAATGAGTTTGCCGTTGTGTGTAAATTTCTGCAAATCTCTGCTTTCATTTAATAAAGCTTTTTTCTACTACCTAGTGGTGTGATGATGGCCTTGAAAAAGCATGAATGATGCCTGTTGAAATCTCCAAATCCTATTGTATTTTACTTCTATTTTCTGAAATTCTTGTATGGTTCTCTTTCATACCTCCTTTATTATCTATTCTTTTGAAATAACAAAGTATCACAGATAGCACAGACCATCTCTGTGGCTAACAGAAACCCAAGTTTCTCATATGTTTTCTTATTCTCAGATTTGTTTTTTTTTAGAAATATTTTTATTAAATTTTACAGTAAAAAATAACAGAAATTATTCCCCCTTCTCCACTTCCTTCTTTTTTCCAATTGTATCTGCTTGTTTATCTTAATACATACCTATTTTTTACTTTATAATAATCATACATTGTAGCTCTTACTTTGTTACATTGCTGCTTAATACATATCTTTTATATTATTTGTTATTTCTTTATCCAATTCAAAACTGCTCCCCATTCCCTTTCAAAGTTCTGGATAGGCTTATTTCTCAATAAAAATGTTAACTTTTCTGTTTCTACCATATCCATAACCTTAAGTTTCCATTCTTTTATATCTACATATTCCCTTTTTTCCAATATTGTGCATATATCAATCTTGCAGCAGTTATCATATATAACAATATCTTCTGATGACATCTTATTTCTCTTTGTTGTCCTAACATATTTAACACATAAAATTCTGGCTTCATTTCAAAATTAAATCTGTATCATCATGGATTTCTTTCCAAAATTTCCTTGCTATCTTACAGGTCCACCACGTATGAAAAAAGGACCCCACCATTTTTCATCACATTTCTTTATTCTCAGGTTTGGATTCTCATTCGGAAAAGCGCGATTTTTGTCTCAATTTTCATGTGACAGACGGGTGTGCAAGTGTGTGTAGTTTATATAAAATTTCAGAATATACCAGGTAGACAGTTCTGTTGTCAAATTGCTCCATCAAGAAGTTGTTCCTAGTCTACTCCACCTGTAATTTAACCCCGTTAGACTGGGTCCTGTGCTGTGGAGCAGCAGCAAACGATCTGTGGTCTTTTCTGTGTGACATCCCTTCAGGCGCATGAAGAGTGCTTTCATTCCCCCCTGCGCACACTGGTATTCTCTTCTTTAGTCTAAACATGCTTAATCCTCTTAGATGTTCTTCACAGTGTTTATTTCCATTCCCTGAGTACCTTTGTTGTACTTCTCTCAACCTGTTCCAGATTGCTTTGTTGGCCTTCCTTGAGTTGTTGCCCTATGGAAGCTTCAGCTCCCATCACTTCCAGCTCACTGGCGTTGCTGGCTGGAGATTATGGAAATTGTACAGTAGGACCCCTGTATCTGTGGATTTATTATGTGCTGCTTCATTTATCCACGGTTGGGGATGGGCATGCAGAGAACGGGAGAAAGCCCACTCTGCACACCCCTGCCAGCTGGAACCAGTGTGCTCACATGGGCGGCGGCAGAAGGCATACAGAGAATGGGAGATCACCCTCTCTGTATGCCCCTGCTGGCTGGAACCGGCGCACCTGCATGGGCAGTGGCCACAGGCAGAGAACAGGAGATCGCCCACTCTGCACACCCCTGCCGGCTGGAGTGAGCGAGCGGAGGCCCCAGGGCATGCAGGGACATGGTGAACACCAGCCCTACACATCGCTGCAGGCCTGATCTTGGGTGCTCGCGCAAGCTTAGACCCCAGGGCGTGCAGGGATGCGGCGATAGCTGGCCCTACACGTCACTGCGGGAGAACTGTACTTTAAAATCATTTGAGGGGGGGTGTTGACAGGCTGTTGGCTACTATCCGCGGAGTTCAGTATCCGCAGGGGCCCCCGGAACCAATCCGCTGTGGATACAGGGGTCCTACTATACTCCAATTTATCCAGAAGATGTCAGGCTGGGGAAGGCTGGCTTTTGTCCTTTGGAAGGTTTCTGAGAGACCCCATAGCATTTGAGAGGAGGGCTGTTTGCTGTGTAGCTTCTCTGGCAGAGTAGATGCCTGGCAGATGAGGGACCCTTTCACACTACACAATTACTGCACTTTCATTCCACTGAACTGCCTTGGCAATATCCTCTGGAATCCTGAGATTTGTGGTTTAATGAGGGATGTCTGGAATTCTCAGCAGAGATCTCTAGCACTTCCATAAACTACAAACTCCCAGGATTCTGTAAGATATAGCCATGACAGTTAAAAGTGGAATCATACTATAGTGTGAAAGGGTTCTAGGCTAATAATTTAAATGCTTTCATGTGTGAGAGTGGATAAAGAGGCACACTACCAGAGCTTGAAGACAGTACAGTGGTCCTTTTGGCAGGGGGATGCTGGGAGTTGTAGCCTCCCAAAAGGACATTTCCAATGTCTCCACATTATATTCTTGTGTCCCCAAAGCCCTCTTCACTCCTACATCCAACAGGGTTTTATTTTTAATCATTAAGAGCATATTCAGGAGGTAGCTCTGTTGGCCATGCAGCAAAATACCACAAAATCCAAAACCCACGAAACAGTGATACCTTTATTGGGCCAACTACAAAGCTTTAAAAGCTCTTGAAGTAACGTCTGAAACAAAATGTAGGCCTGTGACTCTGTCACTTTTCTTCTCCTGTATGATTTTTAATATCTTTGCCTGATGAGGAAACCAATGAAGCTTCAAAGCCTTGTGTGATGTATTTTGTGGATTCAGATTTTTATCCTTCCCTCTTCCCTTTCTCAAGACTCTCCATCTTTTGTTCCTTTCACTATCTGCCGCTCTCCTTTTTGGTCCCTTTGGGAGTTTTTCCTGCTCCTTCCCTAACTTGCAAGGTTGTTGTAGAAACCTGTAATGCTAGAGTAATAGATGAGCGGGTGTGAGGAATGGATCTCTAATTCCAGGTTGTGTTGGCATATTCCTAAGGTAGCCAGATTGATTGTTGTTATTATTAAATATTGCTAAATAATCCATTAAAATAGTTTAAATGCAAGAAAGTTTAGGCATATTTCTAGTAGCGATTATCGTAGGTTATATAGTAAGAGTATTTAAAGTGAAAGTTGTCATAGTGATTGGTAGTTTGAAGTGATCATTAAATGTGTCTGTTTTAGAGTATTGTAACCCTAGTATAATGGACCTTCCCAAGCCTACCCTCTTTGTTATGCGTGTTTTGGCTGTTCAGTTTGATAGAAAAGAATTGTTATGCAGAGACACAATAGCCAACCTCCACTAAGGATGAGTAATTCAGTTATAGCTGCAGTGAGAGTGATTGAATCGTATGCATCTCCTGCCATGAACAGAAGCTGATTGGAAAGGCAAGGTCACCTTTTCAGAGGTACAACTGGCAAGCTTCCTTTAGGTGGGCATGTAGGACTTGTAGGAACCTCTTTATGATTATTTCTTAGACCTATTAATGTGTTGCCCAGTGCACTATGAAACAATTCATACACTATTCACGCAATGGCTTCGTGAATTATATATGTTGAGCAACAAATCCAGATACTTAAAGGGTACCTAACTTTGAATAAACATTGCCAAGAAAGCCCCATGGTAAGGTTGCCATAAATTGGAGTGGATTTGAAGGCACATAGCAACAACAATTTGCTAGATAATCTGCCCCCCATCCCTGCACTCTGGTCAACATTTGAGGTCCTTTTCCTAGTATTCTTGCCAACTGCAGTTCAGAAAGAATCTTGCCAACTGCAAAATTCTCTCTCCATAGTGGCCCATCTGGCACCAACACTGTATGATTTCACATACCAGATGGCTTTTAGGTCTAACTGAGGCTAACTCTGACCTTTCTTTGGTTAGGTTGCTGATTAATGTTTGGTTTGGTTTCCTGCTGCCAGTGTGTTATTTTGGGTGTGTGTGGTTCTCTTTTGTGGTAGATTTTCTTGAAGACACAGCTTTGTTGCCTGATCTATGGGTGTAGTAAAACATCTTATAACCAAATATGATATTTTATTTTATAAAGAAAAGAATCATATGCATTTAGAATGAGTGAAATGCCCCCAGTGAACTTCCACCTTTGTCTATAGCTTGCAGACAGTACAGCCCAAAGCAAAGGAGATCCCCATTTTTCCCACTCATTTTTTTAACTGGATGTCTCTGCAGATTGACCAACGTATCTCTGCTTTCCCAAAAGGAAATGCAACCTGCAGGATGCTTATATCTGTGACTCATTCTGGAGTCCCTCAAAGCCAAGGGACCCCATAAACAATTTGGGGGAAGATATCACTCCCAAAATGTTGGCTAGAATGGCAGTTTCCTTGAATTCTCCATGATCCCCCAATGCAAGACAATAATTAGCTGGAAGCAAGATTTAAAAAAGTAGATTTTCGATCACTTCAGAGAGCATTTTCATCCTTACTAAGTGGGCAATATAGAGTGGCAATTATGGGGTGAACATTGTGATTTTCTAACTCCACTGTCCTCAGGTAGACTAATTCTTGCTGGAACACTTCTGATCCTAGAATATGTTCTCTGATGGAAAACTTTGAATAGCACACCAAGATCTTGTGAGGGGTTCATGTTATGAGGAAACACTTGTTATTATGTATGACCTTTCTCTTTAAGGGGGAGGCTTAAAGTGTAATAGCAACTCCTTTTCCTTTGTGAGTAAATGTGGTTTCCTCAATGAAGGGAAGTGTGGTTCCCTTGATGGATGAAGCTGCACCACTTTGTACAGTCCTGTTGATTGTATTCTTTGTTTATAGTCATGTCCCTCTAATTTTTTTTCTCATTATGTCTTTTTATGTTTCAAAAAAGGGGAAAAACAATAAGTGGAAAACAAAACAAAAAGGTATGGTTGTAGCTGTAATGGCAGGACAAAGAAATTTGGACCCCAGATAGATCCCATCCCCATGTTTTCATAAAATATGGGCATACTGAGGGATCCTTCTTGTACCGTAACTTCCACTTCAAGGAAACACACTTTAATTAATACAAAGTGCTTGGATAGGAGCAAAAGCGTATCTAGCATAAACAGCGCCTAGGGCAAGCATGAAAGGTATGCCCCTTCTCTGCTGCTGCTATATCTTCTGGCATGGCTTTTTGGTGTCCTACTGGCACCCTGGGCACGTGCCCTACTTACCCACCCTAGATACACCTCTAGATAAAAGACTGTCAACGAATACCAGATGCTGTAGGCTACATTTCAGAGGAACTGGCTAAATCACCTCTGCGTATCCTTGTCTAAGAAAACCTTATGAAATCCATGCAGTCACCATAAGTTGATAGGCAGCTTGAAGCCACGTACAAACTCACACCCATACACACAAACACAAAGACTAAAACCCACTGACTTAAAGCCAGAATTATAGTTGTGGAGTGCAGGAAATTCAGAACTTCTATCAACCGCTTCTTCACACATATTCTAAACCTGGGTGTATCCATCGTTTTTGTCTTCTCCACCCCAAGTAAAGACAAGAGGTAAACCACAGTTTTGTGGACAATTGTGACCCAATGTCAAACAACTGCTGTTGTTCTAGAACTAGGGTAAGTGTAATTACTTCCTTTTCAGAGTAGGGTGTTTAAAAGTGGGATAGCACAACACGTAGAAAAATGTAGTTGGCATTGCTGAAAGTATCACTGACCTTCCTTTTGAGAGGAGATTTGGATGAGAAAGGACATCATTTTTGTTAGAAGTAAACAGAGCAGAAGGGAACATTTTCATCTCAGGGTGCAATCCTATCTGAAAGCTGCCCGTGTTTACAAGTGGACTCCTGTATATTTGTCTTACCTGGGACATAAGCCCATCAAACAGAGCAAGACTTCCTTCAAATACAGATCAGCTGGGCTGAACTAGTAAAGATGGTCTAAGTATACATAGGACCACAAGGCAAATCTTTCTGTGCAGTTTTCTCCTTGTATTTGAAGTGTTCCAGGGAATTATTCCATTCAAATATATGTGTGTTTTTTCTGTATTGAAAGAATGCTTTCTGCACATAAACTGTGTATTTCTGCATAGAATAATTTCTGCAGAGAGCGGGTCCCCAGAATAATTCCCCAGTATTCACATCTACAAGGTGAAAATACTAGAAAAACGTTGTTGTTGTTGTGTGCCTTCAAGTCGTTTCAGACTTATGGTGATCCCACGTTGAAGCTATCACAGGGTTTTCTGGGGCTGAGCGTGTATGATGTGCCCAGGGTCACCCAGTGAGTTTCCAGTGGCTAAGCAGTGAATCAAATCCTGTTCTCCAGGGTTGTAGGCCAGTGCTCAAACCACTACACCATGCTGGTTCTCACTAGGAGAATACTGTGCAGAAATCTTTTTTTCTCCTGCAGCAAGGAGAAGACTACAAGAATTTGTTTTTGCAAGCAATATTAATATAAGTATAAATTTTCTTACTTAGGGAATATACTACAGTCATCCCTCTACATCCGCTAGGATTAGGGGCACAGGACCCCTGTGAAAGTGGGAAAACCGTGAATAGCTCTAAGCCCTCTCAAACCATATTTAACACACTATATATATATATATATATATATATCACACACACACACACACACACACACACACACAGAATCCAGCATGGATTCCTTTGAGGCATCAGGGTTCCTTCACAAGGCAGAAGTGAGTGGCTGGTGGGACTTACTGCCACCTCCACTGCTGCCCCACACCATTTTTAATAGGGACTTACAAGTCTCGTTTGCAGTTTCGGTCTCATGAGGCTTGCAGTCCCTATTAAAAATGGCATAGGGAGACCACAGAGGTGACAGCAAGTATTCCATGAATAATCAACTCCACAAAAGTGAAACCCGCAAATGTGAAGGGCTGATGGTATAGCTGAAACCATAACTGACTAAACAGGGTTTTTGTTTTCTCTCTTATGGGAATTATTTTTTTTATCTGTGTGCTTTGCTTTCTCCACGGAGCTCAGAGCAGTAGCTTGCTGTTCTTCAGAGGTTTGGTTGGTAAGGTTTGGTTGCGTGAGAGATCTCTTAGTCTAATGAATGTTCTTTGTGGAAAGGAAACACCTACCAGCTCAGAGAGGCAAAGTTTGCTTTCATTTCTTTGCTGTGACTCTCTCACTACAGCATTTGCTTTGCGGGTCAGATTTTGCTTTAGTTTCCCACCCCACATGCTGTGCCTCCCCCATGACTTTGAAACATATGGGCTTTCTATATGGAAGAAAGATTGCCTGGCCCCACGTATGGGGAAACATTCCCAGTAGTCAGAGGTTCTGAATGTATCTGATGTCTTTGTATTGGATATGCATATTGTATTTTAACTCCCCACTGGGGAGCAGAGTGAAAGAAATATATATGCATGGCATGGCAGGACATTGGACTAGCACATACTCACCAACTGTCCAAATTTGGCAGGGACATTCTTGATTAATCTTCTGTTAACCCATTGTCTTCCCTCCTTTTAAATTGTCCCTGTTTCTTTCCCTTCTGCCAACTTTTCCCCTTGTCTTCAAGTTCCTTCATTTGCTAAGTTCAGAGTGCAAAAGTAGTTTCCACTCAATTAACTCAGCCAGAGGGAAAATAAGGAGGAGTGGAATCTTGCCCTTCCCTGTAGACTCTGGCAAAAGGAAACTGCTGTAGCTTCTCTTATCCTGAGTGTTCTTCCTCATTAATAGCTTTTGCAACATTGACCACATTCTCATGGCCACATGTGTTGCAATTTTCATCTCTGTGAAATGTTGGATAGTATGCTACTATAGCATAGTAAAGAATTGTGTATGCATGTTAGGGATTTGAACTATATAGGCCTTGTGATCCTTTTCAATGGTACGATTCTGTGATCTTATTATTTTATTGTATATACATATTGCATAGTGATTCCAATGGGTTTTTAGTGATCTTATTTTGTTTTAAGTCTCTAGCTTCCCATTTGCAAGCATAGCTGAAAATAATCAGTCCTTTGTCAAGGTGTTCCTCTTTACTGATGGTGTTTGTGTATCTTTTTAAGTAAATGAGCAGGATAAAAATGAAATAAATGCAATATTGATGGGTGTAGAGACTGAAAATATTACTTTTTTGGTCTACAACTCCCAGAATTCTCTAGCGAGGCTATGAATGAGAGGTCTACCTGTAAGAGCCATGCTTTATTCTTTTCATCCATCACCTGGTTTAATTGTGCAGTGGTAAAGCAAGGGTGCGCCGACTTGAAGGGTTATAAATATAAATTTTTTTACTGGCATCTCAGTATCTACCAGCCAGAGCCAGGTACAAGATCATGAATCTGACAGGTGTTTGTACAGTACAAATGATGGAACTGGGTGCCTCTAAGCACCTGTTCAGTCCAGGAATTTATGATCCACATCAGAACTAAGGATACAAACCTTCTCCTGCAAAAATCGACTCATACTTTTCTCCCAAGCATTCTTCATCAGTTGCCTCATGAGGGACATTTTTAAATCAATGCTATCATTTTGGAGTCCAAACACCTTGCCCAATCTACAGTGAATCATCTAGAAGTCTAAAAGTAGATTTTGATCCATCTCTGACTCTCTCCCTTGGTAGAATAACTGTGTTACATACCCATAAGAGGTAAGCCTGTTGTGCAGACATATGGTGGTCTCAGTTTTTCTTCCCCTCTCACTCTCCTTGCAAAATCAAAACAGCTGTGTAGCTTTGTTCCATTCAGCTTCACCCACAAAATTGCTTGGAAGTTGGTCTTGGCCAGTAGCTTCAAAACCCTGGCAAGATGTCTTATCTTCCCAGGTGCTGCATGTATTTTGGGAAGTGATTGGAATGGATGAGAAGGGGATGCTTATAAAAGGCCTTTGGTGGGGAGTCCCTTTATTCATCATACTGAAGAAGCAGTTTCTGATGATGAACCTCTAGTTGTGTATGGTTCATCCTCTTCTCTATTTAGTAGAGGACATCTGTGCTGGGGTTGCTGGCTGGTTAAGGAGGTCATTTTCTAAACTTGCCATCATTTAGATTTTTCTTTAAACAAACAAAAAAAAATACAAATCTTACTTCCCTCATGCATAAACCTAGGGCCAGCTGTTCTTTTTAGTGCTTTTGCTTTCAGAACAAACAAGTTCCCCACATTTTGGATGAAGCCAATAGTGTCTGCTCCTTTCAGTCTCCTCCCTGATGGGAAGTTCAAAGCATTTCCTGTTCCTCAGTACAAACTTTTCTTTTCTTGTTGTCTTTCACTCTTTACTTCTGAGTTTGGAAAGAGAAGCAAGTATCAAAACCTGAGATATTTAACGGTGGGGGGAGGAGTCTGTTTGCTGCAGGTATCCACAGATTTCTTTATTCTTTAGAACAGGCAGCTACTGACCAAACTAACAGGAGGACTCTGAGAACTGTAGTCCAAAAGAGTAACTTGTCCATGCTCTAGGAAAGAGTAGACTGGAACATAGGGTTAGCACTCTGCAATGCATCCTGGTTTTATAATCTTCCAAATGACACAGGGCATATTTGAAAGCAGTGGCTTCTTTTGTCTCTGGTGCACTTCTGATCAGACTGTGCCTCCTTCATTTACCATAATTCATTCTCCTGCTTTCCAAGAGGGTTGTCAGAAGATAGCATTTAGATGAGAAAGATGAGAGTCTATCCTACTCTCCATCAGGCATGTGACTGATGAGATGAACTGTACTCCACAAAAGCTGACGTCACAATAAATCTTCTGCGCTTTTCACAGTAGCCCCTTCTCACACAAAAGAAAGGTTTATTCTACTGGTGTGCTACTGAGATTTTTAACATTGTTCTTTGGACTTCAGTGTTGGTCCTGTGATGGGGCAATCGCTTGCACTATAGCTTTCCTGCACAGAAGACAGGTTTAGATGGGTGCCCTCACACATCTCCCCACCCATCAATACCATTTGGCTATTTGCCAGGATGCTTTCATCACCTTTCCACGCCCTATTTTAGGATAAAATAAATCACTCTTGTAATTGCTCTAGTGCAACATTCTTTCTATGCATTCTGTTGGCTTCCTTGCAGCTCTACTGCTATAGCCTCAGAGTGTAATGGATTTTTTTTAAAAAAAGGAAAAATCGGGGAGACTGTGTCAGCTCTCAGGAAGGGTTCATCCACGGTGTACACAGTCCTTTTTTCCACCTCCCCCACCAGAAACAAAGTTAGAATCAGAGGTCAGGGCAAACCTTGGGTGACCATGTCTACTTGTTGTTAACTGCCATCAAGTCAACTTTGATTTATGTTTACCCTATGAATGAGAGACATTTAAGTCAGGTGATCATCAACAACCCTGCTCAGGTCTTGCAGATTTAGGGTCTTGGCTGCTTTGATTGAGTCTTTCCACCTGTAATATGGTCTTCCTCTTTTCCTATTGTCGTCTATCTTACCAATCACTATTGTCTTTTCTAGTGAGTCATGTCTTCTAATGATACATCCAAAGTACAACAGTTTCAGTTTAGTCATCTTGTCTTCTAGGGAGAGTTCAGGCCTGATTTGCTCTAGGACACATTTATTTGTCTTTTTAGCAATCCACGGTATCCATAGAATTCTCCTCCAGCACCACAGTTCAGATGAGTTTATTTTTCTTCCTATCAGCTTTCTTCTCACCGTCCAGCTTTCACAACCATACGTAGAAATTGGAAATATGGTGGCATGGACAATCATACCTTTAGTATTCAATGATACATCTTCACACTTCAGGATCTTGTCTTGTTCCTTCATAACTGCCCTTCCAAGTTCTGGTTTTCTTCTGATTTCTTGACTACAGTCTCCATTCTGATTAATGACTTAGCCAAAGTATGGAAAATCTTGAACAAGTTCAGTACCTTCACTGATTGCTTTAAAGTTACGTAAATCATCTGTGGTCATTATTTTTGTTCTCTTAATGTTCAGCTGTAAACCTGCCTTTGCACTTTCTTCCTTGGCTTTCTTCAGTAGTCATTCCGTGGCTTTGCTATTTTCTGCTAGTTGTGTGGTGTCATCTGCATATCTTAAATTGTTGATGTGCCTTCCTCCAATTTTCATAGCTCCTTCTTCTGAATATAATCCTGCTTTATGTACGATATGTTCAGCATACAAGCTAAACAGACAGAATGATAAAATGCAGCCTTGCCTGACCCCCTTTCCAATTGGAAACCATTCCATTTGTCCATATTTGATCTTGACAGTAGCCTTTTGTCCTGAGTACAGGTTATCCATTAAGACAATCAGATGTTGTGGCACACCCATTTCTTTAAGAGCAATCCAAAGTGTTTCATGATCTAAAATTTTTAATGCTTCTTGTCTGTTTGAAGAGTTTCATCTGTCATCTTCTCTTTCTTTTTGTTGGCAGATAATGTCTTTTTGCATCCTCCCTCACAATGTCCCTGGTTTCAGTTCACTGCTCTTCTGGCTACCAGTCAATTAGGTTTAATCGTGCAAATCTATTTTTTTACATTATTTTTAAAGTGTACAGTTATGTTCTTCAGGTTGTATTTTGGCACGATGGTTGAGTCAGTGTTCTTCTTTAGCTTTATTGTGATATTAGCAGTTCATGGTATGTGCCACAAATTGCTCCTGGACTTGTTTTTAAAGAGAAAATGGAGCTTCTCCATCTTCTGCTTCCAGTTATGCAGTCTTCTTGATTTCAGTATTGGTCATCGGGTGATGTCCAAACAGTTGCTGCTTTGGTTGCTTAACAATGTCTTTGCGATGAACAAATTGTTGGTCACACAAAATTCAATCAGTTGTACTCCTGTTTCATTTCTTGACCCCAGGCCAAATTTTCCTACAATCTTTGATTCTGCTCTGTTTCCTGCTTTTGCATTCCAATTGCCTATGATTAACAAGAAGTCGTGTTTTGGTGTATGATTGTTTCCTCTTGGACTTCTGTATAGAATCTTTCAGTTTCTTCTTGGTCTTGCTCTCTAGTTGGAGCATAAATCTGGATTATGGTTACATTGATGGGTTTTCCCTGAAATCTTATTGACATGATTTGGATTTCATTGACAAGGTTGAGACAGGATGGCCTTTGATGTCTCTTCCAGTTCTGAGATTCTGAGAACTTATTCCTGGATGTAACGAGTGATTATGGTACCTGTTGCTTTTGTGGGTGTCTGAGGAAAATGGAAGACCATGGCATCTGCCACCTACTCAGATTGCTGTTGTATTAAAGCATCCCAAGCAGTTTACGTGTAAAAATGATCAAAATAGTTAAAAGTTCATTTTAGTACTTACCAGTAACTACTGAGATACAGTTAAGCCTTTAACATGATTGGATCTTTTCCTCACGTGTACGCTTATCCAGATCATAGGATTATCTTCAGAGGGTGTTATCTGGTCCTTGCCAAATGATGTGCTGCGGATGGCTAGCATAGAAATAGAGCCCATTTCAGAGGGGCTTGTCTGGTACCTGCACTGTGGGCTTTTGGGTGCCAACTGAAGACCTCTTAATTTTTTCACAGGTGGCTTAAGTGTGCAACACAATCCTGTGCAGGTTTGTTTGGAAGTAAGGTCTACATTGTTCAGTTCAGCTTCTTCCAAGGTGAAAATTCATAAGACTGCATCTGTAATACTTTTAAAATCCTTTGTGCTGTTGTTTTTGGTTACTTACTCTATTCTTTTGCTGCTTTGACTGTTTTAAGATTTTATATCTTCATTAAATACTTCTTGGTTTTAACTTTCATTTATGAACTGCCCAAACAATATTGAGTTGGTGGACAGTACAGAAATTTCATCAGTCACTGAAACAAGCTGATAACAGCCAAAGGTTTAAAAGCCAGCAGCAGTACAGTAAAACCACCCTCAAACATTAAAAACTGGCTGGTACAAAAAAGTCCTTGAGCCTCTCAAAATACTTAGGAAGGAAATATGGTAATCTCTGTTGGCAAGTTGTCTCATTTTCTTAGTCTCCTCACTAAAATGGTCCCATCATTCATGCTTGGCTGCCTACCTTCAGAAGGGGATGCTATAGCAGTCTCTGAGGAGAGCCCAGATCAGGGTTTTGTTGCAGCTAAACTGGTTTTCCAGGCAGTTTAGCTTCTTCCCACTTCTTTCCACAGTTGCAATCCAAGGGGGGGAGGGATAAAGTCTCAATGTTGGCAAGCTGGATTGCTTGATTACTTCCCACCCAGTAAATCTGTCCTGTCTTCTCCCTGCCTGGTTGGCAGCCCTTTGCTGCAGACAAGACTTTCATCTTCCCTCTTTCCGCTTCCATTTGCTGCTTAGGTGAAGACGTTCTTGAGAGAAAGAAAGTAGGCATTGCCAGTCCACCAAGGCGGCAGTTACCACGGCCATGTGCTGTGATGTCAAAAACATTACTGTCTGCCCTCACTTTTGCTTGTTTACTTTTGTCTAGTCACCAGACATAACAACTAGGGGATGTTGGTGATGGAAGGGAGATGCTAGGACGTTGCTTTCTTATCTTGCCATTACCGTGTGTCGTTTAACGTGAACATTTGCGACAGGCCACAGTTTTATCGTTCTGAAATGTCTGCATTTCGACATCTGATTCCCAATTTTCAAAACCCAGTTCTTTTGTTTTCTGTTGCATTCCCTGCTTTCTCTACAGTGGTGGAGGGTCACAGGCGCAGTAAATTGTGACTCGTAAGGGGGGCAACCTGTCTTCACTCCTACAGAATCAATCAGAATAGATTGTTCCTGATAGGCTGATGGAAATCATAATGCTAAACAGAGCTAGGGGAAGAAAGTAGACCGCTAAAGCGGGGAGACGTCTCATAACCACCTATGGCATCACAGATTGAGAGAAAACAAGAGCAAGCAAGCAAGCAAGCAAGCAAAAATTCACACCTTGGAGACACCACAAACGTCATGGCATCAACTCCTTTTTATTTTACATTGCTGTGTTTATCAAAACATGAAAAAACCTAAGTCTGATGTTGGGAAATGAAACTGAATGAATCCTGAGAAGGAGTTCACTGTTGGCTTGCCCAAAACAAAATGCAATGTGCCACATACAGATAATCCTCTAGAGCATGACAGTACTCTCATCCTGTTTCCTTCCCTGTCTGTCTTAGCTGAAAGTCTGGGCAAGTTTGTATCATATCAAAGATATCCCTATGAAAGTGCAATGTGCTCAATTCCACAATGGCTTAATAAAATCTGCAAAATGTTTAAAACCACATAATAACCTAAGATAGTATATAATACAATAATTTTCTTGATTTACATGTGTCAGAATTATTTCTTGGTAGGTTGTTTTCAAGACAAATGCCTGTTTGGACAAGCTATCTTCCTAAGGTTTTTGAAATTCTGGGGAAATCTCTTATTCTTCTCCTTGACTTCATGCCAAGTGTTAGAGAGTCTCCAAATATTATTTTTGGTGATTTTTCCAACCCAGTTCTAGTTCCTGCCTTCTCAGCTTAGACCTGGAGAGGAGGGCAGACACTTGTCCCTGCAGTAGTTCTGGGTTTAAAGAAGCACACCAAGTGCCTCCAAAGCTCAGCTCCACATCATCATCACTAAACTTCTCAGTAGCAAGTTGTTGACAGGCACAAATTTTGCAAACTAACAAATTTGATTCAAGTTACTTGTAGTATATGTAGTGATAGGTGACCTCTAGTACAACTTTAAAAAGAGATGGAACAAATTCATGTAAGGGTAGGGCAATCAGACACAGCATGCTGGAAGTATAATCTATTGGGGAGCCATATTGGGAGGTGGTGTTGCAGCCACATTCTGCCTGTGGGCGTTCTATGGAGACCAAATTGGTCATTGTACCAATGATAAAGGGCTGGGCAGACCTTTGGTTAAACCCACTGTAGTTCTTCTCATGGACTTATTGTCTGAATAGATGTTGCAATAACCCTACCAATGGTGATTTTTTACTTATTTTTTTCCATTCAACAGATAATTAGTTTGTGGGGGCTGAATGTGCAAACATCTGTCCAAAATGGCATCAGATGTCCATTTGGCATCTGTCCAAAACAGATGCATGCAATTTCCTCACAGCTGATATCTAGAGGGAACATTTCTAGAAATGATGCAATAATTCTGTTCTCATCCCAGACCTACAAATTTAAAATCCAGCCTTTGACAGGGTTCAGATGGCATGACCAAAGCTGGCATGGTCTGAACCCAAGGAACACTTGCTGAAATGAAGGGCTCTCAATTCTTTCCCCAAGTGATGCTGCCATTTTGAACCAATTAAAAGCATTTACTTCCCAGAATTTGGATCAAGCAATTTTCAATCTCCGCATCTCATCACCATTTCTTATTTTAATTTGAGAATGGGCAGATAATGGTCTGGCTCCAAATCAGATTTTATAACAAGCAGGTGTGATGGCTAGCCAGCCAAGTGGCCTCTCTACTGCCTGATGGAATGGTAGCTAGATGATTGCTGGGAGAGAAGCAAAGCCCGGTGAAGCTGACTTCTCAGCAGGCAGATGATATCCATGCTTTCTTCTCTTACTGGTAGTTTCCTACCCACCTATCAGAGCTGTTCTTTCAAAGATGATTTGCAATACAAAATAGCAAAATTCAATATTCTGCAAAACACATGACATGTAAATCTTTTCAAACAAATCCAGTTAAAAGTTAAATTTTGCACCGCTTAGATACAAATATACCTCCATCAATGCAGTAAATGTGTTTCTGGGCATAACTTCTTTTTCAGAATATTTGGTACTAGAGGCATAAATAGCATGGAAAGAATAGAGATAGGTTCCTACACCACAGAAAAAGAACAGCAGTATTACATTTTTCAGCAAACCTCTTATCTAAAACTAACAGTATGCACTTGTGAAATGAAACAACCAGGTCAAGTAAGCTTTGCAGAAATGAACAAAAACATTTGGAACTTTATAGAGACTGCTCGAAAGCTCCTTTCGGAGTGCGTCTAGGGATAATTTTCTCTTTTACCAGCCTCCACTTTTCTTACAATTTCCATGTTGATGACGAGACTTACAGATCTGTGTTTCTTTAACATGCTAGGGCTAGCTGATGATAAGACAGGCTTGTCTACTGGCTCTCCTCTTTTCTCTCTGTTTCACTATTCGTGGATGCTCAGTGAGGGATTCTGGCAGCAGCTACTCTTTGCTTTGCCTTTTGTAGGCAGGCACACATAACTACAATAGGGTTGGCTAGACTAAAATCCTGTTCTTCCCAGCTCAACTTTTTATTGCATTGTTTACTGCAGAAAAGTTGCTGCAACCTGACACCAAAAGTATGTATTTCTCCACACCTCCTTCCCCATCCTCCCAATGCTGATACTACTTTAAGAACAAAATCTTCCAGCTAGGAAGGAAGAGACGTAAAATGACTCTATAGGAAGAGCTTCTTTGTCAGAGGCTTTGTTAACTGAGTCGCGCCTGTAGTCACATAACTTTACGCGTGTATCCTTTCAACAATTCTTTATGTGAGGCTATTATTAACAGTATACTTGCACATAGGTGGCCTGAGGTTGTACAGTAAGTTTTTGGTGAAGATGAAATTTGAGCCAGGGACTTTCCAGGTTGTGTTTTTAAACACTACCCTGCCGCAGCCCACAGGTTTTTATATACCTTCCTTATTATACATAATTTCTTCGAGAAACAAAATCTGAGGCACCAGCTGGGTTTCAGTGATCAGTAGCACTCCTGTGAGCCCCTAACAGCAACTGAAAGTTCTGCAACATTTTCTGTGAGTGACTCTGGGCTTTGCGTATTTGTTGTTAGTAATCCTCAGGTTCTTTTTCTACACATGAAAAGGATCAGTTCAGACACACACACACACACAGGCTTAAGTTGATCGGATTTTTGACATATTTGTTTTCATTTTTGTAAAGCAGAGCCAGGATTTCAGACTCCCTTTTAAATGACAATACAAACTGTGTACGAGACTAACTCTAAAAATGGACAGTGGCCATGTTGGCCAGGAGATTCTGGGGGCTGAAGTCCAGAAAGGTAACTTTTCCAAGATTTGCATGTAGCACCTCAAGCCTTTCAACATCTGGAGGATCAAATCTTTTCCTCTTCATTCTTTCTTGACCCCCAGATTCACAGCTGGTAGCCTTAAGAAAGGGCATCCAGTATGGAGCATCTGTCTGAGCCTTTGACTCTGGAGACCAGAGTTCGATTCCCCACTGGGTGACCTTGGGTGCATCACACACTCTCAGCCCCAGAAAACCCTGTGATAGGTTCATCTTGGGGTTGCCATAAGTGGAAAACTACTTGAAGGCACACAAGAACAACAATCCTTCATTGCTGAACTGAAAAAAGAATCAGGAAGGATTATCTGTTTGAAGTGCTGGAGGGCAGTTGACAGTCAGATCAGACAGTGCAGGGCTAGATCAACTAATAGTATGACCTAGTAGAAGTCAGCTTCCTGTGCTTTTCCTACAGCTGGTGTGAGAATGGTGCAGCTCTCCAGATGTTGTTGGACTGCAGGTGCTAGCAGCCCTATCCAGCCTAGTGTATGGGGGGCGGGGGTTACCAGGCTGCAAACTGGTAACTTTTGCAAACTGGACAGCTCCTGTACCTTTAGTGATTGTGTAGAAGATGGAAGTTAAGGAGGCATTGCTTGTTAGTTGGTTGTGTGACAAGCAACACCTGCTGAAATTCTCTTTTTGGTACATCCAGTAAAGATCCAGGAGCCCTCTCCAGTTTTCATGCTGGCAAGCTCCAAGCCCAGGATTCTGTAGGATGCAGCTACAATAATTGAGGTGGAATCATAGTGTTGTAATTGTGTAGGGAAGGGCTGTAAGAAGCTGGAGCACAGCATTCCTGTCCCATATCTTTCCCCACTGGGTTTCCCATTTGTTTTTCCAAGTGACAGCATTTCCATGGCCACTTATGCTCAGTTTTCCATCAGGCTCTTCTAGGGGCATGCTTCTTATTCTTACAGTTTTTGAACAGACTTCTTCTTTCCTGAGCATGGTGATATGTCCTTCTTATTTCCCAGTGGACCCATTTTGTTGGCAAAGCAGTCAGCTCAGAAATCGGGTCCAGAACAGGTCCAGAGAGACTTGCCATTTTGTTAAAATTGTTGTAGTAAGTATGTGTTAGAGCTTGGCTGTGTGCGTGCCATTATCATGAATTTTAAAACCACAGAGTTTTGCTTTGTAAAGCTTTTGAGAAGGTGCTCATTTGGTGTTGCCCCAAGGTTCTTCTTCCTCTTTTTTCTTCTTTTAGAAACAAAAAGGGATTTCCTGCATGCTGTCATTACCGTATCTTCTTCATTAAATAGAAATACGCTTTGAGCCCAGTAGGTCTGATTTACATTGGGGGAAAGGAAACCTACTGTTGAACGAATATAGCTTAGTCATTTCCTTGTAGTCTCAAGATGGGAAACTGGATATTGTGACAATACAGTTCCCATTATCCCCATGGCCAGTGGCTGGGGATGGTGGCATTTGTAGTCCAGCAGCATCTGAAAAGGGGAGTGGTTGTCCAACACTTTCTAAAATCTATATTCACAGTGCGAAATTTTTTAAAAAAATTGTTGGTCCTGTCTTCTTATCGTCCATCCTCATGCTTATTTTGAGCAGTAGATTCTGGGAGTATAGAAGCAGTGATGAAGTACTGGAAAACAGAAATATAAGTGTGACATATAGAGATGTATGAGCCTGGAGGAAAAACTGAGAAATTCAGGGGAAAAGGCTACCTTTTTTGGTATTTTTTTTCTGAATGCCTTTTTTTCCCCCTGGAAAAAAAAATAGGGAAAGTTGGACTGCAGAATATTTTCTACTTGAATAACAAATGTTTAAGACGAGGTTTTCATATGTTTGTTTCCCAAAATTATTTCTAAAAATAGTCTAACAGGAAAACTTTTATGTAGGACCGTGTACAGTGTTAAATCATTACAATTCTTAGTTTTAGTGTCCTTTTCTCATTTCTTTTTGTGGGAAAGAGTTCCTTATGTCTGTTTGAAACTATGGTGAACTATAGGAGGCAAGATGATTTTCTCTGTTTTAATAATGTCAGTGGTTTCTGGTTTTTTTGTTTTTTATGTATTTTTAAGACAGATGAATCTAAAAAGATTCCTTTCTGTAAGATATTCCTTGCAGTTCGGAATCTTGTAGGCCCCTTTGTAACAACAGCAACAACAAAAAATTGTCTATATAAGATGTACCTTTAATGCAACAGTCATTATAATTTTCTTCTGAACAAAATTATAAAAAAATACATTTTATGTCCCTGAAGTAACAAAGTGATTTTTAATCTGTAAAAGATATAATATCACCTTTTTTTCAATTGTTCAGAAAATGTCTGGTTTTCTTTTACAAAAAAAAGGGGAGACGGGGGAAGGAAGTTTGTTCCATAGTTTCAAAATTTCTGGAAATTTTACATGTATAGCGATGTGGCTTCCCTTGCCCTCTATAAATTATCCTGCTGGCCTTCAGTATGGTAGAGGATGCTGTCTCCTTACCTTTTTATTTAAACATGTCTTTGGCTCTCACTTCATGTGGCAGAAGGAATGTGCTGTGTTTTGCATTAAATATGTTGTAAGGTGCCTTGGGTTCTGTGCTGGGACAAAGTCAAGATATTAAATAAGTTGGTTGTAAAGTAAGATTCATTTGCCACTCTAGTCATTTCCTGTGTATGGAATCAGGAAGTAGGGTGGGGCTTGTTCTTTGCTCTCAGGACAGCTCTGTGGGCTGATATCTCTTAGATTAAGCCACTCAGCAAAAGCATATGCAGTGGCCCCTCCACTTTCATGAGGATTCAGGGTGCAGAACTCTTGTGAAAGTGGAAAAACCACAAATAATTCTTCCCCTGTGCTCTCCCTCCCATTCCCTTGCTTTTTACCCTGGTACGCAACACTTCCTTCTCCAGGCTGGGCAAAAGACAAGGGGAGGGGAGGGGGAAGCTCCAGAGGGAAGAAGGAAGGTGCACATGTGCCTTCTCTCCCCATCCTCATTCCCTTGCCTTTTGTCTGGGCATGCTTGCCTTCCTCTCTGCCGGCAAAATGCAAAAGAATGTGGGGAGGAGACTTGCAAATAATCAAATTCCCAGAAGTCAAACTCATGAATGTAGAGGGAGGACTGTACAGTGGGCCCTCCTTACTTGCAACCTTTGGATCTGTGATTTTGAGCAAACTGGGAATCTCGTGTCCTGGACCTAAAATGGTGCTGATGTGCACATGGATGCACTGAAGTATCCTCAGGCATGTCAGTGCCACTGGGTACAATAGGCACAAGCATTTGTGATTTTTGGTATTCATGTGAGTTCCTGGGAGAGAACCCCTGCTTATACAGAGGGCCTAGCATATCATAGTTTTCCAATACTCAGAAGTATGTAAATCCTTTTTTCACCTGCTGCGATCTTCATTTTTGCACATTACTAGATGTCAGCTGAATAGCCTTCGTTTTGCTTCTGAGCAAAGATGATGAAGTGGGGAGGGAACACTAGGGAAAAAAAATAGGATGATATGTAAATACTGCACAGATATTGGTAGTGTTCTGCAAACTATGAAAAGTTGTCTTGATGGTAGAATGGAACCATATAATGTGTCCCATGCTAATTACTGTTTACATTTACATTACAGATAATTAGGAAGCTTTGGTGTAAACATTTAAGCAGGTCTTAGCTTTGGATTGTTAGAAAGCAGTGATTTCATACTGGAATTGAATGAATCCTTATGACTGACTAGGAGCAAAAAAAGTGGGTACTAACTGTTTTGATCATTCAAAGAATACTGAACAGATTTATTCCACATAGTGCCCTCCAAATCTGTGGGACTACAACCTTCAGCATCCCCAGGCAGCATGAACGTTGAATACCCTGCCTGAGGATGTTGAGCACTGGGTTAGAGAAGGTTAACATAAAATTTGCGTTTCTGAATTAAGAGTGTCTGACACAGAGCTTGGAAACATTACATTTTGGACCACAAAATCCAAAATCTCTCAGCCAGAATAGCATTCAACCACACTAGCCAGAAGATTCTGGGAGCTGCCGTGCAAAAAAAGTAACTTCTCCAAGCTCTGCACTGACTTCTTTCTGTCGGATATTTTACTTTTTAAAAAACTTGTAGTTGCATACCTGCCAGCATTTCACAGATGAAAGCTAGAGCATGGTCAAGATGGCAAAAGTTACGAATGAAGAACAACACATAAGCTAGGAGAGGCTGCAACAGTTTGCTTTTGCGTGAGCCTACAGGGAAGGGCAAGAGTTTGCTTTTTGCTCTCTCCTTCTCACTGCTGAGTTAACTGAGAGTAAACTGCTTTTGCACTTTGAACTCAGTTTGGTAAGGCAAAGGGGAAAATGGAGGGAGGAAGAGAGAGAAACTGGGACATTTTTTAAGAACAATAGAAAAAGTGGGACGACAGAGGATGAATCGAGATTGTCCCTGCCAAATTGGGAGCGTATGCAGTTTCATTTAATACATTATCACTGCTGGTAGCCTGATTCATCAACAGATCATTAATGCAAAACTTTTTGTGTGCTTCCTGGTTTCCAGAGTCAGCTGCCAAGATGGCGCAATGGAACCAGCTTCAGCAGCTGGACACAAGATATTTGGAGCAGCTTCACCAACTCTACAGTGACAGCTTTCCAATGGAATTGCGGCAATTCCTCGCACCCTGGATTGAGAGCCAGGACTGGTGAGCCATTGAACATTTCAGCATGTGTGCTATGAAAAAGATGGAAATTCTTTTTCATAGCTAGCCTCTTTTCTCAGGGGAATATTCCATTCTCCAGATAGCGATCCGTGGGCTAAACGTGAGCTGTGCTACACACATATTTGCCCTCCAGATAACAGACAACTGCTATCAACCCCTAGTCAGTCAGTATTCGAGAGTTGTGTGGCAAGGCTTCTTTATCAGGTGGTACCACTTCTCAGTTTTTCCTGCCAGGTGCTCTGTTCAGCTTAGCGTAAGGAGTCAGAGCAGGGCAGGCCTAGAATGAAGGAGAGCTCCAGAAGGAGAGCTTGAAAAAGTCACATTTTGGGTTGTTACTCCCAGAATCCCCAGCCAACATTTTGGACTGAGGATTCTGGCAGCTGTATTCTAAACAGTAACTTTCCTAAGCTGTAGACATAGGTCTGATGCAAAGAGCTTTTGAAATTACGTGGGAGGTCTTGGTCACGCAGTCCTGATCTAAAAAAGTTTCACAGTTGAGGAGCACATATTACTGTATGCCTGTTAGCAAGAAAACCAAGAGATATGTAATTCCATGTTAAAGTATAGAATTCTTTACTCTTTTTTATAGCTTGACAATTTTGTTTCTTTTTTCAGTTGAAATGTGTATATATTTTATCTTTTCCTAGATCTTGGAAAAGTTATTGGCTGCCCTGAGGTTCTCAGGGTCTGTCCAGAACAGGCCAGATAAAACTTTTCTGGAGGATCAAATTTGGTCTGTGGGCTGCCGGTTGATAACCTGAATTCCTCAATCACATGTCTACCAGAGGTGTTGAAGTAAACCCCCCATCACCCCTTGATGTTCTCTGGAGAAGACAGGAGTTTCAATTTCACATCTCAGGCAGGACCCATTTTGAGCGTGGCTGGTGTAGCTGCTTAAACAATCATACTCCTTTCTTTGTCATTTCATGGTTGTCAAGCTGATATCCTATAATTTGAAAAGAAAAAACACAATGCAACCGATAGCTGAAAAGTTGACACTTAGGAGTTTCTTTAATCCATTGGTTGATGCTCTTGTGTTCCCTGAATTGTGCTTACAGAACTCAGTTGGAAATCCACAGAAACCTTTGCTTATTTTGGGAAAACACGCAGAAGTTTCCTGACATTAATTACACTTCCTGGTTCTAATGGGGAATTCAGTAAACTGAGCGGAAGTTCTTGGCCTTAAGGATTGCTCTCTGAAGACTTTCCAAAGGGCTTGCCAAAGAGTCCTGTAGCATTTTAACAACTTACAACTGTATTCTAATATGTATTCTAATTCTTATAAAGTACAGTGGGTTATCATCTATGAAAGCATATGCCATAGCACATTTCTTAGCCTTTAATGTGCTGCAGGACATGGTTGGCTTTGCTCTACACCAAGGTGGGCAACTGCATTGAGTCCAAGAGCCAATTTTCTGCCTCAGAACCCCCTCAGGAATAAACAGTCTGCCAAAAATGCAGACAAAACGAAACAAAAACCACAGCCCCTGCAAATGCAAGTAGTAACTAGAACTCCTGTTTTTTTTAAAATATGGATTTTTTTTTTAATGTGAAATAGTGCAGAGCACCCTTGCAGTCTATTTAACATGTGATTTTTCCCATCCTGAGTACTTCAAGAAGCGATTTGTCTTTTTCCCCAGATAATGTGTAGTCTGGAAAGTCTATAGGGACTGATGACTGTAAGAACAACTTGGACGGGGAAGGGGAGAGAGCACATAGCCCTAGTGATTGTATGTTGTCCCATCTGCCTTGAAGACTGTTATTTCAGACCTGTTTTTATCTTTTTTCCTTTTCTTTTTCCATCCTCACCATCCGTGCAGGGCATATGCTGCCAGCAAAGAGTCCCATGCTACGCTGGTATTCCACAATCTGTTGGGGGAAATTGACCAGCAGTACAGCCGCTTTCTTCAAGAATCCAATGTTCTCTACCAGCACAACTTGCGCCGGATCAAGCAGTTTCTACAGGTGTGGATGACAGGGAGATTTTAGCTCTGAGTTACAATATTTGTCTCATTTCCTCCTTCCCGACCAAGAATGCCAAGCCCAACTGTACAGGTCAGAGACAGAAGGAGGGTCCAATATGTGGAGTTAATGGCATTCAGCAGCTGGAGGTACAAAAGAGAGAAGCAGATTCTTGCTGTGTCCTTTTAATTAGGTACTCCCCCAGAGTGGTAGTTGGTCCAAAGTTGAATCCTGATTATTGGCTGAAGGATATCTAAAGCTGCCAGGAAACTGCTGCTGCTGCTGCTAACCGGATTTTAGAGATTGTTTGAGTATGTTCACACTTCTACAAATCTTCTACAAATCACACTTCTACGTAGTATTTATATGCCCATATTAGAGATGTAGTGCAGTTGACACTGAGTGAGACAGAGATTCAGATTGAGATGAAGGGAAGGCTCCGCCAAGTGAATTCATAACAGAGTTTGAAAGAGTTAGCATGGTGTAATGATTGGACTGGGACTTGGGAGAGCCGGGTTCTAATCCCTGCTCTGCCAGGAAACTTATTGGGTACCCAGGGCCAGTCATTCCCTTGCAGCCTGATCTACCTTACTGGGTTGCTGTGAGCAAGGAGGAGAAGAGCCATGATACTGCCTTGAGCTCATTTCCTTTGCATAGGAAATGCAAAAGATGCAACTGTTTTTGGTTTGGTTTTAAATCTTGGTGGGAAGGACCGATACATATTTTACCAATAGATAAAAATAAACTAGGTGCTTTCTTATCCACAGCTCAGTTCTGCTGAGCCACCACATCAGTTACTTAACTGGTCAAAATGAATAGCTGATAAATTGATCTATTACTTGTATGTTACTTGTTTGTATTATGGCTGGAATCGTGAATGTTAGAACATATTGAGGTATTAACACATATTCTTCCCAGAACTTGGAAATATTACACTCCTGGACTAAAATATCCACAGTTCCAGATTTCCAAATAAGTCACTTTCCCAACCTCTGAGTACAGCCTGATCCCCACCACCCACTTTAGCTGTTTCACAGATAAAATCCTCTAGGCTCTTAACAGCTCCTACATCCTTCTGCATGGTTCAGTGTATTTTTTTGTTGAGGTGCAATTCCAGGAGGGAAGGTGTTACAATCAAGCAGACATGCCACAGGCTCCAGCGCTTAGCTTCTGCCAGCATCTGGAAGATGGGCTTGGGAGATGAGTGATGGCCTTAGCTCTAAGACACTCCATGCAACACCATTTGTGACAACACCAACTTTTCATTGTTCAGATGCTGCTGGAGTATTTGTTGCTGTTTCTGCAGTCATGCTGAGAAGACTGTTTGTAATCATCAGACTCTTTTGTAGTCATCTGAATACCAACTGTGGTTTCCCTTTTTGTTGTTGTTGTTGAAGGTTCCTGCTTTTTTTTTTCTTTAACAGCACGCTAGCAAGTCAGCTGTGGCAAAAGAAGCACAAAATGCAAGGAGTACAAAAAACAACAATTTGAAGTTAAAGCATTGAATGCAAACTTCTTCCTGTGTTTTCCCTTCTTGCTATATGTGCACTCAGGTGGAACACCCCTAGTCCCGCTGTGTTTTGTGATGAGTCTTAATGGTAATCTCCTCTTCAAAAGCTGAAATCTGGGATATAAAAAGGTTTTTAAAATGGATTTAGGAACACTGAATTTTGGAAATTATAGTATACACCCTTTAACATCTAATTAATCTTGCAGAATCTTGTGACTGCTGCTTTTGCTATTTTTATTTAGCAGTATGTTTCTAGCACTCATGGATATTTAAAACAACAACAACCCTGGAAATCAAGGAGGATGTTTTAAAGACTTTGGTCTAGTTAGGACATCTTCTGAATCGAAGGGTCAATTTTCTACCCTCATTAGAGCACTTATTTATTAAAATATTTATATCCCACCCTGTAGCTGAAGATCTCAGGGCAGCTTACAATAATAATAACAGTAGTTTTTAAAGATTAATAATATGTCAAAGAGCTTATCAATTAAAACCAGATGATTTAAAACTGGTTAAACAATTTTAAATAGTACAACTGTAGGACATGTGCATCTTGGATAAAATCAGTTAGGTCCAAAGACTTTAATAGAAAGCCAGGTTTTGACTTTGTGCCAAAATGATCTCAATGTTGGTGCCAATCAGGGCTCCAAGGGGAGGGGACTCTACAGGTGGGGTGCCGCTGTAGAGAAGATCCTCTCCCACATCCTCCCACAATGCATTTCCCTAGTGGTAGGACATTGAGGAAGGCCCCCTCCAGAAGATCTTAGTTCTTAGGCAGGTATATATAGATAGAGAGATTCTCTCAGATATCAAGGTTCCAAGCTACTGAGGACTTTAGAACTATGTTGGCAGCCAGTGCAGTTGCTTTCCTTGGACCACTTCCCTCAGCTGTACCCTTTTGTCAGTGCTTCTGTTGTGCTCTTGGCATTCCAAATTAAAAAAAATTGCAGATGTTGTGACTTCCCAATATTGCAAGCTAAACTAAGAGAGTGAATAAGAAAAAAAAAACCTAAGAGAGCGAATGCAAATGAACCTGACTGGCATTTTATAGTCGGATTGCAAAATGAGAGAGTAGGTAGTAGATTATCATTGTGCATGCAGATAGTCCTGCTTAGAATTAAGTTTATTGAGTAGAATATTTTAATATCCTGTGGGTTTTAGTACAAAGATACTTTCAAAGTGGGTTACAGAAGACTCAAAAATGAATAAAACAATACAGGAGGTTAGACGGAAGAACATGCACAGTCTCACAGCATTTGAAACAGAATAAATGAAATACAATAAAGTTGTGACAAGTCACAGTTTTTGAAGACTGGTTTAGCAATATTCTTGCTTCTGATGTTGTAGCCAAATGATATCTCTTGTGGACAAGATCCTAAAGAAGGCCCAAAAGCACACAACTGCAATGCTATATAATTCTAGGTCTACCAAGGAGAGATGAAGAATGAAAAAATGAATACAGTGATATGAATGAGAAAGCAGTCTATAGATTTAATAAAAGTAAAACAGATATTATAAATGTAAAATGATAAAAGAGATTAACAGAAAGTCAAAAAATTATAAAAATAAACATTATGAAAATTTTGTAATGCCAAGAACGAAATAGAGGCAGATTAATTAAATAGCAAGAAGTTGGCAAAAAATGAAGGATTTCCAGGTAGTGTCCTGTTTTGATGTATCTTCTTCTGATTGGCTGTAACTTCTTGATAAGCTGCCAAAATCTGAATGTTTAAAATAGTTAAATTTAAAACTATGGAGAGACAAACATGTGTTAAGCACCTCAGATGTTTTATGTGTTGTGGGTGTCATGATGAGGATCTGCCATGTTTTACTTCATTTTACTTAGTTGTTTTCAGACAAAATGGCCTGAAATCATTTGCTAGTCCTAGCTAAGTACTCTCACTGAATCAATGCAATTTACCTATGTGTTGGGTTACCATTCAACAATTCACTGAATGGGTCTACTCTAGTAGGGACTAACCAATAAGATTCCATCCAGTGTCTCCAAAATACAACTAAAGGCCAAACAAATCACTCTTCAAAATCCAGAAAAACATGCAATGTTTCCAAAACATTGCTCCCTTTCTTTAAAAAGGACACTAAATAATTCCCTGCAGGAACATGCAAAAAATTAAATTGGATTCACATTATAAACTTAAACACAAAGACCCAGAAAAAGAAAAATGGATTCATATGTCATTCTTGCAAAATACAAACTAAATCTAAAGGGACTCTTAAGCCTTTAGAGACAACAGTATTCAATCTGAGGAAATCCTCAGGTTTTTTTTATGTAGGATTAATGTGTCGTGGTCTTTCCAATCCAACTGATCCAATCCAACTGACAAAAAACTTAAAATCGCTGAAAACATGAGAATAGTTGATAAAGTGCTTGACCATTCGTGCAGCCATATAGAGATTCCTGATATTTGAATGATGTTCTATAAGTAGCGTTTTCATGCTATGGGAAGTTTTTTCCATGCATGTTAAACCAATGGAACAAATACTGATATAAATGCAGTATTTGGTACACAGTGCTCAGCTCCAGATACTATCCCATTTCATTGCACTATAAATTTTTTCTTAATGTGATTATCATTTTGCATTTATATTGTTTGTTACTTTTATTAAATCTATTTGATCATTAAATCTATTTGATCTTTCATTCCTATTGCAAGAAAGAGCAAGAGAAACTGTTATTCTTTACTTCCCTTTGTAGACTTAGATTTATGTAATTTTGCAGTTATGTGCTTTTTAGCGTGTCACATTCTTGTTTTCCCTGTTGCCCTTCAGGGAGATTTTGATCATGAGAATATTCCAATCAAAGCATGGTCCCCCACCCTTCTCTTTTCTCTTGTAGTACTTGCACATGTGCATGGATAACCATTGCTGGGAAGAGTTACTTTCTGGTGCTACAAAATCCGAATCACCCAGACAGCTTGGCCACAGGATTCTGGAGGCAGTAGTCCAGAAATGTAACTTTTCCAAATATGCGTGCAAGCCGTTGCATCATCTAAGCTGACATATTCTTAAGTGATCGTTTAGGGTGCCCTTCTACAGAGTTTAAGGACCTGCTAAGCCCTTTAGCTGGCAAGATGGCCCATACCAGACTTATTTTAACTTTTACGAGGTCATCCTGTAGGGACGTAAATTCTCGGATGCTCTCGCTGGGCGCCTGCCTTTTTTTTTTTCACTTGCTGGTCTGAACCTGAAACCAGTACAACGGCCTTTATACTGCACCCCCTGCCTCTAGTATGAAGGATTCTAAACCCCCCATCTCTGTATACTTTTGTACACCTCAAATCAAGGCTGGCTTTGTTCACTTTTGTCAGCTGTCTTGAGTTCCAGACTGGGAGAAAGGCAAGATGACAGGGACAACAATAATAATTTTTGACAAATGGTTGGCATCGGCATCTGGGTTTTGGTGCGTGTGTCCGTCCCATGCCCCAAGCCTAATCATGAAAGACTGAGCCTACTTCACAAACATTCACTTTGCTTCTTTTTCCCCACAGAGCCGGTACCTGGAAAAGCCAATGGAGATTGCCCGCATCGTGGCCCGTTGCCTCTGGGAGGAGAATCGACTGCTGCAGACAGCAGCCACAGCGGCTCAGGTGAGAAGAGGCTTCTGTGGCTTGCCTGTCCTACAGTGTCACATCATTGGTTCCTGTAAGGCTGCTGCTGCTGCAAGCCACCTGGCTGTCAAAACAAAAACCAGGTGATGGACCACCTGGGTAGTTTTGGGTGTGCCTGTGTGGGCATGAACCCATCATGATCAACACACCCGCCTAGGTCCTGCTTGCTCTGTCTGAGGGGTAGGATGACTGAGAACTGATTCTCTCTTGGCTCACATTTGATGCTTTTTCAAGAATCTATGGCTTTGTCTGTCAGGAAACGGTGCCTCCTGGCTATGCCATGCCAAACAAGTCACGGCGTGCTGCTTCACCCTAAGCATTCCCTTTTAACCTGACAATTAATTTTTTCCCTTCTCAGGCTTGGCTTTAAATTAGAGCTTCTTGATAGCACCTTTTTAAGATGATAACTCTTCTCACAGTTGACCATGCTGGTCAAATTCTAGGAATCATGGTCCACATTGCAGTTTAAATTTAGTTTTTGACTTCCACCCTGGGAGAGCAATTGATGGGGATTTAATCCAAAACAGTCTTGACCACATTGTCATCTTGTGGTTCAGAACTGCACTGTCTATGCTGGTTGGGGATGATAGAATTGTAGAGTTTAGGCCATTGTGTCCAACCTGTCCACCACACTCACTTCAGAAATTCCAGCTATAGCATCTCTAGCAGTCAGCTGTACAGTGTCTTTTTGTGGATCTCCAGAGAAGCAGAAGGAATTACCAACTCTCTAGGTAATTGTTTCCACTGCTGAACCATTTTTAATGTCAAGCATTTCCTTCTTATGTTCAATCAAACATGACTGTAACTTAAAACTTTTTAGTCCTGCCTTCTGGGGCAGCAGAGAAAAACCTGCACGCTCCTCCCTGTGACAGCCCTGTTGATATTTAAAGAACATGATCATGTCACCTCTCAATTGTCTCTTCAGGCTGAACATGCTCAACGCCTTCAACCTTTCCCCATATGTTTTGTTCTCCATGCCTCTTATCATCCTTGATTATGGGAATTGTAGGACAGTGCTACTCACAATAATGTTCCTTGGACTGGTGCTTGTCTGTGAGTCCTTGGCTACTGGTCTGCAGCAAGTTCTCATGAAATGAAGAAAAAGTTGTAGTCCATGGGCTTAAATTATGATGTCAATCCAAGGCCCACTGGGAAAAAACCCTACTGGTCAGCCACACCAAATAGCTTAAGAAGCGCTGTTGTAGGGCATAGGGTTGGCAAAAGTTAATTCTTTTTGTCAGCATCTCGGCCTGTTCTATTGTGAGTTGGTAGATCCAGCATTGCTGACTTCTTATTTCCAAGGATGCTTCCGATACAAAACTTGGAAATGTTCTTTTTGTGAACTGCAGTTCCCAGAATGCCCAGCCATCCATGGTGGCTAAGAGGGTTCAGAGAGTTCAAGCAAAAAAGATAATATTTCCAAGTTCTGTCCAATTCTCCCACCTGTTTCAAAACTAGATGCTGACCAGATGTTTCTGCAGACCCAGGTAATAATTTTGCTTTCCTCTTGTCGCTGCTAAAATAAGATAAGATCCAGCTCTGTAGACAGTAGGTCATTTTCCAAAAACAGTGGTAAAATATTGGACTTAGATGTAGAAGGTGTTCAGTGTCTTTAATCAAAAGATTTTTTTTTAAAAAATAAATAGTTGAACAATACACTGCAAGATACAAAAGTATATAGTTTTATACTATATAGCAGCTATGCATCATAGAAAAAGGTTTTTTTTAAGGATAGGGAGCTAACACTGTGACAGCCAGCATGATGTAAGTGGTTCGAGTGCACAACTCAGAGTCCAGAAACCAGGATCTGGATCCTGATTCCACCACAGAAACTCACTGGGTGGCCTTGGGCAAGTCATATTCTCTCAGCCCCAGAGGACGGCAGTGGCAAACCTCCTCTGAACCAATCTTGTCAAGGAAACTCTTTGACACATTGCCACACATTGGAGTTGACCAGAAGGCACATAACAACAAACTTACATCAGAACAGAGATGGGCCACATGTGGCCCTTGAAACACAAAAGACCCCCAAGCTTTTTTTCTGGGCCTGAACCCCTCCCAATAACCAGGCTACATTTGAAGGGGAGCAATTAAAAAGGGTGAATTGCGTCTCCTAGCAATTTACTCTTTAGTTAACCCCCATGCACTGTTTAACATTTGAAAAACTCTGTCTTTCAAAACTTTACATGTTAGGACTTTTTACAGTGTATGTTGCCCCTGTAGAGTTTTAGGGGGCTGAAGGATCTGCTGCAGTTCACATTTGAGCAACAGATTGTTGCTGTCCTTTTCAAACACACTTTATTGGCATTAGGAGCATCTCAACATATTTTGGCTCCTTTATTAAGATACAATTTTGCTGCATTCCCATCCCCTTATGACACCACTGCTGAATGAAGCGGTACTCAGA
The DNA here is from genome assembly GCA_030412105.1 of Cyclura pinguis. Classification (NCBI taxonomy): domain Eukaryota; kingdom Metazoa; phylum Chordata; class Lepidosauria; order Squamata; family Iguanidae; genus Cyclura; species Cyclura pinguis. The sequence goes on from CM059604.1 coordinate 95,017,270, forward strand.
TACACACTAACCTGGGCGTCAACCACATTGAAGTCAATTGGGCTAACTTCTAAGTAGACATGCATAGGATTGCATTGTCACATAATATTCCCTTTCCTGCTTCACACTCCAGTTCTAAAATAAGCTTCTTGAGAAACCACACTTTAAATCAGGGTTGGGAAGTTTTTCACCTGCAGGTGTTTTGGATTTTGGTTCACCTTATATTCAGCATGTATATGCTGAAGTCAAAAATATTTGCTCTAAACCTGTAACTGAGCCTGCCTTCACACATTCAGGGTCAAATGGCACCGAGCAATGTGTAAGTTTTTCTGGCAATGAGATCTGGAATGAAACACTTCAGAATTAAAAACTTGCTTGCTCACTATTAAAATGCTACGTAACAGAGTAAAGGGCTGACGATGGTCATCTCCAACCCCAGATCTTGTGAAACTGAAACGATATGCATCCAACCACTCGCTTGTTCATACTACCTCATGCTCCCAGGTCCTGCTACTCTAGTCAGAGAGATGCCATTTCTGCACTACACTGTTATAGTGTAGTGCCATTTTCAACATCTTGCAGAATTCTGGGGTTTGTAGTTTACTGAGGCCAGAGAACACTCTGGCTGAGAATTCTAAAGGCCCCTCCCTAAACTTCAAACTCCAGGATTCCATAGGAGGTTGAGAGTGGAATAATAGCACTATAACAGTGTAGTGTGGAAATGGCCAGAGTCTCCTCTAAAATCCTTGACAAAGCAATCCATGCTGCCATCAGAGAGAAACCAAAGACTGAATCTACCTATGACCTGCAAGACCACTCTCAACTGCCTAAAAATGGGGCATCTCTTTTCCAAAGTGAGCAGCTTTGTCACTTTGGTAGTGGAATTGCTCCCCCTTGAGCCCAAAAGGAACAGTACGCATCTGCTGCCACTGAGGGATTTTGACAGTCTGACGTCAAGGGGAAATATCTGCAATGTTAGTTTGAAACAGGGCACTGAGGAAGAACACATCTATGTTGAAAGCTGAGTTGTGCATCAGGGAAAACAGTTCAGCTTAAAAGCAAGCATGCATTTACTTTTCACTTTATATTGTTGTTTTGTGCCTTCAAGTCGTTTCTGACTTATGACAACTCTGTGGCAAACCTATCACAGAGTTTTCTTGGCAAGATCTATTCAGAGAGGGTTTGCCCTTGCCTTCCTCTGAGGATGAAAGAATGGGACTTGCCTAAGGTAATCCAGTGGGTTTCCACAGCTGAGGAGGGATTTAAACTCTGGTCACTAGTTGTTTTGCAATGTTCAAAGCACTGTACCATGCTGGCTCTCCGCCTTATATTACAGCCAAAAGAAGAGGTACCTTTTTTTATGCTGCTGTGCTGTCCTGTTTTAATGCAGGCAGTGGGGGCATTAGGATTGCAAAAAACACGTGGGGGCCGCATGTGGACCACTCTTGCTCTAGATCCATACAGGTTTATGAACTGTGGCTTCAGAAACTCATTAAAACTCATGGAGGAAAACTCATGGAGGAACTTTCATTACCACGAGGTAGTCCTTAATTTCCATGGATGATAGGAATTGCAAACCAGTGACATTTGGAGAAGCATGCTGATGTCTAGTCTAAACTTTCCATGATCCAAGTACAACTAAGATGTTTCTTCAGGAAATGAGTGAATAAATTGCTAGTCTGTTGCTCCCCTATCCAAGCAAGGCCATATGAAGTACATTACATAAACATATACAGTGGGCCTTCCTCACATGTGACCTCCATGTGCACGAATGCAAGGTCACAGAAAGTGTTGCATCCCATTGTAGCTCATTATTGTAGGTGTGCTCACATGGTGCCATGGACATGCACACATTGCATCCACTCATTATAATGGGATGTGATTTGTTCTGTTTTTTGTTTTACACAAGGGTTCCTGGAATGGAACCGCCACCTATACAGCAAGCACACTGTCTTAAGATCAATGTGCATATATAAGATCAATGTGTAAGACTGTAATTACCCCCCTAGGATTTCAGCTGCGATTAATCCATTGACCTACTTATGAGTAAAAATTGAAAGCATCTGCATGTAAGCATGATTTTGGCACATCTGATTCATACCAAACCAAGTTTGCATCACAGTTGATATCAGAGGCCTTAACACCCTTCTCTCTGTCCTCAGCAACACCTTGAACCAAGACCGAAACTATAGGTGTGATGCAAGAGTCACATGCACTTGCAGATTCCACCAAACCCAATCCCACCACTCTTTTCCCTGTGAATCTTAGTGGTAACCAGTACATGGAACTAAACCCAAGCCCAAGGGGCTGGGTGGAATTATTCTACCAATTGTAATTTTTTTGTATTTCAGTGCTATTCATTAGTTCTGAGTGTGCACTCTAAATTGGGAAATGCAAATTTTATGCACATCTGTGTCCCCTTTTGCCCTTTTTTGACAGTACATAAAGTGGCCATGCTGGGACATACAGTGGAAGCTGTTCTACTATAATAAAAAGCATTTCCTTTGTCTTTTCCACTGCAGCAAGGTGGACAGGCAAATCACCCTACAGCTGCAGTTGTGACAGAGAAGCAGCAGATGCTGGAGCAGCATCTCCAAGATGTGAGGAAGAGGGTTCAGGTAGGTGGAAGAGGCCATGCCTTTGTTTCCTTGATCCCAGACTTCAGATTGTTCCAGTGTTGTGACTTCCATGCAATTTTCCTGACTTTTTGCAGGACCTCGAGCAAAAGATGAAGGTGGTAGAAAACCTCCAAGATGACTTTGACTTCAACTACAAGACCTTGAAAAGTCAAGGCGGTAAGTGGCACCTATTGAAAGGAACTGGCAAAAGAAGGGATTTTAAGAGACAGATGAAGAGTACAGAAGCTGAATGTGTGGTCCACTGGTGCTGCCAGACTGCTGTTCTCATCAGCTTCGGCCAGTAAATGGGGGGTGGGAGATTTGGTCCTACAGCCTCTGGAGGGCCATGTCTCCATCCCTAGTGGAGACTCTTCTGTCTTGAAATTCATATGCAGGACATAAGGGAGTTCATTTGCCCCTGGTGTTGAATTGTCCAGAACCAAAGGTAGAAAAAGTTTGTAAGGAGCTTGTGAAAACTAGAATTTTCACTGGGAACTGAAGAGCTCTCAGTAACTGTATCTGCTACACACAGAGCTAAGTGGTGTGCATGTGTGTGTGCGCTTTATAAAGACCAATTTTTACAACCTGAATTCATTGTGAAAACTTTGATATATTTGCAAAATACAATAACATCCAGAATTCACAAAACAGCGATACCTTTATAGGGCCAACTAAAGAGCACAAAATACATTGTGCAAGCTTTCAAAGCTTCGTTGGCTTATTCATCATGCAAAGATGTTAAAAACCATACAGGAGAAGCAAAGTGACATTTTAGAATCACAAGCCTACATTTTTATTTATTTATTGAGTATCTGTCCCACCTTTTCCCCAAATGGAGTCCATTTTATTCCAGATGTTACTTCTGTTGTCAGTTAAGATGGTCTAGAGGGATATCAATGCAGGCAGAGGCCACTCCCCTTCCTGACTGGGGACAAAGGGCAGTAAATAACAGGCAATAATATTTCACACTTGTTTATTCACATAACATGACCTATTGGTCATGAAGAACAAACTGTGCAGAAGACTGAAACTTTATCTATTGGCCATTAGATTTCTCTGCTCAGTAGCTCTGTGATTTCTGAGAATTCTCCAGACTGTGCATTTTGAGCATGTTTTCATAAGGGTTAGCAACTTGATTATTTTTTTCATAAGTCACCACTGGTGTTCTCTGGATTCTGAATTCTGAACAAGATATTTATTCCCCCCCCCTTTTTTTTTCAGTCTCTGTTGATGCTCTTAAAATGTTAGTAGAAATTGTACATTGCAAAGTAGCAGAGCCACATGCTTTGCATGACAAAAGTCCTAGCTTTAATACCTGTTATCTCTAGGTTGGGTAGTAAAAAGCACTGGTCTGAAATTTCAGAGATCTTTTGCAATTGATGTTGACAATATGAAGCTAATGAAGCCAAGGGGCTTTCTCACTATTTAGCAGCTTTCTGTGTTCCTATTTGCAATTTAGAAAGAGTATTTTTTTAAAAAGATAAAACCAAAAACTACTACTGCTACTACTACTGATGATGATGATGATGATGATGATAATTCTAGGCTAGTTGAAATGGATGAGTCCTTCTAGTTTTCTTTGAGTGGAAGATAATCAGTTGAGTAGGTATCAGCTAATAGAAAGCTCTGTAAGTAAGGACCAATAGGAAGGACCTGGAAACAAAGCAGAGTAGCCTTCTCCAGCCCATCACCTTCCAGGTGTATTGGACTGGAACCCCCATCATCCTAAGTCAATATGACCATGCTGGCCAACACACTGGGGAGTGGGGGAACCAGATTGGAGAAGACTTGAAATGGGAGGGAGAGTAGTGATGGGTGCAATATGCTCCAGAGAAATGGAAGAAAATAAAAGCTAGTTTCTCTCTTCTCCCCACACAGTGGTTAGTGGTGCATACCAAATCTCACTGGCAGTGAGCAAGTGCTATTAAGTGCATTTGAAAGTAATTACAGCATCCTAAAATAGGGAAAGGTAAACAGTGAAAAGAATTTAAAAGCAAAATGAAAAACAAATTGTACTTATAGTTAAAAAAAAACTGTGGTGTCCAGAGAGTGCTGAAAGTGAATGGGATTTTCATTTATGAGGAAAAAAATGATTATTTGACAAGTACAGGTGAGCAACTGGAAGACCCAGGATATTCCAGGACCTTTTGAAATGTATGCATTAAGAATGTTTTTTCCTCTCCTTTGTGTCTTCTCTTTAGACATGCAGGATCTGAATGGGAACAACCAATCCGTGACCCGACAGAAGATGCAGCAGCTGGAGCAAATGCTGACAGCACTGGATCAAATGAGGAGGGTAAGGGCTATTGTGAGAAAGACTGCTCCCCTCTTCTCCAGTTATTCTCCCAAGTTCTGAATGCTCTTGCCTGAACTGCTGGGGGAGGAGTGATATAGCTGGTAGCAACCATGCTCTTGCAGGAGCCTGTCCTCCATGCTTTGGAAGGGTGAATGATGCAGGATGTAACCTGCTTTGCTTCATCTGACTCTGGAGGAAAGCAGCAAGCTTTGACATTCACTCCATGTTGAGTATTGAGGCTTCTGGCAAGCAGATGCCTTACAGTTACTGTCTCTCTTCTTAACAGTGCTGAGTCAGACTTGCAGGAATATGAACTCCCCACCTTGTTCCAGAATGACTCACTCTCAAACATGGAAATGAGCCTTTGAAACTATTGGATCAGATCTAGATTTAATCACACTTAGAGTAGACCCATTGAAATGTTTAGGGCTGAGGCTTGACTGGATTTGAGTCTCACTGTTTTCAGTGTGCGTACTCTAAGCAGAGGTTGGAAAACACTCAGCCAGTGGCCATGCTGGCTAAGAGATTCTTCAGTTGTTCCCTGCCAAAGGAAGTGTTCCAGCTCTGACTCTTAAATATGCTTAAACTTAAGGTGGCAACAGTTGATACAAAAGTGCTGTGTCTCAGATGTGTAGCTGTTTTACACATGCAATTAACACTTCACTGCTTTCCCTAAGTGACAGTGTGTATGTGGACTAAAACTGCTAACAGATAGTATATGGGAGTCTTCAGTGTGTCTATTTTTGCCCCAACTAGGGGATTGTGAGTGAGCTGGCTGGGCTCCTGTCTGCTATGGAGTATGTGCAGAAGACACTGGTGGATGAGGAACTGGCGGACTGGAAGAGGAGGCAACAGATTGCATGTATTGGTGGCCCACCCAATATCTGTCTCGATCGCCTAGAGAACTGGTAAGAGCTGAGTACCTTAGCTGTCCTGCCCTTCTTTAGAGCCACTGGGCCAGTTCTCTTTCCGTGATATTACAGAAAGAGAGACTGGTTGTAAGTGTAGACCCTGTGTCTGATCTGCACCTCAAAGCAGAAGTGAATGTTGGAACTGAGCATTTACTGGTATCACATTGTGGAGAACTAAACAAGGAAAAGAAGTATAGAGCAGAGTAGATATCGTGCTGTCTGAGGGCCAATTTTATGTTCCAGAACCTGTTGTTGAATGGACCAGTCTGTTCCCCCAACAAGACCAGAAATGGCCAGAGATCTCTTCTAGCTTTTGAGCCCCTGCCCCTTTTGGGCAGAACAAGGCACAGGGGGAGGGGCCTGTCATTTGTTCTAAGGCACAGTTGCCCCTCCTGGAGGCTTTCAAGGGCTGCAATTGGAGGGGAAGATAAGCCCTACAAAAATGGGTTGGAATGCATGTGGCCTGCCCTCTACAGTTTTTCAACCTCTGCTGTATCGGGCATTGTGGAAGGAAGAAACACAGTTTTCCTCTTCCCTGTAATTCTGAGACCTGGAGAGTAGGCAATTCTGGCTTTAGATCTGGGGTGGAGAATTTGTGCCTTCCTCAGATGTTATTGGATTGCAGCTCCTATCAACCATTCTAGCTGTGGCTGAGAAGAGTTGGGAATGCAGAAATATCTGGAGGCCTTCAAACTCCCCACCCCTTGGCTTAGACAGAATGATGGTCCAACCTTTAGGGACTGAATAGGAAGCAAGGGGATGGAAGTGACAGTGTCTCTTCCAAGAAAAACACATAGCGCTTCAAATGCAATATTGAGGCCACGTCTAGTTAACATGGTAGGGAGTTTTGTACAAGTGCATTTACTTCCTTCTTTCTGCCTCATCCCAGGATAACATCGCTGGCTGAGTCACAACTTCAGACTCGTCAACAGATCAAGAAGCTTGAGGAGCTTCAGCAGAAGGTCTCCTACAAGGGTGATCCCATCGTACAACACCGGCCCTTGCTGGAGGAGCGCATTGTTGAGTTGTTCAGGAACCTCATGAAGAGGTATATATATGTATAGCAAAGTAACGAGGGAGAGGGGTGCTCAGATGGCATTTATAGAAATAAATGGAATAGGCTGTTTCCTGTTCAATTCAGTTTTGGGGTATTTATCTGTGAGTCTCTTTATTCCTGCTTGTGCACTATGCAGTTTTTTTAAAAAATGCACAAAAATCTGCATTGCTTTTATGTATTTTTACCTTAAACTACACATTCCTTTGTGCATTTTACCCTAAACAACACAATCTATTCCCTATTTTAACTAAAAGCATGCATGTTTTTACACATTCTCACCTAACATATGTATATGTCTATTGTGCATTTTTTAAGTATAAATCAATCAATCAGTTACAGAATTTGGAGATGCACAAAAGCCAAAGGATGGCCATGTTCCAGTGCCTACAGTATCATGGAAAATGTTTCACTTTTAAAATACAGATAGAATGGAATCCTTGAGCATGCCAACATACATCCTAGAGCTTTTTGCCAGGCTTAAAACTTTGGACTGCCAGCTCTTTTCCTCCAATTCCCACCACTGTTTTCTCTCTCTTCCCTTACAGTGCATTTGTAGTGGAGCGGCAGCCCTGCATGCCAATGCACCCAGATCGCCCACTGGTTATCAAAACAGGAGTACAGTTCACAACGAAAGTGCGGTGAGTTGTTGACTGTGTTCTTACATACACACCTTTAGAGTAAGGAAGAGAGGAGAGGGTGAGGTTATGTATGCAGGTTATAAAGAAGCCTGCATACATGATATGTTTAAAATTCTGCATCAGAGTAATTTGAATTCTTCTGCTAAATTATGCAGCCTGTATAAATTACGTGGATCCTTCCTTTTTTTTTCCTCCTCAAATTGTATTGCATTTTGAGAAGAAGTAAAAAGTGATGCAGAGATCAACATGCATTGCACATTCATTTTCAAGCCTATTGAGGCATTCATAAAGACTAGCAACCTCCTTTTTTTGAAGATAATGAAATATGAACTTCTTGAGATTTTCAAGGTGCTGAATTGACACTGAATATCTGCTTATGCAGTTACAGAGTACAGTCATCCCTCCACATTCGCTAGGGTAAGCGGCACAGGACCCCTGTGAAAGTGGAAAAACTGTGAATAAGTCTCGTCCCTCCCAAACCATGTTTAACACACAAAAAAGTATGATCACCATATTCAACCCACCATGGAATCCTTTGAGGCATCAGGGTTCCTTCACAAGGCAGAAGTGGGTGGCTGGTGGGGCTTACTGCCACCTCCACTGTTTTAATAGGGATTTACAAGCCTCGTTTGCAGTTTACAAGCCTCGTTTGCAGTTACTCAGTCTCACAAGGCTTGCAGTCGCTATTTAAATGGCATAGGGAAGCAGCAAAGGTGACAGCAAACAATCCATGAATAATTCAGTTTGCAAAAGTGAAACCCGCAAATGTGGAGGGCTGACTGTATAACTGCTAGATTGTGTAATAGATAAAAGGGTTGCTTATAACAAAACCCTGTCACCTGAAGATTGGCAGTATGTAGTGAAAACTAGTTCATTTGGCATGTGCCATTTTCTGCCTATTCCCAATGATTTTGCTAATGAACAACCACTGTTAAAATGTTGTTTTGCCTCAACCTAACATAAGCTGGAACTAATACAAGACAGCTAAAGTGTGTGCTGTGTGTATGTGTAGTAGAGAGCATCGGTGGAGATGGTGCCATCAAACATTAACAGGCATTTTGTCCTTTGCAGATTACTGGTTAAGTTTCCTGAGCTCAACTACCAGCTAAAAATCAAAGTCTGCATTGACAAGTAGGTCCAACTGCTTTAAAAAGAAGCACTAGGAGAGTAGAAATTGTGGTCTCTTTCCTCCTGCTTCAAACATTTTATGATGTTTATATTATGCAACATAAACCGTCCTTTCTGTGCACTTCCTCCTGATCTGACTGTGAGATTTGTTTTCTCATATCTCTCTCTCTCTTGCAGAGACTCTGGTGAAGTGGCTGCCCTCCGGGGGTAAGTTAAAGGAACTGTACTCTGTAGCATGACTCTTTCACATAACTCGGTTACAGGGTTTTGAAAGCACTGCCATGGCTCTTTTCTGTGGAATCCTGAGATCTGTAGTTTTATGGGAGTATTTAGAATTCTCTGCCAGAGAGTTCTAGTACCTCATTAAACTACAGATCCCAGGTTTTCATATTTATGCAGCCCTGGTTTCAAAATGCTCTAAATGGTGTGAAAGACATCTAAGAGTCAGCTCATGGTTCCCCGTTATGTCTTTCTCTTATTGAGATTTGGGGTTTGTTGACAGTGATTTTTATTTAAAATGTGTAGGCGCTCTAAAAGCATTCTTCCTTCCTCTCTCCCCCTTTTGCCTATCAAGATCCCGAAAGTTTAACATCCTGGGCACAAACACAAAGGTGATGAACATGGAAGAATCCAACAATGGTAGCCTCTCTGCAGAATTCAAGCACTTGGTGAGCAGTGTTGCTTTACCTCTTCTTTCCTTCCCTGGCCAAGCTACTCCTTTGGCATGCAAACTTGATTCTGACGTAATGCTAAGTCATAGTTTAGTGTTACCAGTGGGATAGGAATTGTGAGACCCTCCCGAAATGTTTCTGAACTGTAGCTCCCAAGTACATTGGTTAATGAAAATTGTAGTTCAGCAACACCTGCAATAAGGCTTGAGCTCCCACACTCCACTGTGCCACTACCATAAATACAAGCTTCCACTTCTATTTTAGTAGCTGTCATTGCGATACATTCAGACCCTGAAATGTAGTTAATTTTGGGTTTGTTCAGGAAAAAAAACGCCTAAGTTGATAAACAATGAGTTGAAGTTGGTTTCTTCCCATTAACCACAGGTTAAGAAGATTGAGATGCCATGACAAGCTGTATTTGATAAAAACAGAAGCAAAAGCTTTTTTTTTGCTAATCCTTCTTGCTGTGGCAGAGAAGGAGCTGAGGAGAATGCAAGAGTTAGAGGGCTAAACCCAGCATAAGCCCTACCTAGAACAGGCTAATCGAAATCAACGAGGCTTCAGCTAGTTGTGACTAGCAAGGTTCATGTATTTCACTGGGTATGTTCTTGGTAGGACTGACATTGGCTTTGGCCCAAATACTTACCTAAGCTTATTCTGAGAACGTTAAACTGTTATTTTCTTTAGAAGATGTTCTAGTACAGTGTCCAGACCAACCTGCAGTGTCTAATTCCTTCTTTTCCCCCTTGCAGACATTGCGGGAACAAAGATGCGGTAATGGTGGAAGAGCAAACTGTGATGTGAGTGACCCATCTCTTTCTTGGTGTTAAATATTTCTGAGTAGGACTAATGACGTGTAGCTGTGGTCTGAAATACTAGCATTGTTGCCTCTGGGCATCTCCCTTCTTGTTCTCTTTCTCTCCCTCCTCCATCCCTCAGTTTTCAACTCCCCAAACTGTATAGCTTTTCTGTGGAAATTTTCAGAGCTGCTCAGATCTTTGTCTGGTATCTAAAATGTTTGCTGTCAGTTATCTGCTTTTAAACACAAAACAACCAATATTGGCTGCTATCAGGACTGACTTCAGGAGACACTTGTTTTCAGACTGCTATGTAGCCCTGGGGCTCTGTGCATTTGTCACCTCTCAGGTGACCTTACCTGGCCACAGTGATTGCAGAGATGAAACCAGAAATTCGAGTGTTTCAACATGCTAAAGCCACTGATCTGGTGAGAAGTTTAACTTCTCCTGTGTCATTTCCTCCTTAGGCTTCTCTCATTGTCACAGAAGAGCTCCACCTCATCACCTTTGAGACAGAAGTTTACCACCAAGGGTTGAAGATTGACCTAGAGGTGAGCCCTGCAAATGACCCTACTTGCTTGGCAGCCTATTCCCCAGTCCAATCCATTTATGGAAGGGTTTGTTTGACACTGGGATAGAGGTTTTCTCTGCCTGAGGCCCTCTTTTATAATGCTGGCGTCTACAGCAAGCAGAATTTTAAAACCAGGCTTGGAAACCTAGGGCCTAATATGCATATACAGTAGTACTCAAGGAGCAGCTTCTGTGAAAATGGAATATGGGTTGGCATGACTCAGATGCAAACACTTGTGTAGTTTTGTAGATCTTCAGATACATTCTCTGTTTTGCATGCAGATCTGCTTCCTCCATTGAAATAAACAAGGCAGCCTTTTACGTGTATGCATTTGAATGAGTGGCTCTGACCCAGGATCCATGTTCCAGAATTTGCTGAACCATGCAAATTCTGGAACACGGATCCAGAATTTTGAAATCCAAATTGGAAACACCCATCAAACACCCATGAGAATGATCTTAGAAAATCATGGCAGACTTGAAACAATAAGAGCAAATTCTAGAGGGCTAATTCTGTAATAGTCTATCAAAGCAACAGCTTGGAAATAATGTTTGAACAACATTCCTTTCAGTGCTGTACTTTTGGGGATAACAAGTATAGTAGGACCCCCGTATCCACGGGGGATTGGTTCTGGAGCTCCCCGTGGATACTGAAATCCGTGGGTAGTAGGGGACGCCCTGTCCCGCCACCAGCCCCGGCCCGAGTTGGCAAGGGGCGTGATGCCGCACTCCGCAAGCTTTTCCTGAAGCCCGCGGCCAGGATCGGGGCTGGGGCGGGCAACAGGAGTTGGCCAGGGGTGCAATTCTGCACGTCTCATTCTTTTCCCACCACCCGCCTCCAGGATCGGGGCCAGGGCGGGTGACGGGAGATGGCAAAGGACACGATCTCGCACTTCTTGCTCTTTTCCCACCGCCCACCACTGGGATTGGGGCCAGGGCGGGCGGTGGGAGTTGGCGAGGGGCGCAATCCTGTGCTTCTCAGTCTTTTCCCACCACTCGCTGCTGGGATTGGGGCAGGGGTGGGCAGCGGTAGTTGACGAGGAGCGCGATCCCATGCTCCTTGCGAGCTCCCGCTGCCAGCCACGGGCCCTGGCCCAGTTATCCGTGGTTGGCTGATGGTGGCCAACTGCAGATAACTGAATCAGCAGATAATGAATCCGCAGATAGGGGAGTCCTACTGTAGTCGCATGCCTTTTGAACAGGACTGAGCAAAGTGTGGCCTTCTAGATGTTGGGCTCCAATAAACTTCAGCCACCATAGCCATTGGTGAGGAATGGTGGGAGTTGTAGTTCAGCAACATCTGGAAGGGTGCAGATTCCTGCTTTTACATGCGACCTAACAATACATGGTGGTATATTTTGTGGAGCAGTAACAGCTAACCTCTACACATTACTTTTATTCATTACTTTTGAATTTTTTTTTTTTTAGGGGATTTTCCCGTCTCACCTTTAGGACTTTTTCTTACTTCTTCAAGATATATTTTTCCTTCCAAATACAGGAAAAACAGTAATGAATTGATAACTTCCCAGACTTTGGTTGAAAGGAATCCCTCCCAACACACACACACACACACGCATATATATATAACTGCTCACGGCTTCCCTCTTCATCTCTCTTTTGCTCTATGATGATGCCAACATTGCCAGTTCATTTAAAGGGATCCTGTCAGCCCTGTGCCTAAATACAGTTAGCATCATGATACATGACGACTGCAATCTTGATAGTTTTGTTGGCTGGTTGAAATAAATGTGCAGGTGTACCTATTATGCAACAGAAAGAGTGACGACTAAAAAGAAAGGGAAAGAGGGTCTTGTCTGTGCTCAGAGCAAGTCTTTTCTTCCCACAGACCCACTCACTTCCTGTAGTGGTGATCTCCAACATTTGCCAGATGCCAAACGCTTGGGCATCGATCTTGTGGTACAACATGCTGACAAACAACCCCAAGGTATGTTGAGCTTCCCAAAACTTGAAGTACAAAAGAGAACCAGAGGTTTTGTTTCTTCTGATTCCAACTCATAGACATTTTGTCTCTTGGCAGAATGTGAATTTTTTCACCAAACCACCAATTGGCACATGGGACCAGGTCGCAGAGGTGCTTAGCTGGCAGTTCTCCTCAACAACCAAACGAGGGCTCAGCATAGAACAGCTGACGACACTTGCTGAGAAACTCCTTGGTAACACACTCTCTGCTTCTTGGACAAAAGGCTACTGCCTTTTCATTTCTTGAGCTGTCTCATCTGTGAATGTCCACCAGAGCTTATAAAAGTTGCCATTCAGTACTAAAAATCTTAGAACCCAGCAGGTCAGTCTTGCCACTGGCCATGGGGGAGTCTGAGAGCTGTAGTCTAAAAAAGAAAGTTTTTAAAAAAACATTGCTTGATCTATTTCCAGAAGTCTTTCAGTTCAGGACTGAAACATGAGTTTGAAAGCATGTACAAAGTATTCACATAAATACTGAGTATTGAAATGGAAGCTTTTTATATAATTTAATGTGAAAATCAACAAATTCTAAATAAGATGGGAAGGTTACAATGAGTGTTTTGGTATATTCATTCATTTACCTTTTAAAAAATCTTTTTCTTCAAGAAAAGAGCTCACAGTGACACCTATGATTTTGCTCTTACTGTGTTTTTATCCTCAGCGTAATCCTGTGAAGTAGGATACACTGAGAGAGAGTGACTGGCTTGAGGTGGCTTGAGGAACTTAAGAGATGAGCAGGGGATTAGAACCTGAGTCTCCTCAGTTCTAGCATGACACTGTAACAACATCCAGTTATATGGCTGATGGCAGTTGTAGTTCAGAGCATCAAATTCAAGAGAAGGCTCTGTAACTACTGCACAACACTGTATGTCTTTAATTGCTCTTTATTTCCTCCTCACTCCAGGGCCAGGTATCAACTACTCCGGATGTCAGATAACATGGGCAAAATTCTGTAAGGTAGGATCTTTCGTTTGGTGAGGTGTGGTATTGGGGCCTAGGGTGTATCTCCCATTTTGTTAATGTGATTCTTGTTTGCCATTTCCATCCTACAGGAGAACATGGCTGGCAAAGGCTTTTCTTTCTGGGTCTGGCTGGACAACATCATTGACCTGGTGAAGAAGTACATCCTGGCACTCTGGAATGAGGGGTGAGCATTTGCCAGGAATGCTATTGCTGTTGTACTCAGTGAACTTCATTTCTGTCTACTTCTGGGTGCTAGAAGGATATAGACAAATTGGAATGAGGACAGAAGAGGGCAACAAAGATGCACAAGGGGTATGGAAAACAAAACTTGTGAAGAAAGTTTGAAGGAATTGATTATGTTTAGCTTGGAGAAGAAAAGACCCTGTGTGTGTGTGTGTGCGCGCGCACATGCGCATGCGTGTGTGTGTCTCTGTCTGCCTGTCTGTCCGTCTGTCTCCCCCTCCTCTCTCTCCCCCCTCCCGCTCTCTCTCTCCCTCTCTTTGTTTGTATTTGAAAGAGAAGGGCTGTCAAACAGGAGAAGACAAAGACAGAGGGCTGTTGCAGAGAACAGGGCTCAGTCCTAAAATTAACTGCCAGATTAGAGTGGGAGCAACATTTTGACAGAGCAATTTGACAATAAAACTGATTGTTTAACCAGGTGGTGGCTTCTCCTTTTCTGGAGACCCTTCATAAGGAGACCAGTGGAGATGTTCTATCTATTGGCTGTTCTACAGGGATGGACTTAGACAGCTTACAAGATCTATTCTGATTCGATAGATTGTATTAACCCCCATTTTGAAAATCTGTGAAGAAGCAAAACCACATTACTTTCTCCTCTTCAGGTATATCATGGGATTCATCAGCAAAGAGCGGGAACGGGCAATCCTGAGCACAAAGCCACCGGGCACTTTCCTGTTGCGTTTTAGTGAGAGCAGCAAGGAAGGTGGGATCACCTTCACTTGGGTGGAGAAGGACATCAGTGGTAAGGAAGGTAGCTCTGAACATAGATAAGGGCTGCCACCCTACTTGCATTAATCCTAATCTATTAATTACATGTGTTTCAGCTGGTTAATTGATTTAACTTGCTGATTAAACTTTTACAAAAGCTTTTTAAAAAGGCTATATAGCTGAACCACGTAGGATATTGTCTTCCAGTTTCCTTTTTCAAGATTATGGACAGATGTTGCAGGCATCGTCTCAAAAGAGGCATTTCTCTGTGTGAAAGAATGCAGAATGTTTCTTTGAAATTAGTGTGTCCTGTCTGCAGGTTTCATCAATACTTTATTCATAATATTTCAAAAAAAAATTTGCTAGATTTATTGGGTACATCTTTCTTGGCCTTTTTTATAATCTGAATGTTGCATAGATCCCTGCTTCTGTTGAATCAATTTAAGTATCAAGAGTTCTTGGTCCAAAGTTGTACCTACTATGGCAGCAGCTCTACAGGGTCTTAGGCAAAGATTTACTGAGATAATGTAACCGGATGTGGTAGAAACTGAACTCGGGAGTTTCTGCATGTAAAGCGTATCCCCTACTTTGGAACTCTACCATATTAACATCTCACTAACTGCAGAAAAGATACCAGCCACTGGCAGTCTTATTACAAATAGCCTCTCCCTAGTGTTCAGGAATGTTCAGGGATGTCACAAAAATTCAGCCAATGGTTAAGGGATGGCCCCATCCATGACAGACATTGCCTGTCTATAAGATTTCTTTCTTTCCAACCTTTTACCAGAAGGATGCATTTAGTAACATTTTGCATTGTTGGTCTCTTCAGAGGGTGGGGAAGAAATTGTATATGCTGTTCCTTTTTATACTATCTTTTTGTGAAAAAAAATATCCTTGTGTAAATTTTTGATAATAGGAAAGACCCAAATCCAATCAGTGGAGCCATATACCAAACAGCAGCTCAACAGCATGTCCTTTGCTGAGATTATCATGGGCTACAAGATCATGGATGCCACCAACATCCTTGTGTCCCCGCTTGTCTACTTGTACCCGGATATCCCCAAAGAGGAAGCCTTTGGAAAATACTGTCGCCCTGAGAGCCAGGAACACCCCGAAGCCACCGACCCAGGTAGTTGTTGACTTTCTGTGCTCTTCTCCTCAGTCCTTTTGGCAGGATCCAAAGTAGTGGAAATTCATCTGTCTGATTTCTTTGGTGTATGTGCTTTACACTGGGTGTATTTTAGTCTCTCTAGGCTACAGTCCTGTCTATCAAGGGTGGGGAACCTCTGGCCCTGAAACTAAAGCTGGCTGTCCTACAATCCCAGTCTAGCCCTTTCAGATTCTCCAGATGGCACCATCCATTTCCCAATAATGCCATCATTTGGTCATTTTTCCAGCTTTTTTACACCCCTTGCCCCCCTCCCCCATTCTAAAAGGTTGAAAAGACTCTTCCAGAAGCATTTACAAAGGCAAGATCTCAACTAACATAGTTCTGGAATGTATTTTGGTTCTGTCTCTTTTCTCCTTTTCATCATATTCCAACGAATAAAATATTTCTTCCTTCCCACTCTCCCCAGCAGGTACTGCTCCATATCTGAAGACCAAGTTCATCTGTGTGACCCCGTAAGTATTTCCTAACATTTTAAGGGAATGGACCCCCTTCTTCCCTGGGGGAAGAGGGAGGCAAAGGATCTGCATAGCAATTAGATAAGATTTGTTCATACACAGAGTACATTCAAAGCCAGTGGGGTGTACTAGTTTGAGTGCTGGGAGACCAGGGTTCATATCGCCAATCAACCATGGAAATCCACTGGGTGACCTTGGGCAAGTCACACTCTCTCAACCTCAGAGGAAGGCAATTAAAAAAACCCCTCTGAACAAATCTTGTCAAGCAAACCTGTGACAGGTTTGCCTTAGGGTCTCCATAAGTCCAAAACTACAAGAAGAATCTGTACTTCAGTAACTGGAGGCCTCTGTTCAGAAACAGCCAGGCTGCTACTGCCAAATGTAGCATAAAGGGACATTTTAAATTGACTCCTTGTCCTTACTCCACCCCGTTTGTTCCTCCTGGTGCACAGTGTGGGAACAAAATCCCACTAAGACTTCTTAGTAACATCATACAATGGACAGAAAGAGAGGGCTCTCATTATTTCTCATTATTTCAAATTATTTCCAGCTCTAAACTAGTGATGCCCAGACTCTAGTTCTCCAGTCCTATGTTCAGTCCTATGTCGTATGTTCATCTTTGATCATAATAAAGATTTGTGGTTGTCATTCTAGTTTTGGACTTCAACTCCCAGAAGTCTGAGCTGCCTGGGCCAATGATAAGTGATTCTGGGAGGTGAAGTCCAAAACACCCAGAAAACTGTATTTTAAAAGGTATTTTAAGTATGTATGGATGTTTGAGCCCTAGCTATGGGCTGCTTCACAGTGTGGAGTTAGTGACTCTGGAGCTGCAGGCTGAATGATTTTTCTGATAATATGAACCTCCTTGGTGCTCCTTCTTTTTTGTCTCTCCTCACTCCTCTTCATCTTTTCAGAACAACTTGCAGTAGCACCATTGAACTGCCCATGTCTCCCCGCACACTCGAATCCCTGATCCCCTTTTGCAGTAATGGGGAGGGAGCCGAGGGAAATGCCAGCGGCCAGTTTGGTAAGTGTGGGAGCAGATCAGTGTAGGTTTTTGAGGGGCGGGATGAGGCATTGTGTTCCTGCTTTACCTATATTTGTTGTTTGCTTATTTATTTATGTTATTTTCATCCCACTTTTCTCTTGGCATGGGATCCAAGGTGGCTTACAATGTAGATTAATGTTGATTAATGCACAGTGTATATGAAAACAAAGTACAGCTAACTGGATAATTTAAAAAGTTTTTAAAAATAATTAAATTAGCCATTCCTATTAAAACGAATTTAAAGCTATTTAGAACACATGTTTAAAATGTGATGTAAACGATAAAGAAGTACAACATACCCCATTAAAAGGCCCTTTATAGAAAGAACAAATAGAGAATAAAGAGATGAAGGCTGTATCCAAACAAATCACCCAAACAGTTGTTAAGAAGAGGGCTAGGAATCATGTGGCCGCAATCCCAGCATCCCACACAATTAGCTGTGATAGTTAAGGATGAAGGGAGCTGCAATCCAACAACATCTGGAAGGCCACGTGATTCCTACAACTGAGGAACATGAACATGAACAAGCATTTGTACATTCACACTTTGTCTTCATGTGATTTCGTTTGCTACTTCCTGTTTTAATCAAGCCACTGATGCTAGCTCCATGATGACATCAAGGTGGAGCACAGGAACAACAAACACATTAGAATACCAAGGCCACAGCTGTGTTGATCATAGCCGCAGAGGCCTGGTTTAGCATGGGGCAATGATGCAGGCATTGGATGACCTCCCTGCCAACCAGTGAATCCCTCCAGCCTTCCAACATAGATGCTGGTGGAAACCTGGAATGCCAGAAGAGGGGTTCTACACATATGAAAGTGACAAAGCAGTTCCCCCATCTTCTGGGAAGGAGGCAGGTTCCACAGCCCCAGAGCTTGGCATGTCGCTGTATGCCTCACGCCAAAGCCCATTTCACCCTAAACTGGATCCGTTCCCAGGCTAAAAGTACTGAAACATATCGCAAAAGAGAAATTTGGATATGGAAGTATAGCTTTTGTTACAGCCAACAGCCCACACACATGCCATGAAGAACAGAGAGAAGAAGATCCATAGCTGACTGAAATGGCACACCTGTGTGAAGGATTTGGTGTTCTCCTTTGCATACTAGGCAGAGAATTTCTCTGCCAGGGTCCACCTAGTTCAGCCCCTCCAGCCTGGCCAGTCTGGTACCCAGGAAAACCTGTGAAAACTGTACAGCTTCCTGGAATGCAAATGGTTGGCATGTCACAGCCAAGATGAAGGCTTGCTGCTGCTCAGCACCCCTTCACACAATGCACATGAGATCCCTAGAAAAGTCTGGGAACCTGTGCTTGCTGCTGCCTCCAAACCAATAAACTATGGTTTGAGAGTTCTTTTTGACCCAGAATTATAAATGATAATGATAAAGCCCTAGCTGGTCTATTTGACTGTGACAGGAGATGGTTTGATTAAGACAGCATGAATTAATGGGAATAAGGCATACACAAACAGAGCACCTGTTCAGAATTCTCCAAACTATGGTTTCGAGAAGCATATGAATTCAGCCAGTGTGTCAGTTCAGCCTTGTCATGATGAAACATTTGTAAGTCCTCTTGACTGACTCAGCACAGTGTGGGCCTGCTGCTTCATTGGACCAGGTTGTGTCCTTGGGTGAGTAAATGGAATAGTCTTCTAATGATATGTAAGGTGGGAAGAAGGACAGGCCAAGGATGAGGCCAAGAAAAGGAGCATAAGGACAGAGATAAAGCAGGACGTTACAGGTTTATTCTGGGAAAGCTTGCCAAGCCCTGGAGCTAATATGAGGGATAAAGGCAGAGACCATTTTAAAGTGCTCCACTTTCAAGGATAAACAGGAGAAGCAGAGCCCATAGAATGAGATTCTGCGTGGAAGAAACCCTAGGTATCAGAAGGCAAATGTGACAGCACAAGGGGCTGAGGAGTGTTAGAGGAGAAAGAAAGAAGAGCCCCACCAAGGCAAGTAAGGAAGTCTTGGATGCATGCAAAATGACTGGTAAAAGCAGAGAGAAAATGCATCTTTATGTTACATTACCATAGCTTCCATATTTTACTGTGCTTTTGTTAGAAATGACAAGAAGCAATGGTCCCAGCACGGTGTTGGGGTGTTGCCTTTGACCACTGGAAATCTTAAGCTTGAATGCATTGCTGAATGGTAAGTCCACACATATGTAAATCACATTGATTCAATGAGTCTACTTTAGTTCAGGCTAGAAATTCAATTTAAGGAAAACTCACAGCTCTGAGCATGGTGTAGTCCCTGGATCTGCCTTCTTTCAAGAGGGGCTCGGCTACTTCTAGCCCAGGTGAAAACCTTGGTTTTATAACTTGGTCAGATCTCCCTTTTTTGTCTTTTTTTCAGAGTCATTGCAAGTCTTCGACATGGAGATGACTGCTGAGTGTGCCAGCTCACCCATGTGACTGGCCCATCCTAGGCAGCTGACCAGCTCCAGCTTCCTGGCATGAAACATTTCGTTCTCTTGCACGACTGGGGAGCCTCACCCATCTGGGCTCTGCCTCAGCAAGAGGTTCTTGATTCTGGTTTCTCTTGCAGCCACTCAGAGTGCCCCCTTGCTGGCAGCTCATCGTCTGAGCTTGCTTGGCTAGAGGAAGGGTCCTCCCACTTAATGTTAGTAGGGATTTACCCCCTTTCCCCCAAAAGTGTTTTTCCTTTTGTATAAAAAATTAATTAAGGGGTGTCTTATTTTGCTAGATCAAGTGCCTCTTCACGCCCTGCATCCTTAGCAGTACTTCTTGGTCTCCTGTCTGTGTTTGCTGCATGCCGCTAAAGGCTTACTCCTCCAGCTAACATTCACATCCAAGTCTTTTCACAGTATTCAGACAACAGTTTGTTCTAAACAGGCAGGCAGGATGCTATCTGCTGAGCAGGAAGTGGGATGGGGGGAATAAATGGGGTTGCTTCTTAAAGATATGTGCAATTCTGTTTCTTGCATCTCTGATTTTTGAAACTTCCCAAACGGTTTGAAGATGAACATAAACTTAGGACAACAGCCCTGTGAGGTGAGATGACTGCGAATCCCTCATGGCCTGCACTGGCCTGGTCACCTTGGACTTTGAGAGTGGTGGGCGCATAAGGTTTGGAAGTATGGACGTTTCCAACCCCGAAGTGCTGATGAGGAACAGTGGCCAAGAGAATGCTGATCAGGTTGATGACCGTGTAATAGAAAATAGACTGAGTCATATTCCCCAAGCAAATTTGTGGCAGCACTATGATTTGAATCCAGATCATCCAGTTGAAAATCCAGATTTCTCTTTATTCTCTCCCCTCTCCCCACCCCCTTTCTATTATGCAAGGCTTCAGGTCTAGGGGGGTCTCTTATCTCCATCCTTAAGGCTTTGAGCCCAGATAGTGCAACAAGAATGAAATAAGAGCTTGATGACTGGCAGATCAGTTGTCAGCATTTGGCTCTAGTTAATTTTTATTGTTCTTGTTGTTATTTATTTGCACTTTTATGCTGTCCTGCCTTGAAAGGAGTCCAGGGCAACAGACCTTGTTTTCCCTCCTCCTCCCCGCTTATCCCAGGCACTAACACCATTTTATCCTCAAACCAGACTTGTGAGGCAGATTCAGCTGAGTGATAGTGACTGTTCCATGGTCATCAAGTGAGCTTCATGGTCAAGTGGAGACTTGAACCTGGGTCTCTCCAGTAGACATCTACCATTCAACTCACCAAGCCCCATCATAGGTGTATATTAGGAGCAAAAGGCAAGCATTTTACAAAGGCAATGCCTCTTTCCCCATCCGAATGCTTCGTTGCTTGAACTAGCCCAGCCTTCCCCAGCCCAGCACCCTCCAAATGTGTTGAACTACAACTTCCATATTTCCCTAGCCAGCTGGATGGGGTTAAGGGAGGTATAGTCCAAGGTGTCTGGATGCACCCAGCTGGTGAACTCTGAGCTAGCCCATTCCTTCTTTTTAATAATTTGTATATCCTCAGCTATACTGGAGACCTTCACTGCCCAGTCTTTGTGTCCACATCCATAGCCCTCTCTGTTGTGTCTGCTTCCCCCATTTGTGGCTTAGTGATTTAACTCTAGCCATAAGCAATGCTCCTCACAGGCAGACTGGCTCTGATATTAGCACTCTGGTGTATGGAACAGAGAACGTGGATGCTGATGTCCTTGTATGTTTTAACTGTTGGGCTTGAGAGAATAATCCAGCAAGGCCCACTTGTCCGTGGAAGATGGTAATAAAACAAGTTTTTGCTCAGTATTATTTAGAGGCATGAGGTATGCTTGCTCAGGGCTTCTGGGAGTTATAGTTCAACACACCTGGAGGATGCCAGGTGGGGGTAGGCTACTATAAAGCTAGTATATAGCTGCTCTGGTTCCTTCTAACCAAATAGCTTATTTATGCCAAATTCCATTTTGTCTCAACCTCCTCCTCTCTCCTTCCCACATCAATCAGTTTCCTGTTTCTTTGTAGCTAACTGCTCTCTAAGAGCGTTAACAGTTTTAATTTGTTTTGTATATTTTATTGCTGTATCTACAGGCTCCAACTTTCTCTTAAATAAAGTCTAATACTATATTTCTCTGGTGGATTGTAATTAGTGAGTTGTTCTATGCATAGTTGTCTGTGGAATGACCCCCAAAAGCAGATTGGCTTGTGAGAAAACTGGAAGAAACTGGTTCAGAGCAGAGAAGAGAGTCTATATGTCTGGCCAAATGCATTAACGGAGCAGTGTTTTTTGCGCTGTGGGACAAAAACCCCAGGGTGGTACTGTATATCAAGGGGGCGGGGGAAGAGACCTGTGGCCCCCCAGGTATTGATGGAATGCAGGTCCCAACAGCCCTACTCATTAGAGCCAATGACAAGTGGTCACAGGACCAAAAATACACGAAGGGCCATGGTTTACCACCCCTGGAATATATACACATTTAGCATGAAAGTAAATCCCATTCAGTTAGTCCAGCTATCTGCTCAATTACTGTGTCCGGTTCTGGGTGCAATTTTTTGAGGAGGAACATTGACAAATGATCGTGTATGAAGAGGAGCGACCATGATAGTGAGTATTTTGTTAGTGACTAATGTGTAAGTGCAGCTTACACACACGTATATCCCTTTTGGATGGGGCACGGAGGACTATTATTTTGCTCTTGTGCTCCATCCCCAAACTTCTCACTGCAAGGCAGATGTCAAACGCCCAGAGGGATTGGTACTGCTGTTTCTTACTGGTGGGAAAGTCACATCATGAAGATACAGCTGCCCTGGGCTCCTGGGGGAAGTAAAGGAAGTAGGTATTCCATCCTCATCCCCCCGCTGCCACTCCACTACTAAAAGGGTCCACCTGCTCCTTCATGATCTGAATCACCCAGTCCTCCCCTTCCTACTGCTAAGCAGTGGCTGCAGACCCTTCCAGGGCTTGACAGCTGGTGGAGAGGGGCAGGTAGAACTGCATGGGTAGAGAACTATGCTCTAATGTTGGCTCTCAAATGTCTTAAGATGGGTTGAAAGCAATGGGTGTGTGTAGCCTGGAGAATCTAAATGGAGACATGATAGCTATCTGAAGGGCTATCACACAGTAGATGGAGCACAAGAAGCCTACAGATAGAGGACTCCTGCTGCTGCAGATCAAAAGGCACAATTTTTCTATCAACGTCCTTTCTTCCTCAATGGATTTTTAATTTCTGATAAGGAAAAAAAAAAATGAAAAAAAGGGGGAGGACCAAAGGGGGAAGAAAACTGTTTGGACCCCTGTAAGAATTCCATGTTTGTGGTCAAGTCAGTTGCAGGATACCAGCCTGACTAAGACCAAGGGATGAAAATGGCAGGAAAGCAAATTCCAGCTAAGCCTTGGAATTGCTGGTAGGAACCGCATGACACTAGAACAGTCTGCCTCAGTTGATACTGGGCTGCCCTTTGCTAGTGGTGTTAGAGAGGTAGTACAGCAATCAGTGAGGGATGCTATAGTTGCACCCTGCATTAAGCAGGGACTAGATGACTTCCAGGTACATTTCCAGTATAGCTGGCAAGGTCCAGTGCTGTATTTTGGCATCCAGTTTAATTGGGACTTTATTCCTTTTCTGCTGCAGCCCACTGTGGTTACAAAAACCTGCTTTATAGGATTTCCCTGCCCTTCAGAGTAGGTTTAAGGGTGCATGAGGGAAGAGGGATTGAAGATTCTGGTAGAAGCAGCAAGATCCAGAAGTACATTTTGGGATGCCTTGGTCCGTCAGTCTGTGAGTGTCCTGGGCTTAGACAAATACGGAATTCTGCACAGAACTGTAATTGTTTTCTCACTGATAGAGTGCCTCTTATTTTCCTTCCTCTAACTATGAACTCTTGTTAGGAAGAACAAGAAGTATTCTCACCCATTTATAAGTTCAGTGTGAAAAGAAAAGAAAAGACAGACAGACAGAAAAGGAAATTCATAATGTGCCAACATGTAGATATGATTGTGGATGCACATGTCCTAGAATGTCCCATGCCTTTCCTTTCTGTTCCAGAAGAAAATATCTAAGGCTGGACAAACTGTCCTTGTCTGTCATTACCATTTTTCAAACCAAACTCCTAATGAGTTAGTTGGTAAGGAACAAAATGTACCCAGCTTTTGGAGAGAGATGAGGTGCTGCCACCATACGGACACCTGGAAACACTGCAGCTGAAATTCTGGGCTCAAGTCTCTCTTGGATACAACGGCAAAATCTGTATGGCTACATATGGTGTAAAGAGGACAAAATCCAAGGCCCTGTTACTTCTGCTCTTTGTCTTTGGCAACATTCAGAGATTTTTTAGCCTGCTTTTCCTTTTCCAAATGGTAGTAGCTAACATAATAACATTTTAAAATAACTGTTGTTATTTTTCATCAAGTTGACTTCAACTTATAGTGACCCTGTGAGTGACAGCCAGTGTGGTATAGTGGTTTGAGTGTTGAACTACAACTCTGGAGACTAGGGACTGAATCCCTGCTCAGCCATAGAAGCCTTCTGGGTGACCTTGGGCAGCTCATACTCTCTCAGCCTTAGAGGAAAGCAAAGGCAAACCTTCCTGAAAAAATCTTGCCAAGAAAACCTCATGAAAAGGTTGTCATAAGTTGGAAATGACTTGAAGATGCACAACAACAACAAAGGTGAAGGAGAGATCTCCAGGGTTCCCCAGTCATTAACTACCTTCCTCAGGTCTTGCAGACTCAGAGCTGTGATTTTCTTGATTGCACCTGTAGAGTGGTCTTCCTCTTTTCCTACAATCTTCCACTTGACCAAGCATTATCTTTTCCAATAAGTCACCTCATCTCATAATACGTCCAAAGTTTTGTCATCTTGGTTTCTAGAGAGAGTTCAGGTTTGATTTGCTCTAGGATCCATTCATTAGTCTTTTTAGCAGGCGGTTGTAGAGATCTCCTCCAGCACCACATTTCAAATACACTGATTTTCTCCCTATCAGCTTTCTTCACTGCCCAGCTTTCACAACCCTGTATAGAAAAAAAAAAAATCAGTGTAATATATCATTGAGGGAACTGGGTGTGTTTAGCCTGGAGAAGAAAAGATTGAGAGGTGATAGGATAGCTGTCTCCAAATACTGAAAGAGTTGTCAGGCAGAAGATGGAGCAAACTTTTTTTTTCTGCTGCTGCTCTGCAGGGACCTGAATTCAGAGGTGTTAGCAGCCATACACCCCTACACTTTGATATGGCTCAGTTGGTAAATTGATACACTGCTATGGCCAGAAGCGTTGCCGGATAAGAGGTAAGTAGGCTGGACACGTAAGCCAGGTCAAGGGACTCCTCACAAGCACAGCCAGGTTGTAGGCAGGTCACCAGATGAGTTCAAGTACTAACAAGCTTCCAGCTAGCCTCTGCTGAGACAATGAATCTCCAATGTTCACACGGAAATGTTGATCATTCTGTTCCTGTTATCTCTCACCTTTAGAGTTTCTTCCTTTATCCCATGCCTGTCTGATAGCACAGAACTATGAGATCAGCCATTAATTCTTTGTCATCCACATGCTAAGGCCACCAGTCCATTCCAGGCTCCCGTTGTCTATGTTGTTGGAGAGTCATTAACATATTCATTCTCCAGGCAGAAAAAGAGTACTTGAACCCACATTTTCACTAACTCAGACATAGTACATCAGCTGCTGAACTTCACTCTGTCACTCTGAATCCTGATTTGTACTGCCTTTAGACGCAAGTCTAAGCCACATCGTTTTTTCTTCACTATTCTTCTGGATTGGTATATATTGCCCATTCCCTGAAATCTTGATATCAACCTTTCCTTCAGTTAGCTCTCGTGTGAGTGCGTGAATGTCTGAATCTAATGTGTGTGTTTGTGATTGAATTCTCCCAATAAAACACATCTTAGTTTACTTTTGCATCTCTGACTGGTTCTTCCCGCAAGTTCCCTGTGAACGTTGGTGGAAAGATCTCGCTAGGTTACTCCACCTCTTGCAGAACCTCCTAATTAATTCCCCATCTTTTTGCTGAGGCATGGGTACTACTGGAGGCCCTCAAGGTCCCCCACATTTTGGGTATCAGAGGAACTTGAACTGCTGAATTCAAATTGCAAGAAAAGAAATTACAACATTGGGAAGAACTTTATTGTGGTAAGAGTAGTTTGACAGTAGAACAGGGTGCCTCACAAGGGTGACGGACTCTCTTTGATTAGCAGTTTATAAGCAGCGGTTGAGCAGCCATCTCTCAGGGATGCTTGAGCGATCATTTTGTGAGTGGGGAGTTAAGCCCCCTTCCTACTGTACTTTCCTGCAATAGTTGGTGTTTTTTTAAAATGCAGTCTAAAGTAAAGCAGCTAATTTTTAGAAGTGCTACTTTGGAGGGAAAGGAAGAAAATGACTGAAAAGATAGGTCAAAAGGTCTGCTGAAATAAAAATAGGTTCAGACAGTGGAGTAAAGTAAATAACAAGGGGGCAAGATGGATCATTTTGAAGCATGGAGGCCACAGTCTGGGCAGTACATTAAAGCAATGCTAATTTACAATTGTGGTCCCTGGGCTGGTGCTGGCCCACAAGCCATCAGCTGTCAGCACATGGAGAACTCCCAGGGTAAAAAAAGCAGCTGAGGTCAGTGGACATAAACGTGGCTCTGGTCCCTGGTGTGTTAAGGGGAAAATTGCTGGTCCCACAGATCAGATCAGATAACCTGAGAAGCACTGCATTACAGAACTCCCTTTCGCTGTTCCCACCAGCCTTGGGCTAAACCAAAAGACATGTGATTTTATCTGTAGCTTTTTCTTTTAAAACCAGTTACAGGCACTTGGATGCCTGGTGCATGAGTACCATGTGACTTTTTAACACTGTGTCCTCTGGTTTAGCCTCGATCTGGGTAGAGGGCCATGTGCTTGATCTGTGCACTGGGAAGGAAAAAGGTTGTGTTCACTTGAGTAGCAGGCATAGGGGGATTAATCCATAACAGCTCAAAAGTGTGTGTGTGAGTGAGGGGGTTGTTAAGTCCCTCTGTCCCAAGACAAAATCTAGGTCAGGTACCATACGCCAGTCATTTTTTTTTTTAAAAAAAATGAATTGTCCATTTGCTAATTGCAGCAATGATTTTTCAGTTTTGCCCTGTTATAATGACAAGTGATGCAAAAAGGCTTTTTCCCCTAATGACCTCAGCTGATGGTCAGAACTGGCTGGAAGAAGATGGTCTTCTGGTCATCCTTGCACCAAAGCAGTTAAGGCTTTAAGCTTAAATATTCATATATATTTCCAGAAATCAAGTGCCAGCCTGCACGGATCGTACAAAAGAGGAATCTAGAGATGAGACGAATCCAGAATTTTCTGAATCCGAATCAGGATCTGAATCCCTGGAAGGTTCTGGGAATCCACAAATCTCGAATCTTTCGAATCCTTTTTACAAAAAGGTTTAAAAAGCAAGGGAAAAACTGAAAAGTGTTTTGAAGCAGAATTTGACATCTTTGTTTAATGAAAAACAAATTACAGTTTTCACTTTCAGGAAAACATACCCATATACTTCTTATTAAGAATTACATGTCATTTGGCAGTAGCTCCAGACGTTGGAGGATGCTCAAGATGATGCCATCTCCTGGGTTGACTATTACAAAAAAAAAGGGGGGGGCAAAGATAATCTTGGGAAAGACACACTGTCTCAGCCTTAGCAAAAGCCTAGGCAAAGGCAAACCACCCTCTGAAGAAATCTGGCCAGGACAGTTGTCATCGTTTTGCCTCAGGATCTCGCCAGATTGAAAATGACATGAAGGCCCTTTCTAAACAAGCAGGAATATGTGGATTATTAATCCCACATTTTCCTGCCTGTGTAAACAGGGCCACATACTACAGTACAGAGATAATCCAGGTCAAAACTGGATTTTCTTTGCATAGCTCCTTCTGGCATCCTGGGGTTTGTAGTTTGATGATGCACCAGCACACTTTGACAGATAAGGCTCTGACACCTTGTCCAACTACAAACCCCAGAATTGTGTATGAAAGAACTTTGCAAGGGAGCCATGCAAAGGAATCTTCTTCAGATGTCCTTGAAATCTCAAGAACACTGTACTTTCCAGTCAAGTCTCAAGTCCTGCAAGAAGAAAGGCACTTTGAAAAAACAAAAAACAAAAACACCAGCCTCTAGCCCAGTCTCAGTTCTCTACCGTGATGTCCAGTCTCAAGTCCTAAAACAAGGAAGGCACTTAACAAAAACGAACACCAGCCTCTAGTCCAGTCCCAATCCCTACCCTCCAGTCTCAAGTCAAAAGAATAGGAAGAAGAGAATAATTACCTTGCAGAGGGAGGCAGCCACAGGGGCAGGCAGCAGCAGCAAGCTTGACCTGGGGCTCTTGTGCCGGCTCAGGCCTCCTGGCGTGCAGGAAACTGACTCCCGCTGGCCCTGCACGCCTGTGCGGGCCTGATCCGGGGTGCTCAGGCCCCGGGCATGCAGGGATTTGTAAGATTCAATTCACCTGTTTTGGCCCAGGGATTCGGATTCGCAAATCTTGAATCCTTCCCAACGATTCGAGGATTCACGGATTCGGTTGGCCCATCCCTAGAGGAATCCAATGCTCCAGAAAAATGCTCCTTGATAGTCCAGAAATGATATGTTAACACTATCCAGTGAAAGGGAGCTAATTGTTGCTGGATGTTTCCAGGGAAGAGATCATGTTTCCATGATTTTATTCATGCCTTTCCTTTCCCCGCTTTTGACCATTGTAGACAATGAAATAGCTGCCTTGATTTTTCATTTAACCTCTGTCTCTCATCCTCTCCACCAAAACCTCTTCTCTTGTTTTCATTTCCTTCCTAGTGTGTAACACACCACTTTAGCCTGTTCCTGTAGGCATATAGTTAGACCATTCATGGTTGAAGGGGCAAGGCTCCTGAATCAACTGGGGACACCAGATGCTACCTGCTCCACACCCCATATCTCTGCCATGGAAGGAGGAATTGGGTAGAACGTGGAAGGCAGTGAATGTGCCTCTAGCTGCCACAGAGATGGGAAGCAATAGAGAAGGGTTAATGCATTTAGTTTGTTGTTAATAAGTGTCACATCTAATTTAATTGTATTTACATTGGAAGGGAAAAATTTACTACTGAGTTTATGTTCCCTTGCCTATTCTATTCTATTTATATTAAAAACAAATGTTTCCTCCAAACGTTTTACCAAAATGAAGGTGAAGAATGCCATCCACGATTTCATTCACTCTGCTATCCCTCTGTTAAATCTGGTAGATGAACTGCTGCATGAATTTTTTAAAATCCAGTTTCTCATTGACTCCATGAAAAGCCCTTCCCTTGTTTTAATTTCTTCACTTCCTTATAACATATCTTTCTTACACTCCTCTTTCTCTAGCTTTCTTACTCCATTGGATCCCATAAACATTCTAGGGGTGACAGCTTCATAAAGTTCTGTTTCTTTGGGACATATGAATGGCCTGTTTGTCGTGTCTGGTATGGAACACAGGAGGATCGTCTGGATGCGAGGAAGATCACCCCCTCCTAAGCTGCCCTTAATATTTGTTGGTTTAAAAAAAACAAAACCTTGGAATTAACCAAAATATCATACTCTAATCTTGAACTAAATAAGTGGCGTTAATCTTGTGACCTTAACGCTGTAATTCCCCAGCCACGGCAAACTAACAAATAACAAATAGTCTCTGTGAAACAGCAACCCAAGAAGGCAATAATTTAGCTATAGAGCCAGCTGATAAAAGTAAAATTTCTTGGTGCTTTAGTAATGTTTTACATTAATAATTAACGTAGTTCTAGAATTAAGTTATCCCCTCCAGAAGGATGGGCACCATCCAGTGCTCTTTCTATAACTAAGTTTTACTAAAATTCCAACATGCTCATTCTAGTTAAAAAATCAAGCTGATCTAATTGCCCATTTTAATTAGAAAATGTTAATGAATAACTAAATTGGTTTTAACTTGCTAGCTGGCCTTCACATGCTGAGAGAAGCCCAATAACATAATTTTTGAGCCACAACAAATCTATTTTGCACCTTCCTATAACTGAGTATCTTGCACACATCTAGTGGTAACAATGCCAATTAAATTCATTTCAATTCATGCTTGTTAACATAATCAAATGTGGAAAAGTCAAAGGGGGAATGAACACTTCTGCAAGGCACTGCAAGGTTTCTGTTATTGTTGGTTCATAATGGTTACTTTGGGTTGTTGACTTCTGGTACATTATTTCTCACAGAGAAACAGTTATTGTTGTATGCTTCAAAATTGTTTCTGACTTAGGGTTACCTCAAGGCAACCCTATCACAATATTTTCTTGACAGATTTGTTCAGAGTGGGGTTGCCATTGCCTTCCATAGAGGCTGAAAAAATATGACTTGCCCAAGGTCACCCTGGGGATTTCCATGGCCAAGTGGCAATTTGAACCCAGATCCCTGGAAGCTCTAGTCCAACACTCAAAACGTTATACTATGCTGGCTCAAATGCAGAAAAAGGAAATCCTCTAAATACCAAAGATCCAACTGCCAAGGTCTTTAAATTTTCTTTCCTTTCCTTCCCTTCCCTTCCTTCAGCAATTAATACATTTTATTGATTCATTGCTTTATTTTTTAAAAAATAAAGTTTTATGCATTTTTATTCATTCCTCATGCCTAAGAAAACCCTATGAAATTTATGGGATTGCCATAAGTCGACTACTGCCTTGTAGGCACACACATACACATACCAGGAATGGCTGTTGTCATGCTGTCCTGTCACTAGACAGCATCTGCGTGGAAAAAACACAATCCCTCCCTTGAAGGTCTCAGCTGCTGTCTTCTACCTCTTCCAGCAGGATTTGTAGACAACTACTCCTGTAATAAAATCTGAGGTACAAAAGTGACTCCCTGCTGCTAATACCCTTAAGGCATGGTAGAGAGGAGAAAAGATTCAAGGAACCTACCCTAATGGATAAGAGTGGTTATTGCTACCTGCTAACATAAATCTTCAGACATATGTATTGGGTGGTAGAGGATTTGCTGCAGCCCTGTAACCCTAATATTTTTTTAGACAGAGGTTAGCCTCCCCTAGTAAGATGGGTCCCATGCAGTGCTACTCTTCAAAACTCCCACTCCCACGCCCAGGAAGCCTGCAACCCTTCCCTTCCCTACACCTCCAGCCCCCTTATCTGTTTGCACCTCTGTGGAGAGTTTATTTACCTTCTCTCTGCCACTGATCAAAAATCTGGAGAAGCGAAACTGGCAATGAGAAGCATATGCACATGGCTGGGAAAAAACAACAACGCACGATTGTCATTCACACACATGGCCACAAAAACAAGCGAAGGGCTGGTCCAGTTCAGGCACCTTAACCTCTAAGTATATTGAAGAAGACAAAAGAAGGTACTGGACTGTATTTGCAAATGCCAAGTCCGTATCCAGTACTTTTTATTTAATCTTTGAACAGAAAGCCATCGTGCATAAACCATAGCCCCTTGATTTGCAAGCAGACCAATAAACAAACAAACAAACAAACATGCAATTACAAATAGAGTTAAGTAAGATAAACTACATTATGGTGCAGAGTGGAATTCACTATTAAAATACATCAAAATATTAAATATTAAAATACATAAAAATTCTAAAATACACTAATTTATATGTAGAGATGCAAATTTGGAAATTAGTTACTTAACTAATTAACTAACTAAAATTAATTAATTAAATTAGAAATTCAAGTGGAAACATAATGCACAAAGTAGAAACATAATGCATCTCACCACAGGAGCGAAGATGTCGGCTTACCCTTCAACGTTTCTAATTAGGCAGAGAGAGTCCAGATTAATCCTCTATTGTCCCACTCTGGTGTCCTTAAAATGTCCCAATTTCTCCCTCTCCTACTTTCCGCTTTGTTTTCAGACGACTGTCTGGTGCGAGAGGGGGGTGGAGAAGAGGGCAGAATCTTGCCCTTCCCAGTGGGCTCAGGCAAAAGGAAACTACTGCCGCCTCTCCTAGCTTGTGTGTTCTTCCTCATTAGTAACTTTAAATGGGCTCGTCTTCACTTCTTTTTCCAGAATACTGATCATCATTTTCTTTTATAGATTTTAGTTTTGTTTTACCAAAAGTTTCCTCCTTTGCCTCCAAGTGATCCTCCCGTTAATAGTCTTCCTCCTGAGCCACCTTCTTCATATTTCTAAATGAAAAGGGTGAGACTTACAGTTCAGTTGTTTTTGTTTAATCATTCACAACATTCACCAAATTTAGATGTTGAAAGAAAGTGAAATGGACAGACTTGTCCACTCCTAATAGGGGCATGTGAGTTTTTTATTCCAGTTCATTTTTGACCAGGCTTCACCGCAACATTCAAGAGTAGAAGCAAGTAGGACTGCCAGATTTGCTCATCCCTAGTTTGTACCCCTTTCAAGAGTCTCCTTGTTCTCTCTTTCCTGCTGTAGAAGGATTATGATCAGAGCCTCACTGACCTTAACACAATGCTCTTGAAAACACACTATAGGAGTGACTAATCAAAACCATTGTCTCATTTGTTTAATCTTTACTTTCTCATCTTTAAAAAAAGAAACAGTTATCTTGAACTGGGCTGGGTTCCTATCAGGAGAGTGAGAGAGGGTCTGACGAAAGGTCTTTGTTCGCTTACAGACTGTGGAAATCACTCTTTTCTGGCTGCTGTTTTATTGAGCCAGCTCTGTCCCTCGCAACCATTTTCATCCTTGTTGACAAGCCCCTTGTTCTCCAGCTTTAGACACCCACCTTGCCTGAAATTAATCTATTTTCAGCTTTTGTCGTCGGAGACGTTTCAGTGGAGCACCGCAGACTGCTTAGAAAAAAAAATCACAACCATTAACATTAATCTTTGCCTAGACCCCTTCCCGCTCTCCCAAATCCGGAGCATTGAGTCTACCCTTGTTTATAATCTACTTTTACTGCTGTTTTTCAACATCTCTCCTCTGTTTTCATCTCCCACATTTCTTCTATGAAGTCTCTCTAAGTGGGTGCCACATTCCCCTGCCCACACCTTGTCTGATATATCCAGATTGCCCGATCTCAGTTGCGGCTGAATTATGTTGTTTTACTATAAGGAGAGACAATTCAACAGCACCCTCCCAACCTGCCATGGGGATGGGAGGACAGGACTGTGATGATGGTTCTGTTGGCACCGAGCCAAATGGGACTTGAACCCACACTCAAAAAAAAAATGTTAGGATTTTCAGCGATGCAGGTTGGCAGTTGCCCAGGTGACTCTGGTGGGACTCTAACCCACTGTAAATGGTCACCCTTGAATCCAAACACCAGGGTGACTCTGGTCGGACTTTAACCCACAGTAAATGGTCATCCTTGAATAAAAAATAAAAATTAAAAAAACCAAACATGCCGGGACAAACTGAAAACATTAGGTCTGCACAGACCACCCGAGTAATCCTCGCTGACATTTCTTTGGATCTGGATGGGGGAATGGCAACTGTCATGATGACAGAAGATGGACTTCAAATGGTACCACTGTAGCCAAGGTCCATTCTCCTAGACCATGCAGCCCTTTGCGGCTATGTGGTGGCAGCTCTCACATAGGCTGGTCCTTCTGTCAGAAAGTGAGTGCACGGAAAGCTTCCATGACTATAAGGGCTAAAGGAGGTTCAGAATGAAGCCCATACACCATCCGGGGCTGCTTTATCCGGTAGGCACTTTAATGTTAGGGCTATGAAAACAAGAGGGCCTATGAACACATCCCTAGTGGTACATCAAGGCGAGGCCAGGAGTTGAATACAAGAGTGCTTAGGACCTACAAAAACTTTAATGTGGCCCTGATATCATCCCATTGTCCTGATTTGGCAAGAATACTCTTGCTTAATCCACTGTTTCCCTACTCTAAAAATGTCCCAGTTTCTCTCTCCCCCTCCCATATTTCTCTTTTGCCCTCAGCTTGCTTCAATTGCAGCAAACTGAATTCAAAGCACAAAATTAATTTGTACTCAGTTAACTCAGCAGGAGGGAAAGAAGGGGGCAGAGTTTTGCCCTCCCCAGTCAGCTCAGGCAAAAGCAAACTGCTGAAGCCTCTCCTAGCTTGTGTGTTCTTCCTCATTAATAAATTTTGCCACCTTCGACCACACTCTGACATTGCTTGGCCACATGTATCCTGGTTTTCACCTGTGAAATGCAGGAGGGTGTGATACGTACTACGGCCCTTTCTGCACCCTACCTTTTCACACAGATGTCCGATGGAGATCCCAGCATCATCTCTGCTGGGAGGGAGTGCGACAGGAGCATGCCCCTCCACACTGGCTGGCTCTGTGGTGAAGGAAGCGCAATGGCCAAGCCTCTTTCTTGGCTTGAAGATTTCTTCAGGACAGAAAACTTGCCATTGCCTTCTTTTTTGAGTCTGAGAGAGTATGAGATGGCTAAGGTCCTCCACTGGGTTTCCATGACTTAGGAGGGATTTGAACCCTGGACTCCCAGAGTCCTAATTCAATACTCAAGGCACTGCACCACGCTAACTATTCTCCAGTAGAGACTGGCAAAGGACAAACAAAACATAGATCCAAAACCCACCACCATCAATATCAGATTTTGGGAGGATTTTGTTCTTGGGTTTCTTTAACCCTATTCCATATTATTCTTAACTTTAAAAGCCTTTGGCTTTGAAAGGGAAAGACAGGGTGCCAGATATTTTAAGTAAATAATAGGGAGTGGGATCTAAATACATGAGGAAAACAAATCTTGCCCAGCACATGAACAATGGGGTTAGACACAGTGGCAACTTGTGGCATTGACTAAGTATGGTGGAAGAAGATGGTACAGATGGCAGTAGTAGGGTTGCTAGAGTGAAAACTGGAGAGGACTCTCATCCCTGCAATTGTTGTGGAGAAGAGGGAATTTCAGCAGGTGTTGCTTGTTAGTTGGTTGTGTGCCAAGCAATACCTGCTGAATTTCCTCTTCTACACAACTATTAAATATACAAGAGCCCTCTCCACTTTTCAGCCTGGCAGCGCTAGATGGTAGGTTGGGTAGGTTACCCCATCGACCTGTACAAAAGCCGCAGGTTTTCCATAGCATTCTATGGAGAAAAACATTATCATAAGCTTGGTGTTATCAGGGTACCAAGCAAAGGAGGGTTTGCAAGTTTAATTTTCAGGGGATAGTGTTGTCATTACACTAGTGCTATAATTGAAGATATGCTGTTAGGGGAAAAAAGGTGGCAAACTGCTCTTTTGCCTTGTTGCATCTAGGTACCACATCTTGGAAGCAATGGCCAGATAATAAGCACACACATACCACCTAACCACTTCAAAGGGAAGATTTCTTTTGAGTCTACGGAAAATGTGGATGGCGTATTTAAAAATTCAGCCAATGAGATGGAAGTGAGGAAGAGCAATCAAAAGAGAATACAGTTAATAGCCTCTTTGCTCCTTTTTCTCTTCACTCAGGTCTTACATGCTAACGTCTTAAGTAAAGTGCCTTCAAGTTGCTTCTGACTTACGGTGACTCTAAGGCAAACCTATCACAGGGTTTTCTGGTGCATGCTGGATCTTAGTATATCTTAAAAACAAAAAAACAACTGCTAGCACACTTTTCTTGTGATCTTGGCTTCTTACGTGGCACCAGGCATCAGGAGGTCCAAAGAAACCAGAAGGTATGTAGAAGGAGACAATAATATTGATTAGTGAGGACTGAGCATGATTAATGACCACAGAACTCTGATTTGTTGGAAAAGGGGATGGAATGCTGTATTTACTGACCAGTGGGAAAGGCAGTAGCAGAGAAGTGTTTCAGCTCTGAAGTCAGCAATAACATCATCCTCTGGGATTTCCTGAAGACCTCTGGACAGTGATGAAGGGTGGCTGTTGCTGTGTGTGGAACTACAGGAACACAGCTGGATTATTCTTTACCACTGCCCCTCCCTAGTAAATAGCTGCACTGTGGGGAGATAGATGCATCACCTAAAAGGTGGGTCTGTGGGGTGATGAGCATGGGGAGAGGCTATAGCATACATTGCAACTGTCCCAATTTGGTAGGGTCAGTCCCGATTAAACCCCTGTCATCCCACTTTTTCAGTTGCTTTTAAAACATGCCAGTTTCTCTCTTCTCCTCCCTCTTTTTCCATTTGTCCTTGGCTTACTTCAGTTGCTGCAAGCGGAGTTCAAAAATCAAAATTTAGGCCATTTCCACCCTACGCTGTTATAGTGCTATTATTCCACTTTCAACATCCTGGGGAATTCTGGGGTTTGTAGTTTCCTGAGGCCAAAGAGCTCTCTGGTTGAGAATTCTAAATGCCCCTCCCTAAACTGCAAATCCCAGGATTCCATAGGATGTTGGAAGTGGAGCAATAGCACTACAACAGTGTAGGGAGGAAGGGCCCCTAGTTTTCACTCTGTTAAGTCAGCACAGAGGAGAGGAGTAGAAGGAACAGAATCTTTCTTGCCCTTTCCAGTAGATTCAGGCAAAAGCAAGCTGCCACAGCACCTCCTAGCTTTTGTGGTCTTCTTAGTTAATAATTTTTGCTATCTTTATAGGTCTCTTGTGCCTTTACTTAAAAGATCCTTTTTGCTAGTTCAGCTCATTTTGTTACTTCTTGTTGATTTGGGGTAGATGACTGGTGATAAAGAATCTCGTTCTTCTTTCCTGTACAGCTCCTCTTAATGGACCTTCTGTTGCTTTCTGTTAGAGCCAGAGTGGTGTAGCAGTTTGAGCATTCGACTATGACGCTGGAGATGAGAGTTTGAATCCCCGCTCAGCCATGGAAACCCCTGGGTGATCTTGGGCAAGTCACACTCTCTTACCCTCAGAGGAAGACAAAGGCAAACCCCTTCTGAAAAAATCTGGCCAAGAAAACCCGGTGGTAGGTTTGCTTTCGGGTCGCTGGAAGTCAGAAACAACTTGAAGGCACACTATAGCAACAATAGCACTTTCTGTTGCCGTGCAGCAAGGTTTTAATTACACTTCTCCTCTCATTTTTATGCTTGCTTGATTTTCAAACAGGTGCTAGTTCCTTATAAAAGAAAAGAAATGTGAAGAAGTTAGCAATTAACCCAGCCCACAAGGAACGGGGGAAAAAAACACCTATGGTGCAGTAGTTTAAAAAGGCTATTTAGAAAACAATTAAAGGGCAGTGCATCCTGAATCTCACAGCCCTGCTGAACAGGAAGCAATAACATAGTGAGAAACTGCAAATTGGGTACTTGGCTTTAATATTAGAAAAGGATTTGGCTGGACAGAAGGGATATACCTGTTGGTAAATATTATAGCAGAAGGTTAAATGCCACGTGGATCCAATGCAGATAAGGCAGAGAAATCCAGCTAATTGCAGTTTCATGTGTAGCTGTCTTAAGGACCTCTTGGTATAGAAGCAACCATCAGCTTTCATCAGCAGGGCGTATGGCTGCCCCAAAGAGGTACGTCTATGACTTTTATTAAAACTGCCTTTTCTTTTCTTTTCTTTTCTTTTCTTTTCTTTTCTTTTCTTTTCCTTTCCTTTCCTTTCCTTTCCTTTCCTTTCTCCTCTCCATTCCTCTCCTCTCCTCTCATGGTTTCATTTTTTGTCAAATGCCACTGGTGTTATTAATGCAAGGAAGTGGAAGCCGACAAATCTGAGTCAAGGTCTCCAGGGCCAGAAGGCAGCAGTCAAAAAGCTGAATTTCTGAGTCAGCTCCCCATCGGCCTTGGCAGAGAAGAGGGAGTGGGACAGAGGAGAGATTCAGCCCACCTTTCCCACATTTCTTGGGAGAATGCTGATAAGGGGATGGAAGCTGTTTGCCAGAAAAGGAATCATGTCTGTTTTCCACTTCAGAAACTGGAAACAGGCATGCATGTAAATGCCGATTAGCTTGGATAAGACCAATGTGTTTCTAGTTGAGGAACAAATGTTCCGCATCGTGTTATGCTGAATACTTGAGATTACTGTGGAGTTTAAAATGAGTCATGGTGACCAATTCCTCATCCACTCTTTTTTTTTTTTTTCTCTCATGGTGTGGAGGAGGTATTACTTGCTGGTAGTCAGTTAGAAAATGAGAACAACCCAGTGATGGGAGGAAGAGAGATGGCAAAGGTTACCCAGGCAACTGCTCAAGCCAGCCAAAGGAGGAACAAACACACTGACTGCTTTTTCTCAGTAAGTCCTGTCTGGCCCACTTGTAACTGTTGGATGCTTCCCAAGTCCTTTGCCGGTTAGCTCTTCACTGACTACCTGTTGAGCTGTTATTCACTGCCTGAACCCAAGGAGAGGCTGACTCATATACTGCCACTAGAGCATTTGGGAGTTACTTTTCTTAAAATGTTACTGTTTCTCAATTTTCCCTTTATCATTTCAGTTCCTTATCACTCAGGTTTCTTCACTGCATCTCCACTGCCTCTCCTCCCCCTTTTAAAAATCTATCTGAAAAAGTAAGAAACTGTCATAATTATAAACAACAACAAAAAATCCCCTCTGTAATGCTCCACAAAGCATCCCTTCCCCCAAAAAGAAAAATTAATGAGGAAACGTAATTGATTATGAGAGGGATAAAAAAAAGTGGGGTTTAGGGTTGCCAGATTGAAAACTGGAGATCTCTTCTGTATTTTTCAAGGTTGGGTATAAGAGGGAATTCAGCAGGTGATGTTGGCTGCGTGACAAGCAACACTTGCTGAAATTCACTGTTCTACATGCTTGAAGGGGCTATCTCCAGTTTTCAGTCTGGCAACTCTAAATTGGTGTTCTAGTTGCTACAGATTTTACACCACCTGAAGGACTTGGAAGGAGCCATCTTGCACTGAGGAGACAGAAGAAGAAGCTTAAACTTATTAATATATAGCAAAAGACGAAGAGAAAGTGGAGAAAAAAAAAGAGAAACATGCCCGTTGGAAAAGATGATAAAAACAGCGCAGTACAAACCTAAGTACCATCTTCTGAATCCACCACAGCTACCAGCCCACTTTCTTCCTCCCAATGCTTTCCTTGAATCTTTTGGCTTTTAGTTTGCAAGTCTGAAAACTGTATAATAATGGGGTTTTGCAGGTTGCTCTGGGAGCCATTGTTGTTTTTGAATATGATGATGATAATGATGAGTGGGATAAATGATCTTTAAATAAATAAATGAAACAAACAGGTACACAGAGGAGGAACGACAGCAGAAAGAGAGGGCTCAATGGTGCTGTCAGCCATCGTCCCAGAAAAGGGGATAGCTCATGTTTCCAAACCCCTCAAGTTCCTCCAGTTAATAAATGTTTTTCCGGAAGGTCTCCTTAGCATACTACTAGTCTTTCTTGGCCTGCCTCTCATCTCTGGACTAGCAACTGGAGGTTGTGTGTGTGGAGGAAACATCAAATTATAAACCCAATTTGACCCAGGACCCAGTTTCCAATGTATGAACTGTTCTCCTTCCTCCAGTCCTACACTTGATCTTAGCCAAAAGGCCGAGAAGTGATAACTGTGGTTTCTCTTCAGATTGTATAAATCTTTCAGTCTTCCTGCACTCATTACCTATTTTTTGAGCAGCGATTGTAGTTAAGGAAGCTATAGGGATACTTGTAATGCCAGTTAGAGATATCAGCCTGGCTGCATGAGTTGATGTGAGCTGCTGATAAGGTTTTAGCTGATGCACATGTGCCTTTCTGGCTATTTATGTCCTCCACTAGGGTCCTCACCAACACATGCCACTGAATTTGCCACAGTAACGGGGAAAAAAAGACAGGGAAAAGGGCCTTATTATTATACATAAACATGGTCCATGGAGCACATACTTAGTCTTTCAGGATAATCACGCTTCCTGGAATAGAATCATAAAATCATAGAATCATAGAGTTGGAAGAGACCACAGGGGCCATCCAATCCAACCCCCTGCTATGCAGGAACCCAGAGCAAAGCATTCCCAACAACTGGCCATCCAACCTCTGCTTAAAAATCTCCAAAGAAGGAGACTCCTCCACACTCCGAGGCAGCATATTCCACTGCCAGACAGCTCTGACCATCAGAAAGTTCCTCCTGAGGTTTAGGTGGAATCTCCTTTCCTACAGCTTGAATCCATTGCTCCTTGTCCTAGTCTCTGGAGCAGCTGAAGACAAGCCCTCCTCGACATGACATCTGTTCAAATATTTTAACATGGCTATCATGTCCTCTCTTAACCTTCTCTCCTGCAGACTAAACATACCCAGTTTCCTAAGCTGCGCCTGATAGGGCATGGCTTCCAGACCCTTTACCATTTTGTTCGCCCTCCTCTGGACATGCTCCAGCTTGTCGATATCCTTCTTGAATTGAGGTGCCCAGAACTGGACACAGAATTCCAAATGAGGTCTAACCAAAACAGAAGAGAGCTCTTGGAGGCTTGCAGGAGGATGGAGTCTCCATAAAAACAAGGTGTGCTACCCCTTGTTATCTGACGAGGATGTGAAGGTCTTGCCATCAGTGCCAAAATAGTGGCAAATTCTGTAGCATTGGGGATGGTGAACTAGGGAAGACACAATGAGCTCCAAAGCAGCTAGTACAGCTGTCCCACCACCTACCCAGTCTTAAAGACCTGAAGAATATTTCTGACATGGGAATCAATATTTTCTTTTTAAGTTTAGGATTGCTCAAGTGGAAAGAGAAAAAAAGTGGCAGCATAGGGCACTTCCATAAAGGATTCCAGTCAGCTGTGTCATTTTTCAGCATACTCCATTCTATCCTTACCCCAAAATTCACCCAATATTCCATGGCCAGTGACCATCTTCATCCCTCACTGAGCTACTATTTGTAGTTTTCTTCCTCTTTAAGAAAATATATACGTATACATGTGATGCTTCTTCAAAACTTCAGGTTCTTCTGTACCTACAATAGATGGATGGATGGATGAATGGATGGATGGATGGATGGATGGATGGATGGATAACCTTCTACCCTCCCCCACCACTTTTACATAGATGGTACTGTTTTGATTATAACATCTATGCTTGGAAAATGATACACTTGTATCATAATTTCTTCAGAGGCTTTGGAGAGACTCCTGAAAGAAGCCACCATTTCCAGAGGATACATATTATCCCAAAGTGGTTATATGGTGTTTTGTCCCACCCTAAAGCAGAATAGGGACACTCTTCAGTAGAACCAGGGCATTTCACCAAACAACTCTAGCAGCAGGACCAAAATGTCCCACTTCACTGAAGACAGTTCTCTGAAGGGCTGCTGGAGGACAGTCTAATATTTGAAGAGTTGTGCCTAATCCAAGTCCAGTTTAAAGAGAATAAATGGCAGGGATCTTCTAGGTGCATAACAGTAATGAACACCTGGACATTAGATTAACAGGCATACAAGTTCCCCTGCCACTGTCTTCCTCCCTCTGGTGTGATGTCTTGTATGTCAACTTAAGGGTAAGTGGCATTTCAATTTATCTTAAGCTTTACCATCGTGACACCTTAGATATAGTTGGTCATGTATGATTATGGAAATTGAGCAAGCCTGGTTAGTACTTGGTCTTGGATGGAAGGCTTTCCAGGATTGCCCAAAATCTCCATGGAGGACTACAAAGGAATCCCACCTAAAAACCTGGACAGCAATTGTTGGCAGTCAGAGTTGTTAGTACTTATAGAGATGGACCAATGGTCTGACATATAAGGCAGTTTCCTATAATCCTACATTACAGTAATTACTTCTAAATTTGCACCTATATGCAAATCACAACTGATTTGGCAGTACATAACAGCAACTATAACCTGTACATAAAAATTAGCATATGCAATCTCTGTCCTCTTTTGCATCTTCTTCCATGAGGCACGATTTTTCTTCCTCCTTGTTGTTGGTGATGAACAAGTAGCATTCCTATATCCAGCATCACCAGTGCAGCTTGAAGGCCTCCTACCTTGATCTTGGTGGCTCTTCATCTTGATGTCATGCCCTGCCTTGGAGACCCTGACAGTGAGGAGGAGGAATCTGAAGCAGAAGTTTTCTCAGTGGAAGATGATAACCAACAGAAGGGCCTGAGCAGTGGGGAAAAGCATCAGAAGATGAAGCAATGCAGACTCTTACTGTGCAGGAGAGACAATGCCAAAAAAGAGGGGCTCTGTCGCTCAACTCATTTAAATAACAAACGAGCTTTAATGAGGGAACACCTGTGGCAACATCCTTAGTAGATAAAAAGCAGACAGCTGGTCCATCCCTCTCAGGGTCAACAACTGATCTTCCCAGTGGTTGAAGCCCTGTGCTGTGTTCTCTTGACTCCTGAGTATCTTGAACCTCTGCTTGTTTGGTGACGATTCAGATTTGCCTTGTGGATTTGTTTGCTTTGAAACTTGAACTTTATTTGGACTATCCCTGCTCTTGCCTTTGTGGGTGAGCTCTGCTCTGCTGCTTTTCTAACTGCCTGGTCTGCCTGGGACATGACACTTGAGTCCCTTGTGGATCATGGGTGTTCTGTAGACTTGAACTCAGTAGTCTTAGAGGGCCCAAGGGAGCTATTAAGCTACCTGGCCTACTTTAACCATTGGTTTTCAGAAACACTGCTGGCTGACCTACCTGAACATGTTGGTCCGTGTTGCTAAGCAGGTAGACAAAAGGAGAAACTGGAACATTGTCTAGCATCTTAAACAGATTGCCTTTTCCAAAGTCTGGTTTATGTCTGCATTTTTGTGGAATGAAACAATCAAGTGGAAAACCAGAAAGTAAACAACAGGCAAGAATTGAAACCAGTATGTCTTTTGCAATCAGTGATCTTCCAATAATGCAGTAAAACAAGTACCAGAGAAGGTTGGGAGTGGTAGTAGAAGAGTGTCCGACTGACTGGGCTGTCAAGAACTTGTATAACTGCTTTCACTCACCACTAGTTTTTCTCAGACTAGATGAGTGAGGTGGAATATTGCTCGATAAGAGAGATGTGTATCTCTCAGGTTTGTCTGAGATTAAACTGACATAGAGCTGTGAAATTTACCCACCAAACCAGGAAGAAGTGTGTTTAAAACTGTAACTCTCTCTCAAACTTGATTTTATCTCCAGTCAAAGTTTTACCCTTAAATTACTGACGGCCTCATGGAGAAAAATACAGTGATCCCAGGTGATATTGAAAAGGATAATACT
Source organism: Cyclura pinguis (assembly GCA_030412105.1). Taxonomy (NCBI): domain Eukaryota; kingdom Metazoa; phylum Chordata; class Lepidosauria; order Squamata; family Iguanidae; genus Cyclura; species Cyclura pinguis. The sequence goes on from CM059604.1 coordinate 95,059,893, forward strand.
GCAGGGAAAATTACAAACTTAAGACCCTTTCACACCACACAGTTATAGAGCTACAATTCTACTTTAACTTCCTTGGCAACAATTCCCTGGAATCCTGGGATCTGCAGCTAGAGAGGAGCATTTAGAATTCTCAGCCAGAAAATGCTCCAGTGCCTTACCAGATTATAAGCTCTAGGATGTCGCCGTGACAGTTAAAGTGGAATCATAGTGGTATAACTGCCTATTGTGAAAGGACCCAGAGAAAGAGAGAGAGCATGTGTTTTTTCAAACAGCTTTACATGATACAGGCCTGCTAAACTTCAGGGTTTTTTTGGGGTGTGTGTGTGTTGTTGTTTTGGTTTTGGTACGGTTGGGGAAGTCAACCAAACATGTGAAATATCCTTTTCCTTTCCTGATTGCTTCTGTAAAGTTGCTAGCTCTATTGGTTTTAAAACTTTAAGTATTTCTGCAGTAGCCCGTTATAGTGCTACTATTCCACTTTGAACATACTATGGAATCCTGGGGTTTGCAGTTTAGAGAGGGGCCTCAATGGCCTTTGAGTGGTTGGTGAAATATAATTGGCAAAAACACTGCCAACATGTGAATGTAAACATTGGTGGGATTTCTGCAGCTCTTTTTATTTTTCTTATGGGAGATCGAGAAGCTTCCAGCTCAGATTCTAAAGTGAGAAGCAGCTAGAGTACTGAAGCTGGAACACACTTGATCAAAGCAGGAAGAACAACAATTTGCTCGATGCATCTTTCAATAGATTCCACCCAGCAGGCTCTCTGTATACTAGCAGAGGCATATCAGAAGAGAAAACATTTCGCCAGTGGATGGATCCTCGGGCTGACTGCAGCACAGCTGGTGTGCAATTGAGTTTGTGCGTTCACAAAGTGTATTTGGCACCAGGAAAAAATGGAAATATGCAAAGACCCTCCCTTCCATGTCTCATCTCTTGGCTAGACAGACGCATATTCTTTAGAGGGTAATTAAAAGTGTCGTTTGGAGGGGGAAAAAAGGTTACCATGAAAATAGTCCATTTTTGTACCTCTGACAAGGAACAAGGAGGGACAATTTTCTTGGAAATCAATTAGAGATCATCAGTATCCCACAGCCACAGAACACAGACAACTTTTTGCATTTCAAGTACATTTTGAAAGCATTTGCCTTGGCTTGACTGTATTGTAGACCAACACTTGTGCATTCTGAGGAGATCAGCAAGGCTTCATGTGTTCCATCCCAGGGCAGAATTAACCATCCCATCACCCAGTGCTCCCCACTTCACACATACACACACACACACACACACCCTGCTCTAACCACACTGCCCCCCAACCTCCTCTCCCCACCATTCACTTCGTCTCAAAAGCCTCACTCTGAATTGTTAATCCTTGTGGTTCAGGGTGGCCTTGGAGACTAACTGTGTTGTCCTTGGCAAAGAAATTCCCACAGCCACTCCACAAACAAAGCCTGACATTGGGGCCAAAGAAGGTGGGTGGGTCTAGTGTCAACGGGAGGAAGGAATCTATTCCTATTTTGAGTCTGAAGTCTGAAGTATAAAGGAACTATCCAAGATACTGAGCCTCCTTTGGGATCAGTTTTAGAATCTTGGACTGGAAAGTTCAGTATAAAACTCATCCCACTAACATCAGACCCACCAAACTCCTGTTCCCTAAGGATCTTTCGGGCCTGCAGCATTTGGCAGGCTCCTGGAGAACTGGACACTGACTGTTTCCCTTCTTGTTGGCATTATATGCCCTCAAGTCGACCCTGACCTGTGGTGGCTCCACCATGAGGTTCTTGGTGAGATTTCTTCAGGGAAGGTTTGCCATTGCTTCCCTCTGAGGCTAAGAGAGTATGCCTTGCCAAGGATCACCCAATGGGTTTCCATGGCTGGACAGGAACTTGAATCCTAATCTCCCAGAGTCCTAGTCCAACACTCAAACCACTATACTGCACTGGTTCCTCTGGTTCCCTTCTGTATTCTTTTACTTCCTGCCACTACCCTGCTGTGGAGAGCTTGCCTGGTTACTTGCCTGGGTTGAGGCAGCAGCTGGATTTACTATCCCTTGTGCACCAATGTTGGAGGTGGCTGCCCACTTCAGTTGGTGGGGGGGGGGGTTAGTCCTCATCCCATCCTTCTACTATTAAAATGCGTTTGGTGTTGATCTTTTCCCAGACTCCTCACAGAAATGTTGCAGTTTCTGCCCCATATCTCACTGAATCTTTCCATACTGAAAGAGCAGTGTATGCATGTTTAATTCCTGTCTAAGTCTTACTGAAAGGCACACTGAAGTTTTCAGCATACCAGAATTATCAGACCGGGGAGATCTTGCCTGAAGATAAGAAGGTGTTTTCTATAATAGGCACAGACCAGCTGTTGAGCAAGGCACTGGCCAAGTTCCTCTTCAGTGTGCTACTTATGCTGTGGCAGCATCCTGGGTGACTTTCTAGTGGTCATTTTGGGTTGTGGTAGAGTAGAACTGAGTTCACACAGCAGATCAGCCTTCCCAATAGCCCTTTATGCTGAGGGCAAATGGAGAACTGCTTGCATAAAGGAGTCTTGGTTAATTCCTGACAAAGCACAACCACTGGTTTGATCCAGATTGGCATAATACTTCAACAGGGCTCTGACTTCAAAATTAGGGCTCATGAACTTGTACAGAGGTGTTACTCTAAGACAGAGCTTTCCAAACTTTTTGTGTTGGTGACACACTTTTTAGACATGCATCATTTTGTGACACAGTAATTCAGTAATTTGACTAGCAAACCAGAGTTTAAACTAACCAATTATGCATGTGCAGTATCCAGAGGCATATCTAGGGTGGGGAAAGGCAGTCCCCCTGATCTTGGCCAGCTGCCATCACCCTCACCAGGAAAGATCCTCGAGAGGGTGTTGGCAGGAAAGGCAGCTCCTCTACCTGATCCTGGTCCGTTGCAATCGTCCTTGGCAAGGAAAGACACCAGTGAGAGCAGTGGCAGCAGGAATGGCTCAGGTGAGGGGGGTCTTTCTCAGCCCAGGAAGGCAACACACCTACACACTTCAGGTAACACATGCACGTGTTGCGACACACCATTTGGAAAGCTCTGCTCTAAGAGGTGAGGGACTTTGAGGTCCATCCACAATACCAGCTTCTCCTTAGAATTTGGGGAATTACAGTTCAAAGGAGGCCTGTGAGAGGAGGGTAATGGCAGGATCTTTTCACCTGCACATACCAGTACTAACTGTAGAGCAGACTCCAGCTAAAAGTTAAAACAGGGTATTTTACTGGATTGTCAAAACACATAAGAGATCAGACACTCTCAAGAACCATACAAGGCTATCAGAAAATGAGGTGTGAAAGGTTGGATAGAGAGAGACAGAGACTGGGTGAAAAGGGTGATAGTTATCAGTCCTGAGGAGGAAGGTTGAAGTGAAGTGGCTCAGACAGCATCTGAAGGTAGCAAGAATGAACAGAAGTCTGGGCACTATATATTACATCCAAGTACTACAATTCCAAAGCCCGAGTTTATATACCCTATTTTCCACCCTGAAAAAGAGTGCTTGGACAAAGCAGCAATTGCTTTCTCATGGGGTTGGCAAAGGACTCTGGAATAGACTGATTGTCTTAACCCTAGGTGACAAAACACTGATGGGAGTCATGACAGTCTTTTAATGACTGTCCAAGCAGAGGGTCTAGGGAGGATTTCTGTAGAACAGGATTACAGTATGGTCCCTTATTGCTTCATCTGGGCAGTTTTACCCAGGTATACACATAGCCTGAGGTCTTGAAAAGATTATCACAAACCCATTAGCATTGGGTTTTCCCACCAAATCCTCTCTGAACTTGTGACTATATTTGGAACCCTTTGAAATAAGTAATACTTAAGTGTAGTCATGACTGAGTTGTCAGATCCATTGATTTCAGTATTCACAAAGTCTGGATCCAACCATTTGTCTCTAATTTATCAAATATTATCAGACATCTTACACATTTTAAAAAGCTATAACAAAAGCGACAGGATTTCACTCTTATTTTGTGTGAGCTATATTAAGTTTCCCTTACTGAGGTCTTCTTCTGAGGACCTTCCTCATGTGTGTACTAGGTAAATACAGGGCTTTTTCAATAGTGGCATCCCAGCTTTAGAATTTTTCTTTTTCGAGGAGGTGTATGATACACCTGCTTTAGAAGCTTGGAACCACTGCGTTCAGACACAACCATTTGCCCAGACTGGCATTTAGAACTGTATATGATGCCTCAGTGTTGGTTTTGACTTTATTATAGAATTTTTAAGATGTTTGGGCTACTGTTTTATCATACACTGCAAGCTGCTCAGAAATCTTACTTGATGAAGGTTAATTGATAAGAATAAAGAGCCACAGTGCAGAGCATAAAATGTATTTGTTAAATACATGCATGCTTGATGCCCGCAATACCATCTTTGGTCATTAGGTGGCAGAGTTCCTCATTCCCCACCACAGTCAGTACAGTTTTAAATGGGAAGACAGGTTTGGGCCTACCCTTTCTCCTGCCTCTTATCGTGGGCATGGAATGGATAGACCCCCTCCATGGAGTGTGCCATGGCAGAGGGAATACTTGGAGCTGCTAGAGGCCATGGTTTCATTCACACAGCATAGGCACAATGCGTCCAACTTTGATAGCTGTATGATTTTGCTTGAAGCATTTTCAGCATACCACCTTGCGTGGAACTGGGTATATTTCCTAGTACATAAATGAAATAAAACATAACAAAGAGAGATTGGTTGTTACATGGATGATTTTATAAAAGCACACAGTGCTTTTTTAAAATTCCAGGAAAACTGCACTGTGAGGATGGTATGATGGCATTACTCACTGACTAAATTAGCAAAGGTGGACAGAGATGATTTAAACTTGTGGTGGAAGTATGTGAAAATAAGCAACGATTCTATCCCTGTTGGTGGTCTTGTGAAGAGAACAGAACATTTCGGAAGCTGGCCTTAAAAGCAATTGGCAATATTTCGGAAGAATTATTTCTTCCTGATTTTTCATTTTAAATTTATGTTTCAGCTGCTTTTTAAATCCAGATTCAGGATTTCACTGCAAATAAAACACTCTAGTGGTTGACAGAACACAGTTTTCTTCCTCCAGGAAGGAATAGATCCCAGTACTGGTTAAACTGCTTACCCAGATTAATGGAATGGGTGTGTTCCCAACTAATTTAAAACAGAATATAGTGTTTCAAATAATTGCCACTACCATGTTCCTCCTCGTCCTCCACCTTCTTCTCCTCATCTCTGTACTGTAGTCAACAGATCATTAAAGCACTGCATTAAAACATATTAAAACATACATTTTAGTAAAATGTGCAAAATAATCACAAGACACTCAGAAGAGTGACCTAGGAAAGGTTGTATAATAGGGTATACGAGATCTTTTCTAGCCCCTTGATAATAACAGCAGTGAAGGAGTACATAGGAGTTAGGCTCTGTTCTAGAATTTGTGGTGAAGGTTGCAACATTCTGCATGCTAGCATGTTCCACTAGGACTAAATTGGTCAAATCCCATCATTATTCTCTCTAACACTAGTGAATGCCACTAGGTATTGATTGAGAAGCTGGTTGTTGAATTGCCACCTGGTTGTGGTTGCTGGGTGCCTTCAAGCTTTTTCCAACTTACGGTGACCCTAAGGTAAACATATCAGGAGGCTTTCTCTTGGCAAGATTTATTCGGGGGGGGGTTGCTTTTGCCGTCCTCTGAGGCTGAGAGAGTGTGACATGTCAAGATCACCCAGTGGGTTTCCATGGCTGAGTGGGGATTCAAATCCTCATCTCCACAGCCATAATCTAGTGTTCAAACCACCACACTGTAACCCATGGTTTATAATCACGATCCACTGACAGCCGGAGTGAGATATTTATTGCCTGCTGGCAGACCCTATTTCAGGGAAGAGAATTATTTGATGTTCATTGAGCCAGAGATTGACTGGATGGAAACGCAGATATCCTGGTCTAAAAGGCTGGAACCCTCCTTGGCGTAGGACTGACCAAGTAGCCCCCCAGTCACATATCCAGAGGAAGTCCTCGGAAAAGGCATGTATACATTTCAAATGGGGTGACTGCAACTTTGACACCTTGAGAGACTAAGTGTCTCCTGGTTGAAGTTAGCGATCACAAATTGCAGGAACTACAAAGCTGAGGTCCATCTGCATAATCCAGTTTCTGTCCTTTCCCAGGAAAAGGGTCTGTCCCCCCCCCGCCCCCACCAGGGATGTTCTGCCCTATAATTGGGTCCCGTTTTGGGGTTTGCTCTCTCTCTCTCAGCCTAACTCACTCCTTTTTTTTTTTCTCTTTGTCTGCCGATCTGTCCCTGTTTTTTCCTGAAACAGCAGCCCTCAAGATCAGGTGCAGTATAATTTGCTTTGTCCCTTCAACTCTTCCCCTCTCTTAAGATCTTCAACTCAGTAGTCCTTGTATGCTTGTGTGAGTGAATGCTTTGTGTGTGAGTGTGAATAAATTTTGCCAACTATACTAAATAAAAGATCATTTAAAGGACATTTGACTTCATAGAATCATAGAATTGGAAGAGACCCCAGCGGCCATCGAGTCCTGCTATGCAGGAACACCCATCAAACCATTCCCAACAGATGGCCATCCAGCCTCTGCTTAAAAACCTCCAAAGAGGGAGACTGCACCACACTCCGAGGCAGCATATTCCACTGCCGGACAGCCCTGACCATCCCGAAGTTCTTCCTGAGGTTCAAGTGGAATCTTCTTTCCTGCAGCTTGAATCCATTGCTCCTTGTCCTAGTCTCTGGAGCGGCAGAGAACAAGCCTGCTCCCTTCAAATATTTAAACATGGCTATCATGTCCCCTCTTAACCTTCTCTTCTGCCGACTAAATATACCCAGCTCCCTAAGGTGTTCTTCATCAAGAATGGCTTCCAGACCTTTCACCATTTTGGTCGCCCTCCTCTGGACACGTTCCAGCTTGTCGACATCCTTCTTGAACTGAGGTGCCCAGAAACTTCTCTCTTTCTCATGCAGTCTGACCCCATGGACATAGAATAAAAGATCTTGCTGCATTGCCCTGCCCTCCATTTTGCTAAGCAGTGCTCTGCTAATTTCTCCAACCTTTATAAAATTCAGGTGTCCACCAGGGACCCCGAGAAACCAGGATAACAACACAATGCTGGCTCTCAAACTGCCATCTATATGTATGTTGTTGTTGTTGTGTGCCTTCAAGTTGTTTCTGACTTATGGCAACCCTATCACAGGGTCTTTGGGGCTGAGAGTGTGTGATGCACCAGGGTCACCCAGTGGGTTTACATGCCCAAGTGGGGAACTGAACCCTTGTCTTCAGAGTCATAGTCCAATGATCAAACCATTATACCATATGTACATTTCTTTCTCTCACTCATCCTGGAGTGACTTTTTAACCTTTATTTTCCACTATGTGCTGCTTATGTCCTTGTAGACTGACTTATGATTGTAACAAAACTGATTGGCTCTGCTTTGAGGTTATTACAAGGAAATATCTATTGTTCAGTGAGTTTATATTGTGGATGCCATTTAATATAATTAGAGAGAAGAACATTAAACCTTGCCAAAGGAAAAGGCTTTCTGTATTGCAGAATAGTTAGCCCTCCTAAATTTACAGGGGGAGGGGGCACTAGACCCAGAGAGTACAGCAAGGAAGTTCCCTATGCAGCCCCTTGGAACCCTTGACCGGCTATGTCCAATAGTCTTTCTGTGCTAATAGATTTGGTGCTGTCTAGGTCTTGTTGTCATGTGTCTTCAAGTCATTTCCCTGAAGCAACCCTACCATAGGCTTTTCTTGGCAAGATTTTTTCAGCGTGGGGCTGCATTGCTTTCCTCCGAGGCTGAGAGACAGTGTGACTTGCCCAAGGTTGCCCACTGGATTTTCATGGCTCAACAGGGCTTCAGACTCTGGTCTCCTAAAATCCTAATCCAACACTTAAACTACTACAGATTACAAATCAGAGGGTAATCAGCCTACTGTGATCTGATGTGGTCTTGGATGCTAGTGAGTTGGGATTAGATGTTTCAAATCTTTAAAAACACCAGCAAGCAAGATCTGGAAAAAAATTTATTTAATTTATTGGATTTATATTCTACCTTTGTCCCCAAAGTCAGGTTCAAAAATACTGATTATAGTAATATTGATTTAAAATTACAGTTGAAACCCACAACAAGATCAATACTGAAATAGAATTAAATCAAAGCCCCATCTTAGAACTTTGGTAACATAATTTAAAAACATATAAATAAGGAAAATACAGCACCCTTCCTCTCCACCAGTCAATTGCCATAAGGCTGCTTGAATTTTTAAAAAGTATTTAGCAGTGATGTATTTAAGTCTTTTACTCCAAGTCTCAAGTCAAGTGTCAAGTCCTTGAAGATAGTTTCAAGTCAAGTCTCAAGTCAAGTCTCAAGTCCAGAAGCCAACTTTATACCCCAACCAAAATTCAAGAATTATTGGATAGAGTGACATAAATTCAGCTTTAACAATTTAAGCAGAGTCGGCTCTCCAGATTTGCAATTTTGCCATCTGCAGCTTCAGAAGTGGGGAATAGGATCCTCTCTTACTCCCCATTACTGAAGATTCAAAAGGTTTAGAAGGAAAAATCCTTCCTCCTCAAGCCCCTTGCCTAACACATTTGCTGTTCCCCTTTGAGAAACGTACCCTGCACTCTGGGGGCGAGTCTTGTCTTCTGCTCTTAGGAAATGTTTTAGAAGGCTCCTCCGATATGCAGTTGGGGACAGGCTGCTGAGCAGACCTCAAGCCTGCCTCAAGCCCATTGCCTAACCTGTGTGCTGTTCCCCTCTGAGAAATGTGCCCATGCTTTGGGCTTGAGAGAGATTGTCATGTAACTAGTAGGCAAGAAGAGATGGAGGCGTTGTTCAAAGTCGTAAGGTTTCTGGATGAATGCATTATGTTACTGAACCAAGGGCATCAAGTCAGTCGTTAAAAATATACAAGTCTTGAGTTGAGTCAAGTCAGTGCATCATTTATGGCCAAGTAGAGTCACTGGAGCAACTTAAGTCTGACTTGAATCTGAATCTATCAACTCAAGTCTACATCACTGGTATTTAGCTTTCACTGCAGCGAGAAAGAACCAGCCTAGCTTCTTTTGCTAAGGAGTTCCAAAGCCTGCAAATGGCCAGTAACAGAACTTCGTTTCATATCTCTATCAGACACATCTCTGAAGGTGTTGGAACAACTGAAAAGCACCTTCTCTGAGGATCTCAACATTTGAGTAGACTAGTACAAGAGAATACAGTCCTGGACCCAAGTTGCATAAGGTTTTATGGTCCATAACCAGCCCTTTGAATTGTTCCTGGAAGAGAACGGGTAGCCAGCAAAGCTGTTGTAACAAGTCGTATGTTTCTAGTAACCAGCTCCAGTCAGAAGTCTGGCTGCAGCACTTTGAACCAGTTAAAATTTCTAAACTTAAAAGCTGTTCAAAGCTTCACTTAGGACACATTACAGTAATCCAGTGGGACGTAACTAAAGCATGGTAGACGGTTCACCAAGGCAACCAAAGACATCTTTGTCCCTCAACTGGCCCTGAAGCCAGACTGAAATGAATCTGGATAATCTAGTTCATCTGGTACTGAGTTGCTATCACACACTAAAGACTGCCTCCAAGGATGGAATATTGGTAAATGTTCAGAATTCATCCAATACAGTGAGAAAGCAAAAGTTTTATGTTTGTATGTTTTATTCTGTAACAATTGGTAGATAATTTTGGGCATGGATAATTATATTTATTAGAATAACAGTGCACGCTGTTTAAATCAGAAATTGTGGCCATCATATCTGGCTATTGACTGTATTGGCAGAGGCTGATGGGCGGTGGGGTTCAAAGATTAATCACACTTAAATACTGGGGAAAACATTATTTTTCATTCTAGGCATATGTGAGTAAAAATGTCTACACACTCAAGGAATATGCCCCAGTGCAATTACTGAATTCAGGCTCTTGGCTAAGCAACCCCCGTCCTGTCTCTAGACACTTCCCGATCACTCTTCAACTTTCCCAGTTTCTTGTGAAAATGAGGTACAAAGCTGAGCAATGACCACAACCATGCAGACTAGGAATCCAATTTTGGCTGGAGACTAATAATTATAGCCTTACAGTCTTTTTCCGCCCACTCCCAACACCATGTAACCCTTTTCCAGGCATCTTGCTGCTGCTTTCTTGTTATCAACTAACTGTATGGTACATGTCTTCTGAATAAAATGGAACAATAAAAGAAAGGAAATCATATAATTCATCATCAACAAGGTTTAAGAAAAGGTCAGAGTAAAATTGATCACTGCAAGAGTCTTCATTGCCTTGACAAACAAACAATTAAGGGCCAATACCAAACATCTTTATGCAGCTTTTGTAGACTTAATTTGGCTGAAAGAAATTATTTATAGTGTAAGTTATGTAATGCTACCATAAAGAAAGATCTTTTGTATTTGCTTTAAATGTTCCAAAATCAAAGAGGGACCTCAGTTGATGAAATAAATTCCAGTCAGTTGAGACATTAAGACTTGGGTGTATTTTAGTTCCTTTACTTTTCACTCTTTTAATTAACTCCATAATTCTGAAGTTATCTAGTCTATTCTTTCCACCTTCAAGTGATTTCCATAAGACTTTTGTTCTTGAATACATGAATCATATAGCATTTTTACCTATGTAGCCTTTTAAAAAATGACTTGTTCAGACTTGGATAATACTACAAAGAGGATATTTAAATATTAATCATGCAAAACCCGAAGTAATTGTCTTTGAAAAGAAACAATAGAAATGCTGTTGGTAAATAGATATTCTGTATAAGATCCCATTTTTTCCAGGTGGTTTTTCTAGTTGGTTTTTAAACAATCCTTACAGCCCTGTTTAATTGATCAGGTTTTTCCTAAACTTATAAAAGTTTTTACAGTTATTTGTTTTCAGACTATATGCCACTGACATCACTGGTCTCTTTTGGCTTGGTGTAGCTATCTTTCTGAAACAGAGTTCCTTCCACATTTTATTATTCTCTTTGTATTTGGAAACGTGTTTTAAGTATCTAGTACTATTTTAGTAAGATTATATTTGAAAACTATAGCAGTAAATGTACATATGTTACCTGTTAAACAACAATCAATTAATTCATGTTGTAGCAATGCCTGAATTTGATCTGAAGATAATTCATTATTTTCATGCTCCCGTTACTTGATTTTTGAAAATGGTAGTGTTTTTTATATTTAGCACTCATGATTGGTGTTTCTAGCATATTATTCTTTTCTATTTGAATAATTTGCAAAGGCTTTTGGCCATATGTAGTAAAGATTTGGTCTGCCCTGGCCTAGCAAATCTTTAAAAGGGAGGAAATTATCCAAAACAAAGAAAAACTGCTGTTTTATTTGATAGTGGTAGCCAGGTTACTGTACACCAAATATTGTAAGAGCAAGCAAACTCCCAAACTGAAGGGAATGTTACATTAAATTATGAGATACGGCAGTTCTGTCTGGATAATCCAAAGACTATCTAGTATAAATTTGAGAAAAAAAATACACTCTTTTTCACTGGAATGTGATACAAAGTTCAGTTATTTCTCTGGATCTTTTATACTTGTTTATCATTTGATTCTGTTGTCTAAACATGTACTCTCTTGGACTTTTTCATCCAAGGGATTTGTATGGTTTAAAGATTCCTAATGAAATACTGAAATCCCCTCTTCCTTCCCAACAGAAAAAATGAAAGCTCCAGGATCAGTTTATAATCCCAATAGTAAACCACAGTCTTGTGAGATTACAGCAGATAATAATACACACAAAGAATTACTGTTGTGGAAAAAAACAATTGCTGCTTGGTATCTCTTTCTTTATGTATGTTTTCCCTCTTAGTTCAGTGCCACGTTAGCCATGAAATGACTCAGTGCCTGAAAAGTTACTATTCAAAAAACAAAACAGTTTGTTCAAGATACTCATTAGTATTGAAGAAGTGAATTGTTACAATACTTTGGGCTGGGCTCCATGCTTTTCTGTTGCTTTCTGGTACCCCCCTACGCACACCTTTTTAGGAGGTTAGATTCTGTTCAGTGTTGACAGAGTATAAAACATGTTCACTGGGCTTTTCTTTCTTCCCTCAGACACCACCTCATCTATAGGTGCTAAGGCGCACTCTCACAACCACTCTATGGCTTGGCAACTCCATTGGAGGTGGGTGGGGAGGTCTCCCAAGTATTATCTTTCTGCAGTTTTGCAGGTTGTAAAAAGGAAGAGTGGTTTCCATCCTGGACCTCTGGAGGGGCCCTTTCACACTACACGGTTACAGTGCAGTGATTCTACTTTAACTGTCCTTGCTCCCTCCTGTAGAATCCTGGGACTTGTAGTTCAGTTATTCTGGCTGAGCATTCTAAACACCTTCCCTAAACTGTCAGTCCCAGGAATCTGTAAGAGGGAACCCCGGCTGTTAAAGTAGAAACATAGTGCTTTAACTGCGTAGAGTGAAAGGGCCCCAAAATTGGCAAGTACACTGAAAATCCAGGAGAGCAATGACTCCTCTCTTTTTTACTAGCTGCAAAACTGTGGTTTCATGATGCCTGGGAGCCCCCTGGTCCTACCAGTCACTGATTGGGCATGACAGCATCTCCCCAGCACCTCAAACTGAGGTTGTACATGGGGAGGGGGTTATTGCACAGGTGTCATGCCTCATCCCAGGACCCAATAGGACCCCTCACAACAGCCACAATGCAGAAACATGAGAGGGACAATACTTACAGCAGCCAGAGTGGGTGGAAAAGGGAGAGCCCAGGTGTCACAGAGGTGTTATACAATAAGGACTCCTTAATTAGGCCAACGTTTGAGGAAGACTCAGCCTATATAAAGAGAGACCAGAATGGAAGGAAGCTGTTGTAGCCAACCATTCCTATCGGTGGAAGCAGCCCAGCTTATATTCAGATTCCTTGCTCACCCTCCTAGAACCGTTGACCTTTGCTTTGTCTATGGATTTTGCCACCAGACTATGGCCTTTCTGCAGGATGTCCTTGTCCCACATTGGGGATAAGAGAAGGATGGGACCCAGATGACGCTTATGCACAATGTCATCTGTGTCCCATCGTTCTCCTCTCCGCAGGTGGTGCAATCGTGCTCCCCATCAATGGATGGTTCTCCCCATCAATGACCAGCAATCCTGGGGCTTACAGTTTAGGAAGGGGCCTTTGGGGCCCCTCCCTAAATTGCAAACACCAGGATTCCATAGGATGTTGAAAGTGGAATAATAGCACTAGAATGGTCTAGTGTGGAAATGGCCCAGGTTCAAATACTTGTGCAGCCATGGGAACCCATTGGTGACCTTGGGCAAATCACACTCTTTCAGCCTTAGAGAAGGCAGTGGCAAAATTCCTCTGAGTAAAGGAAAAAAATCATATGATAGGACCAATTAACCAAACCATATTAACTGTAAAAACTGCTAAGAGAACAGTATATGGTCTGAGAAATTCCTGTCACATGCCTTTTAAAAGTAGCTTTGGGAAATAACTAGAAACCATGACTCATTATACCAAGGAAATGGTTTCATTCTTGCCTATTAAATTGCTTTTGACATGCTGTTCTCGTTGCACAAAAAAAACTAGTTATGGGGTGCAGCTGTGGGGGGTGGGTGGGAAATGAGAGCATTGCCACATACGAATAAGAATTCTACCCCACAGATGAAACTTTCCCTCAGTCCTCAAATTTCTAGCATTGCAGTCACTTAACATTTGAGTTGAGTCATATAGAAAATACTGTTTGGACATCCAAATAAAAGAAGCAGACAAAAGTTAGCAAAGAAATGCCAAGTCAGTAAATTCTCTCTCTCTTTCTCTCTGTCTGTCTCTGCCTTCAAGTTACCTGTTGAATTATGGCAACCTCATGAATTTCATGGGGCGAGCAATCCTCAGAGTTCTAAGTGCACACAGCCACTTTGAGGTCCAATGTTGGGCAACAACCAGGGTACAAATAAAGATAACAACAACAACAACAGTTTCCAGTATCTCATACTCTGTAATGCTAGAAATTTGTGAACCAAAGGAAAATTTCATTGGAAAGCCAGAGTTTTTATTAGATTGCAATGCCCTCTCTCTTCCTCTTTCTCTCAAACACCCACACACCCACACACACACCCCAGCTAAACCCCTGGTTAAATATAAAAAATTAGAGTTACACAATCTAAGTCTTTACTTCCTAGCTCTGAGACAGTAGTGTGCTGTCTGGATTGTGCTGCGGGTTTAAGACCACCATTGGGTCCATGGGAAGCGCAAAACATGTAGTAGTGCTCATAAAAAAAATGTGTAGCTTGAGGGTATATGTCCAGAGAGTAAATTTTGCTCCGGGGACCTACCCAAGTAGGCACTACACACTGGGCTTAATAAGAAGAAAAGGGGGGTGTTCCCCAAGTGATTCCATCTATCAACTGAACAGGAACAGAATGTACTAAGCATTTCATAATAGGAGCTTTTCATTACTTCCACCCACCCGGCAGAATGCTACGTTGAGCAAGGGCTGAGGATGACACAGAAACAATTTTCTGGCTCATTAGCTGTTAGAAATGCCAAAGGCCCCACCAGACTCTCGTGCTGCAAATTAATGGGTTATTTAATTAATATTTGGATTAAACTTTCTCACATTTCTGTCGGCTTTTCCAGCTCCTACAAAAGGAGTAGGGAGGCGAAATATACTTACCCCTGACATTAGACGCATGAAGTGTTAGCTTTGTTGTGTTGCAAAAGATATTTCATAGCCAAGAACTGTTTAGTTGGAAGAATAATGTGTTCGACTGCTGAAGAGTGAGGAAAAAGGACAAATCATTCTTTGTTTAATGGGTGGTTAGTTGGGCAAATTGCTTCGGGAGTAAGAAAAATTTTATCCTGCATTTTCTTCCAGGCATCATTATATATAATTATTTTCTGTTTCCCGCTCATGTGTGAATCTTGTGGTTTATGTACCCAAAGTGGCACTACTCATGTATGAGAGGCTTAAATGAGGCTGAAATCAATTAGTAGATAAGTTCTCAGTTCCTTCTTTGTGCAAAACTGTGTAGGAGATCTCCACCAAGAAACTGAGTATGACCCTGCACTCCATACGCTCTTTCACTTAAAATTATGTTTATGACCATTCCTCATAACATATCATAACTGGTAAAAATTCCCTCCTTCAAGCCAATCAACCAATCATTCTGTTCAGTCCAAATACTTTTGATGCACATGCATTAATACATGATGATCCAGGTGGTAATTACAAATAAGAAAATGGAGCCATAAATTCAACAGTACTAGCTTGAGCTACCCTAATTGATATGCTCATGTATTTTGGACACTGTCCTCTGTACAGATGAATTCTGTCCAGCACAAAGCTTTATGCATGGTATGTACAGGAGACTGTCATGTTCCCCCTGCCCCAAATTATAGTTAAAATAAGTAATCCATTGCCCTCTTCAGGTGATGTAAACTCTGGACTGTGGTTTCCTTGGGCTGTATTAATTAATTCCACCTAAATGCCGCTTATGCATCATGAAGGAAGGAAGACTTGCTTGATAACACATGCATAGAACACCCTAAGCAGACCACATCTCAAACATGCAAATTGTTTCAATTAGCAGAGGCAAACCATATGCAACTTCAGCTTCATTAAAAGGGTATGGTATTCTCGGAAGTGGTTGTTGGAGTTCTCTCAGCTGCTACTGAAAATGAAAGTGTAGGAAACTCCCAAGCGTCTATCTAGAGCACTGAACTAAAGACAGCTACTGTACTCTGTATATTGCTTCCTGCATCCCATTGCATTAGAACACACAAGATTCATAGGAATGGCTTTCAAAGCAGAAAGGAAGATAAGCCCCTGGGTCTGCACCCTATCTCCTTTTCTTCAGGGACAGAAATGGACTCAGGCTTTAATTCTGCTGGTTGTGGTTTTCAGAGAAATTTGCAGTTTCATTTTACACTGCTCTGTCTCTCTGGATATTCCAAATGATATTCATTTCTGCAGGCTGTTTGTTATTCATTTCTGTAGATCTTTTTCAGTTGCAAAATGCTTTCAACACTTTCTTGTTTTTTCTTTGAGAGTCTTTGGGGAAGCGGGGGGCGGGGAGGATGTGATCATGCTTCCAGTAGCAAACTAGTGATGACACACACTCCATCATTTCGTAGATGAAAACCCGGACACGCATTGCCGAGCAACGTCAGAGTGCAGTCATGATGGCAAAAGTTATTAATGAAGGAGAAGGAAACGTCTGGGAAAGGCTGAGCAGTTTCCTTTTGCCTGAGCCTACTGGGAAAAGCAAGACTCCATCCCTTCCTCTCTTCTCCTCCATACTGAGTTAATGGTGTGCAAACTACTTTTGAACTCAGTATTCAGTGACTGAAGTAAGCTGAGGACGAAGAGAGAAAGTGGGTGGAAGAGAGAGAAAGTGGGAGATTTTAAAAACAGGTGAAAGAGTGGGAAGACAGGGGATTAACTGGGACTGTCCCTACCAAATTGGGACCGCTTAGAGGTATATGATACCAAACCATCACTGCACATACTTGTCTGCCTGCTAGGATTTCCATTCTCAACTTCCCTTTCGTGAGGTAAGCTAAAGAAGAACTACAGAGGCTGCAAACTTTCCTGAAGAGAGCTGTGTTATTCTTAATGGCTCTCTCAAATTCTCAATTCAGCTTTTGAACATGGAAAGAGAATGAGGAGGCAGAATCGGGGGAAAATTGCGTTTTGGACTACAATTCCCATCAATTCTCCTCAGAATCTGGGTGATTTTTCCAAGCTCTGAGAGGAGGCTTCAGGTATGTGTTGTACTTATGGGGAGGGAAATGTGGGCATTGCACTCTCCAAATAAGAATTCTGCCCTCTTAGGTTTTATTTTCCTTCAGCCCATGAATTACGAGCATTGGAATAGCTTAAAACTTCAAGTTGAGCATTTAGAAAGAGAGTTGAGGCATCTAAAGAAAAGGCAGTGCTCATGTTCTTGTTGTTTGCATGCCCTCAAGTTGTTTCTGACTTAGGGTGACCCTAAGTTTCTGAGGGAATGTAAACATAACAAATGCAGGAATTCTAGATGGGAAGGATTTTCAATGTCTGTCTGCAATGCTAGAATTTTGAGGACTGTGAGAAGGAAGCATTCTTATTTGCAGGACAAAATCCTCATTTTGCTAAACTTGTAGATACACCCCAGTTTCAGAGACACCACATTTGCTTCAGACGTTTCAAACGCTAGCTTCACTCCTGGGTAGAGGTCATCTTGTGTAAGGTACCATCATTAAAACCTTGCCATCACCCTCAAGAGAGGACACTATCAAATGACAAACCACAGCAACACTAAAATACTAAGGGCTTTCTAGCTTTTTCTCTGCTCACCATCAATTGCTCTGAGGAATCCAGATATCTGTTTCCATCGCGGGGGAAGGTGTGTTTCCCACATCTGTAAGGATAATTGTTCAGGCTATGATTCATGTGTCTTGGGCAAACTTACTGGATACTGTTTGTAAAATTTGTGATGAGCAACATCACTTCTTTTCTCTGAAAAGACCTCACTCATTCTTTAAAAGTTATCTTAAAAGTCTTCTGTACCATCTAACCGTGGAAGAGGTCATCCGGAAAGTTTTACTATGTATATGTCATCCTATGGGGACTCAAAGGGTACTCAGCCTCTGAGGCCATTTTCCAGTCTTTGAAGGCTATAGAAAGGAACAGAATATGGTTGAGGTGTTCTTTGCAATGTCATATAGACCACTTGCTATATGTGTTATCTGTATTCTGGGGGTCCCGGGAGGGACACCTAAATAACTTTGCAATTACACAAATTGGGGAAATTAGTCAAGAGCACTGGTTGGCAGAACGAGAGGCAGGGCAACACAGCGGAATCTTGTAACCCAGTGTTTACGGGGTCAGGCCAAGTCAAGAAGCAGATCGGTTTGAAAATAATGAATGATCTTTATTAAAGGCCATTTCCATACCGGGCTTCTGAAACGGTGCAGAGCGACCTCTCACGGAGGTCTTCTACACCGTAGAGTGGACTGGCATGGACTACTTTTTGTAGTTCCACACCAGAATCCACTCAGGAGCAGCCGGAACTAGCCGCGCTGCATGTTTTTTAAAAACCTCTTTTTCGAGGTTTTTAAAAAGCACGGAGCGCGCAGCCCTGTGCTGCTCCGTCGCCCGGCTCCAAAGTGGATTTGCAGGCGCGTGCAAGTGCGTGCCTGCAGGTCTGCCGGGGGCGGGCTTCCGGCTGGCTAGCTTCTCCGGTTGGTGGAGAGCCTCCACCAACTGGAAGCTGCCGTCTGGGACGCCGGAGGAGTGTGGAGCAGTGAGCTCGCGCTGCTCCACGTGGCGACGGACTTACCCGGCTGCGGGTAAGCTCCGTTTTAGCGTGTTTTCGCCCGTTCCCCCCCCACATGTGGAAAGGGCCAAAGACAGGCACACAATGTAAGCAACACACGCACACAGATAACTAAGGAAAATAAAGGTGTGAGTAAGACAGCGGGATTTTCAGAGGGATAGTTGATTCGGGTGATACGAAACCTGTCCTGAAGCCCAGAAGAAGATGGAGAGCGAGGCTGGGGTTCAATGTATCTCAGCACGTGGAGCTGAGGGGAAGCTCGCCAAGCAATGCGGCAGCAAGGCGGTCTGGAACTCGGGAGCAATCCGAGGAAGCGCTCAAAGTCAGGGGTTTTTATAAGGAGAATTGTGACCTCAGGCTAGGTCGGACTTGGGGAGAACAGCAGATTTGGGGCTGGAGACAAAGCCTCCGAAAGGTCAGAATTTGAATGATTGAGTTACAGCCAAATTGTCAATAGGATAGCCGGTATGCAAACGCGGAGTACTTGAGTGTTGTATAGTCCGATCATCAAGCTGCCAGCGCGGGGCAGAGGATCTTTTGAAAGTTGCGTGCATACCTAATGGAGGTACTTGCCTTGAGGTCTCCTAAAGCGGCGAGTCGGCTGTTTCTGGCCTGCCTGTATTGTTTCGGAATATTACGGCGATTATCGGCCGAGCCTGTATGCGTGCTTGTCCGCGGGCCTCACAAGCACGTAGAAGGGATATGTGAAGCCGAATTACTGATATCAAAGATATCTTTTTATATCCCCCAAAGCTCGGGCTAGCCAGGGCAGTAACGTATGTTTATTACTTTTAGAGCAGATGGGTCATGTCATTTCTAAATTCCCACTACTAGTAACACTGATGTTAAAGGAACCGATTTGATCTGTTCTTAACTTGAAAATGGAGTAGGCCAGACTTTAGGCTGGGGTACCAACATAATCCTCTCAAAGACTAAGGTTAGTGTATATTTGTCATGCCTGCATATATAATTCTGGAGATGCTTCCCCACCTAGTACCCACCAGCATTTTTGGACTACATCTCATGTCAGACCCAAGAGAGAATAGCCAATGGTCTCAGAGGATGTGGGCTGTTGTGCAAACTTTTGGATGCCCCAAGATTAGTGAAAGCTGCTGTAATGTATCTCTGAGTGACAAGTGGCAACTGAAGAATGTAGCTTTTTAAAAGATTGTGACTCTTTATATGTAATATGCATGTCTTCCCTGTGTTGATATGTAGTGAATCTGCTAACAATTGCTAAATGGTGGCAAAAAACACTCTGTGCACACTCAGAGGGACTATTTCCAGTATTTGCTATTATTTGCCACCGTGGGAATGTTTATTTCTACTGTTTCCTGCTTTTGCATTCCAATTATCTATTATTGCTAACATGTACTGTTTTGGTATGTGATCAGTATCCCCTTGGATACCTATGCAGAATCTTTCAGTTTCTTCTTTGTCTGCCTGTGTGGGTGGAAGCATATACCTGGATTAGAATTTTAGTGATGGGTTTTCCCTGGAGTCTTACTGGTAATTGTTTTATCAGACTTTCAACTGTATGGCATGACCACTTTTGGTATATCTCTCCTCACTATTAATGCCACTCCACTCCTCCTTTGATTTTCATTTTCAGAGTAAAACACTGTAATTATCTGATTGAAAGTGTTCAATTCCTGGCCATTTTACATCACTCATACCAAGTACTGCTATGTCCAGGTATTCTACTTTTTTGTTTTACAATTTCTAACTTTCCCTAATTCATACATCTCATATTGCATGTTCCTTCTAGATATGTGGTGTAGCTTTGGAGTTTTCTTTCACCTTTGTGCATGTCAGCAGCTGAATGTCTTTTTGATGTGTCATTTAGACCTAGTACTTGTCCTCTGTTCTTCCCCAGGAGTTCATTGAGTGACTTCTAACCTGGGAGCTCAGTTTATAGCTCTGTCTCTTGTTTCATTTTGGTTTCATTATAGGGTTTTCAAGGTAAAAAGCATTCAGGAATGGTTTATCACTGCTTTCTTCTGTGTATTACTAAGTCCTTCAGAGTTAGCTCTGGTGCCGCTCTCACTGTCTCTGAGAAGTCTTCTGCCAGTGTCACCCCTACTACTGCTTCTACCTACTAGCTGCTTGGCATATTCAGTCCAGCTCCTCAGCAGAAGCCTATGTGACTTGGGGACACCCTACCTGCAGCAGTACTACTGTCAGCATAGCACCTTATTTCACTGAAGCTGCAATCCCACCGCCACAGAAAGATAATGTCAATGAGGGATTTCCAATATTACTTCACTTAGGAGACAAAGGTGGGCACTAGAGATGCTGATTAAATCCTGTAGCCATTCCTAAGGGCAGAAGTAAAAAACAAACAGAAAAACTTGGTGTACCAAGAAAACAGAATTAGCTGTCATATGAACAGTTATTGCAATATTTTGCCACTGGATCTAATTCATAATTTATATTGTTAATTCTTTTCATATGTTTCAGACTTACTAATTTTGGTAAGTATTACAGCAGACAGTTTTGTCTGCTAGCTATTTCCACTGTAGGCGTTATGTTTCTTGGAAGGACTCCTTTTTCTTGTAAGCTGGAAAGCGAGTAATACAAACCATCCTACCACAATTGCATAGTTCCTCTGGGTATGTGTGGGCATGCACATGGATGGGAAGGGAACTGGTGACATCCCTCCAAGCCTGAAAGGATTGATGCTGTGTACTTGTTATCTTACACAGTAGCCAGGTGTCAGAAAAAAGGGAAGGCTGGGAGTTCTGAAACTTGGCCATAATGTTTAGATATGTAGTTTAACAGTTATTTTTTTATGCTTAATATTCCTTCAGCATGAAGGAGATTTTAGCACTGCATGCACCCAGAATTTTGGTTTTGCTCTATGAAATTTTAACCTTTATTGTTAGCATGCCTTCAAGGAAAGTAAATAGTAATTTCCCTCAAGATACTACATTTATATGGAAAGAACAGTCTATTTGTTTAAGGCATTCTTATATTGCATTTCAGCTTGATCTCATGAAGCTTCACATATATGATTATTAAATTGGCACCAATAAGAATTGTGCAATAAAACATTATGCAACATTATGCAGTAAAGATGATGTGATACAATGAACAATCGAAAGACAGACACTCTCTGCAAACATGCTTTTTTCATACCGCAATCTTCAGTCCTTTCTCTCTCTGCTAGGAAAGTTGCTTTTTCGGACTACACATCTTCAGAATTCTGTCAGTTTTGGTTGGCGAACTTGAAAAGTTGTAACTCAAAACAGCTCTGTGCTGAAGAGACTATTGAGGGAGGAAAGAGACATTCAGTGGCATTCTACCAAGCTGTTACAGTAATAGCTGAACAGCAACTCCCAGCCAAGACATGAACATTGAGTGTGTTGGGTTGTTTTACTGTCCAGTCAGGCAAAGCATTCCCAAAGGAAGTCACAAAATCTATTACAGTGTCATGTTATATTCAGTTGATTGTTGAAATCTGTTTCACCAGGAGCCTATTAATTTACCGTACAAGTCCTGACACTGCCTTATTGAGCGGGAAGGGAATACCCAAGTTCCTTCTATTTCTGGTTTGCTTTGAACTCACATACAAAAGACAGCACTTCCCAGGCTTCCAGCCTAGAGCTGGAAATACTGAAATTATACTCTGGAGTGCGGAACATGTGGCCTTCTAGATGTTGTTGGACTGTAACTCCCATCAGCCCTAATTAGCAAGACCAGTGGTAAAGGATCATAGGAGCTATATTCCAGCAACACTGGAATGGGTACACTTTGACATCCTGTTACAGCCTGTCCTCATATATTCATGATGTGTAAAACCAAACAACTTCTATGGTTCCTGTTCCTAGAATTGACAATTACCACTTGTGTGGTTATCAGTAAGTGGCAAGGGGAAAGAAGCATTACAAAAATTAATCTGGAGGTGAGGGTTATTTTAATTTTAGGCCACAAATGGATTATCTGTGGGTCAGACAGATAGAGGTATCTGTGATCTATAAACTCTGGAGAAAGAGCATTGCAAACTTTTATTTCTGTTTTACAGACAGAAACGGGACCAAATGTTATAGCCCTGAACAAGATGCTGACTGATGAGTCTATAACAACATGATTATCAACAGGATTACATAAAGCCTGATATGCTAGGTGGTTTCTGTTGCTCCCTGCCCCCTTTAACAACCAAACCTGTGGGGAGCTGCTACAGCTATTCAGCAGCCATGAAGGGGGAGAAGTGGAGGGAGGTGGCTGGACAGTGATTACAGCCTTTCATTCTCCTGCTGTTCACCAAAGAGGGAGAGAGGGACAAAGGAATGAAAATTATTGCTTTCTCTCCAATGAACTGCAGGCGGACAGTAAGCCATTTTCCCTGCCCAATTGCCTGCCTGCCTGTAACTAGGACTTGGCTGTTGTTCAGGTGATGCTTTTGAGCAGAGTACAAGATGCTAGAGAATAGCCACCTGTGTGCCATTCAAAATAGAACAGACACACACATACACACAATGCCAGTCAGAACAGTATGACCAATATGCAAGCAAGGCATTAGCAGCCCAGTGATTATACCCACATCAGAACTCAGTGCATTCCAGTAGAAACACTCTTGCTAACTACATTTGTGGGACTTCTGCTCTGCCTTTCAGAGGAAATAAAAATAAAAAACTTATCTCAGCAGTTACTAAATCCAATAATTGAAATAAGCATGTAGAAGAGCAAATAAAAACTAGCAATAAACTGAATAGTTACTGATATCGGTCATGGTTTTAGAAGCACACTATCTTCTCTCCAAGAAAAACACAAAGTTGAAGCAAACTCTCAGTCCAAAAATCAAAATCCCCACTCTGTGACACCGACAACCTCAGTGGCTGGAGGGAGTAGCGTGGTACAAGCTCCTTCTGGCTTTTTCCAGAGGGGGCTCGACATTTCCCTTTCCTACTTGCTATTGTCAAGCAACATTATCAGTAGTCTTGTGTGATAGGGCAAGCCACATGATCTTATCACACTTTCCACTGCGAAAGAGGACACATTAGAGAAGCCAATTTGTTGTTATTTGCCATCTCTGTCGTGAAAGAAAGCTGCATTACCTGTTTTCAAATAGCTGGAGAGCTGGCAGGGCAGCTTTCTCTCTTGAAGGGGAGAGTTTTCACTGCTATCCCAGCAAGTGCCTGTGACCTCATTTCTAACACCACAGCACTGCTTCCTCCACCACCTCCTTTATTGCTAACATAGCTGCACCAGCCAATAGGCTCTTCCCCAGTGTCGGCAACTTCTGTTGCTGTATGTGTTATTAATTTATCTAATTGGAGATAATGATCTAACAAGGTTGTGCGTGTTGTGTTCTGTCTCTTTAAGAGCCCCAGCGAGGAAAAAACAGCCAACCTATCGGAGTGAACTGGAAGAAATAATTTCACTTTGTAGTAGAAGCTTGAATAAATGGTTAAACCTATATAATCTCTTGAGGGAAGAAACAATCCTACTAGTTAGAACTGGAGACAATTTTTGGTTAACTTCTACTTGAAATTTTCTCTTCTAATTCAAAATTTTCTCTTTGGAGCTTTTACCAGTGAGTTCTAACACTTCATAGTTGAATTTTTGAAAAATGCCTAGTGTGTGCTGCTGTTGTCACATATATAATAGCATCTATCTAATCAATCACTGTTGACCTTTGGACAAAACATGTTGAACTGGTCTAATTTTATGGAGACTGCAGATGAGAAGAAGGCTAGGACTTGGAAGGGCATCTATGAAAGAACTAGATAAGATCCTGAAATGTAAAGCTGTATCATGGGATGCTGAAGTCAGGATTGCCCATGCCATCATATTTCTGATTTCTATACATGGTTGTGAAAGCTGAACAGTGAAGAAAGCTGATAGGAAGAACATCAATTTGTCTAAAATGTGGTACTGGAAAAGAATTCTACAGGTATCATGGACTGCTGAAAAGACAAATAAATGGGTCTTAATGCAAACCAAGCCTGAACTCTTTCTAGAAGCCAAGCTGACTAAACTGAAACTGTCGTACTTTGGAATATCATGAAAAAATATGACTCAGTAGAAAAGAAAACAGATGGATAGATTCAATCAAGGGAGCCATGGCCCTAAGTCTGCAAGACCTGAGCAGGGCTGTTGATGATAGGGTGACTTAGAAGTTTCTCATTCATAAAAGTCACCATAAGTTGACAGCAGTTAAAAACAACAAATCACATACACACAAATCTTGAACTGTGGATCAGGATTCAGTGGTAGAGGACATGACTTTTAGACAAAGAGGTGCCTGAGAAATTTTTATCTGAGAAAGTAGGCAGTGGGAGAATGAGAGGCACTCATTGGGATAACGTGTTGCCCACATGATGTGATTCCAACGTCAGTGTCTCTCTCATAGGGTTAGAACTGAATCATGTGCACTGAGGATTTTTACAGTGGTAATTTTACTTTAAGGATTTTTTTTTAACAGATGCATACATTTACTGCCAGTGTAGGGATTCACAGATCAATCGTCATTCTACCCAAAACAAGTCTGGAAGACATATGACTTTCCAGATATTGTTGGACTGTACCTTCCATGATTCCTCGACATTGTCTATGTTGGCTGAGGCTGATGGGGGTTGTAGGCCAACAACATATGATGGGCATATATTGTAGACTCCTGACCTAAGGAGAAATTGTTGTTGTCAGTTCAACACAACAATACAAAACAATACAAAGGAAACAACAATACATTAACTGGCAATTTCACATAGCTTTCTTTTTCATGCATTAGATTAAATTGTATGACATGAAAGTAAACTGAAGGATGTATATAATAATTACTTTGGTCTGTTTATAATTACTTTGCTTTATTTTAATCCTACTATCAAGGATTTTTTTAGATTTAAAATTTCAGGTGAAATAGGAATGGGTAAGTTAAGTTTGAGCAGGCCCTGTTCCAATTTTACGAAACTTGTTCTCAACACCTGGCAAATAAACATTTATGTGTTCTGATAATTAGAAGTGACATCCTTTTGTCATTTGATTTCAAAAGTATATTGGAGCATTAGGTGTCTTTGGCATTTCCCATAGTTTAGTTTATCTTATTGTATTTTGAGTATTTTCACTCAAATCTACTAAAGTTCTGAAAGTATGCGTTGCCTGTACAGTGCTGTGTTTTAATCTCATACAAGGATGTAAACTTTTCAGTTTTAGGGTGGTGGCTGCTGAACCAACCCCAAAGTACAGACCGGCAATCCCAAATCCTGGACAAAACAGACTTGGAACTGTCCAGCTGCATCTCCCCAGTACTACCTCAATTTTTTTAAAAAATTATTACAACAATCAGTTAATCACCTAATACTTAAACCCTACTTGCACAACTTCTTCCTTCATTTCACTCTGGCAAATTTACTGGTGAAACTATCAAAAGAGATTTGGTTAGCATGCTAATATTCTGCTGGGACCATAACAGCATAGTTAAGGTTTTCTTGCCCTGTTGTAGAGTTAGGGTTAACCTTTAGTGGTTTAATTGAGTATTCTTATTTTATTCAGTTGAGCTTTCTTGTGGGCTGCACTTCTGGTGTCCAGCAAAACTGGAAATAACATTACTATCTCTGCCTGGCAGAGATAGTTTATGCTGCCCTACTCCCCCACAACTTTGTCTCTGATGGAAAAGGACTCACACCAAATTAAGAGAAACTTCTGCTGGCATAAGTCACAAACTGTCAGTTCCAACTGGTATAAGGAATTAATAGGGAAACTCCAGGCTTGTTTTGAGCAAGAACCTATTTGCCATGTCCCCTAACTGGAAAGTAAGTGAAAATGAACAAAAAGTCGGACTCTTACCTGACACAAACCTGACTTCTAGCTTTTGGTAAACCTAATATATTTTAATAAGCTAGAAAGTTTGCACATATTTTTGCATATATGAATGTACATGCCTCTAAGGTGGCCAGAGCAGGCCTATTGCAGGCGAAAACCTGGGACCTAGTGGTGACCCCTTGTGATGTCACAGGGGGCCCTGGTGATGCTACAAGGATGCTGTTATAAGGGGCCGTTCCCGACACTGATGTATTTAAGTCTTTTACTCTAAGTCTCAAGTCAAGTCTCAAGTCTCTACCTTCAAGTCTCAAGTCTGGGAGCCAACTTTATACCCCGTCCTATATTCCAGAATTTCTGGACAGAGTCAAATAAAGTCAGTCTTAACATTTTTTCTTACGTTATGTCAAATGTTTATTTGATATAACCAAATCAGCACAAATTAGCGTTTTCCACCTACACAAGGAGCAGAAACTTCCACAGGCTTCACAATTTTTTGCTTTGGTGCAGCCTTTGTAGGTGCCTTTGTTTTAACAATTTAAGCAGAGTCAGCCCCACACATTACTCAGTTGTAATGTACTGATGACTGGTAAGGAAAAAGGAAAAAAGTGAGAAAAATGATTTGATGAGTAAAACAAGATAAGAGTTATACTTCAGTTAATGTAATGAATTTTTCCTGAGCTTTATTTCTTTAACAGAATATTTGTTACCAGAGGCATAAATAACATGGGAAGAATATGGATAGGTTCCTTGTTGTTAACTGCTGTCAAGTCAACTTTGATTTACGGCAACTCTACGATCCTGGAGAATATGGTTCAATTCCTTGCTGGACCATGGTGTGGGAGAAGCCACTAACAATGAATGCTAACTGAGGCATAATCAACACAGTTCAGTTGCTTAGAAGGATACCTTCTGGCTACTGGGATGGCAGCCTCTTAAAATGGTTCTTCCTACCCAGCCCCTTACATGTACTTACATGTACAACTCCAGGACTTGTAACCACATTCATCTAGGCACATGTAAAGACTTCTGCCAGTTCCTGTGACTACAATACTTCATGGGGCTTCCACACTGTGCAATTTTAGCACTATGATTCCACTTTGACTGCCATAGTAACATCCTAGGAAATCCAAGTGTTTGTCATTTAAGAAAGAGTATTGAGAATAAAGAGCTCTAATGTTTCCATAGACTGCAAAGCTAAGAATTCCATAGGATGCAGCTATGGCAATTAAAAGAGAATCATAAAGCTATAGAATCATAGAATCAGAGAGTTGGAAGAGACCATAGGGACCATCCAGTCCAACCCCCTGCAATGCAGGAACCCACATCAAAGCACTCCCAACAGATGGCCGTCCAGCCTGTGCTTAAAAACCTCCAAAGAAGGAGATGCCACCACACTCCAAGGCAGCACATTGCACTGCTGTACATTTCTGGCTGTCAGGAAGTTCTTCCTGAGAGTCAGGTGGAATCTCCTTTCCTGTAGCTTGAATCCACTGCCCCTTGTCCTAGTCCTTGGAGCAGCGGAAAACAAGCCCGCTCTCTCCTCAACATGACATCTCCTCAAATATTTAAACATGGCTATCATGTCCCCTTTTAACCTTCTCTTCTGCAGACAAAACATACCCAGCTCTCTAAGCTGCACTTCATCAGGCATGGCTTCCAGACCGTTCACCATTTTGGTTGCCCTTCTCTGGACACGTTCCAGCTTGTCAATATCCTTGTTGAAATGAAGTGCCCAGAACTGGATACAGTGCTCCAGATGAGGTCTAACCAAAGCAGAATAGAGTGGTACCATTACTTCCCTCGATCTAGCCACCATACTCCTATTGATGCAACCAAGAACTGCATTGGCTTTCTTGGCTGCTGCATCACACTGCTGACTCCTGTTCAGCTTGTGGTCCACCAAGATTCCTAGATTCCTTTCACACGTATTGTTATCCAGCCATGTGTCCCCCATCCTATATTTGTGCATTCCATTTTTTCTGCCTAAGTGTAGGACCTTACATTTCTCTCTGTTGAAATTCATTTTGTTAGCTTTGGCCCAGCTTTCCAATTTGTCAAGGTCATTTTGAATTTTGATTCTGTCCTCTAGTGTATTAGCAACCCCTCCCAATTTGGTGTCATCTGCAAATTTGATCAGCGTGCCCTCTATTCCTTCATCGAAGTCATTGATGAAGATGTTGAATATCACTGGGCCCCGGACAGAACCCTGGGGTGCCCCACTAGTCATCCTCTCCAGGATGCATAGTGTGAAAAGCCTCTACATATAGTACAACTACAATAGGAGTAACAAGTAGAGAAGCAGCAATCATACTGGCAAAAAAGAGGTTGCTTCAGTCATGTCAAAAGAGAGAAAAGAAGAAACAATTATATTGTTTTTATGAGGTGGTAAACAGAAACTAAGAGACCCGGTCTAGTGGAGTGATTTGAGTGTTGAACTACAACCCTAGAGACCAGGGTTCAATTCCCTGCTCAGCCATGAAAACCTGCTGGGTGACCTTTGGTGCATCGCATGCTCTCAGCCCCAGAAAACGCCATGATAGGTTGGACTTAGGGTCACCATAAGTCAGAAACAGCTTAAGGGCACACAACAGAAGCTACAAGATGCCTCTGCCTGCCTCTTCCTGCAACTCTGTATCTGATGCTTTTCCTCTCTGGTGCTTTTCCTTCCTTTTTTTTCCTTTCTTGTTCCCAAGCTTTGTTTAAGAAAAATGTTTTCTCACTTTTTTCCTTTTTCCTTACCAGTCATCAGGACATCACAACTGAGTAATGTGCACATGAGGGGCACAGTCTCTAGGTGGAAAGAAACTGCATGGGAGGAAGAACTGTGCAGGGTGGTTTGGTTAACTATAAAATGCATACTGAGCTGGGGTGAGAGGGTTCAAAGAGACTCTACAAATGATAGTGGGGATGAGTGGTAAACAAATTGTTTGTGGGCAGTTTGTACTGAAGGATGCCTGGATCCATTAAAAAATGGAGCATCATTGGCTCTATTCCTATATTTGGGCTGAATGAAATACTATTCAAAGGGAGTTCTAACTTGATAAATTAGCGTATGGTTTCTGTGGTTCTCACTCACTTTTAAAAAAAGCCTGTTTATGGTGGTTAAAACAGCTTTTACTGGATTAACTTATTGCCTTTCCTTAGATGTTCAAAGCAGCCATTCAACTCAAATTCAGTAAAAGCAAAATAAAGAACAGTGTAAAACGCATACTACGACAGCATAGACACCATGGAAATAAACAGCATGTGAGATCATTAAAAATTCTAACATTGTATGAGCGCCATGAGTAAACAACTGAATATGTGGTGGGATAAACTCTCTATATAGTAAGAATAATTGGGAGGAATGTTCCTAGCCTGAAATTAAAGGATAGTGTAGTGAAAATAGGGAATGTGTCGAAAGGACTTGCCAGCCAACTCCCCACTTTGTGGGGTGAGAGGTTACTCTTTGGCTTACGCTCCCTTCTGATATTAATCTTCCAGCAAACCTAGGGTGTCTCAATGACTATTTGGACATTTGCCAAACAAGAAAAGTTTGAAATAAGTAGCCCTGGGCTGAGAAATTGATGTGTAAATGAGTGGTTATGTAGATCTGTATAAGGAGAGAGAGGAATTTGTGAATAGAGGATTGTTTGTAGATGTATGGGGCAGGCTATGGGGAGATAAGAAGTAACCAAAACATTCAACAAACTTGTTTTTCCCATGAGAACTGGAGATACAAGGCAAAGTATTGGCTGTTTGAAGTTTTGAGTGTTTCTGAGAGGCTTTATAGAACAGCAGGAATGGCCAGAGTGGTCATATGTCCTACTTAGAGTTGCCAGATCTCAGGCCTTGGCCCTGAGTCTTCAGTTTTCTTGGGTCATCTCCAAGTCGGAGACAGATGCAAATTCTCTAGTTTTGAAGGGCAAGAGAAAAGGGCTGAGTGCAAATCTTCAGCTCAAATATTAAAGCAGCAGCTTGCTACAGTGTGCAAGGATTCATTGATTTGTTGCTGCGATTTGCAAAGACTCTCTCGGTGGTCTCTGCATTTACTCAATTAGCTGTTACTTCTTTCTGTCCCAGCCACTGTAGTGCCAGGGCTCGGTTTCCACTATACTCTACATCCACCTTGTGGCTAGAAGAAAGCAGCCTAAGTTTTTGTTGTTGTTGTGTGCCTTCAAGTGATTTCTGACTTACAGTTACCTTAAGGTGGAATAACAGTGACTCTATCATGAGGTTTTCTTGGCAAGATTTGCCTTCGCCTTCCTCTGACGCTGAGATCATGTGATTTGCCCAAGGTACCCCCAGTGTGTTTCCATGGTCAAGTGGGGATTTGAACCCTGGCCTCCAGAGTTATTGTCCAGTGCTCAAACCATTGTACCACATAGATTCCTTATCCTGTCTCGCCAAGTAATCATTTCATCTTGATTTCACATTTCACCTTCATTTGGGAACAGCCCCTTTAGCTAAGATTTCTGTCTTAGGGTCTTTCTGCAATACATTGCTATAGTGCTATTACTCCACTTTCAACATTCTGTGGAATGCTGGGGTTTGCAGTTTAGAGAGCGGCATTTACAATTCTCAGCCAGAGAGCTCTTTGGTCTCAGTAAACTACAAACCCCAGAAATTCCACAGGATGTTGAAAGTGGAATAATAGCACTCTAACAGCGTAGGGCGGAAAGGCCCTTAGTTTCCAAACTGGACATTTGTGTGTGTGTTTGAATGATAAGTTGTGAGCAGCTGTGGTTAGTATTTAAGGCATAATACTTAATTACATCAGTGGGGCCATCCTTTGGTTTTGGCCCAGAAACCTCAGGACCTGGGATGATCCAGAACCTTCATCCTAGTTTATAGTGGATTGTTCTCTCTCTGAAGGTGTCCTCCATCTGAACAATCAGTTTAAAGATGAAGAATGCAACAAGGAAGAACAAGGGTCTCCAAGCTGCCTGTCAACAGTTACCACCTGGGCAGCAGACGAGGTCACATTGCCAGAGTCTTTCCCACAATACCTCATATTGATTGGCTGTGTGAAGCAAAGCCCTCACATGATTGGCTGCCTGTGAAGATTCTATGGAATCCTGGGGTTTGCAGTTTAGGGAGGGGCCTTTAGAATTCTCATCCAGAGAGCTCTTGGACTTGGCCAGTTGCTATGGAGATGAGGCCTAGCAGCAAGGAGGAGGGCAGTGTATTCCCTCAGGAACCCAACCTCTGTATGTTAATAACTCTGAATGTAGTTTGGATTGGGGAATATGCGGAAAAGTTACAGGTACTGGACCAGACAGTTTGGGGAATTAGAGACACAGGATCTCAAATTTCTCTAACAAGTATCACCTATGAGAAAATAAAATCCCGGGCAAAGTCGGGTATACACACTAGTTATTTCTAAATTTGCAGCTACACATCTAAATTAGCGTGGACAGTTTTTGTGGAAAACTCTCTGTCCTTTTCTGTCCTCTTTTTAGAAATTTTTTTTTAAATAGCCACCCCATGGAAATGGTCTCAAACACTTTCTCATAAAAATTGTATTATGTGCTTGGTATGAAGGGAGTCTGTAATGCTAAGGATGGAGACACTGTGGCCTGCCAGCTATTGCTTCCCTTGTGTTAATCACTGTCGGTGTTGGCTGATAGTGTTTGGTGTTGGAGTCTGACATCACCCAGATAGCCACAGGTTCTCACACCACTGTGCTAGAAGACTGGAGGACACTATGTGGAACAGAAGGTATTCCTAGGGTTGCTCCTTCCTTAGAGAAGTGGAAGTCCCTGAAGCAGATATCCCCAACCTCATGTCCTCAGATCTATTGAACTCACATCATCACCTATATAGTGCTTCACTTTGCCTATCACAGATGTCATTATACCCTAATTGACAAAAAGGAATGTGTTTCCTGTTAATCCTCATGATAATTGTGTTGGGTAAGGATGATGGCATTGTAGTCCAACATATCTGGGAGGCAGCAGGTTGAGGAAGGTTCCTTTTGTGGAGTGAAATGGTTTAAGGTGTTGCTGTGGGGAAAAAAAGATAAAGCCAAAGTCTTCATGTTTAGTCAGAGAGGCTTGAATGCATCTCCCAAGTCTTTGCAAATAGTATACAGCCTGATACAGATTATGGTTTGGGAAGTAACCCTTTCTCACCACATTGTTCTCTTCATGAAAAATACCCATGTAAACCTATTTGCTCTATTAGGGGGAAAAGGTGAGTACAGTACATGTGTTCGATGTCTTCTTTATTGTTTTATGGTTGTTCTCCACCCATCTTAGTAATGGGACCAATAGCATTTTTAGGAAGCACGCATAAATGTTCTCACTGTGAAAAGGGGCAAAGAAGTCATAGTCCCAATCCCTCCTGTGGTGCTATTTGCACTTTAAAGAGGCATTAATCCATCTGTGCCACAATGTAAAGTTTTGCTCCAAGGTTAGATTATTTGTACTTCCCACTTCCTAATTTTGAGGAAACTGAGAAGCTGAACCTTGGGGACAAGGATTCTGATTTGGTAATCTCTTTTAGAAGAGATTAAGACTTTCATTTTCTGATTTTTTTTTAATAAGCTGGATCTGTATTATTCTTTCCTCCCCTCTAGTATGTTTAATTGTATTTTCCTGTTGTTGTCTGGCTTGTTTAATTATAGCGTACCCTGTTATACTATCAGTCCAAGTTTATGATGGACCTTTTGTGGGCGTTTTGTATTGACAGACAATATGAAAATCAAGATGAGAATTGGTGTGTGTGTGCAATTGAAGGTTACAAATATTTAAATGTGAGGCTGAAGTGTTGTGCTTTGTATGTCCACAGGTTACCACTGATCATACTACTCCTACACACTCTCCTTAAGGCATGTGGCATTTATATAAAGTAACTGCCAGTAACTGAAGGAGATTACAGCATAAACTTTGTCACAGTGGTGGTGGTGATAGATGGAGGCTAGGATAAACAGGGGAAGGATGTCGGCTCCAGTCTATCAAATGTTTTAAGAACAAGATGAAGACGTAGGCCCTTTCCTCACTACAGTGTTATAGTGCTATTATTCCACTCTCAACCTCCTGTGGAATTCTGGGGTTTGTAGTTTACCGAGGCCAAAGAGCTCTCTGGCTGAGAATTCTAAATGCCCCTCCCTAAACTGCAAACCTCAGGATTCCATAGGATGTCGAAAGTGGAATAATAGCACTCTAAGAGTGTAGTGCGGAAATGGCGAGGCTGTGTGCCAGTGAGTTTGTTGAAAAGGTGAGTTTTCACGGGTCTGAGAAAGGACTTGCTTAACTATTTGGAGGTGGGAAGGAGGGAATGCCAGACATGGGATCAGCAAGAGAGAAAGGGCTGTGGTAAGGTTTGACAGCTTGTCTTCAGATTAGCTAGCAAATGTGCAGTGGTGATGTGGTGTGTGTGTGTGTGTATGCGCCATCAAGTTGCCTGTCCATTTATGGCGACCCCACAAATTTCTTAAGGTGCAGAGAATCTTGAAGAC
Organism: Cyclura pinguis; assembly: GCA_030412105.1. NCBI lineage: Eukaryota > Metazoa > Chordata > Lepidosauria > Squamata > Iguanidae > Cyclura > Cyclura pinguis. The sequence goes on from CM059604.1 coordinate 95,093,403, forward strand.
GTACCGTTGGCCTCAGTGGCGGAGCTTAGCAGGAGCAGGATAGGGGTGGGGATGGCGGGGCATGGGCGGAGCTATGGCATGAGTGGGTGGGGCTATGGCACACACGGATGGGGCTACGGTGTGCAGGGGGGCAGGCAAGGAGCAGCACTGCCCCCCCCAAAGAGTGCCACCCGGGGCACACTACCACCATCACCCCCCCCGTCCCTACGCCAGTGGTTGGCCCTCCACATTCGCTAGCGTTAGGGGCACAGGAACCTTGCAAAAGTGAAAAAATCTCAAATATCCAAGTGTGTGTGTGTGTCTGTGGTAAGGGAGCCGAGGTATGGTGGGGACAGTGGGCACTCAGGGTCCAAAGCAGGAAAAGGAGAGGGAAGGGTGGGTAAGTGGGCGCGGCGGCTTTATACTTCCCCTTTCTCACCCATCTCCTTCCGTGGGGGGCACTGGGTGAAGGTGTGTGGTGCTGAGGAATTGGGCTGTGATCCATCCTTAGCTGGCCAGGCAGCAACTGGTGGCGGAGGAAGAGGAGGAGGAGGACGAGAGGCAGGTTTTTAAAGGGCTGCGCAACCCAATCAGGGCAGGTTCTCACCAAAAAGAACTGGAGTCAGCAGGCCGGTGGTTGGAGAAGCCCAGAAATAATCAAATCGTTGAAAGTCAAACCCACAAAGGTGGAGGGCTGACTGTAAAGATAAATTGTGTTAGCTGAGCTGGAGGGACCCATCTGTACCAACACACACAGACACAGGCCATTTCCGCACTGGACTGTTCTAGTGCTATTATTCCACTTTCAACATCCTACGGAATCCTGGGGTTTGCAGGTTAGGGAGGGCCTTTAGAATTCGCAGCCAGAGAGCTCTTTGGCCTCAGTGAACTACAACCCCCAGAATCCCACAGGACGTTGAAAGTAGAATAATAGCACCATAACAGTGTAGTGCGGAAAAGCCCTCAGTCTCAGGGCCAAAGTCGGGTATGTACGCTAGTAGCCCTATAACAGTCCAGTGCGGAAATGGCCCCGCACAGACACAGACACAGACACAGACACACACACACAGAGCAAGGAGAGGGAAGTTGTGTGAGGAAAGGGAACTCGTGCGTTCTTGTTGTTGTTTCCTCCCTCAGGCAACAGGTTCGGCTCGGGCGCCTGGTAAATAGAAAGGGACGGGTGTCCGTGCAGACTCGTGAGGGGGCAAATGAGCAAACCACTCCTCTTTCTGCCGAAAAGGGTAGAATGACACACTTTCTCAGGAAGGAACAGTGACGAGGAGGGCGGGGAGGGGTGGCGGCAGCAACCAAACGGGTCGCCTCTCCCGTCGCTAAGAAGCAACGTCGCCGCGAAGTTGAGGTAAACGGCTGTGCGGCTGAGCGGAGTTTTCCTCCGCGGCCGGCCGTGGCCCGCGCTTTCGAGCGGGAAGGGAGGCGGGTCTGGACGGGAGGGAGGGAGGGAGGGAGGGAGGGAGGCGGTTCGCGGAGGCAGGAAGGGCTGTGGCTGGAGCCGGGGCTGTGACGAGGCAGGGCTGTGGGACCGAGCGAGGCCCGGAGTCAGCGACGGAGAGGGGACTCTGCCGACGAGAGGGAGCGAGAGCCCGGGGAGCCGAGCCGGACCGGGCCGCGCCGGCCCAGGTAAGAAGCCGGGGCCGCAGGGGAAGGGAAGGGAGGAGAGAAGAGGCCACGAAAACACACGCCCGGGGCGCTTCCTCGTCTCCAAGACCCCTCACGCCTCTTCGCACGTTACTTTTTTCTCCCCCTGTACGCGGAAAAACAGAAATGACGTGCCAGGGAGACCAAATAATACGTGTGTGCCTTTCTTAAATTAGTCGACGCTGCTCTCGGGAGCCTCCGCTGGCAGAGGCCGTTTCGTGCATTGTAAAATAGATGTCCACAAGCACGTGTGAACCGTCTCACGTGTGGCCGTGGGACGATATAACGCGCGTGGGGGCAGGCTTGTCTGTTTGGGTCTGTGCTGTAATAACGGAGTGGGAATGGTTAACCCGCGCCCCACTTCTTGTGTGTGTACGTACACGGTGATAAATAAATATTTGCCACGGGGTGACACATGCTGTTGGTCAGTCCCGAGTGTGTGCTGTGAACAAGATAAGGATTGCAGGGTATTTGTTGCAGCAGTTATCAAGAACTACCTAAATAATAAGTTGTGTGTGTGTGTGTGTTTATGTATATATGTTGTGTATATCAGTTCTTCCAGACCAGTTGTCAGAGATCTGAAAAATCGAAACAAAACAGGCGTCTTTTATGGCTTCCGATCATTTCTATTCTTAATTTCTCCAAGTTCAGCTGCCTACTTTGCAAGACCCTCTTCCTAATTCTTACAGCAATGGGAGCAAAAATATTCTGCATATGAACAACAACAATTATTGACAAATGTCAGGACTGTTTTTGAAATACTGAAAATAGGTTACGCACGATAAACTCCAGCTTGATTGGGTTCTTAAAATCATATAGGAGGCCAGCCTACCCCTTACACCTCACTGTGCGTGGATGATCAAGAGCTACACAAGTTTTTGTGGGTTTTAAGCAAGCTTTTTTGCTTTTCTTGCTGTAAACATTGCACGCTGGAGGTGGTGGAGTGTTTACCTTCCAGCAGCAGGCGTAATAAATCTGCTGGGCCGTTTCCCCTCCCTTGCCTCTTCCCCAAAGTTGCTGTGGACAGTTTCAATTTCAAAGCAATGTCATTGGTACAAGGGTTACCGATATGGGCAATCTCCTGCCTGTCTGTTGCCCAGTGCTTGCCTCTTCTTGTTGCTTCTGACAGCATTGCGTTTTGGAGAAAATAAAGTGTGAGAAAGGGGGAATGTATGAATCAAGAGGCTAATATCCCTTGGAACTGTGCTAATTTTCAGGTGGGAGGGCTGTCATGGAGCACTTGGGTTTGACTCTTGTTACTGTCCTTCATTCTTCTCTTATAATCACCAGATGACTCTTCTGGTGAACCAAGACCATTTGCATTATGTGGAATTGCTCACAGCTTCAGTGATTATGCATGTTCCTAGGGAAGTTAAGCTGAACCTTTCTGTGAACTGCATAAGATTCCTAATGTCATTGCAAGATATATTTATTTATTTCTGTCGGACCATTTGTAGATATCACCATTAAGAGTGCTGTACTGTATTAAGTGCTGTTGTATATCTTAAAATTATATTTCTTATTTAACAGGGATTCCTGCTTTGATTTTCTCAGGTCAACTGAATTGTTCATTTTTTAAAAGATTTATGTAGTGTCCTTCGGGAATACTTTGAAGCCAGTTTACAAAAATGTGATGAAATATAAAAATCAAAATTGATAGTTCATAATTACAATACACTAAAATGATACATTTAGAAGGCTAGAAAAATAAAATTATTTTGTCTGATGCAGAGAATACAGAAATATTGACATTATATGTAATTCATGGGGAGAATACCATAAATGAGAAATTACAGTTGAAAAGACACTCCATAGCTGTCATGTACTCTACTGCAGGTAATGGGAGTTTCAGTGGGGAGGCTGAAACAAGAACGCACATTTCTTTGGAACCTAAAGAAGGTGCCAATGCATGTAGAGATTTAAAAGTAAACACAGTTCTTCCTCTACGTTTGCAGGTTTGACCGTCACAAATTTGATTATTCGTGAGGCGTGTGCATGCCTTCCCTCTCCGTGCTTGGACAAATGAGAAGGGTATGGAAGAGGGGAGCACAAAGAGGGAATGCACAAAGAGGGAATGGCTTCCTTCCCTGCATTTGGGAAATGGAGAGGGGAGCATGGGGAGGATGTTGTTATTTAATACTGTTTTAATCCTAATTTATTTAATTTATTCTTTAAATTTTAATTTATTTATTTAATTTATGTTTTTTAAGTACAGTTGGCCCTCCACATTTGCCAGCGTTAGGGATGCTGGACCCTTGCAAAAGTGGAAAATCGCGAAGTGTGTGTGTCTGTGGGGAGGGGACTGAGGCATGATGGAGGGAACCTGCCTCAATGCCCAAACCAGGTCAGAGAAAGGAGAGGAGAAAAAGGTGGCTCAGCATGGTGGCTCCATACTTCCTTTCTCCTGCCCATCTTCTTTCTTCGATGTAGGGGTACATTGGGAGAAGGTTTGCAGTTCTGAGAGATCAGGCTGTGAGCTGTCTTTGGCTGGCTGGACAGAGGCTGGTGGAAGAGGGAGAGGACCAGAGGAAAGTTTTTAAATGGCTGCGCAGCCTAATCAGAGCTGCCAAGAGGGAAGATTCCTCCAGAAAATAGTACCTGAGGTTTGGGAGGCAGGGGTTGAAGAAACTCACAAATAATAAAATCTGTGAAAGTGAAACCTACAAACGTGGAGGACTGACTGTATATGTGCTTTACTGTATTGTATGTCTTTTTGTGAGATTCCTTGAGTCCTACTCCTTGAGAAAGGCAGGATATAAATAAAAGGATAGATGGAATTGTAGAGTGGTTAGTCAGCAAAGTTCTAAAAATTGACATAATGGCTGAGATTCTGTATTGGGGGTGTATAACATAATGCATTGATTATGTGGTGAATGATAATGTTGCTCAACCTGATGCTGATTTGTATGCTCAGCTCCACAACATAACCATAAACATGGATGTTCCGTATCGGACAAAAATGTTCAACTGGTTCTGAAGCGGTGCTTTCATTTGTGTAAGATACAAACAGGATTCTGGGCAATTTGTTGAAAATGATTGGACACAGTGATCCAGCTGCTGTGTTCTGAACCAACTCTGGCTTTCAAGAAGTCTTCAGAGGCAGCCCTACTTGCAACACATTACAGTAATCAACCCTAAGTGTTACCTGGGTATAGATAACTTGTGGCCAAGCTGCTAATACTAATTTTCAAGGCCTAATTCTATTTCCTACAATTGGTATTGAAACACATATATTTTTGGTCATGATCTTTAGTGAGCAAATAATAAGTAACACAGCAATCTCTTGAAATAGGATAAGGCCAAGAGAAAATGATTTGGACACTCCCTGGATTGTTTTGTTTTATGCTCTAGATTCGACTGACAGGAATAGAGCCTACCACTACCTCCAGGTCAGATTGCATGATGACCCTGGCAGATTCCTCTGCAGTATATGGCCTGACTTTCTTGTGTTATTCATCCTCACTTTTTTATTTTGGAAGCTGCTCCTGCATTGGTCCTTCCCAGAAATGCCTTCCTTCACTGAGAGCCGGTGTAGTGTTTTAACAAGAATGCTGAGTTGAAATATGGAAACACAGTTCAAGTTCACAGTTTGATGTAAATTTCATTGAGAAGCCAAGGACAAGTGCCTCACTCTAGTCTATCTGGGGGACAAAACACACATGGGATCAAACTTCCATATTAGCAATGCATAACTGGATGCAGAACTTTATGTAGACTTGGGTATTGCGTATATCATTCCTCTTGTGTTAACAAGTAGGTTTGCATCTTTCTCACTTCAACTCATAATTTGGAAGATTTTTCTTCTTTGGACTGCAGGCCCCAGACTCCGTTAGCCAGCACGACCAGTTGCCCTGCTTGCTAGGGCTTCTGAGAGTTGTTCAAAAAAAGTAATGGTTCAGATTCTACTGTAGTTAGAAAATCAGTAGTAGCATTGATTGACCATTTGGAATGGGGTTTTGACTCCCCATCCCTTCTCTCTCCCCCAAACATCTGGTGTTATATTTAATTATCTTGTTAGGGTGTGAGTAACACATACAAGTGTAGCTGAATTGGGGCAACAGTCTCTTAATCTAACCTATCTCTCAGGATTGTTGTACTGATAAAATGCGATCTTATTTGGCATCTATCCACTTTTGAGCTCCTTTGGGGAAGGACATGATACAAATGTGACTAAGCATATACATTGGCATAGATGTGATAATGTGAGCGTATAAATAAACATGAATAACCAGTTCACATCTGGCATAAGTGAGAGACAGAACCTAGGTTGATGGAAGCAAAGAAAACGTTCTTCTCAGTGACTCCACTCATTTTTGTAATAAATGGGAAGCAGATTCTTGGATGTGTGTGAAATACTTGTCCAGTACCCTAGATATTGGGACAGCTGTAATGATGTTTGCAATTGTAGTCTATTTATTTTTTCTTTCATATGTATAGTGTAGACAGATGAATTGTACTCCTTCTGCTTTGCAATATATTGGCCTTCCATCCTGTCTATCAACCATGTTGGTGAGTGTTTTGTGAAAAATGCACAAATGCTTCATGGCTGAACAGGGGTTTCGGTCATGAGCCTGCAGTGGCCAGAAGTATTGTTTGCTGTACCATCCTGGCCGTTCTCATGGCAAATTTTCCTTTGGGGCAGATGTTGAGCAGCCACTTTTAAATAGGGTGGCTCCTTCTACCAACTGGCCTGCAAGTTGATTCTGCTTGCTGTTAAATGCACTGTTTATAGATGCAGATTTTATAGATATCACTGCTGATTCCTTATGCAGTGCAACTGATGGCACATTTTCCTTCAGTTTCATCTGCCAAGTCTTTTTGTTTTTACTTTATTAGTGTTGTTCATACCTCCAACACTTCATAGTTGAAAACTGAGAGACATGCACCAAGCAATATCAAAATGTCTTCAAAATAGCAAAGTTATTAATGAGGAAGAACACACAAGGTAGGAAAGGCTGCAGCAATTTGCCTTTGCCTGACCCTACTGGAAAAGGCAAGATTCTGCCTTCTCTTCTCCCTTTGATGACTAATAAGTACAAATAGTTTTTGCATTTTGAACTGTTTGCAGCAGTTGAAGTAAGCTGGGGACAAAAGGGGAAAGGAGGAGGAGAGAGAAACTGGGATGTTTTAAAAGCAGCTGAAATAAATGGGAGAACAGAGGATTATTCAGGGCTGTTCCTACTAACCAGAGCAGTTGAAAGGTATGTTCATTTTTTTTTTAGTTGTGTTTATCCAAGAGGTGTAACTGTCCTGCAGTGATCTCAAGGCAGTACAGCAGTACATTCCTCCCTCAACATTCATGGGTTTGACCTTCATGAATTTGATTCTTCATGATGTGTGTGTGTGCCTTCCCTCGCCATTCTCCTTCTACTATTCATTTGCATTTTGCTGGGTGCAAAGAAGAAAGGCAAGTGCCCAGGGAAAAGGCAAGGGAATAGTGGGGAGGCACACATGCACCTCCGGAGCACCTCCTCCTATTCCCCAGCCTCTGGCCCCAGCTCTGAGAACTCATGCTGAGGGAAAAAGGAAGGGAACGGGGAGGGGGAAGGCTCACGTGAGCCTTCCTTTTCCCCTCTGGAGCTCCCCACACCCATTCCCTTGCCTCTGGCTCTGGTGCTGAGAACTCACGCTGAGTCAAAAGTGTCATAGCTGCCATCTGTCCTTTCCCAGGAAAGTACAGAATGCTATTTTGACAGACAAACTGAGACAGTTCAGTGGAGCTTGCCTGTTGAGCAGAAGCAGAGTCAAGAAGTCAGTCCAGGAGTTCAGGAACCCAGCAAGCAACAAGGTCAGACAGTCTGAGGATAAGAGAATCCAGGCAGCCAGCAAAGCAGGGAATCTAGCACACAATGGCAAGGGCTGGCAAACACGCAGGTTGTTTCTGGCATTGGACCACTGCCTTCTGCCTTTCTTAAAAAGGCTGGAACCAGCTGGCTCTCATCCCAGCCTGCTATCTTCACATCCTGACTAGCTCTTGGTGCACTTGTGTTTGCTTGTCTTCCTTTGAGGCTGCAGTTCACCTGAAGAAACTGACTGCTGGTCCATGACAAAAAGGCAAGGGAATGGAGGGGGAAGCCTTCAACAAGTCTTCCTTCTCCTGTCCAGAGCTCCCCTCTTCCATTACCTTGCCTCTGGCCCCACTGCTCAAAAGCAAGGGAAGTGGGGGAGCCCTAGAAGAGAATGGGAGTAGGATCATGGAGGGAGTTATTCACGGTTTTTCCATTTTCTCAAGGGTTCTGCGCTCCGAACCCTTGCTAAAGCGGAGGGGCCTCTGTATAAAGGGCTCTTGTCTCCCAGTTCTCACAATAACCTTTGACGTATTTCAGGCCAGGGAAGAGTGACTGTCCCAAAATCATAGCTCAGTGATGACTTGAACCTAGATGTTGGGAATTCCAGTCCAGTAATTTAACCGCTATACCACACCAACTGTCTTGAAAGAGCTAACTTTTTTAAGAGCAAGGACTGTGTGCCTTCAGCAACTGCATAGTAAGGTCAAATTCGATTGCTGCTGCAGCTGTTTATTGTCACTGTCTTCTTGCATGGGGAATCCTTGTGTTTGTTTTCCCAGGACAATGTAGCCATGGAGCAACTTATTTCTATATCGGTTGCATTATATATTTTGTTAGATCAATTTGTTGTCTTACACAGTGAATCAAAAGTTACCTTGTGGGAATACTTTACCACTTCTATGAGATAAATGCACAGCTTTCTTCATATCATATATTTTTGTATCATATATAGTCTCATATTTTTGTATCATATAAAGTAGACACCTTGAAGAATACTGCAAATAAGTAAAATGCTTATTTAGACAGTAGATACATGAGTGAAGCTGTTTGGAGCGGGGGTGACTTGTGATCTGAGGGTGGGACAGTTCATCCCAAAACTTAAGGGTGAAGCACCCTTCCTGCTCAGGGTATGAGCTGTCTGGGTCTTTATTGCACAGGCTTCTTTTATAGTGGTCTTCTCTTGTTAGCAGTGCTTTTTGATCTGGACTAAATGGGTTGATGTAGGTAGTTATCTGGGGCTGGATGGTTGCTAATGGATGATAGTAGTTCCTTGCCATTTGATAATCCTATGATTCTAACTATAAAATGATGCGAGTCAAATTAGGGTTTGTGGTTTGAGTTATAACATTAGTTATATCCCATTTTTTTTATGAACTGAAATCAGTGCAGAACACTAAACTTGTCTAGGGGCCATATTGTCATTTTCTTAATAGAATTATTTTTGCAGTCTCTGTGAGATGTGATCGAGGTATAATTCAGCCCTGTAAAAGGGCCCATTGAACTTCCTTTCCCTTTTCTTTTATCATTATGGAAAGGGAGCTGAATTCATAATGTGATGTTTTGGAGTAAGTGAGGTTTCACCTGCCTCCCATCTGCTTGCAGTCTGGAAAAAATTGCCTTCTTGCATTGTGAGAAAGCAGCCAAGGAGCCATAGTCATCCTCAATACTTTATAACCTTGTTGTGTTTGGAGTGGAGTCTGAACATTTTGCACTGCACAACATTTATTTTATTTTATTTTTGTTTCCTGCTTTGTTTTTTGTAGTGGTGTTCAAGAATTCTGGTCAAGTTCAAGGAACCAGGGGAGGTAAGTGGTATAGAAAGCTAACCCTTACCTGTGTATATTCTGATTGTTTTAAGCATGCAGCTTCTTTTTCTGTCATTTATTTTTTTCATCCCCCACCTTTGATCCTGGCATATGCTTTATGCAGTATCAGTGAAAGTAATGGTTTCCCTAAGAGTCTGTGGGCAAGCGTGGTGTAGTAGCCTGAGGGTCTGCTCTGGGAAGCTGCTGTGGACTGTATTTTCTATCAGATCACAGATCTGACAAAATACATAAATGGGAAAGGAAAGAGGTGGAAGCTTAAGGTGAGCCAGCAATTTCTAAAGACTCTGATCGAGCAGTTTTGAAAACAACATATGCCATACAATTAGCCTGTTAGACAATATGATTCTAACAGACCAACTGTGTGTCACCAAAGCTGTGGCTAGTTATATCAGACAACTCATATGAAGTTCAATTCTGTTCATTTGGGATGGTTTTCCTGTCTCGTTGGTTTCTTAGCCCATTGAAATGAAACTTCAAAGCTCCCTTGCTTCTCCATTCTCTTCCTGCCAGGTTTTCCCCAGGTTTTCCTGTTCTTAGGCACCTCCCCCTCCCTTTTATTGATTCCTGCCTCCACTCATCCTTCCATAAAGCTTCTGATACTTGTCCGCTGTCTGACCTGTTCTCCTTCCTTCATCCGTACTGGCACCCTTGTTTATTAGATCCTGTATCTCCTTCCCACTGAGCTTTCCTGTACCACTTTCTTCCACATCCTTCCTCTACACACAGTTCCTTCTTACCCTTAAGAGATTCTCCTCTACTGGTTCAACTTTTCATTCCAGAGCAGCATTACTGTCATTACTTCCTTGTAGACTTTTATACACTTTCTCTTCCTGAGTGGTTAGGATGGGTGAATAGAGTACCAGCTTACCAAGTGGTAAATGGAGGGAGAAGTTTGCCTGCTTTTTAACAGTGTGGTAAAATTCAGCGATACAAACAACTGTGGCTGGCTTTGTAGCATTCTGTGGTTTGTCTTACTCTACCCCTTACTGACAAATTCTTTTGCAATGAAGAGAAGAGCTCTCTGATCATGATTGGTGCTGTGTTTTGCTATTACTTCCTGGTTCTTTGTTTAGGGAAGTAGATTGTCAGTATGTTCTCACACTTTAAAAAAATTATTCTTACTGTTTAAATAGTAATTAAAAAAAATAAAATAAAAGACATGATGCATGTTATGAACAAATGTAACATTCATAAAATACAAGGATGAGCATTAATTAGTGTTCTTATAAAATATTATTCAAACCAGATAGTTAATACAATGTGAGAGAAGAAATAAGCCTGTTGAATCCAATATGTAGGAGAGACTGAGAAAAAGGATATTTACAGTTTAATGGAATTATAATGAGGAAAATCTCTCACTTCTTAGGCAGCAATCCTGTGCACGCTAATCTGAGGCGCAAGTCCCATTGTATTAAACAAGGGCTACTTTTTAAACATTTATAGGATTGCATGCTGATGATGAGTAGTAACAAAAACACCAATTACTGTGTTGTTGCAGTTAGGATTTATGAAGTCAGTGATGCCATGCATTAGAAGAATGTGCAGTCTTTTATCTACCATTGATTAAACTGATGCTTTTAAATGCTCTATTCTTACAGGTCTAGCTTGGGAGGCAGGCAAGAGTGCAGGGAGGCATACACAGACACACACAATATTTGGAAAGAACAAGGCCATAACTCTGTTAATTATAGCTGTATAGACTTGGCCAGGCTTGAAGCCAAGGAACCTGATACTGGTCAACTTGCTTGTTGGATGCCCAACCATCCCCATGAGGGCAATCCCCAGAGTGACAAAGTAGAATCCACATGTGTGTCAGCCACTGTGTGGCTTCCGTCCCATTTGGGAGAAAGCTGAGTCAAACAACCTAAGCTAGGTCTGCATTTGCTAGCCTGCCCTCCTAATGTCCTTTAAGGGGAATGCTATATTGCTGCCTCCCCCCAAAACTGGAACTGTTCCAATGCTGCACTAGTGAAATTGTTTCGGGGAAAAAACTCTTAATAGATAAGTAAACAATAATTCATTTCCAGGCAATTTTAACAAGTCAAACCAGAGAGCTTGAAACATGGGGGAGATGCGTAGGATATAAAGATAAACTGCTGTGGCAGCACTGAGGGATCCTTCCGGGCCTACATGATGTTCACCCAAGGAGGGCTCATGTCCTTTAGCTGTTGATGGGCCAGACTCTCAAGGTTGGGGGCGGGGGAATGCTTGGATTTGTGAGAGGAAAGCTGGCAGTGGGGAAGATGAAGGTGCCTTTCTGCTCCCTTACCTACAGTCCTGCAAATGTGCCTCTGCATGAAATTATTTGTGTGCATGTCATGCATATAGTCATCTATGTGATCTTCCAGACTTTACACCACCATTCTTTCAAAATAGTATTTGTTTTTGTTGTTGTGTTGGCTTTGACTTATGGCAACTTTATGAATGAGAGACGTCCAAGAGCCTCAGTTGTCAGCAACCCTACTTAAGTCCCACAAATTCGGGCCCAAGGATTCCTTTAATTAACTGTAAATAAATAAATGAATAAGTAAAGTGGCCTTCCTCTTTTGGTACTATTTTAATTGTATACTAAAAGGCATACACACAAGCAAAACTGAAGGAATATTAAAAGTGTATCACAGAGCATTTTTGTTGTTGTTGTTGTTGGCCTTCAAGTTGTCTCTGACTTATGGCAACCTATCACAGGGTTTTCTGGAACTGACAATGTCTGTGACATGCCCAAGGTCACCCAGTGGGTTTCCGTGGCCGAATGGGGAATCAAACCCTCATCTACATGTTTAAATCTTCCAATATGTACAAACAAAGAATAGAAGAAATCTTAGGGTCAGATTACATGTTGATGTTACTTGCGAAGCCAAAAGTTTGGAATATTTTATTCCACTTTTTGAGGCAGAGCCTGCTTAATGGAGATCACAGAATAAAACTTGGAAAAAACTGAAAAACCAAAATGGCCTTAAAAGGAAATTGGAAATAATCACAGCAATATAACAGTATAAAGTTAAAGGTATTTTTTTTAAGCAGCAAATATAGCAGCCAGCAGGAATGCAGTGTACAAGGAGGGGTTTTTACCCTTTCCTCCTCCCTTGCAGTTCTGATGAAAATCTCTCCCACCCTCAGTTACTATTTAGCTGAGGGAGGCATCCACTGGTGCCTATGGAAGCTTTACTTTTGGAACGAACAGTAGTTTCAGAACATTATTTTCATCAGGATTTTTGTGTGGGCTAATGGGTTTAAATCTCCTCCCCACATGCTGTGGATCTGATCTTAATCTCTCTCCTAATAACTGCTATATACAATTTTAAGGAGATGTACATAATGCCAAGCTGTCTGATTAATGTTACATGTAATTTGTCTCTCAAACTTAAAAGTCGTAAAGCCGTAGAGGGAAAATAAGAAATAGAACCTTTTCCTTCAATTATTAGTAGCTGAAAAACTCTCCAAGTTATTCCATTTGAAGCATTTATTGTGCAACAGTCTTGCCTCATTGATAGAATTTTCCAGAGTTTTCACACGTGGTTGTCTTCCATTTGTATTAACCCTTCCCTTCCTTTTCTGTCACTTCTTCCATCTTTTTTTCCCCTTCTACAAAAAAATACAGAAGAATAGAAAGAGTATCTGGAATTTGTCATTTGGTTATTATTTTGTTATATATGCATCTAGAAATGCACGGGGAGCCCCAGAGGTTCCTTTCTGTACTACCTGTCATAGCATTTCTAATGCAAGGCCATCAATTTAAGCTTCTGTATTTGGATTGATGCTTTTTAACATTTTCATAAACTGTGGAGATACACTGGAAAGTAAGGTAGTCAGACATGCTGATTACACTGATTTATGCAGAGTACTGATAAGAAAAAGGGATTCTGGAGAGGTCAGAGAGAAGTAGGGGAATGGATGGAGGGAATGGATATAACAGTGGCAAATGAGGTTTTGTGTGAGTGAATATAACTGATACATGTTGGGGGGAAAAAATCCAGATTTCACAAATATGCAGATAGAGACTGAGTTTCTGGTGACTGGCCAGGAAAGCAGTCTTCGGGTTGCATTTGATAGCTTGATACAAATGTCCACTCATTGTCGGATTGCCAGATCTCAGGGTCTAGTCCTGAGTCTCCAGTTCTCATGGGTCATCTCCGGGGAGGAGATGAGGATGCAAATCCCCAGCTTAGCTCTAGACAAGACAAAAGGGATGTCTACAGATCTCCATCGCAGCTATTAGAGCAGCAGCTTGCTATAGTTTGAAAGCCTTAGTTGATTTCTTCCTATGGGTTGCAGATTCTCTAGGGCAACTGTGTATTTATTTCGGCAGCTTCCGTCTTTCCGCTCAGTTGGTGTGGTGTCAGGGCTCACCCTCTGTTCTGCAGCTAGAAGTAAGTAGGCTGGAGCAAATGTTCTTTTTCCACTCTCTCTAAGTAAGAAAGAATAATCCCCTTATAGCTGCCCCTTATCCGGCTAAGTCTTAATTTCTAAACTGGAAAATACAATGTGTTTGTGTGTGTGTTTGAATGACAAGCTATGAGCAACTGTTGTTAATACTTAACATGTAATGCTTAATGAAATCACCAGGAACTGTCCCTCGGTTTCTGATTTTATCCCAGAAGCTTCAGTCCCTGAGATGATCCTGAAATGGCAACCCTCCCTTAATCCTAGCTCATTGTGTAGTGGCTCCAAAAAAGGCAAACTCCATGCTGGGGACTGTCAGTATTGTAATGCCTTTATACAAATTTGTGATTTGACTGTGCTTGCGATAGCATGTATAATTCTGTCAATGCACTTTAAAAAAGGATACTGTAGAGCTAGAAAAGGAAAAGCAAAAATGATTCAGGGAACGAGAGCAACTCCTTTGTAAGAAAAAGTTATATTTGGGACTATTTAGCTTAAAAAGACTAGTGAAGAGAGGGGCATATTGTGTTTGTGGTAAAGAAAGATCATTTTGGAAACTGGGGTCATCCAGTGAAGCTAAGTGGTGGGAGATTCAGAACAGGCAAAAGAAAGAGTGGCTTCACTCAGTTCATAGTGAAACTGCAAAGATGCTGTCATAAGACGCAGTGATAGCCACATAGACAGTTTTAAAAGGAGATTAGACAGATGATAAAGCTATCCATAGCTACTAGTCATGATAGGTATATATATTATTTCCAGTAACAAAGGCAGTGTGCCTCTCTTTACCACTGTTTGGAGAAGATGAAAAGACAGGTTCTGTTGAAATCATGTACTGCTTGTGGCCTCTCCAAAAACATCTTTGGAACAAAGTGATGGGCTGAATGGACCTTTAATCTATCTAGGAGAATATCTTCTAACATTCCTAAGTGTTCACTGTGTCTGTTGCCCCTGTTTTTCCAATAAAGCCAGAGCAAATGCTTAAAACATGAAAAACAAAATTCTCCCATTCATACACAAGTGTGTGATAGATTATAAATAAAACACACATGGGAGACCTATAATATACCCTCCAGTAAGAAAGGTGCATTTAGGGCAAACATTGCAGAGATGGGGAGGAAGTCATTATTTGCAAAAATGACATTATTTGTTTCTGAAAGAATAAGACAGAGGGTAAGGGTTTTGGATGGCTTATGTTGGGTTAGCTGTGCTATAAATTTTTACTTATAAGAGATACAAGCCTGGTCCACTGATGAAGTAGGATGACGCTTCTGCTTTGCTTATGTTGGTTTCCTCATTTATCTGGTCTGTGTAGCTTTTAGAGCTCTTGGGGGAAGAGATGTGGATTGGAAATGTAGACTTAAAAAAAAAGGAACAGGGAAAAGAAATAATTACCCCTTCATTAACTACTAACACATACACTGCTGTTGTTGCCTTTAAGTAAAAAAGAAAATATTGGGAGATCTAGTTACATATGTTCCGTGTGAAATATAGTTTGACCCTCAGACTTGAGATTAGAAAAATGGCTTAAAATTCATACTCTCATCCATCTCCCTTGCTAGCCTTTCCATTTCATTCCTCCTTCCAACCCTTTTGTCGGTTTTTTCATCCTTTCACAGTCTGTTCTGGTATTATTGCTAAATAGGGTAAACTTACAAGAAGTAGAAATGGGGCTGTACATGCCAGCCCTCCCGTCTCAATCCCAGAAGCTGGAAAAGTTACTTTTGGGGGCTACAGTTTGCAGACCCCTCCTGCCACTATGACCAAAATTTATTTCTGAACATGACTTATAATGAGGGTTCCTGATAGCACAAAAGTTTTCCCCTGCGTTCAGGAAAACCTGACTAGAGCCCCCCTGCAGACCTCACTGTACAACATACAAAGTTTAAAAAAGAGTGGAAGCGATGGGAACAAGAGAGGATGTTGAGGGCATGGCTGGTGTGTTATAATAGAATTGTAGAGTGGGAAGCTTCCCCATGGGGATATCAAGTCTGACCCTCTTCTCAGTGGAGGACCTCCATCTAAAATATCCCCAGTACATAGCTGTCCAGTCTCTTTTTGAAAATGTTGAGAGAAGGAAATCCTACTACATTATAGGCAATAGGTTCCATTGCCAAACTACTCTTACTGTTGAGAAGTTCCTACTGATGTTCAATTGATATCTGTACTCCTGTAACTTAAAATCATTAGACCCGATCCTACCCTCTGGAGCAGCAGAGAATAGGTCTGCCCCCTCCTATCTGTGACAGCCCATGGGGTATTAAAAAGTGCAATCATGTCACCTCTCAGTCTTCTCTTCACCAAGCTGAACATATGCAGCTCCTTCAACCTTTCCTCATATGTTTTGTTCTCCATACCTTTTGTCGTTCTTGTTGCCCTTCTGTGAACCTGTTCCAACTTGTCTATATCCTTCTTAAGATGAGGTGCCCAGAACTGAATGCAATACTCCAGATGAAACCTGAGCAGTACAGAATATAGTGGGACTATTACTTTCCTCATTTTGGAAACTATACTTCTATTAACCTAGGTTAAAATGGCATTTGCCTTCTTTGCTGCAGCATCACACTGCTGGGTCATGATCAACTTATGACCAACAATAATCCCATGAGAGTTTGCACTGTTTGCAACTCTGTCTTATTCATGCTAGCCTACCATAATCATGCATAATGTCTGAACAGGACCTTAGTTTCTTAACATTTGCATTTTTATGGGACTGTTTTAGGGATCTCCTCCCTTAGTGTTTTTCCCACTTTAAAAAGTGTTCTTCTGAAAACCTTTGTTGTCCCCCAGATTGTCTGGTACTTCTATCTTGTATATTGGTTCTGTTGTTTTGGCTGCATAATGAAAGACACTCACCTTAAAACTTGGGAAGTAGAATATATAATGAAGAATTTCCAGATGTTTGTCTTAGTCAAGGAATTATATGTAGAAGAGTATTTTCTCTGGTTGTACAGTGCTGTTCACTTGCTTTTGGCCATTCAGAACAATGGTATGATAAAATAATTCAATCTTTTACAACAGTTGTACATGTTCTAAAATTTTTTAAAGACTATTTAAGACCTTTTTATTTAGTCATGCTTTTAGAACTGAAGGCATTTAAGGAAAGAGCTTTAGTTTATATTATTTAACTACTTTTTATCCTTTTTAAGTGTAGGTTTTAAATTGTTTTAATATCAGTAATAGTTTAATTCTGTTTTAATGTTGACTTTTTGTATATTTTTAACTATATTGTAATAAATTTGATTTGTAAACTACATTGAATCTCAATCTTGGGAAAATAGCAGGGTGTAATAGATTATGGCGGTAGTGGTAGTAATAATGGTTATACAGGAAAATATCACATTTACATCATTTTTGAATTAATACATGTTGATCATTTCCAGATATGAATGTATGCAACATAATGCATTTGTTTATGCACATTAAGTTAATTAGGGTATAAAGCCCAGTGACTCATACGACAGTTGTACACATTTCCAGAAAAGGAGCAAATTTGGACTGTTTGTGGACTAATCGTGGTTATCATATTCAAATATGGAGGCATGTTATAATGTGTACTGTTTGTGGACTAATCGTGGTTATCATATTCAAATATGGAGGCATGTTATAATGTGTATATGTACAGTTGACTGAGCATGAATCACTATGGTGACTCAGAGTGAGAGCGATTCAGTTTCCTCTCAGAGACAGTCATCCTGTCAAGTACTGAGGCATAAAAGGAACTTGTCACAGAACATGGGCAAGTATTTGGTGCATCACCACAAGATGATATTCACTTTCCTCATGAAGCTCATGGAGAAATAGAGAACTGTTTACTCCAGGTAAAGAACATGGTCGCCATCACAAAATATTCATCCAGTGAACCCTGCACTTTGGGGGGGGTGAGGTTGGGGTACAAGACTCCTGCGAAAGTGGGAAAATGTGAATAAAAATAAAAGTCAAGAACGCTTGTTTTTTTAACCTGAGAACACTTCTCTGGGAATCTCTAGGTCCTTCAGTGTAATTCTGTGGTCAGCACCTGTTAGATGTGGACCATAGAATCACACTGGAGGACCTAGAGATTCCTTGACAGAGCATATTTTTTCTGTGACAGGGCAAATAGAGTAAGAATTTTTTAAATAAATAAATAATATAATGTGCAAATAATCAAATCCATGAGTGATGAATGTGCAAAAGCGGAGGGCCCACTGTGTATCCCATTGACGGTGATTTTGTGTTTGTATGTGTGTTCTCTGTAGTGGTGGCATGGGACTATCCAGGTGACCACGAGCTGTGACTGACAAGTGGAACAGGGACATGTTTCTGTTAGTTGGCTGTTTGTGATATACCTTCCTGAATTGGGCATGAGAAACATGTTCTTCTAGTTCTCTAGTGCATTTATAGGATGCGATAATATATTATTATCTTGGCATGGGCAGATATGATAGCCTAGCTCATGTGGAATGCTCTGCTATAATTCACTGATGCAGTGCTAAGATGAGCATATGCACTGTGTAATGTTCCAGATGAAATTTTGCATGTTATTGAGAGATTTGATATATTGACATATGACACATGCTCACAAGCCACAAAGATGGTTTTCCATAGTGCAGCTTTGTGGAATGATTACCACCAACATGAGTTGTTTTGAGTAGCATGCAACAAGAGCAGTCTCCCAGGATGGCCATTTCAGGATCTGGGGTTTGCTTTTGAGCACCTCTTCCTTCCTCAGCAAGATGAGGCTGGAGTTAAATGGTGTAGGTGAGCCTCTGTGCAACACTCTCTGTAACTTTCCAAACTTGCCATCAGCGCTTCTCTGCTACTATTGTGTTTTTTTGAAAGAAGCTCAGAAGCACTGCAAGTGCAAAAAAGACAACCTTTTAGATGTTGTTGAGTGATCTTGTGATAAGGAATGCTGAAGCAATTGTATTTAATAACTTGAAACCATCTAGTTCAGTTCAAACGTTTGATAAAGTAAAAAAACAGCAGCACTTTTTAGACAACATATGTTGGAATGTCTGTGATCCTGAGCTATATGTGGCTAGTGTAGATACTTATTTACCTAGCTATCATCTCCCTTTCTCTCTCTCTCCCTCTCTCGCTCTCCCCTCTCTCTCTCTTCAATATTTTGTTTTATTTTTAATGTTTGTATTTTACCTTGTATCATGAGATCTCAGAGTGATGTACAAGCAAAATCAATTTGAGCAGATTAATTTTAAATTTAATTTAAAATTTAAATTAATTAAAAACATAAATTTTTAACACCCTGCTTAAAATACGACAACAACTTAAAACCATGTATGTAGATATTTTGGAGTAAATTAGTACAAAAAGACTCAAAGTGTGAATACCTGTATGTCTGTTGAAAGGTACTCTGGGGTTTTTAATGGTTTTTATGAACAGTGGTAGTATAATCATTTTTGATACATGTGCCAATGTGTGTTATATCATTCTCAGGTAGAAACATTCAAATGGGCTTCGGCTGCAAATGCACTAACTTGTGAAATGTCACTTGCCTCACTATCTGGGATGATTAATGTGCTTTAGTGGTCTGAAAATGGTGCTATTATGAACATCATTATATGAATTGCAATTATTTTATACTGTATCCCATTGGCTGTGTGTATGTGCCTTCAAGTCACCTGTCAACTTATGGCAGCCCCATTAATTTCATAGGGTCTTCTTAGGCAAGGAGTACTCAGAAATGGTTTTCTCAGTTGCTGTAGTTAACTGCTGTCAAGTTGATTTTGATTTGCTGGGACACTGTGAAAGAGAGAGCTCCAACTCCTCAACAGCCTTGCTTAGGTCTTGCAGACTCAGGGCTGTGGCTTGAGTCTATCCATCTGTAATGCAGTCTTCCTCCTTGTTTACTGCCTTCTACCTTACCAAACTTTATTGGGTTTTTTCTAGTGAGTCATGTCTTCTCATGATCTGTCCTGACCATGTCCCTGGCTTCAGTTAAGAATTCTTCTGTACAACAGCCTTAGTTTAATCATCTTGGCTTCTAGGGAGAGTTTAGGCATGATCTGCTCTCAGATGCACTGATTTGTCTTTTTGGCAATTCAAGGTATCTGTGGATCTCTTCTTCAGCACCACATTTCCAATCCGTTATTTTCTTTCTATCAGTTTTCTTCACTGTCCAGCTTTCACAACCATGCATAGAAACTCAAAATACGATGGCATGTACAATCCTAACTTCCATATTCAGTGGTATACCTTTACACTATATTTACACTTCAGGTTCTTGTCTAGTTTCTTCATAGCTGCCCTTCCAAGTCCTAGTCTTCTTTGATTTCTTGACTGCAATCTCTATTCTGACTGAGCTAAGGTATTGAAAATCTTAAATTATTTCAGTGTCTTCATTGTCTACTTTCAAGGTTATATAAATCATCAGCATAGGTGTGTAGTGTGCTAGTAGTGTGGTGTCATCTGCTATCATAAATTATTGCCAGTTTTTAACGCCTCCTTCCTCTGAGTGTACTCCTGCTTAAAATATATGTTCAGCATACAAATTAAACAGATGTGGTGATAAAATACAGCCTTCCCGTACCCCATTGCCAACTGGAAACTGTTTAGTTTCTCCATATTCTATCCTGATGGTAGCCTCTTGTCCTAAATACAGGTTATATACGCCATTTCTTTAAGAGCGATCCATAGTTTTTCTTTAGTATGCTCCATTATCCAAGGTATGTTTGCAATATCCCTAGTGCCTCTTGCTTTCTTGAACCTGGCTTGAACATCTGGAATTTCTTGCTCCATATATAATAAAAGCCAGTGTTGTAGAA
Organism: Cyclura pinguis; assembly: GCA_030412105.1. Taxonomy (NCBI): domain Eukaryota; kingdom Metazoa; phylum Chordata; class Lepidosauria; order Squamata; family Iguanidae; genus Cyclura; species Cyclura pinguis. The sequence continues at coordinate 95,113,794 of CM059604.1, forward strand.
TTTTGAGCATCAGTTTGCTTGCATGGGAGATTAATTGAATGGTCCTGTGGTTACTGCAATCTCTGGTGTCCCTTTTCTGGAGGACTAGAATGTAATTGAGCATTTCTAATATCTGGGCTATTGTTATGTTTTCCATATTTACTGACAGATTTTAATCAGGACTAGAGTAGATTCTGTCTCTGTAGCTTGAAGCAGCTCTATTAGTATGCCATCTCTCACTGGTGATTTATTTCTCCCAAGTGCTTTTAGTGCAGCTTCCACTTCACTTTCTAAAATTGTAAATTCATCTTCAGATGGTTCTTTGTTGAATGAATCTGTCATTTTTTCATCTCTTTTATGTAGTTCTTCAGTGTATTGTTTCCATCATCTTTTTGTTTGTACTTGATGATGTATTGTGCTCCCTTGCTGGGCGTGTAAGCATCCCCACTCCTGGTTTAAATTTCTTTTTGATTTCTTGACTCTTGTGGAAGAGGTGTCTTTTCCTCATTTTTGTTGTCATCTTCTATTTCTCAGCATTATTATAGTTTCCCCCTGGACTCTGCATTATTATAGTGAGTTTCTTTGTCCCTGTGCACAAGTCATTGAACAGTTGCATTCAGAGTTCTGACTATTTCTGTCACCGTTTACTTTTGCTTCTCATCTGTCCTTAACTGCTTGAAGTGTTTCATCTATCCTCTATCATCTGTGGAGCTTCTCTTTCTTTGTGGCTGCATTTAGTGTTTTTTTGCATTCCTTCCTGACCACGTTCCTGGCTTCAGTCAAGAATTCTTCAGGCTCTTGGTCAATTAATAGTGCAAATCTATCTTTTACATTGTCTTTAAATTCTGTGGGAATTTTCTTCAGGTTGTATATTGGCATGAAGGTTCATTTAACATTGTTTAGCTTTACTCTAATTTTGGATATTAGCAGTTCATGGTCTATGCCAGAATCTGCTCCTAGTCTTGTTTTTATGTGGTGTATTTGATTTCTGTATTAGCCATAATGTCTATGTATACGTAGCCTCTTTGGTTGCTTGAAGACTGTTTTTGCAGTGAACAAACCATTGGCCTTGCAAAATTCAATCAGTCACTCTCCCCCTTCATTACTTGATCTTAGGCCCAATTTTCCTATAGTCTTTAATTCTGCTCTTTTTCCTACTTTTGCATTCCAATTGCCTTTGATTAACAAGAAAGTCCTGTTCTGAGGTGTGATCAGTTTTCTTCCACACTCTGGCGTAGAATCTTTGGATTTCTTCTTCTTCTTGCTCTCTAGTTGGAGCATAAATCTGGATTATGGTTACATGGATGGGTTTTCCCTGAAATCTTATTGATGTTATTCCATCAGACTTTGCATTATATCCTTTGACTGCTTTTGCTTCGTCTCTCCCCACTATTATTATATACTCAGGTCCTCTGGAGGCCATTTACTTAAACCAGCCAGAACTAGTCTGGTAACCGTCACCCAGAGGACCTTTTCATTGCCGGCCCCTAGACTGTAGAATGACCTGACGGAAGAGATCTGACAGCAAAATATGCTGTCCAAATTCAAAAAAGTACTAAAGACCTATCTCTTCAGCAGGCCTACCCCATCTATTTTTAATTGTAATTTTAATTGTATTTTTAATTGTACATTTAATTACAGTTTTAACTGTGGAATATTTGTATTTTAAATGGTTTGTGTTTTAGTGTATTTTAGCTGTGATTTGTTTTTAAATGTATCTGTGTTATACCCTGCCTTGAGCCTGGGGAGAGGGGGGGTAACAAATAAAATTAATAATTATTATTATATTATTAGTGGCACCCCATTTCTTCTTGGTTGTTCATTTCCTAAATAAAACACTGTGTAATTATCTGACTCAAAATGTCCTATTCCTGTCTGCTTTAGCTTGCTTATCTCAAGTACTATAATGTTTATACATTCCATTTTTTATTTTACTATGTCTGGCGTTCCCTGATTCATGCTCCATACATTTCATGTTCCTACAATATATGCTGTGCACCTTTGGACCTTTTGACTTGAGTCCAGTTGCGTCATCAGTCACTGCACTACTCATAGTTGTCTTCTGCTGTACCCTAGTAGTTCATTGATTGCCTTCTTACCTGGGACTTTCATCTTCTGATACTATCTCTTGTTTGTTTTGGATTCATCATAGGGTTTTCATGATACACATTCAAAAAGGGTTTACTGTGCCTCATTCTGTGCAGTACTAACAAGTGTTAGCTGTGGTGCCACCACCATTGTCTCTGAGAGATACTCTGCCAATGTCACCTGTCACTGGTGCCCAGTAGCTGTTTGTCATATTTAATTTGGTCCCTCAGCAAAAGGCTGTCTGACATGAGATACTCTACTAGCAGCACTGCTGCCATCAGCATAGCCTCTTGCCTCACAGGAGCACACAAATCTTGCCATCCTAAAAAAGTAATGCCATGGTGTGTTTGCTTGTCCCTTCCTCTGAAATACATCCAAGAGCACCTGGTAATCATTGGCAGTTGCCTATCCAAATACTAACCTGGGCTGACCCTGCTTAGCTTCCAAAATCAGGCAGGTTCTAGTGCCTTATGGGTATTTAGGCCCTACGTGGATGTGCATACTTATGCAATCATGTTCAGATATGGAGGCATGTAATATTGTGATTGTGCGTACATGTGCAATATGACATGCCTCTATATCTGAAAATAATTGCCATGTATTTGTCCACAAATGGTATGCTTTAGCGCTTTCATTTTTAAAAAATGCACAGTTGGCTGTACTATTTCAGTGTTATGTTTTATCAAGCTTGTTCTGTTTACTTCAACCACCTTTGACCTGGTACATCATGGCCTCTCTTTGTTATGGTTCACTGTGATCAGCACAGCATGTATTTTGTAGCTCTCTGATCACACCATGTGCTGCCAAATAGTATCAGCTCCAGGCACAGAATTTGGCATCCTGTGAATCTCAGAGATAATGCAGAGAAGTTATGGGCAGCAGTGAAATCTCAGAAGCTCAAGAAAAACTGAACAGGATTTCCTGTGGTCAAGGAAGCACTTTGTGGTTCTTCATGTCTCCTTACCCCTTTCAGTGGTTAGTAGGACAAACATGCAAAGCAAGTATGTGAGCATATTTGCAAACATATCTGAAGTTGCAGATTCTGAGTTACATTTGTATAGAGTCTGGATCTTTCTGAAATGTTGAGTCTGCAGAGTATGTTTCTATTATTAATTAGTCATCTGGGACTCATAGCTCATATTCATAACTAATAGACATTTTATTTGGGACAATAAAGTAGTGTTTAGCTTGCTAGATGCTATGTGAAGTACAAGCTAGCACTGTCTTTGCTTAGAAAGCTCACTTTATGGACAACACAGGGCTGAGGAAGAAGGCTGGGTGTATGGGGACTGGTGACTCTGCCCTGTACCGAGGTAGACTCTGTGTCTGTCTATCCGAGTATTGTCTAGTCTAACTGGTAGTGGCTCTCCACGATCTCAAGCAGAAGTCTTTCCTGAGTGCTACCAGAGAGCATTTAATTTGAGAAGGCAGGGATTAAACTTTTGTCCTCACAAACACAGAGCTTGTCTTCTGCAATTAGAGGCAAGGTGAAACAACAGGCAGATCAGAAAAGGCTTTACCAAAGATGGAGAAATGAGATGGTGAAATGGGTAAACTCAGATTTTGCCCAAAGCGTAAGAGAGAAACTTACATTAGAAAGCATGGATGGAGGTAGGAGCAAGAAGGAAGAAGTAACTGATGTTGACTGTATGTAGAAACAAACTCCTGCTTCATTTCCCAGATTCAGGGGATCATATAGTAAGCTCCCTTTTTCAGCTACTATTTGGATGGTAGCCAGTGGACTTGCCACTGGGTATAATTATTTTAAATTCATATGTAGTTGGCAATATGACTGCTCGTTTTCTGTGAGTGTCATTTGCTAGAGGAATAGTTTTGATGTGTTCTAGTCTGGCATTGGAAACAAACCAATACAGCCTCCCAGATAATTACCTTGCAATGTAGACCTCAATTTGACTTGGTTTGGGAAGGCAGTCAGTACACAGTTTCAGTTGTAATTACAAATTCCTTGAAGAAAGTTCTCTCTAAAATGAAAATAATATATTACTGAATGTAGTCTCTTAATACTTTCCTAGTTTGCTTCTGGGTTTATAATAACGAGAGTAATTACTTTTAAAGCACATCACAGACCTATAGCACAAACCTGGCAGGTTAGTTCGGTTCAACGTTATGGCATTCATCTCACAAACCTGCCTTTTCTTATCTTCACAGTTCCCTAATCCAAAAGTCCTTTTTCCTTTGTATGTATACAGCGTTTATATTATTAATTTGATAACTAAATAAGTAGTATGTTCAATTTCTGGCAACAGCTCAGAGCTACCATATACTTAACTGCTGTTCAGACTGTATCACCCAGTTCCCCACCTCTCTCTTTCTGTCTCTCCCCCTCCCCTTTTGCTTCTCCAGGCTTCCCCCCACTCTCCTCTGCGATTGTTTTAGGCCGTTCTCCTCCTGGCAGTAGGCCTACATGCATATATATGCCTTCAAGTTGTCTGTTGACTTATGGAGACCCCATAAATTTGATAAAATTTTCTAAGGCAAGAAGAACTCAGATGGTTTGCCTTTGCCTTCCTCTGAAATGTAGCCTGCTTTTCTTTTCTGCTTTTCTTTTCTGTTGCATTGTTTTTTGGCATGTGCCCTGGCTCCCTAGATTTTCTTACAGGTATCTTGTCTGTAGCTTCATTCTTGTGAACTGCACATAGATCCTTCTGTTCTTTCTCCCCATTAATCTGACTTTGCTTCCATCATAGAAAGTGTATTATATGTCAGCTTTCTGTTTGAACCAGAATTGGGGAAATCACTTTTTGGATGACAGTTCTCAGAATCCCTACTAGCATGGAAGTTGCCATGGCTAGCAGGCCAAAGAATTATTTCCCCTGCAAGCTGTGGCTGAAGTATGCTAAACAGTTAAAATACTTGTGAACGTTCCATGGGAATGCATCATTTAGTTGGCCAATTGAAATTTATTAGTAAATGGCAACAGGTAGATGGGTTTTTTAAAGCCAACCTGGCAGTAACTCTAAATTCATAGTCTAGCACTCAAGATTTCTTAGAGGAGAAGGGTACTAGGATGAAAGAGCTGACAGGCAACATGATTTAGGTGTGAATGTCAAGGTTGTGAGTACCGTATGAACGAGGGCCAGAGGTGACAGATGAAAGCAGAGATCTAGGAAGGTAGAACAGGAGGATGGAGAAATGATGCTGTTTACGGCAGTGTTGGGCCACTGGAAGGCTAGGGGACCGCATCCAGGAGATCTTACAGTACTACACCCCCACTACATATGCTCCTGTAAAAAAAACAGAAAAAAAAATAATCTTTTGCTCCCAGATGCTCTCTAGGGGACATGTTTGGGGTTCTTCCTATACCCTTCATGGGCATTTTAGTATACCTGGGAGCATTATGAGACAAAAAAATCCTTTGGAAAAATTTTGCAAAATTTTGTTTTGCCTTTTAGGGTGGTGAAGATGACCTCTGCAGTGGTAAAAATGCTTTCCAGATCCTGTGGAGATCATTTTTGGGCATTTCAGAGCAAAAATGTTTTTTTGACCCCGGGGGTCCTGGAAGGACACAAAAACAGCTCTGGGGGGGGGGGTTCATGCAGCCTGCAGCCCACACTTTTGCCCACTTTGTTTAGGGAGATAGGAACTAGGAGAAAGAGGCGGAACAGGTACGGAGTAGAGATGTAAATTTTGTGAGGATGAAAAATGTCTGAAGTGTTTTCCCTGCTGTAGGAGAAAACAAATATTTCTCTATAGTTCATGTCCGCTAGTCACACATACTGATATGTTTTGGGAAATGGTTCTGTGCAGAAGTAAGTGCAGTTATTTGTGTAGAAATGATGGCGGGGTGCGTTTTCCCTGCTAAAACCTCATTGTTTCCAAATCACTTGTCTTTTCTATGCAAAAATTCTGAGTTATCAGGTCAAAAAACGTAATTTTTGTGTAAAACACTCCGTGTGTATTTCTGTGCAGAATAATTTCCCATAACACTTCAGCATGCATGAATACTGAGCAAAAGCTGCACAAAATTCTCACCTCTGTGATACTTATCTTGACTGGGTTTCCTAAGTGCTGGGAAACCCATTGTTCAGTCAGGAAATAAATAACTACAAATATTCTTTCCATCTCTATGCTAGAGCAGGGCTGCACAGTCTTTTTGGCTATGAGTTTGGCTTAAGGAACAAAATGGTTTTGACTCCTGAGGTGTGTGATGAGATAAAGCAGGAGTTCTTCTTAACTTGTGGTCTGTGGACTCCCAGAGGGCTGCAGTGTCCTCAGAGGAGGTCCGCAAAGGAAAGAGAGAAAAGAGTCCTGAGAGCCTAGGGAACTGTGTACTGAACAGAAGGTAGCAAGTGCCTGCGCCTGCTGTTGACTGTGCTGCATGATGTCAGTGACCCTTGCTCCCTCCGTTGACCTCTGGGACACAAACCAACGGATGAAGACACCAAGAGCCCGCCTCCCAGTCACCTTACAACTCCTCTCCCTTGGTCCCTCCTCTCAGTCATGGGGTGCTAGCATCCAGTCAAAGGTAAGGAGGGACCTGGCACGTGGACAGCTGTGATGTCACAGCTCCGCCTTCTGGCAGCCCCTGAGGCATGTGGCAGGGAGCAGTGGGAGGGAAGCAGAGTCCGTTTTCTCAGCCCATCTACTTCAACGGCTGGTGCAGGTGCTCTGTACTCCCATCTCCCTACCTCGGCTACCTGACTTGCTGCCTTCTCTCTTGTCTCACAATCACACTGTTCTTTCTTCTCTCTCTGTCTCCACCCACACCTGACTAATTTCTTATTTTCTTGAACCCTCCCTCACCACAAGAAATACTGCTTAATCTCCTGCTGCTTCAGGCATCAGGCCAGGATGTGGCTGGGCTCCAGAGAAGCTGCTTGAAGTGCTGGGTGGTGCTGGGAGCCCACGGCTGTCTGTGTGACAGCTCAGAGGCTGTCCTGATACACGAGAAACTGGCTAGAAAGATTTGGGGGAATGGTGATCAAGGCCTGGCAGCCTAAGATGTGCTGGAGAAGAGGAGGGGGTTCTTGCCTGGAGACACTGGGGTGGGGGAAGCTCATGCTGCAATAAGGTTTTGTCTGGCTTTTGGAAGAGGCGCAATTCATTTTTGCCTTTGCTGCAACAGATGAAGGCTGCTGTCCCTTTTATGCTTATTTGGGAGTAGTAAATCCCTTTTTAATTGGTGGGACTTCTTTCCAATGAATTGTGTTGGGGTGGTTGTGTTGCAGGGGGCTGGCTCAAAACACTGGTCTGGAGACTGTTAGATTAGTTGGGGCCAGTTGGCTCTAGTTAGTATGTTGGAAGGTGTCTAGTGATAATTGATCTGTGACTGAAAAGGCAAGGAGGACCTGGGGCAATGGACAACAAAGCATTTGATTTGTTCTGGAATGGAACATCACACCCAGCTGGCTTGGTGCAAGGATAGAAATTAAGAAATTATCAGTCATGTATGGTGACATAGATGGGAAGTGGGGAAGGTATCTTGGTGATAGTAGCTGCCTCCCCTTTAAAAATATTCTTATTAAAGACATAAATTTTCAATATCTAAAACTACATGTAAGAGTTATAATATAGATAATATAGACAAATGGATAAAAACAAAACAAACAGAACACCCCAAAATAGGAAACATAAAAGTATAACTACCACTACCACTAAACTAAACTAAACATGGAGAAGGAGAGCTAGCATAGTGTAGTGGTTTGAGCTTTGGGCTATGACTGAAGACCATGGTTTGATTCCCTGCTTGGCCATGGAAACCCACTGGATGACTGAGCATGTCATACACTCTCAGGGCCAGAAAACCCTGTGATAGGTTTGCCTTAGGGTTGCCGTAAATTGGAAATGACTTGAAGGCACACAACAACAACAAGCATGGGGAAAACAGACTAATTGACTTCCAACACTACTTAGGATGGAATTAATCAAATACAAGCCTTACTTTGTCTAAGTATATATGCAAATTATATATCTGAGAAGGACAAAAAAAACTTTACAAACCCCATACACCTGCAGATTTGTAATAACTTTTCAAATCCAAAATTTTCAAATCAGTTTTGAAATTGAAAAATTGACACAGTTCTTCAAGAATCTCTCAAATATGTTCTCATTTTCCCCCAGTCTTTTAAAAATCCATTTAGATCAGGATAGTTACTTTATCCATTTCTACTAAGTTTAAGCAACCATTGTTCCTGTAATGGTATCCTTGAGTCCTTCGACTTTTTGGGAAAAAATAATCTAACCATTGTGATCATGTACTGAAATACTCTTCTCCAAGTTATTATCTTGTCAGTCCCAGGAAGAACATTTTCAAGGCTTAGTTGTATTTTCATCTTAAGTATTTCTTCAATCAGTCAGTGAACCATTGTTCAATATTTTCTAGCTTTATCCATCATGTGTCAAAAAAATTCCCTTTTTAGTCTTACATTTCGAACAGCAGTTTGAGGCTCCTGTATACATTTTAGACACTCTATCTGGAGTTAAGTAGCATTTGTACATTATTTTATAAACATTTTCTGTTTAATCATGCTCAATATAAATTTCAAATCTTTAGACCACATTCTTTCCCATTGGTCCATCTATATATGATGCCCCACATTTTGAACCTACTTAACCATACAGTCTTTAACCACACAGTCTTTAACCACCTCTTCCTCTATTTCAAACTTTAAAAGCATTTTATACATTTTAATTATTAGATGATCGTTCTCTAAACATAAGTTTTTCTCACATTCAGAAATTCATCTCTTTCAGAATCAAATCAGTTCTTATACATTTTATATCTTTTTGATAATTGTCTATAAGCAAACCAGCTAATTTTTACCCTTCTTATTTTGTACCCTTCTATTTTAAATTATTCTGTTGTCTTCATTTTAATCTGGTTGAAAGAGTTCTTTCTCTTTCAAATAGAGCCTCATGTGGTGAATGTCATAGAGGCATCTTTGTACGAAATCTCTCGTTATATTTAAACCATGCTCTTAGCAAAGCTCTTCTAACATTGTGGTTTTTAAAATCATCGTTAACTTTAAGCTTATCATACCAAAGAAAACCATGCCCACCCAAAATGCCCCTGTTTTTAAGTCTCTCTCTTTTTAAAATGATCTCTCTTTTTAAAATGATCCAATCTTTCAACCAAATAAAATGGCAGGCTTAAAAATATAGTTACGGGTCTGTTAATCCCACTCCACCTCTTGGTTTTGTAGGACTTTGAGCCTAATTTTGGGTTTCTTCTTTTGCGATAAAGATGTGGACAAATCTCTCTGTGGTTGGTTAAGTGGTTTCTCATTGTTCAAAAGAGAACTGTTTGAAATAAAAATAACATTTTGGGTAAGACATCCATTTTTATAGTTGAAAATTGGTCTAAAAACAAAAGCTTAAACTCTGACAATCTCTCTGGGGCTTGTTTAATCTCAGCCCATGCCTTAGTGTAGTTATTTTGAAATAGTTTAGAGTTCTCTTTTTCAGATATAATTCCCAGGTACTTCACTTTGCCCGTTTTTTTTCCTGTTACAGTTTTTTGCTCTTTATTAACTTTGAATCCAGCCACTTTTCCATAATTGTTCAAAATCTTTAAAAAGATGTCTACAAATTCTATAGGATCTTACAAAACGATCACTAAATCATCTCCTAAAACTTGAAATGTAAGCAGTTCCTACTTAGTTTTCAGTCCTTTAATATTTTCCACTTGTCTCTGTTTAATACTTCTGGTATCTAATACTAAGAGAAGGAGGGACAAACGACAGCCTTGCCTTTTCCCATTCTGTATATCACAGCTCTTTGAGTCTGTGTCTTTTGTTGAGAAGATACTGCTTTAATCCAGGTAACAAAGTTAGAATCAAAATTCATTTTTGGAAGTACTTCAGACGTAAAAGTCCCACTCACATTATCAAAGTCTTTCTCAGTAGCTGCCCCATTTAGTGTATCTTCCTCTTGGTGCCAAGTTTCCAGAAATATGAAAATGCAAAGAAAGAAAAAGAGCAAGATAGAAAGTGAAACAAGAAGCAGGGAAATGCTGGCTCAGCACTGCAGCTCTTACGCCATTTAGTCTTTTCATTTAGAAGCTCAGGTTTTGGCTTTCAATCAGGTGGGGTATTAAATGAAATGATGGTGAAACACCTGCCTCATTCAGTTACTAAGCTGGTGCAGAATGCTAATTTTAGTTGATGGTGATGGGAAAAGGGGGTGTCGGTATTTCTGAAGAAACAGAAACCTTTGTAGGTGAGCCATTTATTTACTAACAAAAGTACTATGTTTCTAAATGGCAGGTAAGCATATTTTTTGCTTTTGAGCCAGATAAGTTCCTGTTGACTGATTTTAAGGAGATGTACCGTTCTTAAAGTCATCAGTTACACTAGTGGTACTTTCTGTTGTTACGGATCTTCTTTAAATTGTAAAAAATATATAAACAAAGGCTTTTATTAAAGAAAAAAAAGGTTATTCTATACAACACTAGAGGAACAAAAAAAACCCATGTTTAATGTGAGAAGGGAGTTAAGCTTCCCACAGACAATTCTTGAAGGTTTTTGTTGCATTCTCTTACAACTGCATAGCTGTCCTTAGTTGTGTAGTTGTTTCTTACCAAAACATGGATTCAGTTGTCTGAGGAGGACACATCACTTACAACATGACATTTGAAAGATTTGCAGCATAGTTTACACTGAAAATGGATCTGTAATCCAGCTTTTGCTGGCATCAGAACATGAAGAGGTCCATCTTTAGTTAGTGTGTATGAACTAGAGGGGCTCACAGCAGCAGAGGAAAACAAGCTCATAGAAATATCCATGGATGGTGCTTTGAAACTGCAGTGCAAGGAACAATCCCTTCCAAATTTCTGGGCTCACTTATAACTAGATTTTCCAGAACTATGAAAGAGGTCTCTGAAGTACTGATGCCTCTGGTAATGACATACTTCTATGACAAATCACTACCTGCTCTCTTTTATCTTAGTAAGTATAGAAACCATGTGAAAAACATAGAGTAAGAACTCAGAATACAAATTCCAGATATTAAGCCCAATATCACAAGGTTTGTAAGTGAAATGCAGCTCCAGCCTTCTCATTAATTAATTAATTAATTAATTAAAATTAACGAATAATAAATGGGGTATGGCTTGGTGTCCAGGTGGTGGTGATGATGATATATTATTATTATTATTATTTTGTATGGAATAATTCCAATAAAAATATTATAATAGGAGTATATGTGTTTACTTATTTTCCCTTCTCGCCAGATTTGAAAACCCGAATATTTGATGCATTTGAGGGTTTTAAATCTTGAGTTAAATCTTAAGTCTTGGTGGTCTGTGGCAAAAAAAAAGAAAGATATTTAAAGGGTCTCCCTGGTAAAGAAAAGGTTAAGACCCACTGAGATAAAGCATTCTACAAGGAAAACTTTACAAAGGACTCAAGGATTGAAGGGGCTGGTTTCATCTGGCAGAGGGGGTAGAATAAAATTCAGAATAAAGTAGTAGAAACCATGAAAGTTTTGGCAGACTTCCATTAATATGTATTCTAACCCTTTTTATTTTTTAATAGAAATTTCATTTGTGATATTTTCTTTCAAACATTTTTTCTTTGCTGTAATTTTTTTAAAACAATATTTAGTTAATCAGATATTCAGCTAGCTTGCCTACTTCTGGACATGGATAAAATACCAAGGAATCCAGTAGCAGAATAGAAACCAACTGAGAAAAAGAGATCTCAAATATTAAGCTTTCATGGTTTCCAGAAAGTGTCTGTAGATAGATACAGATGAGGAAGCGGTATGAGACTGAACCTGTCACACATCACTGTTGTTGTTGTAGTTGTTGCTGTTGTTGCTGTTGCTGTTGTTGTTGTTGTGTGCCTTCAAGTAATTTCTAAGTTGTGGCGATCTTAAAGTGAACCTATCACAGGGTTTTCAGGGACTGAGAGTATGTGACACACCCAGAGTCACCCACTGGGTTTCCATGGCCCAACAGGGGATTGAACCTGTTCTCCAGGGTTGTATGCCAGGGCTCAAACCACTAAAGCATACTGACTCTCTACAGATCATCATACTCATGTGTTTTGTATTTGTGTTAGAATTCATGTACCCCTCCTTTTATATATATGTCTTTCTACATATGCTTTACTCCATGCATCTGATGAAATGAACTTGAGGCTATGAAAGCGTATGCTAGAAATCTCTTTTTCTCAGTTACTCTCAAAGCTCCCATAGGATACTTTTGTCTCTTTTTATGCTGAAACAGACAAACATGGCTTTGTCTCTGAATACTGTGTCTAAATCTGGACTTCAGTGTGAGTTTCCTTGACATTACGTAGCCCAGGGATGAGCAATGTGCAATCCCTGGGCTGCATATAGTTCTCTCCCATTTTGTGGCCAGTAAAGGATTCTTTTCTCTACTGAATTTCTAGGAGCAGAGAAGTAAATTCCTACCTTTCCAGCAGAACAAGACATTTGTTTCCTGTCTACCTTTTATAAGGCTCTTGGAAGTGTCCTAGAAGTAGACACTACTTGTAAACAAGGCCATCTTGTTTAAAGGAAAAGCAGGACCTTTTTCACTGCCGTTGCAGCAGATATCAGGAGGGGTGGAGAGGGGAATCCTACAACTTTTGACAGTCTTGGAGAATGCCTGTGTGACCTACCTTCAGCCCTGAGACATGGCTAACTAAACCGTAATTTCATCTTAATAGAGAGGGTATGAGTATAATAGAGGAGGTATGAGTATAATGAGATCCAGTACAGTGTAGTGGTTTGAGTGTTGGACTGTGACCCTAGAGACCAGGGTTCGATACCCTACTCAGCCATGGAAGCCCACTGGGTGGCCTTGAGCGTGTCACCTGTGATGAGTTCATCTTAGGGTTGTCGTCTGTTGGAAATGACTTGAAAAACCCTGTGGGAGGTTCACCTTAGAAACAGCTTGAAGGCACACAACAATGAGTATAACATTTTTAAAGATGTACATCTTTTATGGCCAATTTCATTCTTTTTAACAAAATGAAGACTACATGCTCTTATCTGCTGGAAGGGGGTTTTAGAGGTTGGTTGTTGCTGTTTTGTGTTTTTACCATTTTCCTATACTGGCATAAAGTCTTGATAATTTATAACTGGTATAGCCCATACATTCTGTGAATTCCAGTACATAAACTTTCAGTTTTCTCTGGTTTTTAAGGGATATGATGCATACAAATTCAATAATTGGAAGAGAAGGAACATGAGTGGTCATTCTCTTCCTGCTTGACACTGTAAGGAAGATCTAGGCTAGTGCTTGAAGCTTCAAAAACACATTGTACAACTATACCAGCATGAACTGTAGGCAAATAACTGGACAATTACAGAAAGAAGGCAGAGTACGTCAGTCGTGTTTTGGGCCTTTGGCCTGCTACTTTCTTGCTTTATCCATGGCTACACATATTAATTTCCAAAGAGAACGGAGTGAGCTGATTTGTTCTAATTGCTCTTTGGAAAGGCCATCTGACTCTTTTTTCAGTGGTTTTGGAGTGATTGTCTCTTGATGTTGTTTCTATTAAAACATGGTTTTACTTCCTCTGAGGAAATTATCCTTTTCCCAGATACATCAAATCTCTTTGCACTCATTTAGCCTAGTTTCAGCAAGAGATTAAATGGTTTGGTGAGACATTGTGTCCTCACGCTTATCTTGATGTAACTGTCATATTACTCCATAGCAAAGGTTTTGTGTGCTCAAAACTCACATTTTACGCTTAACCATTTTCCAATAATAGTGGTCTTTGCTCAGAATTAACACCAAAGTATTTGTGTATACTTGGGATTTCCGATCTTCCTGTGTGTATATGTATATGTGTATAATAACAAAACCTAAACTATTCTTATATCAGGAAATATTTCACTTCCATATCTGGGGTTTGCCAATTCTCATCAGGGTGTGCGTAGGAGAGGAGACATTTCTGGTAACTGAACTCTGCTTTGGAAAGAATGTTTGAATTCTGTTCGCTTAATCTGCTTAGGACAGAAATTTATTTGATTCACTGTTTTCTGGCCTAGGCAGTAATGCTTTCTATTCTGACTTGTGATTTTCAAATACTTCCAGAGATGTATTTCAGTGAGTTCAAACAATGAGAACCTCAGGCATTTAAAGTCTTCCTTGCAGAAATTCCCATTTGACTGTGTTCGTGAGTAGGATGAGAAGATACACGGAGTGATTTCTGTTCTCCAACTTTGTCTGTTGTGGTTGATGATGTTTTACAGCCAGGAATTTTTAAATGTCCGCTTCAGTTGTTGAAAATCAGCAACCAGGTTTTGATTCTTGCATTTTTCATACTTTTCCTGTACATTCTCCAATCTTCTTCTAGTCCTTGAAGACAGAAAGACAGACGACTGTTGCTGTATAGTGATAATATCGACACTTGTGTCATTCCTTTATGTCATCAACCTTTGTGTCATCAACCAAAATGCCACAAAAGTGTTCCAAGAAGGCCAAACTGATTAAGAATTCTGGAGAATGTCAACCTTGCACACTTTTATGACATTGCTGTCATAATAAAGGTGTTGTCCAACTAGAAGTTTTGTTTTTACTCATGGAACAGCACAGTTACCTTTTGTTCTCTGTTTGCTTTGTGTACAAATGTGCTTCAGGGGATCAGAGGAAACACATCTTGGCAAGAGAATATGTTCTGTGGTGTGCTTTCAGTAAATGCTTGCTTGCTTGTGCCAGGACAGACATGAACATCTGTCAGCTGATATAAGGTGTGTCGACTTTAACTGTTCTTCCCTGCAATTCTGGGAAGCGTTGGGGGTGGCTGTTTGCCGGCCCTACTTCCTGGATGATATGGCTAGGCTCAAGCTGCTGATAAAGCAGGATTCTCTGACTGGCCCAGACTGTGGAACAGCAAGTGCCCTCATTCAAATTGCAAAATGGAAAAGCACTGCTTAATTTGTTACTCCACTGTGTATATTCCCCTGTTGTATGTGCAACCTACTCTTAGTGTTTTGCCTTTGAGAAAGTAGATTGGTTTCCCAACTCAGTGTTAACAGTTTCCCACTCTGCGTTGCTGTAATCCTTTTGTGGTATGGGTTGGGTTGGACTTAGTTTATATAATTGTTAAGTTCAGCACACATTCCCCCCTCCCTTTATAAAATTGTATCCATGCAATACATTTATTTTTGGCTGTAGTAAAGTTGCTTCTGTAAACTCTTGCAACATCTTGCATGTAAAGAGTGTTTGTTTTTACTTTAAAGACTGTACATTGGGTACATTGCTTTCGTGTTTAAGGTCCTATTGTTGATTCTGAGAGCTGAGTGTTTTGCATGCTTGCCCAGTGATATCTGTTAGATGGCAAAGGGAAAGCCAATGAAATGTTTGCCTATTTTTGTATCTTACACAAATAGGCAGCATGCTCTAAAGCAATTCGGAATAGCCATGCTGTTTTTGAAAATTAAATAAAGCTGTGACCTTCCCTGACTGCCAAGCTTGCGTGTTTGTGACGTCTCTGGCTGCTGGCTCTGGCTGCACTCATTATGGTCTCTTTTTGTAACCCTTCATCATCAGCACTTCTTTTGTGCTAATAAGAAAACAGCAAGTAGCGCTCCTAGGTGACAGCGAAGGTCATAATTGGGGTGGGTGGGTGCCACCTTATTCTGATGGTCTTTCATTGGTGGCTCTTCTTTTGTCCAAAAAATTAAAGAGCTTGAAGGAAGGCGATAAGGTAGTGTTTCTGATACCTTTCTTCCACTTCGCAATCTGCTCAAGTTAACTCTTTTCTCTCCCAGTTATCTAGAAGTGGATTTGTTGCAAAGCAATTGCAAACCTAATTTGTTCTAAACTGATGTGAAAATATTTTCACTTTTGGCTGAACAGTAGTTATCAAAATGTTCCGTTTCAGAATCATAGGTGTAACAAATTGGGAGTAAGGAAGTTATTCCCAGGGAGAGAGAAGTCAGATACCTTTCTCTCCATCCTTCTCTCTGCATACTCCTAGATACTCCTGCAGTCAAAGCAGGATTCCAGTCTGCAGACTGCGTTCAACATATGGAGATTCTGCAGTGACTCCTGGCACCTGAGTGAAGCATGGGGCTGTGTGTGTGTGTGTGTGTGTGTGTGTGTGTGTGTAGAGACAACATGGACTGAAATATTTGCATGTGCTGCACTTGTACGATCAAATGCAAAGAAGTTTTGATAAAGTTGCAAGCTTCTCTTTTCCTTTTGGATGATAGCCAAAAAATATGCCAGAGAAAGATGGGTGGGGGGACTGTTCACTCCGTACCAATCTTGTGATGCCTCATCTGTCTGTGATGTTGAATATGGAAACAGTCCTAAAGTATACTTACACAGATACATATGCGTGTATGCTGGCTTTCGGTAAAACTGATTGCACTATGCCTTAATTCCTTTTCATGTTTGCATGTTTCCCCACTTTCTCTTTTCCAATGACAACAGCGTCGTCTATAACCTACTTGGCAGTGTGAGGAAAGGGGATTTACCTGTCTGTGTTGTGGGCTGCTTCCAAATGAAGCTTTTATTACGTGACTGCCCAGTTATTCATGGAATTTTATTGGAGTCAGATAGTGTCTGTAGTTTGTATCCCTCCTGTGTTTTCACACCACTTTTTCCTTCTCTTTTCCTTCTTACCAAAAGCATTGCTTAAGGAAGCAAAAGTGGAATTAGTGGCATAATGCCTTTTGGCTGATAGCACAAAAAGTTCCCCATCTGGAAGTATCTTCATTCCCTGTCTGCAAAGTGGCAGTTGTAGCATTTGTCATCTTGGTGAAATAGGTACCAAGGTAAAACATACAGAAACAATTATTTCTTCCTTGCATCGCTCCACCCACACTTCACTTTTCACTCCCATTCATTGGCTTTCCTACTTGACTGCCTATGGTGATTTGCCTGAATGATTTGCCTTGTCCTGAATCCCTTTTTTTAAAAAGGTATATATGAATTAATTTTAACACAAAAACTTTTTTGCCTTTTTACAAGTCTACCACATATAGAAAAAGGAGCCCTCCTTATCTTGACATCCCCAATGTTGATTTGAGACATGCTTAGACATTTTTGACAGTTTAATTGGGTTTGGATACCATTTATACATCATCTTGCACATGTTTTCTTTTAAATTATTACATAAAGTAAATTTTATATGTTTAGGCCTGAATTCCTGATTCCAGGCCTTTGTCCTGAATTCCCAATGCAATACTCTTTCTGTGATTTTCTTGTTTATATAGGATGGGTGTACAACTGAAATTATTCATTCAACATAGAACATGGTAAGTGAGGTGTACCCAGCACTTCTCAGGCCCATAGCACATGCCCTCGAAGTGGTCCAAGATGCCTCTTTTCTCGTAGCATGTTCCTTTGTTCAGGTTTCGAGACTTCTCAATTTTCCCTTTCTCACAGGTCTCAACACAATTCCATCTTGGATACCTCCATATTTTTTTTCTACAACTTATAACGTTCTCTCGCTCTTTTATGCTCTTGTGGATCTTTCTACAATGCCATTTATCAGTGACCCTTTTCTTTTTTGCTATCCTGTATCTGAATCTTCCCACCATGTAGCATTCTCCTTTCTCTACACTACACAAATTGTCTGCTGCATCTTTTACTTATCCATCTTTTTGACCTTCTATGTCTCCATTTACCTCTTTCCCTCCTTCTTCTGGGTTTTTTTTCCCCTTGCTTACTCTTTGCATCTGGCTGAAACACCACACAGTGCTTCCACTTTCTCAGCAGTTCTGACACTGAGAGAATCTTAGGCACAGGTGGGTCTTGTGACGTTACATGTTAGAGTAGGTTGTAAAACTAGTACCAAGTCCTCTGGACATATCTACAGCTATGAACATGGGGAACAGCGCAAACTTACTACGTAAGATTTCTTCCATCCATAATCATTTTTATCTAGCTGGGAACAGGCCCCTTTTCTTCTACTCCAGTAGTCTTCCACAGTCTGGTCGCTTCTATGACTGACTCTCTGAGGAAATTCCAAATGCATACCCTTTGTGGCCTTTTTCTGTGACTTTGTTGGGAGCATTTAGTGTAATTATGTCAGCAGGTACTCCATAGGCATAATGGAATGACATGGGATAGGCTCAAATTATAGCTCCCAGCAGTTCAGTGTTGCCTCAGCTTCCATAGCAGGACTTAACAGTATGAGTGTGTCACACAAGGAGAACAAAGTTTAATTTTTTACCCTGCTGGTGTGAGAAGGAAGCTGCTAGTTGGAGGAGATGGGAACTGTAGTTCAACGTGCCCAGAAAGCATCAGGTTGGGTGAAGGTTGTACTATATACTATTGATGTGGCAGGTCCTGCAGTGTGAATCTTTCTCACTAGGGTAGCACAAGAAACCACAGGAACTAAAATGCAACATCTGGAGGGCCACGCATTCCCCAGCCCTTCCCCAAGTAACCATATATCTGGTCCAGCAATAACCTATGTTCCTTTTGTGCTTCACAATTATTTCTTCTCAGAGACAGTTGGCAGTTCTAAACTTTGTAGATTTTTGTTTGGCTTCTAAGACACAAAGACACATACCAGCATCACTTACTCAAAGACAGAAGTACTTCCTCAAGACAGAACTTGGCATGCTGGTAGGCTAATTGCCAGAAACCTCCAGAAGCAAAGCTCATAATTTATGGAAGCAGCTGCCACAAGATGTGATGATGGCCATTAGTTTAAAAAAAGATTAAACAGTTTCAGCAAAGATTGTAAATCTGCCAGTAGATATTGGTCATGTTAGCTGGATGTAACCTCTGTGTTTAGAAGTAATGTGGCTTTTGAGTACTGGATGTGGAGAAGCAACAGTGAGAGATGGCTATTGCCCTTGTAGTTCTGCTTTGGCTTTTCATTGTTCACTGTAGGTAATAGGAACAAGATTTTGAACTAGACAGCAGAGACAGGGAACCTGTAGCCCTCTGGATGTTGGATTGTAAACCCTTTCAGCTCTCAATATTGTTGGTGATGGCTAGAGCTGATGGGATTTGCAGTCCAGTGATATTTGGAGGATCATAAATTGCCTCTGCCTGAGATACACCTTTGGTTTGTTCTGGTAAGGCTTGTCTTATGATCTTAGGGCTGATAATTACTGGATAAAAGCAGTATTTTTCCATGAGATGGGGAGAAAATGTCCATGTTATTTGGTTCTGAGTAATAAAACAGCATGGGTATTTTCTCCTCATTATTAATCAGAGATACCTATAATTTACAGCGAGAATAGATGAAATTTATGTCCCATTGGATCATAATTATATCACTTGACTTTAAAATCCAGGGCAAAATCCAACATGAGTCTTATGTAGACCTCTAAAAATGGGGAGGGGCGGACTTATTAGCCACAACTAACTTAAGTTCAAACTTAAATTCCCTTGAGTTTAATGGATCTATTCTAGTTTTACCCTCAGCTGTATGTCAGCCTGCTCTCCTTTTCCCATAAGAAGAGTTTTGGTGGGCTTGATAGAAGACTATGAATTTAGCTGAGATGTTGTTGTGTGCCCCTAAGTCATTTGTAGCTTATGGTGAGGGTTTGTCATTGCCTTCCTTGGAGGCTGAGAGAGTGTGAATTGCCCAAGATCACCCAGTGAGTATCCATGGCTTAGAGGAGTTCAAACTCTGGTTTCTCAGGGTCTTAGTCCAAGCCAAACCACTAGACCGGAGCTTTCCAAACTTTTCGTGTTGGTGACACACTTTTTGGACGTGCATCATTTTGCGACACAGTAATTCAGTAAGTAATTCAGGAAATGGAGGCAGCCCCTCCATCCAGGCCTGGCCCACCGCTGCCGCCCTCACTGGGCTCTTCCTCGGCCTGGGACAGTGGCAAGAGAGGCAGCCTCTCCACCTGGCCCTGGCCCGCTGCCGCCACCCTTGCTGTAGTCTTCCTCAAATGCGTTAAATTCTGATTACATTCTATACTACTTTTTCAAAATGCAGCATGTGTTATAATCAAAATAAAAGAAGGTTGTTTTTTTTTAAAAAAATAGAATTTAAAAATCTTTTTTATAGAATCTTATAGAATCTTGCAGGAACAGTGGTGGACTTCCACAGGTAGAATGATGGAATGCAAAGAAACCAAGAGTGAGATTGTTTGCTTCCTTCCTACTACAGCCAGTTGTGAGGTGCTAAAGCTATTTCTTGAAGGCTCGGAAGGCTTTCTGGCCAGTGTGAAGGGCTCCTAGTGTGTGTAGTGGGGAGGAGGTTCTGAGGTGACCATCAGCACAGTGCTGGACTTCAGTGTATTGACCCCGCATGGAAGTCCTGAGCAAGTCTGAGGGTGACTGCTTGATTCATTGAGATCTTGCTGTTTGGAAGGCTGAGGTAGTCAGGAGATGAGAAATCAGTGAAGAGTGAGTTAAAAAGTGAAGATTCTTTTGCAGCCCTGGAAAAACTGCTGTGGTTGTTCATTTTTCTTTTTCAAAGGGCCAGGTTTTTTATTACTACCTTTGCAGAGGCTGATCAGATCTTACAAACAGGGACATGGAAATCAGTTAAGAATTTCTCAGTTTCTGACGTTCTTCTGTTCTATTTTCATATCAGATTGCAGGATTTCTTTTCACTCCCACATGGAAATTTGTACATATTTGATGCATATTTTAAACTGTGCTTTTAGTACATGCTCCTTGCATTGCCTAAAGTATGTTTGGCTTCATTTTTTTTTCAGATGTCCACGTTTTTAATTGTCTGCATTTTAAAAAACATGTGCATGGCTTTGTGTGCATTTTCTGTCACATAATGCATCACTGAGAGAGCCAGCATAGTACAGTGGTTTGAACATTGTGTTATGACTCTGGATACCAGTTCAAATGCTCATTTGGCCATGGAAAACCACTGGGTAACCTTGGGCAGATCACACTCTCTCAGCCTCAGAGGAAGGTAAAGGCATCCCCTCTCTGAAGGTTAGCCTTAGAATGGTCATAAATCAGAAACTACTTGAAGGCACGCAGCAACAACAACAACAATGTATCACAAGCCGCACAGCTTCTCAGGCAAAATGTACGTATTTGCTGGCGTATAAGATGCAATCGTGTATAAGATGCACTCCATTTATACACCGGCAAATACTATTTGCCGGTGTATAAGGCACACTGGCGTATAAGACGCACCTCATTTTCAAACAGTATTTTTCAGGGGAAAAAAGTGAGTCTTGTATGCCAGCAAATACAGTATCTCATGTCCTTGTCAGTCTTGGGAGAAGCAAAATGGATGTTTTCATTTTGAGTCCAGTATATTTCTTCCCCAGTCCTACTTAAAAAGTTTTAGACAGCAGTATCAGATCTCAGGGCAACCAGACACCTGGATTTTCCTTACTTCATTGTAGTAAACACACTGTAGTTAAACAGTTTGCATCAGGGTGATTTTTTTTTTAAGTATAACGGTTGCCCAAACCCTAATTTCTCTTGGACTTGGGAGATTTCAGAGGAGACAGAAATATTTGTGCAAAACGAGGCAGAAGGACTTTCAAGTTTGTTCCTAGATTGCACTTTCCATCATATGCATATTATTGATTTGGGAGCTCTGGGAATGTGCCTTCTGTCAGTATTTGCAAAATGACACATTTTAAAGAGTATATATGCAGACAGATGCTGCTTTATCCGGAGTGATTTGTTATTATGTTAGAGATTAAGGACAGGTTTAACCTGGAATCTCCCAGTCGGATTAGGGTTTCGTTGGCATCTCTCATCACAGAGAAAGAAAAATACCTTGTCTCATCCGATGGTTGAGCTCTTGGGTTTAGTAAACAGCTGCTGTGACTGGCTGGAACTGTAAACATCTCTTACTGTTGCCTTTTGGTCCAAGAGTAGTTCCACACAAGTGCTCCTGTATTAATGTGTGCGGAGATGTCAAAAATTTCATAGGAGTTTGGGGCAACTGAAAATTTCTTAGATGTTTACTTTAAGGGCATTACTTATTAGAACTGAACTGTCAAGCTCCAGAACATAGTACAAGTGAAAATCTCACCTAAAATTCTTCTGGTGCTCAGTTCTCATATATTATGGATTGTGTCAGTGGGGACCCAACTATCATTCCTGGAAGTAGTATTTCAGTTGAGTAGGTATATGGTTTTTCCAAGACATTGAAAATGCATTGTTTTGTTGCTGAAGAATTTCAACTTTCCCCTCTTCTAACGGTCAAAATGTAATTATTTGTATTGTCCAAAATATTGTTGTGTGAACATCTTAGGCGCTTGTTGCACAGCACTCACGGTTTCCTTGTGTCCATGGTATTCCATGTCTGTTTTTAAAATCCTTCATTTCAATTATTTGATAAAATTGTGTTACTTTTCTGAACTGCTTGAGCATGGTCGTACTCATGTAACCATTATAAGTAGGAAATAGCAAGAAAACGATACCTTCCTAAACATTAACAGAGAGAAGGATCAAAGCTCGGAAGTATCAGTTGCTGTAGGCTGCATTTCAAACTTGGGCAACAGCAAACTACTTCTGAGTATCCCTTGTCTAAGAAAACCCTATGAAATTCATGGGGTTGGCATAAGTCTACAGATGCCTTGAATACACACACACACACACACACACACAGAGAGAGAGACCGCCTTCCATATAGTGAATACATCCCAAGTTTGATTTCCTGCCACAGTAGTGAAATAAATGGCCATTATGTAGGTGATTGGAAAGAAAGCTGCCTTGCCCCTTTCAGAGTAAACAATATGGACTTGATGGTCCAATGATAAAATATGGGTTTTTTGTTTGTTTTTTATTATTTTTTATTAAAAACCTTCCTCCTTACAAGCATCAGTTCATTAGACTTAATAATATTTACAATATATAAAATACTCTCTTGTATGGATAAATCAACATATCACTGTATAAGTTATTAAATCTATACATTCTGCAGTTCTTTCCATTTTTACATTTATTTCTTATACTGTTATTGTCGTAAGTTAGGATCTTCTTTACTGATATTTCAATATTCTTATTCTTATCTTACCATACTGTGTCTAATATCAACCTTTTTTATTTTGAAGTTCTTACTTTGATCCTATTCCATTTTCTATCTTCTCCTATTAACTTCCTACTTCCTCTTGATCGGCTAACCGAAGTTTTCTTTTCTGTTATCTCCTCCATTAACCCTATTTTTGTGACTTGCCAGAATATTGATCTCGATAAAAGATGTTTTTTTAATGTCCATCATCTTGTGAACCTTTCTTTTTTTAAAAAAAATTCTTTTTCAAATAAGTAACAGAAGCCAGCATTCTGCATTCTCTCTTTAAACCACACTACACCTTATGACACGTGCTTTACCTTGTTTGCTTGAATCATCTGGGAGTATTGCACTGCAAGCATCTATCGTACTTCCTCCCAGCTCAGTCTGAATGTATACTTTCCATTCAGTTTCCAGAAAGGTTGCTGAAATTACGTTTGAGAGACATGGTACAAAAATGCAAGCCTAATGACTGGTTCTTTGTGCACATATCTTACGAATGTTTGTAAGGATAAATGGTGATCTGAGATTAGCACACCTCTCAGTGAAACTCTGCTTCAGTTCATTGTTGAGTGTTTGATGGTGCTTGTTTTACATCTTCACTCTCCTGACTTTCTCATTAGAAGGTGTCTGTCCCTCCATTGTAAAGCGTGGAGACTGATGATATGGCTTCTAGACTCCATCATTTCTCTACGCTTTCCTCACCTGAACCTCCTACTTTCATGTATTTTTTTTCCTGCAATGAAGAATGATAGTCACTGAACCTGCACAACGGTGATGCGAATGCTCAGATTTGTTGGGGACAATTAAAATTCTCATGTCAAGTAGTTGACTGATTTCTGGTTCCTTTTGTCCTTAAAAAAACAAAAATCCCTTGTTGCAACATCTCCTGCTCCAGCAACTGGCTGCTTATCTGTTTCTGGGTACAATTCAAAATACTAGTTATGGCCTACAAAACCCTGTGTGGCTCAAATACAGATTATCTAAAGGACCTATGAGCCTGCCCATGTCTTAAGACCTTCTGGAGAGGCTCTTTTCATTGTCCCAACTCCCTCACAGATGTATCTTTTAAGAATGTAGGGCAGAGCCTTCTCAGTGGCTGCTCCCAGGCTATGGAACTCCCTGTCTAGAGAAGTTAGACTAGCAGCCTCCATGTCATCCTTTGACAGGTGAAGATCTTTGAGGGCTAACTGCTCAAGGGGAAGGGGCATTTCATGTGCTGTGCTATTTACATTTGTTCTTCTTTTTAATTTTTTTTTAAAAACTGCCTTTAATTTTAATGATAGTTTAATTTATTTTAAACTTGTATGATCTAATTTTTCATCTGTGTAGGTTTTAACTTTACAAGCTGCGTTGAGCCTCAGACTGGGTAAAGTGTGGGTTATAAATACAAGAAGAAGAAGAAGAAATCAGGGAGGCATGATCATATACAGCCTCTCACCAGATTATCCCAATAATGAGTTCCCTGTGCTGTCTAAAAATAAAAAAAAGTCACCGTACTTGCATCATTCTTCTGTTTGTTTACTGACAACTGGCATGCTATTCTTGAGCAACCCGATGGTTCTGTTCCTGAGGCATTTTCTTCCTCAGCATCCTCTCGTAGAAAAGAGAGTACATTTCTTATAGGAGGTCTTTGAAACACTCCTCCTGAAAGAAACAAAACAAAATTTTATTTCATTTTCTTTTCCTCTGACTCAGCCCTGTACTGTGTAGCAAGTCGCCTAGATGAAGCTTGATTCCCTCTTTATTTAGCAGGAGCTATTATGGGCTCTATATTGGTGACTAATCCTCCAGGTTATGACTTTCTAAGTCCTCTTGATTTTTGAAGGATGGTACAGCTTGTAGGTTACAACTGCGTCAGGGCAGCTGGAAAGAGATTTTCACATACTGGGTATATGCTGTGAAAAAGAATCAATCTCTGCCAAAAACTAAAGTCTGAATGCCTGGAGGTGTGTGCAAAAATATGCGGACTGTCACTTTGTGAAAAAGCACAGTATTTCAGTGAGAAAAAGCCAAATGATTTAAGGTTTTTTGTTTTTTTCTTGGTGGAGGGAGGAGATGTCAGGGAGTAGGGTCACCAGAGCAAAAACTAAAAAACTACCTTTAATGGTTGTTTAAAAGAGGGAATTCTGACAAACCACACCTGCTGAAATTCAAAAGCATTATATATACAGGAGCTGTCTCCAGTTTTCAGTCTGCCAGCCTTTTCGGAGAAGGAATATCGTTGGTTTATAAAATTATGACGACAGAGAATTTTTTTTAAAATCCGTGTCTCATAATATTAGAACTTAGGATACCAAATGAAACTGATTGATAGCAAATGGAGGATTGGTAAAAAGGGAGTAGTTCCTACCTCATATAAAACTCTAGTGATCTGGATGGAATCTAATGCGTTGCTGAAGACTGTCAGCTACTCACGAATGTTCCCTTTGTGGACAAGGTGCTTGAGCAGATGGTAGCTGGGCAACTCTGGTTTGTTCTTAGATGAGCATTCATTATCTGGATCCATTTCAGCATGGCTTTTGGCTTGATTTGGGCACAGTAATTACTTTGGTTATTCTAATCAAGGTTGCCACAGTGAAAACTGTTGAGGGCTTCTGCACCTTTAATGGTTATGTAGAAGAGGAATTTCAGCTAGTGTTGCTAGATAACAAGCAACCTGCTGAAATTCTCCTCTCCAGTTTTCACTCTGCCAGCTCTGGTCCTGATTAATAACCTGTGCTAGAATCAAAGAATCATAGAGCTGGAAGAGACCACAAGGCCATCAAGTCCAACTCCCTGCCATGCAGGAATACAGATTCAAAGCATTCCCAACAGATGGCCATCCAGTCTCTGTTCAAAGAAGGAGACTCCACCACATTCTCCTAGGCAGTGTATTCCACTGTCAAACCGCTCTCATCTTCAGGATGTTCTTCCTAATGTTTAGATAGAATCTCTCTTCCTGAAGTTTAAAATCCTTGCTCCCTGTCCCAGTCTCTGGATCAGCGGAAAACAAGCTTACTCCATCTCCCATATGACATCCCTTCAAATATTTAAACATACCTGTCACATCACCTCTTAACCTTCTCTTCTCCAGGCTAAACATAACATAGAAGAAGATAGAAGAAGGATGGGCCATCTGAAATTCTGCTGGATCTCTCAGTACCATCAACCACAGTTTCCTTGTAGATAGGCTTTTCAGCTGTAGATTGGATGGCATTATTTTTCGACTTACTGCTTCTGTTGGAATACAGGACAGAAGAGGAAGGGCATTATTAGACAATGGTGCTTGGAAGCTGTTGCTAAGCCTTGCTGCAGTTGTGCTGCAGGGACGTGCAAAGATCCATTTTATTTTTTCTTACCCCGTAACAGAGGTGGAAAAAGTGCAACCGGGGCCAAAAGGATTTTGTTTTGTTTTTTTAAAATTTGCTTCCTGGAGGCTTGGTGGCAATGTTGCCGTAGAGGGCTCAGCTGCTTTATGGCCAGGAGAATCCTTTTATCAAACAGGAAATGAACCAGAAGTTGACATTTTGGGCAGTGAGAACCGGGGGGGGGGGGAGTTCCAAGGTCCCCTAGGGGGTCAATGCAGGCTCCTTACCCCTGACAGTTTCCTACTCCTGCCCTATAACATCTGTTTGAAACTGCTGAGAGAAGTTATCTTGGGATTTGGGATAAGGTGTCATTAACAAAGTCTGAACGATAACGTAACTCTGAATTTCTCATTTACATCCGAATCAGGTGAGGCAGCGAAGGTGCTGAAATGATGTCTGGGATCAGTAATGGGCCAGACAAGGGCTAAAATTTTGTGTTTATTGGATTTATATCTTACTTTTCTCCTCCAGAATTGGGCTTAAGACAGCTAATAAATGGAGGCAGGCTTGAGGAGATGAAGTTCACCTAATCAGCTATATGGGGATACTTCTGGATTTAGCTTTGTTAATAGAGGTTGGCTTCTGTGGTGCAGAGAGTGCCTTTCATCACCCAAGACTGGTGCAACCAGGTGCAGACTCGTCTAGATAGAAGCAGCCAAGATTGACTATTGCTGTGTGCTATATGTGAGACTGACTACCTTTGGAAAGTACCTGGAAGGCTTAGTTAGTTCCTAAGATAGGATCTAGATTACTAACTGGGGCTCAAGGCTGGGAAAGTATTATTTCAGCATTTAAAGGTTTATCTGCTATTCTAGTTCTTGGGCATTGAAGACAGCTGTTTGCCAGGTCCAGCAGGAACCTTTATTAAATTCAACCTGGGTGCATCTCTCAACTGACAGGGCAGCAGGAAGGAAGGTCAGGGTCTCCTGTGGGTTTTCGGACCAAGAGGCTTGCTGATGTTTGCCTGGTCAAATTACTGTCAGCTAATTACTCCTGTTCTGGCTATCCATCAGGCTGTTGCTGGCCCTTTGCTTCACCTCTCCCCAGACTTACTAAGTGGCTTAGTAAATTATAGATCTCCACTAGGAGCCGTGGGATTACCCTCCCCCCTGTGTGGAAGTCTGCTTTCTTCTACAGGCTGGAATTACAAAGAGGCTGAGCTATACAGCTGCACTTCTTAGCTAGTGGTGTATATTGTACTTTAAACAAATATGTGGACATTTGTATAGATTTATTTCTGCCTTTAATAATCACACAGCGATGTAAGGAACATTAGGTACTGAAGTTGTACTCCCTGGATGATTATCTTGCTCTGCATCCCTGCTTGTGATCTCAGATTTCATTAGACGTCTGTATTTTATACATGTGCATTCTAGACAGTCAGAAAGAGTACAAACACACTTTTAAAAGATGAACAAAAATGATAATCTAAGTTTCTTAGGGCACCATATTCTGCACATCTTGTATTTTTATTCAGTTTGCATAAAATCTCTGACAAAGCTGGCCATCAGCTTGCTGGAAAAGGAAGGAAGGACTACAGTGTTTGCCTGCTACAATGTTTGTCTATCCATCAAGATTAATTTAGGGTGGTTTTGTGTATCCCACCAGTATTAGAGATACATTTGTCTGAAATACAGGAGAAAGCTTTCTTGATGGTCTCTCCCAATTTTATATAATTCTCCTCTATGGGATATTTTTCTGCTGTTCTCCTTAATGATTTTAAGCTTTTATGTACTTAATTGGTTGTCTTGATTTGTTTTTGTTTTTGAGGGTTTTTTGTTTAATTTAGTGTTTGTGTTTATTTTAAAAGTTCAATGGACTTCTTATATTTTAGTTTATTAGTTGCCTTGGGCATCCTGAAGAGTCTGGAGTAAATTCATTAAAATAAATAAAGACCATAGACTTGTGTTTATGTAACCAAATCAATTTGCAAGCTGTACAGCCTGTGGCGATCAATTGGTTTTGTTTGGAAAACAGAACAAGGTAATTGGAGTTGTGGGTTCTTTCACAGTAGGAGTAATTCTAGAGAGATGGCTCCTAGATCTACTAATCCAAAGACAACTGCTTTGTCTGGTCTACAACAATTTAATGGAACCACGACAACAAAAAAGTAGAGGCAACAGTGGAAAAATACCGGGAGGAGGTAGAAGTGGAAATCAGCATTATCTATTGCTATTGTTGCGTTCCTTCAAGTCAACTCTGATTTGTGGCTATCTTAATACAGGGGCTTCTCAGCAAGATTTATTCAGAGGAAGTTTGCCATTGCCTTCCTCTAAGGCTAAGAGAGTGTGACTTGCCCAAGTTTGAGTCATCCAAGGGATTTCTACTGTTGAGTGTGTATTTGAACCCTACGCTCCAGGAGTCCTAATTCAATACTCAAACCACTACATCATGTGGCTCCATACTTTTTCTGCCCCACATCCCATACAAGTCAGTGAACAAAGCCTCACTTGGAAGCCATTTAAGTTTAGACACACAGTAGGACGCTCAGCTCTACTTCTTGTTGTTATCATGAGCAAGGGCAATGCAGGTTAAGCATCAATGTCTGGTGGGTGCTGTAATGGGCTAGATGAGAGCCAGAAAACTAAAGCAGAATCCCAATAAGACAGTGGCTTTATGAACTGGTGATTCGTGGATCTGGATATTGGATAAGGTACCTGCCCTGGAGGGAGCCAGTGTGGCATAGTGGCTTGAGCATTGGACTACAACCTTGGAGACCAGGGTTTGATTCCCTGCTCAGCCTTGAAAACCCACTGGGTGACCCTGGGCATCTCACACACTTAGCACCAGAAAACTCCATGATAGGTTCTCCTTGGGGTTGCCATAAGTCAGAAATGACTTGAAAGCACACAACAATAACAGTAACAGCAACAATAACAGCAACCTGTCAACCTGTCCTGGATTGGGCTGTACTCTCCTGAAAGACTGTATGTTGGGGGTGCTCCTAGATCTGTTTCTTTAACTGATGGCCAAGCAAATTCCATGACTTGGAGTGCTTCAGCTTGGTCACACGTTGCAGCCTTACTTGAACAGGGATAACTTAGCCACAGTAATTCCTATGCTGGCAATTTCCTGGTTAAACTACTACAACATGCTGTACATGGAGCAGCCCTTAAAGATGGTTCAGAAGTTGCAGCTAGTATAAAATGCAGCTATTCCATTGTTGGCTGAAACATCGTACCAAAGCTTATAACTCCGTTCTAAAAGAATAGCACTAGCTGTCAGTATGCTTCTGGTTTGAATCCAGGCTGCTGTTACTGGTATTCAAGGCCCTAAATGGTTTGGGATCTCCATGCTTAAGGAGTACTCTCCCAATATACACCTGACTGAAGACTGAGATCTGCTGGAGGACTGTCCTTTGTTCCTGTGGGAGGATGTGGGAATGGGCTTTCTCTGCCGTTGGCCCTGTTTATGGCTTACTCTCCTCTTATGTGCCCAATTGGCACCAACATTCATATCATTCCACGGCAAGAAAAAAAAAACATAATGTAACACCTTTTTTATTGAATTGTTTTAAAAACAATTAAACTATCCTGTTAAAAGCATACTAATTTTAAAGAGTTTAAAAACATTTGAAACCTAACAGAGTAAAAGTACAAGATACATGTATATATACACACCATGCTAAAAGACCCTTCTGGAAAAAAAAGTTAAATGCCCAAAGCCAGCCAGCCTAGATAAAAAGGTCTTTCTTTGCCTGTCAGTGAAAGTAGAGCAGAAGAGAGGCTAGCCAAGGCTCTCTTGGGAGAGTATTTCCCAGTCTGGGAGCAGCCACGAAGAAGGCCCTCTTGTGTCCTCACCAGATGCTCCTGTGACAGGTATGGGACTGCGAGAAAGTCTTCCTAAATCCTTGGCAGACTTATGTAGGGAGATGTGTTCTTTCATATCATCTTGTATAGAGTGGTGTAGGTCATAACCAGCACTTAGAATTGTGCCCAGAAAGCAACCAGTAGTCAGTGAAGCTATTGCAATAAGGAAGTTTCATGTTCCTAGTAACCTTCAACCCACTTCTCTGGATCCAAGCCATAGTCTGGATTCAAAGGATGGTATATGCTCTTCTGGCGCAGTGTTCCTACTACTGGGACAGATGTCTAAAATACAGAACTCATATTACCTTGGAGTAGGATTTGTTTTTGTATTTGACCACTCCCCACCTAGGTTGCCCAGTCCCAGGGTAAGAATGGTCCTTGCCATTCAATTAAGCTCAGAATAGCTCTGTTGCCAAAGCCACTCTTACTGCAACAGCTCCAGGAGTTCATAGCGCTATGTATTTGTTTCCCAGGCATGTAAGAAGCATGTGGGTGAATGTTGTTGAACACTGAGAGGGAGGAAGCTGGTTTACTAGTAGCAGCTGATGTTCTGGAAGGAAATTACTCTTTCCTGTCAGGGGCAGCTGAAGAGGCAGCAGCAGAAAGAACCGTGGGACCCAAGAGGTTACTGTCTGGATGAAGCTCCTGGTGGACAAGTGCCTGGATAGGACCTACAAACTTCTGACCCCATCAGTGGAACCCACCAACTACTATTAGAGAGGTAGCAAAATGTGTATCTAATATGTGTAGGAACATAATTTGTTTGGCAGGAAAGGCCTGGCCTATATCATTCAGAGGAGTATGATATAAGGCGTGGGTGGACAAGTGTAGAAGGGGGGGTGCTGCATTGGGCCCCAAGGGAAGACCACATGTCCCATCACACTCTTGCCCACCAATCAATCAATCAATCAATCAATCAATCAATATCATTTTTAAAAAAATTTGCTCTCAGATTTCCCCAAATCCTTCTAGTGGGCATGAAGGCATTTTTATCATGTTTTTGGGCCGTTCCAGGTCATTTTAAACCCAGGAGAGGCCTTTTTAATGTCAGGAAGTGAATAAAAGTCATTTCCTGTTTCAAAAAAAAAACACCCTAAATTTGTCCGGGGGGGGCGAACTAGGGGCAAAAATACATCTTTTTATAAATTTTGCAAAATGTTTCTTTTTTGTTTACCCATGGGGGGCAGAGAGGGCCTCCAAATATGGTGGATATGCCCTCCATTTACGGACATTGGGGAGCACTTTTTAAAAAAACAAACATTCACCTTGGACCACAAAAACATGTGGCCCCCAAGCCACCCTGGTGTAAGAGATCTGTTTCAACCAGGGAGGTAGCAAATTTCTTCCCTACCAAGCGTGAATGAGATAGAGTTTCCTATCCCACATCAGATAATTCTCTGGGACCTGGGCTATGTACCTTACTGAGTACGCCTACGTGCTTAGTTCAGAGGCTTGCATTGTTTCCCTCCCACTGCAAGTCATCACAGCACTTATCTGGCTGCATGAGTACAGTTTAGAGCTGTTGTACTTTGTTATCTTATGCCACTACCTCACTATATAGATGAGCTGTTGGTCTGTTTAGAAGTGTGTGCATGTGCTTCTGGCATTATTATGAACCTTTTTTTTAAAGTTATTTGAAAGATATTTGTATGCATCTTGGATCTTACGCAGGAAGAATATTTGAGCTGTCTAAACAATAAATTCAGATTTATGAATTCAAACTGTAGTGATGTATGGAGGAAGAAGTAGAGTCAATATGGTGAGAAACCCTAAGGGCTTGCCCTTTCTCCACTGAATTCCAAATTCTTTTTACATTTTGCTGCTTTTGGGGATCTATTAGAATGGGCAAGCCTTTTTTCCCCCTTTCTGTTTTACTACTTCTAGAAAGGTTTCATTGAGATTTCTTTCATATCAGTTCTGGAGATGAGACTGAGACACATGACAGTCTCTTTGCACCTTTCTTCCAATTCAGAGGTGGCATTTCATATCAGGTTGACATGGATATGCATATATGCTCACTCTCACACACATTATATGAGATTTGTCATATTTGTTTACTCTCATGTTCACTTAGGCGGTTAGAACTTTGGCAACTTTAGGTATAGTTAACAACATCTTGGCATCTGGACCTGTTGTATTTTGGATAGGGCAGTGCACTCATTTTACTGATTCAGTGATACTACTGACTCAAGCAGTGATCCTAAGGATACAAATACTTTTTCTGCAATTCCTCTATATTGGGGATGAGGAACATGTGTCCCTGCAGATGCAGCTGGCTTGGTTCATAACCTGTTACTACTTCCAAATATTGTTGGACTGCAACTGGCAGTATTCATCAGCATTGACTATGCTGATTAGGGCTTATGAGAGCCGCAGTGCCAACAGCATCTGGAGGGACACATGTCCCTATCTTGCCATAGCACTTTGGTTTTGACCCCATTCTAATGCTGCTATGACATTTTTCCTTCCTTAAATTGCATATGTCTTAGGATGCTTTTAAACTGTGCATTTACATTTTCAGTTTGAATCATGACATCTTTCCCGACAGCCAGTTTTTTTTACAGTTCTCTTCAGCTTACGGTTTTTTTTAAAAAAAAACCCAGAAATGATCTAATATTAATAGCTCTTTGTTTCATTTTCCTGTTTTTTTGCAGTTTGGAATCACCCTGTGGCTTGTGACTTAAGAGTAATCCATTTTGTTTTTAGTGACTGCTACCATTGCAGCAAAGCTATACAAAGCTGATACCTTTCATTTCCCAATGCATCTCACAGGGCTTTTCCAGCCCAGACTCCTACTTTTATGACTTACTTTCATGATATAGTAGACATGGATTTTCCCCTTTGACAGTATCTGTGTGAAAGAAGTAATCATTTGTGTTACGCATGTGAACCTGTCAGTAAGGAAGCTGAGCAGAAAGGTTATTAGAATTGTCTATCCACACTGCTCCCTTTTTAGTTTATAGCAGGAGTGGGGAAAGTGTAGCATATGAACTCCACTTTGACAGCTTCCAGTACCGTCTGGCAGCCCTTCTAATTCCTCAGAAATAACCCACTCCCCTGAAATTTTTCCAAAATATTGGCGATAGAATAGAACTGGAGAGATGGCAAAGATCCTGGAACAAACAACTGAATTTTACTTTGAACAAGGATTAAAAGAAAATTATTACAAAATGTTATATTGATGGTATATAACACCTGACAAATTAGCCAACATTTATGAAAAAGGGGATTGAAACTGTGGGAAATGCAAGGCAAGCAAAGAAACTTTCTTTAATATGTGGTGGACATGCCATGCTGCTAAGAATTATTGGAATGAAAATGAATGTATGGGAAACTGGAAATGTTGATAAAGAAGTTTTGTTTTATTTTTTAATATGCTCTAATTAAAAATTAGTTACAAAAAGAATTTTTTTCCAAAACCAATTTACACTGATTTGGAGGAGATTTTTTTACCCCAAAATGGCCCCAAATTCACCATTGAATAAATTACTTTAGTATCCCAGAACCCCCTAACCTCTGAAGTGTCCATTTTCAGCTGAAAACTGCTTGAAAATGGTGAGTGGAAGTGATGTGACATCACTTCTGGTATACCGTGACATAGTGGTGGGGGATGGAAGAAGCAAAATTCCCCCGGGACTTATGAATCAAGTTGATGGCCTTTGATCATCTCATGAAGAAGCAGCACAGTGCTGTTTGAGGAAAAAAGAAAGGAAGGAAGGAAGGAAGGACCACAACAGAATCCCTAGCAATTTTGTCACCAACTCAGTAATTATAATAATGCTTGCTGATGATGCATACATCTCATATACCCAGAGAAAGCACCGATCAACTAGAGCAGTAACTGAAAGACCATGATAGCATCATGGCATCATAGGATGCAGTGTTCTTGGAGTTCTTCTAGATCAAGAGTAGAGAATGTATGGTCCTGCAAGTACAGCCAACTTAACCCATAAGCAACCACTACTGTACTTCCAAACGTTGTTGGACTGCAGCTTCTAGCATTCGTCACCATTGGCCATGCTGGTTATGGCTTATGAGAGTTGAAATCTGATCAGCATCTTAAAGGGCTTGTGTTCTGTATTGCTGCTGTGGATACCACTGTACTATTTTATTGTAACTTTTTGGTTTTTTTACCCAGTCCTAATGGAACTGTGACATTTCTTCACCACCAAAACTGCATATGCTTTATAATGCTTTGAAATTGTGTACTTCCATACACTGTGCACAAGTACTGCCAGCCAGGGCCTCCTTACCATTGGCAATGAGATGAGGCTTGTAGGTTAAGTTTGCAGGTGGACACATTCCCTGTGGAGAAGATTGAGCACTGTTGAGTACTATGCACCCAACATTGGTTGTTGCTGTTTGCCTTTGAGTAATTTCTGACTTATGGCAAGCTTACGGTGTACCTATCACAGAGTTTTCTGGGGGCTGAGAGTGTGTGGTGCGCACAAGGTCACCCAGTGGGTTTCCATGAGTGAATGAGGAATCGAATCCTGGCCTCCAGGGCTGTAGTTCAACATTCAAACCATTATACCACATTGGCTCTTTGCATCCAACATTACACACCATATATTTACGTTTTGCATTAATGGAGAATAAGCATTTTGCAAAGGAGAGACAATGACAATGTTAACAGAGTTACATTTCAAAAGTTAGTGAGTGAGTGAATAGTGAGTGAAAACAATGTTATAAATTAGGGGAGCAGATAATATTTCTAACTACTTTTAAAAGTTATCTTACTTACCTCAGAATAGTTAAGAATGTCTTTTAGAGACCTAGAATGGTTTAGTGGTTTGTGCACTGTACTGTGATTCTGGATGTCAGAGTCTGAATCTCTGGTCAGCCATGGAAACCCGCTGGATGACCTTGGGCAAGTCTCAGTCTCTCAGCCTCAAAGGAAGGCAAAGGCAAACCCCCTCTGAACAAATCTGTGGTTGCCTTAGAGTTGCTGTAAGTCAGAAATTAGTTAAAGGCACACAACATATTTTGAGGAGACTGTTTCAATTTTTATGTCAGTCCAAAAAAGTAATGAAAATTAAATAGGCGTAGGGCTTGGAGGTGCTGTTTTACAGTACTTCTGGTTCTTGCTGGAAGGGAAAACTCAGAGATCCCTATTCATCCCTTGACTGTTGGCCAGCAGAGTTCCTCAGGGCTCAGTTTCTTTTCTCCATGCAATTTAACATCTGAATGAAATTGCTGGGAGAGGTTGCTGACTCTGAACTGTGTCTGTCCTTCCCATTTATGTCCATAGATGCTCTTTTAGTGCTAAACCAATGTCTGTTGTGAATAATGGACTGGATAAGGGCAAATAAATTGAAGCTTAATCCAGGCAAGACATGGGAGCTCTTCAACGGTGAAAAGACAGGTCAGGGAATAGGGATTCAACGGGTGCTAGATGAGGTTATCCTCCCCCTGAAATCTCAGGTTCACAGCTTGGGTATACTTCCAGACTCAAATGTGAGACTAGGTGCCCAGATTTCAGCAGTGGCCAGGAACCCAGTTTTACACTAAAACTAGTATACCAGCTGTACCTATTCCCTGAGATGCCAGACCTGGCTACAGTGACACGTGCCTTGATTACATCCAGTTAACACATTTAATGTGGCACTGCTTTTAGAAACTGTTCAGAAACTTCAGCAGGTCCAAAATGATGTAACCAGACTGCTGATTGGGGCTGGTTACAGAAAACTGGTAACTCCTTTGTTGAAACAGCTTCACTGACTACCTGTCCATTTCTGGGCAGAATTCAAAGTGCTGGTTATGACCCTTTAAAGCCCTACACAGCTTGGGTCCAGATTATTTGAAAAACCACATTTCTCTATGTGAGCCTGCCTGAGTTTCAAGATCTTTTTCTCAGTGCCATCACCATCACAGACAGTTTTGGTGACTACTTTGAGGAGAGACTCTTCTCAGTGTCTACTTCCAAGTTGTACTATTCCTTCCCACGAAAGAGTTGTTTGGCCCTGCTGTCTGTTGTTTTTCTGCCAACAGGCAAAATGCCTTTTTATTCAGGCACTTTGGTTCTTAATTCATATAATGGTGTGTGCTATGCTTATATCTTTTTAATTATAGTTCAGATGTGTTTTAAACTGTTTTAACTTTGTGTTCTTGATAGAATTGTATGTTTTTTAGTGTATACTAATAGTTTTTTAACTGTACCTCGTTTTAATTGGTTGTAAGCCATCTTGGGTGCTGCACAACTTTGAAAGAAAGGAAAACATTATAATAAGTAACAATAAAGAAGCAGTTTTAGTTTTAGAAAGCGTATTTCTGAGGTTTAGTTGTAACAATGTGTGCGTGGCTGGTAAAGCACAAGAAAGGCCTAAAATGTCCTGTTCCTTGTCTGATAATGCTAATTCAGGAAAGCTCTCCTAGGTTTATTGGGATATGTTTTTACATTGGATGTTTTGCCTTCACACCATCAGGAAAATAACAGTACACCCTTCCTCTTCCAAGAATTTTGGAACCTGGTGGAGTACTGCTGGCTGAAGTTGTCAGCGTGTTCTGACTTGGTCATACAACTTCCCCATGCTTACCTGGCTATGCTTCTGAATCTCTTCTTGATTAAGCAAAGATGCCTTTTCCTACAAACCCATCCCTACTTTATTTTTTATTTATTTATTTATTTTGCAGTCATATGCTACAGCACCTTAGGAGTGGTTCTTTTCTTTTCTCCTGCTTTTTCCTCATTACTTTATGCCCTGTGCTGATGCTTGTTCCCTCTCTTTCTTCTCTTTGTGTGGGCAATTCTTGTTCTCAGCTTCTGTTGAGAGGCAAGATTCCATCACTGTAGGTGGCAACTCTGTACATAGGAACAATATTAGGTTTTATTTATGGTGCTCACAACATAGTTTGGGAGATCATCATTGCTTCTGTCATGGGAGGATGATTTGTTCGGAGAGAGGAGCTAATAGTGATGCTTCATGATGGGGAGAAGTGCAACAGACTATACTGATTTGGGACTGGGTGATTGTTAAATGAGTAATTCAGGAAAGGTGTTGTTGGTTCTCTTTCTATCCGGTATTTCTCAGCCCACCTTCCCCACTGAGGGTTCCTTTTTCCTGATAAGTCTCCTCTGATGCTTGTATTTAAGGATTTGCCTGTTGTGGGAGATGACTGAAATTAAAGTAGAAACTTCACTGGACTCTGCTTTCAGCTTCTGTTTGTTCTACTGCTGTGTGCCTTGGCTCTGAAAGTATAAGGAAAAATTTCATCTGTTTCAGTTGGCGGAATATTTGGTGTTCATCAACAGCAGTGGCTGTGCTCTCCATAGCTGTTTCCAGTGTATGGTACAAATTTCCCCTGAATTTTGTAGTTTGTGGGAAGTGGAGCCTTCCTTAAGGCTAACCTCATACTTGTGTGCTCATAGCTAGCACAGACTGGCTGTACTGACTGAGGGATTATTAAAGCTGTTGTCCAATAGAGTAATTTTTCCAGTCTGGCACTCTACGTTAATGCTGGTGGGAGTTGTACGTTTGTTACCTACTTTGCTGGAGTAATAATGCTGTGTCAGCAGGAATAACCTCTGAGACTTCTAAGAGCCCATTCCTTTTCTTTCACACCCCCAATTTCACCCATATTTGCCCTTTGCCCTGGTTTTATCAGTCTTCTGCCAACAGGGTAGTGTTATTGTACTGGCACAATTTCATCCAGCTGGCTTATCTTCTTGTTCGATTAGCAAAGGGTGCTTTTTGTTTTGTTTTGTTTTGTTTTTATTTTGTTCTGTTGGTA
This sequence comes from Cyclura pinguis, assembly GCA_030412105.1. NCBI lineage: Eukaryota > Metazoa > Chordata > Lepidosauria > Squamata > Iguanidae > Cyclura > Cyclura pinguis. The sequence goes on from CM059604.1 coordinate 95,151,594, forward strand.
TTGACCCTATCCTAGGCAGCAGAAAGGACTGTTCAATAAGGGATTTCCATTGTTAACGGATTTGTTTGCATTCATTTCCATGTTACTTGCCCTGTCATGCTGGCTGGGGTTTACAGGAGTTGTAGTCCAACAAGTGTGAGGCACACTAGGTTGGAAAAACCTGTCTTGAGGCATATTATCACTATTTTTATATACATATTCCACCTTTTCCCCCAGTCCTGGGACTCAAGGCAATTTATAAAAGTTAAAATAGATGCAGGTAGAAGTACACATTGTACAAATATTAAAATATAATTAGATTATTGATAGAATTAAAAGCAATTAAAAGTATACCCATTAAAAAGAAAAGTAACCAAAAGCCTCTTGGCAAAAATCTCTAATGTTTTCCCCTTTTGATTGTATCCTATATATTTGATTATCCATTCTGTTTATTGTTAATGAACTTGTAGAACTTTGTTTAAAATAAAATTTTATAAAAAAGGAAAAAAGAAAGGCAGCAAATACAGACAATACAGCATATTATTAAAGTTCCTTTCCCCAGTCAGCAATCAAAAGCCTCCAAAGCTTGCTAGAATTTTTTAAAAAAAGTCTTCACCTGCCTGCAGAAGGATAACAAAGGGGGGACAGTCTAGCTTCTCTAGGAAGGGAGTTCCACAACCTGGGAACATCCACTAAAAAGGCCCTGTGCAATATTCCCACCAGATATACCTGTGAGACCAGTGTAGAGAAAGCCTTGCTAAGACATGTCCTCCAAAGCTTTACTTGAGTTAGAAATACATAGTAGAATCTTCTGGTGACCTAGAATGGCTGTCAGAGATGTGAACTGTGTTTTCTTCACCTCAGTTCTGGTTCCATGGCTTTTGGATTCTGGGGCATTTTCCATATAGTAAAATGTCATAGAATAAGACATCCAACTTTCCAGAGGAGATAGTCATAAGTCTCTGACTCCAGATACTTTACAGTTTTTTCTTTCTCTGAAGAAAAGCACTATATGTTAGAATTTTTTAGCTTATCATCCTAATTTCTCCCCATGATAGTGTATTCCTCATTCACATATAATTATACACTATGATGACAAGGAAGTATGCCTGACCTTGCTTAGGTTACTCCGCAACAAATTACAATATATCAGGTTTATGAACAGCCTGTGAAAAGAAATAATTATTTTCTGGCCACCTAGAATGGGTTTTTTAATAAGGTTTTAGTTCATTTATTCGTTAGAGCATTATTAGGTACCCTTCAACCATGACACCACAAGCACCACAGAAATAACATTAAAGAACAGATGCAGTAAAATGCATAAGAAGAAAATACACTAAGCAGTAATAAATCTGACATGAAATAACACTTGATCTGAAAGATCTATGACAAAAAACAGTATTTCAGCTGGAGCAAAAGGAAAAAAGCCAGGCAAACCTCTCTGTGAAAGAAATTCTAATGCTGGGGTGCCACCGCTGAGAAGGCTCTGCTCCAGTTTTCACCTGCCTTACTTCAGATGGCTCATAGCTACAGAGTGCAGTCTCTGAGGATAGTCCCATAGTAGTTAGTACCTTCTGTACTATTTCCAGGGAAGTTGTGTGTTATATACTAGAGAGATAGAAGCACAGGTTTTATATTAGAGTGGCCAGAATGTGATCACAGTGCAGTTAAGACAGGACATGCATAGTATGCTGAAAGAAAAAGGGGACTCTGCTGTATTGAAATGAGTCACTTCCCTTTTCCATTTCATTAATATAGTGAAGAGAGAAGTGGGTGATGCCAGTCCCATGTCATGCTTTTCATTTCTTCAGTCCAGCTTGGTTTTCTCTCAGGCTGCCCTTTGGATAAATACTTGCATTATTTATTTCTGAACTGGCAGTGGTATGTCATGTGCTTTAGTAGCTTGCAATTATTCAGCCCCCCTGCCTCCTCCTACACACACAGTACTTCCTTCTTTTTGATAACTGTTGCATCATCTCTTGAGAATCTAGCTTGTCAAGCTTCAGATGTAAACGTGACAAGGCAGCAGCTTGCTTTTTATAAGTGTATTACCCCCATCTGTCCTTTCTACATTTTTCATTTGTTGTGCCTGGTACAATGCAAGCGAGTTTAAATGCCCAACATCCCAAAATAAACCACCAAGCTTGAGTGTCACCCACGGCCAAAATAGAAACTGGCATCTCTATGCTGGTGTTGGGAAGTCTCACTGGCCCAAAATAGTACCCATGAATCCAATGGCAGGACTCATCCTATCATCATGTTCTTCTGGGTTAGATGTCTTACTCTGTGCACTGTCCCAAAATCCATATGGAATTGGCTGTGTTTTATCAGTCCCAAGGGCTCACCTGTGTAGTATTCTGATTAATGCAGCTGCAGGAAACCTTGGGCCCTTTCATACTACACAATTATAGCATTGTATTTTAAGACAACCAGCTTGGTGTAATAGTTTGAGCATTGAACTATGACCCTGGATACCAGAATTCGATTTCCCCACTCACCCATGGAAACCCACTGGGTGACCTTAGGCATGTCACATATTCTCAGCTCCACAAAATCCCATGATAGAATTGCCTTAGGATTGCCATGAATCTACTTTAATTGCTATGAAATCTTGGGATTTGCAGTTTGAGGAGGGGTGCATACAATGGTTTGCCAGGGTTCCTCACCAAACTACAAGCCTCACCGTACTATAAACACCAGGAGTTCAAAGGATGCGGGCATGGCAGTTAAAGTAGAATTATAGCGCTATAACTGAATAAGGGGGCCCTGATGTTCTTACCCCCTCCTCATAGCATCAGATGTTGATGTATATGCTGCTTTTGTATATAGAAGTTCCATTAGTTTTTTTTGTATCCCATCCTTCCTTCAGTAAATCAGAGATCTTCTCCTTCCCCCACTTTATCCTTATAACTGCCCAACAGCTGTGTCAGGCTATGTCAGAGCATGACCCAAGGCCCAGTGAATTTCATGGCACAGTGGGGACTAGAACCTGGATCTCCCAGATGCTAGCCCTCCACACCACACTGGTCATCAACAAAGTTAGCCTTCTGCCTGAATGTGGACTGTCATCTTAGGGATTATGATTATCATGATATTTTGTGGTAGTGAATTACATTAAGTTAATTCGAAGTTGTGTGAATAAAACCATGCTTTTGCAATCATATCAGTGAATCTCAAGGAATGTCCCCACGTTCTAGTGTTATTAGACTGAGAAAGATTTCCTCGTACATTCTTATTCACACTGTGCATAATTTTACAAATTTCTACCATGTCTGTACCTCAGGGTTATAGGCTATACTGTTGTAGAATCATAGACCTAGAAGAGACCTCAAAGGCAATCTAAACCCTTGGAAATGTACATAGACTACTAAAGTGGTATAAATTATGCTTATATTAGTCTAATGTGTTAATCCACTTTGTAAAAGGTTTTAGCTTTGAAAAGAAAGATAAACCATATTTGCTGGCATATGAGATGCACTTTTTTCCCTAAAAATATCCTCTGAAAATGGGGTTCATCTTATACAGCAGCAAATACGGTAACGTTAAATACATAAGAAAGGGAGGGGGAGCAAAAGCAGTTCTTCCTGCCCTGGCAAAACAGAAAGGGAGGGGGTAGGGGAAGCCTGGTGTTGCTGTCCTTACCTTCGCCTCCTCTCCTGTGCATTTTGACTCTGCTGGTAGTTGTTGCAAAACAGGAAAGGAGGAAGTGGGGGAAATCTGGTGCAGTACTCTTTTCATTCCCCTCTTCTCCTCTGCATTTTAACTGGGCTGGGAGTTCTGGCAAAACAGAAACGGAGGAAGTGGGGGAAGCTTGGTGGAGCAGTCTTTTCATTCCCCGCTTCTCTTCTCTAGTTTGACTGGGCTGGGAGTTCTGGCAAAACAGGAGGGGTGGGAATGAAGGAAGATTGGTGCAGTACTCTTTTATTTCCCTCCTCTCTTCTGCACTTTGACTCTGCTGGGGGGTCTAGCAAAACAGGAAGGGAAGAAGTGGGGGAAGCCTGGTGCTGCAGTCTTCATTCCCCTCCTCTCTTCTGCATTTTGCCTCACCAGGAAACTAAAAAAAAAATTTTCTTGAAAAATACCCCTTGAAAAATGGGGTGTGTCTTATATGCTGGTGCGTCTAATACGCTGGCAAATACGGCAATTTTCAGAATAACTGTCAAAAAACACAAAAAATCTTGTGCCACCTTGAACAAGTAACAAGATTGATTTGGTACAATTTTTATCATGTAACTACTTTTTGTTAATTGTTACATTGCTGTATGCCTTCCAGTCATTTCCGACTTAACAGCAATCCTAAGGTGAACCTATCAGGGGGTTTTTTGACAAAAACTGTTCAGAGGAGTTTGCCTTTGCCTTCCTTTGACAATGAGTGTGACTTGCCCAAGGTCACCCAATGGGTTTCCATACCTGAGTAGGGCTTTGAATGCTGGTCTCCATAGTCATAGTCTAATGCTCAGACCACTACACCATGCCAGCTCAGGTTTTCTGTATTTTAGATTTAAGTACCCAGCAAAAAAGAGAAGTTTCTATTTTCATTGAAAGACTGATACGTTGATGACCATTTGTTGTTGTCGTTGTACGCCTTCAAGTCATTTCCGACTTCTGGTGACCCTAAAAGTGAGCCTATCATGGGGTTTTCTTGGCAGGATTTGTTCAGAGAGGGAGTTGCCTTTGCCTTCCTCTGAGGCTGAGGGAATGTGACTTGCCTAAGGTTACCCTGTACATTTTCACGGCCAAGCAGGAATTCAAACCCTGGTCTGCAGGGTCATAATCTAACACTCAGACTAGTACATCATGCTGGCTCCCTTTTGTTTGTTGTCAGTATAATGATGAATATGTGTAGTTTTTGCATTTGAATTCACACACACGCACACGCACGCACGCACACACACCTCCAGCCCAGGGGGTATAATATCTACCAACTGAGTTAGCATCACATGCATCAGGTCAAGGGGACTGCATTCCGTGAAAGCTTTCTGCTGTAATGTATTAGTGTTCCAAGTGCCACTAGACTTTTCCCTGTTTTTGCAGAATGAATAAATACACTGCAGAACTGCAATTGATTTTATGATATATAGGTTAATTTTTGCAAAATTTAGCTGTGAAGCTGGTGATGTTACAATAACTTGTTTGAGGAAGTGGCTGCAAGCTTTGGGTGTGTTTTCCTTGTTCTTTCCTATGCCTTGTTTCCTGTCCAAATTGCATGCCTTCTCCTCTGCTGTATACTAAGGGACTGGGAGGCCAAAAGCATCTTTGTCTTGTCAGTATGTTGTCATTCATAAAGTACATCATACAAGCAGCCCCCTGCCATTTGGTCAAACTCACAAATTGTCCTACATGGAAGACTAGTTATGAATGTTCTGATGTAAAATTTATTTTGACCTTTAGTTCCTTTTTCTACTCTAGATGAAAAAAGCTCCAATAGCTTAGCCTTTATATCTTCACTAGACTTTGAGTTTTGGGTGTCTAGTGGACAAGAGACAGGATAAAGGCTGATAGAATGAGATTACTTTTGCATATGTGTGTGTTGGTAACTTTTCATAAAAAATGGAGAAAACCCCGTAGTGGCGCATCTGCCAGTTTGTCTGACTGCTGTCCTTCGTGAAGATTTTTGAAACAACCCTAGGGGCCACATGTGACCTATGGGGTACACTGTGCCCACCTCATTCTAGAGGCCATATGTATTGTGTCCCTTCCTTTTAACAAACCTTTTCTTCAGCAGGTCCTGAACTATGGCAGTGTGGATCCAAGCTCAACAGCTGCAGGGAGATGCCCTGCGACAGATGCAAGCACTGTACGGCCAGCACTTTCCAATTGAGGTCCGCCATTACCTTTCACAGTGGATTGAGAGCCAGCCATGGTAGGTCAGCAAGAGGTCTGGATGTCCAGGACCAGCTCTTCAGTGGAGCAAGGGGTGGGGATGCATTATAGATCCTTTATGAATTATACATAATTGTGCGAGTAAATCACATGCTATCTTAGTAGATTTTGTGTGTAGCCTCCTCCCACACATGTGTTTATTGCACCTCCCCTTTGGACTAGTACCTTAGTCTGGAGTAGTAGCATTTTAACCCTTTGCTTCCTCTCCTTTTGTCCATATTAGGTTCCACGCATCTGCAGTCTGTTTTGTCCTGTAGAAATGAGGATGATCTTTTTGACAAAGTAAATTGCAGGTGCAACCCCATAGTCAGAACCACAATGGGGACAAAGTATTAAAATCCTTACCTTCCATACTAGAGTGTCTGTCTAGATTGAAGAGCCCATGTTATTGGACAATTTTTGGAAGAGAAAGAAACTTTCCTTCCAAGCCAGAATTACGCAGCTGAGGTAACATGTACTTTGGCCTTCATTCCCCATAACTCACAAGCTGCTTTCTTTTTTCAGGCAAAATAATTGCCTGCTTTGTGTACCTCCCAGGCGTTCGAAGGTGCTCAAGCCAGTTTTTTAACTGGTTGCTAATTCTCATGTCAGTCACTTTTTTCCCTTCAGGATCTTCTGGTGATCCTTTCCTGAGGCTGCTGTAGACTAGGTATCCACTTAGGGAATATGCAGTTGTTCTTTCAGAACAGTCTGCCATTTCCAGCTCTGTAAGGCCTCATGGAAGAGACTTTTAACTAATTCATTTTACATATATATATATTCTGCTTCATATGGGATCCTGCTTTATTGATCCCTCAGGTTATATGTCTTGGGTTAACTAGGAATAACAGGGCAGACTCCTTTGTTCAGTTGGAATGAATGACAAACTATTTCAAGCTTGCCAGCTAGCATTTTCTGGAAAGAGGAGCCAAATATAGAGGCTCTGTGCACTAGCGTGCAGTTCTTTCACAGCAGCACCATTTCTGCACCCTGCCTTCTTGCATGGTCCTCTGGTGGCAATCCCAGCAGTTGCTCTGCCGGGAAGGGAGCACGATGGGAGTGCTCCCCTCTGCATTGGACCAGCTCCCTGGGAAGAGAGTACAGTAGACACGCCTGTTCCTTCTGCAGTACAGCAGGGTACTTTCCAGGCTGAAGTGCCGCCATTGCGCTTCCTGCCCTTCTGCAGGACAAGTAAGTGGGAGATGGTAGTGCAATCGCAGGTCATTGACAGAGAAAACCCATCAGTGATTTAATCCATGATCATGCCGCCTGGGGACAAGAGAGGAGTGAGACCATGAGGATGTCATGCAGAAGTGTCGGTGTGGTCACACTCCTCTTCCGTCCCCGTGACAGGATAGGAGGCTACTGAGGAAAGGGCCTAAGTTAGAATTTCCCATCAAGCTAGATTTACTGTTTGGTATGAACGAAGCCACTGCCTGTTATCCAGTTTTGGTTTCTTCGTCCACTCACATTGTGAAAAGATGGAATATTATTTGAGTAGTAGGACTACCTTAAAAGGCACTTGTCATGTATTTTCAAACTGTTTTCTCTCCACGATTGAACTTTTAGAAAACATTTCTGCAACTCATTAGAAGTGAATTGTGCTTTTTAAAAATAATTATAAGAAGACCAGTGTTTTTAAATGAATAAAAGTATATGGAGCATTTTTTAACATGTTTTTGAAAAAAAGCAGACCACCTAGTGACTATGCAAGGATGGACAAGAACGATGGCTAAACTAGTATTCAGTTTGTTTATGTGCACATCTACCACACTGTGAAGGTGGCAAGTTAATGAGAAAAATCTCTTGTCCTATCTTAGTATTATGTCTTTATGCGTATTGAATTGTGTGGCAAATGAGTGAACTTCTACATGATTTGAATGCCTGTTTATGCCTGTTTATGAGTGGATGTAAGAAATAAGGACATGGCAGTTCCTTCATATTTACAAACAGTGGACAGGGACAGGAACTTGTTTTATGATACTGGATAGTTTCTGCCTCTTCTTGTTGCAAAGTCTGCTGCTTCTGACTCTCATTTTGAGTTAGGGCCTATGGGCAGAAGCAGGGGTTGCCCTGTGGGACTAACGCATGCAGTCCTGATCTGTCTCTGTTCCAACAGGGACTCCATTGACCTGGACAATCCCCAAGAGGGTGCCAAAGCCACACAGTTGCTGGAGGGACTGATCCAGGAACTGCAGAAGAAGGCAGACCATCAAGTGGGTGAAGATGGCTTTCTTTTGAAGATCAAACTAGGTCACTATGCTACCCAGCTGCAGGTGGGTTCCAGTTTCTGGGGATATGTTAATTTGGAAAACAGTTGAGAAGTGTTGCATTCAGTATTCCTAATGGGTGAATGAGCTGTGGGGCCACTGGCTGCTCCTTCCTATTTTTTCCACCCTGAAATCTCAGGGAGCTTCTTCTCTCTCTATAGAACACGTATGAACACTGCCCTCTGGAGCTGGTGCGCTGCATTCGGCACATTCTTTATCACGAGCAGCGTTTGGTGCGAGAGGCCACAGATGTGAGTAAAATGTTGGTTGTGTTTATAGGTTTATGTGGGTGTGACAAGGCTCGTTACTTGTCCATGCACTTGGCAGTTGTGATGTCATGGACTATTTATGAAAAATGTTGTTTCATGTATTAGATACTATGGTGGTAAGGAGCTGGTGGGAGGGGGTGAGAGAATGGAATGCTGGAAGTGAGCAGTGATTGGTGCAATGTCTGAGGTATTTGAATAAGGTTCATGAATGACAGGCAGTTAATGAGAGTTGGTATAGTTAGAGAATTGTGGTGTGGTGAAGTGAATGAATGACTGAGGATTAGAGCTGACAGAGACGGTTAGGTGTAGGAATTAATGAGTGGTGTTTAAGGGTCTGAGTTAGCAAGGTCAGGAGTAAGAGGGAGAGTGTGAGATGTGTTTTAAATGCACTAAGCAATTAATCTGCATCGTTATGTTCAGCTTCTGTTAGTAAAGCATTGTTTCCTCCAAGAATGCTGTATACTCTAAAGCTATGATTCAGACACAGTTTCTGTGATAGCAGCAATGGATAAAGAGGAGTGGTGTGTGGTGGTGGCCTAAGTTGCACAGTAACTCACACAGGTACCTTCAGAACATCTAGGAGATCCCTACAGTTGGTAGCAGAAGGTCAGGAGGAGGCTCTCACATAAGTGGCAAAGTGGGGGCAAGGGAACACCCTCACTCTTGGTGATTGCAGTGAAGTTTGCGGTAGTCCTCGTGTTTGGTGGCAGTGGAGGTTTAGGCAGAACCTCATACCTGGTGGAAAACGAGAGGAATAAGAGGGCAAAAGCCTCAAAGCAGTGATCTCCACTCTTTCTGTCCCTCTTGCTGCCACCTGTACAGAGCCCCTCCCCAGCTAGCAGTCTGGCTGATGCGCTGTCTCAGAAGCACCTACAGATCAACCAGACTTTCGAGGAGCTTCGCTTGGTCACTCAGGACACTGAGAGCCAGCTGAAGAAGCTTCAGCAGACACAGGAATATTTTATCATCCAGTACCAAGAGAGCCTTCGTCTACAAGGTATGTGTGTAGACAGAAGCAGGAGCAGTGTGTCACTTCCCAGTTTAGCATATGTGCTGACTTTGGCTTAGCCAAGATAAGGCTCATTGCTGAAAGGCAAGCGTAGCATCTCTGGTTAGGGCTTGGAAAAATTTTTGTCTGAAATGATGGAGAGTCCTTGCCAGTCACTATAGAGTGGATGGTGCTGAGTCAAATGATCTGAGAGAGGTATCACCTCTTACACTGGTAAGCTGATTTTTCAACAAGTCTGATAAGCAGTTGAGGAGACAAGAATATGAGGCTTCCTTTTCTGTCATGGGTTATGGACTGCCTGAGGAGACCCAGGAAGGTAATAGTCAATCAACCAATCAGTCAGTTTGTTTACAGTCATAGACCAAATAAAAGTATGTTAAAAAGTTATTATAAAACAATAATAATACACAATTACAGTTACAGCTAAAATCCATTCATTATGCATGCACACGTTAAGTACAAGTGCACTAAGTACATTGCATGAGTTTCCAAAGTCTAAATACAAAATTTAAGATTGGTAAGATTTCAAATGTAATACTTGTGCTTTAAATATCTCTTGAGTAACTAAAATTCCTAAATTGTATACGCCCCTGTAATATTTGTCCACAGGTAGTAATGACAGAGGCACAAAACTTAGCCACCTTCTTTGTAATTTGTATATCTGAATCTGCAAGCAGGAGAGAAAGGTAAAATCTTTCTGATCTCCCTGGAAATTTTTGTAGAATTGGAGCTATTAATATGGAACGAACACCTTGATAAAATAGACAATACAATAAAACATGATGAAGAGATTCTGTTGTTACATTTGAGCATGGGCAAGTGCACTTCTCATAGGGAGTCTTTTTGTATTTGCCTCCCAAAACAGCTGTTGGAAGCACATTAGAATGTGCTGCAGTAAAAACAGTTATAAATTTGGGAACTATGAATTTTTTGAGATAAGTAGAGCAATCAAATGATACCTCCATACTATCCAGAATTGGGATGCTTCTAATTAAATGCTGAAGCTTTTGCAATTTAATATCCTAAATACGCTGCCTCGTGGCTGGTTTGGCCCTTGTGAGTCCCATTTGTAATAAAACATTCTGGGGGGAAAAAGCCACATAACAGTAGTTTTTTGTTTATCACCTGTTTCCAAGAAGAATGATAGGTATCTACTATTGTCAGTGGGACCAACCCATATGGAATAAACATGAGTTTCAGCCAATAATTGCACATGGGGATCCAGGCCCGAGCTGCAATAGAAATTAAGCCTACTTCGAGTCATATGGCTGCATTAGAAACACAGCATGGGACTGTTAAGATACTTCTCAAGAATTTAGTCTGAATTACAAAGATATGATAGTTGTTGTAAGTACACAGTTGGGCAACATTTCATAAAACAGAAACAACGTTGCTTACAAGCACTTGAATTATAGCAGGGATATATTGCCCTCCCTTGGTACAGAAAAATATTCGCAGAGCTGTTATGCTCCTTCGTGTATACCTTATTACCAAGTCTTCAGTCTCAAGTTCCATGAGCTTGAAGAATGAAGCACTACTCCTAAGTATTTAAAACTAGAAACCTGCTCAACAGATGCACTATTTATTTGCCATTTATGTCTATTTTTTCTTAGAAAAAACTAGAATCTTTGATTTATTGTAGCTTATAGTTAAGGCTTCTTTATGGCAGTATATGGCTGGCTCCCTTAATGCTCTTCTTAGACGAATCACAATATATTAAAGCATAACAGCATCATCTGCATATAGAAGAATTGAAAGTGGGTGGTAAGCCAGTTGCAGAGAATGGAAGGATTTTCCCTTTAAAGATTTAACCAGCGAACTGAGGTGCAAATTAAATAATAAAGGGGCCAGGATATGACCCTGCTTAACACCCCTAGATATAGTAATTTCATTGGTAAGATGACCCGTGTTATTACATCTTATTCTAAGGCTTATTAATAGCTTTTTAGCCATAGATGTATCCTGTAATTTCCTCCATAGTTTATCCCCAGATAGTAGATCAAAGACAGATTTAAAGTCAATAAAACTGTGTATAATGCTCAACTTGATGGAGCAGGATATTTTTCAGCTGAATTTTTTAAAATGAGTCCTGTTGTTGAATGTCCAACTTGAAAACCTGCTTGTTCTTCTCCTAGTGTATTTTCTTGTTCTAACAAGTCCAATAATTTAGATTGAATGTCTAGCGTATAGTTTGCTGATTATATTCAGGAAGCTGATTGGTCTATAATCTGTGGAGTATGAGTGGTCACCCTTCTTATAAACTGGAATAGTCATTGCCGAGGCTCAGTCTTTTGGAAAAATAGTTGTCTGATCTGTCCATGTAAATAGCTGATCAATCCATGTAAACAGCTGCGCTATAACTGAGGTCCATCATTTTAAATTTCTTTTTAAAAGTTCTGAAGGAATGTTGTCATTCCCTGATGCCTTATCTAATTTTAAATGAGAGATTTAACTTTTGGACCTTGGCTTCTGTGACTGGTTGTCAATCAGGTAAATTGCTTCTGTCACATAGATTATCATAATTTGCAGTTTGGCTTGATGTAAAAATATTATGGAAAAAGGATTCCCAGGTAAATGCTGAGGTATAAGAATCTGCCCTTAAGTTGGGGTTGGGGGGATTCCCAGATACTGTTTTCCAAAATGTAGTGGAATCATGTGATTTAGAAGCCCAAATTAAGCGGTGCTGATTTTCAAATTGAACTTGTCTCTTTTTTCCTTTAATTAAAGTTTTGTATTTCTTCTTCATGAGAAACCAATCTTCTGGAATTAAAGGTAGGTTGCCCTCCCTAGGAAGGTAATATTTTCTTCTTCCCTCTCCCAGCCCAGCTTACTCAGCTTGCCCAGCTAAACCCCCAGGAGCGTATGACCCGTGAGCCTACTTTGCAGCAGAAGAAGGCTTCGTTGGAAGCTTGGCTACACCGGGAGGCACAGACGTTGCAGCAGTATCGTGTGGTGAGTACTGACATCCAAGTGGCGCACTGCAATCCCAACCAGACAAGCACTGCTTCTTCCTTCCTTCCTTTACTCCAGCTAGCTTGACACTGTACTCTTGATCATTAACCCCATATGCACTTTCTTCTTCCTCCTCCTCCTTAGGACTTGGCTGAAAAGCACCAGCAGACGCTGGCCCTGCTTCGCAAGCAGCAGACAATCATCCTGGATGATGAGCTTATCCAGTGGAAAAGGCGGCAACAGCTAGCAGGAAATGGTGGACCACCTGAGGGCCCTTTGGATGGTCTGCAGGCCTGGTAGGTTAGGGTGGGAAACGAGAAGGGTATGAAAATGAGAATGGAGGGTGGGGGTCTCCATACTGTCTGACTAATTCATTTAGTGAATGATAGTGAATGAAGGCATTCATTTTGGATATAGATAATAAGAATCAAGAACGCAGTTCCCTTGGGCATGTGCAGAGTTCCTTTATATTGAGTAGCAGTAGACTGGACTATATGTGCTCCTTAATAAACTGAATCAAAATTCCGTAAAATAATCCAGATTCTTCAATATAAGAAAAGCTGCATTATGGAAACCAGGCAAAGAAGACCCAGAAGCTGCATAAAGGGCTAAAGCTTTGTTCATTGGAGCTATAATTCAACCACTCTTCTAGTTCATCTGGCACACCTTTCAAGAACATTATTGAAGCCATAAGGAATGAAAACATATTTTAAAAAGGAAGGAAAGCTGAGATTCCTAATAATTTGTAGTAATTTATGCTTTACAGCTTTTCTGTACTTTAGCAGGATCAAACATGAACACAGTCCTGATCATAGCTCAGTTGCTTACTTCTGAGATTAACAAGAAGAGTTTACGGGTTACATTAGAGCAAGGATGGGCAAAGTGCAGCCTGCAGACCTCATGTCATCCCTGATCTCTACTTTTGCAGTCCTTAAAGCCCCTGAAATCTCAAAGTTTTTTTTCCCAAAGTCAGCATTATTTGAGACCTGCAGGGCGTTTTCACCCAAAAACCACAAGGCCCCCCTAACGTATTGAAAAACAGCCTGAGCCTCAAACGGAAAATCTGTTATAGCCTCCCTCCACCCCCCAAGCTCCTCAAAACTCCCCTATTTTCACTGGAGTCCTTCTCAGAACAGTGACAAGAAATAATGTGTTCTTCTTCGTGGTCTCTGTGCCTCACACAGTGGGAATCTTCGCGCATGCGCAGTAGCTTTTCAGAAGGTTCCAGAGCTGAGCAGCTTGGTGCAAACTCCTCCCCCATCTGGTACTGAGCATGCTCAGTCCCGCCAAGCTAACAGTCTCTCCACAGTTTCTTTTCGTCCATCAACCTGTTAGCAGCTCGGAAGGCTTCCTCACTGAGCAGTTCCTTGAATTCGTGGCCTTTTCTTCTTTTCGTTCGTTTTCTCATCTTTTACAACAAAAACTGTAAGAACTCTTCCCCCTTCTTATGTGGTCTTTGTTTAAGTTGTGTGTGTCTTGTGGCTGCAAGGTCTCCCTTTCAGACGCCCCCCCGAGTGTTTGTTCTGCCTTGGGGAGGGTCATAACGTTCGGGCCTGCTCTGTTTGTAAGGACTTCACCTCCCAGGCTCTTAAGAATAGAGCCTCTCGGTTGAAATCCTACTGTTGGGAGCAAGCCCTTCACATTAAAGAGCAGGCATCTTTGAATACCGCTCTTTCCACCGTGTCGGTATCGACACCCTCCACGATGTCCTCTACTTCGGCTCCGAAGTTATCGGTAACCTCTGGTCCCTTGGTATCGACAGCCTCGGTACTGGTACTGACTGCAACCTTGTCGACCTTACTGCCGATTTCTTTTCTACCAAAAATTCCGAAGCTCTCCAGGATGTCTACTGTACATCTGCCACTGCGGATGCCACTTCGAACTCACAACAGGCTCGCAAGGTCCCTTCCTTGGCTGAGCGTAAACGCGCCTTGTCGCACTATTCTTCTGTTTCCTCCAACAAGGAAAAGAAGAAAAAGAGGAAGGAGAAGCACCGCTCTCCTTCTCCCGCTACCCATCCGTCAGCTAATTGACCTTCCTCTCTCGGTCCCTTGTCGACGCCTCCTCCGACGCAACCTGCAACGTCTACTGTCGAGGAGGAGGATGTTGCCGCCCTTTCGCCGGTGCGGGATGCCGCCCAGCTCCCGGTGCTGTTGGTCCCAGCTACTGTGGCTCTCGCTTCCGACTTGGACTGTCGATCCTCGCCACAGGCCTCTTTGCCTGTGACCTCTGGCCAGTCTGGAGATGGCTGCTTACAAACTCCATTGCCCCTGACTCTCTCTCCTGGCCGTCCCAAGTTCGACTGTCCGCTCGCTTCGGATGCTCCTCAGGCTGTTTCCTGAGACCGTCCTTGACTCAGCATGGCCCGCTTTCTGGGATGTAGCAAAAGGGGTAGATCCTCATGTCATCGGGACTATCGCCATTGCACTGCTTATGAGCCTTTGTTGGTGAGAGTGGATTCGCCTTTTTCCTCAGCCTCCTATATCGCCAGGTATGGCCACGAACACCTCTGGAGAGAGCAGCCCGGCTCCTACCACTCATATCCGCCAGCTTACCATCACCGGTACCATCCCGATGTTCGTCATTGGTCTCCTTACCACCCTCAACTTTCACACTCTCCATTACGATCTCCTTCAGGGTCTCGTTAATGACGCTCCCCTCGGTACCGCTACTCCAGATCAGTTTACTACTGCTGTTCACCATCCTGGTCTCACCATTGGTCCCAAGACCCATCACCTCATCGTCAGGCCGTTACGCCTCCTCGGGTGACAGCGATGGTGTCACGGCTCCCGCCAGATACCCTGCATCTACTCTACCAACATCTCTGTCGGCCTGGTTGTCAACACAGTCTGTCATTGTACCGATCCCGACCATGCTACCCATTTCGTTGGCTTCGACCTCGGTACCAATTCGCATCCCAGGCTTGATACCAGCGCGAATTCCAGTCTCGCTGCCGGCCCTGGATGTTCTACCGGGCTCTGCTCCTGCTCCACCTGCTGTTCTTCCTGCGACGGGACCCACCCCACATCGTCATTGTGAATCGCCTAGCTCATCATCCCCTTCTTCTGCCTCTTATGATTCCGACGGTGATTCTGCAGATTCCACACCGCAATCTCATACCTCCCCGCCTTTAGTGTTTGGGGACCCGTCTCCTGATTCCGCTCCTGAGGACGTCAAGCAGTTCTCGGACATCTTGGTCTGGATGGCCACTGCCTTGGACCTCGACATCTCTGGACCTGCTCCTACTGTACAGGACCCGGTTTTCCACTATCTCGATACTTGCCACCCGTCAACGGCTCCAATTCCGTTTTTGCCCATCCTGCAAGAGGTCTTGAAGCACTCGTGGGCCCAGCCGGCGTCGCTTCAACCAATCCCTCACCGCCTGGAGCATCTCTGCTGTACCCAGAAGAAGGACGTCGATTTCCTATTCAATCATCCGACTCCAAATTCGATTGTTGTTGAGTCGTCCCAAACAGAAGGGGGCAAAAGGGCCCACACGATCCCACCTGATCGAGAGGGTCGCCGTTTGGATGTCTTCGGCTGTCGCTTTTACTCTGCTTCCTCGTTGATTACCAGGATCTCTAAAACTCAAGCTTGCCTGGCAGCCTATTGACACAATATCTGGGATAGGTTTTTTCCCCTCTTCTCCTACCTGCCGGACGATCACAGGGCCACTGCTGTTCAATATTTTAATGAGTCTGCGGCCCTTTCAAATCAGCAGATTTTGTCCTCCCAACACGATGTTGAGGGTGCGGCACGCGTGATGGTCGTTGCGACTGCTCTCCGCTGTTTCACTTGGCTCCAGTCCACTAGTTTAATGAAGGATAGCAGGAAACGCATCGAGGACCTGCCCTTTGACGGTCAAGGGCTGTTCCATGCCACTGCAGATGAGGCAATAGACCAACGTGTGAAAGCGTGTTTGACAGCTAAAAAGATGGGCCTTCATCCATCGACCCAGCCTAGAAGGCCACCGTCATCATGTTCCTCCTGGAGGCACCCTTCCTACTCTTACAGGTCATGCGCTCCTCGCTGCTCGTCTCTACAATTGTCCTTACCGGCCTCTTCTAGCTGTTCTTTTCAACGTTGTCAGCCGTCTCTAAGAAATCCTCGACTGCCAGATCTCGTTTTTGACTGCCCTTGCAGATCGCCACCTCTGCCCCTCTTCCATCTACCCAACCGCCTCTCCAGAACCACAGGACTAACCAGCCACCTCAACATCTGGCGCAACATCACTTCGGACTCTTCAGTTTTGACCGTAGTCCGTCTTGGTTACGCCATCGAGTTTCGAAGTACTCCTCCTCTCGGCGTCTTCTACTCCAGCCCTGCCAGTCCGGCCCTCCTCGAAGAGGTAGACACCCTCCTTCTCAAAGGGGCCATAGAGCAGCTTCTGCCCTCGGCCAAATCCGCAGGCTTCTTCTCCTGGTACTTCATAGTACCCAAATCGGATGGCACGCTCTGACCCACCCTAGATCTCAGGGGGGTGAACTCCTTCGTTTGCCCTCAGAAGTTCAAAATGGTCACCCTGTCCTCGATCCTACCTTTCCTGAGGCTCTGGGACTGGTTCACATCCATCGATCTACAAGATGCCTACTTCCACATTTCCATTCACCCCCAGCACAGGAGGTACCTCCGATTTGGTCGACAGCATGTGCTACCAATACAAGGTCTTCCCCTTCAGCTTGTCCACCGCCTCCCGGGTCTTCACAAAATACCTAGCCCCTGTGGTGTCTTACCTCCACATGAAGAACGTTCTGGTGTACCCCTATTTGGATGACTGGCTCCAGATGGCATCCTGCAAACAAAAGCTGTACGAGGACATCCGTATTGCCCTCTCCCTCCTTTCTGATCTCGGACTCAGGGTAAACCCCAAGAAGTCCCACCTGGAGCCCTCGCACGTCCTGGATTTCATCGGGGCTACCCTCGACTCCACTCACGCCAGGGCCTTCTTACCACTAAGGCGCACACGGACTCTGTGACAGGCTGCAGCCGCCATCCTACGCAATGTGTCCGTTTCCGCCCGCAACATTCAACAGCTTCTAGGCTACATGGCTGCAACGACCTATTCGTCCCACCTTCACGCTCATCCTCTCCAACACTGGTTTCTCCGATGTTTCAACCCTCTCCTTGATGATCAATGACATGTTCTCTGGGTGCCTCGTCTGGTACGGGACTCCCTTCATTGGTGGCTCTCCCCAAGCCATCTCTTGTCAGGGGTGTCATTTCTAGAGCCCCGTCCAACACTCACTATCATGACCGTTGCGTCTCTCCTGGGCTGGGGAGCTCACTGTCATGGTTGCGCAGTCCAAGGCCATTGGGCCGGCCTGGAGTTGCGTCTCCATATCAGCGCATTGGAGCTCTTGGCAATCTTCAAAACGCTTCAGGCTTTTCGGAACTTCGTTGTCAGACGGACTGTCCAGATCCTATCGGACAATACAACAGCTGTCTGTTACATGAACTGGCAGGGAGGCACCCACTCTTCCACTCTGATCCATCTGGCTCTACGCATCTGGGACTGGTGCATTCCGCTGTGTGTGCACCCCATCGCGGTCCAGCTCACGGGACAGGACAGTGTGACAGCAGACACGCTGAGCAGGGACACAGAGTGTCATCACGAATGGTCCCTGTCCGATGCCGCGTTTCGGCGGATAATGTCCCATTGGGGCGCTCCAACTGTTGATCTCTTTGCGACCTACCACAACAGGAAGTGACCTCACTATTGCTCAAGAGCTGGCCTGGGCCCCAGCTCTCTCGGCGATGCGCTCCAGTTTCCTTGGAACAGAGAGTTCCTTTATATCTTCCCACCGTTTCCTCTCCTGGGTCGAACGGTGGCAAAGATTGCGACAGGCAAGGCAGACGCCATCCTCATTGCCCCCTTCTGGCTGAGGCAACATTGGTTCAGCCCTCTCCTCGCCATGGCACGGGACCACACCATGAAGCTCCAGAACGCACCGGACCTCCTCTCTCTTTCGGTTGGTCAGGTACTGCACCCAGACCTCCCTTGTCTCCACCTGCATGCTTGGAGGATAACGTTCTAAACTCCCCCGCTATCCAAGCCGTCCTCATGGCCGTGAGGAAGGAATCTACTCATAGATCCTACGACTATAAATGGAAGAAGTTTGTGGCCTGTGTCATCTCCCGTGATGAGCCTGCTTCTCCAACCTCCCTGTCTACGGTGCTTCATTTCCTCTTGACGTTACGGGATCAGGGCCTCACTTTCTCTTCTCTGAAAGTTTATCTCTCTGCAATAGTGGCCTATCAGCCACGGGGTTCTCCCTCTTCTGCCCTTTTCCGGAACACTACAGTGAAGCAATTCCTCAAGGGCCTACAACGCCTTTATCCTCCTGTCACTCAACCGCTTCCTCCATGTCTCTGTCATTTGTCTTTTCTCAACTCATGCGCCATCCCTTTGAACCGATGGCTGCATCCGATGACCGCCTCCTAACTATGAAGACGGTGTTCTTGGTCGCTGTCACTTCAGCCAGGCAGGCAGGAGAACTAACTGTGTTGCATTATGGTGAGCCGTTCCTGGTGTTCCATCAGGACAAGGTGGTCCTGCGTCCCGACCTGTCTTTCCTTTCCAAAGTAGTCTCCGATTTCCACGTAAATCAAGACTTGATTCTGCCTGCTTTCTATCCGGACCCTGCATCATCCCTCAAGCGCTTTCTTCACTCGCTTGACGTGCGCCGTGCCCTCGCCTTTCACCTTCAGTGGACCTCCACCTTCCGTCAGATACCCCACTTTTTTGTGTGCTACGGTAGGCATCAGAAAGGTCATAGAGTCTCTTCTCAATGTTTTTCCAAATGGGTTGCCCAGACAATTCACCTTGCCTATGAACCTGCCAGGCAACCTCCCCCAGCTTTGTTTCGGGCCCATTCTACCAGGGCGATGGCCTCTTCAGCAGCCCTTCTCAGAGGAGTTGACCTACAGGAGCTTTGCTGTGTGGCTACATGGTCACGGCCTTTGACTTTCGTCTGCCACTACCGCCTTTACTGGAGAGCCCGGCATGACACCCGCTTCGGCCATGCGGTGCTGTCTTCTATCCTCTAGGACCTGACCCACCGTGCAGTGGTAAGCTTCTCAGTCTCCCATTGTGTGAGACACAGAGACCACGAAGAAGAAGAAGAGGTTGCTTACCTGTAACTGTGGTTCTTCGAGTGGTCATCTGTGCCCTCACACACACTCGCCCAGCCTCCCGTCTTTCAGGTCTTGCTTCGGTGGACTGACACATGTTTCATTCTGACACTAACTTAAAAGAGACTAGGACCAGAGACTAGGACAAGAAGCAATAGATTCAAGCTGCAGGAAAGGAGATTCCACCTGAACCTCAGGAAGAACTTCCTGACAGTCAGAGCTGTCCAGCAGTGGAATATGTTGCCTTGGAGTGTGGTGCAGTCTCCTTCTTTGGAGGTTTTTAAACAGAGGCTGGATGGCCATCTGTTGGGAGTGCTTTGATGTGTATTCCTGCATAGCAGAGGGTTGGACTGGATGGCCCCTGTGGTCTCTTCCAACTCCATGATTCTGTGATTCTAAAACATGGCTTTCCAACTCCATGATTCTGTGATTCTAAAACATGGCCTTTGGGACCTAATTCATTTATTCCAAAATGTTCATATACATGGTTTAAATGGTTTTAGCTTTTTAAATCTTTTTAAAACTTGTAAAATTTGAGATGGTTATTGTATATTTACATTTTAAATTGTTTTAAACAGTTCATATTTTATTTTAGTTGTGCAGCACCCTGAGAATCCATACTATAGGGTAGGATATAAATATTTTTGTGAATGAATACGTCCAGATGAGGCTGAGGTATGGAGAGGGAGGGAACACCCTTTTACTTTTTGAGTACATGGACACGGGGATCACAGTCTTGGAAAACTCTGGCAGAATGCTAGGATGTCTAGGTTCAAGTAGCAGTTGGCTGGGACCACTCTTCTCAGTTCCACTTTGCTGGTGGTGGTGATGCTGGTGGAGGACCTATATGCTCAAGTGTCCAAAGCATGGATGTGACTAGAATGACTTGGCAGCTATTTGGATCACTTGGGAAGTGATTTCTGGATTGGGTGCATCTCACTAATGGCTTCCTGCCTTCCTTCTCCCTCTTTAAACTGCTTCTTCTTTCTCAAGGTGTGAGAAACTGGCTGAGATCATCTGTCAGAACCGTCAGCAAGTGCGACGTGCTGAACACCTCTGTCAGCAGCTGCCTATCCCAGGGCCCATTGAGGAAATGCTGGCTGAGCTCAATGCCACTGTCACAGACATCATTTCTGCCCTGGTCACAAGGTAATTAGATTGCTGTGATGGAAGGAGATGTATTCGCAGAAAGAAGCGCAATTTTTTTTTTAGGGGGAAGTAATTTTGAGTGTGGTGGCATGAATGTTTTTTTTTATGCAACCCACCCATCTGTTATAGAACACTGAGAAAGATACATTCTGTGAAATTTAGGGAGTTGCCTCTTTTAGTATGGGCTTCTTTATTTGCAAAAATGTTGGCCAGAGTCCTGTAGGGGGTTTACATTTGCAAGCATCAGAACTGGGCAAGCCTCCGGTGAAGAGCTGCTGTTATGTTACTACAGCGAAGTAATTGATGTGCAGCAGTCCTGTTGTGCCTCAGGACACTAAGGAGTGCAGAGGCACGTCAGGAAACTCTTGAAAGTGTCCCATTACAAATTCTTTTAGTTGGCAAACAAGGTTTCTTAATGCCTTTGCTATGTAGCTAAGTATATATAAAGTTTATGTACACCATGATAGACAATTCTGTGTGTTATGCCTGAATACTCCAAAGACACCAGGTGCAATCTGATTGCAGAAGCTAAGCCGGGTCAGGCCTGGTTATTACTTGGAAGGGAGACTGCTAGGGAATACCAAAGGCTGTAGGCTATATTCCAAAGAAGGCAATGGCAAATCATCTCTGAGTATTTGTTGCCTAAGAGAACCCTGTGAAATTCGTTGGATCACCAAAAGTCAGCAGGCAATTTGAAGGGACATACCTTTCATTATGATGATATTCAGCTTTCCAAGCCAGAGCTTGGAAAAATTACATATTTTCCCAAAACGACCACTGTAGCAGCATGGCCAACAAATATATAAAAGTCAAAGTTAGTTTGTCTGTGTCGGGCAGAAACCTCATATGATTGGCTGCCTAAGAAGATTCTGTGGAATCATGGGGTTTGCAGTTTAGGGAGAGGCCTTTAGAATTCTCAGCCAGAGAGCTCTTGGGCCTCAGTCAACTGTGCCTGTCTTGAATAGGTCAAATGGAGATGAGGCCTAGCAGCAAGAAGGAGGACAGTATATTCCCTCAGGAACCGAACCTGTGTATGTTAATAACTCTGAATACAGATTGGATTGGGGAATATGGGGAAAAGTTCCAGGTACTGGACAAGACAGTTTGGGGAATTAGAGACACAGGATCTCAAATCTTTTTAACAAGTATTACCTATGCAAAAATAAAATCCTGGGCAACCGGGTATATACGCTATTATCAAATAAAAATACATCAGAAATAGCAGCTGGAGGTTCCCAAATCCAGAACTTTAAAAAGTTTCTTGTTTGGAATACAGCCCATTGAATTTGGAGTGGCCATACTGGCTATCAGATTCTGAAAGCTGTAGTCTAAGAAAGTAACTTTCTGCAGCTCTACTTTAGGTGGATGGCAAATCTTATTTCCCTGCATTACACTAAGGATCATTCTTCGTTCTTCCCACAACATGAATGTCAGCTTTTGTCAAAAGTATGATGGAGACTTTGTGCATACAGAATTAGAAGAACTAGTCATGTCAAAGATTGTATATGAGTATCTTGTCTCTGTCTATTAGTAATGGTTCCTTTATTGTACTTTCCTCTCCTTACAGCACTTTCATAATTGAAAAGCAGCCTCCTCAGGTGCTGAAAACCCAGACCAAGTTTGCAGCCACGGTGCGGCTGTTGGTTGGTGGAAAGTTGAACGTTCACATGAATCCCCCTCAAGTGAAGGCTACAATCATCAGTGAGCAGCAGGCCAAAGCCCTGTTGAAGAATGAGAGCACCCGCAAGTACGTATGACCCTCACAGACTACCCGTGTCAAAGAAACAGAGGGATTTGGCAAAGAAAGCAAAGAGGGGGACCCACAGTACTCTAAACCGTAAAGAGAAAAGAGGTGGAACTTCACATGGAAGCATGCATCTGAATTCTATTAAATAAGGGAAGCTAGTCATCACATCTGGAAAACAATGAACAGGAGTGATATAAAAATTAATGTTTTCCTGTTTTGTGCAGGAAGTTAAGGAGCTAAGATACGGGAAGGAGCTCGTATACAGGAGTTCTATCCTAGTCTTCAGTCTCCAGAACGTTTAAAGCTGCTTTATGTAACTGCTCCCTTGCTGCATGCTCCCTCATGCCAGGTAGACCCTTCATGCCTAGTACATTAGTACAGTCTGTTCTCTTCTGTACAGTACAGTACAGGCTGTACAGTGCAGAGGAGAAGTGATCACCAGGCTATAGCCTTTTTAATATTTAAGTTTTATGTATATTGTGTTTTTATTCATGTGATTGTAATAGTTAATGTAATTCTAGGTAAAAAACAGCAACAGCAAGCTTGTGTTTAAACAGTCTGCAAAAATTTGCATTCTCTACCAGGTGGAACCACATCACTACATATCCCCATAGTGAACAAAGACTGTACACAGGGAGATAATAAATTGCCCAGGCTGCAGTGTTTATATTTTCCAAACCATAGTTGTTTTCTTTTGGCAGTGAGAGCAGTGGTGATATCTTGAACAACTGCTGTGTGATGGAATATCACCAGGCGACTGGAACACTGAGTGCTCATTTCCGCAACATGGTGAGAGAAATGCCTACACTAACTCTTATCCCATCTTCCCAGTTTCATATCCCCCTATTGTTTTAAAAAAATTTAGCAATGTTCCTGTACTGGTTTTCAGAGAAAGCATAGACTTGTGTGGTGGTCAGTAATATCTCCTAAAGGCTAAGTTTTTGTTGGCTTATGGGAATGCTGAGGAAGATGCTTGCATCTTTCCATATCCCTCTACTGGTGCAATTCATAACGAAAATGTCAAAATGTAGGCTTTGAAGAATGCTTTGGACAGACCAAATCATGTTAAGTTTATTCCCCTCTTCAGGTCTGCCTCACTGGATATCTGCCTCACTGCATGTAATCCTTCCACCATTCCTCCATGCATCTTGCTTCTATACTCTTGACAGAATGTGTGTGCTTTTTTCCCCTGTGTCTGCCCCTCCCCTCCCACTCTTCCATAGTCCTTGAAGCGAATCAAGCGCTCAGATCGACGTGGTGCTGAGTCAGTGACTGAGGAGAAGTTCACCATCCTCTTTGAGTCTCAGTTCAGTGTTGGTGGCAATGAGCTGGTCTTCCAGGTGAAGACGTTGTCTTTGCCTGTAGTGGTGATCGTGCATGGCAGTCAAGACAACAATGCCACTGCCACAGTGCTGTGGGACAATGCTTTTGCAGAGCCGGGCCGTGTGCCCTTTGCTGTGCCTGACAAAGTGATGTGGTCACAACTGTGTGAGGCTCTGAACATGAAGTTCAAGTCTGAAGTCCAGAGCAGCCGAGGGCTCACCAAGGAGAATCTTCTCTTCCTGGCTCAGAAACTCTTCAACAGCAACAGCAACCACTTAGAAGACTACAACAACATGGCTGTCTCCTGGGCTCAGTTCAACAGGGTAAGATTCTGTGCCAGTAGAGAACTGGTTAACAACTAGAACTCCTTTTCCCAACCTGTTGCCCTTTCCAACCTAGGAAATTTCTTTTCCCAGCCTCTTTTGGCCGTCAGCTCCCATGACTCCTCATTGTTGTTCTTGGTTGCTCAGGCTAGTGGAACTGTTGTTCAAACATATGGAGAGCACCAGTTTGGGGAAGAGTAAAGAGACTAGAAAGTAGCCTGGCCTTTAAGACTTTCAGTCACCTCAGCTGTAGCTTGTCTCTTATTCCCTGTCTATATAATACTGCCCCTGGATCTAAGAAGCCTGAGATCTGCTGAGCCTTGGTTTCCCATGGCAACGTCTTGCAAATCTCACTTTCTCAGTTCCTAATCTGTAGAAGGAGGTAATAGTGGTTCTTACAAGGTGATGTGGGAAGGAAGGAATTGAGATTTTAACAATACTGTGCTATAGTAACAGCTTGTCTTCATCATGTAATAAAAAACAAAAAAGCTCCTCTTGACTGAGGGGTTGTTAACATGATGTTTGTGACACTAGCAAAACAGTTTTGAATATAAAAACAAATAACTTTGTATGCATTATCTCAGCAATTGTTATGAATAAGAGAAGTAGTGTTATTCTCACCCACACTCCGTTACTACAAACAGAAAGATTGGATCAGAAATATTTGTTTGCCTAATGTCTTCTAGCAAGCTTATAGACAAACTGAGATTTGAAGTCTGTGTTTCCAACTTCAGAAAGCATTCTTTTAATCACTATGCTGCGCCAACTCTCCAGCTGCTTTGATACTCATTGGTTTCAAGTTGGCCTCTTAAAAGTATGTTTGCAAGGAACTGGCTGTGTGAACAGTTGGTCTTCAAAAACACTCATCTGACATAGCACCAAAAATCTTGAAGTAGACTGAAACATAGTTGGCAGGATCAGCATTTGAGATCTTCCAGTACCACTTGCAGAGCCTTTCCAATGCACTGTTTCAGACCTAGATTGAAAATGTGACCCAACACATGGATGAAAACTGTATACATTTGCTGTAATTCCACAGACAAATTATTTAGTTCCTTGAAAAACTTCCTTTGTCAAATTGTTCAAATCTGCAGAGGCCATTCT
Organism: Cyclura pinguis; assembly: GCA_030412105.1. Classification (NCBI taxonomy): domain Eukaryota; kingdom Metazoa; phylum Chordata; class Lepidosauria; order Squamata; family Iguanidae; genus Cyclura; species Cyclura pinguis. The sequence goes on from CM059604.1 coordinate 95,176,712, forward strand.
TGCTGTTGGTTTCACCCACTTGTGGTTCAGAGCCAGATTGGCTTATAGGACGCATGTTGAATTTGTAATTAATGTGTTTGCCGATGAAATTTGACAGTTTATTAATCAGTGCTTTTTGTAAACCATCAGAGGACGTATAGATACATCCAGCTGTTTTTAAAAGACCACACAGAGTGAGACACAGGCAGAAATGTTGGGTTCTCTTTCTGTTTAACAGGAGAACCTTCCGGGGCGAAATTACACATTCTGGCAGTGGTTTGATGGAGTGATGGAAGTCCTGAAGAAGCACTTGAAGCCTCACTGGAATGACGGGTGAGATAACCTGGCTACCTCTGTACTCCCTGCTGCATCATCTGGGTTTCCCAGGCTGCACAACCTGCCTTAATTCTTTGCAGCCTAATCTCCTGTTTCCCCCTCTCTGCAGGGCTATTCTAGGTTTTGTCAACAAGCAGCAGGCCCATGATTTATTAATCAACAAACCAGATGGAACGTTCCTCCTGAGGTTCAGTGACTCTGAAATTGGTGGTATCACAATTGCCTGGAAGTTTGATAATAGTGAGTACCTTATTAGGCAGAAGAAACATTTCATTTTATCTTTAAATTTTCTGAGAGTGTTTAATCTAAACTTTCTAGGCAAAGGGAATGGGAAGGTTGGGTTGTTTTAGAATAAGCAGTGCACATTTTTCACTCAGTTGTTGTTGAGGTTCTGTATCTTGTTCCTGCAAGTGTTACTTCTGTTATAAGCATATTATATATTTTCTACATTTCTGTAATACTTTGTAAAGTGCTGCATGAAAGATTTTTCCTATCTTGTACAAAACTTATTTAAATTTTATCGTCTATTGAACTACGTTTTATTACATTATTCATTTTGGCTCTTTGGGGTCAAAGTATTTGATTAATAAATGCGTCTTGTTTCTCTTCCTTCCCTGTATATTCTCCTGAATGAGGCTAAATGTGACTGCAGCTTATATTTTGCTACAGCAGTGGCTCTCATAGTAGTTCTAATAGTTGTTAGTCCCGCACCTGTTTCTGCAGTTGCCTTGAATTTCTTTGCAAGTGTGTCTCTTTTCCCAGTTGCATGCAGACATGCTTGTTGTCTCTCACTGCTATGTTATGGTACTGTTGGATTTTACAGCTGACAGAATGTTCTGGAACCTGATGCCCTTTACCACCCGTGACTTCTCCATCCGATCTCTAGCAGACCGTCTTGGCGATCTCCCATATCTCCTTTTTGTGTATCCCGACAGGCCCAAGGAAGAGGTCTTCTCGAAATACTACATGCCAGTCCTTGGTAAGTTTGTATCACTAGGAAACTGATCTGATCTATCCAGCCATAGTCCATTCCAGAGGCTATATTTAAAGGGGAAAAAAAGAATGTCACAGTAATGTTTCTCATTCCCGTTGTTAAAAGCATATTGACACCTTTGTTAAATGCGTATTGACACCTATAGACCTTTGGTAGAGGGATCTAAGCGGTAGTTACATTCACCAGGAACTCCTGTTTTCCCTCTGGTAATCACATAATATTTGTGGTACTTTTTGTCAAAGCAACATTTTTTGTTCAGGATGTGTAATTGTGTTAAGGTTATTGCTAGTTTAACCCCATTTAAATGTTGATCTTTGGTATATTTCAGCTATATTATATTTGTTTTGATTTTTAAGCCAACTGGGGCCCTGTTTTTCGGGGGGGAAAGTGTCATACAAAATTTAATAATAGTAGCAGTAGAAATAGTAGTCGTGGTAATAATAATAGTAGTAGTAGTAGTAATAACAACAGCAACAACTGTCGTTCGAAATGGATTGGCAGAACATCTGAATGAAATTGCCGTAGACAGGACCACACAATAGCTTTGAACATGCTACATTGTCTGATGATACCTCACTGATTCCTAGATCTTTGGGTAGAATCTGAATTGTTAATGGTCAAAAAACTATCCCAACCAGTAATGCCTGGTAGACCGTGAAACTGAAATAACAAAGCCACACAAGATGTGTTATTAAAGGAAAATAACTGTGGTTCTAGTACTGGTAGGCACCCTGGAAGCAGTTCCAGTTGGACTGATAAAAGTTGGACTGATCTGAATCAAGTCACCGTAGATAGGATTATAATAGCACAGTTACAAAAAGGGACACTATTTGGAGTGTGACACATTGTCCAACGATACCTCACTGATTCTTGGATAGAACCTGAATCACTGAAGATCCAAAACTACTCCAGTCAGTAACACTTGGTAGACTGTGAATCCAAGCTAATAACAGCAACAACAGGCAGACAAACAGATCCTGTGCCACTGTGGGACCAGGACGGCAGCAGTTGCTGGTCATGCTTCTGCACGATGTCATCACCGGCCCGCTGCCATCTTGCCCCCAAGTGGCATGCGCACTGGCTATTTGCAAAATGGAAAAAATTCATTTTACACCTACTATTGTGTGCCGCTGCCGCCCTTCCCAACTGTGCAGAAGAGTGGAAGCACGCTGGCAATGCCTCCCTCCCCAGCACAGCAATAGTAAACGCCTCGCTGTGCTGAAGAAAGGAAGAGGCAGGGCCAGTGAGCTTCCATCCACAGCAACCCAGCAAGGTGCGGAGGGGAGCATTCCTGGTGCACTCCGGTCCCTGCCAGGGCTACAATGGAAAGACTTGCTGGAGCCCTGTCATGTGGAAATGGCCTAAAAGAAAACAGTTACAGTTCCTATAGTGATAGGTGCTCTATAAGCATTTCTAGTTGGACTGATGGAACATTTGAATGAAAGTACCAAAGATAGGATCACAGTAGAACAATCACAAAAAGCAGCACTTCTTGGAATGTGCCACATTACTCAACAATATCCGACTGATTCCTAGATTCTTGGATAGAATCCAAACAGTAGATGGTCCGAACGTCCAGTCAGTAACACCTGGTAAACTGTGAAATGGAGGATAGACAGAAGTATTAAGCCATAAGGGAAAATGCGTAGAGTAGATCAAAACTGACTCCCCAAATAGAAGTGGAAATGTCAAAGGCAAGGGAAAGGGAAGTGGTTATAGCAGCTAGACTTGAAATGCATAGATTCCGAGAAGTTGAAATTACAGGTGGAAATGATTTGTTGAGGGCTTTTCTTTGAGGCCAGTGGAATTCCGGGTGAGAACAAGTTGTTTTCTATTACCTGGTCAGAAATTGGAATGGAAAAAGGATTTTGTTTGATTTGACAGTCTCAGTGGAAGTAGCGCTTTAACTTCTCTTGAGACTTGTTACATGAAGAAAGTCATCTTGTCTTGAGAACACAGGCTTGGTGGTGGGGGTGATGGAGGTTATGGGTCAGTTCTATGAAGTAAAGTGTACACGGAATAGCAGGCACATTTTAAAATGCAAATGGCTAGAAATTAAAAATTGGTAAAAGAACGTCCAATAGGAGTAAAGATTATTGTTGTAGTGTGTCTTCAAGTCATATCTGACTTATGGTGGCCCTGAGGTCAATCTGTCACAGGATTTTCTTGGCAAGATTTATTCAGAGGCTGTAGCCCTTGCCTTCCTGTGAGGGTGAGAGAGTGTGACTTGCCCAGTGAGTTTCAATGGCAGACTAGGAATTCGAACTCTGATCTCCCAGTGTCCTAGCCCAGCATTCAAACCATTGCACCACACTAGCTCTTGGTGTAAAGATGATCAATCATTTTATTTGGTCTACAATTTACAGTTAACCAATACTACCCAGTATAGACTGAAACATGGTCATCTCTTAAAGTTTGTACTTCTCTGAATTTTGTTCAGAGGACAAATTTGTCAGCTCAAAAATGTACTTAAAAGTATAAGAAATTCATATCTTACGATAAAATATATATGGAAACGTTTTATTTGTAAGAAAGGCATTTCACAAAAAAACCCCTCTCTTTAGGTACAAATTTTCATGAAAATTATTAAATATACAGACTGAGGCAGAACAGACTTAAGAATGAAGAGATAGAAAAGAAATCAGGATTAGACTGATCTGCCCATCTATACTTGGATGACAGGTTAATGTGAGGTATAAGGAGGTCTCTTCCATGATCTAGAGCAGAGCTTTCCAAACTTTTCACATTGGTGACACACTTTTTAGATGTGCATCATTTTGCAACACAGTAATTCAGTTTTACTAGCAAACCGGAGATTAAACTAACCCCTTATAAGAGATACGCATACATAAATTGTAATAACAAAATGTATGGGGATGCAACATATCTCATGAAAACTCTTCATATATTTTTTAAAATATATGCTTTATAAATAATAACATACATTTCCAAGATTGTAGGCAACACACCTACACACTTCAGGCAATACACTAATGTGTTGCAGCACACCGTTTGGAAAACCCTGATCTAGAGGCTTTCCCCATTTCTGACACAGCAAGGACACAATTAGAGAAACAAGAAGCACCCAATGGTTTCTTGTGTTTGTTTATGTACCCCAGTGCAGAGGTTGTGGGCAAGGAGTCTACCCTACCCTGTGCAATAATTCAGTGCTCTCCCCTCCCTCCTTGTTTTGCAGCAAAAGCTGTGGATGGATATGTGAAGCCACAGATCAAGCAAGTTGTGCCAGAGTGAGTGTCGTAAAAGAAGAGGAAAATGATGGTGGTTGGGTTTTTGGTTTGGTAGAGTAGGGACTTTATACTTCCGGTGTGGAAGGGAACAGATGTCTTTTCAGACTTCAGCTGCATATTCTCCATAGCACCCTTTTCAGATTTCTATCTTCATTTAAGTCCTACTAGTTGCCCATTTCCAGCTCTGCTAGATGATGATGCATTCGCCATCAGGTTTCATGTTTTGCAAAACCTGAAGGCAGTTAAAGAAATTTGGGTCTTTATCATCTCCTCTCCATCCCTAGGATGGTTGAGGAGTTATAGCCTGAGTCCTAGAGCTGCTCCCTACCTTCTGTCACACTGTGCTTTGTCTCCTTTTGCTCCTCTGCTTCTGTTCTCCATTAAACCAATTCCAACTTGTGGTGAGAGAGATGAAGCTGGGTTGCTTTGCTCCATACAGAGCCAAAAGGGATCTTTGAAACAGATTATAGAAGGAGCACAGCAAAGCATGGAAACGTTACCTTTTTGAGACTATTATTCCCCTAATGAACAAGATTCAGGGAGCTAAAGTCCAAAAGTGCAACCTTTCTATGTGATGGAATGAAGAAACCAGATAATTTCACTAAACATGAATGGATCCATCAGTGAGATAAAACAGACTGCAATGGACCACCTGGTGTGACTAGTGTTAGGCTTTCCCACAGTGGGTGGCAAGAAGGAAGCAAGATCCATTGAAGAGATACAGTCTTTTTTTTTGTTAAATATTTGTCCAGCCTTTCCACCAAATGATGCGTGAAACAAATAATGCTGCTCTTGATGTTGAGGAAAAGCTGGATCTGACCAAGCTGGGTGGAAAACTGAGTAACTCCTTATGCAGAGGTGGTCCCCTTCTACTTTCCTCAGGTGCCCCCGTGGTATATCTTGAGAGATGGATCAACTGAAAAGAGACTCTGGAACTACTTGATTTCACTTTTGCTCCGTCTTTTGCAGGTTTGCCACCACATCTGGGGACTCTGCAGCTGGAGGGACTACCTATATGGAGCAAGCATCATCCCCAGCTGTTTGTCCTCAGTCCCACTACAACATGTATGCACAGAAGTAAGTAAGCTGTCACAGTGCTGTTGCAGTGGGCTAGACTGGGAGATGAGAGAGGCTTATGGTCTCTCAGTTTATCATTCTGCTGACTCCTGCTTACCTGCTGTTAAACCAGAAAAGGGCAAACACTTTATCTCCACTACATACTTCTCATCTTTTCTAGAATCAATTGTGCCACGGTTTGTTGGTGTGAATATTTATGATATACAGGGATAAGCCTCAATGTGCACAGTCCTCCCAGTAAGTCATGCTCCATCCAGTCCATAGAATCATAGAATGACAGAGTTGGAAGAGATCACAGAGGCATTGAGTCCAACCCACTGCCATGCAGGAACCCACATCAAAGTACTCCCAACAGATGGCCATCCAGTCTCTGCTTAAAAACCTCCAAAGAAGGAGACTTCTCCACACTCCGAGGCAGCATATTCCACTGCCAGACAGCTCTGACTGTCAGGAAGTTCTTCCTGAGGTTCAGGTGGAATCTCCTTTTCTCCAGCTTGAATCCATTGCTCCTTGTCCTAGTCTCTGAAGCAGCGGAAAACAAGCCCGCTCCCTTCTCAACATGACATCCCTTCAAATATTTAAACACGGCTGTCATGTCCCCTCTTAATCTCTTCTGCAGACTAAACATACCCAGCTCCCGAAGCCACTCCTCATAGGGCATGGCTTCCAGACCCTTCACCATATTGGTCGCCCTCTTCTAGACACACACTAGCTTGTCGGTATCCTTCTTGAACTGAGGTGCCCGGAACTGGACACAGTATTCCAAATGAGGTCTAGCCAATGCAGGATAGAGTGGTACCATTTGATCTAGACACCATACTCCTATTGGTGCAACCAAGCATCGTGTCGGCTTTCTTGGCTGCCACATCACACTGCTGACTCGTTCAGCTTGTGGTCCACCAAGACTCCTAGATCCCTTTCACATGTACTGTTATCCAGTCCACCAAACAGCTGCTTGAAGAGCAGCAAGAAGTCCAGCTGTCCTCACCATCACAGTTGAACTTCCCTAACAGTCTTCCAAGCCTCTGTTTGGTTGACCAGAGAGAGGCCCACTTTGCATGGGATGGATGGTGTGTTGTGGGAAGGGTCACACCCATGTGCCTCCACCCCATCACTGTTCCTGTTCCCTTCTGGTGAGAAGCAGACTTGCAGTTGAGGGGAAAGTATTTGGGAATCTAGGCTTCTATCACAGACAACATGGAAGGTCTCTGAAGGCTGCCCACACATGTCTCAAGCATGTCTGTTATTAACATTTTGTAGCTTCCCAACTGTGAACTACTGCTTTCTGTATGTGAACCAAGAACTTTTAGCTTTCTTGCCATCCGGTGTAGCTTGGATGAAGTTGCTTTGGAACAGAAAGAGAAAAACACTGCACATGGTGCAGAAATGTTTATAGTCCTCCAGTGCAGAACAGTTTGGGCTGTTTTTGAATCCTCCTCTAGTAAGGGTCTGGGAAGAGGAATTCTTTTTCCTACTGTTAGTCCCCCTGCTTTATGAAACATCCCTCTCCTTCCCTAGAATTACTGTTAGGCTGGCATTCATCAAGATGAGCCTTTTGACTTATCCTATTCTGTCCAGCTGCTTAGAGAGTAGCCAAACCACACTGTGAAAGATCCCTCCTTTCAGCCCTTCTGAAAGAAGCAATTTTTAAAAGGCATTTTGGATTCCCCAAACCCAGAAACCTTAAAGAAATCTTATCAACCTCTTTAAAATAAGAGAAGTAGTTTTACAGTCAGGTAGCCTTTTACATGGGAAAGCATTAAGTAGAAATTCCTTTTTTAAAATTACTAAGCCAAATCTCCCAGTTTTTTTTCAAATTAGGAGAAAGAGAAGAAACAAGGGAAGTTAACAATCATATGCAAAGAATTCCAAATAAAATCAAGAGAGGCCATATAAATTAGTGAATTACATGTCGCTTCCATGAATAGTGTCAGAGAGCATATATTGTTGCATCTATATTGTTTTTCTTCCACTGAGCTCAGATTGGTTTACACAACTCTCCTCTTCCCTACTTGATCCTCATTTTAAAAAAAGAGTCTGTGAGATAGATCAGGCTGAGAGACAGTTGCTGGTCCAGGGTTCACCTGGGATGTTTCATGACTTAGTGGAGCAGTGCACCTGGATCTCCCAGTCCAAATCTAGCCTTCTGACTGCTACATCATGCTGACTCTTATCTGTGGGGGCTTTATCTAAACAAGCCCAGGAACTGTAATTTTCAGAAGATGCTGAACATGGTTAGAGGGACACAGCTTCCTGGCTATCCCAAAATGCGTAGAAGATGGCAGAGAGGAGGAATATGTTTTCCTACAGGCCAACTGACCATCATACTCCTTTCTTTCTCTCAGCCCTGACTCTGTACTGGACCCAGAAGGAGACTTCGATTTGGACGACTCAATGGATGTGGCACGGCATGTGGAAGAATTGCTGAGGCGCCCCATGGACAGCCAGTGGATCTCGCATGCACAGTCTTGACCCTGCCCCCTTCTCTGAAGAGACCATACAGAGACTGTGAAACATGGGTGTGGGGAGGCCCTTGCCATGCAGGAGTGCAGCTGCTGTTGGAGATGCACTTCCTCACCCTATGGCAGGGGCAAGCTTGCCATGCTCTAGCTGATGGGAGGTGCTCGTGAGGCCATGGGTGCCATCCTTCCCCTTGCCCATGTACAAAAGGCAGTGGAGTGTTATTGCTTGGTTTTCCCATCTGCTCTGCTGAGAGACTTGCCTCCGGCCTTCTGCTTCAGCACACTGCCTCCTTCTGCCAAGCTACTGTTTGATTTGTGCCAGGAAACCATTCCCTCCGACCCTCCCAGAATGCAACACACTGCCATTCTTTGCCTAGCAGCCTTTTTGGTGTCTGGGAGTGGGGAGGACTGAGCTGTGGAAGAGAGTAGGCCTTATTTGAAGGATCGTATTTTGTAATCTTTCTGTGTATGAATTTTCTTCTCTCAATTGCACCTCGAAAAAACTGCGCGTGTGTGTTTGCGTGCGTATGACTGTGTGTGTGTATGGTGTGTGCGTCTGCGTTTGGCCTCTGTCTCCATTGTGCAGGCACGTGTATGACATCCTGTGCAAGAAGCGTTTGCTGTGTGGGAGCACTGCTTTAGCTTGTACCCAGACACTGAAGCCTGCCCCTGCCAGGTCCCCTTTGGCTTGGCAGAAGCCCTTGGAGCTATTTTGTGTGCCACTCTGCCCTTGGCTTCAACTCAGTCTTTTGTGTTGTCGCAAGATACTTGCTTACATCTTGGCTGCTCCATCTAATGCCCCTTGGCTTTTGGCATGTCAGATGTTTTGCTCCCAGGTATCAGTGTGTTCAGAAGTTTGTGGGGTGGGGGAATATTGTTTTCTTTAATGAATTGTGAAGTGCAGAGCTAATATTTGAAATAATGGTGTGTCTGCCTCACCCACCCACTTAGAACAGGGAGTGGGGGGCAGGTTCCAAAGTTTCATTACTGGGTTGAGAAAAGAAAGAGATGCCATTTTGTTGGGTGGGGGGGTTTCTAGATGGTTCAAGAAAATCTGCTATTTCTCTCTTTCTTCTCTCCTCCCTACAACTCCTGACCTCTCATTTGGCTGAAACAACTGGGAAGAATAACAACAAGCACTATTTTTATACCTAGTAGACAATAAAGCTCAGACTATTTTAACACGGTGTTAAAGATTTCTCACATATATGTCTGTGGGTCAGGTGATCTCTGTTTTTTTTTTTCTTAATGAAGGGATCCAGTCACCAATTCAACCCCCACCATGTTTTTACTGAGACCCTCAAAGAAGTATCCAGTTAGTCACATCTATCCTGCCTTTCCTCCGCTGACTGACCTGTTCACTTTTAAAACATGGACTTTCCCACAGGTTTGGGATATGGGGACGTTGTCAGTTCTCAGATTGTCAGTTCTCAGATGCTTAGAGTGCCCCCCATTACCTGGAATGGGCAAATGACAGAGCCATGGGCAGTTGCTTGGAGTTGATGCACAAGGTAGTGGAAGCTGAGCGTTAAAGTCTGAGGGAGCTCAGGGACAGGCTGAAAGCTATTGTGCTCTAAAGCTGTGGCACACTTCTCTTTGTGCCGCAGATATTCCTGCAGTTCTGTGTGGTCTCATGGCCTCACCTAAGCATTAGAGACTTGAAATTTGCCTTGTACAAGAAATTAATCCTTTTCTCACCAGTACCCCACACAAGCCTTTATGTAGAAAAACAGTGTCCGGATTATGCTAGATTTTCCTCCTCTTCTCCCCCTGAAAAACATTTTACAGAAACTTTGGCAGAACTGTTAGTGCAAAGATTGTCCTGTGCCTAATCAAAAGTTGGAGTCATTGGATGGACGTGTCTGGGTGAAACATTCGCAACAGAGGGTTGTGCCTGTTCTTGCCCCTCAGTGTCACCAAAGGACATTAATTCCTGACTATTTTCTCTCCCCAGCACATGGAACACCCTCTCCTCACCTCCTCAGGTTTGCTTACTGAGCTAGAGGAGCACAAATTAGATGCACTTTGCACCTGAAAACAACGTGTTGAAAGCTACACAGGCAGATATATGTCTCTAGGGCAAACACAGTGTATTCGCTCATAGGTCATGCTGTGAAGGCTAGCTGGCATTGAATTGATTTCATGCTGTTTATTGACTTGAAATGTTAACAAATACTTCTCAGAGGAGCATGCCAGACACGATTTCTTTCCCCAGGAACAACTGAATTATGTTGTTTTACAGGGTTTGTTCCTTCTAGTGAAATCACCAGCAAAAACATCCACATGGACATTGTTGTAGGAAAATATAATTCCTAACCCTATCTTAATAGTGGCTGATCTGGCTTATAGGTCATTTGGTGTGAGGTTAGTGGCTACACTGCAGTCACAGATGCCTTTTGGATGATGCCTGTGATGCCAGTAGGAGATGTCACAAGTTAGTCCTCCTGCCTTCCTGCAGTGAATACTTGACAAAAAAATCAGTAGGTTTAGAAACTTATTTTTTCTTTGCCATTTTCTCCCAGTGCTGTGTGCTTTCCTTGTCCGGTCATACACATGCCTCCTCCAACATTCTTTTTAAAAAGCTCCTGCCTGTCAGTGGAAGATTATCATTAGCTTCAAGGCTAGCCCTGCCCTGCTTTTGTTGTTTGGAGATAGTGACATTGCTGCAGATAACAATAGAACAGAAACTTTGGGGTTAGACTCCAGAAAAAAGAGCCTTTGAGAAGGACTCAGATCGCACTGTTACGGAGTAGCAAAATGAGGCCAAGTTACATCCCTGAAAGGTTTCCTGCACTTGTTCACACTTATTTGTACATTTCTACTCCTCAACTGCTGGAGGCTCTTCCCAATTTTTGGCATCCATGTACATGCAGGCACACACATGTGTATACACATATACACAATCACATTCATCCACCCCTATTTCCTATAGCCCTTAGCATTCCTTCCTGTTCCTTGCCACCATGTTACTTCCCATCAGTCCCCTTGAGCTCCCAAAACCTCTACACCTCTTTTATTATGCCTGTCATACCTCTCCCATCACAGATTTTTAAAATTGTTGCCTTTTGTGCTTCAAGATTAATTTTTTTTAGGCTGGACTCAGAGAGTAATTTGTGCAGGAGGAAGGAAGACCATTGAAAGTGTTATGATAAGAGGCATCTCTGGTGTGTAAACTTAATACATCTTGGTCTTGCTGTACATCTCTAGTTAGCTTTCAAAACTATATAATAAACCTTTGCCAGGTTGACTGGTAGAATGGCTGGCAGTTATGCCTCTTGTATACCACCTTCAACACTGCGGGATGCACACATTTAGGGGGAAATGTGGCTCTCTGGATGTTGCTTGGACTCCCATAATATTTCCCCACTTTCTGTGCTAGCTAGGACTGATAGGAGATGTGGTCAATATCCGAAGGGCCAAACACTCCCAACCCCTCATTATGTATGCAGTTCAAAACCTTTTCAGTGCCTAGCCACAACTTGCATGTCAACCGTGCATATTGGTTCATCTCCAATTACTCCTTCTATTTTCATTTGTGCAGTGCAGGTGGCAAGTCCTAGGTTCCTTCTATGATTGTATACAGCCCTTGGCATGCTGTTTGCCTCAAAGAAAATGTCTGTTAATGGCAGAGCTGGGCAAAGTCTTTGTTTGGACAATGACTTCAAGAAATCCCCAACCATCACAGCCAGGGCCATGCTAGCTGGGAGATTCTGAGAATTCTAGTCCAGAAAAGGAATGTTTTCATACTCTGGTTGGAGCTGACTCAGAATATAATCTAGCGTGTGTCAACTCAGACGTAAGCCCTATTAATGTCAGCAGGATTTGCTCCGTGTAAGAGAGATATATAGGATGGCAGCCCAAGTTTGTTTGTAAAACACCATAGGACACTGTTCACAGGACCCTTCCATATAATATTGTGTGTTTCAGTCTTGACAAATTGTTTTAATTTAATAATTTCATTCAAAAAGCAGGATAGGGGTTCCAACACAATTGAATGACACGATCAAGTTAATATGGGGAGCTTCCTTATAGCTGGTGAAATGGTTTGTCCATGTAGCTCAACATCACCTACCCTGCTAATGGCTCTTCTCCAGATGTTCCAGCATACCTCTGTCCCATCACCTCCCACCTGATGCAAAGGATGGAATATTCTGCATGTAAATCATGCATTCAGCCACTGTGCTATGCCACCCCATACATTATTTTTGAACTGGTCTATAAATTGCTAATCTTTTAAGGTCACAGGGATAGAAGTGCAGGAGGTATGTTTTTTCTCTTTCCAAAAAGCTGCATCAACTAATTTTGACCAGCTTTGATTGGATCTAAGCAAAGAAGAAACCGTGAGTCCTTCTGCTCAGGGCCCAAGAACAACCCCACCCTGAGGGAAGTTGTGACAGCCACCAGAGCAAGTTGCAGAGTCTGGGTTCAGACAGATCTGACTTACACACCACTATTACCTCACCTGCTCTGGTCAGCCTGCATTGAAATTAACAGGAATTGTGGGAAAACATTCATTTTAAGAGGCTTGCACAAAACATCTCAATGAATGGCTTTTTTTGTTAATTATTGTGAGTAATAACAGGTTAGCTGCCCAGCATGAGATAGTGGCTTAGGTCTTGGATTCTGGGAGGGCAGAGTTCAAATCCCACTGGAGAACTTCAAGCAAGTCTCTCTTTTGGCCCAAGAAGAAGGCGGTGACAAACATCCTCTCAATGTATCTTGCTAAGAAAATCATATGATAGGGTCACCGTAAGTTAAGAGTCAGTTTGAAGGCACCTAATGATAACAAAAATAGGCTGTCAACATGAGGCACAAAATTTAAATTCTCCCGTTAGGCAGCAAAATGTCCTTTGTCAGCAACAAAGGGGAAAAACATGCCTTGGGTAGAATATACGCTTTGCATACAGAAGATCCCAGGTTTCATCCTTGATATATCCAGGAAGGTTAAGAAAATATCCTACCTGAATCCCTGCCTGACAGTGGCTACCAGGGAGGGTAGACAATTCATTTCCCCCCTCTGACTGTGCCGCGCTGCATCTGGTGGGGGGAGATGCCTTTGCCGGCCTCCCACAAGAGGAGACCACACAATTACTGCACAACAAGGGTTGCGCAGGAGGTTGAGAGAGGGTGGAGCCAGTGGCCTCCTTTTAGGCCTCACTGCCCCTTCCTCAGCCTCTTTGGACTCGTAGCAACCCACCCTCCCTCCCTTTGGTTTCAGCGTGAGCTTGCTGGTCGCTTTGGGGCCGGGTAGGAATTTTTTCTCCCCACCAAGGGGTTTTTTCGCCTACCCTACACTGCACCAAGGGAAACGGATAATTGGCTTCTCAGAGTGGCGTCTTAAATAGGTCACTTAAATAGGCACATTGGCAGGAAAGGGGGTTCTAAAGGCTTTGGTGAGTACCTATGGCACCCTATGGTGTAGGACAAGCCTCAGGAGCCCTCCTGTCTTGTCACTAGACAAGGGGGGAGGACGATGATCGAGTTTTCCTTGGGGCAGGCCCACGGATGGCCCTCACTTCGGGGCTCGTGAGGCAAGGAGGGCGTGGCAGGGGGCTCGCCTTCCAGAAAAAGGGATTGGCTGAAGTTCGCTTCGGGACCGGGTATCTCATCCAAGGGAGGTTGGGGGAGAAGTCAGGTGGTGACCCCTTCCCTTAACAATTCCCATTGTGTTGACCCCCCTTCTCTCATGTCGCAAAGTTCAAGGTCCAAGTTCAAGTTCATGCTAAATAGGCATATAATAAATTGCCCCAGTTCAACCCAAGCCCTGTGTGTGGTCTCTTCTTTTCGTGGGTTGGTCGGCAGTACCGAACTGGATGGATCAATCATCTTATTCAGTATCAGGAAGCTCCCTGTGTTCCTAAACTTTTCTTGACACAAAGGGCACGTGTTAAAATAATGTCAAAATGAAATATTGTAAAGGCACCAGCTCCCATCCTATCTTGGAAGCTAAGCAGAGTCAGTTGTGGTTAATATTTGGATGGCAGACCACCAATGAATACCAAGTGCCATAGGCTTTATTTCAGAGGAAAGAGTAGGCAAAACCACTTCTTGAGTATATCTTGCCCAAGAAAACCCTATGGAATTCGTGAGGCCGCCATAAGTCGACAGGCAATTTGAAGACAGATACACACCCTAAAACCACAATTCTTAGCTAAGCCTGTGCTAGAAGTATTTTGTTCCTGGATGTTAAGTAGGCTTGCTTTCCGTAGAAACACTAAGTTCCATCACTTGGAAGTGGATCTTGCATAGCCGGGAGCTTCCAACTCTGAGAACCTTTTGATCATAGTAGCTGGAGGTTTCTGGGTGGTGGTGTCCAAAAAAGTAACATTTCCAACATTTCCAGCGACAGGTGGCTTGAAGGCTAACATACACACACATGCAATGTGAGGGGAGGTATGTATAATTTCTTACAAGGATCTGAAAGTGGATAAAATTTGTTATAGGCACATCCTATGCCAACACAGCTTCTGACCGGAAAGCAAACAGAATCTAGCTAGCACAAGGAAGGACACATTGTGTCTTTCTATTCTCCCCATCGCTCACTTCACATGTAATCTTGTAGGAAGATACAGAGTTTGAAAAAGTATTTTGGAATGCAACTTTCGAAATCCCTAAGCCAGCATGGCCACACTGGGAAATCTCACAGCAATTTCCTCTGTATGAATGAGACTTGTACAGGAGCCCTGTGTTTGTTTGTTTAAGTAGAAATCACACAAAAATTTCCAGTGGGTTTGCCTCTTCCATTTTTGCAAGTCAGACCAGTTCTGTCCAACTACCTGTTACAAATGTTCTTTTCATAGAAATAAAATTATGGCTAAAATGGAGATACACAACACAAAAATTGCACTATTTTAAAAAAGCTATTTTGCCCAAGCAGTGAATCTTTTTAATAGCACATTGGGGAAAAAAGGTTTTCTGCTATTTTACCACTTTTCTTTAAAAAGTAAATTTAAAAAGTATAGGTTTTGTATTATGTTTCAAAAAGGAGAGGAAACCCTCAAGAGGTATAATTTTAAATGCCTTCTAGGTTTTATCTGGAGGAAAAGATACATGTGTGAAAAAAGAACTCATTTTGATGAAAGTATTCCTGTTTTGAAATGTTGTCTAGCATCTGCTACCAATAAAGTATTGTCTGCAATTTGCAGGGCAGTGAATGGCCAATGTAGTTTTTTTTAAATTAAAAATGACCACCATCCATCCTCAAGGAAACAAAAGTCATGCATGAAACTGAAGAATTTTGACACCCAGTCAGTTGAGAAACTATTTAGGGAACAGAGAACAAGAATTTAACAATTGGACTGAATGTTTTAGGAATTCACAAGGAAAATGTTGAGTATGCTGTGGCAGATGGAAGATGTAGAAAGAGATTGTAAGGTACTTTTATAAAGACAAAGTAACTTCTAAGTAGTGTATCTATCAGCTTGAATCTATGCATACCTACACTGAATTCAATGAGAGCTACTTCTTGCATTATTTTGCATGGAGTTGCAGCCTAAGACTATAATGCTCTATGCATTTACCAGGGCGTACAGTATGTTGATTTCACTGAAGCATACTTTTGATTATACGTGCATAGTATGTTTTACGGTAAATCAGTTTCCGTTACATTACAAGGTACCTATACCTTTCAGTCTTCACGAGACGAATTTGAATAAATGTGTTGGCTTTTATTTTGGGTTCCAAAGGAGAATGCATACCCTTTGTCCCAGGATATTTTGCTACAACCTGTAATTGTTTGCATACGACGCAGGCTAACCTGATTAGTCTGCAACAACTTTCTGAATTATCATTTTGATATTGTCATATATGGCAGATGGAACCTAAATAGTCCATAATAAGCAGCAGGATGGGGCTGCTGGTGGGGGTGGGTGTTCTACTCTTTCTCTCCCTCTCCTCTTCCTCCTCCTCCTTCATTTTTGTAATTATTAATCCTGAATATGAGGAAGACTCCTGTCACACTCAAAAGCCAGTTCACTGCTTTGTGACGTTCAGGAATGTTCCCCAAGGGGTAAAAAATGTTGCCTGTGAATCACTACTCCATTTGTTCCCCTGCCTTTCAGTCACGACATACGGTGTTTCTATTTAAAGTATATAGCAAAATCTCTGCTCCCCTATTATTTTACTACTATTTTTATTAAGATATTAATAGCCTGTTTTATAGCCAAAAATCCCATGGCAGGGTGCAGGCAATAAAGCAATAACTATTTGAAACTGTTCAAAGCACTGAACACTAGAAGTCTCAGTGAAGCTATTATCACTGGGCTCTAAAAGTTTGGGAGAAGAGCTACATTTTAACTTGGCACCAAAAGGAGACCAATGTTGACATCTACCTGGGTTCCTGAGGAGCAGCGATGTAGACTCAAGTCAATAGACTCGGACTCAAGTCGGACTTGAGCCGCTTCAGTGACTCGACTCGGAGTTGACTCGGCAATAAATGATGCACTGGCTTGACTCAACTCGAGACTTGTATATTTTTAATGACTGACTTGCTGCCCTCAGTTCAGTAACATAACACATTCATCCAGAATCCTTATGACTTTGAACAACACATCTATCTCTTTTTGCCTACTGGCCACGTGGCAATCTGTCTCAAGGTCAAAGTGTGGGCTCATTTCTCAGAGGGGAACAGCAAATGGGCTAGGCAAAAGGCTTGAGGCAGGCTCAGCAGTCTGTCCTTGTTGCATATTCGAGGAGCCTTCTAAAACTTTTCCTAAGAGCAGAAGGCAAGACTCGCACCCAGGGTGCATTTCTCAGAAGGGAATAGCAAATGTGTTAGGCCACTGGCTTGAGGAGGAAGGATCCTTCCTTCTAAAGCTTTTGAAGCTTCAGTAATGGGGAGTAAGAAGGATCGTATTCTCCACTTCTGAAAAGTCATCCAGCTTCAGAAATGGAAAGTGAGAATGATCTTGTTCCCCACATCCGAAGCTGCAGATGGCAAAATCACAAATGTGGAGGGCTGACTCTGCTTAAATTGTTAAACTGACTTTATTTGACTCTGTCCAATAATCCTGGAATTTTGGTTGGGGTATAAAGTTGGCTTCCAGACTTGAGACTTGACTTGACACTTGACTTGAAAGCATCTTAAGGGACTTGAGTCTTGACTTGAGACTTGAAGGTAGAGACTTGAGACTTGATTTGAGACTTGGAGTAAAAGACTTAAATACATCACTGCCAAGGAGAGTGCATTACACATGTGCAACAAAGAAGGCTCTCTCTCAGGTCTCCATAATAGCATAATGCTCCCACTGGTGGGACTCTTCAACAAACTCCATGCTTGGGTAAGTATAAACACAGAAAGACATTCTTTGAGGTGCGCGCTATTAATGGTCTTCCTCATGCTTTTGCTCCCCCAAACTCATGTTCTGGGGTAACTAGGGGTGGAACATTCATTGGTATATCCATTTCATATTCATCCCTTCAGCACTCGATGTGAAACCTTGCCTCAGAAATGTGTACTTTTACAAGGTTTGTGGTGCACCAAAAAACGCATTGCACTCAAACACACTTTGGTCAATGGGAAGAATGTGTACAAAACTGTATACACAAGGAACATGCATAAAAAAAAAGACATACGTCGAGGAAAATGTGTGTGGGGAGTGCTAGGAGTATGAGTTTCCATGTTGGAATTAAAAGTCTTATAAGATGAGATGAACAGAGAATGAGATCTGGAAAGAGCTACCAAAATCAAGATGTTCTTGTGATACAAGTTCATGTTCTTGTCATACAATACTGTCCCTGTTTCTGCCTTTTCTTATGGATGATAGTGCCACGCATATACCCTTTAGCACATTACATATATCTTACAGCACCTCCCTCCCATATTATAAATGGGGGTACAAAGGAGGAGAGGATAGTGGACAAAGGAGGAGAGGACTGAGCTCAGAGGGGGGATGAGAACTGAACCAGCAACCATGCCTAGCACTTGGCTCATACTGCTAAATTCTCTGCTGTTCACTTGTTCAACACAAATATTATGGGGCCCATGCTAGATTGTCCCCAGCTTGGAAGGATACTGCTATTTCCACATCTCATCCTAATAAACCAGACTTTGGCTGCCCTCAGACCTCACTTTTGATGCACGTTTCCTCTTCTGCAGAGTGGGCAGCATTGAATGAGCCTCCCCACCAAAGGTAGGTTGTGGATCATGAGCTCCGCACTGCAATGTGTGACATGGGAATATGGAAGAATGGTTCCTGAAATAATAAGGTTGAATCCAGATAATAAAACAGTCCAGGAGCGCCTGCCATTTGCACCACCCTGCAAGAGAAGTAACGCATAGCATGCCAAAAATATTATTGGGGGAAAGGGTGTCTGCTCAAATAGGTTTTCTTCGCTCTGTCCCTCCCTTAATTTGTTTTCAAACAGAAACAAATGTTGTCTACTGCAGCATGTCTTCAATCAAAGGGAAAATTTATTCCTTTCCAAGGTGCTGCTGCTGCTGCAGCTGCTCCAAAAAATGATGTTTTGCGCTTGTAATTATTGAAGTGGTACGTAAGGGCATCAGAGCTTTGAAAAATTACTTTCTTCTACTACAGAATCCCATAGCCAGCATGATCATCGACTGTAAAATTCTGGAAACTGTTGTTCAAAGAAGTATTTCCCCCTCAACTCTATAAAGTGCGGGTGGGCAAAATGTGGTTTATGGGGCCATGTATGTCCCCTAGTGCCATTTTTGTGCTCCCCCCACTGCCTCCCAGGGTTCAATTTTTTCCCCACAAATGCTCCAAAATGCCCCCAAACGACCTTCAGAGGGTGTTAAGGGCATTTCTACCATGCTTGGAGCCCTTATGGACCCACCTGGTCAAAACAAATTTTTCCAATTTTTTAAAAATTTTGCTTCAAAATGACCCAACGTGCCTTCTAAGGGTCCAGTAAGGCCCCCAAATATAGGATATCCCTGTGTCCCTAGAGAGCACTTGGGGGCAATTTTATTTATTTATTTGTTTGTTTGTTTGCTTGCTTGCTTGCAGGAATGACTGCGATGAAGGTGTGGCTCTCCAAGGTCTCTTGGGGTGCTAGGGTGGCCCACTAGGCTTCCATGGTTGCCCACCCCTGCTGTAGAAGGTAGAAGTTGCACTGCAGGATTACATATCCAGTTCAGGTTTAAAGATCACATCCACGCATACATACATGTAAATTTCCCCTTCACTGCTGTTAACACAGATGGATCTCTCCCATCTTTCATTGCTTATCACTCAGATTGCTTGCTTGTTCTACTAATGGCAGGGAAAGAGCAATGTTGGAAGTGGTAACAAGATGAATCTTGTCTGATCCTCACTATAGCAAGGTGATGAAGAGCAAGGGTTTCCCAGCTGCTCCACTGGACTTCTGGGAAAAATGAGTGGCATCTTCACCAGTGTCAGAGGTCACACAGGAAGCAGGTGATGGGCACATGTGGCCAAAAGTATGCATGTCTCTGCTGTACAGTTGGTCCTCCACGTTACCTAGGGTTAGGGGCTCAAGAACCTCAGCAAAAGTGGAAAAAATGCAAACTTCAGAATGTGTTTGTCTGTGGGAAGGAGGTGAGGCACGGCGGGGACAGTGGGCACCCAGGGCCCAAACCAGGTCAGGGAAAGGAGACAGCCGGCCCCTCCCTAAACTGCAAACCCCAGGATTCCATAGGATGTTGAAAGTGGAATCATAGCACTATAATAGCCTAGTGCAGAAATGGCCAGAAGAAGGCTGGGTTGGCATGGTGGTCCAATCTTCCCTCTCTCTCTCACCCATCTCCTTCCTTGGGTGTGAGGGGGCATTGGGAGAGGGTTTGTGGTGCTGAGAAATCAGGGTGTGAGTTGTCTTTAGCCAACCAGGCAGTGGCTCACAGAGGAGGAGGCCCAGAAGCAGGTTTTAAAGGGCTGTGCAGCTGGGTCACAGCCCCCAAGAGGAAAGGTTGCCCAGAAAAGAGGCACTTGTAGTGGAGCGGCAAGGGCTGGAGAAACTTGCAAATAATCAAATCTATGAAAATGAAACCCGTGAATGTGGAAGGCCGATTGTATAGCAAATTGCTCCACCTGGAATCGATTTGTATCAGGGAAATATCAGTAGCTCTGGGGAACCTCACTGTTAGCTGAAGTTACATTTTAAAACAATCTCAACCTTAACATAGGAAATGCCTCAAAGCAGCCCAAAGGGAATTAAGACTACTGAGAAATGGGACGGAACATGGAAAACTGAAGGAGAGAACGAGAAAGGGAATGTTGTGGCTGGAACTTCACACGGCACTATTCCACGCTGCAGCATTTTCGTGCAACTCCATTTCTATTCTGTCATTCTCCGTCATATCTTTTGCTTCTGCCGGGCGTGGGAAGGGGCAACAGCACAGGGCAACGGAGGCCTTTCAGTAAAAATCATTACCCTCAACCCCCCACCATCTGACAAAGTGGACTGTGAGCCCCTGAAATCTCCTGTAGTAATAAAGATGCTAGAATTTAAGGAAAGACTCTGACATTTTGGAAGCAACAGGGAAACCCCACTGGAAACTGACCATCTCAAATCAGCACCCCAAGGAGAAAGAAAATGTCTCTCTTTAAACCCTGCCCTTTTTCACCCCTTTCTTTTTCCATCAGAAAGCAAGAATCCATTTCTGAAACTTATGTCCCCATTCTTTCTCTGTGTATCCCGTCCTGGGCGGCTGCCTCTGATCTCTTGTTCCTTGTGAAGGAGAGGTCAAAAGAGCAGAAAATCCATTCATGCCTTCTGGGTTGAGATTTCCGGCACCACCAGAGGGCGCTCAGAAGTCATGCCTTCTCGAGTTTTACAATGTGCCTGATCACTTTGCCTTCTCTTTCCTAGGCGCTTGTGTTCCAAAGCAAGGCATTTTTAAAATAATAATTATGTGTCTAGAGGGACAAGCAGTCTGTGCATTTGGACGCCCAGTGGAGACGAAGGGACACATTTAATTTAATCAGTGAAGCAAGGTGTAACCTGTAGTGTAGCTTCAGATTGGAAGTTACAATGACTAATGCTAAGATCTGATGAAGTGGACTGGGTTCACAAAAGTTTTTTGCCAGAAATTTCTTCTTTCCAGTTAGAGGTGCTGCCAGATTTCTTTCTGTCTTTCTGTGCTGGGATATGATATGTGTAAATGTATTTGCAAACTCCTTGTTCCTTTTTTTTCCCCAGCCTGAGCCCCAATATAAGGATTGCGTGGAAAAGCTTCCATGCATGAATTATTTGCATGAGAAAATGGACTTCCGTTAACAATTTATTTAAAAATACTATGTTCCAAAGGCAACTGTAGTGCTAAATTCTGAAGTGAAGGCGCGTCATCATGCCCCTAAGAAAAGTCCAAAACTGCATGTAAAACACTGAGGGTCGAAACTTGAAATTATTTGTGTGTCTTTTTTCTCTGTGTTTCAATCTTTCACTTACACACAGCCTCAAAACACAGCAGAACTTCCATTTATTGGGATCTGCTGACAGTCATAAAAAGCTTAAGTTGAGAAAGAGACTGCCCATGCTAGACTTTGGCTGGAAAGACCACAGACTGCATGAGAAAGGAAAGAGAGTGAAACAGTACGTCCCCTAACAGAGTAAGGCCAACCGTGCCAAGATTTTAAAGGAATTTCATTTTGTAGCTTTGAGGATACACTTTATCATAAGTTAACCAACCAGTTCTAGCAAGTTCATCTCCGCCCATGAGAAGGTCTTTAGCGAAACTAATGAATCTTAATTGCCCATTCTGGACAAAGTCATCCCAAAATACTTTGTGCAACAAGAAGGATAGTTCACAAAACAATACCAGTACAATCATCCCTCCACATTCACTAGGGTTAGGGGCACAAGACCTCCCGTGAAAGTGAAAAAAAGGGGAATAACTCTAGGCCCTCCCAAACCGTATTTAACACTCAAAAAATATGATCACCATATTCAACCCATCGCGGATTCTTTTGAGGCATCAGGGTTCTTTCACAAGGCGGAAATGGGTGGCTGGTGGGGCTTACCACCGCCTCCACTGCTGCCCAACACCATTTTTAAGAGGGACTTACAAGCCTCGCTTGCAGTTTCTCAGTCTCAAGAGGCTTGGAGTCCTTATTAAAAACAGCATAGTAGAGGTGGCAGCAAATAATCCATGAATAATCAAATCCACAAAAATGAAACCCACAAATGTGGGAGGCTGACTGTATATATCAGTTAAGAAAGTAGATGTGTTCCTGGGCAGTACTTCTTTAACAGAAAATTTGGTACCATAGGTAGAACTAACAGAGAAAGACTAGGGATAGGTTCCCACACGGCGAAAAGAGAAGAGCAATTCAACATGTTTCAGCAAACATGTGAAATAAAGAATTAGGTCATATAAACGTGGCATAGTTTTTTTTTTTTAATTGACACTTCTGGAGACTCACTGAAAGCTCCTTCCAAATTGCATCCAGCTTCCACTTTTCTTACGATTTCCACTGGAGTGACCAGATGTATGCCTCTTTAACATGCCATAGTTAGCTGGTGAGGTGGGCTGACCTACCTTCTCTTTTAGTTTCTGTTTTGCTGTTCACACAGGTTCAATAAGGGGTTGCAGGCACAGCTGCTGTTTACTCTGACTGTTGTAGACAGGAATACACAGCTACAGTAGGACTGAGTAATGTAGAAGCATGCTTTTTTCCAGCTCAGGCTTTATTGCATTGTTTACTGGAGACACACAACTGCATCCTTGCACCTGAGGTCTGTGTTTCTCCAGTCTTCTTTCCCTGTCCTCCCAGTCCTGATCCAGGAAAAAAAAATCTAGCTAGAGAGAGGGCAGGTAGGAAAGGGCAGGGCTGGGAAGGTATAACAAGAGTTTATAAAAAGGACCTTCTTTGTCAGAGGTTTTTACTGTATTTTATTTTATTTTCTGGGAAAAGCCACTCTCCCCCAGTACTGTGTTCATTTCATTTCAGCTGAGAAGAAATGGGAAAGTCTGGAGGATGGCAGACAGTATAATTATCACTGCTAATCAAAATGTCCTGAGACTTTGACCTTCTGAGTCCAGGCTCCACTACACTGCTGTGTTTCTTGACTGTGGAATGTCTCCCCAACTCCCAACAGCAGTGCATTATTTTCTGCAAAAGGCCACGACCTGTTTCTTTGCTCTGACATCTGGAGTTAATTAATAGGATTTATCACTGTCATGCATATATTGCCTTTGTATTTTTATATTTGTTTTTCTGTTCTTTTTATTATATTATTTTCATCTGGATAACATTTGAATATATGTCCTGTTTGAGTATGTGTCCTGTTGTCTGCAGATTTGAGTATATGTCCTGTTGTCTGTAGATGAGGGACTGTATAAGGATATGGATGGACAAACAAAAGGCCGTATATCACAGACTGAAGAATCAGGTTCCCATTTCAAAGGCTGTGGCTTTCAAGCTGACTTGAGAGCCAGGGTACTTCGAGATCAAGAGTGGAAATCAAGTCACCCTCCAGATCTTGTTGGACTATGCCAGCCAGGACTGTTGGGATTTAGAGTCCAACCACATCTGGAGCACTGCACTTTGCCCATCCCCAGGCTAAATGAAAGATTATTTCTAGCACATCCACTGGAAGTCATTTTGTAGCTATTGCATTTTTCATTTATTATTATTATTACTGTAGTTTTCATTTATTATTTTTTTCTGTTAAGAAAAAAGGTGGAAAAACTGGGAGGCAGACAAAGGAAGCCTCCCAAATGAAAACAGCTTTGTCCAGATCCTCTCTCTTCTCGGTAAAATGCCATGAATGAAGCAGTGCCAGTGGAGAATTGTAGCATATTCTGCAAGCAGCATCAAGAACCTCTCCTTTTTGAATTGTCTGACCACTCCCAGCAGCCTCATAAGCCGAACATGTTCTGGTTTAGGAGAGAGGACAAGACACACACACACACACACACACACACACATGCTTCTCTGTGTTTAAAAGATGAAGCAAAAAAATGCAGGATTATCTCTTTTGCTCCAAAATAAAAGTAGTCCTGCTTTGTGGCCAGGAATGAATCTCCTTTAATCCCTGTTAAGAGATGTTGCTGTTGTTCTGTAACAGGAAGCCAACTTTCTGTTTTGATTAAAAACAGAACAGAACTTGGGTTCCTGGCAAAGCTCTTTTGGAATCCAGCATCCCTTCCATGGCTGGCTAGGACCAGCTGGCTTCTGTGAACACACGCAGGCTTCAAGGAAAGAGTTTGGCCTTCCTGCAGAGGGATCCCGCTGTGTGGACAGCTGCTGCCCACAGATGGGGGGGGCAGAGGAACAATGGGGCAAATGGGGATCCAGTTCCTGAAAGTCTCCCTTACCCTCTACATTCAAGGACAGCCTTGTCCTAAGCTGGTGTTCTCCAGATGTGTTGAACTACAACTCCCACCACAGCACTCTGGCTGTGGATGATAGGTGTTATAATCCAACAGATCCAGAGGGGATGGGTTACAGAAGACTGCTTGAAGGCAAACCAAATCTCAATAACGAACATGCAAAAGTATTCAGAAAGAATAAAAGATTTATTTTAACCTCATCATAATAAATCCCCATCACCATCAATAGTGGGGTCTTTTTCTTTCCAAAAGAAAGCCAATTTCCAGCTGTGTAAGTTCCCAGGGCTATTTCCACACTAGACTCTTCTAGTGCTATTATTCCACTTTCAACATCCTATGGAATCCTGGAGTTTGCAGTTTAGGGAGGGGCCTTTGAGTCCCCTCCCTAAACTGCAAACCCTAGGATTCCATAGGATGTTGAAAGTGGAATAATAGCACTAGAACAGTCTACTGAGGAAATGGCCCAGGAGTTGTAAATCCACCTTAAAACGAGATATGACTTGCTTTGACCTCAGGACACTCCTGGTTTTGTCTTGCAGGACTGGTTCAGCCCAATGCATCTCCTGGGAATAGAACATTGATCCCCAAACCTCTGGAGAACATGCACCCCTGATCTGAGCCTTACTGTATTTTGCTAACTGCTCAGGGAACTTTGGTTATTGACCAGTATAGAAATGTAATCAACAAAAGAATAAACAGACAATCAAATGGATGTGTTTTTTTCCACATGTCTGCCATGTTCGTTGTTGCGCAAAAATTACTTCCATGTAGACCCATATTGTCGTCAAGAGAGCCTGATGCCAAAGCTCCAGTGTTATTTTTAAATGAATGGAATGAACACCTCTTGTAACCCAGAGAAAGGCATTAGAAAATGTTTCACCCATAAGACTCACAGTCTGGGAGTTAGACTCCAAAGCAGGCCATTTTTCCAAACTCTGATGAGGGAGTTGCCAGGTTCCACTTGGTTCCTGTGTTCTGTCATCTCTTGCCCATCAGTGTTGAAGTAAAATTCAGGTGCTAGTCTAGTTGCTTTTCATACATGGAAAAGGAAGAGGGTTTTTTTATTCTTCTCCTCAGGCCATCAAATGCCTTGAAATCGCCATGTGGAGATCTACCAACAATGGCAGCTAGTGGCTTCCATGTCAGTGTTTTTGGGAACTTGCTCCAATGTTTAGTCTGAACTTTAAAGGAGCTATCCAAGGTGCTGAAGCTTATCTTCAAAATAGGTTGAGCACTTTGGATGGCTCTATTAGAGTTTGCATTTGTCATTCCCTGCTTCCAAAACATGGACTCTGACTCCGGGACTGAAATAGGTGACATGCCAGGACCTGTTGGACAAGAGGATGTTACAGTGCCACAAATCCTAGAAACAAAACAGGGGGCAGTGCCAGCTCTAGCAGAAAGTCCTGCCCCTTCAGAAACAGAGGACAACTTACCCATACTTACCTTTGCTGAGCATAGACAGCAAAGAGAAAACCTGCACCACTGTCAAAGGATTTATAGGCGACAGCAATTAGTTAGGCAACAGCTGTGTTAAGCTGCTGACCTATATAGGAACTGCCCTTACCCTCTAGGAGTTGTCAGAGCTTCTCTGACCTTCCTGGCTGCTGGTTATATTCCTGAACTCTATACCTAACCTTAGATTGTATTGACTGGCTTTGGACTTGTTTGCTTGCCTTGGATTCTGTTCAACATTATTTATGAACCTGTGCTTACTGAATAAAAGTAAGTAACAAACCATGAGCTATTTGGGTTGTTTGTTTGAGTTATCAACTGTGCTACCCTGACCTAGATAGGACAGCATTAAAGGCCCAAGAAGATTCACCGCCCCTCTGACATGGAAGCCACCAGCTGACACTGTCCACCACCAGACCTCACTGTAATTTTGATTTTGTACTCATATCCCAAGCTCCATCAACCACAGCCAGCTGAAAAACAGCAATTCGGAAATGTACTCCACACACAAATCTTTTCATGCACAAAAATTTAACTCTTTCTTCCCAACCATAACTCTTGAGTTTTCTCTTTTTTTGTTGTTGTTGTTGTTAAAGCACTAAGAGCCCAAAACTCTTGCCATTCAATTGGAAATCACCAAGAGATCTGGATAAGGCAGTCACCTCAGGCAACAGATGCTGAAAAGCAGCAATAAAATATTGAAGGAGAACACTGGGTGCCTTGTGGCCTGTCTTGCATACTGTACATTAGCCTACTCGTCCTAGGTGTGATGGAAGATGCTACTCTGCTGCCAGTATTGAAAGAACATTCAGTTGTAATTTCAGTTGCTTTTCAAACATGGAAAGGGAAGGAGATACTATCTTAGTCTTCTTCTCAGGTAGCCAAATGTCTTTAAATGGTCCTATGGAGATCTACTAGGAGTAGAGCTGCCAGGTACCCCTTATTATAAGAGATGTCCCTTATTTGAAGGCCAAAAAGCTTTGCCTTTATAGGGCTGGCAGTTATACTTTATTGTAAGGGATGTACACTATTTGAGGGTTGGATACTTTTTCCTTTTATAGCAACTGAACAAGATGCCAAAAATTCTGTATTTGGGGTGTGTGCCCTTCATAAAGATAGAAATGCGTGCATCATGTAATTTATGAATGTGGACAATATGTTTATTTTATAGAGAAAAGCATGGCTAACTTAACTGAAGTCAATACTTTCATTTGGCATTTAGGCAAAACACAAACTTCTTAACAGCTATTTCCTGATGGTTAACCCTGCATATCATGTATTTTGACTGTCCCTTGTTGCTGTTTTGGAAATCTGGCAACGCTAACTAGCAGTTGTTAGCAGTAGGCTTCCATTTCAGTGGTGTAGCGAACATGGTTCCAGCTTTTACTCTTATCTGAGGTGCTGAACTCCAGCCTCAAAATTGATTCAGCACCTTGGACAGCTCTGTTAGAAGGATCATTAAACCCCAAGAGGATTCACCAGATCACTAACATGGAAGCCACCAGCTGGTGTTGCCTATCACAGACTCCAGCCTATCTTTTGCTTGGCTCTGTTGTGTGCAGTGTAAAATGCAATATGGAACATGTTTTTCAACAAAGGCCATTTCCACACCAGGCGGCCCCTCCCAAAACTGCAAACCCCAGGATTCCACAGGATGTTGAAAGTGGAATAATCACGCTATAAGAGTGTAGTGCGGAAGTGGCCAAAGATCTGTATAGCTCAATTACCACTGGGAAGTGGTGGGTGTTAATGGCCAATTCAGACACCCTTTGTCCAGAGCAGCTTCAAATTATTCCTGAAAATCCACTCACAGAGTGGGAGGAAAATGGAAAACCAGTTTTTGCCTGGCCACAAGAAGGCACGGAGACTAAAAGGCAAGAATTGGGGGGCTATACACCTAGGGAACAAATTTTACCCTCTGAATGGATATTGCACTAAGGCTAAAACCGTGGCTAGCTTAGACTGTTCATCTGTGAATAGATTATTCCAAAGGCAGAAAAATAAGCACTCTTTTTTTTTCTTGCAAAGGAAACTTAACTTGTAAAAAATGGGGATCAACCCTTATCAGAAGTTGGAACTAACTAGTTACAAACAATTATTTACTTTTTATTAACTTGCTCTTACAATAAACAAGTTACATTAGGACTGCAATGCAACCTTCATTTGTTTTGCAGTCAAACTGTACCTCTGTTTTATTTATTATTATTATATTCACAGGTGTGTGCAGCCTTACTACCTAGGGTGTTTTATATAATAGGCCAGTGGTATATTGCATTCTGATGTTAAAGGTACTATTTTAGTAGTACTGAAGGCTATATTTCAGAAGAAGGCAATGGCAAACCATCTCTGAGTTTTCCTTGCAACAGATAACCCAGTGAAATTCATGGGGTTACCATAAAGCAGAGACTTCAAGGCACATACACAGACACACTGTTAAAGATGATATAACTTATCGGAAAAGACAATAGTGCTCAGTAAAGTGGAAAGCGGTTGGAAAACTGGATAACAGTTGAATTGATTCAATAAAAGGAAGACATAGCCCTGAGTTTGCAGGACCCGAGCAGGGCTGTTGACGGTTGGGGCTCTTGGATGTCTCTCGTTCATAGGGTCACCATAAGTCAAAGCTGATCTGATAATAATGTCAAACTTTTAAAGAATCGCAACTGAAGTGGCAACTAAATTTTCTGAGCCTTGGAACAGTAACTGGATCTAATTAGTTCTAACCTGTGTTTGTTTGTTCTTCCCAGACGCTCTTGACAGGGTCGCAGCAGGTACAATCTAAGTTTCTGGGTGATCCAAGTTCGAATGTTGGCAGTCAATTCCCACTTTCTGTATCAGGATTCAGGGCTGGGCAATATTTGTTTTAGGCTCAGCCCAATGGTGGCTAGTGGTGTCCTTTACAGTGGGGTACTACTTTATTCGGAACGTTAAATAAACTTCCCAAATTTCTACCCTATCCTCAAACTAGGTTCAGCACCTTGGATAGCTCTATCACAGTTCAGATTAATACCTGGAACAGATTCAACACACCACTGACATGGGAGTCACCAGCCCTTCTCACTCTCTTACGTCCTTAATTTCCGCCACCCCCCTTTCTTCTGTTTAGCATCCTACCTTCTGCCTTTTCTTGCACGGACCTGCAAGTATGAGCCAACCTTCCTGCTTTGATGCTACCAGCTGGTGCTCAGCAGGTCCGGGTAGGAGTTCTTTCAGTTCCAAGCTAATTGCTGCTTCACTGTAAAGGCCACAGGCCAGTATCTTTTATTTGCCTGGGTCTGACCAAGGCCTTGCAGAGCACTGTTGCCAATTATAGAGCACCCAAGCTCCAGGATCTCATTAACACCTCTTGCGGTCTTAGAGAGATCAATCGAAAGACTGGAGGAAGGCAGCCCTTCTAGGTGGCGGTTGCAAGAGGCAATTTCTCCTGACTGCAGTTGCTTGGAATCAGTCAGATGGAGGGGGCATCTTGGGTGATTATTTCTCATTAGGGTTTTATTGGAGAAAGGCCACAGAAATTTCTGGCATCCTGAGCAGGAGTCAGAGTTGACCTCTTTACAGGAAAATTATACTTGTTTGCACTTCACAAGAACTTTGTGACACAGACTGGAGCCGGGAGCATGGCAATCATATTGAAACCTCTTGTCTGAAGTGGTTGACTGGAGAGACCTTGGGAGGATAACCTTTCGGATTCTAGGTCCCAGAATTTCCCAGGGTGCTGATAGTTGATATCCGAAGGGTCACTTTTCCAAACTCTAGCATGGTAAGGCTGGTTTTTCAGAAGACCTCCCCTTTCAAGCTTGTAAATCGCTGCTCACATTACTTTGGCATCTCACCTTGCCTCTAAAGAGCTCAGAATAGTGTACGTGACGTCAATTTATTTTCCTCTCAACAAGCCTGTGAGGTATGAGGAACAGGGGCTAAGAAAAGTTGATCATCCCTTAGATCGGCCTCTGCTGCCGGACAGAAATCTGAACTGAGATTTCTCCAGCCCACATCTAATACTCTCAGTGGCGTAGCTACAGCTTTTGCTGCCTGGTGGTGGTCCCTGAGTTTGCCGCCCCTCTCAGGGGAGGGAGGACCTATACAAAATACCAAATAAAAACTGCTCCGTTGGCATTGGGTGATTGCGCTCTGGGTGTTCACGCTCAGAGGGGGTGCTCTGCACATGCTCAGAGACACACCAGTATTCCTGCGGTGCTGAGCACCCCCCCTCTCTCTCTTCCCCTTCCTCCTCAGAGGGTTGGCTGGGCTGGGCTCATCCCGGTCTCAGAGGTGGGGGGGGGGCAAGGCAGGTGCCTGTCCCCACCTCCTTGAGGGTCCTCTTCTCCTCTCTTCTCCTCTCCTCCTTTTCTCCTTCCCTCTTTCTCTGCCCGACCCAGAGGTCTGCTGGTGTCAGCACTGCTACTTTGGCTGGAAACAGGTTTGACTCCAGATTGGGAGGGACAGAAGGAGGGGAGGGGAGGGGAGGGGAGGGGAGGGGAGGGAAGGGGAGGGGAGGGGGGAAGGGGGGAGGACAGCCGCCTTTCCCACGGTGGCATAGCCCTCCAGTAGACCTCTCTGGGAGGCTCCAGTGCTCATCTAGTCACTGGACATCTGCCAGCATGTGGAGGGCAGCCTGGCGCCGCCCCCCAAAACATGCCGCCTAGGGATCCCCCCCACCTCAGTACACTACTGAATGATCTTTTACCCTACTTTGGCTTCAGTGTTATCTCCATTGCCCTGGCTTTCCTGGTTGCCTGTGGTGGGAACTATCTCCAGGTGACCAACGCAAGAAGTTG
Organism: Cyclura pinguis; assembly: GCA_030412105.1. Classification (NCBI taxonomy): domain Eukaryota; kingdom Metazoa; phylum Chordata; class Lepidosauria; order Squamata; family Iguanidae; genus Cyclura; species Cyclura pinguis. Next base: position 95,207,299 of record CM059604.1, read on the forward strand.
GTTTTTGTTTCTTTTTTTTTCTTTTTCTTTTTTGTTTTGCAAGTAGTAAAACCGTTGGTTGTTGTGGGTTTTCCGGGCTTTGAAGCTGTGTTCTATTCGTATTTTCTCCTGACATTTTGCCTGCATCTGTGGCTGGCATCTTCGGAGGATCTCAAAGCCTCAAAGCCCAGAAAACCCACAACAACCTATGGATTCCAGCTGTGAAAGCCTTTGACTTTACAGTAAAACCATTGATTGTGGGGTGTTCTTTTTTCTTTCAGGTCCTGAGAGGGGGGAACACTTGTATCAAAGTTCTCTTCTGGTCTCTGGAGGCTGCAGAGCCCCCCCTAAAGCTGTGTCCCCTCTAGACTCATGGAGGAGAAAAAGGAAGTAGCAGGGCTTTGCCTTTTGCACTCTCAGCCAGCTTTTTCAGGAGCTATTTAAGATGCACTTGGGATTCAGCAGTTTTCTAGGCTGAAAGCTCTTTGGGAGAGGGCAGATCTCAGGAGAATGGCTACTGCTGTAGGGAGAAAGTGGTGATGCTTTTGTGCTTAACTGATAGAACTCATTTTTAAACGGAAAGAAAGAAACTATCCTGATCACTGGGGGAAATCTTTAGTAAGCCCAGCTAAAATATCAGAGTCATGGGCAATAGCTAGCAACACAAGTGCACCATTTAGATCTTTAAACTGTTGTTTCATAGAACAAACCAGTTCTTATGCCTTTTATATCAGGATTTCTTGATTTATTGATGCTTTGCTTTTCGCTTAATATATTTTTATAGTTTATTGCTGGGTTCATGGAATGCGCTATTTCAAATAAAATATTTTTATTGCAGAGTTGTTGTTCTACATTGTTTTAGTATTGTTGTGGGCTGCTTTAGACATCTCCATCTGGAGGGGGAAAGGAGGATACCCATTTCGTTGTTTATTGTATAATAATGCAAAAAGTGCAGGTTCCTGTTTTGTTGTCTGGGAAGATGAGCCATGCTTTGCAGCCCAGGAGCATGGGGCACAGAGCTAAACTGTGCTTTGCTTCTAGGAAGCTCATGCATTTCGGCTTGGTCTTGAATAGATGTGCTTAGAATTGAGCTGTGTTCTGTATGCTTGGTAGGAGAACATCCAGATTGTTAAGATTTATTTATTTATTTACTTACTTACTTACTTACTATTCTGCCTTTCTTCCAAATCAGACTCAAAGCAGATAACTATGTAAGTTTAAAACAGAACAGCTAAAACAATATGAAGTGCAAAAGTTTTAAAAGCATTAAATCATCAACAGAATTAAAACATGACTCTTAAGATATCAGCTCAAGAAACAATTAAAAACACATGGAATTCATATTAAAAACAGCACAATCTACTGCTTGAAGCATCCACGAGTACATTCGGGCCCACTCATGTTGGCCTTGCTCTTGTGATCTTAGATCCATCCGCTGTGGCAATGCGACCCTCAAGACTCTTGTCAAATTGGAATTTGGTCCCCAGGTTGGAAAAATGATTCCTTGCCTCTGGTTTAGAGGCTTAAAGATGTCCCTGTTTCAAAATCCCCATTGAACCATCAATCTTGGTGAGCAACCTGGAGCCAGTTACTTTCTCTAGGGGCCAGAGAGAAGAAACAGTGGAAGTTCTACATTCAAGATCTTTCATGCTTTTTATATTACCCAAGAATACCAAGCAGTGGATGAGCAGGGTGCACAGATGAGATGAGGACAGTGGTATCAGTGGGGCAGGTATTTAAATATTCCTCCTTGCACCAATTTCTTAATATCAGTGGTAACTTTCCCCAAACAACTACTGCATATGCTGGAGGGGAGCATCTCAGTATCCCCAGGGCCAAACCTACCATTAGGTGAAGTGAGGTCTCAGGCCTTTTTCTACCCTGTCTTCAAGTACAGTGGAGAAGAGCGGTCCACTTTTTGTTGCTAGTCCCTTTGGCTTTTGTCCTGGAATAAGAGGCAAATCTTACTCTTTGCTTCAGGCAGCAAGATGTTTTGGACTGAGGGGGTGGGCAGACTTCAGGTGTATATAGAGCCTTCTCTTCTAAGTTAATAGAGCTCTGAGATCTACTAACCAGGTATTGTGGTTGCTAATTGCCTTCAAGTTGCCTTCAGTTTCTGTCAACCCTATGAATGGGAGACATCCAAGATACCAAGTTATTAACAGCCCTCCTGAAGTCATGCAAACTCAGATCTGTGGCTTCCTTGATTGAGGCCATTTCTGCACTAGACTGTTATAGTGCTGTTATTCTACTTTCAACATCCTATGGAATCCTGGGGTTTGCCATTTAGGGAGGGGCCTTTGAGGTCCCTCCCTAAACGGCAAAGCCCAGGATTTCATAGGATGTTGAAAGTAGAATAATAGCACTACAACAGTCTAGTGCAGAAATGGCCTGAGTCTATCCACCCATATTGTAGTTTTCCTCTTTTTCTCTTGCCTTCCACTTTACCAAGCATTACTGTCTTTTCTAATGAGTCATATTGTCTCATAATAGGTCAGTTTAGTCATTCTGGCTTCTATTTATTTTATTTATTTTTATTAATTTTTTGGATTTTATCTCCCAACTTTCCCCCAAGATGGGATTCAAAGCGGCTTGCAATAATTTTAAAAAAAGATTTAAGCTAAAATTCAATTCAATTTCAATTTCAATTGACCTTTATTAGGCATATCATAACATAAACATACACCCATCAATAAAACATCAAGGATCCTTGCTTGACAGTTTAAACCATACATTTGAGGCCTCAACCAGGAAATTAAGCTAAAACACTAGTTTACAAAAGGTTTTTTAAAAAAGGATTAAACAACAATATCATTTAAAAACATTATTCAAAGCATTTAAAACATCTAAACATATTTAAAACATAATTTCCAGTAAAAGATTAAAGACACAATACACCATTTTACACACACATACTACGGTTACATAATTAAAGTTCAAAGGCCTGCTTGAAAAAAAATGCCTTCATTTGGTGGCAGAAAGAGACCAGGGAGGGCACCAAGTGGACTTCTTGTGGTAAGGAGTCCCACAGCCTAGGAGCGGCCACAAAGAAGGCTCTCTCCATATCAGATGTACCTGCAAAGGTGGTGGGACTAAGAGAAAGCCCTCCCATGAAGATCTTAAAGCTTGCTCTGACTTGTAACAGGAAATATGGTCTTTCAGGTCATCTACCCAAGTCCTGTAGGGCATTAAAGGTTAAAAGCATCATGCTGAATTCTGCCCAGACTGATAGCTGATAGTGCTGTTTCAACAGGGGAATCACATGAATCCTATAACCAGCCCTGGTCAACAGCCTGGTTACAGCATTTTAAACCTGCTGAAGTTTCTAAACTGTTTCATGTAAACTTCAGGCTTGATTTCCTCTAGGACCCATTTATCTATCTTTTTACCAGTCCATGGTATCCACAGAACTCTTATTCAGCTCCACATTTCATATCAATTGATTCTCTTCTACAGTTTTCAATGTCCAGCTTTCATATCCAAACACAGAAATAAGAAATCCTATGGCCTTGATGATCTGACTTTGGTATTCAGTAATATACTGAATCAACCAGGAGCCAGGTGCAAAACAGCAAAAGTTGGAAATGTTACTTTTTTGGACAAGAACTCCCATAATCCTCTGGCTAGCATGATCAAAGGGTTATCAGAGTTGGAAGATCCCGGCTATGCAAGATCCACTTCCAAGCAGTGTTTCTTACTGTTTCTAAGAGAAGCAAGCCTACTTTACATCCAGGAACAAAACGCTTCCGAGCACAGCCTTAGAATTGTGTTTTTGGTGTGTGCATTTGCCTTCAAGTTGGCTGTCAACTTATATCGAGCCCATAAATTTCATACGGTTTTCTTAGGGAGAGGTGGCTTTGCCAGTTCCCTCCCCTGAAATTTAGCCTAAAGCACCTGGTATTTTTGTTGACAGGCTTCCTATCCAAGTACTAACCAGAGCTGATCCTGCTTAGCTTCCAAGATCAGACAGGATCTGGCGCCTTTAGGGTATTTAGACCCTTTTTGTTTCCAGCTGTTGTTGTTATATTCCTTCAAGGCATTTCTGATGTACGGCAACTCTAATGTGAACCTATCATTGGCTTTTTTTTTCTTGGCAGAATTTGTTCAGAGGAGGTTTGTCAGTGCCCTCTTCTGGGGCTGAGAGAGTGAGACCTACCCAAGCCACCCAGTGGATTTTGCATGTCTGAGTCAGGATTTGTCTACAGTACTCAAACCAAATTCACACATTCTTCCCCAGCTCACTTCATTTCAGGAGATTAAGCTGGAAGGTGTGGGGTTGTTAGTGCTATCTGGGAGTCAAAATTTGTTATCATTGTACTGCTGCTACTTTTCTGATATATACATACCTACCAGAACTGACCAAAGGGAGAAGGGACCTGGGGCAATTTGACCCGTCCCTCCCAAAGGAAAGACCCCCTTCCCCAGACCTTTGTTGTGTGCCTTCAAGTTGTTTCTGACCTACGGCGACCCTAAAGCAACCCTCTCATGGGGTTTTCTGCGGGCGAGAGTGTGTGAGGTGCCCAAGGTCACCCCTGGGGACTCCACTGCCCAGCAGGGAATCAACCCTGGTCTCCAGGATCACAGTCCAACACTCAGGTCACTTTGGCTAGCTTTGGTCAGAGGGAGTTTCTGACTTGCCCAAAGTCACCCAGTGGCGACCCATGGACCAACACTCCAACCTTGACACAACGGCCATTGCCGCACTAGACTCTTAGAGTGCTATTATTCCACTTTCAACATCCTACGGAATCCTGGGGTTTGCAGTTTAGGGAAGGGCCTTTGCAAATCCCAGGATTCCTTAGGATGTTGAAAGTGGAACAACAGCACTCTAACAGTCTAGTGCGGCAATGGCCCACGCTGGCCCTTACACTGACTTGGCGGAAATCCCACGGATTCTTACGGAAGCCCCACCGATCCCGGGGGTTTACGCGCTCTCCCCGAGCCTAACAGGCCACCAGCTGCTGGGGACCACCCTCCCCATCACCTCCTCCCGCAAAGCAGGACTTCGTCGTTGCAGCGAGCGCCAGACACGATGGCCAGTTGCGCGTCCGTGGGTGACGAGCAGGCTGAGAACACACCGGCGGCTCCGAACACGAAGCCTTCCGTGGCCCCCCACGCGCGATGTCTCTTCCTCGCGGGTTCCAGAGCCCGGCGTCAGCGTGGCGAGACGTGGCGTGACGGCGCGTGGCTCCGCACGGAACTCGCTCGCGGGGGCCTCGTCGCGGTTTGGGGGTAGGGGGCTGCACGGGGGGGGGAGGAGGAGGGGGAAGGGGGAAGGGGCGTGGCTCTGCCTGGCCCCGCCCCGCCCCGCCCCCCTTCCCTCCAGCCCCGGCGTCTCTTCGGTCGTTCGATCGTCCCTCCTCGCTTTCCCCGCCGGCGAGGCAAAGCGGACCGGGGCGGCAGAGCCGGGCCGGGAGGGGGAGACGAGGCTGGGGGAGCGCGCAAGCCCGGCGGGCAACGGAGGAGGCGCGTCGGGCGGGGGGCGCCGCTGGGGCAGGCGCTGAGGACCCCCGCCGGGCCGGGCCGGTGCGGTTGCTGGGAGCCCCGGGGGGGGATGGCGGACGGGACCCCCGGCGTCCCCCCCTCGGGCTCGCCCCGGCCCGGGCCCCTCCGCGCCCCGTCGCCGCCGGTCGGAGAAGCTGCGGCAGCCGCGGCTGCTGCTGTTGCCGCCGCCAGCGCCGAGGCGGCCGGTGACCTTAGCCCGCTGCGCTCCCTTTCGGGCTGCAGCAGCCGCGACGACTCGGCCGAGAGGGATCCCCCCGGCCTGGTCAGGACCGCCCCCGCCGCCGGCATCATGAAGGTGGGTCTCGGTCGTTCCTTTCGCCTTCCCTCGCCTCCGCCCGCATCCTCCCGCGCCCCGACCTTTCCCGCAAACCCCGGTCCCTCCCTTCTCCCGCGCCCGGATTCCTTTGGCACGTGTGAAAAGGTTACGCCGCCGCCGCCGCCGCCGCCGCCGCCACACATTTTTTTCTAATTGGAATCCCCGCAGGTATTTTCCCAGCCCCCTGGCCAGATCTTAAGGAAATCCTTCGGGTAATGGTTGCTAATCGCCTCCATTACCAGCAAACCTCCCCGCCCCCGCCGGGGCGCACCGCTTCTGTCCTCACCCGACCTTCGAAATCTCAGCTAGGGGGCCACGGGAAACCGCGGACCCGTCTGCCTCTCCTTCCGCTAGCCACCCTGACAGGGTCCCCTCCCTCCTCCCTAAGCCCCCATCCCAAGTTCCTTCCATTTCTACAACAACAGGTGCTGGGGTGTGGGTAGAGAGTCTGGGTATTGGGCTCTTCCCTGGCCGGAGAGAAAAGCACTCTGCATATGCCCAAATGCGTTCTGTTTCTCCATCGTCGTTTTGGGTTTCCCAGGTGGCGGGGTGGGTGTGCTGTTGAAAACAAAGTGCAGAGCTCAAGGCTGCTGCTGTCTCAGCTAAGTGGCTCTCCTCCAGAAATAATCCTAGCCACTGATCTTTCAATCCACCTGCGGGGTCAACCTTTAACCTCACTTTCATAACATCACAGTCTGTCTCCAGTGGCACTTGATTGCTTTCATGTCAGTGCAGCTTTGATTCCCCTTTGGGTTTTAGTCCAAACTGTAAAGAAACCCATTTTAGGATTCAGCACCTTGGCTAGGGCCTTTAAATCCAGACTAAAGCCCCAAGTGGAATTATTGAGTCACTGAGGTGAAGGCCACTAGCTGTCACTCTGTGTGTGCACCTGGACCCTATAAATGATGCTTTTCATCCCCCCTTGCTAGGACCCTGAAAGGAGCCCCCCCCCCCCCAATTACAGCGATGATCTCTTTTTGCTTTGTTAGGCTGCGTAGTCAATTCATGCACTCATACCTTGTTGCAGTTCCAATCAGGATGAATTTGAAAGCCTGGTTCACACATGCACTGGGCACCTGATGACCAGTGGGTGGGGCAGCTGACTGTGCATTTTTTGACTGTTCTGAAAAGCATTGTCGAACATGCTTTGCACATTGCATCTTCTATATTTAGGTTGACTGCCTGCGTGCATGTGCAAGTCATCATTTTGATGTTGCATCTAGCAACGGTGATGATGAGTATGTGTGAATGAGGCCAATAAGTGGTAGAAATGATAGCTGCGCTCACCATCTGTTTCCACCCAGTTTCCACATGGATTTACCTTACTCAATTCCTCTGTGTTTGTCTTTGGTTTGTGAACTTGGGGGCAGTCCCTCTGTATTCATTTCTGCAGGAGTTCTGGCTTCCCCATCATTGGAGTGGTGGATATGGTCTGGGTTTTAGTCCAAAATTTACAGGAGCTAGCTAAAGTGCTGAGCATATGGGGTAGTGGTAGAACTTTATAGCCTCAGCACCTTGGATAGCTCCCAAGAGCTCAGGCTGAAACCCAGAGTGGAGTCACAGCTCCTCTGCCACCAGCCACCACTTCAGCGAAGGTTTGTATAGATTGTATGCACTGATTATCTCCTTGCGGGACTGTTGCTGCTTGCACTTGCCTGCCTGCATTTGGCTGCCTTTGCAGTTGTGCGCAGAGTAGGAACTCTATATATCCCCTAGTTTATTTTGTCTCTTCCATACAATGGGTCATTTTAGGTGATGCCAAAGTCATTAGGCAGGGTGAGGTGGTTCCCTTAGGTAGCAGGTGAGTGATAGGTGGCAGAGAGATGCTGGATGAGAAAGCTATGTGTGCCGTGTAGACTTTGGTTGCAACCAGCAGTGCTGCTCAGGCTATTTGATGGAAGAAGAGACAGCCTTTTTTTCCTAAGTGCCAAGGACCTGTACCATATTTGTCCCCACTCGCTACAACTGTTTCTTTCCTGGAAACTGGACTAGTAGCTAATGGCTTGTACACTACCATTGATTTGTGGACCACCACTTTGAGTAGCACTGCAGTAAAGGATACAGTCCCATTTACCAGAGTTGAAAGAAGATTAATTTGTCTTTCTGGTAATTTTCTGTATATGGAAAGCTACACGGGCAGGCTGCATTTTGCCTTCAGGCTGCTAAATGCCTCAGGCCAGCCCTGACCAAATATATGAACTGCGGTGCAGTGACTGGCAGGTGAATTACCTTGCTTGAGGAGCCATATGCTGAAGGGGATGGCATATGAAGAGAGACGAATGTTCAGTTGTTGTTGGTGACCTGTGCACACATGCAGTGGTTATCACTCAGTCTTGCCATACATATGTTAAGCAGCATGTATCTGTGAACGGGTTCATTGTAAGTGTACAGTGTCTCAGTGATTGCAAGCATAATACTAGAGAGGAGTAATTATTCCAGATCGCTATATTTGGAATGCAAGAATTTATTGTTGTGTGCCTTCAAGTTGTTTCCAACTTATGGCAACGCTAAGGTCAACCTATCATGGGGTTTTCTTGGCAACATTTGTTCAGAGGGGGTTTGCCTTTGCTTTCCTCTGAGGATGAGAGAGTATAACTTGACCAAGGTCACCTCCTGGGTTTCCGTGGGTGAGTGGAGATTCAAATCCTGGTCTCCAGCATCACAGTTCAGTACTCAAACCACTACACCATGCTGGCTTTCGATGCAAAAATATATAACGTAAATGTTTAACATCATTCCTCATATTGAGGCCACCAGTTCTCTGGCACATGTTGACTAGTTACTATGGCAAGTAGATCTAATGGCAGGGCTGAGGAAACTTTGTGCCCCATTTGTAGGACTATAAATCTCTTTATCCCCATATATTGATCATGCTGGCAGGGACTCATGGGAGTCAAAGAACAGGAACATCTGGAGCATTATGGCTTCCCCTTAACTATCTGATGGGAACTCTGACTGGCTATAGGTCAGCAGTCCCTCTTCCCTAGTCTAGAAAAATGAATTTGCAGAACTACATCTTCCACAGTGACTCAGGAAGGACAAGTAATGTTGTCCGGTGAATTCTGGGAGCTGTAGTACAAAAACAAAGCCTTTTCTAAGGTCTGCTCCTGACTGGATTTCTCTTTGCAGATTGCAAGAGAAAATCCTTTTGGTTGGTTTTGCCATTGTCTCTAAACCCCAGCCTCCTACAGTAGTTTGGCAAGCCAGACTCTTCTCTTCCCGTTCTCCCGCAAGGTTCTGTTCCAGAGTTCATGAGAAAAGTCCCAGGAACTCCCTTTGACATTTCCTAGGCTGGCTAAGCTCATATCAGATCATACTAAAAGTCACCAAGTCTACTGTCTTGCTGAAACTTTAGGCTGTCTTGCTCCCATGCTGTGGCAGCAAGATATGTCTGTGTAGATCAATGAACCTTTTTCATCCTGGAGACTGAATTCATTTTCAGAGGAGTTCTCAGGAGCTCCATTCTAGTGGGGGGGGGAGCTAAAAAGATGAGTACCACCGTATTTTAGCATAAAGCTCTTACTGTCAGTGTCAAAGCCTTAGGAGTAGCTTTCAGACATTTTAGAGTTGGAAGAATACTTGCAGGAAAACTGACAATCCACAAAATGATGGTGTCATGAGGAAGGGGATTTGGCTAGCTGGGGACTGGTTTAGGAGCCCACAGGGGCCAAATTAAGTCCCAGGGACTGAACCTCCCCAGCAGCTACTGTAAATGGAGAGAGCCAGCGTTGTGTTGTGGTTTGCGTGTTGAACTAGGACACTGGAAGACCAGGGTTCAAACCCCAGCTCGACCAGGGAAATCTCCTGTGTGAACTTGCAGAAGTCACACTCTCTCAGGCCATTTCTGCACTACACTGTTATAGTGCTATTACAGTCAGCCCTCCACATTTGCGGGTTTGACATTCACAGATTTGATTATTTGCGAGTTTCTCCAACCCCTGCCCTCCCACCTCAGGGGCTTCTTTGTTGGGAGAACTTTCACTCTTGGTGGCTCCAATCCAGCTGTACAGCCTTTTAAAAACCCACCTCTGGCCCTCCTCTTCCTCTACCAGTCTCTGCGTGGCCAGCTAAGGATGACTCTCTGCCCAGATTCTCAGCATCACAAACCTTGTACTCATGCCCTTCACAGACCCAGTGGAGGAGGTGGGCAAGAGAGAGGAAGTAAAGGACCACCATGCCAACCATCTCCTTTCCCTGACCTGGTTTAGACCCTGGATGCCCACTTTCCCCACCTGGGCCTCAGCCCCTTTCCCACAGACACACACATTTTGTTATTTTCACTTTTGTGAGGGTCCTGTGTCCCTAACCCTAGCAAATGTGGCGGGCCAAGTATACTCCACTTTCAACATCCTGTGGAATTCTGGGGTTTGTAGTTTACTGAGGCCAAAGAGCTCTCTGGCTGAGAATTCTAAAGGCCCCTCCCTAAACTGCAAATCCCAGGATTCCAGAGGAAGTTGAAAGCGGAATCGTAGCACTATAACAGTGTAGTGCGGAAATGGCCTCAGTCTCAGAGGAAGGAAAAGACAACACCCTCTCTGAACAAATTCTGCTAAGAAAACCCTGTGAGAAGTTCACCTTAGGGTCACCGTAAGTCAGAAATCACTTCCACAGCAACAACAGTAAATGGAAATTACCAACCGTCCATATGAGCCCAGTCCAGTCGGTGCCTGTTTCCTCTCCACATTTGGTTCCTTTAACTGGAGGTGTCTCTCAGAGCCAGCTGAGCTATCACCTTGCGTCATGAGGGGGGAGCAGGTGTGTGGCAGAAAAGGGCCGGCAGATAGTTTCTGAGAACTCCTGCCGGGAGCCAAGCTTCGTGCTACGTGGGTAGCCTGTATCCTTCAGGAATGTTGTTGTTCCTCCCCCTTCACACCCACCCACTGCGAGGCAGTCTTGGGTTCCCTTAGATTATTTATGGCTTGTTTACCAGAAACCATCCAAGGCTATATTCCCTGAACAGTTCGGGTCAAGGCAGTAGATTCACGTGGTCAGTTGTGTGTGGCTTTGATGTGACCTTTCCACAAGGGGGGTAGGGTGCTCGTAGTCATAAAGGGCTTGGGGCCCTAGAAATATCTTTTTCTTGGGGGATTAAGAAAAGTGAGGGCACTTGTTGGGATATGCTATGAGAAAAGAACAGTAATAATAATATTGTCACTTGCTGTGTGTGTTTGATGTTTTCCAAAAGGTGGGCAACTTCTGTAGAGCTGGGGTCCTGTTTTGCCTCCCCATGTATAAAGACCTGGGGCTCTTTCACACTATGCAGTTATCCCACTATGATTCCGTTTTAACTGGCAAGGCAACATGATGTGGGATTCTGGGATTTGCAGTTTAGAGGGGGAGATTTAGAATTCTCAACCAGAAAGCATTAGAGCTTCATCAGACTGTAAACCTCTGGATACCATAGGATGCAGCCATGGCAGTTGAGGTGGAATCATAGTGCTATCATTGTGTTGTGTGGAAGGGCTCCCGTTTGAGTTTACCTTTCCTCAGCCTTCATTCTGTGCTGTACCACTGAATTTCACTGGCAAATCACATGGCCAAATTTTAGTGGCAAACTGGCAAAAGCCATTAAAGCAACCGGAAATGATTTTAAAGGGCTTTTAGCATTTTTGCCATTGAATTTGACACACTAGGGGAACCAGTGGTGGTGAATGTTGTCCACCACAGCTATTAATGTAGCATGTTTGATAATCATTTACAAAAGTAAATGTAAAGGAATATGCTTTACCACTCTTTATCCATTTCAATAGCTGCCTTGGTCTGTTTTTGGTTTTCTCCTCCTTTTATTATGAATGAAGTATTTAATGTACATTTTTATATATATGAAATGTATTGTGTATTACTGTATTGTCCACTATACTTTAACCTTCTTTCCCTAAGAAAATCAAATAATATAGCTTCTTTTACATATTTTAACAGATAAAACTCATTCCACTTTGATTTCTTTTTCCATCCTAAGGCAATAACAGCATGAGCAGCTTTTAAAATTTGTTTTATTACATAACTTTCATTCCTGTTTAAGCCTATTATCCCTAAGTTGAGGGTTAAACAATTTTCTTTACTTAATTGAACGTCTCTCTCTATTACTATTTTTGTTTCTTAACTTCTTTCAAAAATTCCTGAATAAATGGACACTCCTGCAAGTATATAAATGCCCTTAGCTCAACATCCATGCCAACATTTTGGTGAGAAATTGCCATTTATATATGCCATTTGATGGGGTATTCTGTACCATCTACCAATCATTTTCATTTGTATTTTTATTTTTAGTAATTTCTTGTAACTAAATTTTAATATCTTTTCTATCTATCAATATGTCTTTTTTCCAACTTATTGCCAAGCCCTCTATCAGTCTATACTGGGCCGTTAACAATTTTTTTATAACTGTTCCCTATTAATCCTTTTTTTTCTATTTTTCTTTTGATTATTTCCTCTAAAAATATATTCTGTTCTACTGTGTTCAGTTTTATTTCCTGTAAAGATTTAATAAAGCTACCTCTGTCTATTGTGATAGAGAGTCTCACAGTCTCAGTTTACTGAAATCTTTGCACTTTCTACGTTCAGAAGTTAAGCAGTCATCAGTCTCTGGTCAGAGTGACCATAATACCCTGTCACATTTGCTTTTGTTTTTTTTGGCCAGTGTTGTGTTATTTGCCATCAAGTTGACTTTGACTTGTGGTGACCCTATAAATGAGAGATTTCCAAGATCCCCTGTCATCAGCTGCCCTGCTCAGGTCTTGCAAACTCAGGGCTGTGGCTTCCTTGTTTGAATCAATCCATTTGTAGTGTGATCTTCCTCTTATCCCATTGCCTTCCACTTTACCTATCATTATTGTCTTTTCCAGTGAATCATTTTCTCTCATGATATGTGCAAAGTACAACAGCCTCAGTTTGGTCATGTTGCTAGTGAAAGTTCAGGCTTGATTTACTCTATGACCCATTTGTTTCTTGTTTTAGAAGCCCATGGTGCCATAAGAAATCTCCTGTAGTAACTAATTTCAAATGAGTTGATTTTTTTTTCCTATCAGCTTTCTTTACCGCCCAACTCTCACACATATATGTAGAAATTAGAAATACTGTGGCTGGGATGATTCTGACTTTCATATTTAATGGTATCGGGTATTTCTAGACTAGATTGAGGAAATCTGCTATGTACCAAAGCCATCTCTCCATATCCACGGATTCTGTATCAATGGATTCAACCAACCAAGGCTTGAAAATATTTTTCAAAAAGTACAAAAAACAAACTTTAATTTTGCCATTTTATATAAGGGATGCCATTTTACTATACCAGTATACATAATGGGATTTGAGAATCCACGAATTTTGGTATCTATAGCGGAGGTGGTGGTCTTGGAATCAAAGCCCAGCAGATAATGAGGACCCACTGTAGTAGTAAATATATTCTTAGAGTATGGATTCTGATACAGCCAGAACAGCTCCATTGGTACACAAGGAGGAGGTATCAATAGACCTGGGGGAACCCAATGCTTTGCAGGGGTATATGTGTGTGTGTGTGTGTGTGTGTGTGAGAGAGAGAGAGAGAGAGAGAGAGTGCATGCACCATCAAGTCACCTGTTGATTTATGGTGACCCCATGAATTTCATAGAGTTTTCTTAGGCAAGGAATATTCTGAAGTGGTTTTTCCAGTTCCTTCCTCTGAAGTGTAACCTACAGCATTTGGTATTCCTTGGTGGTCTTCCATCCAAGTACTAATCACAGCTGACCTCACTTAGCTTCCAAGATCAGAAGGGATCTGGTGCCTTAAAAATCACCAAGGAGACTTTCAAAAGACCAAGATAGAATAATGTAGACAGAGCATTCCCAGCAGGCACAGAATGGTGACTGACAGTTGTGTGGGTGGGAAGGAGGAGAAATGGAGAGAACGATAAAGGAGAAGGCTAACTAACTGGAAGCCAAAACAGGACCATTCCACACTGCAACATTTTGTTGCAAGTCTAGCTTGTTATTTTACATGTTCCATGATTACCTTTTGACACTGAAAAGTTCTGAAAGTTAACCTTAGAGCAGTGGGTTTCCACCTTTGGCCTTCCAGATGTTGTGATATTTTAACACCCAGAATCCCCTATCATTGGCCATGTGGGTTGGGACTTCTGGGAGATAATGTCCAAAATAGTAAAGGGCCAAAGGTTGGACACTCCTACCCTAGAGAGCCCAGCTGTGCCCCCAAACTCTTTTGCATTCTGTGATCATGTTAAATGCCATCCATTGAGAGCTACATCTTTAACAGTCAGCAATCTAATATCATCTGTGTGAATAAGTCTAATAGAGATAGGTGTCTTGTGTTCAATTTGCCACAGCCTTCTCCAAGGGATGCCTTCTAGATGTGTCGGGTGACAGCTCCAAGATGTCCCCAGCCAGCATGAATTGCTGAGAGCTTTTTGAGAACTGCAGGCCAACCGTCAGGGGGTCTGCAGCTTGGGAGAGGGTGATGTGCTGAGTCAGATGAGTAGCTCATAGCTAGCCTGGTTCTAAGATGAAATAAGTGGAGTGGGTGGAAATGTTCCCAGGCAAATGTTCTTAATCCAAATTTTCTTTTCTGTGCATGTTTGTGCGTGTAAGCGTATGTAAGAAAACAAGGATTTATTTTCTAATTTCATGTTATTGTTTGAAATATTTGCAATTATAGGTTCAAGACTGTGGTGGCAGAGAGCAAAATGAAAGACAGAGTATAGAAGATTGAACTGGGCAAGTTTATGCCTAGTATCTAAAAATGTGTTTGGAAAAAAAATAGGTTTAAATATGAGTGCACAAAAGCTACCTTATGCTGAGTCAGATCCTTCATCCATTTGGCTGGGTGCTGGGTTTTGTCTGGCTGACAGTGGCTTTTCCAAGGTCTCAGACAAAGGTCTTTCCCCAGTTCGATGCTCTTTTTAGCTGGAGATCTCATCAGATGGAGGTGGGGAAAGTATAGCCTGCGAACTACATAACAGCCCTTAAAACTCCTTCTGAAGCTCCTGAAACTCCCAGGAAATCCACCAAGCTCTGCGATTTTAGCTTCTATTAGCCTCCCACATCTACTCAAACCCCACAAAGAACTACAAACATGCCCCAAAAGCCCACTCTTTGTGTGTGTGTGTGTGTGTGTGTGTGTGTTCAGGAATTGATTGCAATGGGCTTTTAATGCTGTGTTCTGCTATATTTATATCAGGTCTTTTAATGCACTTTTAAATCATTTTAATTCTATAGATTATTTAATAGCTTTTCCAGATAACCTTTATATGTATTTTTACTGGTGTATTTATGTACTTTTTACTTTCTTCTGCCACCTTAACTCCCATTATGCATTTATATCCCATATTTGGGATATCCCATTATTCCCATTATTCATTTATACCCTCTATATGGGAAATATATGGGATATAAATGATGATGGTGACGACGACGACTTATTATGACTATTATTATCATCATCATCATTATTATTATACCATGGAGAGCCAGCATGGTATAATGGTTTGAGCGCTGGATTGTGACTCTGGAGGCCAGAGTTCAAATCACTGCTCAGCCATGGAAACCCATTGAGTAAACTTAGGCAAGTTACACTCTTTCAGCTTCAGAGGAAGGCAAAGGCAAATCCCTTCTGAAAAAATCTTGCCAAGAAAACCCTATGATAGGTTTGCCTTAAGATCGCCATAAGTTAGGAACAACCCGAAGACACACAGCAGCAAAGTTATAGCATGACCTGTGGCACTCTACTGTTCTTGTGTTTGAAGTGTTCCTCAAAATACTGTTGAAAAATAATCTTTGAAACATAAATATTCAAACTGCCACATATTTGGATGGAAGGTAATTTCTACCATTGAGCCCTGACCTTGACAGATAGCAGTGTTCTTGAGCAGCTGCTCTGTGCCATTGCACTACAACTCTTGAGTTGGGAGTTGTAGTTTAATATGATGCTTATTCAAAGTAGTGGTCCATGATGTAGTGGCAGTCTGCAAGCCTTCAGCTGCAGGTGCATGGGGCGTTTCAAGGAAAGAAAGAAAGTTGAGTAGCCTGGAAATCTCTCACACACATAGGTACAAACTCACACAAATATACCTATGTGTGCCTGCATAATAGGCGACTGAATCAGAGCAAAACTCATGTGCTACACTCCTTAGCGGAGGCTCTGCTCCAGGTGTCCCCATAATAATATTATTGCCTTCCTTCAACCAACCTCCGCTCTTTATCTGCCTCAGATCACTTCTTACCCCTCAGCCGCCCAATCTGCAAGGGTCTGAACCTCTCCATGGTGCGCACTGGCAGTTCTGAGGGAGGTGCCCCTGGTAGGTGTGCATGTTTCTAAAAGCAGGCTTTTAATTGTTCTTGCGTCACCGTTGCTCATCTCCAGAATAGGTTGTTGTCACCCGAGACCCGCCTCTTTGCTCCTTGCAGCCTATTTTAAGCACTGATTGCTCCGGTGCTATTAATACAAGGCGTGTGGGCTGCGTTCCAGCCCTCCCAACTCTCCTCCCCACGCTTGCTAAGCCTTTCTTGTGCACCTTGAAGAACAAGGAACTAACTGTAGTATCTTTCTAGCAGTAGCACCATAAAAAAAAAAGGCTAAACAACATCAGTGTTTGGAAATGGCAGATGATAACATGGGCTTGCTGGTTCCCAGTACCAGGGAAGATAGTCCAGTGCATTGCTGGGATGTACTTAGAATGGGGACAGGGATAATAATCTTTTGCAAATGTGTGTAGACAGGGCACTAGAGGCTATAGGGAGGTCTGGCAAACATGGAGAGGAGAAACATCTAACCCTCCTTGCCTGGGCAGTTGAGCAACCCATTCATAGAAACCAGAATGATGTCTGGGTTGGTGTAATGTCCGGGATCAAGAAGACCCAGACAGAGCTTTTAAACTTTACTTTTTTTGTCTGCAGTTCCCAGAATCCTACAACAATAGTGGGCAATGTCCATAGTGGATTCTGTTGGGATGTAGTCCAAAAAAGTAACTTTTGCAAAGTCTGGACTTGAAAGGGGAATGTCAGATCCCTGCTCGTGCTTGAAATTCAGCAAGTGACCTTTGTAGTATTCCTTATTTCTCACCCTAGCCTATTTTACAGGGTTGTGAAATTATTTTTTAATTCAGTGCTATCACCCACATGGTCTTGCTCTCTCTAGAGAAAGGGCAGGGTACTAAGTGATTTCATAGACTAATGTATGTGTGTGATAACACCGTCAGGCACATGGACTCATTAGTCCCTTCTCAGATTAACCTACAGTAAGTATAGAGCAAAAGTTTAACAATCATCAGTTGTACATTAGGCTTTTGGTATCCCCATTTTAGAGACAGTGAAGCTGAGGCTGAGAGTGAGTGATCTGTCTTCCCTTCCCAGGCCATACTATAATTAAAACCATTTCCGCACTAGACTGTTATAGCGCTATTATTCCACTTCAACATCCTATGGTATCCTTGGGTTTGCAGTTTTGGGAGGGGCCAGTCGGTGATCTGTTGAAAGTGGGATAACAGTCTAGTGCGGAAATGGCCTAAGTCAGAATCAGAATGCTGATCTCCATTTATTCTTCCTGTCCCCCTCTGAGAACTTGGAATAGATATCTAAAACAGAACCGATAAGTAACATGAAATTAAAATTATCCTAACTGGTGTTAATGTTCTTGTTATATTTTATATAGTGTCATCAAGGTACATAGCATTTTATCACATACAAGAAGACAGATCCCCATTGCTTACAATCTAAAGTGTGACACTGTGGAAACAATGGGGAAGGGGGGGTGGCAGCAGAGAAATTGTACCTCAGAAGCCAGGGAATGTCTGATCTTGTAAACTTTGCAGATCAACAATATCCATTTCCCCTCACCTTTGCTGTGCACAGATTCCTTATGCTGTATTTGGTTGTCTCAGAAAGATGAGCTTGGCTTGCCTTGCATAGGGCCTTCTTCTTGATCCAGCCTTCTTCAGGTGGGCTGCACTACAACTCTTATCAGCCCCAAAATAGAGAGGGAAAGAACATTTGTAACTATTCATTCCCAGTCATAACCCCCAAGTTTTTCAGTAGCTGGAAAACCCATCAGGAAGCATAATAGAACAGAGGGTGTTTTGTGCAATTTTCTCCTGGAAGACAAATATCTGAAATGTTGCAGAGGAATTATTCTGCTGAGAAAAAACACAGGAGATTTTTAGGCAAAAATTCCCCTGTTTTCTGCACAGAAAAACATCTTGTTTATTTATTTACTTGATTGATACCCCACCTTTCTCCCAAACTGAGACTCAAGACAGTTCAAAATGGGGAGGGATTTGAACAATACCACCCTTTATGTTCTTCTCTGCAGAATAATTTTTCTGTAATACTTTGGGACATTCAAATACAGGAAGAATGCTGTGGAAGAAGATTTGTTTTCTCCTGCAGCGGGGAGAAAATTAGTTTTTCTTTTTGCTAGTTGTTCTGTTTGGTTTGATCAAGAGCAGGAGAAAAGAGTGTCACGTTTATCGAGCCATCCCCAGGAGTGCCCCTTGCCTCTCCTGTTCAGGTGCGATGCAGAGAGAAGGGGATAATAGAGAAGCATTTCAACAACTCCTCCCCCGTCCCACCCACCCAAAATTTGCTTTGCTCTCATTGTCGTCACAGCACTGCCTGACTGACGCACATTTGATCTGTCTGTCTGTCATAGTGGCAGCTGAAGCCCTGTAGCTGAGATCTCCTCCCACCCCTCAACACACCTGCAGTTGCTGCAAGAGAGACTGAGCCCGTCTCCCGTCCCCAGCCTCACCCTGTGCAGCCCTTCTGGAAGGACAGAAAAAGAATAGAAAGAGTTGCTCTTCAGGAAGAATTGACAGGTGGCTGGAAAAAGAGGTTTAGGGCATTCAGTATGAACGCAGCACCTCTTTCCATCTGGTTCCTCCAGTTGGATTTCCAATTTGCCTTTAGCAGTGGGATTCATTCTGCCAAGGGATAAGGAGACTCTCAGCAGATCAGAAAGGTTGCAATGGGCACAGGTATCCCCTTTACAGCTCCTAGCCCTTTGCTGTTTCCATTTCCACCAGCTACTAAAATGGAGTGCCCCCTACCACCTGTCGCTCAGCTGTTCTTCTTCTTGGATCTTAGGGCAACCCTGCCACCACCATGTATGCATCCATCTGTATCCCAAAAGGAGAACGCAGATGGGGTGGGTGAGTAGGAGAGATTACGATGCAGGGAAAGAAGGTGCAAATTTCCCCCCTTAGTCCTCATTAGCAAATTAATTCTCCTGCAGAGCCAACCAACTCACTGAGGCTTTGGAGATTAAGGCCTAGTAGGACTTGGAGCTTTAATCTCTGGATGTTAATTGACCAAGGGAGCAAAGTACCTTTTTGTGTCAGACAGCCTCTTGAGGGGATGGGAGGTCTAGGAAGGGGAAGAAGGTACTGAGTTTGGCAGCTGGCCTCAGAAATGAGGGCTTAGGCTGTGATTCTCAAAACGTTGTTGAACTGCAGCTCCCATCAGCAAGGCTGGATTGAGGTGGTTGAAGCCGTGGAGTAGTTCCAAAGATTTTCTGCACACATGTGACTAGGGTTGCCAGATCCCTGCCCGTGAGATTTCAGTGCCAAAACTGAGACGGAGGAACAACACGTTGTGATGTCACAGATAATGTTAAAAGGGGAAGCTCCTGGTAATGTCTTTAAGCAAGATCAGTAAGCATCAACCACAGCAGCACAAAGCTCATTATTCAGATTAAAAAATCAAGTCTAACAGATTAGAAATACAGGCACACACATGCACACAAATATACTTTTCAAGGTGGGCTCTCACCTGATGTTCTTCCTCCTCCTCCTCCTCCTCCTCCTCTTGGGGATTGGAGAAAAGAGTCCAGGCGAGATCTGAGAATCCATTGTGTAACCTATTCTAGGAGTATCCACATGGAAATGAACTAATTAAATGAGAACGACTGTTTAAATATAATTAAAAGTACCATAGAAGACAGCAAGAAACCTCCAGGTGTGAACTGATTTTCAACCCTTCAGCTTGAGTGAGACTTAACAGCCACGTGGGATTTGCTCAAGAAACACACAGAATATTAAAAAACAGTGGGAGATTCAGGAAGCAATTGGGGGAAAAAAGGAAGCAAACTATACCTTTTCCCCTTCAGCTCTAGGCACCTCTGAGAGACCTGAAGCAATTGCTCCACTGGAACCATTAATAATCCAGCTCTGCCCATCAGCCCTGGCTGGCAAAACCAGTGGTGAGGAATGAAAGATGTGTGTGAGAGTCCAGTGACATGTTGGGAGACATACCCCCCAATCTTTGCTCTAAAAATTGTGTTCAGACCAGCAGTCTTCTTTTAGGGAAAATGGTCACTGTAGTATATTTTGGCCTCTTCCCTTAAGCAAAGGACCAAAGGCCATCTAAGGCCTGCTTTCCCTTTCCCATCCTCCCCCAAGGTAGGATATTATAACAAAAGGGAGACCATCTTGGCTCTATTCATGGGCCAGAAAAGCAGTAGCTGGAAAGAGCTGGCTTCTTTCCTTCTTAGTAAACAGAAGACTTAGAAGACCTTTGTTAGGTTGGAACAAAAACCCAAGTTTACACTTTTTTCTCCTCCCACCAAGTTTCTTTTTCCTTTTCTGTCAGGTCTTTTGAATATAAGCCTGATGGCAGGAAGAATCTTGACTTACTCATTGTAACCCACTTTTGTGCATTTACTGACATGTGGGTATTTCCTGAACCTAATAAATACCACTGTCCCACCAATGAAAAGCATTGCTGTTTCTCCAAAATGTGGCCAACCTGTAGACAATCAAAGCATGTCACAATTGCTTCACTGCATCATTGTTGTTGTGTTCCTTCAAGTAATGTCTGATTTATGGCAACACTAAGGTGAACCTAACAGGGGATTTTTTTGACAAGATTTGTTCAGAGGGGTTTGCCTTTGCCTTCCTCTGAGGCTGAGAGAGTATGATTTGCTCAAGGTCACCAACTGGGTTTCCATGGCTGAGTGGGAATTCAAACTCTGGCCTCCAAAGTCATCATAGTTGACGGCTCAAACCACTACACCATACTGGCTCTCATCATAGTTTGCCAAAACAGAACAAATAATACATTTTTGTCTCACTGTGTTACATTGCGTGGCACCACAAAATGTCAAAAAAAATCAATACATTGGTTAGGGATATTTTTGTCCTAGTAGTGTAAAATGTTTGTAAAAAGAAATTGTACATGATTGTACATGATAACTGGTGGGAATTTGGGTACATTGTTTGCAATCGTGTACCTGACAAAGCTGCAGTATGGCTACCTAGTTTCGTGTGGATTCTCCAAAGTACCTAATTCTAGAGCTAGTGTGGTGTAGTGGTTTAAGAACTGGATTAGGAGTCTGGGAGAGCAGCATGTGAATCTTACTAAGCCAAAGTATCTTTGTGGGCCACAGGAACCTTCTGGACCACCTACTCACTAATTTTTGTTTGTTTATTTTTGCAAGAAAAGGTGAATTACCACTCTTGGAAGCCTCAAGCAGGAGCAATTCACCTGAAAATAATTTGCATCCACCTTTTAAGCATAAAAATGTACTTCATTTTTTTTTCCAGTTTTGAGAGACTCAGTGGGAGGTTTTGGTAGGTCCTGGGAGTGAGAAATTGGTCCTCAGACTCTTGGAGCTTGTCCACTCCACATGTATGCATCTACTTTCA
The DNA here is from genome assembly GCA_030412105.1 of Cyclura pinguis. Classification (NCBI taxonomy): domain Eukaryota; kingdom Metazoa; phylum Chordata; class Lepidosauria; order Squamata; family Iguanidae; genus Cyclura; species Cyclura pinguis. The sequence goes on from CM059604.1 coordinate 95,228,728, forward strand.
CTGAATGAGGCTGCTGGGCCATAGAACCCAGGCTAATCTGTAGTGGCTCTCAGCATTTCAGGTGGGCACCTCTCGCAGCTGTGCAACGTGCAACTTTTTTAAACCAGGGAGCCAATCTGAAAGCAGGGTTTTCAGCATACGAAACATGTGTGCTCTCCCTGGAGCTCCATTCTCCATTTGTATATATAACCCTTTTCTAGAACGACAGCACGATTTTATTTTATTACAGTCAGTCCTCCACATTTGGGGGTTTGACTTTCATGAATTTGATTATTTGTGATTTTCTTCAACCCCTGCCCTGCCATCTCAGGCACTCTTTTCTGGGGGAACCTTCCCACTCAGTGGCTCCAATCAGGCCACACAGCCACTTCCCACTCAGTGGTTCCAGTCAGGCCACTTTAAAAACCCTCCTGTCTGGTCCTCTTCCTCCTCCACCAGCCACTGCCTGGCCACCTAAGGATGACTTGCAGCCCGATTTCTCAGCATCACAAACCCTCTCTGATGACTCTTCCCCACACCCCAAGGAAGGAGATGGGCGAGAGAGGAATTATAGGGCTTCCATGCCAACCCACCCCCCTTTCCCTCTCCTTTACCTAACCTGATTTGGACCCCTGGTGTCCATTCTCCCCATCATACCTCAGTTGCCTTCCCAAAGAAACACACAGATTTTGATATTTGTGGTTTTTCCACTTTTGCAAGAATCCTGAGCCCCTAATCCTAGTGAATGTGGAGGGGCAACTGTATATGTGAGCAATTAGACTCCTGCACACCAAATAATCAGATGCCACATGCTTACAATGGTGTGTGGGGATTCCTTGTGAGAGCATCAAAGAGTAGCTGAGTGTCACTTTGGCTGCAAAAGTATTGCAAGAAACTGATCTCAAGGTAATCTGTGGCAAACGTGCACATGGGTGCAATGGAACAAATGAAGCTTTACAAATAAGAGTGGTTCTGCGTATTGTAGTGTAGTGGCCATGAAACAGAAGGCCTGCATGAATGTTTTACATTTGGTATTTATTTAATTTATTTGTTACTTTTCTTTAGCCAGAATCAAGGCTCCCAGAGCAATTTATAAAGATCAGTAACAAGACTGTCCTTGCCCGTGGGGCTTAGAACCTAAAAGGCACAGAAGGAAAATGGACGGGAGGGTACTAAAGAAGGCAGCAAATGCAGGCATTAATTCTTAGTGGCAAACTCTTTGTAACAACCAGCTGGGACAGTAAACATTTCCAAAGAGAGGTGGAGCCATGAGTTGCTGGTGTCTCAATAGAGCCAAAAGAGTGGGCGGTTTTCCATCTCTTCAGGGTTTCTTTCACACTACACAATTATAGCACTATGATTCCATTTTAACTGCCATGGCAATATCCTCTGGGCTCATGGGATTTCCAGTTTTTGTTGTTGTGTGCTTTCAAGTAATTTCCAACTCACGGCAATCCTGTGGTGAACCTATCATGGTTTTTTGTGGGGCTGAGAATGTGTGCAAGGTTACCTAGTGGGTTTCCATAGCTGAGGGGAGAATCAAACCCTGGTCACCAGCATCATAGTCAGATGCTCAAACCACTATACCATACTGGATCTCAGTTTCCCATTTAGGGAGAGATATTTAGAATTCTCAGCCAGAGCTCCAGTCCCTCACCAAACTATAAATCCCAGGGTTCCACGAGATGCAGTTGAAGTGGAATCAGAGTGCTATAATTGTGTCGTATGAAAGGGCCTTCCCTCTACTGCAGTTTAAGTGAATTGCTGCCAGGCAATAATTGATTTGAAGAGGAGTTTCTGGGAAGTGACTTCTCAGCAGGGCTGATTTGGTAGCCTTACATTCTTTCCCTCCTTCTGCTGAAAACCTGAGGCAATGGCTGCTGCCTGATGACAATTTGTGGTAGTACCATTAGGGTGCAAGATACTTCTGTAAGAACATAAGAAGGACTTGGCTGTGTCAGAGCAAAGAGCTGTCTCATCCAGCATTGCCTTTCCAATAGCGGTCAGCCAGATGCCTCTGGGATGCCCAGGAGCATGATTCAAAATGCAACACAGAAACATAAAAAGCTACTGGATCCTACTGAGAATAGTTAAACTAACAGGCTGTGGCTCTTGCCAGTTTCAGGGAGAGCTGTTCTTTCCCTTAGCCTTACCTGGAAATCCCAGGGACTGACAATGTATGCAAAGAACTTTCTTGACCAGTTTCTTGTATATGGCAGATTTGAGTACAGAAGTGAGAACCAAGGTCCTCGGCAAGCCCTGTCTCAAATTAAGCCATGTCTAGCTGGTTGCTGGCATGGCCGGATAATCCTGTAGCCTTCTTTATTAGGAGTGCATTCCTTCCTGGCACTGAGCTCTAATTTTATTTTGTTTTTCCTTCTTCTTCTCTCTCCCTCCTCCCACCATTTCAAGCCAAACACCTGTTCAGTTTCCAAAGGCAGGAAAAGTTATTCCTCTTGTACAAACTTCCTGCAGCAATCTGGATTTGTTCTTCAGCTGTGCCTGCTGGTGGGAAAGTATATGGGTGTGCAGGGGTTGTGTCACTCTACAAACTGGTTGAATCCATTTTTGATCTTCACACACACACACGTACGCACCCTATCCATCTGTTTATCTCATTAAGGAGAGAAAACCTGGACTGTTCACAGATACTTGCACTTTGTAAAGCAACTTGAGACACCATCTGGAGCCAGAGCAGCAGTTTGCTGTCTCTTCAAGAGGATCAGGCAGAGATTCCTTTTGGTCCCGTAACAAGATAGCTATATATAGCAGAGGTTATATAACACCAGCATTGTATTATGTGGCCCTTTATAGAGTGATAGAAATATGGACTTATGTACAGGTGCATGTCCCAAAGAACTTGCAGTCTCAGTTTCAATAATATAGGGAGTCAACAAGGAAAAGGAAAGCAGAGATTATGGAAAGAACAGAAAGATATGTAGAAATCCAATTTTGTACATATGGGGAGATGTAGCTTTTGCATCAAAAAGAATAAAACAGTCTTGTATACCAGCTTGCCAATTCAAGGTGTAATTCAAGAAAAACAATAAAGTATAATAACTAAAAGGCTTTAACATAGTAGGGACTGACCAATCGCCTTAAAACGTTCAGCAAAAGAGAAGAGGTTGGAAAAGTTTAAATGTCATCTTAGAGGGCAATCCCTTGTAAGTCTGTCCTTGCTGAACTTGATGCCCTCTAGACCAGTGGTTCTTAACCTGGGGTCTGCGAAGCCCTCACAGGGGGTCCACGAATCCCTGAGGCTGGACGCCAACAGCAGCAGCAACAGGGACATGGCAGCAGAGGAGGGGTGCAGGTGCCTAGACTTCTCCCTTGTTTGCCTTCAAGTGATTTCTGACTACTCTAAGATAAACCTATCAGAGGGGTTTTTTTTGGCAAGATTTGTTCAGAGAGGGTTTCCCTTTGCTTTCCTCTGAAGCTGAGAGAATGTGACTTGCCCAAAGTCACCCAGTGTCACCCAGTGAATCCTAGTCTCCAGAAGCTGTTCATAAATAAATATTTGAATATTTGAATCTAAATTTAAATGTTTAAATCTTGATTTAAGTCTTGGGGCTCACCAGCAACAAATTATATTTATAGAAGGTCCTTGACAAAGAAAAGATTAAAAACCATTCATCTAGAGGATTCTAGATAGTCATCCTCATCATTCCTTCAGCCAGCATGGACTTTGCAGTCTAACATACCTAGACAGTTTCTGGTTGGGGGAGGCTGCAGTAGTCCAACTGGGGAATTTGACCAAGAACAACCCTTGCTTCTCACTGCAAGCATAGGAGGCCACACTGTTGGTTATCTTGTTTGTTGCAGAATTTGGATTTATGGCAGCTGAGGCTAAGGAAGAAGGCAGGCGTTGAGCTATGGCAGAAATGATAGGAGGAGACATGAGGTGGGGGAAATAAGAGTGCTGTACACAGCAACAAAAGAAGCTCTTTATCTGACAATTGGCCTCCTCTCCCTCCCCGCTTTCCCCTCCCTTCTGTACTTTCTAAATGCTCCGCACCTCCTGCCTATAAGTTTTCATAACCTTGTTAGAGATAAACTGCAGGAGGCCAAACAGAGACCTTGAATTCAAACACACTGTAACTCATGACTGCTCAGCACAGCTCCTATCTGAATGTTTAAATGTTTGAACATGGGAAGCCACTGAGAAATTCATCCTTCTGCTTTCCTTCAGTTCAGTGGGGCTTGGGGAGGGGCAGATTCAGAGGGATTGTGCCCTGAGCTTGAAAAAAAAATCCTTTTTTGGACTATGATTCCTGAAATCCTCTGTTGTCATGGCCATCAGCAGTGGTGATGAGAAATGGCTTCTGAGAGTTACAGTCCAAAAAAAAAAGTTTCTAAATTCTGACTGTGCCTTCCTTTATGTTCCAGTCCTGGGTTCCTGGCACTGAGAGGACAGGTTTTGTTGTTTCAGCTCCCATGGGGCTGCTTTGGTGTCCAGCTGCCAAAGTAGCCCAGAACCACGGATCCCCACCTCCGCCCCAGCTCTCTCTCCTCCTCTCCAAACCCAGCAATCTGAGATTAGCATCTCCCCCTCCTCCCTGTCAATCCCTTGATCTGTGTCAATTTAGGAACCATCAATTTCCCCTCCTTCCTGTGGTAACTGTAGTGATGGAACATTATGCAACCAGGATGATGACTGACTCATCTCCTCCACCTCCTCTTTGTCAATTTTTTGTCTCTGCCCTGTTCAAGGTGGTACCATTCTCCCCTCCCAGCCTGAGATCGAGGATCTGCTCGCATCTCCAAGCAGCCTGGAAAAATGCAAAGAGATTTCATGCCTTTCCTCCCATTTCCTCTACAAGTCAGACTGACCACCTGCAGCAGAAACATCTGCATCCAGAGGTAGAAATAACCAGTGGAATTGTTCCAGGCATTAGCTAACTGTGAGGGGTATTGCAAGTTGTGTGACAGCCAGCGTAGTGTAGTGATTTGACTATGGACTGTGACCCTGGAGGCCAGGGTGATTTCTGCACTACACTGTTATAGTGCTTTTATCCCACTTTCACCATCCTGTGGAATTCTGTGGTTTGTGGTTTCCTGAGGCCAAAGAGATCTCTAGCTGAGAATTCTAAATACCCCTCCCTAAACTGCAAAGCCCAGGATTCCACAGGATGTTGAAAGTGGAATAATCGCACTATAACAGTGTAGCGAAGAAATAGCCCTGCTCAGGCAGGGGAATCAAATCCTGAGTGACCTTGGGCATGTCACAAACTCTCAGCCCCAGAAACCTCTATGACAGGTTCAACTTAGGGTTGCTGTAAGTCAGAAATGACACAACAATAACAAATTGCAAGTTGCTGTCTAAACATTCTATGAGCTGCACAGTCCCTCAACCCAGAGACCCCAGAAGTGTTTGTAAGGTCAGGGAGGGGGTTAATACAAGCCGGTGGGTTGTTATTAATTATACCTGTTTGCAGTTACTTTGCAGTTTTCCTATTCATTATCCTGGAAGAAGACTTTAAAAAGCATGATGTTTATTTAGAAGTGCTCTCTATGGGTTCAGAGCAGCTTACTCACAAATAAGTTCTCAGAGGATAGTTGGCAGGCAGTCTTTAAGTATTCCTGGAAGGGCTCAATGAGAATTGCTGTCTTAATATTTCTTAGTGTTTTACCATTTAGCATATTTTTATTGATAATTTTTCAAGAGGCCAGATAACTTCAGGGGGGCTCAGCCATCCAAGCTAGTCCTGAGTGGGCTGTTCCAGGGTTTATGCTTCACCCCATTATTGTTCTAAAGATATTTTCTTGGGAATGTTTTTTGACAAAGAAGAGGAGAAGGAGGAGAAAATGACAAAGATGTTTATTCCATTGCTACCCAGAGGGCGGAACTGTCTAAAGCCATTGCAGGAAAAAATGAGAAAATCTTCTTTCTAGGATCATAAACACAAATACTGTACATTTAGTGTAGACTTGCATGGAGGAGCCAGAGTGCTGTAGTGGTTTGAGCACCGGACTGTGATCCTGGAGCCCAAAATTCAATTCCCTGCTCAGCCATGGAAACCCACTCAGTGATCTCGCACACATCAGACACTCAGCCTCTGAAAACCCTGTGATAGGTTCGCCGTAGAATTGACATAAATTGGAAATGACTTGAAGGCACACAACAACAAACTTGCGTGGACTGTTAGTCTCTTAAGAGGCTGTAAGACTAAAAGGTTCTCATGCTGGAGTTCGGATTAGGGACCTGATCAACAATACTAGAACTGCATGTATCTGATAGTGACTAGGGATTGTTGCATGTTGTCTACTGTGAGACAGATTGTTGGTGCTTGTGTGTGCGGCTGCAAGCTAGATGTATAAGGGGGACAGCAAGCTGAAAAACAGTACAGAAGAACTAAATGGTGCATGTGGTTGCTAAACTGAAGCACTTTGGCAGCTTTGGCCATTTCCGCACCGGGCTATTAAAACGGGGCAGAGCGACCTCCCATGGAGGTCTTCTGCACCATGGAGTGGACTGGGTCGGACTACTTTTCGTAGTTCCGCACCTCAGTCCGGTTCTGCGCGACCAGAACTGTTCATGCAGCGTGCTTTTTAAAATCCTCTTTTAAGAGGTTTTTAAAAAGCATGGAGCGCGGGACTCCGTCTCGCTCCGTCGCCACGCTCCAGAGCAGATTTGCAGGCGCGCGCAAGTGTGTGCCTGCAGATCTTCCGGGGCGGGCTTTCGGCTGGCGAGCTTCTCCGGTTGGTGGAGAGCCTCCACCAACCGGAAGCCGCCATTTTGGATGCTGGAGCAGTGCGGAGTGATGAGCTCGCGCTGCTCCTCGTCCCCACGGACTCGCCCGGACGCTGAAAAAGTCCGATGAGTAGCATTTTCGTACCCCCCCCCCCACGCCTGGAAAGGGCCTTTGAGTCTGTTTCTTTTGGTTTAAATGGTGTCCTAGCTTGGCTGTATTTTCAAATGTTAACCATTTCAGACACTAACCTACCACTAGCCTCCCAGAGTTGATTGTGCATTGGGACCATCTACATATATGAGCTTCTCAAATTCTGGTGATTAAATCTCTTTTATTTTAATCAATTGGTGTTTGCACATTCTCTCTGCTTCTGGTGTTATAACTTTTATCCTTTCAATTATGCTTATCCTCCTGATTATGTTCCCTAATATGCCTTTTAATCTCATTTTGCCAAGCAGTTTGAACCCACCTGTTACCATCCGTTCTGCAGCGGATGTGGGTGGGGGAGTATAAAAAAGAGTTTCTGTTTAGTTTGCTCATGCTGAGCAAACTTTAGCTTGAAGACGCTTTCAGCTGAAGCATCTACAGTTCTCCCTCCACATTCATGGGGTTGACTCTTGTGAATTTGATTATTCGTGGGGCTCCTGTCCTCCCCACCACCACTCTCCTGCTCCAATTCCCTTGCATCTTGCCAGTGGGGAGAAAGAAGGCAAATGTGCCAAGGCAAAAGGTAAGGCAATGGTGTCAGGGAGGAGACACACACGCATGCTTTCTTTGTGCCCTCTAAGCTTTCCCCTCCCATTGCTTTGCCTCTGCCCCAGTCGCGTGGGAACCGGGGGCGATTTGCCCCAGGTGGCAATGTTTCTGGGGCGTCCTGGCCCATAGCCATGTCCCTGTGCGCCCTGGTCACGCCCCCATGCACTGCAGCCACACACCCCGCACAGTGGCCATGCCCCTCACACCATAGCCTGGCCCCCTCCACACACTCCAAGCTCCGCCATTGTGTTGAGAACTCACACAGAGGCACAGAGAGGCACGTGCATGCATGCCTTCCTTCTGCCTTCCGGAGCTCTCCCACCCCATTCCTTTGCCTCTGCCACAGAAGGAAATGGAAAGAGGATTGTGGAGGGGGGGGGGAATTATTTGTGATTTTTCCACTTTCACGAGGGTTCTGTACCTCAAACTATCATGAATGTGGAGGGGCCACTGTATTATGCAATTGCCCTGCCTCATTCATGCAATTTTATGAAAGAACCAGATTTTAACATCTTCCACTTGTAATGTTCAGTTTCTTCCATCTTTTCCTTCCTGTTTTCCAAAAAAAAATGCATTGAGAACGGGATAAAATAGCTGCCATAATGTCATTTTGTGGGTAAGAGCCTTCAGGTTCATAGCACCCTAATTCAATACTAACTGTGCAGCAATCTACACAAGTACCAGTTCTTCTCTTTCATTCTCTGTTGTATTTATATCTCACTTTCCTTTCCAAAATAAAAATTTGAAACAGCTAAGAACAAAAAAATATTAAATACCAGTTGAGTGAAGGCTGACCTGTGGAAGAATCCTTATTGGCTAGCCACTGATTGCGTCTAGCAGTGCAGTCTGAAGCATGAATAACTGTCCCAGTGTGTTCATGGGAGACTTTCTCCAAGAAAAGTAGTGCCTGGAAGTAACATGTTACAAACAACAAGTTCCTTATAATTGATTTCTTTTTGCAATAACTAAAGTATAACATTACATCATAACTGTAAACCAAAGATACTTTCACTACTTTTGTGATGCAACTATAACCATTTTGGCTTCTTTGATCATTACACTGTATCTTCATGTTTACAGGTTGTACTTGGCCTCATTACTTAGGTGTGTTGCATTATAGACCAGATGCTTTCAGCATTTTCATGGAGTTTTTAACTATCTAAAAGTAGTTATTTCTGAAACAATAGAAAAGTGATTTTAAAAAGTGAAGTGATACTTTAAAAAACTGAAAATATCATGTTAATTAACAGCTCTGGGTGCTATCATGGCAATTTTTAAAAGTAATTGGTATTATAGCCTCCAAAGCAAATGGTTTTAGAAGGTAAGCACACAGGTTCTAGAGGAAAGTGTGGGTGGGATTACAGCTTGAGAGGCAAGGGAAGTCTGCCTTTCTTTCTCTGTGAAAACTCACACACCACTGCTTCTAAGGCCCTTTCCACAGCTTACTGGATCTTGACTGCATCCCGCGGGGATCTCAGTAGAGCAGAGCTTTCCAAACTGTGTGTTGTGACATGTTAGTGTGTCAGCTGCAATGTGTAAGTGTGTCGTGCAAACATAACGGATTGTTACCCTGTTTTCTGGGGGTCCCAGGAGGAACACCAAATTGCTCTCAAAATTATACAAGTTGGGGAAATCAGTCAAAGAGCACAAGTTAGCACTGCGAGAGGCAGGGTAACGTAGCGAGATCTTGAACCCAATGTCTACAGGGTCAGGCCGAGTCAAGAAGCAAACCGGAGTTAAATAACAAACGTGATTTTTATTAAAAATACAATCAATCAGTGTATGCAACACAAACACACAGAGAAACTATAGAAATAAAGGTTGGAGTGGGATAGAGGGATTTTTAGAGGAGTTGTTGGTTTGGGTAATACTACACCTGTCCTGAAGCCCGGTCGGAAGCGGAGAAGCTGGGGAGTGTGGATCTCAGCACGTGGAGCTGAAGGGAAGGCTCGCTGGACAAAGTGACAGCAAGGCGGGATGAAAGCCAAGAGCGATCCGAAGAAGCGCTCAAAATCAGGGGTTTTTATAAAGAGAATTGTGACCGCAGGCTAGTTCGGACTTGGGGAAAACAATAGATTTGGGGCTGGAGACAAAGCCTCCGAAAGATCATAATTTGAATGATTGAATTATTGCCAAATTGTCAATAGAGTAGCCAGTATGCAAACGCAGAGTGCTTGGACGTTGTATAGTCAGGTCATCAAGCTGCTGGCATGGGGCAGAGGATCTTTTGAAAGTTGTGTGCATACATAATTGAGTACTTGCCTTGAGGTCTCCTGAAGCTGCGAGTTGGCTATTTTCTGGCCTGCCTGTATTGTGTTGTAATATTACAGCGATTATCGGCCGAGCCTGTATGTGTGCTTGTCCGGGGGCCTCACAAGCACGTGGAGGGGAATGGGTATGTGAAGCCGAATTATTGATATCAAGAGATATCTTTTTAATATCTCCCAAGCTCGGGCTAGCCAGGGCAGTAACAGGATGGAGGGGCTGCCTCCCCCACTGCTATGGCAGGCCAGGCCCGGGTGAAGAAGCTGCCTCTGCTGCCACCGCTGCTGCTGCCCCGGGCCAAGGAAGACCATGGCAAGGGCAGTGGTGGAGGTGGTGGGCCAGGGCCAGGTGGAGGGCCTGCCTGTCCTGCCACTGCGGCTGCAGGCCAGGAAAGACCCCGGCAAGGGCAGCGGTGGGCCAGGCTTGGGTGGAGGGGCTGCCTCTAGCGCTGCTGCTGCCTGGGGCCAAGGAAGACCCCGGTGAGGGCATCAGTGGCAGCAGGCCAGGCTTGGGTGGAGGGGCTGCCTCCACTTACTGAATTACTTACTGAATTACTGTGTCACAAAATGATGCAAGTTTAAAAAGTGTGTCACTAACATGAAAAGTTTGGAAAGCTCTGCAGTAGAGCCTCTTCCGGGAGGGGAGTGTGACAGGAGTGCTTCCCTCCTCACTGGCTGCCTCCATGAATGGAGGAAGCACAGTGGCACCGATTCTTCCTTCCTTAGCTCAGCTCCCCCTCAGGCTGTGCTGGGGCAGGAAGTGCAGCCATTGCACTTGGAGGACCTCCACACCTAAGGTAAATGTGGGAGGGTAGCAGGAGGGCTGTGTGATTGCTGGTCAATGATGAGTAAAACTCATCAATGATTTGCAGCACAATTGTGCCACCTGGGGATGGGAGAACAATGGGACTGCAACAATGTTGTACATAAGTGTTGTCCAGGTCCCATCCTTCTCCCATCCCCAGTGCAGGATGATTATGTCCTGTGGAAAGGGCCTAAGTCTGTGTACTGAGCATATTTTTAAAGCAAAATTGACAAGCTTTCCTCCATCCTTGTAGTTCAACTATTAAAGAATAGTAGTGGTGGTGAGGATTTTGTCAGTTTTGTCCTGGTTTTTGTATTGCAGCTCCAAGAATGTGGAAAAATTACTTTGTCTTGAAAACTTGCCAGGATATAATTTGCCAGGAAAACTTGCCAGGATGTCTGGGATCCTAATCATGCTGTAACTTACAGTGGCCTCTCCACTTTTGTGAGAATTTGAGGCGCAGAACACTTATGAAAGTAGAAAAATCTCAAATAACTCCCCCCTGTGTTCCCCCTCCGGTTCCCCCACCTTTTGCCCTGGCACACAAGCCTTCCTTCTCCATATCCAGGCAAAAGGCAAGGGAATGAGGAGGAAGGCATGCATGCCACCCCCCATTCCCTTGCCTTTTGCCTGGGCATGCCTGCAGACTGCCTGTCTTCTGTGTGCCCAGGCAAAAGGCAAAGGAATGCACCTCCCCGTTCCCATGCCTTTTGCCCAAGCACAAAGGGTGCACACTGAGGCAAAAGGCAAGGGAATGGGAGGAAGGGCATATGGTGCGTTCCTTCTCTGCTTGCAGTGTTCACCCCTCCCATTCTCTTGCCTTTTGCACAGCCATGGGGAAGGATATCACATGCACTGGGCAAGAGGCAAGGGAATGGGAGGAGGAGAATGGGGGGAGGCACACATGTGCCTTGTGAGTAATAAAATTCATAAAGGTCAAACCCATGGATGTGGAGGAAGAACTGTACTTCTCTTTTCTATCATCCTACATCTGGAAATGTGCATTGTTTTGTGTTTCTTTTTATATTTTTTTTATGTGAACTAATTTTCAAAGGCAGAGTACAGATTTAGAATATTCCATGATACACAAGAGTAGATCTGACCATGAACAGAGAGAAATATTTGTCTGTTAAAAACAAGTATATACAGTCAGCCCTCCACATTTGCGGGTTTCACTTTTGCGGATTTGATTATTCACGGATTATTTGCTGTCACCTCTGCTGCCTCCCTATGCCATTTTTAATAGGGACGGCAAGCCTCGTGAGACTGAGAAACTGCAAATGAGGCTTGTAAGTTCCTATTAAAAATGATGTGGGGCAGCAGTGGAAGTGGCAGGAAGCCCCATCAGCCAGCCTTGTGAAGGAATCCTGATGCCTCAAAGGAATCCATGGTGGATTGCATATGGTGATCATACTTTTTGTGTATGTTTAATATAGTTTGGGAGGGCCTAGAGTTATTCACAGTTTTTCCACTTTCACGGGGGTGCTGTGCCTCTAACCCGAGCGAATGTGGAGGAATGACTGTATTGCTTGAAACAGCAACAGCAATGTAGCTTGCAAAACAATTAGAATAAAGATTCCAATAGAAAACCAATGCAGTAAAACTCACCACATATTTGCCAACACAACAAGAAAAAACACAGCTTGGTTTGGAGAAACATACAAAGAGAAGGTCTTCTGAAAGAGAGAGTGTGCGTCATTTATGCAGTACAATCCTAATTACTCCAAAGTACATAAACCTGAAGTTAAATGCAGATGTTTAAGTGGTAGTCTCTGTGGATGTCCCTTATCTGAGAGTTTAACCATCTGCAAATGGAGGTGGGGAATAAGCCTTCCATTTCTGCAGACATGTAGGAGTGAGGTGTTTGGCTGAAGCTGGCAGAACGGGAGATAGAGAAAGGCAATGCAGATTGCTTGAACATCCTCATCGGGGTAGCTTTAGATAGCTTCCCTCTGCAGCTTCAGTCTGTTCTCAATATGCTTACCCACCTCTCTTCCCTTATTCCATCCTCTACCTAGACTTGTCTCCATCCTCTTCCCGCCCCATCCCCCCAAAACCCTCTCATCTTGACTTTCTGGTGAGACCATCAGGAAGCATGAGGGGATAAGTGAATAGGAAACAAGAGAATGGTCGGATGTAACTATATTTAACAGTCAGGAATGGGCTCTTGAGTTCCCAGAGCCAGTTCACTCTTATCTGACTACTGCACCTTGGGAGCTAGTCTACATTCTTCGAGGGCAGGTCAGGCTTGGTCATGGAGTCGAGGGAAGGGTCAGCTTCCTCCTTTTAGTCTGAATAGGTTAATCTTTTGTGAGAGGCCAGAAAAGTTCCTCTTTTTTTCTTCTTTCTTTTCTTTTCTTTTCTTTTCTTTTCTTTTCTTTTCTTTTCTTTTCACCAGAGCTTCCAGGATTCTCCAGCCATGACTATGCTGATTGGGAGATTTCGGGAACTGGAGTCCAGAATTAACATTTCTAAGCTCTGGTCCTTGTTTCCTGGAATAAAAAGGAATTTTAAAAAGCAAGACCACATTTCTTCAAAGGTTCTCTCTTCACTTGTTGCAGAGATGCACCTTGAGGTTTCTCCTTCAAGTCTTGGAGAAGGTAAAGAAACAAGGAAGACTTAAAGGAAAAAACCTCAAGATGTGTCTCCTCATCATTTCCCTTCAGATCCTTCATCCATTCTGGCTCTGAGGCCTCATCCCAGCTTGTGAATCATGTTGCTATTGCAATAAGCCATGGAAGACAATGGTATTCAGAACTAGACCATTTTTTTCTCTCTTCCCATCTTCACTCTTTAGTCCGATGCCTGTGCCTTCTCCTTTTAAGGCCTTGCCAATCTAGATGCAATCCCTGATACCTCTCTGTCCCTTCTTTTTTCCTTTCCCACAGGATGGGTCCCGCCAGCGTCCTGTTCAACAGAAGAAGAAAACCGTCTCCTTTAGCACCATGCCCAGCAACCGCAAGCTCAGCAGCACTGCTGCCTGCATTTCCTTCATGCTTGAGGGCTGTGAAATGAAGAAGGTGCGCTCCAACTCCCGCATGTACAGCCGATTCTTTGTACTGGACCCAGATTTGCGTTTCATGCACTGGGAGCCTTCCAAGAAGGACTCTGAAAAAGCCAAAATTGAGATCAAGTCAGTAAAGGAGGTGCGGGTCGGGAAGAAAACACCCGTGCTGCGCTCCAATGGTCTTTCAGACCAATTCCCAGATGAATGTGCCTTCTCCATCATCTATGGAGACAACTATGAGTCCTTGGATCTGGTGGCCAGTTCTCCTGATGTGGTGAATGCCTGGGTAATGGGTCTGCGGTATTTGGCCTCCTATGGGAAACACACGCTGGAGGGGGCTCCTGAGGCTGGACACCCCAACCCCCGCACCTCCTGGATCTCCTCGGTCTTTGACATTGCTGACTTGGAGAAGGAAGGCCGGATCCCAATTTCCCGGGCTGTGCAGCTCATCCGAGCCCTCAACCCTGGCATGAAAGCTTCCACAATTGAGCTGAAGTTCAAAGAGCTCCAGAAAGCAGCTAGTGAGCGAATAGGGGAGGAGGTGAACTGTGAGGTTTTTGTGGAAGCCTACTGTGAGCTTTGCACCAGGCCAGAGGTTTTCTTCCTCTTGGTCCAGTTTTCCAGCAACAAGGAATACATGAGCCTGAAGGACTTGATGAGTTTTCTAGAAGCAGAGCAGGGCATGGAAGGGGTGACAGAGCAGATGTGCAGGGAAATCATCAGCAAATATGAGCCGTCCAAGGAAGGACGGGAAAAGGGCTACTTGGCCATTGATGGCTTCACTCGCTACCTCCTTTCTGCGGACTGTGACATATTTGACCCACAGCATCGCAAAGTGTGTCAGGACATGAGCCAACCACTGTCCCACTACTTCATTAGCTCTGCACATGGAGCATGCCTGGCAGAGGATAGCTGCTTTTGGGGTGGCTCCACTTCAGACATTGGGGGTTATATAGCAGCTCTCAAGGCTGGTTGCCGTAGCTTGGAACTAGTAGTGTGTGATGGCCCAACTGGAGAGCCAGTGGTTGGTGCTGGGACCCGTTTAGCTTTCTCCAGGGTGGTTGGTGCTGTGGCAGAGCATGCGTTTGAGGCCTCAGAATTTCCTCTCATCCTGTGCCTCTCTGTGCGGTGTTGTGTAGCCCAGCAGAGGCTCATGGCTGAACATCTGAGGAAGACCCTTGGAGACAAGCTGTACCTGACAGCCCCCAACCCCAATGAAGTCTATCTTCCCTCTCCAGAAAAACTCAAGGGGTACATTCTTGTCAAAAGCCGGAAGCTACATCCCAGTTGCCAGTCCAGTGAGGGAGATGTCTCTGACGATGAGGAGACCTTGGAGCTGGGCCTGCCACTCAGTGAAGAGCACCAGGAGCAGCCCCGCTGTCGGCGGGTCTTATGCCGTGAGCTCTCAGATCTAGTGAGCTTGTGCCAGACAGTGACTTTCCAGGGCTTTGAGGCCTCCCGGCGGGGCCAATACTATTGGGAGATTTGCTCCTTCAGTGAGGTGGAGGCTGGTCGCTATGCCAACGAGGAGCCAGAGGATTTTGTGGCCTATAACAAGCGCTTCCTGTCACGGGTTTATCCCAGCCCCATGCGCATCGATGCCAGCAACATGAACCCTCAGGACTTCTGGAAGTGTGGCTGCCAGATGGTGGCCATGAACTACCAGACACCAGGCCTCATGATGGACCTGAATGCTGGCTGGTTCCGCCAAAATGGGGGCTGTGGATATGTCCTCCGGCCAGCCATTATGCGTGAGGAAGTGTCCTATTTTAGTGCAAACACCAGGGACACTTTGCCTGGTATCTCAGCCCAACTGTTGCACCTTAAGATCATTAGTGGCCAAAATCTGCCCAAACCCAAGGGCTCTGGGGCCAAAGGTGATGTGGTGGAGCCATATGTCTGTGCTGAGATGCATGGTATTCCTGCCGACTGTGCTGAAAAGCGCACCAAGACAGTGTTGCAAAGTGGGGACAACCCAGTCTTTGAGGAGACCCTGGAATTCCAGGTGAACCTCCCCGAGTTGGCTATCCTCCGGTTCATGGTGCTAGATGATGATTACATTGGAGATGAATTCATTGCACAGTACACCATCCCCTTTGAGTGCCTCCAGATGGGCTACCGCCACGTGCCCCTTCAGTCCCTCTCTGGTGAACCCCTCCCCAATGCCACCTTGTTTGTCCATGTGGCCATCACCAACCGGAGGGGTGGAGGCAAAACACACCGCCGGGGGCTCTCAGGGCGCAAGGGCCGGCGAATGCGGGAGTACACATCCACCAAGGCCATGGGGATCAAGGCCATTGACGAGGTGTTTCGCACTGCCACTCAGCCACTGCGAGAGGCCACAGACCTGCGGGAGAACATGCAGGTACCCAGGTAGTGGGAGATGGGACTCCTGGGTTTGATTTGGAGATGGGGAGAAGAGGTATGGTCTGTAAGAAACTTGTATGAAACCAGTTTCAAAAAACTCATGGCCCCCTCCTTTCTGGGAGCTTCACACCACAAATCTCAGAATCCCTTTGACAGCATCCCTTTGACACTGACCAGGGGGATTCCAAGAGTCATTATCCAGGAAAGGTCACATTTCCAAGCTTTTTAAAGGAGACCCTTAACCCCTCTATAGAACTAGAGGTTTCAGAGCAGCTGTCTCTGACCTGGTGCATTCTACTGTTCCCAGTGTCTTCAGCCAGCATGGTTTCTGATCATGCTGGTTGCAGCTGAAAAGAATTGTGGCTGAAGACATCTGGAAGAGAGAGCACTAGTTTAGAGGACTCTGTTGCAGAGGGACTTGAAACAGAACTGCAGCAAGTGGGTGAATATGCCCTCCATATGACATGTTACTGCCTGGAGAATATAAGGAAAAGAGGCAGATAGGTGGTCGCAGGAAGCTGCCTTATACTAGTTGAGATTAGTTGGCTATCTAGCCCAGCATCCCCTACTTTGGCTAGTAAAGCCTTTTGAAGGTTTCGAGTACAAAGTGGTCTTTTCCATCACTACATCATTTATGGTGTAGATGCCAGTGATTGTACCATAATTCTCATATGCAACGCCTCAGCATTGTCACTGAGCTGTGTCCCTGCCCAAACAGGGTATAAACTCTCAACTGACAATGAAGCATTTAGATGTTTCTGAGATTTGGTGCCATTAACATGCCTAGCCCTGTATTTACGTGTGGTCACTGGGCTAAATTTCATCTACTTGTTTACAACAGCAAATGAACAGGAGCCCACAGATTTTCTGTGCCTGATAGTGTCCTGTCCTTCTCCCAAGCTAGAGGTCGAAGAGGGACGGTGACGTTTAGTCTTTACGTAATTGCTGTGAAACTCATTGTGATGTCAGAGATAACACCACGCTTCCCAAGGAAAGGGAGAGGAAAGGCCAAAGCCAGCCAAAATGTGTGGATCTAGATTAATGTGAGTCTATGGTAGAAGGAAGTGGTCAGAAATGTGATGTGGTGGTGGTGGTGAAGAACTCTGCGGTGGTCTAGAGTGCTGATGTTTTTCCTCATCCCTCTTTCTCCTCCCAGAATGCTCTGGTCTCCTTCAAAGAATTGTGTGGCCTAACACCAGCAGCTAACATCAAACAGTGCATCTTAAAACTGGCCACATGGCTTCAGCCCAGTGAAAAAGAGAGTCCCCCAGTGGTCACCTTGAATCTAGGAGAGGAGTACCCATCCATGGAGGCCCAGGGGCCGGTCCCAGAGCTCCTGAGGAAAGTGCTTGCTGCCTATGACACTGTGAGTGCAACCAACCATGATTATGTGGCGAGTCCCCCTACTGCTGGGCCTTGTCCAGTGGTGCTGACCAGGGCTTCCAAAACCAGTCGACCCCCTTTTGGAGAAGCTGGTTTTGTCTCCGTCCCAGCACACAAAGTTCAGGGGAAACACGTGTGGTAAAAATCTCAACCTAGGAGTCCTTGTGCAGTGTGTCACACTCCTGAGTTCAATGAACCATGTACAGGCAGCACCTAATCTCAGGGCCAGCACCATAGAGATGCAGGGTCAGCAGTTATACCTTTGAGTCCTGAGTGCGTAACCCCTTTCCACACACTTCTCAACCCCCACCATTGTATCCATCCCATTTGATGAAAATGGAACACTATTTGGGGCCTAAGCATCTTGTGGGAATGGAAATAGTACTTAATTGAGGAATAGCATCCCCTGGAGGGCTCTGGAGCTGTAATTGGAACTGTTCCTGGAATACAATTTCCATAAGCCCTAGCCAGCATAAGTAAGAGGATTAGTGGGAGTTGCAGTCCAGGAACATCTGAATGGCTAAACCTTTTCCAGCTTTGGTTTTAAATTTTCTATGAAAATTCCCTTCTCTTCTTTCTAAAGAAGCATCTATCTATGATCCTCCATTTGTTTTGGTCTTTAATGTACAGAAGCCCTGGCCAGCTTGGCCAACAACTAGGAATTCTGGGAGCTGAAGTCCAAAACATCTTGACAACCAAAATTTAAGAACCATTGCCATATGGTCTGCTCAGATAGGCTCCAGGCACTCCAGCAAGGCCTAACAGAGGTGCCTACCCGGAGATTCCTTTGAGTAGTTTCTCCCCAATCAACACTGGAGTCACCATTTCAGTTTCCCATAATATCTGAGATACTGTGGGGAATTAAATGGCAGCAGTCAGAGCCCATTGTGGATCAGAACACTGTTGCCACCACCAAATAAAACCACTGGGAAGGAGCCACAGACATGGGAAGGCATTTTGCTGAAGATCCTCTTGAGGAGGGAGTTGGCCCAGATTAAAATGTTTTGCTTGGATTCCAGCACTAGATTGGGAATGGGAGGTTTGCCTCTCTTCAGCTGCTCAGAATATTTACCAAGCATTGATAGGTAGAAAAAAAAATAGTGAGGAAACCTGTCTTGGTCCATGAAACACCTATAATTAGGCTTTCCAGAGTAAAAATTGGAGAGGGCTCCTGTACCTTTAATGGTCTTGCAGAAGAGAGAGTTTTTAGTAGGTGTTGTGTGATTAGCACCTACTGAATTTCCCTCTTCTACACCACCATTAAAAACCCAGGAGCCTTCTCCAATTTTCAATCTGGCAACCGTATATAATGCATAGTTCCTTCAAACAGGCATATTCTTCCAAAATATTTCAGAGAGAAGTGGCTTGATTGCTATTATAGCAATGCATCTGGAATACTCTTCCCCTGGTCAGGTGAACAGGGAACAATTCACCATCTTTTTCTGCTCAAAGTTCTGCTATCACTTCATATTACCTGCACACAGCTGAGAAGGTCTGACTGGCTACTGCTGTAAACTGAGGGAAGGGCTCTTCCTCTCTCTGGAAGGTAATTCTTAAAAATGTCTGATACATTATCTTCAGCAGGAACCATGATTTGGAGGGCAAGGGATGAATGTATATATTTGGCCAAAAAAACAGTGTTTGAGCAGCAAGCCTGCTTTTTTTTTGAAGCTTCAGCTCAGTAGCTTTCAAGTTCTGGTGTTCAGATGTTGTTGGATTACAACTCCCATCACAACCAATGGACATATCTGGCTTTCAGCAATGTTGAGAGTTATATTCCAATAATTTCTGGAGACCCAAGCTTGGCAGGTACTGTAGGCTAACCTCTGGTCTCTGTCTATCCTTCTCTTCAATGCCACTTCCAGCTCTGGTCATTTGTAGTACTCTCTGGGATGTTGTTTTTTTTAATTATGAGCCCTGGGGCAGAGTTTGTTCAAGAAGTATTTACCTAAATTATATTTAGTATATAATGTCTGAAATGCTTTCGTTGTTATTTCAAGGAATCTGCACTAAGAGGTTTTCTGGGTGACAGCTGAAGGCTTGTTCTCACCTGAAGTATCAGGTTATAACATACCCGACTGAACCTGAATGCTCCTCCATACATCATCACCACCAGTTGTTATTGTTGTTGTATTCCTTCTGTGGTCAAGGACAACTAAGATGTCAGGAAGATTTGTTTTCTATGTAAACAGCTGTTTTGTGCATGGAAGAGGGTTCAGGCATGTGGGACCCTACCTGCAGCCTGAAGAAATACAGTCTAGGCAGAGTTTTCCCACTGCCTGGGAGTGCAAAGCACGTATGAAAGCATGGAGGAGCAGAGGAATCCATTAAATTTGCTGCTGCATTGCTTTTATTAACTCCCATCAAGTTAATTTGACTTACAGTAAACCTATACATGAGAGAGAGAGACCTCCAGAACACCCTGTCATTCACAGCCCTGCTCTGATCCTGCAAACAGTGGCGTAGGGATGGGGGGGCAAGGGGAGTAGTGCGCCCCGGGTGGCACTTTTGGGGGGCACTGCTGCACCTTGCCTGCCCCCCTGCGTGCTGTCACCCCACCCACACATGGTGTAGCCCCTCCCCCATGTGCTGTAGCCCCTCCCCTGTGGACTATAGCTCCACCCATGCATGCCATAGCCCCACCCACACATGCTGTAGCCCTGCCCGCCCCTGCCCCTACTCCGCTTGCGCCAAGCTACACCACTGCCTGCAGACAGGACTGTGGCTGTCTTGATGGAATCAACCCACCTGATACATGGTCATCTCTTTCTCCTCCAGCCTTTCACTGTACCAAACATTATAATCTTTTCTAATGAGTCGTGTTGTCTCATGATGTGCCCCAAGTATGATAGCCTCAGCTAGGTTATTTTGGCTTCTAGGAAAAGTTCAGGCCTGATTTACTCTTAGACCCTTTTATTGGTCATTTTAGCAGCCCATAGTATCTGTAGAATTCTCCTCCAGAACCACATTACAAATAAGTTGATTTCCTTCCTCTCAGTTTTCTTCACTGTGCATGTCACTGTGCCTCTTCTCTGTCATAGTATAATTGTAAAAATAGTATAATGGCAGGGAAACTCCAGATGTTTTGGATTTCATCTGCAGAAGCCCAGTCAGGATATCCAGTGGTCAGGGACTGGAGGAGTCCAGCAGTTTGGAAGACCAAAATTTCCGCTTTCCCTGTTGTAGCAGACATCCTGTGGCAGGCCCTCAGATATGAGGAGAGGCTGGAGAGCTTTGCTATCTATCATCACTTCTCCAATCACATCTTTTTTTTTCTGATTCTCTCTGTCCCCTCCCAATTCCACTGCAGATGATCCAGACAAGTCGGACACTAATTGAGTCCGCAGATGCTGTTCACGCCAAGATTATTCAGGTGCAACAAACAGGTAGGAGGACATCCATCACCATCTCCTTCTTTTTGCAAATGCAGATGTCCTTATGGATTTTAATTCATTCCATCTGTATATCCCATTCTTCCATACCCACAAAACTGAGAATTAAGGCCTGTTGAACTCCATGGAATTGAGGACTCTTCATATGTCAACTGCAACCAGGCAGGGTTGTGAATGTAACTCTTACCCTTTTGTTCAACCCATGCAAGGATGAGAAGAAGAAAAAAATTTGGATCCAGACACAATTTGTACAAGAAATGCAACTTATGCTAGAAGGAAAGAAGAACAGGTGGGCACAGCTCTTGGCTAGGCCCAGCAGATGAGGAAAGGCCCTCTCAGCTGCCACTTCTGTGATCTCAGAAGGAGAGAAGAAGAGACAGTGGCCATTTCCGCACTAGCCTGTTATAGTGCTATTACTCCACTTTCAACATCCTATGGAATCCTGGAGTTTGCAGCTTAGGGAGGGGTCTCAGAGGCCTCTCCCTAAACTGCAAACCTCAGGATTCCATAGGCTATTGAAAGTGGAATAGCATTGTAATAGGCTAGTGCAGAAATGGCCAGTATCTTCTGGACTTAAGCCATTTCCACACTACACTGTTAATAGTGCTATTACACTACTTTCAACATCTTGTGGAATTCTGGGGTTTGTAGTTTATGGAGGCCACACAGCTCTCTGACTGAGAATTCTAAATGTGCCTCCCTAAACAGCAAACCTCAGGATTCCATAGGATGTTGAAAGTGAAATAATGGCATCATAACAGTGTAGTGTGGAAATGGCCTTAATCCTCTCCCCCCGCCATCCCATTTTCCTTGTGTTTCATATTTTTTTAGATTGTAAGCCTGAGGGAAGGGAATGTCAAATTTACAATTGTAAACCATTCATGTAAAGCACCGTGTACATAGGTGACGCTATATAAGTGCTGGTGATGGCGGTGATGATGATGATGATACAAGGCCATCTCCATCAGTTCTATAGTTGGAACACAGAGCTAGATGGAGCAAAGAGTGGAGTGGGGCAGTTTAGACTGGGTAAAATAAGTTGTACTGCTTTATTTTAATGGCTATACTGTTTGCTTTGCTTTTAAAAAAAACTGTGTTGTGCTTTTTAGTGATGTCCTCCTATAGCCCCTTGATGAACAAATTCTCTAGATTTCTTTAGCTAATTTTTCTTAATGACAGTTTTTTTAGCCAGAATGGTATACTACGGAAACCTGTAGAAACAGTTTATCACAAACCATAGTGGTATGAAAGCATACATCTCTCACACCATGTCTGGCCTCCTGTAGTCAGGGATGTCTCCAACCCCAGAGCTTGGAAATGATATTTTTCTCCACTACAACCCCCAGCATTCCTCTGGAATGGGTCGTATAAATGCACAAGAGTATCTTTCAAGTCTCTGAAAACAGCATTTGGAAGCATTAATTTTTGGATGACAGCTTCCAGAATTTCTTAGCTAGCTTTTTGAAGTCTAAAAAGTAACTTTTGTGAGCCCTGCTACAGCCTTAAGCGACAGTCTAACCCAGCAGTTTTCAAACTGTCTGATAAACCAATGATAGACCAATTTTTTAAAAACTAGTGTGCCAGGGACCATCACATATTTTTTCATATTACTGTCATATTCATATAGTTTCCTGGAAACTTGCTACATACCAGCATCAGTTTTTGGACCACCACTTTGAGCAGTACTGGTCTCACATAGACCAGAATGTGGCAGGCCTCTACCATGCTTCACTTTATCTCTCTTTCCTCTTTCCAATCCTCCCATCTTCTCATTTCTCCAGGGATGGGTTTTCATAAGGAGTTGCATCGCTTGGAAACCAAGGAAGGTCTGAAAGGGCGGAAGATGCAGAAAGCTCTAGAAAGTTTTGCCTGGAATATCACTGTCCTCAAGGTAATTAAAAGGAACAGTTCTAAAGCGGTGGGGAACTTCAAGCCCTAGGATTGAATTCTGTCCCCTTGGGGTCCCAATCATGCCCTCATAGGGTTCCCCACATTCCCACAGTCTCTTTGCCATAGCCCTATCTTTGATTGCTTTCCCAGCTTTGGTTTTGCACAAGGCTATTTCTCCTTTGCAAAGATTGATATTGCTTTCCTAAGGGGGAGACTTTTGCCTTTGGCTCTGTCTACCATTGGAATGAGAGCCAGCGTTGTATAGTGGTTTGAGTATTGGGCCACAATCCTGAGTTCAGAGGTCAGTTCCCTGCTTGGCTATAGAAACCCACTGGGTTACATACTCTCGGTCCCAGAAAAACTCATGATAGTGTCACCTTAGAGTCACCGTAAGTCAGAAATGACTTGAAGAGACCCAGCAATGACAACAGCGCCACTGGAATGCAAGCCCCCTGCACTCCTCTGAAATTGAATTCAGCCCTGGTTAATTATACTGTGAATTATACTGTGCAATATATTTGCCAGGGTTAGCATCCTGGTGCCAAGACTTCACATTGATTAAATAAGAATGCAGAGGCAACTACCTCTGAGTGTATACAAAGTGTGTCTGCCTCAGAGGGCTATGGGGGGAATTCTGAGATCTGTAGTCCAAAAGAGTAATTTTTCCATGCTCTGGAGTTCTCTATAGGCAGGGTAAAGATCACCTGTCACAAGGAGACTATTTTCTGCCTTGAACAGTAGTCTGGGATGGCACAACTCTAGGAACAAGCTGCAAAGAATCCACATTGCTACACTGCTCCTAGCTTGTCTGGCCACCTGCACAATCCCAAGCAGCCTTCTCAGAATTTTTTGAGATTCCCAGGGGGTTCTGGGGTCTCTATTACAGGACACCTTTCATGCCAGCCTTCCTTGAGATGACAAAATGCAAAACTTGGAAAAATTACTTTCCCCTAGCCAGCGGAGCTGATAACTCTGGGAAATTCTGGGATTCTTACTGCAAATAACACTTTCAAGTTACTTCATCTTCCAGCCAACCAGGATTCCCATGGCAACTGTAAAGTATTCTCCTGTATTGTATAGCCCAGGAAGTGGCCTTTTCAAGATGAATTGTTTGTGTGCCTGTGTGTGTTTTTGTTTGCAGTGCTGTCACCTTTCTTTGTGTTTTTGCCCACCAAGCTAAATTCAGACTGACATTCTGTTTGTGATATATGTGTGTGTGTGTGTGTGTGTGTGTGTAAGTGTAGCTTACGTGCAGATATGTCTCTCTTTGGATGAGACTCAGCAGGCTATTTGCCAGCCCCTTTAACTATCCAAAACCTCCCCCTTAGCTACTAGAAAGCCCCAGAGAGGTCACTGCTGCTGCTTCTTACCAGTGGGGAGAGAAAGGAAGAGAGAGGCAATTCAGATGATAAAAATGCATCTGGCTCCAAGGGGAAGGAAAAGGAGGGTACACTCTCCAATGGAATGTATTTACATTTCCTTCCCCTTACAGCCAAGACCAGCTGCTTTCTCCACCTAGTATTCCTCAGTACTGTCCCAGTAGTGATTCCAAGCAAGTATACAAGGCAGTGTTCCCTAGTGTACAGAGGCCTACTGCCTCTGGTACTAGTGGTACTATAAAGCCATATGTAGTGGACATTAACAAGTTTCTCCTCCCTCACCATCTCTTGTGAAAATGATGGATTCCATCATTTAGCCAGGCTCTGTGTGAAGAATTATTATCTTTTTTATGTCCTGAATTTGGGCAGAACCTAAATATCCTAAAGGCACCAGATCCCATCTCATCTTGGATGCTAAGCAGGAACAGCACTGGTTAGTACTTGGACATACTACTATTATGAAAGAAGGAGAAAAATTAACATTGTGAATACACCTGTTGCATGTCTTCCCTGAGTTCCCTTTTTCAAAAAAGTTAGAAAGCTCTAAAATAAGAACAGAAATTGCCATGAGCATGGAGAAAGTACCAGTGCATTAACCACAGGTGCCCAGAGGTGAGATTGAATAGAAGCCCTGTCAAATTAGATGGAGGGAATTCCAGGCAGGTTTGAAAATGGAAACTTCTAAATCTGAAAGCTAAGGTTCATGCTAGAC
Organism: Cyclura pinguis; assembly: GCA_030412105.1. NCBI lineage: Eukaryota > Metazoa > Chordata > Lepidosauria > Squamata > Iguanidae > Cyclura > Cyclura pinguis. Next base: position 95,253,354 of record CM059604.1, read on the forward strand.
ATGATGCTAAATATGTGAGTGCGAACACCTTCCCCAGCCCCACTCCCTGGAGCTTACTTTTTTGTTCAGGAAGGAAAGTTCTGTTGACAGCAACAGAGGCCATTTCTGCGTAATGTTGCTGATCCACAATGGGGACACTTTACTGGCAGTCCACAAATTGTGCTTTCGCATGACATTGGTGCAGTCCCACTGCCAGTGTATCCTCACCTATTGTAATCATGGGATATTCCATTAACAGAAAAAAATCCATTAGTGGCCCGTGAACGTGTGACACTCACATTACTGGCAGCCATGCAGAACAGGCAGAACCACAGTGTAGGTGCTTCCTTCCCCAGTGCAGCACAGAAAAGTGACTGGCTGCACTGCAGAAGGAAGGGGCATGTCGCTCACACTCCCGTCTGCAGGCAGCTGGCCAGGTGCAGAGGGGAGCATTGGGGACATGCTCCCATTCTGGCAAAGACACTGCCAGGATGACACCGGAACGACGTTGGAAAAGGGTAAGGTGCAGAAAGGAACTTCCTGGCCCAAGCTTGTAGCTTGAGTGGTAAAGTGTGTTTAAATGCTCATTTGAACAACAGCAGTGTGTTAAATTCCCATTTTCCATTAACATAACCCCAGTTCTGATTAAATCCTCCAGTGTCTGTTAGTTAGGAAAGGCATGACAGCTACTAGATCCATTAAATGCATTCATAGGTTTGATTGGTCCAAAACCTGCTCTGGGGGCAAGCAGCTTGCAAGAGATGAAAGCTGGTCATGGGTTGAGCAAGCACTGCCACCTATTGGGCAATGCGTGTTTATATGTGTGTGTACACGTGCCTTTGAGTCACCCGTCGACTTACAACAACCCCATGAATCTCATAGGGTTTTCTTAGGCAAGGAATACTCAGAGATGGTTTTGCCATATCATTTTTCTGAAATGTAGCCTACAGCACCTGGTAGTCATTGATGGTCTCCCATCCGAGCACTGTTTGTTTTAAAGGGCTTTAAATTTCCATTGGGAAAATTCCTGTTAAGAAACACTTTGCTATATTTTTAACTCTGTCCTTCCGTCCTAAGCACTGCTTTGCACGTCAATTTTTCAATTCAGGGCTAGATAGAAGACCGGCAAAATTTAACTGTAATAAAACCAGCCTTTGAAATAAGTTCAGACCAGAAAGTAATGTTTTTTATTTTTTTAAATTGATCTGTATTGCTTCTGAGGGGAGCGAGTATACAATATGTGGAATAAAAATTTTTTCCAATAACTGAATAACTCTGTCAAGAAGGGAAGAACAAAATTGAAAGTGTCAACTAAGAAATAACCTAAAATCCATTGAGAATCCAGATTGACCTTCAGTTCTCTTTACGAGGCATTATGCACTGCAAACATTTTATGTACTTTTGTTGCACGTTATTCTGTAACACCTCTTTTTGGCCTCTGATAGGGGGACCACTTGTGTATCTTTCATTGATGTGATATGTTGTCCATTGATGTTTATTTTAGATTATTTTATTCTAGATCCAATGTTTATTCTAGATCTGAATTAGGACCAGAACAGCATCATATCATCCTTCTAAATTGTTCCTATGTTTGATGTTTGTTCTCTCTTTGCCCATAAGAAAGATGAACTGTGGTGTGTATGGAAGTCACTCGCTGGCCCTTTCTGCAGGATGTCCCGTATTGGGATGGAAGAAGGATGGAACCCAGATGACGGTTCTGCATGATGTCCTCCAGGTCCCGTCCTCCTCCCATTCCCAGGTGGCACGATCACATAGTAAATCATTGATGGGTTTTGCCCGTCAATGACTGGCTATCGTGCTACCCTCCACTGCCCGCCTGCCCTTACCTGAATTGCAGAGAGCCAGGAAGTGCAATGGCTGCGCTTCCTGCCCCAGTGAAACCTGGGACAGTACCCAGCTGTGCTGCAGAAGCAGAAAGTGTGGCCATCGTGCTGCTGCATTCCCGCAGGCAGCAGGTGTGGAGAGGAGCGCTCCTGTCATGCTCCCATCCCAAGAGAACCGCTACCGAGATCCCTGCAAGATCAGGTAGGGTGCAAAAAGGGCCTTTCTATGTAGAACAGGGGAGAGGAACTATTGGCTCTCAGGTTCTGCTATAAACTGCAAGGAGAATTTCAGTTGACTTTCCATATCTGTGGTATGGGGTATAGTTCTTGTTTTTGCATACCCATCAGTTTATTTTCCAGAAAGCCATGTCGGCAGGAAAGGAAAATTCAGCTGAACAAGTCATTTAAAAGAAAAAATCAATTAAAAAAAACTTCAATTTTAAATGTTGTACTACATTACTTTTTAATTTAAGAAAAATGGCACAATTACTTGAATAGCTTACTCTGAAAAGATAAGCTAAAAAGTATTTAACCACTAATTAAAAGATTGGGAGAAGTGGCAATAAATATGGTGCTCAACCAGAAAGGCACCATTAAAAAACAAAACAAAACTATGCTTTGTCTTCAAATGCTTTTTACTCTAAGTGCTGTTGCATGAATATTTTGCCTTTAAAAAAAAAAGAAGAACAGATAAAAGGGAATTCTAGAAAATCAAAAGACTGATGAACAGCAGAATTTGAGACATGCCTTCTCAGAGGTTAATAGTACCAGTGAAGTCTGTGGGGAGGGTTACTCTTGGGCAAGGAGATGGAGGCCCCAGACTAAAAAAGGCCTAAATGTGCTCATAAAATTATGTGCTGTTACCAGAAAAGTAATAGCAAAGGTACACTGACATGTAAATGCATCATGTTTGGAAAATGTGATGGCATTTGGAAAAAAATTACTGGTTTTCACTACAATCACAGAATCCTCCAGCAGTCTCTTAATTATAATGGCTCCACATGTTGCAGGGCTGTCACTTGGCTTTAAGCACTGGTTTCAAGATTGCTCTAGTAGCCTTTTAAGCAAGGCAAGTATGTGGACATGAGTGAATATGTGTATTTGGGATAGCAGGACCAGGGAAGAAAGTTTTGAATGGAAACCAACTATTACTTAAATTTAATTCCATAATTAATTAATTAATTAATTGAGGAATTAATTAAATTCCTTAAATTTAAATTCCATACCTTTCCATGAGCCTTAAGACTTTGTTCCAGGGCTGTGTTGCTGAGTGCAGTGCAGTGTACAGTGCCCCTTCTACAGACTGAGCTGCGCCTTATGCTGTTCTTGAAAGTGAATGAATTACTTTTGGAAGACTTATGCAAAATTGAAGGAGAGAAAGTTCTCCCCGTTCTTAAGCCCTACCTTATATTGTCGTCTTCTGGCGGTTGGCTTCCTGCTGAAGGAAGTGCGATAGACATGCCTCTTCCTTCTGCAGCGCAGCCAGACACTTTCCCAGGCTGTGCTTGGGCAGGAAGCACCTCCATCATGCTTCTGCCACTTCCACAGGCCAGGTAAGTGTGTGATGGTCACAGGAGCGCAGTTCATTGAAAGGGAAAACCAGTCAATGATTTAACCTGTGATCTGGTGACGGGAGAGGAGTGAGACCGTGATGACATCATGCAGAAGTGTTGTTGCAGTCCCAGTCCTCTCTCGACCCCATGCCAGGATGGGAGGCTCCTGCAGAAAGGACTTTAGCCTCAGATGTTTAAAACTGCAAAGAGGAATAGGAACTTTCTTCATAATGGAGAATTACTAATTGGTGAGATGTTCAAGTACTTTCACACTGGTGTTGCCTGTTGGGCCATTGTTACCCTGATTTCTGGGGGTCCCGGGAGGGACACCTAAATGCGCTGTCAATTTTATAAGTTGGGGAAATTAGCCAAGAGCACAGCCTAGCAAAACGAGAGGCAGGGTAACGTAGCGAGACCTTGAATCCTATGTTTACGGGGTCAGGCCGAGTCAAGGAGCACACAGAAGTTGAAATAATAAATGTTGTTTTATTAAAACACAGTCAAACAGTGTATGCAGCACACTCACACAGATAACTAAGGAAATAAAGGTTGGAGTGGGATAGAGGGATTTTTAGAGGAGTTGTTGGTTTGGGTGATACTTTACCTGTCCTGAAGCCCTGTTAGAAGAGGAGAAGGTGGGGAGCATGGATCTCAGCACGTGGGGCTGAGGGGAAGGCTCGGTGGACAAAGCGACAGCAAGGCGGGATGGAAGCCAAGAGCGATCCAAGGAACGGCTCAAAGTCAGGGGTTTGTATAAGGAGAATTGTGACCGCAGGCTAGTTCAGACTTGGGGAAAACAATGAGTTTGGGGCTGGAGACAAAGCCTCCGAAAGGTCAGAATTTGAATGATTGAGTTATAGCCAAATTGTCAATAGGATAGCCAGTATGCAAACGCAGAGTACTTGAGCGTCGTATAGTCTGACCATCAAGCTGCCAGCATGGGGCAGAGGATCTTTTGAAAGTTGCGTGCGTACCTAATTGAGGTACTTGCCTTGAGGTCTCCTGAAGCTGCGAGTCGGCTATTTCTGGCCTGCCTGTATTGTGTTGGAATATTACGGCGATTATCGGCTGAGCCTGTATGCGTGCTTGTCCGGGGGCCTCGCAAGCACGTGGAGGGGAATGGGTATGTGAGGCCGAATTATTGATATCAAGAGATATCTTTATATCCCACAAGCTCGGCCTAGCCAGGGCAGTAACACCATTCTTCTTTCTTTTGACTGTCTAATGATGTTCTTTCAACTCTTCTTTATCCACAGGGCCAGGCTGACCTGCTTAAACACTCCAAGGCTGAAGCACTTGACACGTTGTGGCAGATACACAATGCTGCACAGTCCTGTGGCATCGGGCAGAATGGTGCCGCCTCTCCTGACCTCTTTCGTGGCCGAACTGTTCTTGATCCCATCCCAGAAACAGAAGGACCCGGTGATGCAGGGTCTTGCTGATTTGGAATAGCTAAGACCAAGGGAGGAGAGGGGACTTGTGGTCACAGTGGGTTCCATACAGAGACACTGACATGTGGCAGATTTGTTTGAAAAGAAAGAAGGGGGCACATGAAGTGCAGTGTTGCTTCTGACCTGGGAAGGAAATGGGAGAGTGCCAATCAATTTCCAAGTATTCATGTGTGTAGCAAGCACCAAGACTTGCTTATCACAAGATGTGAGGGCTGTTCTATATCTTTTGGATGTGCAAATTTTGGATGGTGGTCAGAGACAGGCAAACCCCATGAAAAAAATTCCATCGCTGGATGGAACAAGAGGCATAGTGTTTTCAGGCTCTTCCTGTTTATTTCAGTGAAACTGAAAAGGAGCCTGTTTGTAGCCAGAATAGGCTGGTCTCTTAATGCTTTGGACCAGCAAATAATCTTGACCTGAAAACTTTTAGAGGGGGTCATGGAGGTTTACTTTTGACACATTCTCGCCTGCTGGTATGAGGAAGTATCCTTAGTGGAGCTCCTGGAATTCCTTCCTCCTAGCCAGAACTTAGTTTGGCTACAGGGGCTGAACCCTGCCGGACATACCCCAGAATTCTTGGTTCAAGATCTGCTGAGTTCTCTTAATGGGTTTATGTAGGGTGACCTAAAACAGAAGTGAGTTGTAGCAGTCCTCCAGATATTTTGGGCTACAATTCCCATAATTCCCTTTGGCCAAGCTGGGTAGAGTGGATGGGAATTAGGTTAAAATATCTAGAGAGTCAAAGATTCACACTTTTCTCCTGGTGTTTTGTACTTTGTGACAATGCCTGGGAGAAGGGTTTCCTCTGGGGTTTCGGATTTTCTTGGATTGACCCTGCAAAGAGTCTCTTTTTCTCTCTGCCTTAGAACTTAATTCACTAGAGCACAGGAAAGACCAAACTGGATGTTCCAGCCACAATCTCCTCGATAAAGGAATACATTCTAATGACCAAGCAAAGCTGAATAATCCCTCTTCTCTAGAGTATGAATCTTGCTCAAAGTATGAGGCTGACGTGAAATGAGGACTTTGCCTTTGTGCAGTGGTTCCCAATCTTAAGTTACCAGAGGATATTGAACTAGTGCACTCACTACCATCAAAATTGACCATGCTGGCTGTGGACGATGGGATGGAGATGTAGTCTAGAAGCACCTGGCGACCTAAGGTTAGGAAAATACTAAGCTAAAAGAAGATGTCCCTGTGTTTCCTGTCTTCTCTTTGATTTTCCTTAGTTCTAATAAGCTCATGGTTAAACGTGAAATGAGAGGAGGAGAGGGGCATCAGTTCATAGTTTGACCAGGAGCAGGCCCTTATTCTGCTGTGGTGGGGTAAAGTAATTCTACAGTACTGGGATGAGGCCATGCTTGGACTAAGGGCTGCCAGAGGAAAAGGGTGTCACATTTTCCTAAATTGGTTGCAATGATTTGAATGTTATATTCTCTCAACTGGGACTTTTCACAGTGTCCCCAGTTAAGTAATTTTGTTGGGTTTAGGTTCTTTTAAAAGAGAAGAAAGAGAATAGCGGGCTGTGAAATTTTGAATCTGACAATGCTCTGATGATTTTTTTTTATACTCACAGATAAACAGGGGGACACAAAAAGCAATCAATCCCAGCTTGAAAGTGCAACAGCAGTAAGGAGTTAAAATTTAGGTAGAGACCTCTTGTACAAGCTGTCCTCACTGATCGAGATGGCCAAAGGGCCAACTCAGCCAGCCCCAGGACTGCTGAAGCTGTGTTGAATCCAAAACGCTCCCAGCCTCCATGTGTTGAAATTGCTCCTTGCTGTAGCCTAACTTTGTGCCAGCACTGTGACTATATCTGTGGGACTGAGAAGATTTGGATCTGGTGTTAATTTGGCTTTTCCTTCACCCCATTCCAACTCCCCCCTCCCTGTTCTGGTGAGAAGAACGGTTCTGCAAGCAGATTGTTCTGTCTTCCAGTCTCTGAAATCAGATGGCAAAAATGGGTTCTGCCAACAGAAGGGCATTTCTGCTGGCAGAAGGTGATTATGTATAATCTGAACCCCATTTTTGCATTAGGATTTCACTGCCTTTCTGGTTGTATTTATCAAGCATTTTGCCCCCTCCTTGTCAGTCTGAAGCAAGCTGACACTTAACACTTCATCCTTGAAAAATATCCACGGCCCTCAAGACTGAGACTTTCAAAGTTGTCCCCTCTCCCCATTAAAAAAGGGGAGAGGGACCTGATATTGGAGATGTCACATATCACAATTGTGCCAAGTTCTGAACTCACACAAAGCTGTGTTTCAGGTCCTTACATTGATTCCCCATCTCACGTTCTTGTTTGTGGGGGTGGGATGTAGCACTTCTCTCCTCTTGCTAGTCTAGGAAGGCTTGCTCTGGAATTGAGAAGTCTGGATTCTGTTGACAATAAAATCTGAATTTCTTTCAGTCTTTCTCTTTTCTTTTGATAATACTCAAAGCCAAAATGTGATCCACCTCAGTTCTCCATCAAAACTTTTAATCTCTACACAAAAAATAGAAAACAATTAAAAACCTGATCCAAACCAAGGAATTGTAGAAACTTGCTTGCCAATTCGGTGCTAGAGACATGCTTTCTAAATCAAGCAAGCAAGCTGGGCAGTAGGTGCAACTGATATCCCTGGTAGAATAAAATGTGCACCCTAATGCACCCTAAGGATCAAGTTACACTTGAATTAACTGTATATTTTGCATCTAGATGGTAAATTTTTGAAAATGCAAATAACTTCAGTTTTGATGGGGCACAGCTGTCAATTGAGGAGATAGTTAAATCCATTCTTCCTTGCTGCAGCCTTGAGGAAAATGACTTTTTGGAAGCTAGCATTTGCACTGAGAAAGGATAGGATAGTAGTGGTCTGAGTGTTGGGCCAGGGTTTGATTCCCTGCTCAGCCATGGAAACCCACTGGTTGACCTTGGGCAAGTCACACACTCTCAGCTGCAGAGAAAAGCAGTGACCAACCTCCTCTGAATAAACCTTGCCAAAAAAACATCTAGGATAGGGTTTTCATAAGTCAGAGACAACTTGAAGGCATGAAACAACTTTTTGCAGTGGAAGGAAATGCCCCATTGGGGGAAGTAGAGGCCTGGCCCTCATGCTCGGTGCAAACACTACTAGCCTCAGAAAGCGGCCGGGGGCGGGGGGTCCTTTAGGACTGTAGCAGAGGAGGAAAGGATTAAATCCACCTTCACATCTGATCTGAGGAGATTCATAATCAGCCTCACGACCTGATACGATGTGCTTTAATAAAACAAAACAACTGTAGGTTAGTTGAAAAGGTTCTTTTTAAAACATCACCCTTATAGACAGGACTGGGAAAAAGTGGGAAGCATTTGGCTTGCCAGATGTTTTGGTGTACAATTCCCATCAGCGCCACCCAGCATAGTCAATAGTAAGGAACTGTGGTTATTTTAGAGCCAAAGCTTCTCCACTCATGGAGTGCCAATTTCTGTTGAGAAAGGTCTGGCAAGAAATTAGTACTAAACCCTTCCCCTCTCTGCATCTCCTCTTCCCAATCTAACCTCCCCACATTGCTTGTCTCCTAGATAAGCTCTAAGACCAGATTTTAAAAATCATCTGGGAAAAATCATCTGGGGGAGGTTGGCCTACCCATACTGCCTCCTTCGCTTCCCCACCACTGAATACCTATCCAGCAAGAACAGTAGTCAACGAGATCATGCTAGGCTTTATGGTCTTACTGACCCCTGTTTCTAAAGATGGTGATGTATATTAATAAGACTGAGAAACATGGCCTTCCAGAGGCTATTAGACTGCAGTTCCCATCATCCATCATCATTGGCTGTGCTACGCTGATAAGAGCTGCAGCCCTAGAACAATTGGAGGGCCAAGAAGAATGGGAAAGGTATATGTTCCCTGGACTTATTGTTTGTTTGAGACCTAAAGTGGTTTACATTATGAATTTAAAACAAAACAGCCACAACAAAACAGTACAAAAGTTTAAAAACCATTTAACAACCAATCCAGTTAAAACATCTTCAGAATACAACAAAAAGCACAGCACACCCATTGGGTATCCTTCTGCCCCAATTAGTCAAAGGCTGAAGGCCTGCTGAAATAGAAAGCACTTTGCCTGCTGGCAAAGAGAGAACAAAGTAGAGGCCAGATGAGCCTCTTGATGGGAAGGAATTCTATAACATACAAGCAGCTGCTGAGAAGGTTATCTCCCATGTCTTTGCCAAATGAACCTCTGCGGGTGGCAGGACAGAGAAAAAGCCCTCTCCTGATGATCACAAGACTTGGAAAAGTACATAAGGGGAGATGAGAGCTTTCAGGCTCGGTGCATTAATTACACTTACATCAAAACATGGAATGTTTAAAGGTCCATCTTGCTCATTCTTCTATGTAGAGCCCTTGATAGACGCCCAAAGTCCTGCCCTAACAGTATCACTAAGCACAACCTGAGTCTTAACTTGTCATGGGTGATGCATCTCTCATGTTCTGTGGAAGCTAGACAGTGAGGAAAACTGGCAAGAGAATCAAATTATTTGAAATGTGGCAGTGGTGGAGAGTGCTGCAGATTCTTTAAATACTAAAAAGGCCAATGCATCCTGTAACAAATCAAGTCTGAACTCTCACTAGAAACCAAAATAATTGATGCTATCATAGGCCATTTCTGCTCTACACTGTTAGACTGCTATTATTCCACTTTCAACATCCTATGGAATGGAAAATTGCAGTTTAGGGAGGGGCCTTTAGAATTCTTAGCCAGAGAACTCTTTGGCCTCAGTAAACTACAAACCCCAGAATTCCACAGAATATTGAAAGTGGAATAATAGCACTATAACAGTGTAGCATGGAAATCATAGAATCATAGAAATGTAGAGTTGGAAGAGACCACACAGGCCATCCAGTCCAACCCCCTGCCATGTAGGAATACCCTCAAAGCACTCCCGACAGATGGCCATCCAGCCTCTGCTTAAAAACCTCCAAGGAAGGAGACTCCACTACACTCCGAGGCAGCATATTCCACTGCCGGACAGCCCTGACTGTCAGGAAGTTCTTCCTGAGGTTCAGGTGGAATCTCCTTTTCTGCAGCTTGAATCCATTGCTCCTTGTCTTGGTCTCTGGAGCAGAAGAAAACAAGCCCTCTCCCTCCTCTACATGGCATCCCTTCAAATGACCTATGAGATGGTGCACCCCTCAAAAACATACCTCAAACTTCTAGCAGTGGGTGCCCCCTTCATAAGAGTTTAAAGAGCCATGTGACACTGTCGGAATATGTCAATGCCGCGTGCTCAGGGTGAGCAATGAAAAGGGCACTGCTGTAGCTTCTCAGTCTGGTTTTTGAGGTAATTATCCTAATAGGTCCATGCTAACGAGTGTGGACCCTCTCATTATCCCAGCCTAGCCTTCGGCTGCTTTTGTGGCTGCCCAGTTCCTCAGACAATCACGGGTTCGTTAGCGGAAGGAAAGCGACAAAGGCAGGTAGATGAGTTGGCCTGTCTCTAAGAGACAGTCTACTAAAGCATTCTTCTTCTTTTCTGATCCCATCTCAAGAGATGATGGGGAGAGTGTTATTTTTGGCACCACCATGGGGAGTAAAGAGTGGGGTAGTCATATACATGAACAAACAAGATTCTTGATGCCTGCACAAAATCTGATCCTATAAATTGGCTGCCTCCTCTGCCATTTGCTTAGACCATCGCCCCAGGAGAGTCATGACACAAGATCACTTGTGGCTTTGAAGATACCCAAGACTATGGAAAGCCAGAATATTAAGGTAAAAGTCATGCTTCTCTCTAGCAGGGGCAAAGATGGGTTGTGGGGGTTAGTAGGTTCAGGTGAATTGATGCAAGCTAAGAAAACCCCTTGAAGGAAGTGGAGGATAAAGCAGACTAGCCACTGCAATCTCATTGCACAGCTAGCCAATATTTATAAAGCAGATTGTCAAAGACATATTTCAGAAGACTTGGGTTGACATAGGAGAATAAAATCTTTTCGGAGTGTCACAGAATCTCTCTTTAAACAAAAGAATGCTATGAAACTCCGAACTTTGCGTCAGTGTGTGTTTGTGCAATGGAAGATTTTGAATGGAATCCTGCATCAGGAGATGTACATCTAGCAGGTAGCTACATCTCTTTACCTATGTTTCCTGCTGCCAAGCCAAAAAACATTTTAAGTGATGCAGCCCCCACTCCAACATGGCCACTTCTGTGTCGCTGGAGAACAGGGGGATCAGCAGGGACACATCCATCTATTTTCCTGCAGCTGGAAATGCTGCAAGGGTGTCATTTGCAGAGACATTCCAAAGAACCTCTGAGGCACCTGTGAATGCATATTGAGACACATCCAGCTACAGAAAATTAGCTAAAAGCATTTCTGCCAATCCCTCTGCTCCAACAGTACAAAAATGGCTGTGTTGCAGGAAGCTGCATCCCTTAAAAGGTGACTTGAGGGGGTGTTTGGGTCATTGTGTAGTTGGTAAAGAATTCCAACTTCCACAACAACCAACAAAGTGGGCTGTGATAGCATAAGTGAGAGCCAGCATGGTGGGTGTAGTTATTTGAGTGCCAGACAAGGACTTTGAGAAACCAGAGTTGAAATCCCTGCTTGGCCATGAAAACCCGTTGGATGACTTTGGGGAAGTCACATGATCTCAGCCTTAGAGGAAGGCAATGGCAAGCTGCCTCTGGACAAATCTTGCTGAGAAAACCCCATGATAGCTTCACCTTAGGGCTGCCGTAAGTCAGAAATGACTTGAAAGCACCCGACAACAAATGATAGTGCAAGCTGGATTTGCACTATTGTAACTCACTGAAAGGTTATTAGTCTTCCTCTGCTATGCATCATTTTCCGTCTTGTGATTTTCTAGCAGTGATACAGGTACTGAGTAGCAAGAATGGAAGTGATGCCACTGGGCAGCTAGCCAGTTAGAGGGACAGGATAGAGGCATGGCCCAAACTGGACAATGGAAACTTAGAAATGTGGATCATGAGAGTGTGGTGTAACTGTGAGAATGTTGTGCTGGAATTTGGTCCCAGTTGCACTGGAGGTCCAAGTCTGATGCAATCTGATGACACTCACTAGTTGCACTTGGAACAGTCACTTTCCTTCAGCTTGACCTACCTCATAGAATTTTTGTGAGAATGAAAAGAAGAAAAAGAGAACAATACACAACATTGAAAGCCCCTCAGAAGGAAAGTGAAATATAAATTTACCTAATAAATTATAATAATGAAAAGATAGGGACAGGGACAACCAGAAACATTACGCTGCCAGAGGCCAGGCAACCAGAGGCACAATTATAACTTTAGGGTTTCACCCTCCTGAGTAATGTAGTGCCACTTGCATTCAGCTCTGACTTCGATAATCACAGAAGTGTATTGGTACTGGACAATTCCATACTAGGGCTAATTAGAAAGAAACTAGAACTGAAATGGCCGTATACAAAACTATGGTGCAATTACACTCGGGAATAAAATACTCTGTCCGAGTTCTGGTCACCACCAACTAGAGCTAAGAAATCTGCAGAGAAGGGCAATTACAATTATCAAAGGGGCAAGAGAAACTCCTCTGTGCAGAAAGGTTACAGCAATTCATAGTTTAGAAGAGAGGTGACTGAGCAGTGACATAGTAAGGCAGGGATGGTGAACTGAATAGATTTCTTTTGATGGCAGGCTTCTTCTGATGTTACCTTGAACAGTTATGGGAATGAAGAGACAGCAAACTATTTTAAGTCTAAAAACCAGTGCTCTGATTTGAACTATAGAGTGCATCCATGTGGCATGAAGCCAAGCTCTGGTTTGCAGCCCAAGAAGCAACTCCTTACAGTTAAGTTCTCAGTTTTATGAAATGACCCATGATGTGGAGAAATTGGATAAGGAGCCTTTTTTTAAAAAAAAATAAAGAGCTCCCTTCTGGAACATTGAGTCAGTGAATGTGACAAGCAGGAAATTCGACAGAAGGAAATGTTTCTTCACATAGCATGTCATCTATAGAACTCTGTACAAAAAATGGGGTGGTAGCTGCTAGCTGAGAATTTTTAAGAAAGAGATCAGACAATAGATCTATGGAGGATGAGCCTTTCAGTCATTATGTGTATATACACCTCATCCAGCACATAGCCAGCATTACACCTATGAATACTGGCCGCTGGGGAGCAACAGCAGGACCTTACAAGTATATTTGCTGTAGTTGAAATGAAGGAATCACCAAACTTGTTAGGCTACCATTCCCATCAGGTCTAGCCAGCATAGGTGAGGAATACCGGGATGTGAGAACTGAAATCCTACAACGTTAAGAGGGCTGGACCTTACCCATGCCTGGTTTAAAGTAGGAAAGCAGAAACCCTTTGCGGGTCTGCTACAAGGCACTCAGGTTGCTTCTAGATTAAGCTTTTGCTTTTGCAATTGGCTGCCTTAAAATATAGACTTTTATTCTGGGGGCATGTGCAGAAAATACCATCTGCTTGTCATCCTCCAATTTTTCCTCCACCACTGCTCACAACTTTTTTTCCTTAATGGAAGAAACTGTGAAATGATGGAAGAGAGTGCAACAGCATAGCTGCAGAAGATCCTTTGAGTAGTAACATTAGCAGCCCTCTTCCATCTGGAGCAGGGTGGGAATTGTATTTTCCAGATGTGTTGTCGAGTTGCACCTCCCAGCATTCCTTGTTGTGTTCTCTGCTGGCTGAGGCTATGAGAACATGAAGTTTTAGAACACCTGAGGAGCAACACAGGAAACTAGCAGATTCTGAGTTCCTTTTGCTCTTTCTCCATTGTATCTTATCCAGGCATATCATAAAGTTTTGCACAGATGAAAACTATGAAACATCTCTCCTCTCACTCCCATCAAACCCACCTTTTAGCTGCTGCAGCCTCCCCCCAACTCCAATTTACTGACCAGTGGGAAGTAGCAGAGAAACCTCCAGCTAACTTTATATAGCTGCATTCATGTTTTCGTCCAAGACCACTGGAGGAGCCCTTAGAGGTCCCAGAGGATGTCTTGAGCGGGGAGGGAGTTTGGTTGTTACGCAAGGTCAGCATACCCTCCAACATTTCACAGATGAAAACTGGGGCATGTCTGGCCCAACAACATCAGAGTGTAGCCAAGGTAGCAAAAATTATTAATGAGGATGAACAGAGGAGAGTCTGCAGCACTTAGCTTTTGCCTGCGCCTACAGAGAAGGGCAAGATTCTACCACCTCCTTCCCTTCCCCTCATGAGTTGAGCGCAAAATACTTTTGTATTTTTAACTCACTTTGCAACAATGGAACTGGGTGAGGACGAAGGGAGAAATGAATAGAGCAGAGGGAAATGGAAACATTTTTAAAGTCTCTGCAAAACCGGCATGACAGAGGATTGATTGGAACTGTCCCTGAAAAATTGGTAAAGTTGGAGGGTATGGGCCAGTAGATAATTCCAACCTCCATAACAACCAAAGAAAAACGTACACTGGTCTAAGTTGAATTGGATTTATATCTGCTTAAGTCACTAACTGCATGCCAGCCACTGTCTCTTTCTTTTATGGTCTGAATGTCTCCAAAGTGAGGATAACAGAACTCACCCATAATTGCAACATATTCTTCATTGGCTAGGCTCCTGCCTTTTTTGAGGCCATAATCACTGTTTGTATTTGGGAAGTGGATGAGGAGCTGGACCTACCCCTAAGCAGAATGAAGCAATTACCTCAGACAGTAGATGCTGGTAGGGTGGCAACAGTGCTCCCACCCTTCCTCCAGCCATTCTGCTCCATAGGAGACAGATTGACTAACAGCCTTTTGATGTCTGTGGCAGAGAAGCAAATGACAACCCAGCCGCACCCATCTAGCTTAAGATACATCATGCTCTGAGCCAGCCATGTTATTTCGACATAGGAAGCTGAAAATCCCGTAAGCACCTCTCCCCATTGCTGGCATTAAAAGGACAACACTGAGAAATTAAGTAGAGCAGGCCCACAGTATTCACAAGTTCAGCATTCGCCAATTGAACCCTACACAAAGTGAAAAGTAAAAAAAAAAATTTCAATTAAATTGTTGACATCCAATGTAGAAGTGGTTCCAGAGCGGCAGGGCAGGCTCACAGCAAAGCTCTGCAAAAAGGGCATCTCATGTGCTCCCTGGCATCAAGAAGAGAGCTTGCCACTCTCTCGCCTCATCAATTACAGGACACACAGGAGAGCTTAGGCAGGACACAGCAGCAGCGGTGGTCCCAATCCTAGTTGCCGGTTTGCAGGTAAGTGAGCAGGATCAGGAAGGGCACCCTTAACAATCCCAGGGCAGCCAGAACAAAGCTGCTTGCTCCTGAACAAAGCTGCTTGCTGTCTTGCAATTGCGAACAAACGGCCAGGATGGGAACAGCTGCCAACAGTCACAGGGTGGTGAGGAGCTTTGTCCAAGAGTTGCTGACTGCTCTGGCTTTTGGATGGCTTGCTGATCTGGTTGCTCACTAGCAGATGAGTGACCAGGATTGATTGCTGCTGCTGCTTCCAACAGTTGCAGGGTAATGAAGAGCTTCAGCCAAGAACTGCCGGCTGTCTTGGAGCTTCAACAGGGACATGGCAGCAAAGATTGATGCTGTCCTGCACCATTTTTTCATAGGAACTTGAAAATGCATGATTTTTTGTATTCGAAGAGGCCCTGGAATCAATCCCTCATGAATTTAGTGGGCCTATTGTAACAAACAGCGTGCTGTGCTTTCATGACATCTCCAAATCCGTTGCCTAAGGCAGCTGCCCCATTCTTTCTCATGGTACAGCTGACCCTTATGTGGAAGACAGAGCAGTGTCTCTTTCACAAGGCCTGTCTTCAGGACCCTAAAGCAGGCTGCTGCCACAGGTGCCAGTGAAATCCTATCACTAGTGCTGAAGTCAAATTCGACAACCTATCCCTTCAGTTTCTGTTCAAAGATCAAGAACTTTCTGCCATCTTATTATTTGCCTCAGGCAGCAAAATGTTTTAAGCCAGCTCTAGACAAGTGATTTGTAGTATATCCCTAGTATAGTAGCACACTAGCATGTTAGTAGTACTTAATAGACTGAGGCCATTTCCTCACTACACTGTTATAGTGCTATTATTCCATTTTCAAGATCCTATGGAATCCTGGAGTTTGCAGTTTAAGGAGGAGCCTTTAGAATTCTCAGCCAGAGAGTTCTTTGGCCTCAGTAAACTACAAACCCCAGAATTCCACAGGATGTTGAAAGTAGGATAATAGCACTATAACAGTGTAATGCAGAAATGGCCTATGAGTAAGCACAGTTCTTTGACTACCAATTCCTATGTAGCCAAAACAACACAATGGACTTATAATTACCCAACAGCATGCCAACTGACACCAGCCCAGCAATCTGTAACAGATGACAATTGTGCTCACAACCATCCTGCTGAACTAACATCTATGGTGTAATCATTAGTTCTTGTTGTCAGTTCTTGTTGTCTTGTTCCAAAGCAATGGAAGGGAGTTGCAGGGGATAAAATGATGTGAAAGGAAAAGGTAAGCACACATTCAACTCTTCTACCATTTTGCAGGAAAGAAGGGACACAGTCAGTCACCAGGCTCACTTGCTTCGCTAGCAGATGTTAATCTGGGTCTATAGAATTAAGCTGAAATTGGAACCAAAAGGTGGGAGCATTAAGGAAGGTAGGGGGTGGGGGGGAGACAAGAAAACCAGAATCTTCATGCTGATATGAAACATGGCCATGACCAGCACAGATGTAGAAAGAAGGGTCACATTATTGGAATAAATGGTGTTGAGTTGTTAGCACTCTGAAAAAGCAATTCACTAACGCACTTCAGCCTGACAACTGAAGAGGGCTGTGGTCAGGATGAGAGAATATTTCAGGGGGAATTAGCTGAGGCAGGAAATAAACTACCACCTAGTAATTTATCTAGTTAATTTTATCCTATGGAAAATAAACTACCAAAAGTGCGAGATGAAGTGAATTTTTGAAACATTGATTCTTAATCTTGGAATATTCAGAATGACCTATATATTTATTTTTATTTTGAGGGACAAAGGAACATAAAACCAATTGATCATAACACAGGGTGGGAATTGTGTGGCCCTCCAGTGTTGTTGGACTGCATCTCTCAAGATCCGTATTTGTGCAGGCTGGGGTTGTGCAGGCTGCATTAACATCTGGAGGGCTGTCTTAACAATTTTCCAGTCAAGCTAAAATTTGCCATCATATGGAGGACGGCGCAAGCCTGTTTTCTGCTGCTCCAGAGATGAGGACATGGAGCAACGGCTTCAAATATCAGGCAAAGAAATTCCATCTAAACATTAGGAAGAACTTCCTGATGGCATGAGCAGTTCAACAGTGGAATGTACTGCCTTGGAGTTTGGTGGAGTCTCCTTCTGTGGAGGTTTCTAAATGGAGGCTGGATGGCCATCTCTCAGGAATGCTTTGATGGTGTATTCCTGCATGGCAGGAGGTTGGACTTCATGGCCCATGTGGTCTCTTCCGACTGTATGATTCTATATGATTGCAACACTCTCAGTATTATCATATGTACTCGCAGATTGGGAGGGCAGGATGACTGAATGAAGAAAGTGCTAACTGAAAATATGGCAAATCCAAATTATTTCAAAAAAATTTTTTTTTAAAAAAATAATTATTTTAAATATCAAATTATTTTTTTAAACATAGTATCATTTCAACTCATTTGACTATTCCCACCCATTCTTTGGCTTGGTTATCCTGTCTCTTTCATGGAGCTGGGAAGTGCTGTAGAGGAAATTCTGCTGGCTGTAATAGAAGAAGCTGAAGCTCAGAGGCAAAACACCCTGTTTCAAATGGAGAAAGTCCCATGCTCAATCCCTGGCAGGGCTGGAGCGGGGTTGGGGGGAAATCTCCTGCTTATATCTCTGAAGAGCCATCGCTGCCAGTCAGTGTCAACAATATTGGCTTAGACAGTCAAATGGTCTGACTCCAAATAAGGCAGCTCCCGCCAGTGAACTGGAAACTGCTAACTCAGAGTTCTCTTTTTCTTTCCTTCTTTCCTTCTTTCTTTCTCTCTTTCTTTCTTTCTTTCTCTCTTTCTTTCTTTCTCTCTCTCTTTCTTTCTTTCTTTCTTTCCTTCTTTCCTTCTTTCTTTCTCTCTCTCTCTCTCTCTCTCTCCAGATCTCACGAGCCTCCTTCCTGCTCCTGCTCTTCTTGTTGTGCTCCTTGGCAGCAGGCAAACAAGCCATGCCAGACTGTTGCCGACAAAAAAGCTGCCCGTGCCACATCTTTGACCTTCTGCATGGGATGGGCAACCATGCTGCTGGCATCCTAACCCTTGGCAAGCGGAGCAGTGCGACAGCTACGAAGACCTTCCAGAGCCGCCTTTACCATCTCTTCCACGGCTCGGATAACCAGGCAGCTGGGATCCTCACCATGGGGAAGAGGGCAAATCATCTGGCAGTGGAACCCAAGGAGAACATGTCCAGCAGCACCCAGCTGATGCCAGTTCTGCCATATGCCGCAGAGTCTGCGCCAGGGTGCCTGGTACCCCTGGAGAAGCTCAAAGACTGGCACTCTTGATACCCCTTACTAAGATGCATTTAAAGAGGGGGGAAACTTTTCAAAGAATTTCTCTCATCGCCTCTGCTGCTGGTTACTTAACACCGACTGGGTACCAGGTGCTGTGACAAAGGTAGCATCGCTACGTCCCTTCCCCTTGTGTAAATAGCGCTTTTCAAACATCTATCGCCTCGGCCTCTTCTGGTCTTTCATAAATAAAGGCAGCTGATCATATTTCATAGCTCCTCTGTTCGGTGTCTGTGTGAGACAAAATAGCATGGAGAACCTTCTTTGGCCAAATCAAGCCCAGCCCAGCAGAGAGCTTAGCAAAGCTGCTTTTGGGACTACAGCTCATAGAATCTCCCTCCCTTAGCAACATGGTAACTGGTGTGCTGGATGGGGATTCTGGGAGTTGTAGGTCAAAAAGCAACTTTGTCAAGCTGTGATCCTGCATTCAGGTTCCTGCGTACTCCCAGAAAGCAAAAAATACGTGAATGGCATAGCTGTTCCCCTCAGTCTGCCCCTCAGTTATCTTGCTACTCCAAGGTAAACTGTTTCTGTACATGGAGGATCCATTTTCTTAGAGACAGTGGCCAGAATTCTGTATCAACAGCTACCTGCTTCAGTAAATTTAACTAAGTAACTTCTCCTGGCCTGACCCTCCCCAGCTTGATGGAAATGTCATTCCACCATACTTCAGTCACCAGTAAAATGGACCCTCATCTCCCCATGCAGCCAATGCCCATTAAAGTAGGTTGGGGGGAGTTACAGTCATGGCAATAGTGTCAAAATCATGACTAAGTAGTGATTGTGAATACGAAATATTTGCAAATTAGTAAATCTAGGTAACTGTTCTGTATTCACAATTGCTATTGCCACAGTTGTAACTTCCCCCAACCTACTTTACCAGGCATCAGCTATATGAGGAGGGAGGTCCCTTCTGCCAGCAACTGGAGCTGAGCGGATGATGTTACTATCAGACTGGGAGAAGGCAGCGGTGCCAGGAGAAATCACATAGTTAAGCATGCTTAACTAAGTACCTGATACAAAATTCTGTCCAATTATCTGCTACCATCACATATTTGTCCTCAAAAACAGAAGTCCTACCCCTTTATTCTAGATGTGTGTTGAGACCCTTGCAGCCAGACATCTACAACTCAGACCCTCCATCTGAGTCAGACTGCATTTCCCATCATCCCCAGCAAGGGCTGACACTGGGTGCGTAGGTAGGAGATGATATATCTTGCAGCTCAACACATCTAAGGGAACTAAAATAGGAGAAATTTGCTGTTTGCAATTATTCTCTTATGTTGTCATTGTTAAGCTTGTTTACAACTGGGACTTGAGATGATTTACACACTGAAATAAAATAAAGACATAACAAAAGAGGAAGATTAAAATGGAATTAAACTGCCAACAACATTTAAAAATAATATAAAACGTGTTTAAAAATAATAAAAAGCAGTTATTTAAAAAGAAGTTTTAAAACAATGATGTTTTAGCTATATGCTGGTAAGAAACCTGATCCACCTTACAGACTGTTGCAAGAAAATATATGCAAAACACTTTGGACATTCCCTGTATACATGGGAGATCATAGTGCCAGTGTGGTGTCTGAGCATTGGACCATGACTCTGGAGACCAAGGTTTGAATCCCCACTTGGCCATTGGCCCAACCCCCACTGGGTTATTTGGGGGAAGTCACACTATCTCAACTTCAGAGGAAGCCAAAGGCAAAACCCCCTCTGAACAAATCTTGCCAAAAAACCTCCATGATAGGTCCACCTTATGGTCACTGTAAGTCAGAAATGCCTTGAGGGCACACACCACCACCACCAAGTATTTATTTTCAAAGAACACTATCTGCTCACTGATCTCTCACTGAAGTTTGGACAGGCAATGCTTGATGTATCTGAAGAACCACATATTTCTTCAGCCAAGCTGAAACTCTTCCTTGCAGCAATACAGGTCTTGGTCTCGGCTCTCTTTTTATCATGCACTCCAAACTGTTATCTATGTTTGCCTGCATTCCGGAATTCCTATTGTTGCTGCTGTTCGGACTGGGGAAAAAAGGCAAAAACACACACACATATAACCCTGGCTAAAACTTCACTGATGGTGCAATCTGTAGTGGGTCATGGGGGCAGAATATTTGCCCCGTATCTGCCCCCCCAAGACAGAATGGCAGAGAGATGGCAAGTGAGTGTGTCTTTGAGGTTGGGAGCTTTTGCTCTGTTATGATCTAACTCTGATCCAAAGGTCAAAGTTTGTGTGTGTGTGTGTGCGCGCGCGCACGCCAGTGGTGTTTTGTGCTTCCTAAAGCAGACTCCATTTTAATCACCGTCCTTGCTCCCAAATTCACCTCTGTTGTCCTGAGAAACCAGGAACAAATGCTGTCTCCAATAACCTATCTATTAAACAGATGTTTCTATACATCCATCACCACTGTATCACGAGGGGGACCCCTTGTAACTTTTATATCTCTCACTACTTGAACATCTTCTTTGGTTTTGCAGCCAGGGGGCAGTGTTGGCAAAGAAAGCTGGAAGCTCTGGCTGCACAGTGGAAATCTCTTTGTGTGGGTGATTTCTTTTGTATGTTGTTTAGGCTTCATCTCCACAAAGAGATGCTCAGATGCTGTCTGCTTGCTCATTACATTGCACTTTACATTGTTCTTTGTAGTTAGTTGGAAGGAAAAGGAAAGGAGACATCCTTCTGCCCATACTCAGGGATGTTGTCTTCCTTATTCACATCACACTTCTTTATCGTGCTGAATTAAATTAAACCCTGTGTGAATCTGAATAGTCCCACCTAAAATTCTTCCCTTCCTTTCCTTTTTAAACCACCTCTGCTGCCCAAGACCTCCATTTTGCAAAATGATGTTTTGGCAGTTAACAAGAGAGGAGATGGGGATCTGGGGCTTCAGTCCCCCTCTAAAGCCATTGTCTCTACCCTGGTCACTCCTCACTGTAAATCCCAGGTTCATGAGGGGCCCGGGCAGGAGTGAGCAACGCTAATTTCAACACGAATGTGCTCAGTAGTATCAGTCAGATTTGGGGGGGGGGGCAGCAAAAAGAAAGAAGATGGGGAATGGAAAATGAAAGAAGAAGCCTGAGAAAAAGGGAAGAGAGAAATGATCCCTTCACAGACTTCTAGCAAAGGCGTGATGATGGGAGAGGGAATGTGT
Organism: Cyclura pinguis; assembly: GCA_030412105.1. NCBI lineage: Eukaryota > Metazoa > Chordata > Lepidosauria > Squamata > Iguanidae > Cyclura > Cyclura pinguis. Next base: position 95,274,829 of record CM059604.1, read on the forward strand.
AGAGCTTAAACAGAAGAGGGAAGGCAGCCCTGCAATGGCTCACATCAGATTTCTGGCAAGAGTGATCTTGTCCCCTGTTGGTTGAGGATAAGGTAAAGAGAAGGGGGTAGCACAGAAAGGAATAACAATCCATCCCTTATCAACTCTGGTCCTGACCACTGCACTCATACAGCCCTTAATGGCTTATCCTGGCAGTAATCTCATTTTTGACACTGATACACCTGGATGTGCCATGCCGCACTATAGCCAAGAAATATATATTCTGTAAATATTCTGCCTCTGTTTAGAGGCACATGGCTAATTTCACTTCCAAAGTTCACTCCTGCTCTGGAAATGCAAAACTCATTTGAAGAGAACCCCCTTGGCAGAGTAAGTTTTCCTCTCCGTTCATACTTTTGAGATGGAAAGTTGAGTTGGATTCTGATTTCAATCCTCGCTTGGTGCACACTCAGAACTCTGCATGTGTTTCAAAGGCACTCTTTCTCTTCTGTGCTGTAACCTCTCACTGCACAATTGAGTTTTGACGCTATCGAAACAGGTTTCTGGGGTGAGGTGAGGCTTTCACCCTGCCTCTCTCCCAGCGGCAGCAGACAAAATTCACCCAGATGCAAAAAGAAACCTGAGCACCTCCCCAGCGCTGAACTTGAACTCAGCACTTGCCTCTCTGAGACGGTTAAAAGCAGCTTCCCCGAGTAAGGGAGGACATACAAACTGTCTTGATCTGTCTCTTGTCACCATGGCCACTGGCGCTGGGCAGGGCTCTGACTGGAGGAGGGAGAATAATTGAGTTGGAAGGCAACCAATGCCCATCTATTCTGTATCAGCCCCCTGCCTTGAAGGCTGGGCACAAGTTCAAGGTTTTTGTCTTTTTTTTGCTGAGGGAAGGATATTTCCCCCACCCAAGGAGGGGAGAACCCTTTACAGCCTACAAGCAAATTCAACTTGGAAAAAACAGCACCTTTTAAGAATATAAAAGCAGTCATGCTGGTCCATGAGCAACCCCCAAATCCCACAACTGAGGAACATTTTTATTAAGATGAGTTGACTTAGACACCTATGTCTCTGGAAAATTAATACATCCATAAATTACATGATGCACACATTTCTGATTGCGTGAAAAGCCCACAATCCAAAATAACAGTTTCCTGTTTTGTTTTGGCATCTGATTCAGTATGCGTGTGTGTGTTTGTGTGTGTGTGTGTACAATCATCCCTCCACATTCGCTAGGGTTGGGGTACAGGACTCCCGTGAAAGTGGAAAAACCGTGAATAACTCTAGGCCCTTCCAAACCATATTTAACACACACACAAAAAGTATGATCACCATATTGAATCCTCGCACAAGGCCAACCTGGGTGGCTAGTGGGGCTTACTGTCACCTCCACTGCTGCCCCACACCATTTTTAATAGGGACTTACAAGCCTCATTTGCAGTTTCTCAAGTCTCATGAGGCTTGCAGTCCTTACTAAAAATGGCATAGGGAATGTGTGTGTGTGTGTGTGTGTGTGTACAAAGCTTCTTCAAGACCCAAACAGGGAACATCCCTTACAATAAGCGACACCTTCCAGCCCTATGAAGAGACAAGCTTTCAGTCCCCTCCTCTCCCAAAGGGATATCTCTTGCAATAAGGGACAACCAGCAACCCTTAGGACGTACTACAGAGTCCAAAGAGGCTTACTCTCGGGTCATAGCCTTTACATTTCTTGACCCCCCCCCATCTCCCTCCTCTGAAAACGAGCCGTTACTTTCCTCTCCTTCTCTAGCGTCTCCCTTTTCTTAACTCCGGGCAGGTGGGCACTGAGCGAGAAAGACGCGCTCCCGTTACGCGCGGGACCGTGAACGCGCCCGAGCGTGCCGACCCCTCGCCTCACCTCGTTCTCTCCACCTCCGGGCCGCGGGGTCTCGTGGAGGGGTCTCGCCAGTTCGGACGTTCGCGGAGCGTGTCGGGGGCAGGAGATCGTGTGAACGAGCGGGTGTGTGGGGCGGGGGGGGGAGGAGACAACTGGAGCGTGCGCGGAGATCGGGGCGGGATTCCTCTGCACCCCTCCCCTCCCGGGCTCTCTTTGCTTCTCTCTCTCTCTCTCTCTCTCTCTGCCTGCTCCCCACACATACGCGCACGCAGAGCCGCCCGGCCCGCTCAGTCGCTAATTGCACGGCTGGGATTAGCGGGGAGGGAAATGAGAGCGGGGAGGAGGGAGCGGGCGAGCCCGGGAGGCTCCGGTAGCCGCTGCCTCCCTTCGCTTCGCCTGGTGCCGCCTCCGGCCGGGATGTTACCGCGCCCCCCGCACCCGGACTCCGTTCGGGGAGACGCTTAAGACTCCTCCGATCCCCCCCCCGGCCGGGCTCCGCGCGGGCCACAACCCCCCGCCTCCGATCTCCCGCAGACACACGCACGCACCCACCCACACCCCCTCCCTCCCTCCCTCCTTCCTTCCTTCCTTCCCTCCCCGCGGGGGCATCGGGGCCGACCGGAGTAGCTCGTGGCGGCGGGGAGTGGGGCGCCCATGGTGCCGCCGCCATGCCGGTGATGAAAGGCTTGCTGGCGCCGCAGAACACCTTCCTGGATAACATCGCCAACAGGTTCGATGGGACACGTAAGTGGCCTCGGGGAGCGTGGCGGGCTGGCGAGGAGCCTCGGGGTGAGATCGGCGGGACTTGGCCGGGAGGGGGGAGACGAGGGTGAAGGGAAACTCACTTGAAGATGCGCCCGCTCGCTCGCTCTCCCTCGCCCTCCTCTCTTTCGATCCCTCCAGAGAAAAGTTACATTCACCCCAGTAGAACGGGGTGGGGGCGCCCCTATGTCCTGGGGATGGGCGCTGGGCTCTTGGATCGGGATGCTTTGGAAGAAGGAAGGGAAAAAAAACTCGTGCATACTCTCCTCTTCCCGATCCACCACCCCGCGCGCCTTTTGGTTTCTTCCTTTCCGGGACGGACAGGGGGACACGATCCGGGGCAGGAGGGAACGGGGGCAGATCCCTGCTCTGGACCAGATCCCTGCTCTGGTCCGGAACAATAAAGGGACCTTCTGGAGCTTCCCTGCCGCCGCCCAGCCCTCCCGCCCCCGGGCGCGCTTTGTGTTGCGTGTCTCTTTTCTCCAGTCTCCTCTCCCCCCCCCCCCTCCGCCACCTTCCCTGGAGTTGACAAAGAGACGCTCTTTGTCTTTTTTTCGCGGCAATCACCACCGATCTGAAGACCGAGGGAGGGTCCGATCCCACTTTTCCGCCCCGTCCAGCCCCCCCTCCCCACGGAAACGAAAAAACTGCGCCTTTTCCCAGAGGAGACACCCTCGCTACTGTTGTGAGCCAGCCCCTCCCTGGTCTCTTTGATGCTTTAGATGCGCCTCCAACTTTGATCTTGCCACCCCGGCGTGCTTCCTCGAGAGTAGCGGGGCAGCCAACCGAACTTGTTACTTAACTCCGGGCAAACCTCTGAAGGGATGCGTGGGAAGGACTGGTGACTTCGGCCATTTCCCCACTGGACTGTTACGGACTGCCTTTGAGACCCCTCCCTAAGCTGCAAACCCCAGGATTCCATAGGATGTTGAAAGTGGAATAATAGCGCTATAACAGTCCAGTGCGGAAATGGCCTTCCATGTCAGTGGGAGCAGTGAAAAATCTCCAGCCTTTAGCCTGAACTTCAAAGGAGCTCTCCCAGGTGCTAGACTTAGAGCCTAACCTGCCGGGATTTAGTTGGAACGCTGAAGGAGCTCTCCAGAGCTGAAGGTGGGCTCTAAACTCCACCTTAGACAGCAGAAGGGAGAGGTTCCTTGATTCTACCCGCCCCCCCACCTTCCTCCCACGAGGATTCAGCTTAGAATCCTCCTGTAGTTTAGTTCATTTTAGGCTCCAGGCCAAATGATCTAAAAGGGGGCAGATTACATCACTTCAAATAAATATACCAGGTTTATTGTGTTTGGTGTCCCTCCCTACTCATTCTGCCAGTAGGGCCCTCAGTTCCAGCCCCAGTGGCTCCATCCCATCTTTGAAATGCCCCACCCAGCCCTAGAACTGGCAAAACAAGAATCTAGCAGAGGGCAGAGGGTGTCTCTGAGGGTGTGCAGAGAGGCATTCCCATCCTAGCATAAAACAGGATTACTTGGCCAACTGGGAGTAAAAGTTTTCTTTGCTATCTTTGCCTCTCTTGTTCCCCACCTTTCGCTTTTTTCATTGCTTCCCTTGTATTGGAAATGTTAGGTTGTAAACTCCAGGGGGCAGGGACCTATCTTCTTTTGCTTCTGTAAAGCATGTGTGTAATGGCAGTTGGAACAACAGCCAAGAACAATAATGCAGAGGAGGCGGTGATGGCAGTGTTTAGATTATTAAATAAGAGGCCATGAGTTGCATCCATCACTTCCTTTGAGGAACTTTTCAAACTAATTGACGTGGTGTGTGTGTTTCTGTGACCTGAGGGAGGATCTTTTGCTCCTTCAGCTCCTAGAAACAAGATGAGGTAGCGGCATCGGACTGGAAGACCAGGAGTGCCATTAAGGGGCGTTAGGTCACAACAGGCAGCTGGGATTGTAGGGTGTTCTCTTGTGCAGAACTTACTATGAGAGCAGTACAGTTGTGGTGTTATCAGGTAATTCAAAACTCTGGATGTAATGGTCTTTGAGAGAGCTATCTTTGGATGGGTCTACCACGTGTGTCTTTGCAACGACTTCAGATCTGTGGTCAGCACACTTCCAGCGCTTGGGGACCCTTTTACTTAAGCCGCTGAGCGGGACCCTGAACTTAACGCCAAAAGTTCTGCCCTGAGGAAACCACTGGACATACTCTTTGTTTGTTTTGATGAAGTTCCCTCAGTTTCACATAAAGTTTGCTTGCTTGCCTGCTTTATTTCAGTCCAATCTCGCCTTTCTCTATGAGATTATTTTAGGTCAATCATTTTCAGCCTGACCTACCTTGCGAAGCTGTTGGAAGGCTACAGGAGGGAGAAGGAAAGCCATGTGCAGTGTCTTGAGTTGAGTGGAGGAGGGTTATACATGTGACAGACAGCCTGTGATTGCAACCATTATAACATCCTTGCCCTCAGGCAAACTGCCTAAAAAAAGAGAACTGTGCAAGGAGGCTTGGATCCAAATCCTGCCACTTCTTAGACGAATGCTTTCACATACACTCCAGCACATGCAACATAATGATAAAAAATGCCAAACTACCTTGCAGGGCTCTTGTGAGAATTCCTGCAGCAACAATGTGTTTGTATGGGTTTTGATATTCTAAAGTAAAGTACTTGGCCACTTTGATGAGGCTCTGAGAAATGCATTCCCAATGGATTGCATTCTGAAAAGCATTAACCACTTGTATTCCTTAGCAAGGCTGACCCAGGACACTCTGTTGCCTGAGGCAAAGGGCAAGACAATGGTTTCTCATTCTGTATCTGAAAACCAACAGAACAGTCCTTTTGCAAAACTTGAAAACATTGCCTATTTGGACTGAGATTCTAGAATCCCATTGGTCCAATAAAAGAAAGTCACTTTCCCGACTTTTCCTCCTTCAGTACTGATGAGAACTCTATCATGCCTGAAGGCCTCAGGTCACGCACAACTCTATCCTTCGTCAGTGTGTGATGATGGCCAAGAGGCTGCACAGTTACAACCAAGGGTATGCTGATGCTGCCCCCAGTACCTGCTGCCTGAGGCAGTCACCCAGTCTGAGTAATGTAGAGCTGAGCTTTGTGACTTTTTATTTGGACATGCAGACAGACAGACAGACAAACCCAATGAAATGCAAGTCAGCATTGCTTTCTTAATCTTTTATGGAGTAATATTGTCTCTCCTTACCTGGGAGTAAGTCCCACTGATCTTCATGCGGATTGCTTCTGAGTAGGTACATAAAGGATTGCACTGTGACAAGCACTTGGATTATAGGACTCTAAAAGCTGGGTATGAATTTCTAATTTCTTATTCTTTTTGAGAGCCACATGACACTCTCAATACAGAGCTGGTATTTCTATTCCACTGCACCCCAAAATAAGCTTTAAATTATTTTATATTTTACATTACCATCCCTCTTCTAACTACCCTGTTCTGCCCCACCGAGAAAGGGGTACATTGGTGGAGATGAAAGGTGTAGTAATCGTGTTTTTTATAAACACAACTAAAATGCCATATTGTGGCTCAAGGATTTTCCCTTAAGAGGATTCTGGCAGGGTGGGGGTGGGTGGGGAGAATGGTTTAAATGCTTCCAGAAAGATCAATGAAAACTAATTTAGCCTTTTCCTTTCGGGGCAGTCCAGGGAAGGCTTTCATAATAAACCATGTCTCCACCCCCATTCCTCCATCCGTTGCTTTCCGTGACAGTCTGCCCCTTATTCCTTCCTGTGGGAACCCAAGAGACTGGGTGCAAATATACGAAGGAGAGAGCTTTTTGCTGAACTTTTGAGGACAGGGATCATTGTCCAAAATAATATCAGTCTGGATTAAATGCAATATCGTTCACTCAGGGATAGGGACAGGAGCTTTCTCCAGACTGAAGAGTATCTTTTATTTAAAAGAGGTCTGTATCTGTGAATCCCTTGGTTATCTGGGAGATTACTCTCTGCACAATAGCAGAATCAGGGTTGTTCTCAGTGATTAAAGTAGCAAATGCATTGGTTCAGCACTTTGGACAGCTCCTGAAATTCAGTGTAAGGGGCTTAGGTTCGGCAAAGCAGAGAAATATGTGTTGGTCCAGCTTCCATCAGCCATGATAAACATAGAAAATGGTAAGAGGTGATGGGAGCTTAACATCTGGAAAGCCACAACTTGCTTATCCCCAGGGTGAGGTTTCCTGCACTCTTGATGCAGAGAAGAATGCTTCTCTCCAAGTCAAATCCTCAGCACAGTCCAGTGCTCTTTTCCAGTGGTATAATGGCAAATTTGGGAGTGTACTCATGATCACAGTCCTCACAGCTGGCACCACACCAGAAGAGTCCAAAAATGCAAGCAACCGTGTTGATCCATATCAACAAATATGTTCTAGCTTTTTTCAGCTTCATCACGAGCAGGAGTTTTGTAAAGCTAAGGGATTTTAATTTCTCATTCAAGTTCAAGCTGGCTGGATAATGGTAAGTGTGAAAGGGATCTAGGAGTCTTGGTGGACCACAAGCTGAACATGCGTCAGCAGTGTGATGTGGCAGCCAAGAAAGCAAACGCCATTCTTGGTTGCATCAATAGGAGTATGGTGTCTAGATCAAGGGAGGTAATGGTACCACTCTATTCTGCTTTGGTTAGACCTCATCTGGAATACTCTGTCCAGTTCTGGGCACCTCATTTCAAGAAGGATATTGACAAGATGGAGCGTGTCCAGAGGAGGGTAACCAAAATGGTAAAGGGTCTGGAAGCCATGTCCTATGAGGAGCAGCTTAGGGAGCTGGATATGTTTAATCTGCAGAAGAGAAAGTTAAGAGGGGACATGATAGTCATGTTTAAATATTTGAAGGGATGTCATGTTAAGGAGGGAGCCGGCTTGTTCTCTGCCACTCCAGAGACTAGGACAAGGAGCAATGGATTCAAACTACAGGAAAAGAGATTCCACTTAAACCTCAGGAAGAACTTCCTGAAGGTCAGAGCTGCTTGGCTATGGAATATGCTGCCTTGGAGTGTGGTGGAGTCTCCTTTGGAGGTTTTTAAGCAGAGGCTGGATAACCATCTGTTGGGAGTGCTTTGATGTGTGTTCCTTGCTGGATGGCCCCTGTGGTCTCTTCCAACTCATTCTATGATTCTATGAATCTATGAAATGTTTTGCACTGCCAACTGGGACAGTTCACGGTGATACATTGTTGGTGGGAAAAATTGCACATACAGAGACATACACACATACCAAGAGCAGTAGCTTCTGTGGGGATTTTAACTGAGCTCAGAGAGAAGATGGCAGATTGAAAAGAGTTGCAGACGATGTTGTTGATGCTGATAATCAGAAAGATCAACTGCTTTGATCCTGCAAGCCCTGGCTGTGCTGAAACACTGCTCTTTTCAGACTACGTCTTTACTCTAGACAGATGGTTAGCTGAGGATAGGGTTTATCTTTGAGAAACAAAGGTTGTGAAGGCTCAAGCTGCTTTAGAAATCACCATATCTACATTTTAGGTCCTTGAATCCTAAACTTTAGAGTTGTGGTTATTCAAGGGTGATAGGAGGTTCTGTAAAAATATATATTTTGGGTAGTCATGCTGGTTGTGCAGCAAAATACAACAAAATCCAAAATTCACAAGCAACAATACCTTTACTGGGCCAACTCCAAAGCATAAAAACATTATGCAAGCTTAAAATTTCACCTCCTGGATCTCAAAAGAAGTTGCTCTTCTGTGTGCTAATGGAGTTGAAATTTTATTATCTGTGTTTTATTGCTCTTTGTCCCTAGTCTTTGCATGGCCAATAAGGGGAGAGGCTTCTGCCTGCATTAAAATCTCTCAATACCATCTCAACTGACAACATCTCAGACAGCATCTAGGCCTGTGACTCTAAGACCATCACCATTTGTCTCCTGTATGATTTTTTAACATCTTTACTTGATGAAGAAGCCAATGAAGCTTCACAAGCCTGCATAATGTATTTTATGCTCTGGAGCTGGCCCATTAAGATAGTACTGCTTGTTGATTTTAGATTTTATTGTAGGAAGTTCTGTGAAATTACTGAAGGGAAAAAGCTGTGGATCTGAAAATGAGTTTAGAGGCAGATGGGAATGACAGATCAGAGAAAGGTCAGAGCTTATGTAAATGAGTTTCCAGTGGCTCCAGCCCCTGGCTTTGGAGCATAGAAAGCAATAATCAAGAGTGCCTCTGAGCAATAACAGACTGTCTGGCCACCACAAAACCACAGCCTAGGTCACACACTACTAAGCTTAGGGGAAAGGACCTATAGGTTAGAAGATAGTAGGTTAGCATTAGTCAAAGTCAGTTTTGGAAGCAAGCATGCCTTGGGAGTCTACAAGGGTTCCCTCTTATTCTAGGCGAGGACTGGTACCTAGTGAGGGAAGATGAGAGTCAGAACTTTTAATTCCCATCACCACTTTCTGCAAAATATTAACATCCAGTAATTGCAGGAGGAAGTTCTGGAAGTCAGGTATCTGGAATTCCCTTTTCAGCTTCAACCAGGGGATCCCTTTCATGGATCATGCTTGGCTGCAGCATGTTACAGGAGGCTTTTAAATGAGAGATTAACATCAAATCTACGGAACCACAATTCCCTGTTTGCTTACAAAGCTCATTCATCCCTTGGCTCAATTGCTTTGGATTTTCAATTCACATCCTTCGTTGCCTCCCACATGAATGGTTGATGCTGGATTATCTCCCTCGTGGCAACCTTATGTCCTCATGTCCAATCCCGTGTTTTGGAAACTGGCTGCCTGAATCTCTGAGCCCTGCTCTTGGCAGGCTCCATCTGTCTTGGGTTGTTCAGTGGATGGTAGCAGCAACACCCACGTGAGTCTCAAAAACAGGAGATCAAAGGATATCTAGGCTGGTATATGATAGGACACATAAGTTTCCAAGTTTCACTGAATTCTTCATCACTCAGGTAGCAGAATTACAGGAGCATCTGAATATAGCAACTGAAAGTATTTTGCATTACAAATAATGGGCTGTTTACAAGCAAAAAGCCTTTGCTGTCTTGCAATGATCTGAAATGAACAAACAAAAACAAAACCTTTCATTTTTACACTACCAAGGCTAATGCAACCTATTCTGTTGCTGCATTGATGAAGTTTAGTACATCTATAAACACCAGGGAGACACATACCCTGATGGTAAACTTCTTGAAAAGGACCACAGCTCAGTGTTAGAGCACACATTTTGGATGCAAAAGGCCTCAGGTCAAATCTTTAGCATCTCTAAGTAAGACTAGGAATGGCCTCACTCTTAAAAACTGGAGACTCACTGCCAGTCAGTGTAAACTGGGGTGGGCAACTTTCTGTCCCAGGGTCTCCTCAGGACCCTCTGATCTATTTAAATTGCTCCCAGGAAAGGCAGTTCAGCTCTCTCTCATCCTCCTCCTTCTGTTCCTTGCCAGAAAAAGGGTATGGTGGTGGTGCAGAAGGGTGAAGGACTGCAGAAACAGCTTCACAGAAGAGCTGTGTGTCCTGGTGCAGATGGATTAGTGGTCTGAATTTGGAGAGGGCCATGTTAACCATTAGTTCAAATCTTTGCTTGATGCAGGAAGTGAAACCCAAAGCATTCCCTACAGATGGCTGTCTACTCTGTTTGAAGATCTCTAGTAAAGGAAAGCTCACTATTTCTTCAGCAATTTGGTTCCATTCTTGAACTGCTGTACTTAAAAAGATTCCCTTAGCATTCAAATACAATCTAACTTCTCGTAACTTCAGCCTCTTAGATCTAGTCCTCCCTTCCGAAGTAGCAGAGCACAAGTTTTTACCTTTTTTTCTGTGTTACAGTACTTCAGAATTTGGACAAAGGCTATCATGCTCCCCCACCTTCATTTCTTCAGTCTAAACATAACCAGCTTTCCTCATAGAACTTATTTCTCATCTCCAAACCATCTCTGTTGCATCTCTCTAAACACTTTCCAGTTTCTCTACATCCTTCTCAAAGTGCAGCAACCAGAAGTGAATGCAGGTCTGACAGAATAAAGCAAAACCATTATTGCTTTTGACTTCAGAACTGATGTTCTATTAATACAGTCTGAAATTATATTTGTGCTCTCTCTCTCTCTCTCTCTCTTTGGTAGTTTCATCACACAGCTGGGTCTTGCTCAGCTTTTCATGAACTAAAATTCAAAGATCCTTTTCATATGTGTCAGAGCTTCGGGGGGGAGGGGAATCCCTTTCTTGGACTATGCTTTCCAGAATCTCTCAACCAGCCTGGCCAATGAGGATTCAGGAAACTGCAGTCCAAAAAGTAACTTTTCTAAGTTTTGCTATTGCCAGTTCAGCCATCCTTCATCCTGTACCTGTGCATTAGCATTCAGATCTCAAATGCCAGCATGATATGGTCACTTTCTCCCTAAATTTATCCTTTGTTGTTGTTACTTGTCATCAAGTCAGCTTTGAGTTATGTTGGCCCTATGAATGAGATACTTCAAGTTATCCATAGTCTTGCTCAGGTCCTGCAGACTCAGGGCTGGGGCTTCCTTGTTTGAATTAATCCACCTGCAATGTGGTCTACCTTTTTCTTGCTGCCTCCCACTTTTCCCACATTATCATCTTTTCCAATGAGTCATATCATCTCATTTGCACAAAGTACAACAGCCTCAATTTAGTCATTGTTACTTATAGGGGGAGTTCAGGACTGATTTTGCTTTTTGTCTTTTTGGCAGTCCAGAGTGTCTCTAGAACTCTCTTCCAACAACACTTTTCAAATGAGTTGATTCTCTTCCTGTCAGCTTTCTTCACTGTCTGGCTTCCACAGTAAAAAATGCTGTGGCATGGACAATTCTGACTTTGGTGTCTACTGGTATACCTTTGCGCTTGAAGATCTTGTCTAGTTCCTTGACGAAGTTAAGCATTGGAAGTTCCTGCTGTTTCAGTCTTATTTACCAACTCAGTTGGACATCATCAAGATAAGCACAGATAATCCTCTCATTCTTCCCCCACATTCCGAAAGAAAGCTCTCTGCTTTCCTAACCATAGGTAAGCTACTCTGAGCTCTTCAAAGGGAATGGGACCTCCACTACCACCTCTTATAAATTAAAGTTAAGCAACACTCAGCCCACAGGCTCCTTGGGCCCCCACGAATGTTATGGGGCTCTTCTCCACATTTGTTGCTACACCACTCGACAGCAGCAGCAATAAAACACTATCCTGGCCTTTTAAAATAAAGGCATGCAGCTGAATTATACTCCTGAAAGCCTTCCAGAAGGGTGGTTCAGGTTAGAAAGAATGCATATGTCACACTGTAAAGCAAAATTATGAATGCTTTTGCCATCAATGCACCACCAGTGGCACATCAGTGGCTGAGGGACGTGTGTCTCCTAGTGGAATCAGGAGATGCTCCAATGACCCATGGAAGTTACCCACCACGTTCTTAACCAACTTTGTTTCACCTCCCCATTATCCTGCCTAACGCACCATTTGTAACCTGATGTTTAACTCAGTCCTGAGAAGGTGTGATTTTGTGACCTGACTTCTCACTATCAATTATCCCAGTGGGTTCAAAACCCACAAATTAGGAAAATCCTAGCTTCTGGTTACTTATAGTCTTGCTGCCCAAAACTCAGAAAAATTTACTGTTTGAAACTCTCATAACTCTCTATTCTGCGATCATGTTGACTAGGGGATTCCTTCTTTTCCAGAAAAGTGACTTTTCTAAGCTTTGCTGCTGCCAGGGAGATTTGCTAAACAACTGGGCTTTTGTTGCTGTCATCAAACAAACATCTAGTGTGCTCAAGAACCTGATTTAAAAAAGCAACAGGGATATTATTGCAGGTCCCAGATAAGACTGAATTTGGCTGCAACTTCCTTATTTCCGCTTCTTGGTTCCTTATTACTGCCAAAATTGGAGCCTAAATAACAGACTGGGATTTGAGCAGATCTGCACTAATAAAAGAACTTTTGGACAGCTCCCAAATTATACTTCTAGACTACCAGGCAGCTCCCTTGATGGGCTGCTCTTTGCCCATGTGCCATCTAAAAGTTCATTTGAGTCCTCTTAGGGTACACAGCTTAGTGGGGCTGTATCACAGCTAACCAGCCAGTCTTGCAGTGTGGACTCTGTGTGTGTGTGTGTGTGTGTGTGTGTGTAGGGGTATTCTACACACACACACACACACACACACACACATATAGGATCTCCTCAGGACCATGGAGAGTACACATTTTAATTCACAGCCATCTAAGCAGCCCCCTAATCCTGCATCCTAGAAGCCAAAAACTGGACTTAGCTACAGATGCAAACTATTTTTTGACACACACACACACACATACACACTCACCCCTCCCGAGTTAATCCAAGCTGTGACCTGAGGTGACCGTGAGTTAAACTCCAGTTGGGTATGGGTAGAGTGAAAAGAAATCTCTCTAGCCAGGCCTTCAAAAAAGGCTACAAATTGGAGACACAGGCAGTTGGAGGTGGTTCTACTCTTCTCTTCAGTTCCACATCATGGGGAGAAAACTCAAACACACCAAGGCCAGAGCTTAGAAAAGGTTTTTGGAGAGGGGGGCACTATGGCTCCTAAAATCCTGTGAGCACTATGACTATTAGCTATGATGACCAGAAGATCCTGGGAGTTGTATTCCAAAAACAGTAACTTTTCTCAGCTCTGTGGGGCTTCAGTGTGTCATGTCCACATCTGTGAATCTTGCTTATCAATGCTTATTAATGAGAAAAGGGTACTTTGCATGTGTACAGAGGCACAGCCGTTCTTGGGCCTTTCCACACTACACTGTTATTGTGCTATTATTCCATTTCAACATTCTGTGGAATTCTGGAGCTTGTAGTTTGCTGAAGCCAAAGAGCTCTCTGGCTGAGAATTCTACACGGCCCTCTCTGAATTGCAAATCCCAGTATTCCATAGGCTGTTGAAAGGGGAATAATAGCACTATAACAGTGTAGTGAAAAAATGCCCCTTGTTATGTCCCATGTCCCCACCAGCATAGGAAGCAGAATGTGGCCCTTAGCCCTGGTGCAAACTAAGTTGTGATATAATGGCAGGAGGACTTGATCCTGCCATTACAGCTGGGCGGGGGCAGCTAATCTGTAATTCTCCAGATGTTACTGGATTGCAGTTCCCATCAGCATCTGCTAGCCTGAATAATGATGAGAAATTATGGGAGAATCAATTTGCCAACATCTGAAAAGGCCACAGGTTGCCCACCCCGCCTTAAAACATGGAACCTTATGTCACAAGCATAATTAAAAGCATTAAAACAGTTAAAAATATTAAAAACATAAAAAAATTATAAGAATTTACAATTTTTTAAACAACTTAATAAATAAGTAAAAGCTCTCCTGCTCACCCATTAAAGGCCTGCTTGAAAAGAACTGTTTTTATCTACCTACAAAAAGAAAGCAGGGAGGGGGCCAGCCTAGGCCATTTCTGCACTACACTGTTATAGTGCTACCATTCCACTTTCAATATCCTATGGAATCCTGGAGTTCGTAGTTTAGGAAGGGGCATTTAGAATTATCAGCCAGAGAGCTCTTTGGCCTCAGTAAACTACAAGCCCCAGAATTCCACAGGATGTTAAATGTGGAATAATAGCAGTATAACAGTGTAGTGCAGAAATGGCCCTAGTCTCCCATGGAAGAGAGTTCCACAGGGTGGGAGCAGCCACTGAGAAAGCTCTCTCCCATGTCCTCACCAGGCGAGCCTGGGATGGTAGCAGGGCCAAGAGAAAGCCTTCCCCTGCAGATCTTAGGGCTCTAGCAGATTCATATAGGGAGATACAGTCTTTCAAATAGTCCAGACCCAAGCCATATAGGGCTTGATAGATCATAACCAGCACTTTTAATTATGCCTGGAAATGAACAGGTAGCCAGTGAAGCTGTTTTAACAAGGGAGTTATGTGGTCCCTGTAACTGGTCCTAGTCAGCATTTGGATGCCACATTTTGAACCTGCTGAAGTTTCTGAACAGTTTTCAAAGGCAGCCCCATGTACAGTGCATTATAGTACTCCAACCAAGATGCAATCAAGGTATGTGTCACTGTAGCCAAATCTGACATCTCATGGAACAGGTGCAGCTGGCGCAACATGGCCCATTTCCGCACTAAGCTGTTATAGCGCGATGATTCCACTTTCAACATCCTATGGAATCCTGGGGTTTGCAGTTTCAGGAGGGGCCAGGCCGCCCCTCCCGAAACTGCAAACCCCAGGATTCCATAGGATGTTGAAAGTGGAATCATCGCGCTATAACAGCTTAGTGCGGAAATGGCCATGTTTTAACTGTGCAAATGCATTCCTGGCCACTGTTGAAACCAGGGCCTCCAGGCTCAGAGTTGAGGCCAGTGGAACACCAAGGCTGCGAGACTGAAATTTCAAGGTTAAATTATTTTAAACAAACAAATAGTAAAGGCCACTTGGAAGTGGGTGATCTTCTTTGCATTCAAATGATCTGAGTTTTACACCAGACAGCACACAGAAGCTGCTCCTCTCTCTCAGGAAACTGAATTTTTAAACTCTTAGTCCCACAAGTTTTGCAATTGTCCATGTGAGAATCAGTAAGCAAAAGAAAATGGAGGCAAGGAACAGAACAGTGAAATAGGAAACAAGTGAAGGATTTTTGAGGGTGAGGTGGATGAGAAATTGGATTTTCAAAACTGTTTTTCAACTCCATTCTGGTAAACCTTTTAGTACAGGTGATTTAACTTAAATTTAAATGAAAATTTAACATAAAAGTAATGCTTTGAAGTCAAATACCCCCCCTTCAAAATAAATGCAGTTGAATTAGATTCTTAAGCTTACTAATAATTAAACTAAACGCATTAAACCTTTTCTACTAACTTTTCTATTTCTGATTTTAGTACATGATGCAGCCAACCAATCCCCCACCACCACCTTAACCCTCCTTTCCAGAAGACACAGTGTACTGTGTGTGAGGAATGTGTGGCCCTCCCTGGGACAGCAGCTCCCATCATCCCTGACCACTGACCATGCTGGCTGGGGCTGGTAGGAATTAGAATCCAACGCCAATATCTGGATGGCCACACATTCCCCACCTGTAGTCTACTGGAAAGTTTGATTTTCTTTGGCATTTCAACAAACCCTGTAATAGCATCTACCATAACTTCCCATTTATTTCAAGGCTGCTTGTGCAAAATAATTGTGCCTTGATGGGTTGTCCCTTGTGGATTGTATCTATCTGCTCCCAAGTCTGCTTTCATTAGCAGTGCCCCAAATTATCTTGATTTCAGTTAGGATAGTGATTTGCTTCACAAACGTTTTGTGGTCTGGGCTGCTTGAGAGAGTATCATAGAATCATAGAAATGTAGAGTTGGAAGAGACCACACGGGCCATCCAGTCCAACCCCCTGCCATGCAGCAACACCCTCAAAGCACTCCCGACAGATGGCCATCCAGCCTCTGCTTAAAAACCTCCAAAGAAGGAGACTCCACCACACTCCGAGGCAGCATATTCTACTGCCGGACAGCCCTGACTGAGTAGAGTAGACCCACAACCAATCCCCTTTTGTGCATCAGGGTTGCACTACCACATGGCTACTGCATTCTGGCCAATGGTGCAATTACTGCCAGAGAAGGCATGGACTCGGGTCCCATTGTAGGCAGTGTTTTGACCTTGCTGGGCGGAAATCCATAGCCCAAATATCCTCTTTGGCACCTTCTGTGCTGAAGACCATCTGTCTGCTTTGGCACTCCGCCTACCAGCAAGGTGCCAACATCCTAATCAAAATACTGTGCAAAGCATGTTATCAAACAGAGATAACTCTTTAGAAAAGAGGCAGAGGCAACTGGTTTAAACTGGCCAAAACTCCATTTGCAAAGAGAGGGAAGCCATGCAACAAAACAGTGACACTGTCCTCAGCAAAGGCTGACAACTCTATAGCATCCCAGGAGATGCTGTTTTCTAGTGGGATTTTGGCCTTAGTGCCAAAACCAAGGGTAGAAAGGGGACAGAAAGATGTTCCACTTGATTTTGTCCATTAGTAAGGATGCTTTTTATGAGCCTGGCAGTGCCATTAGGCAAGAGCTTTGAGGCAGAAGTCCAGGGACTCACTTAGCAGCATAATCAGGATGGGCCCAAAGCACAACAGGACTGGTATGCCCCCATTTTGAAATAATACACACCATGAAAAGGGCTCCTGTGTTGGACTACTATGTAGGACAATTTCTTTTTCAGTGGGATGGTGAACCACCTCCAGGCATTAGTCAGCATGATAAAAGTAGGTATCCCCAAAGTCAGGCTACCACCTTGGATGTCTTTTTAAAGCTCTGAATGGAACCCAGAGATAATTCCCTGCCCCTCTGACATGGGAGCCAAGAGTCATCCCTGCTACTAAGTCCAGAGTCTAATATTCCCTAGGCATGCTACTATTGTTCCATAGTCTGTTGAAATACTGCACTCAGTTTTGCACCCACACCCACCCCTAGCTTGTCTCTCTCAATCTCTTGTTCTCCCAGCTTCCCTGCTGTTCCCCCTACATTTGCTAGGATTAGGGGCAGAGGACCCCTGCAAAAGTGGAAAAGTTGCAAATATCAAAAAACGTGTGTGTACATCTGTGGGAAGGGGGCCAAGGCATGGTGGGGAGACAAGGCACCTAGGGTCCAAACAGGTCAGAGTAAGGTGAGGGAAAGGGGGTGGGTTACATGGTGGCCCCATATTTCTTCTCTCCCACCCATCTCTTCCCTTGGGTGTGTGTGGGGCATTGGGAGAGGTTTGTGGTACTGAGAAATCAGGCTGTGGTCCGTCCTTAACTAGCCAGACAGTGTCTGATGGTGGAAGAAGAGGACCAGGGTGGGTTTTTAAAGGGCTGTGCAGCCTGATGAGCGCTGCTGAGAGGGGAGGTTCCCTAGGAAAAGAAGCACCTGAGGTGGGCAGGGGTTGGAAAAACTTACAAATAAGCAAATCCATGAAAGTGAAACCAGCAAATGTATTCCATTGAGAGCCAGTGTGGTGCAATGGTTTGGATACTGGATTGAAGCTTTTGGAGACCAGCACTTGAATCCTCCCTTGGCCATGGAAACCCATTGGATGACTTAGGAGAAGTCACACTCTTTCAGCCTCAGATGAAAGCAAACCCCTTCTAAACAACTCTTGCTAAGAAAATCCTATGATAGGTATGCCTTAAGTTTTCCATAAGTCAGAAACAACTTGAAGGCACACAACAACACATTCCACATTTTTGCAGCCAAACTGCATAATGCTGTTTAATTTCCTTGTTAAAAGAAACAAGTTTCTAGGCCCTAAGGCTATGAAGGTACACATCAGAACAAATGGGGAATGCTTGGTGAAATCAGAAACGGGGGGTGCAGTTAAGTAGAACGCCTATTTATTCTTCACAGGGAGCGGAATTCAGTTCTTTATATAGTATCTTACTCCTGATGCAGAACACATTATTTAAAATAGATGCACATTTCCCTGAGTAAACCCTGCAGATGCTCTGAGTTGCAGCTTCCTCTTTAGTAATGTTGGGCACACAGATTTATCTGTCAATCTGCACTTGATTCAGTTTGTTGTTCCCATTTGGGATTTGAGTGCAGTGGGTGGAAGGAGAGAGATAAAGCAGGACCAGCCCATGAGGGTTTGCTGCCTGAGTAAAGACTGAATTACCAGTTAATGGGATAGAATCTTACACCATATCTGGGACAGAAGGCTAGTTTAGGGCCTCAGGATAGGCTGTGAGACATATATTATTCTGTCCAATGTGGTAGAGTGATCTGAGTGTTAAGAGTAGAAGCCTGCGAGACCAGCGTTCAAATCCCTGGTTAGCCATGGAACCCACTGGGTGGCCTTGGATAAATGACATTCTCTCAGCCTTAGAGGAAGGCAACTGCAAAATTGCTTTTACTAAACCCTGCCAAGAAAACCCTATGAAAAGGGCATCACGACTTGGAGTTGGCTTGAAGGCACATAACAGCTACCTCCAACAGAACAGAATGTTTGGAAAGTTCAAGAAAAAAAAAACAGTCCTGGAGCTGTCATCACTGCCTCCTTGCCTCTGCTGCCCAAGGAAGTTGCTTCATTGTACCTAATGGTGGAGCCGGCCCCAAGAAAGATAAAATCATTTATAATGCCTACAGCTCCCCTGGATGCCAGTTCACTCATTATCCTGATTTCTCTTCAAGGGTTCTGACAGGGATCAAGTCATCTTAGGACACATCTCACCCTCTTTCACCACCACTCAAGGGGACAGAGGTGTGTGTGTGTGTATGTGCGCGCGCGCCTAGTTCTAGCAATTGCTGAGTCTCTTGGCAGCAAAGTGCATAGTCAGCCCTAAGATCCAGAGTTATTTACATCAGGGTGAGGGCTGAGAAGAACAACGCAAACCCCATGGGCATATTTATTCTCAGGAATGGAACAGGAGGACATTGTGAAGGAGATCCAGAGGCAGCTCAACCATGACATGGGGTCTTTGAGAATGTCCCTCTTCTCCCTCTCACTCCTATTTCTATTCCCAGTAGAAAGCTGCCACTGGATGCAGACATCTGGCCTAATCATTGTTGTATTTTTCTTTTTCTTCTCTCATCTCCTAATATTTTGTTCCACCCAGCCAGATGAAAAGTTCTGGCAAACACAAAAGCTTGCGCATTTCTGTGGCATTTTGTTGTTGTTGTCGTTTGGCCCTCATAAAGGTAGAGCCCAGCTCTGGATTTTATTTTTAGTTATGATCTAGCATGGCTGCTTCTGTAAGAAGATTGTGATCTGTGGGTCAAATCTATCCATCTCCCACTCTGCTGCCTTTGAAAATGTCATCAAATGACATCAAATGGCAGTGGGCCTGCCTCATCTTTCCATTTCATCTGAGGCACACCTGCTAAAAATAAAAGCATGTTGCAGTATATCTTTCAAAACTTGCAAAGATAATCAACTCGGTCTCTAAAGAGCCCAAAGTGCCCATTGTAATAAATAGTAGTTCTTACTCTGTTGTCCCCTCCATGACTACAGTTCTCTCCAGATTCATGGGTTTGACTCTTATGAATTTGATTCATGAGGTGCCCGTGCCTCTCCCCTCACCAATTCTCCTCCTCCCATTCCCTTCCATTTTGCTGGTGCAGAGAAAGAAGGCAAGCATGCAGAGGCAAAAGATAAAGCACAGAGGGAAGACAGAGGTATGGGCACTTTCCTTCTGCCCTCTGGCGCTCCCCTTCTCATCCCCTTGCCTCTGGCCCCACACTGAGAAGTCCCGCAAGGCAATAGACAAGAAGAGTAGGGGGAGGAAGGCAGCGTGCATTTTCCTTCTGCCCTCCAGAGCTCCACCTTCCATTGCTTTGCCTCTGCTTCAGTGCTGAGAACTCATGCAAGGCAATGCGGTGGGGGAAGACAGACACGCGTGAGCTTTCCTTGTGCCCTCTGGAGCTCTCCCTTCCCATTGCTTTGCCTCTGCCACAGCGCTGAGAACTTGTGTGGAGGCAAAAGATAAGGCAATGGGGCAGGGGAAGACACCCATATGCATGCTTTCCTTGTGCTCTCCCCTCCCATTGCTTTGCCTCTGCCCCAGCACTGAAAACTTGTGCCAAGGCAAAAGGTAAAGCAATGGGGGGGACACACATTTCCTTCCTTCCCCCCTCTGGAACTCCACCCCTATTCCCTTACCTCTGGCCTGGGCATGGAGAAGGAAGGCTCCCATGCCAGAGCCCTGGAAGGGAATAGGAGGCGGACTGGGGAGGGGGGTTATTTGGGATTTTTCCACTTTTGTGAGGGTTAGAATCATAGAATCATAGAAATGTAGAGTTGGAAGAGACCACACGGGCCATCCAGTCCAACCCCCTGCCATGCAGGAACACCCTCAAAGCACTCCCGACAGATGGCCATCCAGCCTCTGCTTAAAAACCTCCAAAGAAGGAGACTCCACCACACTCCGAGGCAGCAGATTCCACTGCCGGACAGCCCTGACTGTCAGAAAGTTCTTCCTGAGGTTCAGGTGGAATCTCCTTTCCTGCAGCTTGAATCCATTGCTCCTTGTCCTAGTCTCTGGAGCGGCAGAAAACAAGCCCTCTCCCTCCTCTACCTGGCATCCCTTCAAATATTTAAACATGGCTATCATGTCCCCTCTTAACCTTTCTGTGCCCTGAACCGTCACAAATGTGAAGGGGGCGCTATACTTTTAAGTTGTACTATAGTTTCATTGAGGCAGAGGCCTGGCCTAGTTTTGTAAAGCACCAAGCTCATGAATGACACTTTAGCACCCTCCAATGTGGCAACCTCCCCGTGTGTGAAACCACACTTCCATTATCCCCAGCCATCATTCCTGGGGGCTGTTGATAATGGAACTGTAGTTCAGCATTGTCTTAGGTTGGAAAGGCTGGTTCAGAGATTTAAAGGCAGCAACCATCACCTTGAAATGGGCCCAAAGGCAAACAGGAAGACAGCCTAGTAAGTGCTATATAAAACTGATCAAAAGCCTAGGCTCCTGTCAGCTGTCCTCCCACAACATTCTGCACCAACTGAAGCTTCCAGACGTATTTTGAGGGCAGCCCCATATAGAACACATTGCAGCAATCTAATCTCGACGTAACTAGGGCAAGCATAACTGTGACAAACTGAGGATCTTTTACAGAAGACAGTGGATGGTGCACCGGATGAAACTGGGCAGAAATTTGCATGAAGGAGGACAAAAGTGAGCAGAAATTTGTATTAAAGTGTGTATATGCTAATGTAATATACACAAGTACCAATTTAGAAATAATTGTTCCATGATTTTATATATAGAAACATGTGATATCTCACCATAATGGGAAAACAGTGACTAGGACCATTTCCGCACTAGACTGTTATAGTGCTATTATTCCACTTTCAATATCCTATGGAATCCTGGGGTTTGCAGTTTAGAGAGGGGCCTTGAGGGGCCATAGGATGTTGAAAGTGGAATAATAGCACTATAACAGTCTAGTGCAGAATGGCCTAGGTGACCTGTATGCCCATCTGGGGCTGCTCACTTTAATTTTCTTGTTATTTCTTCTTAGGCTTCTTGGTCTTTGAACTGAATTTAAGGCTAGACAGCCCTTCAAAGAGAGAGCACATGAGAACACGTGACCACTCTCGCCAAAATACTTACCTGTTCTTTTTGGGAAGAGGGCAATCCCATCCAGAATACGTCTATATCCAGATCATCCATCCTCCTTACAAACCATGCTTTCATCTTATCTGGATCAGAGCTTGGGAGTACCTAGTTACTAAAGTGGTGGCACAACTATACTGCATTATGATTCTAACTAAATCTGCAGTAATTCCACTCTTTTTTAAGTGGCATAACTGACTTTTTGTTACTTTTATAGTTATGGGGATGACCTTAATAAGTGATGGCGGAGGAGGAATGTCACATGGTTCAAGTGCAGACTTGTGTTGGTGCCTCGTGCTGCTGCCTTGTGCTTGGTTGCAAGTGCTGAGGCAATGACAAGGTGGACAGGAGAAGTATGTGTTTTATAACACAGGACAGCAGATTGTAGTGTTCAAGGTTTTTCTTTTTTTTAAAGTAAGAGCTATTTTAGTTACTTTTGAGAAATGGAACACTAAAGTATTGTTTTTAACAAAAAAAAAACTATTAGCTATGATCGTCGCTAATTATCCTTTTTCAGCCTTAGAACTTTAGTGGCAAATAATTAACTTTTAAAAATGTTTTGAAACTCTGGATTATGATGGAAAAGACAGAGAGGGGTGTTGCTTGCTCTATATATTGGTACCTCGATGTTACCAAACTCTGGTTGCTCTCGAGCTCAAACAAACTTCTGGACAAATTGGCTGGAGCATTCTAGGAGTTGTGGTCCAGAACAGGAACTTTTCTAAGCTCTGCTGCAGTATCCTTTCTTTTCTTTTTCTTTTTCTTTCCTTTCCTTCTTTCCTTCTTTCCTTCTTTCTTTCCTTCTTTCTTTCTTTCTTTCTTTTGAAAACATAAAAGTCAGGGATCAGCTGTTCAGCTATATACATAGATACAAGTGCTTATTACACTGTTTTTGCTTGTAAATATATGTTATTTCTTCTCTGCAACATGTACCATTGCTGGTAAAGCATGGAACTGTAGCAGATGTGGGGAATGGGAGGAGAATAGAAATGTTACTTGTGGGCTTCACAACAGAGTTAATATACACAGTCATCTCAAAGCCCACCCCTCTGCACTGGTAAAACCACACAGTCTAAGCCATTTCTGGACTAGACTGTTATAGTGCTATTATTCCACTTTCAACCTCCTATGGAATCCTTGGGATTTGAAGTTTAGGGAGGGGCATTCAGAATTCTCCGCTAGAGAGCTCTTTGACCTCAGTAAACTACA
Source organism: Cyclura pinguis (assembly GCA_030412105.1). Lineage (NCBI taxonomy): Eukaryota > Metazoa > Chordata > Lepidosauria > Squamata > Iguanidae > Cyclura > Cyclura pinguis. The sequence goes on from CM059604.1 coordinate 95,297,640, forward strand.
AACCCCAGAATTCCACAGGAGGTTGAAAGTAGAATAACAGCTCTATAACAGTGTAGTGCGGAAATGGCCTTAACACAGGGGTGAACAAGTGTGTGAGGGCTGGAGCCAATTTTTACTCTGGCCTCATCCCTCAGTGGGCCACATGGATGTGTTCCAGGTGACCCGGAAGTGACCCATAATTACTTCCCGTCTTGGTTTTTCTTTATTTCTGACTAATTTCTTCTGGCATTTTTTCTTCTTCTTGGGACACTTGGGAGGCAAGTTTAGCTAAGCTATGACGTTATAGTGCAGTTTGGCAAAGGTTTTGGGTGGTTTTCATGATCCTTTGGCAGGGAGTCCAAGGGATGTGGGGTGTCTAGAAGGGCTTAGAGGCTGCAAAAAAATTACGTTGGGGGCCTGTACGTGGTCCACAGGTCATACTTGGTCCACTCCTGGTCTGCCTTCGCCCTAGCTGCCTCAGTGGGGCCTGGTGTTCCACATTGTCAAAGATCAGAGAGGCAACATGATCACTGTAAACAAAAGAGATTTAGTCAGCCTTCCAAAGGCCTCTGGGGGCAAGCGGGCACATCTGAGCCTCCTGTGGGAGGGAGTTCCACGAGGAAGGTGACATAACACAAAAACAGCCATGAAGGCTAAACCTGTGAGGCACAAACACAAAGCAGGGGCTATCTCTGTTGCCTCCAGTCTTAACAGATGAGGGGGCCCATTTAGGAAGAGAGGACTCCCTGCAGTGTCTTTGGTTTCACAAATGGGGTGCTGGCACCGGTAAAGAAGGACCACAATAAGGTTTTCTCACTTACAAAATGTTATTTGGATCAGGTGTTTGACATGTTATAGAAAGAAGTACAGAGCACTGCACCTAATTTTTTGAACAGAGCTTAGAAAAATCCATGCTCAATGGAGGATGTTGCAATTCAACAAATTAATTTTTCCAGGTTTTGTTCTGAAGAAAGAAAGACACATGCTATAGCAGAGCCCTTTAATTTTAAGTCTGTGTGGGCAGCATACAGGACTGATTTAATTTTAAGTGTTACTCTTTAATTTTAAGTTTGTGTGGGCAGGTTGCAGGAACTCATTGCTGAGGCTACTTGATACATGCTCAGAGGTATTTTTTTTTTAATTATTTTATGTAACATGGTTGAGCTGGCTGGAGACAGGTAGCACATCGTACAAGATTCAACAGTGGCTTGAAAGATTCTCTTCTGCTAATAGCACAAACATGCACAGTAACAAAGACACTGATACACATACTTATGAAATTGACTCTTCTGCTCAAACGAGTGTTGCAGGTTTTTGAACAACACCAAAACCTGACAAGCTTGTTTGCCCATAGGGAAGAGTGGGATGAAGAGCATATCAGACATGAGCAACAATCTCCCTTGATAACTGTCTCGATAACTGCCTTCAAAACTTGGGATAAGGGTGGGCTACTGTCTGTCTACTGCCTACTCTCTGTCTCTAGCTTCTGTTATGCCAAAGAAAGAGTATGGCCATTGATAGGATATGTTAAACAAAACAGGTTGTACCTCAGTGACAGAGAAGTTGTGCTTCACATCCAAGACTTACTTCCCCCATTTAAACCCCAGAGCACTGCTATTCCTGTGGTTGAAAAATCAACAACATTTGTAAAAGAATTCCCCCCCTCCCCTGATTCTTCTGTAGGAAGAGGCATCCCTTAAAACAGGCCATAATAGCATACCCTCCAACTGTTCCAGTTTGGAGGTACAAGCCCAATTAATTCTCTATCATCCCACTTATTCAGCAGCTGTTAAAAATGCCCCAATTTTTGTCTCCTCCTCCTCCCACTTTTCCGCTCTGTCCTCAACTTACTTCAGTTGTTGCAAACAGAGTTCAAAAGTGCAAAGCTAATTTGCACTGAATAAACTCGCAGGAGGGAGAGAAGAGCAGTGGGTTGAATCTTGCCCTTCTCAGTAGCTTTCGGCAAAAGCAAACTGCAGCAGCCTTTCCTATGCATTCATCTTCATTAATAACTTTTGCTATCTTGACCATGCTCTGATGTTGTTTGGCCACATGAGCTTTCATCTGTGAAATGTTAGAAGGTTTGTATAGGTCATTGGAGCAAAACCAGCCAGATTCCTGTGTTTTGTTACTTTTTTGTGGGGAGGCCACAGTTGCTACAATCCACTGGGGAAGCTGTAACCCTCCCCACCCCCACCAAGTAAATTTTCCACTCTCTTTCTGTGTTGATGTAATAACTTCAGGGCTGTGGTCTCTCTCCTCTGCTCTTTACAGACAGCAACTTTCTCCTGGCCAATGCTCAGGTGCATCGTGGATTCCCCATTGTCTACTGTTCTGACGGATTTTGTGACCTCACTGGCTTTGCCAGGACAGAAGTCATGCAGAAGAACTGTAGCTGTCGTTTCCTCTATGGCAGCGAGACCAGCGAAGCCGTTTTGCAGCGCATCGAGAAAGTATTGGAAGGAAAGCAAGAGTACCAGGCAGAAGTCTGCTTCTATAAGAAGGGAGGTGAGTTTGTGAAGAACCTTCCCCTTTGGGTATGGGTGCATAGGCAGATTGCCCAGTGGCAAGATCTGTTGCAGAACTACTGTTGAGTCCTAACTCAGGTGGAACACAAGTGGAGAATAAGGGAATTTTTCACTTGTTCAAGTCATTTCCTACTTATAGTGACCCTAAGGCAAATCTATCATGGAGTTTTCTGGGGCTGAGTGTGTGTGATGTGTCTGCTGTCACTCTGTGGGTTTCCATGGCTGAGCAAGACATTGAATCTTGGTCTCCAGGGCTCCAATTCAATGCTCAAACCACCACACCACACTAGCCATCCTCAAAGGCTCTCAGAATCCCCTTATAGATCATAGAATCATGGAATCATAGAAATGTAGAGTTGGAAGAGACCACACGGGCCATCCAGTCCAACCGCCTGCCATGCAGGAACACCCTCAAAGCACTCCCGACAGATGGCCATCTAGCCTCTGCTTAAAAAGCTCCAAAGAAGGAGACTCCACCACACTCCGAGGCAGCATATTCCACTGCCAGACAGCCCTGACTGTCAGGAAGTTCTTCCTGAGGTTCAGGTGGAATCTCCTTTCCTGCAGCTTGAATCCATTGCTCCTTGTCCTGGTCGCTGGAGCAGCAGAAAACAAGCCCTCTCCTTCCTCTACATGGCATCCCTTCAAATATTTAAACATGGCTATCATGTCCCCTCTTAACCTTCTCTTCTGCAGACTAAACATACCCAGCTCTCTAAGTCTATCCTCATAGGACATGGCTTCCAGGCCTCTCACCATTTTGGTTGCCCTCCTCTGGACCTGCTCCAGCCTGACCATGTCCTTCTTGAATTGGGGTGCCCAGAACTGGACACAGTATTCAAGATGACATCTAACCAAAGCAGAGTAGGGTGGTACCAGTACCTGCCTCGATCTAGACACCATACTCCTATTGATGCAGCCGAGAATTGCGTTGGCTTTCTTGGCTGCCACATCACACTGCTGACTCATGTTCAGCTTGTGGTCTATTAAGACTCCTAGATCCCTTTCACACGTACTGCTATCCAGCCACGTGTCCCCCATCCTATATTTTGGTATTCCATTTTTTCTACCTAAGTGTAGGACCTTACACTTCTCTCTGCTGAATTTCATTTTGTTAGCTTTGGCCCAGCTCTCCAATCTATCCAGGTCATTTTGAATTTTGATCCTGTCCTCTGGCGTATTAGCCACCCCTCCCAATTTGGTGTCATCTGCAAATTTGATGAGCATGCCCTCTATTCCTTCATCCAAGTTGTTGATGAAGATACTGAACAGCACTGGGCCCAGGACAGAACCCTGTGGTACCCCGCCAGTCACTTCTCTCCAGGATGAAAAGCAGCCATTCGTGATCACCCTTTGGGTTCAGTCGGTCAACCAATTACAAATCCAACTAACAGTAGCCCTGTCCAGCCCGCATTTTACTAACTTGTTTGCAAGAATGTCATGTGGAACTTTGTCAAAGGCCTTACTGAAATCGAGAAATGCTACATCCACAGCATTCCCTTCATCTATCAAGCTAGTAACTCTATCATAAAAAGAGATAAGATTAGTCTGGCATGACTTATTTTTGAGAAATCCATGTTGACGTCTCGTGATTACCGCGATTACCGCGATTACTATGGATTACAATGGGATGGAAAATATCTATGATGAGGAAGGCTTGGAGCCTTATAATGAAGAAAGTAACACTGGACCCAGTGGTGCCAAAACTGTTGCCCCTTGTCCCAAAACATTCTTTTCATAGAATCATAGAATCATAGAATCATAGAAATGTAGAGTTGGAATAGACCACATGGGCTATCCCCCTGCCATGCAGGAACACCCTCAAAGCACAAAGCACTTTTTGAGGACCTTACCTCATAGAGGTTTTCTGCAGATGCATTTATAGTCTTGGGATATCTATATTTCTGGTGATGGAGATCCTTTCCTTTGGCATAAGCAGACCTCTGTGATGCTTGTATCTGTCCAACTAGTAGATCTGGAAATGAGGGTAGCATAATGAGTGAATGGTTTAAACTGTAGAATGTACACAGACATAAAAGGGCATCCTGTAATCCAGGTTTCCTGGGCTCTTCCTGCCCACCTCTTGGAGGTGAATGTGTCCAGTGAGACACCCACTTCCCTGGTAAAGGATGGGTGTTTTACATCATAGCTGTCTTCTTCACTCAATACCCCAAGATTCCTGTTTTCTTCTGGGCTCAAATGAAGATCAGGGGTTATATACTACAGTACAGAGTGTTTTGTACAGACAGAAACAGCCCAGCAGGGGTTTGGACTGGAAGGCTCTTGGAATCTCTTCCAGCTCTATGCTTCTATGAAAAATTTATTTGAACATCTCACTCCCTGCCCCAGCCAATGATCTGTGTATCTATATCTTTGTGGTAGCTGCTAAGTGTGGTTGTCTCATTTACAACTCACACTTGCGATGACAAAAGCATATAGAGTGGAGGTTTCAATATCTGGCTTTCCACCAAAATGCTAGGAAGCAGCCTCCTCCAAGCTCATGCCCTCTAGATGGGTTGGAATGCAGCTCCCAGTATTGCTAGTGAACATCACCATATTGTTTGGGGATGGTTTAAGCCAGCAAGTCCAGAGGACACCAGCCTGTGAAAAGCTGTGGAGAGATCAACAGCTGCACCTCAACATGCATAAAATAGACTTTTCTGGACTGCTAAAGGCAGGACAATCACATAATTCCTGTGATGTAGTGTTGTGATGTAATGTTATGACCATGTAGGCTGGGAATGATAGTGGTTACAATCCAGCATATCTAGAGGTGTGGGCTTAAAACTTGGCCCACCACATTGTAATCCATAGTATGCAATATTATATCCAGACCAGAGATAGGAAACTGTGATCCTTGGGCTACCAATAGTTCCAAACCATTTCTTGTAGCCCCTCAGGTTCTTCCAAAGCTGCCAGATTCCCTCCTTAACAAAACAGAGTGAAAAATATTCTATTGAAAATTGTGGATTATGTCCACAAACACCACATGGAGTGGCATTAGGCTTCAAGATAACTCCCTCATACTTTCCTGACCTACAGCACTTCAAAAAACAATCAGAAAATTGGCTGATAAACCCAGAACTGTGAACTGAAAGTAGACTTCTGAGGTCAATATTCAGCTGATTTTTTAACTGCAGAGGCATGAGAGGTGAGAATTGCCCCTACCCCTTCTGTGATGCCCACTCCTGCTCCAGATATCAGAGTGAATAACTGTATATATTGACAGAACTTTAAGTTAATGTAAGAACTGTATCACCGTCTTGGAAAAAGTGCTCCTAAAAATGTATATTGTAACTATTATTATTAGTTCTCTGGTATCCACTGCATACACCTCCTGTGCTTAAAAATAAAACCGAAAAAGAAAAACAAAAGAAAGCTTTCAAAATAGTCCCAAGTATTGAAACAAACAAGCAAACAAAATTTTTAAAAAGCAAAACCCAAGCAGTTGCCAAAGGAATATGTAATATATTAATAAAAATTAACCACCTGCCAATTCTTGGAAAATGTCATCATCAGAAGTGTCTGTAAATAACCAACAGATGGACCAAGTAGAAACAGTGTAAGAACCAGAGCCTGGTTCTAGAAAGGAGATGGGTGGATCCAGGCTTCCTAGATCCAGTTTGCTCCTCCTGAGATCCATCAACCAGAGCTACGTACAAAAGAGTAGATATCAGATAGGTAGATATCTGTAGATAGATATCTGCGGCAGCCAGTAAATTCCATGTCAACGGGGCAATGAATCTGGTCAAGATTTTAGTTGAAACTTTAAAAGTGCTATCCAAGGTGCAGAATCTAAAGCCTCTTGAAAATTCAGGCTAAAAGTCAGAGTGAATTCACCACCACACTGACATAGGAGCCACCAGCTGCCACTTGCAGACATACATGAATGAAAATTATGGGACCCTTTAAATATATGATTTGGCATAGGAAATTTTGACCAGTACTAGATCCAAGTTTAATAAGTCATTCATTCCACATGAAAATCTACTCCCAATTGTTCCTTAATCATTCTTCTACAGAAACATGATGGGCTATGGTGCTTTTAAAATGTTGCTACTGTCAGACAGTTGGGAAACTGTAGCAATCCTTACCAGTTTGCTGTCAAGAATCCCAAGGAACCTTGTCAGCCCCTGATAAAAAAGATTTGAATAGCGTTTGTAAAAAACTGATGATTATTATTAGTTTCGGGGGAGGGGGTACATTTTTGTCCCCTTAGGCTTTCCTTATGAATGCTCTTCTAGCCTCCTGTAGAATGATGGCATGTTCCTTACATTGTTTTCCCTTGTCTGCTAATATTTACACTCATCTCTGATCAAGGCATTAGCTGAAATTTTTGTACAATTAATTTGTGTTAATAGATGCTCTTTTGATGTCTGTTTGAGACTGAACTCTTTTTCAGCATACTTTTTTTTTTAATTAAATCTCCTGCTGTGCTATATAGTCCTTGGTCTCCCTCTGGAGATTTACCCAAACCTAGGCATTGGATGTATATTTTTGCAAAGCTGTTTTAATTTGGGTCAGATCATAGCAGCTTTATTCAACCCAAACCAACACAAGGATGGCTGTATAGTGCTGCCAGGTTTTAGTTTTTCAGAGAGCGCTTGAGCATGGGTAGAATGCCATCCCATCCTCAAGAAGGATACTATTTTTTTTAAACAAACTTGATCAAAGGAAAGAGGGCCTTTTTGCAAGTACAGAGTGCCTTCCACTGTAAGAAGATATACCTTTAAAGTTGGTCCATTCCAAGGGGATCTTTTCGAGCATTTTAGGTCCATAAGGTTTCCTTTGTTGTAGGCTTAAGGAAAACTGCAGGAAGAGATTCAATGAAACTTCAGTCTGTCCTGAAAAAGTAGGGGAGGGGTAGAGATAGCTGCTGATGAGCATAGCAGGGATTATGTGTGTGGAGGGGGCTTGATCTTTTCCTAGGGCTGGATTAAGACTTGCAGAGGCCCTAAATGTAAACAGTCACAGCTGGTGGCGTTGATGTGAATCCTCTCCAGGTTTTAGACTAAACTTTGAAGTTGCTATTTGAGGGAGCTGGACCCTTTCCCCAAAAGAGGGTCAGCACCTTGAATAGTTCCTCTAAAGTTCGCTCTAAAACTAATAGATTCAGCACTTGACTGACTCAGAAGCCACCAGCTACAAGTGGTACCTAAGATGCATGAAGTTTAAGAAGCCCAGTATCATTGCACCCAAATGTAAATTATTCTAATGTATATATTTCTAATGGATTTTTTTTTCTTATTTCATTTTTGCCTTGTGTTTCTGTGTTGTTGCATTTAGAGGCTCCTGATAATCTGAGGTCCTAAACTGCGGTTGACTTAGTTTGTGTGTAATTATTACGCAGATCCCTCCAATAAACACGGATCATGCAGAAGACATACAAAGTTTTGTTCTTTTTTGCTCTTCCCCATATGCAGGAACAGCCTTTTGGTGCCTGTTGGACATTGTACCTATCAAGAATGAGAAAGGCGAGGTAGTTCTTTTCCTCTTCTCCTTCAAGGATATCACCGAGAACCATGGGAAGAGCCATCCCAGCGAGAAAAAGGATGGTGAGGCACCATTGGGAAAATGATTTCGGTTCAGCAAGCATGTCACAGGGTACACACAGGACAGCACGAAATGAGGGAGGGTCGGGGTGGAAACAACTCAGGAACATTGTTTTTGATCTACACCTCTGAGAAACCTCCAACCATCATGCCTAGGATCCAAGCTAGCTAGCTAATTATAGGAATTGTAGTGCCAAAAAAGCAACTTTCCTAGGTTCTAGACAATGAAGCACAGAGAGTAAGGGATATCCCTTAAGGCAGTCTTCAGTTATGAGCCTATGTGAACATTCCATGAAAGAAGAATGGAGAAAGAACACCACCGATTCCTTCTTTTTGTGTGATTTCACCTGGGATGCTCATAGCCAAGATGATGGTTGGCACCACCTGTCCATTCCTCAGAAAAATGCTCTTTCCACCTCCTTTGGAAAGAATGGGGAGAGGATACATAAGCAGCTCAGGCTTCCTCTCCTCTGGACCTTTTCCAGTGGGGGAAGATGTGTATTATTTCTAGCGGATCTCATGCATGTCCGTTTGGTCAAATCACGTTTCCATTAAACATGGAAGTTTGTGTAACTGTGCCTCTCCTCTCCTCACCATTATGAGCACTATCTGGAAGCTGAGAAAGTGACATAGCTCAATAGCAGAATACATGTGCTACATGCAGAAGGTCCCAGTTTCAGTTCCTTGTACCTTCAGGTGGGGCTAGAAAAAAAAATCCAGTCTTAAACTCTGGAGAGCAACTTCCAGCCAGTGTAGACAATACTAGCCTAGATGGACCAATGTCCTGACTCAGTACGAAGTTGGTTCCTATGTACCAAATTAGCAATTTTTAAAAAAAGTTATATTCACTTTCAAATACGTCTTTAAACACACATTTCTCTAGGGGCAAGGTCAAGAGGTCAGTTTCCATCAAAATCTTAAAAGATCAAGTTCCTCAGTATTCTTAGTTACATTCAGAGCTTGATTATGTTAATTTTTTGCACTGCAACTCCCAGCATGCCAACTAGCTAAGCAGCATGACAACTAGCTATGATGGATGAGGAATTCTACAAGTTGCAGCTCCCAAAAATAACTTTTCCAAGCCCCAGTTGTGTCCCATATCAACTGTGCCATAATAGGGGTGGGAGCAGGCACAGTGTTGGTATCGTGCTGCATCCAAAAAGACTTTGGCTGGATGTTAGAAAGAACTTTGGCTGGTCAAGGTTGCCAACAGGATTTTCCTCAAAACTGAAAGACCAAGGAACTTAATTGCTTAAGTAAGTTGATAATGCCTCATAGAATCACAGAGTCATAGAGTGTGAAGGAGCCCTATGGTTCATCAGTTCCAACCCCCTACTCGACACAGGATCTCCAGCTAAAGCATCCCCTGCATGTAGTTACCCAGCCTCTTTTTGAAGATATCCAGAAAAGGAGACCTTGCCACCTTTCTAAGAAATTGCTTCCATTGACAAACCATTCTCACTGTCAAGAAATTCTTTCTAATGTTCAATTGAAATCTACCCTCCTGTAACTTAAATCTACCCTCCTGTAACTTAAAACCATTAGACCTAGTTCTATCCTCCGAGGCAGCAGAGAACAAGCTTGCACTCTCTTCTTTGTGGCATCCCTTCTCTTCACCAAGCTCAGTTTCTTCAACCTCTCCTCATATGTTTTGTTCTCTCTACCTCTTATCACACTCGTTGCTATTCTCTGAACTCGCTCCAGCTTGTCTGTACCCTTAAAATGAGGCACACAGAATTGAACACAGTACTCTAGATGAGGCCAGACCAGTGTAGAATGCAGTGGGTCTGTTATTTTCCTTGACTTGGAAACTATGCTTCTATTAATGCAGGTTAAAATAACATTTGCCTTCTTTGCTGCTGCATCATACTGCTGGTCATGTTCAGCTAATGATCAACCTTAATCCCAAAGTCCTTTCCCATGTGTTATGCTGAGTCAAGTATCTCCCATTCTATGCCTGTGCATTTGGTTTTTGTGGCCTAAATGTAGAATTTTGCATTTGTCTCTGTTGAATTTCATTTTTTTAATTTTATCCCAGTTTTCTAGTTTATCTAGGCCCTTTTGAATTCTGTTGCTATCTTTAAATGTGTTAGCCACCCCTCCCAGTTTTCTGTCATCTACAAATTTGATAAGGATTCCCTCCATCCAATCAGCTAAATCATTGATAAGAATAATTAAGAGCCTCAGCCCCAGGACAGAAGCCTGCAGCACTCCACTTGAGACCTCGTTCCAATTTGAAGCACAGCCACTGATGACAACTCTTTGAGCATGGGTTTCCAACAGTTATGGATCCATCCAATAATGTTTTCATCTATTCCATATTTAATCAGTTGGCTAATCAAAATTCTATGGCAGTTCTTATCAAATGCTTTGCTGAAATTCGGATAAATGACATCCACAGAATTCCCATCATCTATTAAACTGGTGACCTGATTTAAAAAAAAAAGATAAGGTTAGTTTGGCAGGATTTATTCTTGACAAACACATTCTGCCTCCTACTAATCACTGCATTGTCATCAAGATACTTGCCAACAGACTCCTGTATAATCCATTCTAATATTTTTCCTAGTATTGAGGTCAGGCTGACCGGCCTATAGTTTCCTGGGTCTTCTTTCTTTTCTTTTTTAAAGAGAAGGACAATGTTTGCTTTTCTCCAGTCCTCTGGCACCTCAACAAGATTTTTCAAAAATGATGGCAAGTGGTTCTGCAAGTATGTCAACCCACTTCCTTCAGTACTCTGGGATACAGTTCATCTAGCCCTGCAGATCTAAATTCATTTAAGTTAACTAAGTGATTCCTAACAACTTATCAGTCTTGATTTGCAACCCAGATTCTTTGCCAAAGTCTCTGCTGTTGCATAAGGTTGAAGGCAGCAGCTGATGTCTTAGATTTTCTTAGTGTTTAAACCTATGCATACATACCTCGGAGTAAGTCCCATTACATTACATATGACAGGACTTACTGAGACTTGAATAGGATTGCTTTGTCAAGTTCACCTTCAGTGACAGATACAAAGATGCCCTTTTCTTGAGACCAGGATGGCTGGTTTTTTGACTAATGATAACATAATTAAGCAAGATTCCTGCTGTTTAGAAGCACATTGGACTAGGTGAACCCATAGGATCCAGTCTAACTTTTATTTTGTGACTAGAGACTAGTAGCCAAATATTTGTGTGACCAGCTCATATTTGAATTTATTTTCTTTTATTATCCCTTTGGCCTGCCTCTTCTAGAATCCTCCAGTTCCAAAAATTGTTGCTCATTGCTCTGTCTGCCCTGTATGACAGGGTTTTTTTCCCCCTGTTTGAGCTTTCACTTCACTTACAAAGCTGTCTTGTTTATGATTGTCCTCTTGTTGACAGCTTCGTGAACCCTGTATGAAATCATATTATCATAAGCCTTGGCATCTGAGAGTACTTGCTCCTGAGAGATAACAGCAGACTTTGAGAATCACATATAGGATTCTGAAGTCAGCATTTCAGGATTGGATGGAGAGTCTGAAGGAAGGACAGCAATTTGTCTGGAGGGAACAGGAAGGAAAACCAAAGAGAACAAGATGGTTGCTTTGGAGCCTATACAAAAATACACACCACTGTTTGTAACATCAGGGCTGTGACTTCAGTGACTCCAACTCTTTCTCTCCTCTTCTAGAAAAGCACCACTGTAAGAAGGCAGGGAGTTCCCACCTGCGGGCAGCCAGGAGACAAGGGCGCACAGCAATCCACCATCTCGCCAGCCAATTCACCAAGAAGGAACGGACGGAGATGAAGATCAACAGTGTAAAGACATAAGCTGCTTGTAGAGGAGAGGGAGGTTGAGGGATCTCTGTGCTTTAAATTTCTCAGTTTTGTACATGCCGGCATACTTGTTTCTGAATCATACTCCCTCCCAAATAACTTCCTCTGATAGACATTGTTCCATTTTGAAGTGGGGGCTTCTTTGAGATGAGAGTTTGGGTCTAGGCCTGGGTGATTCAGCTAGGACATCTGCAGTTCTGCCCTTTGTGAAATTTGATCACATCTCCAGTGGATCTGAGGAGGCTTCCAACAGGAAGGACTAAGATCATGGCCCTCCAGAGGCTTTTGGGCTACAATTCCTATCACCCCTCACTACTGGGAGCTAGTGCAAGTTGCAATCCAACAACATCTCGAGGGACAAATGGTCCCTACCATCTGGCATTGTGCACATTTAAACAAAACTAGTTCTTTGGAGTAACTACTCCTGATGAGGAGCCATTTGCATGCTCTCTCCAAGCAGAGTGCATCTCCCAGAGTCTAGAGAGATGATTTTGGGCAGCAGCCAGTGCCTACAGTGTGTTAATAGCATTAAGCTCACCACTTTGAAGACCATTAATTCTGCAGCCTCAACTGAGGGTCACCTTTCAGCTGCAGACTTTACTCTTTTGAAGCAGCTTAGAGGTTCCCCTAGTTGGTGGGAATGATGCAACAGATGAAGACCACGGTGAAACAGAGGTTTCGTAGGGCTAAATAAGGGGAGAACTACCCAAAGCCCAATTCAGGACCATGCTGACTACTGAATTTAAAGCAAGGGTGGAAAGTATGATGCCTTCCAGATGTTTCTGGCTTGCCTTCCTCATCAGCTTTCACCAGCCTAACCAATGGTGAGAGATGATTGGAATTGTAGTCTAACAAGCTCTAGAGAGCCACAAGATGCCTTTGCCTGGCTTAAAGAAAGTGTGTATGAAAGCTTATATGCACAAGAGAGAGAGAATGCTAAAGAGTGATGCAAGACCTATCTGAAAGCCCTTAAATCCAGGAGCTAAACTGGTTATATCTTTTCAGAGGTGAGTTGAAAAACTCTCTGTGCAAACAGAGGTGCTCCATTTTTCATCATGAACTCACCTGTGCCAAAATCAGGAGAAATGGTAACAAGTGGAAGCTGAGTTTGATTCTCTGATTTGGGATAAAGCTTAGTAAAGTTACTTTTGGGCACTACAATTCTTAGAGTCCCCCAGTGTTTGACAAGCTGGCTGGCTAAATATCAGGGTTCTGTAGTTACAAAAAGATAAATTTTTGAAGCCCTGTTTTTTGAGACAGGGGAGAACAAGTCTGACTCTGCACCTCATAAGGTAGTTTATATGATGATCCAAGGGCTTAAGACAGGGGATGATTTGTTTATTGTGGGGTTCCTAAAAGCAAAGAAGTTGTGAGTCTTTTTTTTTTCTTTGTTGTTCTCTCTATTGCCTAATCAATGTTATCTGGCAGCATGGATAGTCAGTGGTTGATTGTCATTCTGTCTGGGTTTCTCCCCACCACCACGAGCGCACTTTCTTAAATTACGCAGCCAGCATTTGCTGAGTTCAAGAGTATATCCTCATCCCTTTGAGGGGTGCCTTTGTACTTCTTTTATAGTGGATTTTATTTTTGTGGGGAAAGCAATACAGTACTGCTCGTCTCTTGGTGGCATATTTGAGAGTTGTGCCATGTAGCTGCCAGTCTGACTTTGCGACAGGACTTGGTCTGTTTGTTTATGTATGTGTAGGGTGGATGGGGTGGGAAGGAAGGTGTTGGTGGCCTGGCAGCAGCTGGAAATCCAACCCTGGCAAGAAGGGCCCCCTGCTGACAGCTAAGACCTCTGTTCTTTCCCTCTGCCTCTCTTCATGCCTTGACAGCTGTTCCCCTGTGACCTAACACCAAGGCAGATTAAAAGGCTTTGGGCTGCTTGAGGGAAGGGTGGTGGTTGGAGGCCACAGGGCATGTGGAGGGGGGCCTGAGGGGTGTGGTGGAGAGATACACTGTTGAACAACAGCCTCAGCAGCTGCTCTTGCAAGCTATCCATTCTGTAAACCCCTTCCCTGCCACGAGTGGGGAAAAAAATCCAGAGGCTGACATGCACTAAGCTGATAATGGTGGGCAATCTCCCAACAGAAGGACTGGCTTCCCGATCATCCACACTCAGGGGGCTAAGGAGCTTTGTTGGAGGGGGGTGTTTGGGAAGAAAGTGGCCCCAGGGGAATTGTAAAGGATTATCTTGGGTGGCTGTGGGAAGTGTGTGCATGTGCGTGCATGTGCTGGGCAGTGGTGATAGTGCCCCACTTTTTTGAGATTTCCAAAACTGGATCACACTAGATCTTTGAAAGACATCTAATGTTGTGGGGTTGTTGGCAGACAGACCCAAAGAAAAAAATAGAAAAAAAATTTTTTTTATAAGCCTGAGAACTCCACTGCAGAGGAAATGAATGCCGTTTTGGGACTTCCTCCCTCTTCTTCCTCTGTTTTTCTCTCCCCTGCCCCCTTACCTACATTCTCTCTGACCTATAGATCATAGTAATCAAGAGGTGGGTCATGATCCAAAAACCTACCACCATTTTGTTTTGGGTGAACCCTTTGGCACTATAGACTAACATATCCGCAGGGCCAAAGATTCCTTGCCCTTGACTTCTAGGCTATTCTTGCTTTTCAAGAGAGACTGATAGGGGGGAAAAATGGTGAGAAAGATGGAGGAGGGAGGGGGGAGGGAGGGAAGAAAAGATACATATGTTGTTGGCTTGTTTGTTGTTGTTGTTGTTTTTTAAGCTATGTAAACTTCATCTTACAGGTTAGGGTTAAAAATGGTCCCTGGATCTTAAAGTTTGAAAATTATTTCCATTCCACACCAACCAACCAACCCACTGTGGTAGTCAGAGGACACTTACCTGACAGCTAACTAGACCTAGAGACATTATAATACTCCTACATTTCTCTTGCTTTGGATTATGTTTGCTATTTCTAGAGTCTCAGACCCTTTCCGCAATGCACCTTTAACATGGTGCTGAGGTGCGGGGATCGCGCAAGCAGCCTCCAGCCCTGCCTCTTCCTTCCGCAGCGCAGCCTGGGAGTTTCCCAGGCTGCGCTGGGGCAGGAAGTGCGACCACCGCAGCTCCAGAGGCTCCGCACACACGGCAAGTGTGCGTGGGGCCCTGGAGCAATGCGCGATTGCACACCATTTTCGGCTGAAAGCCAAAAATGAAAAAGTGCACGAGCGGCGCCTGCTCTATCCTGGAGTGTTGCGCGATTGTGAGTGCGTCGTGCAGATTGCTCCTCACAATCGCACGATGCTCCAGGTGCCCTTTTGCATGGCAAATGCCATGTGAAAAGGGCTACAGAGAAGCAATTTTGAATTTCTTCTCCAAGGCCATGTCCACACTACACTGTTATAGTGCTATTATTCCACTTTCAACATCCTGTGGCATTCTGGGGTTTGTAGTTTACTGAGGCCAAAGAGCTCTCTGGCTGAGAATTCTAAAGGCCCCTCCCTAAACTGCAAATCCCAGGATTCCATGGGATGTTGAAAGTGGAATAATAGCACTATGCATTCAGCTTCCCAAACTAGTTTTCTCCAACCGTTTCATTTCAAAACAAGTGGGACATGTTAGAATGGGCTTCTACAACCAGAGGTCCTCCAGATGTGTTGGATGATAAGTCCCATAATCCCTCCTATTGTTGGTTGGGGATGTTGATAGTTTTAGTCCCACACTTCCAGGATACACGAGTTTGGAGGAAGTTGGAGGAGCAACTGTTGTTGCTCTGGATCTAATCTAATTTGCTAATCTAAGTACAACTTAGATTAGCAAATCTTATGTAGATCCCATTAACTGGATGTGATAATTTAATCATGAGTAATTTATCTCATTAATGTCAGTGGGGCACAAATCCAAATGCTAACAGTGAATCCAGACCCATGTGTTAAAACTTTATCAGTAGCTACCTTTGTAGCTTTTGCTGAAAGTCAGGTTAAAAATGTGCTTATATGAATGAAAGAATGAATGTGGCTTATGAATATCTCATTGCCTTTGCCTCATGGGCTGCTGAATGAATGTTTTCTTGGACCACTGTTAACATGATGCTGACAAGGATTAGAGAACCCATCTGCCTGGTATCAGGGGTCACATTCAGTATCTACATCTTACAGAAAAGATATTCTTAATATTTCCTCTGTTTTGGTGAGTTTGTCCATCCACTGAAAGGGCGGGAGTATATTCAGGGATTTTCAGAGTGTGTAATTCAAAGACTTTTCATAGTAGATGGGAATCCAGCCTTTAAATATAAGGTATCTGGGTGTTCTTTCTCTCTCCACCCCATTTATTTTACCTTTCAAAGAAATCTTGCTGTGGCTGCTGCTTCTAGCTTAGCTGGATAAAGCCATCCTGGGAATAACATCATGCCATAGCACCATTCTCGGGGGTATTTTTGGGATGGCAGGCAATTACACATGGCTGCCCTCCCAAAAGGGACAGGAAACATATGGCCCTCAAGATGTTGTTGGAGTTCCAGCTCCCATCATGTTTCACCATTGCTCTGCTGGCTAGAGCTGAAAGGAGTTGCACTCCAACCTTTGGGGGGGCACACATCCTATGCTACAAAATGCTGAAAAACTGCTAGGCCCCATTATTTCACCCACTAGTACTTGTGAATGCCCCATCCCCTTAGCCTCATGTGCCACTGAGAAGCTGGGGGACTAAGGTTCTCTTCTCCTGTGCCCTTCAGGATGTCTTCGAGAGCAAGCCCTCTGTGCCCGAGTATAAAGTAGCCTCCGTGCAGAAGTCACGCTTCATCCTCCTCCATTACAGCATCTTCAAAGCCCTGTGGGATTGGCTCATCCTCCTGGCCACTTTCTACGTAGCCGTGACCGTTCCTTACAACGTATGCTTTACAGACATTGAAGACAGCTTGGCAACTGCCCGCAGCACCATCGTCAGTGACATTGCCGTGGAGATGCTCTTCATTGTTGGTGAGAACAATACAATTCTGTCTTCTCCTGGGACAGGAAATAATCATATGTGTATGTATATACATAAAAATTAGCTGAGAGGAGCAGAGGGGAGGAGAGCGGGAGAGAAGTATTCTGTTGTATAACACCATGGAACAACAGGAGAGGTATGGGCGAGAGATGTTGCCCTTCAGATGTTGTACTGCACTTTCCATCACCCTTTACTACTTCTGTTGTGGCAAGAACTGATGGAAATTGCAGTCAGAAGTGAAGAAGAGAGGCAAGGTGTCTAGAGCAGGGCTTTCCGAACGGTGTGCTGTGACACGTTAGTGTGTCGCCTGAAGTGTGTAGGTGTGTCGCCTATAATCTTGGAAATGTTATTATGTATAAATCATATATTTTTAAAAAAATATATGAAAGGTTTTAATGAGATGTCGTGTCCCCTTACAGTTCATTTTTACAATTTATGTATATGTCCATATGTCTTATAAGGGGTTAGTTTAACCTTCCATTTGCAACTGTGTCATGAAATGATGCATGTCTAAAAGGTGTGTCACCAACATGAAAAGTTTGGAAAGCTCTGCTCTAGAGGGCCCAGATCTCTGACAGTGTGCTTAGTGATAAAAACAAACAGTACATTACAAAATAAATGTTGGTTCCTCAGCAGACCAAAGAGTTGTAACAAATGGTTATTGTTAGATTTAGGAGAGAGCCTGATCATCCATCTTGCCCCAGGCCCAGTGCCAACTTTTAGTGACTCTGGTTGCAGTGCAACACCATTGGGTGAACCAAATCTTCCCCTGCACTACAACAGGTGCAGCTAAGGCAGACTAAACCTGTGCAGAGAGGCAAGATGGGACCCAAATACATATAATACAGCATGCATGTTGTAAAGAAAATATTGCCTAATACTGGCTAACATTATGCTAGCTTCTTAGTAACCACCACTGATGATTATATTATATGCTACTTTTCTTTTCTGTTTAGAACAACCAGAAAAGTTTATAAAGTAGTATACAGTCACATAAGGACGGGGGAGCGATGGGAACGGATTGCTCCAGGCAGCAATGTTTTTGGGGAGTCCTAGCCCGTAGCCACACCCCTGTGAGCCCTAGCCACACCCCCACACACTGTGGCCATTCCTCCATGCACAGTGGCCATGCCTCCTGCACCATGGCCCCCCTCCTGCCCCCCCTCCACACAGTCCAAGCTCCGCCATTGGCAGTATATGAAAAGAGAAGTGCTTGTTTGCTTGGAGGCTTAGGCTGGGCAGCAGGGTAGGCAGAACAGCATGCTTGCAGCCCCTCTTTGGCTCTGCACTTATAGCCCCGCAAAATATTAAAACACTGAAACAGTAAATAGTGCTGGGTAGTATAAGAAAAAACGGGAGACATGCTACTATTGTGTTGTACTGCATTGTACTGTATTAGAGTGTTTTATTTGTATATAACTTCCTTCCCCCATGAGCCCAGAGCAGATAGTTGTCTATATAATGGCAAACAGATTTAAATCACAAATTACAAATATCACACATTTTGAATATAGCAATAGCAGTTACATTTCTATACCGCTTATCAGTGCGAAGCACTCCCTAAGCGGTTTACAATGTGTTAGCTATTTGCCCCCAACAAGCTGAATAGTCATTTTACTGATCTACAGAAGGATGGAAGGCTGAGTCAACCTGGAGCCCTGCAGGATCAAACTTACAATGTTTTGGCTGCAGTACCAGCATTCAGCCACTGCATCACCAGGTCGTAGTGGTTGAATGTGGTCAAATATCAAAAATCATAAGTTGCAAATATGTAAAAAAAAATGCAATAAAAAATAAACCCAATGCAAATTAAAAAACAATAAAATAATTTCAC
Source organism: Cyclura pinguis (assembly GCA_030412105.1). Taxonomy (NCBI): domain Eukaryota; kingdom Metazoa; phylum Chordata; class Lepidosauria; order Squamata; family Iguanidae; genus Cyclura; species Cyclura pinguis. The sequence continues at coordinate 95,316,273 of CM059604.1, forward strand.
AATTTGTATCTTGAGCAATTCTGAAATCCCCAGTGAACTTTTGGGATAATCATCTGTAAGCATACCGCTAGAGAATATTAGACACTTTCACAAATTAACATATTTCCAGAGTTACATTAATTAGGAGTGAAGGAGGGATACACCGTTTATAAAGGCTTTTAAAGATGTGCTCTGTATAGAGTTGATTAGCGGAGATAGCTAAGAAGGCAATTCTGATATGTCAACAGGCAATATAACTGCAGTATGTGATGCGATCAGGGCAGGTCTTTGAGGCAGACCTCCAGGCCCTCACTCAGCAGAAAGAGAGGTTGGTCTCCCAGACACAGCAAGGATGGCTCACCACAATTTGAAGTCATATATATGTCAATTGGAAAGAGGGAAGTGGACAGGGTCATTATGTCCAGAAAATTGAAAGTACCACTATTATTTCTGGATGCTGGGGAGAAATAACAGTAGATGGCTTCTGCAGTTTTGAGCTTCCTGGGAGAAAACTAGAAAAAGTTATGTTTTTGGACCACAAGTCCTAGAATCACTCAGCCAACATGGCCAATAATCCATGCTCTATCAAAGGGGCATACTGGAGACAGTGTGTGCGAAGTAGGTCGCTACCCCAGTCTTTGAGGACTACAGATCCCCACCCCATCCCCAGTAATAGTCATTGGTTATGCTGGCTGAGGTGTACTGGAAGCTGTGATCTAGACAAGTAACTCTTCCAAGCTCTGTCTGAGAAGCATGATGGAAACATAGGGCCTTTCCACACAACACTGTTATAGTGCTATTAGTCCACTTTCAACATCCTGTGGAATTCTGGGCATTGTAGTTTACTGAGGCCAAAGAGCTCTCTAGCTGAGAATTCTAAATGCCTCTCCCTAAACTGCAAACCCCAGGATTCCATAGGATGTTGAAAGTGGAATAAGAGCACTATAACAGTGTAGTGCAGAAAGGCCCATAGTGTAAGAATATTTCTCTGTGTGTGTGTGTGCATGTGTGTGCACACGATGCACATATCATCTCTTCATGTAGAATGTAGAGCCTTAGTGTCACTGATGTTGAAGGAAGGACTAACTGATGTGTATAAGCATGTGCAGAGTGTTTGATATCCTGCCTCTTCTATCTTGGCAGACATTATTTTGAACTTCCGGACCACGTATGTTAGTCAGTCGGGCCAGGTGATTTATGATACTCGTTCTATCTGCCTCCACTATGTGGCTACCTGGTTCTTTGTGGATTTGATCGCAGCCTTGCCCTTTGATCTCCTCTATGTCTTCAATGTTCCAGTGGTGAGTGACTCTTTAAACTAGAGGATGAGACAATCTGGGGACCAATTTTTCCCCTCTCAACCCTGTGCTGGCAATGTAACCCTCTCCTGATGAAGTAACCAGAAGCCTCTCTCCAATTTCTACCTCTTCCCCATTTCACTTTTTAAAAAGCAGGAGCACAGTGTGATCTAGTGTAAATTGTACTTTCAGGAAGGTGACTCTCCACATTTTGGGGGAAGGGAGGGTGGGTGTAGGGCCTGCAAAAATGGTGATGGGTACCTCCTGTGATATGGAAGCCATAAGTCAGGTACCCTTATTTTAAATCCATCCTTAGGAATTAGCAGGTACTGGAATTCAAAGGATCTGAGTTGTGTTGGAAGGATTGCTGAGCAGTGACTTTCTGAAAAGAGATGCCCACACCCAAAGGTGCCAGCCTCTGAGCTGTGTGATTGAAAGCAGATGTTTTCTGTTCTTGCAAGAATGAACATGATGGTTAACACATGCATTTGAAAACAAGCCACATAAATGGCAAATGATGATAATAAAGGGGTGCCCACAGCCCTGCTATCTCAAATGCATAAATGGAAGGAGAACTATGGTTACCAAGTAGAGACTAGAAACGCTTTGGACACGCTCAGAAACATTCTAGAAACTTCTACCACTGTACTATATTTATAGTTTTTTTATATATATTACTTCAAGAAAATTTATTGTGGTCTTGAAAGTCTAATTAGTATTATTACCTCCATAGATGCTACTTGCTGTAAAGCATTTCAGTACAAATTATTCTTGTATAGAGTTTCAACCAGCTAACCAGCCAGACAGCCGTGCCTTCTTTCAGGATATTCTGGTCTGTTTTCCCATCCACTTCCAAATTCCCACACTACCCACCACCACCAGTCAGCAGTCTTCCCATGGCTACTGAATATTCTCAGACTTCATAGAGATGTTTTCAGTTTCTCTTTCCTTCCTGGGTAGGACTTCTCTTCAAGATTCTTTGTACTTCTGCAAACCTTGCAGTACCCCTCTATATACTGCTATCTCTGTTTTGTGCAGGGCTGGGTTATTTAGGTGGCATATAGACCTAATGGGACAGTGAGTTCACTGTTTACTGTATAGAATGTGGTACTGAAGATAAGGTACCAGAGTTAGGCCATTTCCTTTGAGGCCGCTCCCTAAACTGCAAACCCCAGGATTCCATAGAATGCTGAAAGTGGAAAAATAGCGCTATAACAAGCTAGTCCGGAAACGGCCCTAGGTATATGGAGCTTGCCTATGAGCACCTAATGAACAAGGTGAGATTTGAAGTAGGAGTATCTGGATTCACAGCTCTGAATCTGCTGGGCTATATTGTGTTTGCAGCTACACTGACTCCGGCTTAAATCTTACTTCTTATTCCTAAAGATGCAGTTGGGAAGGAGGCTGTAGCCAGCCAGTGATGGTTAGAAGTATATGTTGTTTATTCTTTGAGGCCACAGTGTTCTTTTCTCTAACAGATCTAGTGTGTCTAAACTGGTTCCAGAGTTGAAATTAAGCCTTGCAACTACTACAAAACAGGATCTTCAGTGAATTTTGCTTTACAGCACACAGACATAAATAACTCTCCATAAGGGTCACTTGCAGGCATGCTTCTTTGGGCTGTAGCATGGGGTGGGAAAAAGCGATGGCTAAAAAAATCTCCATTGTTGAGAGAAAACACCTGCACATTCTAAAAAAAAAGTGAGGCAAGCCACTGAGGAAAAAAAAGGCTTCCCAGCTTGGTTCTGAACTCCAGAAAGACAAAGAAAGCACCAGTGCCTATTGTTCTTGTTCGCCACAGACACAGGAAACCTGTCTTTTGTAAAGGGCACTCTTTATTTTTTACTATTTAGCCTCTGGGAAATATGGGAGGTGCTTCTTGTAGAAAATACTAAGATGTGCATCTGAGATCCAGAATAGCCATTCTTCCTACTCCAGTCTTTCCTACTCCCAGTGGTCGAACATCTCAACCAGAGGTGGATATACCTTCACTACAGACTAGCACATATTCTTGATGTGAAAAAACAGAGGTGGTACAAGTGGGACCTGCAACAAATTTTTGCAGTGCAGAATGTTTCAGCCAGCCCAGCCCTTTCACATGATAGTCCATTCTGTTCCTCCTGTCCCAAAACTATTAGCCAGCCTCAGTGTGTCTACTGAAAATACTCAGTCCTTATAGGGCTATTCAGTAGGATTCCTATTATTATTATTATTATTATTATTATTATTATTATTATTATTATTATTATTTTGGTATTTCTCCTGAGCATTCTAATGCCTCCCTCTTGTTCGTGGATGATGTTGCGTGATTAATTTGTCATTCCTATAAAGTACACAAGTGTGTCTTTGTTTCCATCTTCTGATCAGAAGTGATTTCTCACAGCTGTCAAAAACCATGCAAGAACACCACAGTGCTGTTGCAGAGCTGGTCTATATTATAGAGTAGCCCTAAGTTGCTAGCATGTGTGTGTATGTGTGGTGGTTTTTTTGTGATGTGATACAACTTTCAAGATTTAAATTTTGAGTGTTCCTCAAAATGTTTAAAATCATAAGTTGCATGGTTTGACATTCTAGATTGAAGTTTGAGGATTTACTTCACTGAATTTCAGACTGGTTCCAAATTTGGTTTCAGTTCTAATAGGATCAGATCTACTCACTGCTGGCCTAGCTTAAGACGCCTTCTCCAGCTGCAAATCCCTCATCCTGCATTTGCTGCTTCCTCCCAGTGGATGCACCTTTATTTCTTAGCTCCTGTATCGCTGGGAGTCTCGTTAGGCAGCTTACCAACGAGTACTTTGATGTTGTCAGGATCCAGCCTTTGAAGCCTCTGAACACTGTCCTTGGGCATGAAGCCCACCTGTTGCTTTTGTTGGATGGTACACACAGCAAGTTGGGAAAGTCACTAGAACTTAGTATCTCAAATAAATCTTGTAAAACTCCATTTCCATCTCAAGCTGACTCAAACCAATAGTGTGTGTCCAGTGAGTGGGGGAGCAGACAATGATAATCTCTATCAAGAGGAAATTAAGATCCCTTTGCTTTATTTTAAAAGCTGCTTCAGGCTGAGAAAAAAAAACTCCTAGAACTGTTTTATTGATATGGATTAATGTAGATGATAGCATTTAGGGGCCCTCCTAGGGGACATGGCTGTAGGGGACTGTCACCCTGAGTGATTCCAGTTCAGAGTGTTCCCAATGAACCACTGATAATTGATAGACCTGTGACCAAGGCTTGCAGAGTGTGTTTGAGAGCAAAATGTTCTGGAAAATCGTTCTACCCATACTGCAGGAGAAACAGAGCAATTTTGCACGAAGATCTATCCCATGGCCCTTGATGCTTTCCTTTCTGATATGAGGGTTCAGTAAAACCCACAACAGAGTTACTGTGCCCCTGAACACAGTGGCACACACTGCATCTGGCAAACTGCTCTTTTGTCCAAAAGCAGAGAATGGCTGGTTAGTTCAGGGGGAATGGCCAGAGGCCCGCTGTCTCCAACATCTGCCTCAGGGGCATCCTGTTCTAACTATTGTATCACACTGTCTATATAATACAGTAGTCTGATCTCTTCTCCTTCTCTGTCTCTCCCCCACCTGCTCCCAGACATATCTTGTGCACTTGCTGAAGACAGTGCGTCTCCTGCGTTTACTACGCCTGCTCCAAAAGCTGGACCGCTATTCTCAGTACAGCGCCATGGTCCTGACATTACTCATGTCCATGTTTGCTTTGTTGGCCCACTGGATGGCCTGCATCTGGTATGTCATCGGCCGGCAGGAAAGCAATGATCCCGTGACCTGGGACATCGGTGAGCTTTGAGTATGGTTGGGAGGTCCTTGTCACAGACATCTTAGGGATGGGACACCATGTGGGATTAGATGTATCTTCTTTGGGATTGATGGACATCCATTATGCATTCTGAGAAAAGAGTGGGATCTGAGCGAGACTGGAAGACTGGAGACAAATGCAATTTTTTTACAGATTGCTGGGGCTGGTTAAGAAACAGAGATTGGAAATTTACTGTATTTGCTGGCATTTAAGACTCACTTTGTTCCCTGAAAAATGCTGCTTGAAAATGGTGTGTGTCTTATACATGGGTTCGTTTTGTACACCAGCAAATACAGTACTTTTAGGATGGGAATGTTGTATGAGAATATGAAACCAGAGAGCCGTGGCATCTGATTTTCAGCCACTCTGAACCCCGGGGTGGGGGGCGTAGCATGATACCATACCCACCATTTAGGGCAATCAAACGTTATATCAAATCACTGCCAGTCAGAGTTATTTTTGGATTTTTTTTCTGTTTTGGGGTCAGGGGCAGGGGAAAACTGCATTTTAAAGCATTCCTATAATTGTTGGGACAGAGGTTTGGCAGAAGATAGGATGTGGGGGAAAACCTTCTTCTGGGGTGTTGGGGGAAGTCAGTGGGGATTTCAGCTGCAGTTTTGACCCAACAAGGCTACACAGTTCCCAGCCTGTTTAAAGGCAAACAAATATAGCAATGCATTGAAGCCATCTATGACGGAAGAGTGGTGGGATAGTGCACTGGACAATGTGTGTTATAATGGTCTAAGCATTGGACTATGACCCTGGAGAGCAGGGTTCATTTCCCCAGTTGGCCATGGAAATCCTTGGATCCCATGATAGGATTGCCTTAGGGTTGCCATAAGTGGTAAACAACTTGAAGGCACACAACAACTAACACACAAGGCAAGTAAATTGCAATTACAGCAGGAAAATAGCATCTTTGGCTGGGATTTATGTTGTTTCTCTTCTGTTGTTCTCCAGGTGGGAGGCTATTTGAAAAGTGTTTCTTTTATTAACACAGAAAAACCATTAATGGCCTCTTTTGTAAGGGAATCACTCTCCAAATGGTCTCCCACTACAACAGAAGAAGAATGGGTTAATGTGATAAGTCCAAGCCAAAGATGCTATTATCATGCTGTAATTGTGATTTACTTGCCCTGTGTGATTGAGTCCTCAGAGTAATAGATGGCTGCACCTTGTAATTATATTCATTCATCTTAAAAGTGACTTTCCAAGGTCTCTTTGGAAGCACCCTCACCTGGTACTTTTTGTCTCTCTTGAAAATGTGCATCTGGAGATTTGTAGCACAGACCAGTTTTGTCCAGAAAAAATGGGGTTTTTGAAACTGTACGGAGTGACTAGTGTCTGTAACATTGCCAACTCCCCACCACTCCCTTAGTGGCAATTGCTGGCTCCCATGTCAATAGAGGTGATGAATCAGTTCTCTTTTTCAGTCTGAACTTTAAAGAGTCATCTAAGGTGCTGAACCCTAACCTCAAAGTAGATCTAGTACCTTGAAAAGCTCCTGCAACATTTGAACTAAAACCTGGTGTAGATCCACGGCCCCACTGACAAAAGAGCCTCCAAGTGCCACTGTACTTCCTGGATCAGTTTTGCAACTCTTAACGAAGTGTTGAGAATTTTACAGATATGCACATAAACAAATAAGCCCATAGAGATTTTGCTTAATTAAACAAATCAAATCAGGCAGATGGATGCACCTGAAGTATAGTGGGAAGGGCAGAAATGGATGGTTGATGCAGTATTTGACTTGCTGGTATGTATGTCATGCAAACTGTGAAGCAGGTAGAAGAATCCTCTGGAACTGCTCTTCTGTCTTCACTGGGAATTGCAGTGCTACATAAACAGGCAGATTGTCCAGAGGGGTTCAAGCTGTAGCCACAGATGGCAATTGTCTAGGTTCAGTATGGGTTAGTTTATAGGAGATTGGAACCATGTATATCTTATCATGTGCTGGTGTCAGAATCAGGCCGTATACAAAGCAAGCTTCAGTAGCAGCTGGTGGCTTCCATGTCAGTAGAAATCCATGCCACGTTATAGTCTGTACTTTAATACAGCTATCCAAAGTGCTGAACCTACTTTGAGAGGGTGTGGCTCAAACTTTGAAGTCATTATCCAAACTTTAAAGGAGCTGTCCAAAGTTCCAATATATTGGGGATTGGGCTGAGCACTTTGGATACTTGTTTAAAGTTGAGGCTAAAACCAAGAGCTGATCCACCCACCCACTTGACATGGAAGCCACCAACCAGTTCTGGTAAGAATTCAACAATAGTCTACACCACTTGGAAGTTTCATCCATCCTGCAGTCAGACTGAAGTTTCAGGCTCTATTCTCTCTAGGGAAGACTGTAGGAATTTGAAGGATACAGGCTTCATTTCTTAAGTGGCAGCTTAGGCAGAGCTGGTAACGTTTCTGCTGCACCTTAGATATGAGCCAGGAGAAGTTGCTTCATAGAAACTGAGAGTTGTAGTCTCTGAACCCCTTAATGTAATAGCATGACATGGCCTCTCTGGAGATCTGATTCTCACTTCACTGTGCCTGTCAGGTTGGCTCCATGAACTGGGCAAGCGGATAGAGGCCCCGTACCTCAACAGCTCTGTGGGTGGACCATCAATCCGCAGCGCCTACATTGCTTCGCTATACTTCACCCTCAGCAGTCTGACCAGCGTGGGCTTTGGCAATGTCTGTGCCAATACGGATGCCGAGAAAATCTTCTCCATTTGTACCATGCTCATTGGCGGTGAGTCCTTACAGTCGCGTGGCACTAAGCATCATTCATAACAAGTGCACCATAAGAATGCATGAAGTTTGGTACAGGTGTCCCAGAGAATTAAGTATCCAGAGAACCCCAGTTTATATTTTTGGGGGAAAAAAACATAATCTTTTGACTCTTAAATGTGCAAAGATGGACTTGAGTGGTGAGAGTTTGGAAGACAAACTGGATGTGGCAGGCTTGATATGATTTTGAGTAGCCTTCTGCTCTTTTCACCTAATCGCAAGCAGAGCAAAATACATTAGGCAAAATAAGAGGAATTTGTAAAAATGTAATTTGCATTTTACCAGTATGCTAGGTTCAGAATTTCAGTTTGGTGTTCATTTGATTTTTGCTCTAAATTGAACAATGTATGAGGAGGAACATAGGGGTGAGACCTGCTGCAGAGATGTGGAATGTTATTTTTGACTACAATTACCAGAATCCCTGCGCTGATAGAAGAATTCTAGGAGTTGTAGTCCAAAAAATATTTTTCTAGGTTCTGCTCCTCCCTTTCTGATGACTGATGTATGCATGGTGCATTTTTGAAGAACTTTGTTTTTGCTTGGATCAGAAAGACCTGTAGTTATTTCTATCCAAACATAATGCAGCTTTGGTCAGATCATTCTCTGCAGCTGAAACTATAAACCAGAATTCAGAAGAACTGTCGCTTATTATGAGCAAACTGTGTGCTTGTACATGCAGACTATTTGCTTCTCTTCCTACTAGAGTAGCTGATAAACAAATCAGGATTTCTTTAATTTGCAAATAGGGATCCCGGATTCTGGCTTTCTTCACAAGACAGAATTCAAAACATTTGTTTCCTTCTGGTTTATGATTCCTGACTTGTTTTGAAACTATAAGCCTTGAGCCCAACTTTGGATGCACTGCTAAACTGGAGTGGGCAAATTTTTGGCAACATCCTAAGTATCCCTTGACTGCTGTTCCCATCATCCCCAGCCAGAGTTTGGGGGGGGGAATACTTCTTTGGGCCACAGGTCCCAGAATCCCTTAATTAATATGATTGACATGTTAGCTGTGAGATTCTGAGAGCTGTAGTCCAAAAACATAACATTTGCCATAGCCAGTATAATCCATGGTAAGGGATTATGGGAGTTGCAGTCAAAAACATCTGGAAGGCCACAGCTGCCCACCATGCACTATATGGAAAGTTAGAGGGTGTGGTGGTAAAGGAAGACACCAATCTTTATTATAGAAATAATGGGTGACATGAGGCAAAACAAGTTTGATTTGATTATTTCTGCCTACATAGACTCCAGAGATAAGTCGGATTTTCTGAGACTGAATAGCTTCATATTTTAATGACAACAAAGAGTCCTCTGTATGAGGAGAAAATTTTTCCACAGAGTCATTGTGTTTATAATATCAGGCACCAAATGTGATTTAGTATTAGGAACACGTTACCCTCCTTTTCAAAATGCTGACGGTCATTTTAAGAAGGAGAAATAAAGCCAAGCAAGATCCAAAGGTGACAATATTGCAATAATTAGTAACTTCAGTTGCCTACACATAGACTGGTTCAGTGCATGTTCCAACAAAAACACATTTCTAGCTATCTTAACATGACTGTCCCATAGAATATTCAGTCACAGAGTGTCAATATGGTGTAGAGATCAGAGCATTTGACTGGGATTTAGGAGATTTGTGTTCAAAACTCTCCACTTAGTCACAGAACTCATTGGGTGATATTGAGCCAGTTGCTTTCTCTCAGTTCAGCCTACTTCACAGGGTATAATGGGGATAAAGCTGAGGAGCACAGAGCCATGTACTTTGCCTTGAATAATCATAAGGTGGCAGATAAATATAGCCAATTAAAAGAAAAGAATTATTAGAGAGGCAATTCTGAGTTCACTCCTAAATGAGAAGGGCATGGAGGAAACCCCAAAAGAATGAGAAATCGTGCGTATATGTGTGTGTATAGTGGGAAGGAATTTATATCATATGCCTAATTCTAAAATTTTATTTCTAAATTTATTGCAGTGTTCTAGGTCACTGGGAGGGGTGGTAGGGATCCGCATCCAAGAAAAATAGATCAGTCCCAGCTGTTAGCCAAAATAGCTAAATAAATCATCTATGTTCAGTCTATATGTAGTCACAACACTTGTGGAGAAACAACAGGGGAGGGGCTACTGTTTTCAGGCCCTTCCTTTGCACAGGTGGCTACTGAAGTAGACAGGCCAATGGTCTGATCCCATAGAGCTCTTCTTATGTCCTTTTTTATCCCTGCCCCAGCTTTGATGCATGCTGTGGTCTTCGGCAATGTGACAGCCATCATCCAGCGCATGTATTCCCGACGTTCTCTCTATCATACCCGAATGAAGGATCTTAAGGATTTCATCCGTGTCCACCGCCTGCCCCAGCAGCTTAAGCAACGTATGCTAGAGTACTTTCAGACCACCTGGTCCGTCAACAATGGAATTGATGCCAACGAGGTATTGGGACAGAGATGGAATCACTCTGTGAAATTCCTTAGGAAAGAGGTGGGGAGGAATTGTCTGATCCAATAGTTAAAGAGGTGGGCATAAATCCATGATACCAGGTTTCATGTCCAACTTGTTTTGGGGATTCACTGTGAAGTTTTCACCAACCTTCTGAGCTTCAGTTACCAGTTTATAAAATAGGAGTAACAGTGACCCTCCTTACTACATAGTGGTAATGTTATTGAGATAAATGTGTGACTGTAAAATTCTTTGGAAATGAATAATTGTTATAAAAATACTAAATATTAGGAGGAAAAACACTGCCGTAGTTGCACACAAGGTTGTACAGAAGAATATCTCAGTAGATTGTCAGATCTCTTTCTGCGATTCTTCATAGAACTCAAAATCTACCATCTCACAGAGCAAAGAGAGGTGCTGACATATGCTGGTAGACACCAGCAGCAGTCCAGCCCCAGGTGTTCTTCTTGAGCTCCCTTGCCATTTCATTATGTTGGAAGACAGACCTCTGTACTAGCAGAGAATAACAAATACTTCAAATGACTATTAGGAAAGTCAAGGAAGGAAGTAATACTGCAGGGTTACTGCTGCACATTAAGAAAACAGAAACAATGATAACAGATATTTATATAACTTTTAAGATGGATGACAAAAACATGGAGAAAGTCAAAGACTTTCTATACCTTGGCTCAGACACAAATCAAAATGGAGACGGTTGTAAAGAAATCAGAAGACTAGGATTTGGAATGGCAACTATGAAGGAACTAGATAAGATCCTCAAGTATAAAGATACACTATTGAATATCAGAGTGAGGATCATCCATTTTATAGCATTTTCAAATTTCTATATATCGTTGTAAAACCTGGACAGTGAGGAAAGATGACAGAAAGTGAATCAACCCATTTGAAATGCGGTGCTAGAAAAGTGTTCTATAGATACCACAAACTGTCAAAAGAACCAATAAATGTGTCCTAGAGCAAATCAAGTCTGCATGATCCCAAGAAGTTAAAATGACCAGATTTAGAATATTGTATTTTGAAAGGCCATGACATGACCTAGCTCATTAGAAAATTCAATAAGTCTTGATAAAGTGGGAAGCAATAGGAAAAGAGAAAGACCACATTACAGTAGAATCAATCAAGGAAGCCACAGCCCTGAGGTAGGGCTCTGGCTGTAACATAATCATCCCTCCATCCCCAAAACTAGCTTGCTTCTTCCAGATGCTTGGTTGATGCTATCCCATCCATCACCAGGACTGAAGCTAGTCCAGTTCCTTTATCTGTCATATACCTTTCAATATAATGGGGCCAAGGGCACCATTTTGTCTGTTAACTCAGACAGCAAAACATCTTGGTCAGACCTTGCCATTTCACATGGGTCCAAAGGAAGCCTTGCCTTGAGTTACTGAGAAAACTTTGCTCTTTGAACTGTGACATTTTCAAACATGGTTTGGGAAAAGTCTGGATCTTGTAGTCTAAAAAGAGTTAATTTTCCCAATCTCTGCTTATTGCAGCAGATCTCTGTTAGGACCCCACACTCTCTCATCCACCAACACATCCTGATCCACATTTCTCAGATTTCCTCCTGAATCTTAAGCTCTTAGGCTCTGGAACAACTTTACATGGAGGGGAATAGCTGGTAGTTGGTGCATCCAGTGGTACTGAGCATGAAACAGAGGCTTGATTGTAGGTTGAGAACCAGTGGTGGATCTAATTGTACCCAAACCCCAAGGAAAATGCCTCTGTCTCCTTTTTTCCTTATAGCTTCTGCGTGACTTTCCAGATGAACTACGAGCTGACATTGCCATGCACCTAAACAAGGACATCTTGCAGCTGCCACTGTTTGAGAGTGCTAGCCGGGGCTGCCTGCGCGCCTTATCCTTGCACATCAAGACCTCCTTCTGTGCTCCTGGAGAATACTTGCTCCGGCAGGGAGACGCCTTGCAAGCACATTACTTTGTCTGCTCAGGCTCCCTTGAAGTCCTCAAGGACAACATAGTGCTGGCCATTTTGGGTAAGTGCTCAGGAGAAGCAGGAACTAAGGCCCCACATTGTCACAACCCCACAATGAAAAGTCTGTGTTTCTTTAGGGACTCGGTGGTGGTGATTTCCATACTAGGCCCATGGGCAAATACCATATATAGCAATTCCAGGAAAGTATCTTTTTTTGACTATAGCCCACAGAATCCTCTGAGAAATTATGGGAATTCTGCTCTTTAAAAGTACCGGTAACTGTTCCAGCCTCTGGAACAAAAAGCATTTGGGGAGAGGAAAATGCCAGCAGTATCTGCATATACTTTGAAACCCAGGCTGACTGGGGGATTTTGGGAGCTATGGTCCTGAAAAAAAACCTGAAGGAACTTCCTGAGTCTGCCACATCCATAGTGATCCTGGCCTTGACTGTGTCTCTGACACCAGGAGCTGCAGACTGAAGTGCAGCAAGCAGAATTTTCTTGTTTGCTGATAGTCAAAGCAGAAAGTCATTTTCCTGTTTTCCAGTCAAGAGGTTGCTATACTACCTGACAATTGCTGATGGTACATGCCTCTGCTCTCTTGGTTGCCTAAAAAAGGCTCTGAAGCAAGGCCTGAAACAGGGTGCTTATTACGCTAATTCAATCCTCAGCTAATACATGTTCCAATTCAGGCCTCAAACCAGAGATGAGAAGCATTCTTATCTTACCTACGAAGGCCCTTTTTCTCCAAAAGTCTCCATTCTCTCAGAGAAGGCAAAGAAGGCAGGAGAGTAGCTACTTTGTGAGCCATCAGCTAGAGGATCACATACCCTCCAAATATCCTGATCTGGTAGGGCAGTCCCACTTAAATTCTCTGCAGTTCCACTTCTTCATGACCACCCCTCATTTCATCTGCACGGATTTACTGCAGCAGGCAGAAGGCTACTGGCCATGGGGACTGCAGAACTACGGGCATCTCAGTCTTAACTATTCTAAGTTCTGGAATGACATGTGCTTGGGTGAAGATGGGGACATGCCAGCTGTGGCTGCACCCACCTTTGTAACTCGCTTCAGCTATTTTTTACAGTGGTCTCACCCCATGTTGTCACAAGGCCCTTGAGCTGCCATCCTAGATCAGTTCAACCCTTTGGAGGAACAAGTTCTCTATCACTTCCCTAAACAGTCTGTTACTCATAAGTTTTCAGCTCTGGGAAATCAGGAGGTGGCTGCGGCAGTATCTAGTCTAGTCCCATTCACACATACTCTTAAACTTGACTGTTTTATAGGCAAAGGGGATCTCATCGGTGCTGACCTGCCCAGCAAAGAACAAGTAATCAAGACCAATGCAGACGTCAAGGCACTCACTTACTGTGACCTCCAATACATCAGTCTGCGTGGGCTCTTTGAGGTGCTGGAGCTATACCCTGAATATTCAGCCAAATTCCTGGCAGACATTCACCAGGACCTCACCTTCAACCTTCGCGAAGGCAGTGAGATTGAGGTAGGCATACGAAGAATGTTGCTGGTGCCAGGGACGTCACCTATTCCTTCCTCTCCTTTTTCCTGTATTTCTAGTAGTTTGTTCCCACAGGGCCAGTCCCACCCAAGGCGGGCCCCTTGACCTTCCCAGGAATCTTTCATATCCTCTGCTAAGCTTACCACGACCATTACGCCATCAAAATCCATGTTCCCCATTCTGTGCGACTGCATTAGCATCTTGTCACCCTTGCTTCTTATATCACACTCAGGGCAGAGAAAAAAAGTACTGCCCTCTCCCTGCAACCCATCCCTCAGTTGCAAGGAAGGTAAAGGCAGCCTGCAGATGGAGACACACCATTTTTTTGAGGGAATACAACAGAGGCCTTTCTTCCCATCATGTTTGCCTGCTCATTAATTTTTGCCCCAGGGTTGCTGCTAATGAAGCAGATCTTCCAGGCTTTTGAGGTATCCTAGACATACTATCTTCTCCTCTGCTAAAACATATTTTTTTTGTTAAGTAAACTTCTTTCAGAGATGATAAGAAGGCTAGAAAATTTGGGGTGGGGGTGAACCCCTCAGAAAATTTCTTATTTACAAAGGTTCATGTGAAAAAATAACTATGGTAGGTTTAGGCAGCCCTGACAATCTGTTACTCCACACCTAGAAAGAGATGAAAACATATGTTAGTAGAGCCCTTTTTGACACTATCACGATTGCATTCATAGCCTGGGAAATTTTATTTATTTCGACTAAAATTCCCAGAATGGCTATGCTGGTTAGGGGATTCTGGTAGCTGTGATCCAAAAGCAATGTTTGTATTTTCTGGACGAGGATGGCCTAGCCACTCAGCAGGGTAAAGCAACCTGCCTCAAGTGGCCTCACAGCACAGAAGGTGAATTAGGCAGGCATAAGTGTTGGAAAGGTGGAGTAAAGCTTTCTGAACAGTTTAGGGAGGGGATGGTTGCTTAGATTCTGCTTCAGTCAGTCACAGAAAATTTGGGCCAGCCACTGAGTGGTCAGCTCACTTTGGGTTTAAGGATTATCAGCTTTGTAGTTTTAATTTATGGGATGAATTGTCTTTAGCAGGCTGTAGATATACCATAATTCAATATAAGCGTAGAAATTATCTTAAACAAGTCAAATTTCAGCCCATTAAAGAGGTACAAGAAGAGGCTTAAAAATCTTGAATAATTGTGGAATTTCAAAAGTGGGGAGAGCAGGATTTTCTTGCAATGTGTGGACAGGGCTTCAGGAGCCCAAATAGCTCTTTGTCCTGCAGTTAGCAGAAACAAAATCCTTTCTACAAAGTAATGAAAGCAAACATATATAAATATATGCACCGTATGATCCCAAAGTGCAGGTCCCTGAAATTAGCCTGAACTGAGACATTTCAGACTTCCTATTGGAGCCTCTCCTGTAGTTAGAACAGAACTCACAGTTCTCATTCAACTATTACATACTAAGGTCTGACAAGCTTCTTTACTGAGTTACAATATCCTCCCTAATCATGCACAGGCAGAACTAGAAAATGTTACTTTTTTGGGTACAGGTCCCCCAATTTCACAATAAATTCAGCCAATGGCCATGCTGGTTGGGGTATTTGGGGAATTGTAGTCCAAAAAAGTAACTTTTCCAAACTTTGTATATAGTTATCATGACTATTGATTGCCTTGATTATTCTCCATTAAAAGTTTAAGCTCAAGAGAGGCCTTTTTTCAAAAAAAGGAAGTACACATGAAATGGCTTCTGGCTACTTCCTGTTGTTAAAAAGGCCCGTCCTGGGCCTAAAATGGCCCACAAAGTAGCTTAAAACATGAAGGAAATGCCCCGAACCCTTGAGGGTTGGGGACATTTTGAGGTATTTTTTGTTT
The DNA here is from genome assembly GCA_030412105.1 of Cyclura pinguis. Classification (NCBI taxonomy): domain Eukaryota; kingdom Metazoa; phylum Chordata; class Lepidosauria; order Squamata; family Iguanidae; genus Cyclura; species Cyclura pinguis. The sequence continues at coordinate 95,331,885 of CM059604.1, forward strand.
GTGGCAGAGTGCAAAGGAGGAGGTACAGCCCTCTAAGCCCTCCTGAGAAGGGCTAATGGAATCCTGTAGCCTCCCACAGTTATCTACACCTAGGCCCTTTTCGCACGGTGTTTTTAAAGCGTATTAGGCACGCTCCCTCCCCCCTTCACGAGCCGCTGTACCGCATGACGTTCTGGCGAACCAGGTGCTATCATGGCCACGGATAGTGCTGATAGCGCGTTTTCTTATTTTCGCCTGAAAGGCAAAAATAACCTCCCTTTCACGCATCGGTTGCGTGACCAGAGGGCCTGCAGAGCCGTTGTCCAGCGTGCTTCCGGGAAGGACCCGGGAATGGGCGGGGTGTGGGCAGTCCCTGCTGCCTGTCCCTCACGCAGCAACTCCCAGGGGACGCTCCGCCCAGCAGCAGGGCGGCCGCTGCCCCCATCGCAACAGGGAACACTGCACGACTTGTCGCCGTGAGAGGCCACCCCAGGGCTGCATTGCCACTCACACTCGAGATGACAGCAGCCCCCGGGGTCCGGCCGACTGTGTGTTGTTTTTTTTAAACCCGGCGCTATCGTTAGCACGTTACCAACATAGTATGAAACAGCCTGTTGGCAGGATCTATCGTGCTAACGTTAGCACGATAGCCGGCAAAAAAATTTTAAAAAAAGAAACATCACCGCCCAATCAGGGGCGGTGGGGCGGGGACAGGGCGAGACCTAGGCGTGGCCCAGGACGCCAACATGCGGACAAGCCACCGGGCGGGGACTGGTGCTCTCTCGCCAATGCCCTGCTGCATGCGGACTGCAAGGGGGTCTCTACTGAGCCTCTTGCGATATTAGCAATATCATGAGGACTCTGGTTCGTCGCGCTATCAAGGTAAAGTGCGGAAAGGGCCCTAGACTGGAGGAATAGGAATTGCACCAAGGAGTCAACATGAGAAAAGGAGGAGTGCAAAAGCCAGAGAGATCTTCCCTATTATTTACTAGTTAACATTTATATCCTGCCTTTCCTCCAATAAGTTCAAGGTGGCATACATTGCTCTCTGCCTCCCCACTTTATCCTCACAGTAACAAGAATCCTGTGAGGCAGTCAGTCTGAGAGTGAGTTAGTGATAGATCCAAAATTACCCAGTGATCTCGTTTCAACAGGGATTAGAAGCCACACCTCCCAAGTCCCAGTCCAATACTCTTATCTACTACAGCACATTGCTGCTGCTACATTTCAATGACTGCTGATCAGATTGGAGCCAGAAGTGATTGTATAGTTAGGTTTACATGTTAAATGTTCCCATGGAGGCCCTTTAAAAGGTATAACCAAAAGAAAAGGAGAAAAAATGTAATAAAATGTGAAGATAACTTATAATATTAAAAATATTAATAGGCCTGGATCTTTAAAAACTACAACAAAATAAGCCAAGTGCATGGCATTTTTTATTCATTGGTTATTTAACTCCACCCAGCAAATTATGAGTGCATGGCAAATGGTTTCCATAGAGTAGCTTACCATACGAATCAGGCAATGTCATTTACTTAAAATATTTGCATCCCACCTTTCTGCATGACAACAAGCCTCCAAAGCCGCTTGCAGTGGAAGAATATAAAATAAACACAAGTTTGAAAAAAAAAAGAAGGCATTAAAGAAAAAAAATAGGTTCTGTGCTCTACCTGCTAAGTATAAATTAGAGTAGTCACACACAAAAGGGTAAAAGATTCTTACACCTTTCACAGTTGTGTTGAAGAGGGGATTTCAAGAAGTGTAGAACTTGTTCTGCACACTTTCTCTGTGGAAATGCCCTTTACTATACTACTACACCATACTCTTAACAAGAGGAAGTGGCCAAAAGCCACTTCTTTTGCACATGGCCACCCTCTTTGTAGAGTGTCTGAAGAACCCTTCAGCTGGATGCATCCCAGAATTTTAAGTTGGAAGAGGCCACATGAGCCATCCAGTCCAACCCCCTTCAAGCCATGCAACAATACACAACTACAACACTCTGTTTAAAGACCTCCAAAGATGGGACCAAAGCTTCATCTGGTCCAGCATTCTGTTCAACCACAGCCAAACACTGGCCTCTGGGAAGCGTCTGCCAGACCTGAGGAGGTCTGTGGGCTCTGCCCAAATGAGGAAAATACCTCCTCTCTTTTACTCACACACACACACACACACACACACACACAGGAGCCAGAGAAACCCCTTTTTGGCTGTGGGATGGTTTGTGGCTTACGGGGTTGGCCCTGCTATTGGACAGAGTAGGAGAAATACCCCAGGCAGCAGATGCTGGGGGCAGCAGTGGCAGCCTTGCAGCTGTTCCTTCTGAGCTTTCTAGCTTTTCCCAGACAAAGAACCTAGAATATCATCCAGGTCATTTTCTTCCTGCCCCATTTTCCCTTCATTCCACGTCCTCCTCTGTCTACAGTATTCCCCTTGGCCAGGACTTGCCCAAACTCCTGCTGATTGTGATGGTAGTTTTTGTCCACTAGGACCAAGACCGTGAACAGCCAGTTACCCGTAAGCTCTCCAACAGCCGTCGGATGGTAACATGCTTTGGGCGCTACCGGCCTGGGCTACATTCAAGCCAGTGACCTAGAGGTGAAAGGTCTTATGTCCCAACCCAGTCCTACTTCCCTCATCCCACCACCTCCCTCAACATGCCTTGCTGCTCCCACCTGGCATCACAGTGATCCACTCAGTGTCAAAAGCAATCCTAAATTTTCTTGTCCCCTTCCCTTCCTGACACTTTGATGTAGCACATGGAAAATTGTCTGTCCCTAGGTTTGTCTACTGTGATAGTAGGGTGCATGATGAGCTCCCCCAAGGGCTTGGAAAAGTAACCTTTTGGACTACAACTCCGAACAGCTACCTACAAACATGGCCCCTGATCATACTGACTAGGGATTTGGGTAACTGTAGTCCAAAAAGTAATTTCCTCAGTTTTCTCCTGAACAGATAAGAAGGTTGTGTATTGTGTCTGTGTATAGATAATTTTAAAATAAAAAAAAACTATAAATAAATTTAGAAATTTTCACAAAAGATCCTGCTCGGGCAGAGGTGAGAGTATGGACAAAACCAGTCAGTCTGCAAAGAATAAGGAAGAATAATACGTGCATTTCAAAAGGCCTGTCAGACATTCATCTCTGGTAGGATGAATGTACCTGGGGAAGAAGGGGCTGGCAATTGTAGCACTACAAATCTACCTTCCGCTGATCAGTATTGGAATGCATGTCTTCTCTCTCTCTCTCTCTCTCTCTCTCTCTCTCTCTTTTGTAAGCAAATAATTTCAACAGTTTTCTCCTTTCTGGGCAACAATGTGAGAATTTTGGTTTTTGGCTATTTTTTTTTTCCTCACTTCAGGCCTTATTTAAGACAAAAAAAATTAATTTGGACAAAAAACACTTTTTTGTGCAGAAAACCAAGATTTTTGCACACAAAAATCCCAAATGGCAGTTGACCATTTTCTCTTATAATTTCTTTTTGAGCATGAGAGATCTTTACCTGCCTACTTCAGGAACATTATGGATGTCTACATAACATTCTAATGAACACAGAGAAAACAAAGTGGAAGGGGAAGTAGAGTGTAATATCACAATGCTGCTTCTCTACCCCATGTGTATTCATTCTAACTCGGGGGTTAGGAAACGTTTTTCTATCAAGGGACACATTCTTTTTGAGACACTGGCCATTTTTGCATGGCATCACAGTCCTACAATGGTCCGCAGGTCATGCTTTCACACGACATCATCGCAGTCTCATTGCCAATCCGTCCTCATCTATCACGATTGTGGGATATTCGTTTGACGGAAAAGAACTGTTAAGCACCCACAATTATGCAACACTCCCATCACCCCCAGCCATCCGGAAGGGGCAGAAGCGCGATCACACGCTTCCTTCCCCAGTTCAGCATGGGAAAGAGGCCAGCTGCACTGCAGAAAGAAGGAGCATGTCACTCACACTCCCTTCTGGAGGGAGCCAGCCCCATGTGGAGGAGAGTGTTCCCGTCGCACTCCCTTCCCAGCAAAGGCATTGCCAGGACCATGACAGGACATTGGTGGGAACTGGTAAGGTGTGGAAATGGCCATTGTATCAGAACTAGCATGCTGGTCATGGGACAGCTTAGAGCTATCAATGGGTGGGCCCAAAGCCTAGAGTAGGCACAACCAAAATTTGCAAACTGAGTCAAAGTCCTCATGAAACAAAGCTGAGATTCTCATGTGGCCTTTGTGCGAAGGGTCTCGCATTCCTGTTCTCCCTGACTGAAGAGAATTTGACTTAAACTGTTTAAAAGGGCATTTAATTTTCCTGCATAACCTTGGGACCTGTAGTTCTTTGAGGCATGTGGGTTAATTATCAACCTTTTATCAAACTAGAATTCCTTCTGAAGAAGAAGGAGGAGAAAGTAGAGTGGACAAGGAAATTAGAGGCTGGAAGGTGGATCAGCAGGAGCAACACTAGTTAACAAAAGAAATAGTAGGACACCAGAGAATGGATTTGATTCACTGGGCTGCATATGTGTAGTGTGGCTTACGCACATGTATATATCTCTTTTTGGAATGGGGCATAGGAGCTACTCTTTAGATCTTTGCACTCCTTTCAAAATCTGCATCTGGCAGCAGTCAATCATCGGGGGGGGGGCACTACTGATGCTGCTTACCAATGGGGAGAGGAGAGAGCAAAGATGAAACAAAGTGTGATGAACAAAGAGGATGCACTCCATCTGGGAGCACACTCTCATTTCTTCCCTCTTCTGAGATGAACCAGGTACTTCATCATCTGAATTGCCCCTGCTCTTCCGCCCTTCCCTACTGGTAAGCAGCTGGGGGGCCCTCTGGAGTATTACAGCTGCTGGGATGGAGGGAGGACATAGAACTGTGCAGTGTAGTCTTTCAGCTACTGTCTATCAGAGCTGGGAAGGAAAGAACCAAGCTGGCCCAGCTCTGCTGTTAGGCAGTGTGAAGCAATAGACAGGAGGTGTGAAGAGGCAGCTTTGTGTTTCAGGCAGTGTTTCAAGCCCCCACCCACATTTATTTGTTGCCTTGAAGTATGATAGAAAATATTGTTCCATCACCAACATCGAAGCAAAATCCAACTTCAGTCCACCCAGCTTTTGAACATGGAATGGTGCCTCCCTCCGTCTTGTCCAGGTCATCAAAAAGCAAAATGTCTTGGGCCTGCCCTGAGACTGAGCAAGGATCAATAGGCCAAAAGTTGTTCAGGCAGTAAGACTCCAAACCTAAGGCAACAGGTTTATATGACCTAATGAAAACCCCGTTGGTCTCTTATGTCACTTGACCTCTTTTGAGGTGATAGCTACAATATCACTATAGGTGCTTGAACTGGTGCTGAAGAAAGCAGCGAAGACAGTAAGACAGCTTGCCAGAAACTCATCCCCCAACAGGTTGTATTTGTGATGCAAGAAATAAATTATATAAGTCCTGTCTCTCTGTTCAATAATCCTGATACTTCACAGCAGTTCCTGGAGGAGAACAACCTGTCTTGTTATTGCTGTGGCAAAAACAAAACAAAATCTCGTATTTCACAGTTCAGATCAAGATGGTAGCCATCATGGTTTCTCAGATAGCTTTCTGGAAGAGTGGGCAGTAATGTCAGAACTGTATCAAAAACACTACGTGTGTCAGGTATCTTCTTTTAAACTTCCAACTAAGTTGTCAATCTAACAATCAAAGGCGGTCTTTCAGTAGTGGAAAGTTCAAGAACTGACCCTTTTTGTATTATTATTTTCCTTTCCAGGGACTTCTCCGATTCTCCAGGTCCCCACGTTTATCCCAGGTAGCTTGAATTTTCTGATAAGGGGGCAAAAGGGGGACATTTTCTTGATTAGATAGCAAATTGATTGGAAGGGAGGGAATTTCCAAGTATAATCTCCTGATTAGAATTACATTCTCCTAAATATTTCACTCTCACACTTAATATTTTCAATTATACATATTATTGATTCAGGCCAGGATGAGCTCCAGCAGGACAGCCAGCATAGTGTGGTGATCTGAATGTTGGACTATGATGCTGGAGACCAGGGTTCAAATCCCCACTTGGCCATGGAAACCCACTGGGTGCCCTTGGGCAAGTCACACTTTCTCAGCCTCAGAGGAAGGCAAAGACAAATCCTCTCTGAACAAATCTTGCCAAGAAAACCTTGTGATAGGGTTGCCATAAGTCAGAAACAACTTGAAGGTACCCAATAACAAAACAAACTCCAGCAGGCCAGAAGCCAATCTTCTGCCCGTGGGATCGAGCCCGGAAAAATGCCCCTGCCAACTAGAAAAAAAAACGTGCCTGGCCATAAGTCTACTTACAATTTCATAATACCCTCCCTCCAAGCCTTTTATTAGCAAAAGGAGGGAGAGTTGGCGTCATATTTTGCAGGAAAATTGCCACAATCTTCCTGAAGTTTACAAAAAGCAAAACATTTTTGAATGGATGGGTGGGCTTAGGAAGGGGTTGGGGGCTGCCAGCAAGGCCCTGTGAGTTCCCTGCAGCAACAAGGGGTTGTCAACCACTTGGAAGCCAAGGACAGGCATGTACCTTGGGAAGAGCAATTAGAAACCAGTAGTCTAAGGATGAAAGGGTGTAAACTGGAAGTCTTCTCTCCATAATGAACTGGGCAGCCTGAAGATGTGTACCACGTTTGGGGAATTTGTATCAAATAATGGCCAAGGAGTGGCGTGATATCATCTGATTTGATCCTGGGAAGTTGTCCTAACTTCCACTGCCTGTTCTTTCCTTCTCAAACCAGGATCCTTGGTGGTGCCAGGAACTAGTGCCTGTTCTATGAGGCTTCCTGGCTTGTGCTGCATATTGTAGGGCTGCCACCAGAGACAGGCATCATTGGGCACTTTCTGAGGTCCATATTCTTGCTGGGGATCCATTGATATAATCTCTGAACCTTTTTGATTTTGTGGATCTTCATTCTTCTCACTATCACTTGCCTGTGCACATGCCCTCTTTGAGCATGCAGCAAAGGTAAGAGTGGGGAGATGGAGCATTGTCCATTTTGCAGCTCCTCTGCCCAGTTGTGCAGATTAGGCCTAGAGAGGGAGGGCAAGTGAGTGGACAGCACTGTAGCGAAAGAGAATGGGAGAGGACAATGGAAAGGACTGGCCCATTGAGGATGCTTTCCCCAAGGACACCTCAGAACCTGGAGCCAACCCTGCCAATGTCTATGTACAAGTTGTGTCTATGCAGGGCAGCAATACGTAGGGAACAAGTATTGAATTTGGCAGATTGATACTTAACATCCTGACCTTTAAATTTAAACCAGTCTCAGTTTTATCTAGAAGTATTTAATATTCAGGGCCATTATTTAAATTAGATAATTAAATGCTTTGAAGTCACATGGGTTTCAGCATTGGAAGAGTTAAGCATGTATTTAAAGCTGCAATCGTATATCCACTTAGTGAGGGTTAGTCCTATTGAACTCAGTGGAGTTTGTTTCTGAGTAAGCATATATAGCATTGCACTGTAACCTTTCTATTAAATGATACTCAAGAGTGCATAACTTTGAGGAATAGTCTTAGAAGACCTATGGCATGATCCATTCAAAGTCAAAATTTGAAAGTCAGATTTGACAGATGTTTGAAATGAAAATCCTCAGTTTTAATTCCGACCTATTGAAAATTTGTGTGAAATGGCAGCTCGTGCCGTGGTCCATGACTGCTTCATCCAAACTCTAATTTTCAAAGTATTATGAAGGACAGTTTATTCCATGTGCTGTTCTTCATTCTAAGGATAGTCAGCGATGATTATATGAAAATACCCTGATTGCATGGCTCAGTCTTAGTTTTTGAAATGTGTAGAATGGGAAAAATAATGTTTCATCTTGATACAGCAGTTTCTATGTTTTAGAATGTGTTTTTGTATGTGTATCCTTTGAAATAGTTGTTTGCATGACAAATATATACCCTCAACCTTGATGATGCCCACAAGATCACATATGTAGCATGAAGAGCTTAAAGGAGATTTATGAAAAAGTTCTCTCTTGAGCTTTGAATTCCTTGTTTCCAGCCTCACCCTGAAAGTGGTGCTGCCCCTGAGAAGCCCCTGCCCTCCATCCAGGAACACAGTGAAGACACTGAGGACTTGTTCCAACCTTCACCTGCCACCATCACTCGCCGCAAACTTCTCTTGCCCAGCCTCAGCAGTCCCGTGAGGAAGAGCTCCCTCAGCAGTCTCCTAGGAGATGACCTGCGGCAGTTCTCAGCCCTGCGGCGAAATTGTCGGTCTCCAGCTCACTGCAGCAGAGGCCATAGTCCTTCTCCACGGTGTCGCCGAGAGGAACAGCTCTCTGACAGTGAGGTCACCAACGCACGGAAACCTGGCAGACTCCTCATTCCTTCCCTGATGAATTATGGACCCCCAGACCTCAGCCCCAGGTAAGAGCAGGGGCAGAATAGTGTAAAACTTCCAGTGAGGTGGAACACTTTTATTAGGAAGGGCAATGGCATCACTTGCCACCCCTTCTCTCTCATATCTGCCTGTTCTCTCTGATCTGAGCTGCAATTCTCACAGTACTTGGGGGTAAAATGGATTTTCCCAGCAAAAATGCCCTGCTATGATCTGTCCTTGTTGGAATGAAGAGGCGAAGGTACTAGATGGTATACTCAATGCATAATAGCTCCCTGGGCATGACTCCATGTCTTCCCTGGTATTGGGGAATTGAGAGATTTTTAGTAATAAGTCTCCCAATCAGCAGAGTATTCTGTAATGCACAGATGAAGCTGAACAAATCACCAGTCCCACTTCATCATCTCCACCCCAGACACACTTAATCTAGCTCAAAATAAACACAAACAGTTTGGTTAAAAATATGTAAAAAGGATTTACTCACAAAATCTTGTGTATAGTCTGCACAGGTTCAATTCTTGAAGAAGGTAAGACAAAAATAAGAACTCACATGCTTACAGGGAAGCATGCTTGCCAGAGGATCGGAGACCACATGCTTGCAGGGAAGCTGAAGAACAAAAAGGAAGAGGAAGAGAACATGCAAGGGGAAGTGGGTGTTGAGCAAACAACAGGAAGTTTACTCTAGGCAGTCCCCTCTATGCCTACAATAGATATGCAAACTAACCAGCCAGTTAATTAAGCATGCAGAGATTGCCACTCCCAACATCTGGCAGATATCAATGTCCAAAGGATCAGTACTGTAGCACAGAGGGAGCTGATCGGGTAATGGAAGCTAACTCTCATCCCACTGCAGTTTGTTACAAAGAGAGAAAGCAGAATGACAACCTTATCTGGTCACCTCTGTCCCTCTCCTTCCCTCCCCTCCTCTCCCCTCCTCTCCCCATCCTTGTGGAGGGAGCCCCAACGGGGTGGGAGCTGCCTGGGGCAGGGAGTTGGACGGGGCTTGTTAAACTTTGTTGGACATGTCACTAACAGGATTCTGGCCAAAGTATTTTGGCCTACCTTGGTCCTGAATGGGTAACTAAGACACATGAAGTTTACAAAAGATCTGCTCCTGCTAAAGGATAAAAGTGTCTGAAATGGTTTGTTGATGTGGCTCAACACAAATGTGAATTATTTGAAGAATCTCCTTGAGGGGCATGACTGTGGGGCCTTTCATGATGAGTGCCTGCCCTTCCAGTATAGCACAACACTGCTGGCTAAGATTTGACAGATTTGTGTAACACATCTGCATTACCAGCACTGGGAATTTAATGTTTGTAGACTGAAATGCACAGATAAAGTACTACCTCTGTGTTCACAGAGCCATTATGGCTGATCACAGGGTCAGGTCAGGTCACTTCCATGTTGTGTGATACCTTTGTCTTTTTTTTGTTAAATTTTCTTCTCTACCTTTTCCCACCACCCTACTCCATGAGGTGAGTGGGTATTTGAACCTAAGAGCTATTGTTACATTGTGATCATTATAAAAATTTATAGGAGCTATTGTTATTATAAGACCCCATCCTCTTCCTTTTTGACCCCTCTGCTAAAGGTGACTTGTCTCCCACCCTCTATAGAGTCGTAGATGGAATTGAAGATGATAGCAGAGCATCAGAGACACAAACCTTTACTTTCAACATGTACCAGCCTCTCCAGAACTCAGTACAAGAACCTCCTGTGTCAGGTAACCTTGGCAAATAAGAAGAGGGGTCCTTCCATCTAACACATAGGTTAATAAGCCATTTAGCTATTAGCTATCAATAATCATTAAAGAAGCGTCTTATAAGGTATTAAGCATGCCTCTTCAGCTGGCTCTGAAAACCTCAGTTGGACATCAAGGCTTAATCAGAAGCAATCAAATTAGATGGGTCATCTCTTCACTGATTTGTTTGAAGCAAGATGCTATGACTAACCAGTTCAAAATTAGCTGTGGTGTTAAGCCATGTCTTGAAACTGCTTTGGCTTGTTCCAAAGCTGTTAACCAATTGAGACAAAATGGCAGACAATAGTCAGTGATGCATTTAAGTCTTTTATTCCAAGTCTCAAGTCTCTACCTTCAAGTCTCAGGTCCTTGCAAGATACTTCCAAGTCAAGTCTCAAGTCTGGGAACAACTTTAACAGAAAAAAGCAGGGAGGTGGTGGCAAGCTGCGTATGGGGGGAGGTGAAGTTTCAGTAGCTAGAAAATCAAGAAGACATGCACAAAGTAAGCTTCTGAAATGGGGAATAGGATCCTTCTTACTCCCCATTGCCCAAGCTGGGGGCTTTTTTTTCAAAGTGGAGAATAAGATCCTTCTTACTCCCTGCTACTGAAGCTTCAAAAGTTTTGGAAGGAAGGATCCTTCCTTCTCAAGCCCATTGCCTAATGCATTTGCTGTTCCCCTCTGAGAAATGCACCCTGCAGTCTGGGGGCAAGCCTTGCCTTCTGCTCTTAGGAAAAGTTTTAGAAAGCTCCTCTGATGTGCAATGGGGACCGAGCACACCTCAACTCTGCCTCAAGCCCCTTGCCTGGCATGTTTGCTGTTCCTCTCCGAAAAATGCACCTACACTTTGGGTTTGAGACAGAGCGTCATGTGACCACTAAGTAAAAAGAGATGGAAACTCTGTTCAAAGCTGTATGGTTTCTGGATGAATGTGTTATCAACCAAGAGCAGCAAGTTGTTCACTAAAAATAGGCAAGTCGTGAGGCAAGGCAGGTTAGTGCATCATTTATTGCCAAGTCGAGTCACTGAAGCAACTTGAGTCCAAGTCAGTCAGCTTGAGTCTACGTCATTGACAATAGTTAATGGAGGTCTTCCCAGACTGCTTGCTCCCCTACCAAGGGAGGACTCAGCAAAAGGGCAGTGTGTGCAGGCTATTGATGTTTATATCTCAACTTATTAAGAGACTATCTGAATTCTCCACTGTATACGTGTCTTGTTTTTTTTAAAAAAAGTATTATACCTATATCCTGCTATTCTTACACAGTACTCCCTGCAATCTTCCATCCATACATTTCCCATCCTTGTGCTCAAAGATGCTTATTTAACAAGCATTGATGAATACTGGCTACACTTTATAAAATACCCAGTGAACTCAACTGGAACTGGAGAGCAACAGTTCTGACAGTCAAATGTAGCCAAGACTGGAGACAGTAATCTGTTTTGCCCTGGCTTATGAGAAGAACAGTGATAATGGTGCATGCTTTATAGACTCACTCTTCTTTGTAGACCATTTTGTCTGGCTGATTTCTTGCTCTTTCTGATAAGAAACCCCCCACAAAAAAAGTTAAATTTCCACTGCTTTCTTTTCATCTGGAATCAGATTCTGTAAAGGCTACCCCTAGAATTTCCTACCAGAAAGTGGATAATATGAAATGGTAGGAATGGATCACCCCATGAGCTTCGTACAACTCCCTTTCGACTCACCCCCTTGACTGTTAAAAAGGAATTAGAATGAAAAAGTATGTGCAGATGGACCTTGATTTCATAATTTATACTTGGGTTGTGGAATTCCATTGTGATTTTTTTTTTTTTTTTGGTGCGGCATTGGGTCTACATTCAGTGTTCTTTTTCTGACTATGCGTGGCTAACATGACTGAAGGCTCCTCCATCCCCTCATCTGTTTTGTATGCCCTACAAATAGGAAACTGGTATATCACATATAAACTTAGGCCAAGGACCCTTCTGACATTTCCATCTCCTTGTAAAGAAGTTTTTGTTTTTTTAATATGGAGGTACATCCAGTGCTGTGGCCTTCATTTGTATTTGACTGAGTACAACTACTAATGTGAAAAGTCGGCCTTAGCTCCATCTGTGTCACCAAAAAAACTCCAGCAGTCCACGTTTTAGGGTTTCATTCTGGTGGGAAGGTCTCTTTCTCACATGATCCCCACTGTCAGGAGATTGGTTTGGATACAATCTATGGCTCTTTTTTTGTTTTCTCATTTCTTCTTTCCCCTTCCCTTGGATTTTTTTCACAGGGATCGAAGAAGCCAACCCCATGTTAAATGCAGAAGCTGATGATGTAAAGGAGAACATCAGGAGGCTCAATCAAGAGGTGAGATGCAGCAGGGCTTAATTTGTGGAAGGTCTCACTACAGCTGAGCCCTTGAACCTTGTTTTTCTATGTTAGAAAAATGAGACCTAGAAAATGTAATGTTAAGTTAAAATACAAAATACACTGTTTGCAATCCTGGGCAATGCTGGGTAAATACACTAGTAAAATCATAAAAGGACAACATGTTGGGCTTTTTTTTTAACTACCCTTTGAGCATCTTGTGAAGGGTCTCCAGTTTCTTCTATATAGTTCAGAGGAAGGCACCTCGTCAGTCAGAGAAAGGCACTTCACATATCCCAAGATTCCATATGAAAAAGCCATAGCAGTTAAAGTGGTATCAAATTGCTATAATTTTGCAGTGTGGCTAGATCCCTACAAACAGACAAAAAGTGCCCTTGAACAGGGTCCGTTTTCCCATTTCATATTAAGTAGAAACAGAAAGGTCTTCATCGATCAGGTAGTAGATGAAAGGGCCTTATAATTAGAAAGCAATGAAAAGTCAGCATTTCTGGGGCTTTATGTCTATTTGTGGTCCTTCCTTTTGCAGCCAATTCCTGAACATATAGGAAAGATAAATGGTCTCAAGAATCAAATTCACAGTCAAAAAGCACCACTTGCTGCCAGTGCCTGGTTTTGTTTTTCTGTGTGTGTGTGGTTTTCTTTTTCCTGTCCTTGGCTGGGGGAGAGATGAGGGAGAAGATTTTTGTGTGCATCCCCAGTGTTGGCGTTTCTGACTCAGGGTGTCAAGGTTTAAAATTAGCAAAGGTTGGTGACAATTTCATAGCAACAAAGCCAGCCAGCCAGCCTCTTTCTTCTCCCCACTACCACCCCCTACCGCCCCATGTTCCTCACTCTTAGTAAGAACCCAAGTTAGGCAGCACTTTTCCCTCACTGCAATTTCCCTGCCCACCCAGTGCCTGTAGTGGCTTCTCTTCTTCCTTCAGCGGTTTTGATGCTGAAATGAACATAGCAGAAAAACAGAAGTCTAGGTCCAGAACTCTATCATAACTGTCCCCCTCAATCAACAAAGGAGTCCTGTGTCATCTCTAATTCAACAGGTTTTTATAATACAAATATACCTCAGTTGACAAAGATGTGTTCCTGGGCATTATTTCTTTTACAGAAAATTTGGTACCAGAGGCAGAGAGAATAAGGAAACAATAGGGATAGGTTCCTGCAACACAAGTTCAATGTGTTTCAGCAAACCTTTTATGCAAAACTAACAATATGCACATGTGAAATGAAACAACTAGGTCAGGTAAGCCTTGCATAAGTAAATAAAAACATTTTGAACCTTCTAGAGATCATTTGAGGGCTTCTTCCAAAATACATCTAGGGGTGACTTTTTCTTTCACCAGCCTCCACTTTTCTGATGATTTCCATTTTGATGGCTAAACTTAATTGCCTTTTTAACATGCTGAGGACAGCTGGTGAGGCAGGCTTATCTGCTGTCCCCTTTTCCCTCTGTTTTGCTGTTCATGCATCCTCAGTATGGGATTTTGGAGGCAGCTGCTGTTTACCTTGCCTTTTGCAGCAGGCACACAAAGCTACAGTAGGATCAGCTAGAGTGGAATCACATTCTTTCCCAGCTCACGACTCACACTGCTGCAACCTGACACAAAAAAAATCTCTACAGCTCCTTTACCATCCTCCCAATGCTAATGTTGCTAAAAGATTTTCAGCAAGATAGAGGACAACGAGGCAAAGCAGGGGGCTGGGTAGATATAAAAGACATAAGAAGACTTTGTTCTTAGAGTTTTGTTAACTGAGGTTTGCTGTAGTGTGAACTTACAAAACATATGTCACTGAGCTTCCAGGATTGCATTCCTTGCATCTAAGGAAGTGAGCCGTGATCCATGAAAGCCAACGATGTAATAAACCTGTAGGTCTTAAAGATGTGCCAGGAGATTTTCTGTTCTTTTAGCTGCAGCAGACTAATAGAAATACCTTTTAAATTTTAACTGATGGTTCTGCTGATTATCATGTTGGATCCTGTGAATTAGGAATGGAAGAATCTGTTTGTTTCAAGTTCTCTCAGGTTAAATTGAAGGCATTCGTGGATTTTGGGAAAACCTTAATGAAACCAAACTGAAACACTAATTATTAACACTGGCCAAATTCAATAGGTACAGCTATTCCCATCATAGAAAGCATTAAATTGCACCTGTGTCCCCTGTCGCTGTTAAAAATAAGAGGGGAAAGCCAGAGATGTCAACCCCATTTCAGCAACACAAACATGGCTGGATGCCAAGGGATCCAAAGTCAGTCTTTTTAGAGATAAACATACAAAAGCCCTCCCTCTGACTGGGCAAATGTTGCTTTCAGTTTCTGACACATCTGATATTTTAAAAAGCTAAAATTCTTTTCATCCCAAGTGGGAAGAATTTAGCATATTTGGGGTAAATTCTTATCAAATGCAAACTCAGATGTTACTTTACCTACCCTTATTGGGATTCAGGTATCCTCTTCTTCCCTGCATCTCTGAGCGGAGACTGCTAAGGTGACAGGGAAGTTGGTTAAAGCCCAAGGAGTAGAGCAATTGTGCCAAATATGTTTGTTTGTTATTATTCATTTAGCTACAAGTCATGGAAGAGAGGAGACAGGGTCAAGCCTAAATACTCAGGAATATGGGAATTACCACTTTTAGTCTGGTCCTTCAGTTAAAATTCCCCAGATTATTGAACTGCATTCTCCAAAAACCATTGTGGATGTAGAGACAGGGCTTAATTTTTGGAAAGACTTCTTGAAAAGACGTATTTTGAATATCTCCCTATTTGTTTTAGAAGGAAGTCCTATTACTCAATTCTTTGTTTATCAAGATAAACTATAGTTATTTTGTTAGTTGTGGGAAAGACACATTGTGCATGCTTGGGATTGTTCTCATTAATGTATGAGTCAAGGCTGGAAGCCAACTTTATACCTCAACCAAAATTATATCAGGAGCCTTATTATACTAGGAAACTCTTGGCCTCCAGATGTTTTAGGCCACAACCCCCAGAATTGCTTACCACTGGCCATGCTGGCTGGAGCTGAATTCTAAGCATCTGGAAGGGCAAAGTTTTCCTCAGTCCCCCTTTATATCTTACTTATCTCAAGAAGTGGCACTGCTTAAAATTCGGTTGGAAGAGGCAGTGTTTTTGGGGCAGTGGGGGCTTGGTTACAGGAGGAATAAAACAGATCAAGTGTCAATTGACAGCACTTTTGAGAAGTGTATTTCTGATTACCAGGTTGGCTTTTGCCAAATAATGCCAAGAACATTTTATGTAAAAACAATATTGTAAAGGTGCCATGAAATTGCATTGAAAGAGGTAACTATGCTACCTTCCTGGCCACTTCTCTATCAAGGAAACTATCAAGGAAGCTCCTGAATATTCTGTTGGTTAAGTTTAAAATGACAGGCTGTGATCATCCACAACCAGTTAATATATGTATCTGAGGGGAAGTGACCTATGAGAGTCTACAGCAATGCCAGGGAACAAATGGCTCTCCAGATCTATTGGATTGCAAATCCCATCACCCCTCACTGTGCTGACTAGGGCTAATGGAAGTGGCCATCAACAAAACCTCAAAGGCCACACATTCCCCAGCCTTGGTTTATGATCTTGCATGGAAGTATTTGTGAAATGATTTTCATTCCTTTTGTTAAAAAACGAAAGGGTGGAGAGAAAGGAACACATGAAATGCCAAAGAAAAAGGACACTAATAATGAAACCCTCAATTAAAAACCCAAACCTTTCTGTTTTCACATGATTGGATCCTACAATATCAATACTATATGAGCTTGGAAAAATTTAATTTTTTGGACTACAACTACCATAATCATCACTGCCACCACCAAACCCAGCAGCATGGTCATCCTGGCTTGGTAGGGTTTAGCACTCCTTTTTGACTTCATTTTCCAGCTTACTTGCCAAATGACCCACTTGGGCCTCAAAAGCAATCTTTACCATAGTAGCCAAAGCCAAAGCTTAATTGGATTTCCAAAATGAAAATCCAACAACAATCTGGTAAAGAAGCTACCAGCAATGTTGGGGAATCCTGAGAAATGTAATCCAGAAAGTAACATTTTCTAGCATTTACAGGATGGAATCATGAGACTGGGTGCAGTATATAGTTCGTTTCTGCTATTGTAATACATGAAGCAGTTTTCACAAGTCTGTGAGGTCCATTGCTGTTATTGCCATTTCAGAGAATGATGGTGGGTAAACTGAACTTGAGAGATAAGGGACTTGATGTGGTCACACAGTTACTCCATGCCTGACACTGGAAGTGACCATACTGATTTGTTTTCAAACTGATGGCTCTCAGGGTGAATGTGCTCACTGCGGATTGCAGAGCTACTATAAGTAGTGTTTGAGCGACCACAGAGTCAACCAAGAAATCTTGTTTCCCTATTCTCAGTATTCCCATGATTCATCAGGTGATTCTGGCCAACGCCTTAACCCATGTGGAGATAATAGTTCTAACTTACGTAAAGTTTTGAAAAATATTTTTGTGGCAGTGGAATACAGTTCCCAGAATTCCCCCAGATACGGTGACAGAGAGAATGCTGGGATCTGTTGTCTTTAAAAAAAACTTTTCAAAGCACAGAGTTTACCTGCAGGAATGTGGTACTGACTTATGCTAAAAATGCTGTATAAACTCTGGGTATTACCTCTTTTTCTGATTCTTCCCCTACTCTTCAGATCAGCAACCTGAACCGGGAGGTTTCCCAACTCAGCCGGGAGCTGCAACATCTGATGAGCCTCCTTCAGAGTCAGCTGGCTGCTCAGTCTTCCTACCTCCCTGCCTCCACCTGTCCCCACAACTCCAATCAGACCTCTCCTTCCACGCCTCCTATCAGCAGACTGCCTTTGTCACAGACCTCTGCTTCCATGCCAACCTGTGGCCTCCTGGCCTCCTCAAGTGTAGAGTTTACTGCCTTCACCAGCGCCCCACCTTCTGCCACTGTCAATTACACAGAGCCCTTGGAACCCCAGGAACAGAGGGGTTCTGCCTCCTGTGGCCCCGCAAGTCCCTCGTACCGGTACCATTCTCCTCGGGCAGACACAAAACACAGAAGCCGTCACCGTGGACAGACGGCCAATATGACTTCTTGTTCAAGCTCTCCCATGTTGTGTCCTGTTACCTCGCTCTCCCCGAGAAACTCTTTTTCCACCTGCTCAGGGCAGAGCTGTCCACCAACTACACACTTCTTTTTTCGGTCAAGTTCAGAGAGCTTTCACTGATGCCAAGGAACCTCCTGCCACAGCTTCTTCCTTTTGGATCTTCGGTGCTCAGAAATCTGTGGCTGCCAGCACCATAATTTCTGTTGTTCTTTCTTTGTTACCAATAGGTTCTTTTTTCTTTTTACATTACTCCACAGAGGATGGGGTAGAGTTATTCCTTTCAGAGAAACAAATGAAGTTCTATTTTGGATTCCAGCTTTTGAGGTTTCTGGTTTTCAGGACTGTTTACTATTCACTGCAGGGGTAAAGAACCTGTGGGTTTCCAAATGTTTTGGCCTGAAACTCCCAGCGTTTCCACCCAGCATGGACAGTAGTAAAGGATGCGGGAATAATAGTCCAAAACATGTAGAACAAAGATTCCTCACCATTCTTTTAAAAGGCACTTTAAAAAAAAAATCACAAATCTTGCTGGTACATTTTGAAGGCAATAATATTTACGCATTGACTTTCCAGACTCAATCATATATACTCTGTTTGTCTTCAGATCCCCAAATCTAACAGCATCCATCCAGTCCATCTATCAGCATGTTTAAAATTAGAATTATGCATGTGTATGAACCACTGGGCTGATCCAAACCATTTTGGTGCTGGAGGGGCATGAATCCATATGAGACTGCCATTGTTGCTAGTTAATCTGAGGCATGATCCATCAGGATATTCAGCTATACAGGCCTGACTGAAAACAATGGGAACTGCACAAAAGCACACTTGCACTAATCTATTTATTTTTGGTGAGGCTTGTATGAGAGATTCTCCAGTGGATTGTGCCCTGTGGATCAGCTCTACCTCCCCTGGGCCACTCTTCACTGGGCCCCAAATGCACTGCCTCTGGCAGCCACCTCATCTTGCCTCATGGTAGCACTGCTTCTGGAAATCCCTTAAGAAATATCTATACCATAAGGCAAGGTGAGGTGGATGCCTTACTTCATCTGTATGTGTGTGTCTATAAGTCATTTCAAAGTAGGGGCAATTTCTAGATGATTTCTCTTCAGATTTGTTCCATCTTGAAATTTGCTCTTTTCTTCCCCTCCACCAAATGTCAGAACTGGGATCTCTTGCTTCTGGACACTGATTGTTTTTCAACCCTGCCATACAGCCAAAACTTGTTTGTTTTTTTCTATTAAATTATTATTTTCTCTTTTCCCCACTTCTTTATTTATGATGAAAAGGGGTGTAAAAGGGAATAAATGACCCTTCTGTGAAACATCTGAAAATTAAAGTTTTTTGTTTTTCTACCTGTTCTGACAGTTCTTGTGGGTGAGAGGAGTGCATGTAACCTAGAAAGCAGAGGAGAGAGCTCTGGACAAATACTGTCGCATTGGCCTCATTCTTTCCAGTCTGAAAAAGTTGTTTGGCTAATTAGCTGAAGTCAATCTCTCTCTATCTCATCTTGCCAGAGGTGTAATGTATCCTGACAGCTCAACAGTTTTCTGACTGCAAAGCTGGTTCTCTTTTTCTACATCAGCTGGTGCTATGGGTCTAATCTGCCTGCAAGTTGCATCATCTGTAATCAGAGGGCCTAACCCTAGAGATGTGAAAGCTGAATAAAGCTTGAGACTGGCCCAAGGTATTTTGCTGCCTGAGAGGAAGGACAAGACGGCATCCCTTTCCATATACAAAAGCTAATGGGACTGGTATTTGGAACTTTCTTCCAACACTGGTGGTGGAACACTGTCCTCCACTGAATATAAAACATCAGACTAGTTAGGGAGCACAAGGTAGGCTGTGTGGTGCACAAGTCTTCCCTCCAACTCCCTGCTTGCCACCTCCCAACATCTGCTACGTTAGGCGACTCCCTCAGTCTCTGCTTAGTGGTAGGGCCAGTCCTTTTGCAGCTGAAGAAAAGGTATTTTACACATGAACTCCATGGCACAGCTAGGACTTGTCATCAAGGCCAATATCCAGGGCCCTGCAGACCACAGGGACTCTCAAGGAACAGGTAATGGGGAGCCAGTAGCAAAAAAAAAGAACCTCCTGAGCATGTAAATGGTTATAGATGTTCATTTAATTATTTTTTACTTTAGGTATATATGCCTAAATACTCTAAAGACACCAGTTCCTGTCTGATCTTGGAAGCCAAGCAAAGTCAGCTCTTGTTAGTACTTGGATGGGAGACTGCCAACAAATAGCACGTGCTGTAGGCTATATTTCAGAGGAGGAAACTGGCAAAACCACCTCTGAGCATTCCTTACCTAGGAAAATTCTATGACATTCATGAGGTTGCCGTAAGTTGACAGGTGACTAGAAGGCACATAAATATAAATACGCACACGCTTCGCATCTGGAGGCCAGGATATTCTCCATCCCTGTCCTGAATCACAGAAGTGGGTAAGTGAGCTGTGACCATTCATTCACAAGAAACTCAGTTTTGAAGAACCATGCTAATCTGTTCCAGGAAAATCAACAAATACTGTAGTGGCCCATGAAAGATAGATCTGATTAAATGATATGCTGTCCATGAAAGCCTATACTAAATGAAATTTGTTAGTGTTTAGGCTAACCCAAGAAAAATAATCTGAATGCTTTTGGGTATTCAGTTTGTAAAAAGAAGAAACTATGAGAACTATGTCTACCTGGAAGGCACAACCTGAGATCCTGCATAACAGTTCGAAAGTATGTGTGCATGAGAAATTCTCATTTAAGATAATGTATTCTGAATATGCTCAGAAGCACTTTTGTCCCAGAACACTGAAAACATTCCAGCTCTGAAAAATCAAGACCTGAGAGCTGGACATCTGAAGGTGATGTAGGATTTTTATTTTATTTCAGTACCTCCTCTTTTTTTTTTTTTTTGTAATGTTCTTGGGCAGTATATTCAAAGTGTATTCCAAGAATTAGTGCCAGTCTATAAGCCATTGGCTGCCAGCGTCTAATGGTTTTCCAGGAAACTGTGTGAATATGATGATAACACAACACAGGTAGAGTTGCGTTCCTTGGCACACTGGGAAAAATGCCAGTCCAGCAGATAGTTTGAGAAGCATTGCCTTGGGTTTAGATAATATCACAGCCAAGTGCATTAAGGTATCACATAGTTCTGGGTTCATCTATGTTGAAGGAAGAGAAACAGCTGCATCTGTCAAGCAAATAAACACCTAGCACCTTGGCATTCGTCCCTCCTTTTCCCTTTGTTCAGTACTATTCTGGCTCTGCTGTGGCTGAGCATCTAAGACAGTGTGCCTGTTGCTACGGCAACTGTTGCCATTGCTTTGGTGGTCACTACAGAGTTGCACAAAGACCCAGAGAGAAGAAAGGGGGGGGGTGTTGCATACGAGATTATATGTCCCACTGCAGCTTCCCTACTCAGGTCCCTTAGGCCAGGCCCCTTGATTAACCCCTTCTCTGGGATTCGGCCTTGTTGTCATGATGGGACACACATCTCCTAGCAACCAGCAGCACAGCTGGCTGCTCCGTGGCAACGCCGGCCTGCCTTTTTTCCCCTAATAAGACCTGAAGGGGAAATTCATTTCATCATCCACCCTGGAGAGTGTACGCTGTACACTTATGCGATGACAACAGCTAACTCCAACCTAACCCAGCATTGCTCTTTCAAGGGGAGTAAGAAGTGAGGTGTAACTATATGGGGAAAACAATACATGTGTCCACACTTATTTATTTATCTATAGAAAGGGTCCTGAACGGTATAAAACAGGTTACGCAGTACACACAATATTATATTCTTATATATTCTGTTTAAATGAATTCAAAATATCTGCTCACCTGCAGCACATACATGATGTCACTTGTCTGATCGTGAATTTTTCTCTCAAAATGGTTTTCAAAATCAATTAAATAGTGCCTCTGCGCTTGCACAGAGGACCTTCCACCTCTCTTGGAGCAATCACAACCAACCTGGGGAATAGTGGTAACAACTTCTCGCACAGAGGAATGGCAAGGGGCTCAGAATTCAGCTCCACTCGTTTAAAATACGGAGGGTGATTTTCTTTGTCTTTACCTGAAGCGACCCCTACTGGTCAGACCCAAAACAGCAACTTGAGGGCACTAGAAACGTTCCATATGGGGAAGAAGGGTGTATTACTGTATATATACACGCATGAAAATCCCTTTTCCTGGAAAGGTACACTAAGGAAAAAAAGTTGCAGCGTGGAATGTTCTTGTTCAAACCATCTTCTTGGATATATTATTCCACGCCCCTGCTATCTTTTCTGCCCCCCCCTTTCCCCAACAGACTTTCAGCTTTTTTGGCCATAGAACATCTGAACTGTTGGGCAAAGTGGCCTGTTTTTTATTGATTTTGTCCCCTTATTTTCATCTCCTCTGCAGATCTGTTGTACTTCTGCAAATGTTAGGATTTCCCAGAGCATGCTGATTTCCATTGCCTATTTTTCAGTGGCCTCATTCTGCCAGCACTTGCCATGTACGTTTGTTATTAAAGGGAATGGTAAATTAAAAACTTGTTTTCCCTTTCACTGCACCTCTCTGGTCACACCTTCAAGTCAAAAGCATAAGATGTCACCAGCTTTCTCCCAAGGTCCCTGAAGTCAGAAGGTTTTACTCTAAAAAGTATCCTATAAATCAATAAACTAAAAAAAAAAAAAAAGAGTCAGGCTAGAACCAGCATGGTCTAGTAGTTGAGTCCTGGGCTAGGAGTCTGGGGGTATATCCACTCTACACAAGTACAGCAGTTTGATACCATTTTAAGTGTGGTGGGTTTTGTAATTTGCAGGGATTGGAGAGTTTGGGGTGTACGGGCAGGAAGTATAGTCATATTTGTGGATGGTTAGGATATTTGGGGCATTTTCAGGAGAATGTCACTCGAAAATGGACCCAAAAGTTTTCAAAACTGGGCAGCCTGGAAATCTCCAGAGGGTTTCCAGAGGCTTCAGAAGTGGGATCTGTGGAGCCATGTGTGGCTTGCAGGCAACACTTTGCCCACTCTTCCTTTAAAGCCTTTGTCACAGGGTGAGCATTGTCATTTGCTAGGGATTGAAGGACCATATTGGCACCTTTGAAACCCATCAAAGGTCACATTTCATCCCAGGGCTGTAACTGGGAGAGGGGTAAAATGAAAGAACCCCCTCCACATTTCTAGCACTGCAGAATAAGACCTAGAATTCTTATTTTTCCTGTGTTCACATTCCCTTGGTAGTTTGGCCTGTGTCTTTTCTTTGCATGCCTAACTGTATTTCTAAATGTTTGACTAAAGTTTTAGGTTACCGCAATGCTAACATTTGGGGAGTGAAGGAAAATTTCATTGGGTGGGGCAGAATTCTTATTTAGCGGCATCCCTGCCGATTCATCCCCTTCTATTGCTGTCACAGCGATATGAACACAAAAGCCATTTCTGCACTAGGCTGTTAAAGTGCTATTATTCCACTTTCAACATCCTATGGAATCCTGGGATTTGCAGTTTAGGAATGGGCCTCCCACAGGATATTGAAAGTGGACTAATTATAGCACTATAACAGCCTAGTGCAGAAATGGCCAAAGAACCACGGGTTCTTCTCTAGTTAAAAGAAGATGCGGCTTGTTGCTGAGTAGGTTTCCAAGAGGCTTCTGAGAATGCAGTTCTACTTAAAAGCCAGACATACAGAAAGCAAGCCATTTTAAAAAGGCAAGGCAGCTCCATCTGCCCCCTGCTCCATGGTAAATGTGGGTATCTGAAGGGACAAACTTCCTGCTTTAGGATTTCAGAATCAGCTTACATGAAATATCACCTTCTTGTGAATACCCCCACTCAGATCTTAAAAGATTTTCTGCAGAGGCACTGCTCTGTGTGCATGTGTGAAATAAAACGCAGGAGGGAGGCCTTCTCAACAATAGCACCTCGACAATAAAATGATTTCCCCAGACAGATCCAGCCAGTGACTTCCATGTTTTTTTTCCCCCAGCATCAAATGAAGACCTATTTATTCACCTAACCTTTTACATAATCTGACTTTTTTAAAAAAAATTTAAGGTCTCAGGTGCTAAATGTTCTCTTTTTCAAATGCTAGAAAGATTCTTTTTAAGGCTGCGCTAGTGGTAGTCCATAATTTGAGAGGAGGGGAAGCACCTAACTGTTATGGAGTGACATCTCCCTTCCATTTACACCATGAGCCACAAGCAAATAACCATTTTTTTCCAGTTTTGCAAGTTGCCCAGATAGCATATTTGAATGAGTAGCCATTTAAAAATAGCAAATAAATAAGTGACACTTGCTGCTTGCTTGGACAACATTCTGATTGCACAGCATATCTATACAGGGAGTTGTATAAATAATTTTTCAGAGTGAAATATTTTGATTGAACACAAATGACAGAGAAGAAAGGAGAAAGTGTCTTATTTATTTTGTTTCTATAGTTTCTAAAACGATAGCACTGTCCTATTTACTTCATAAATTCACAGAAAGGGGATTGGAGTTCCTGGGAATAAGTACCATTGGATTTAGTGGAATTTCTTTCCAAGCAGACGTAAACAGGATCACACTGTAAACGAAGACAGTAGTATAGGGGGTGGGGGTGGGGATGAACAAATGTGGTACATCAGGTATTTTTGGATTGTAACTCCCAGCATTTCTCATTAGTGGGCATATTGGTTAGGGATGATGGGAATTATAGTCCAACATCTGGAGGGCTGTACTTTCCCCATGTCTGTCAGTTTCTGCTCCCACTTGAATTAGGGAAAATCCATCCTAGGCTCAGCAGGAGGAGTAAGGCATAGAAACGCATCCGAGAAAGGAAGGCTCTTGTCTCCATGGGCATAGGACTCCACACATGCTCAAAAGTGACTACATTTGCCATTCAATGTTCCAATTATATACAGGCAGCACATAAGATTGGTAGAGCATGTGGAGACAACGCTGCCTGACAGAATTTAAACACAGAGCACTGAGAGGCCATTTCTGCACTGCACTGTTTACAGTGCTATTCTTCCACTTTCAACATCCTGTGGAATTCTGGGGTTTGTAGTTTACTGAGGCCAAAGATCTGAGAATTCTAAATGCCACTCACTGAACTGTAAACTCCAGGATTCCATAGGATCTTGAAAGTGGAATAGTACCACTATAACAGTGTAGCGTGGAAATGGCCAGAGTTACCAACCACGTGTTTTTCATGGGTGTGTGAAATACTGAAATAACTGACTGAAGTGGGCACTAGTCCAGCAACACTCATATTATAATTAATCCTACATTTGATGAAATGGACTGGATCCCATGAAAGCTTACCCTAGTTTTCTTCCCCCCAGTCACAAAGGAGCTACAGGATTCCTTTATATCCCTTTTATGCCGAAACAGACAAACACGTCTTTAGCTGTTGATATTATTATAACGAACTAGCACATATACCCGGCATTGCTCAGGATTTTATTTTCTCACAGGTCAGAAAGATTCAAGACTCTGTGTCTCTAATTCCCCAAACTGTCCTGTAACTTTTCCCTATATTCCCCAATCCAATCTGTATTCAGAGTTATTAACATGCAGAGGCTAGGTCCCTGGGGGAATACACTGCTCTACTCCTTGCTGCTAGGCCTCATCTCCACAGCAACCGGCCTATTCTCTGGCTGGGAATTCTAAAGCCCCCTCCCTAAACTTGCAAACCCCAGGATTCCATAGAATCTTCTCAGGCAGCCAATCATATGAGGCCTTCGCCTCACACAGCCAATCATATGAGGTCTTTGTCTGTCACAGACAAACAGACAAACTTTGACTTTTGTAGAGTAGATTAGAGCTGTTCGCCTTTAGAGTACCACAGGACTCTTTCTTTGCTTTGGTGCAACATATGAACACGGCTTCTCTTTTGGAAAAAAATGCAGTATAACCATTGTTTCCCCCCCCAAACAACTTACAGTACCTTCAGCCCCCCCTCCGCTTCCCCCTCTTCTCTCCCCTCAAGGGACATTACTACCACGGGGTGGGAAAGGCGGAGCTATGGACGACTTCTCAATTGGCGGATACAACAGCCTGTCAGAAGGAGAGAGGAAGTAGAAAAAACCCACCCCACAAGGCGGAGCCCTTAGAGGAAGCGGAAGAAGCTGGAAAGGAGCGGAGGGCGGAAGTGGCGCTGTTTGAGATTTGGATTGGGGGGTAAAGGGGATACAGAGCGAGCGGGCCGGCCGGCGGGCGGGCGGACTGGTGGCGGCGGCGGCGGCCCCGCAGGCGGGAGCGGGTGAGTGATGGTTTGAACGGCGGGTCTCGGTGGAGAGAAAGCGGAGGCTCGCAGCGAAGGCGTCAGCTGCGCAGCCTGCGGGCTCGGGGAAGGCTTGGTCCCTTCGGGGAGTCCTCTGCAGTTCTGCCTCCTGGGCAGGTAGCCGTTGCTGGGAGGTGGGGCTTCTGCGCTGTGGGGAAGCAAAATGGAACCTCCAGGTTCAGGGGCAGCATACCTTTGCGGGCCTGTGGCTGGTGCACACACGGGGTCGGAAGAGGATTGGTTGGCTTCGTTCCCTGCTTGTGGGCGTTCCGGAGGCATTTGGTGCACCCAGTGTTGGGAATGGTAGGATGCTGGACTAGAGGCACGCCTCGGTTACTGAAGCAGAAATCCTTATTCTCTCGTCTGGGTGCGTACTATTGTTTACAATACAGTTCCGGTGTGTGGGGTGGTTTTGTGGGATAAACATTAAGCTTCTGCCCCGAGGAACTTACCAGAGCAATTGTTACAACCGTTTAGTTACACAGTCAACCCTCCACATTTTCACTTTTGCGGATTGGATTGTTCACGGATTGTTTGGTGTCACCCCTGCTGCCTCTCTATACCATTTTTAATAGGGACTGCTAGC
Organism: Cyclura pinguis; assembly: GCA_030412105.1. Classification (NCBI taxonomy): domain Eukaryota; kingdom Metazoa; phylum Chordata; class Lepidosauria; order Squamata; family Iguanidae; genus Cyclura; species Cyclura pinguis. The sequence continues at coordinate 95,358,243 of CM059604.1, forward strand.
CTTATGAGACCAAGAAACTGCAAACGAGGCTTGTAAGTCCCTATTAAAAATGGTGTGGGGCAGCAGTGGAGGTGGCCGTAAGCCCCACCAGCCACCCACTTCTGCCTTGTGAAGGAACCCTGATGCCCCAAAGGAATCCATGGTGGGTTGAATATGGTGATCACACTTTTTTGTATGTTAAATATGGTTTGGGAGGGCCTAGAGTTATTCACAGTTTTTCCACTTTCATGGGGGTCCTGTGCCCCTAAGTCAAGCAAATGTGGAGTAATGACTGTATTTATATTGCTATCTTTCCACCAGGGTCCTTAAGGTGATAACCATGGTTCTCCTCCTTTCATTTATCCCCACATAACACAATCCTGTGAAGTAGGTCAGACTGAGAGAAAGTGACTAGCCCCAAATCAACCAGTGATTTTTATGGCTCAAGAGGGACTTGAACCCAAATCTCCCAAGTTACAATCCAGCACTCTGATCACTGCACAAAAATGCCAGTGATAGAAGGAATAAGTATTGGGGGGAAGGGGGGGCTGTTGGTAGGAGTTTAGACCAAGCAGTTTTTTTGAGGTCAGATGTTAAGCTGTGGTGTTGTTGCAACTTCTAACTGGGTTTGCTGTTATTTCTCTTAATGCAGTTGCTGTGCCTTTAATAGCAGTGTCAGGCAAAAATCCAACAAGTACAGCTTGATAGGTTCGCCTTAGGGTCACTGCAAGTCAGAAACGACTTAAAGGCATACAATAACAACAACAGCTTTGATAGTATGCAGTAGGTTTGGAGACAGAATACCCCCTTTTCTGGAGTGCGAAGGCCAGACTCCATATCTGCCTGGGTCAGACTCCACTAAAGCCTGCTGTATTCTAATCTGATTTGAGCCTTGTGTATATATCTACCATCTCTTCTGTAGAGGTTGGCCTACTGTTTTCATGTTTGTTGCAGACAGACAGCTTTAAAACATTATTGGCTCACTTACCCAGATATCACCGGACTGTAATAAAAATGGTCTGACTAAGACTTCCTTTTAAGTAGCCATGTTAAGAATTAATAACTACTTAACTTTAGTGTTCACTTTTCTTAACTTAGGCAAATGGCTAATCTGTTTTATGACTATTATCTTTCATGGATGGGCTCTTTTTTTGGAAGAATCCTGCTTCACTCCTGTGACAGAGAATCCTTAGCTCAAATCTCCACTCCTTGGTGAACCCATTGGGCATTATTTGGGAAATGGTTACATCTCTGCTTAGTTTCTTCTCTCCTCCCCCCCCCCGTCCTTAAAAGAATAACACTCTTGGGGTTTTTTTGAGGCTGTAAAAATATTAGTGTCATGTGTATGGACTAGGCACTTACCAAAAAAAAGTGTATAAATGAACTAGCTGTTAAAGGAAGTAAAAGGCGAAAGATTTACATGATCTGAAAAGAAACCAAAGGAAGCTGTCTTTCCTTTATAACAATTATTCTATTGTCTTTTTTGGACATCTTGTTCCTCCTTGAACATTTGGTTGCTTGTTAACCCATCCCAGCCATTTATTGTCATTCCTTGGCAGCTGTCACCATGCTTCCTTCTGAGTTGTCTCATATCTGTAGATTTCTCTAAACCTGCAGAGCAGGCAGCTTTGTTGCAGGATCCGTGTTGTTTATACCTCAGTGAACATCTGTAAAAGGTTGTTTTTGCATCTCACAAATTGAAGATGGTCTTTATCCACTATGTCCCTGCCCTTAAAAAATACTTATTACACATGGGCTCAAATGTAGTTAAATTAATAGCTTTCCCACTGAGAGGTTCTTGTTCTGTCTCTATATTTCACACTTTTTCTTGCAATCTAGTGGAATGGTTCATATAGATATAGGAACTACTCATAAAACTTAATGTTCTGTCATATTCTAGTGTAAGAGTAGGGAAACTCTGACCCCTCCAGGGGTCTTGTATTCCTATGATCTTGCACAGCAGGAATCATACCATACTGGCAAGGACTTATAATGGGGAAAGTGAAGTCCAGCAATATCTAAAGGGTGACAGGTCCCCAGCCGTACTCTATGTAGTATTCTCCAAGCTGATGATCTCCAGATCCATTTGACTGAACTTGTGTCATCCACAACCAGGATGGATATGCTGTGGTTGATGGGCAACACAGAGTACTGCTGCATCAAAGGTCGTTGTAATGTACAAGCTCCTCTTTGCATACACATGCTGCTTGCTATGTTGCTGAGCAGTGTGCTAGCTTTACAGTAAAATGTTTTGGGCAAACTGCCTTAGTCAAAGAAGTTTGAGGTACCATACAGTGGAAGATATCTGGCCAATACTGAAATGAGGTTTCAGTATTCAGAGGTCTCTTCTGCTCATATTGAACTTCATTGTGTGAAGAACTGCATGTGACTGTAAAGTAGGATGGAGAACATGTGTCTGTCCACATGCTGTTGGGAAGGTAAGTTCATGTCCCCATACCACATGAGTTCATCATGGCTTGTGAGGTAGAAATTAAACACGCTCTTGACTGAGTTGCACAGCCTTGAGGTCATATGGCTCAATTAAGTGCTTCATTTCCCCCTTCCCCGATCTGGAAAGGTGCAGAGGTGGGAAACAACTATGGGGCTCAGGGACAAAATACTTCTGCACCCCATTGACAAAGTTTTCATTGTCTGCATCTGGGCTGAGGCATGAATGTATACTTGCTCAGCTCTTATTTACTGTGCTGTAACCATTAGTTGCAAGTTGAAAGGCCATTGCTTCCTGTTTCTTTGTTCATTTTGTTCATTTTTACAGGGTCTATAATTTTTTTTAAAAAAGAAACAAACCAACAGTCAAGACTTAAATTATAATAACATATGCCTAATATTTTACAACTTGGCCAACTTACCACATTGTGTTATACCTCTATAGAGTTATCCTTTAAAATTTAGCCATTCCTACAACATCTTCGGCCAGGAATTACCTTCAACAGGTGCAGTCACTATGTCAGAGGATTGTTTCCAGATAGTCAGGTTTCTGTATCAGAGGCTAATGATTAATGTGAAGTGTTTCTCTTTCACTTCTAAGGTGCTGTTATGAAAACAAATGCTGTAAATCATAAAATACTGAATGACTTGTCTAAAGGTCAGCTGGTTCTAATTATACTTGGGACTTAATACAGCATTATGCAACTCAGGACTTCTTAGCGTAACTTTATCTGGTTATAATCTGTAGTACAGCCCTGTAAGGTAGGTCAGTTGTATTAACCTATTGGAGATGCTGCTTGGCAGAAGGAGGCAGGGGCTGAGAGACTATCTTGCCTAAAGGCTACCTATTGAGATCTGAAGTAGAAACTTTCTGACTTGTGGCAAGGTATCTTGAACACTGTGCCAGACCAGCTTTTAACCTGGTCGAACCAGTTGAATACTAATCAACAATTCCACTTTTGTGCCTCTGTGTCTTGAAAAGCGCTTTTCAGTTTGTTTGCCTTACCCAAGAGGATTGTTTCAAAGACAGTTTTCTGTTTAAATACAGTTGGCCTTCCATAGTCACTAGGGTTAGGGTTGTAGGACCTTTGTAAAAGTGGAAAAACTGCAAATATCAAAATCTATATGTGTCTGTGGGAAGGAGGCTGAAGCATAGTGGAGAGAACAGGCACCCAGAGTCCAAACCAAGTCAGGGAAAGGGGATGAGTTGGCATTGTGGCCTTACACTTCTTCTCTTTTGCCTTGGATGTGTGGGGGACAGTGGGAGAGGGTTTTTGGTGCTGAGAAGTTGGGCTGCAAGCCATCCTTCGCTGGCTAGGCAGCTGCCGGTGGAAGAGGAGGAGAAGGAGAGGCAGGTTTTTTAAGGGATGTGCAGCCTGATTGGAGCTGCAAGAGGAAAGGTTCCCTCAGAAAAGAAGCACTTGATTTGAGGAGGCAGGAGCTGGAGAAACTCGCAAATAACCAGTCTATGAAAATTAGTACCCACAAATGTGGTGAGCTAACTGTAGTGGGAGAGCCACTTGCTCAAGACAAAGCCTGGGGATTTTTTTTTAAAACTACAACTCTTCACTTAATGAGATTCTAGGAGTATAGTCTTAAAAGTAATTTTCCAAGGCTCTGCACAAGACCATCAAGGAGGTGTTGGAACCTCAAACCAAACTCCCGAGTGTCAAGTTGGCATCAAAAGTGGCTCTCCTGTGGATTAAACGTTCCTTCTTTTTCAGTTGGCGATTCATTTCCTTGCCTACGGTTGTGCCTTGTCATTGGAGCTTGCCGCCTTTGTAACAGGCCATGGCAAGCCGTGGTGGAGCTGCACGGCCAAATGGACCAGCCGCCGGGAATAAGATCTGTCAGTTTAAACTGGTGCTTCTGGGAGAGTCAGCTGTTGGGAAGTCCAGCCTTGTCTTGCGCTTCGTGAAAGGACAATTCCACGAATACCAGGAGAGCACCATTGGAGGTAAAAACTGGTTGGTGGCATTGCTAACACTGTTTAAATTTGTCTAGCTTGGTTGTCTGCACGATTTCAACTTTTAGGAAACTTTTTCCAACAGACAAGTTACAAGGGATTACAAAGAACTGTCCTGTGGTACGTATTTTGTTTCAAAGGTAGAGCATAAACTAGCAGTGAACAATTTTGACCCCCCCCCCAGCTTTTACTGGACTACAACTCCCATCAGTCTATGCAACAGACCCATCGGTAAATTATTATGAGACCTCAAGTGAAAAAAATGTGGAAGGCCAGTTGTCCCACTCCCTAGCATAGGGCAGTCTGTTCCCTTATGTGCCCAACAAGCTGTTATGATTGCAAATTATTGGAGGGAGAGATGGGAGAAAAGCGTGGATTGTCTTGAATGGGTGGGAACATAAGTCCCCCAAGTATTGTGCTGCGACTCCCATCCTCCCTAGCATAGCTAATGGTTCAAGAGTGATGGGTGTTGTAGTCCAACAGTTTCTAGACAGCAACATGTTCTTCATCCCTGCTCTAGAGAAGCTTGTATGCTGCTACTGATTCATATTTAGAAACTCTGAGAATGTTGCAAACTTTCAGTTTGGCTCGACACTGTTTTATAATGGAAGCAACTTTGCCCTAGTTTTTTCCTAGCGCAAAGTCGGAGAGCCTGTGCCTCTCCAGGTGTTAGATTGCAGCTCTCAACATCCCCTTACTCTTGGATACTGTCTGGAGCTGATGACTTAACCTGGAGGGCAGAAGTGCCATTTCCTCATATTAGGGGATACTGATCTTAGTTGGTTTTCAAGAGTGCCGTCTAGATTTTTTGAAACTCCAGTGTCACTGAGAACTTTGATTCCCACATCGACAAAAGCAACAAAGGAAAACAAAAGCTATGTGTGTGCGTAGCCACAAAGACATGTCAGTTCAGTTCAGTGAAGTTGCTTCTCTTCCTTGAGCAGACTGGCCAGCCAGATGCTGAGGACTGCAGCGGTTCTTGCTTCATCGCTTACAATTTCCACTCTGTCAAATGCAAGGGACCAACACAAGCCTTGGCAGGTTTTGTCCCAGTTTGAGCCAAACAAGCATTTTTGACTTGGCCTTAATTACTGGTCCATAAGTTGAAGCTGGTGTGACAGCAAACAACAACAACAACTGGTGTCAAGTCCTGTTCAGTTTTGTACATCTGCAGTATTCAGTGGGAGCAAAGGCTGCTTAAGGACTGGCTGGCCCATGGCTTGGTATCTTATGCCTTGAAAAGAGATGGACAATCACAAGAGTGGAGTCTTCCCCATTCATAAAATAACAATTTTTAAACCTTTGGTTAAGTTATGGGGATCGAAACATTTTGGACTGCATCTCACATCAGTCCCACCCAGCATGGCAGCAGAGGTCCCTCCATCTCTACCTGAGCATCCTTCTTAGTCCACTTTTTGCCTTGCCTCTTCTTCAGGGCATGAGGTAAATAAGAACAGGAATCAAAATCAAGAGCAACAGAGACACTACAGTCATCTCAAAGAGAAGAGACTTACAGTTCTTCCAGACACTATTTAGGTTGTGAATTTGATCTAGAAGAAGAGAGTTGAACAAATGTGGGGGCAGCTACTAGAATTTTCTTCCAGGGGATCTTGCTATGTGAACAGTGCATACGTGACTGTTAGATATGGCATATAATTACCTATAATTGAATGGGTCACTGAGCTCCCTCCTGCACTCAGAGAAATGTAAACTGTACATGGCAGAGTCATATGTGATCAGTTCATTAGTCCAACTTCTGCTCCACACAAAGATATCTTTGCCCCTAACCTTCCCCCATAAGGAGTCCCATGGCATCTTAAAAGCTTGCAGTCTTCCTATGACATGGACTTCCATAGGGTCTTGTACTTGCTACAAGAGACAAACCTGGCTATTTAGAAAGAACACAGGCATGCAGTATCCAATGGACTGAAAGCAAGTATGCAACAAAAAGGTTCCAGAGACCAAATAGGTCATGGTGACCAAGTGAGTGAGCCAGACGACACAGTCACAGTAACTCTGGCCAGCATGAACTGGGGAAAAAAAACCTTGCTGTTTGGACTTTAGCATCAGAATTCTTGTCTGGGAAGTGATGAAAGCACCCACTTAACAGCTCTCTTTATCTGATGTTCTAGAAGAGGTGGGGAACCTTAGCCTTTCAGGTAGTTTGGCCTCTGGCTACCGTGGTTCCTTATCCTTGGCCATGCTGGGTGGGGTGATGGAAGTTGTAAACCAAAGTATTTGGAGAGCAAAAGGTTTCCTAAACTTTGTCCTAGAAAAAAGGGGAAATTTGTGTTTCTGTGTGCACCTACATCTATGGTTGTACACTATGGGAGGGAGCTTTCTGATCAAATATTTGCATCATCAGCATAAAAATATTGAAATATCCTGGATAGATCATCAGGAGAAAACCTTGGCTCAAGCACACATCAGATGGAACTTGATGGAGTGGTTTCAGGTTGAAAAGACTGACTTGTGCCAAGGTTTATCTTTTGTATGCTCGTGTTCCAGAGTAATAAAGATGGAGAAAGGGTTTCTCTCTGTGAAAAGTAGTCAAGTTTCAGTAGTATTCAGGCCCAGATTTCACTCATTTTTGGTGTAACTCTGTTTCTAACTCTTATTTTCCAGCTGCTTTCCTCACACAGACCATCTGCCTAGATGACACAACAGTCAAGTTTGAGATCTGGGATACAGCAGGGCAGGAACGGTACCACAGTCTGGCACCAATGTACTACCGGGGTGCTCAAGCCGCCATTGTTGTTTATGACATCACTAACATGGTGAGGACTTTCGTAAGTCTAGTGGGCTTTTATCCCATCTGGTCCCAGGTGCCGCTTTGCTGATTTTATAAAAGGCATGATGTTCCAACAATGGACACCTGCTTGCTTTAAAAGAATAATGTTCTACAGGATTACTGTCAAGGCAAATAGCTTCTTGAGCTGTGTTGTGTTTTCAGTTTGAGCCTAATCCTAGCTTGGGTGTAAATGCCTGTCTAGGTTGTGCCACTTCTAAGTGACATAATCAGTGTTCTGAAGAATTCTATACAAAAAGACTTTCTATGCATAAAGTAGTATGTTGGGGAGAGGCAGAGAGAAATACAGCACATGCATTTGCTGCCCCTCTGAGAACTAGGCCTTATTTTAAAATGTTTAGATGCATGTTTTTCCATATTAGTTTAATTTCCTTCTTAACGGGTTTGAATAGGGCCTAGACCATAATGCTGGGAACTTCTACTGTACGTTTGAAATTAAAATCTTGCACCTTGTAATCTTGGTATTATACTAGATTTTGAGGAAAGCTTCTAAAAACAAAATCTTTGACATTAAGCAGGTTTGTAGATATTGCTGGGCTGTGGTTTAGCACAGAGCTGAGAAATGTGTGGCTCGCCATGTTGTTGGACTGCAGTTCCCATCATCCACTTCATTGGCTGTGCTTGCTAGGGTTGGTGGGAGTCACAATCCAGCAACATAAGGATTGCTACACATTTTGCAACCTGGTATAGTATATTATGTGTACAAATGAAAAAGAGGAACACAAAGTCTTGTGCCCTGTGCACTCCCCTCCTTCTCTGGTGCAACTTAGAGGAGGAATAATGTAAAATTCAATTTCAATTTCACTTTAGGTTATTCCTGGCTGGTGATATCACATGAATCATGGATTTAAGTAAACCCTAGCCAATTGCTAAACCAGCATCAAACACTGAATTGTGTTGTTAGCTTGCTGAATAAACAGGAATTTATCTTCCTTAAAAGGCTGTTTTTCTGAAAAAGAAGCCAACAAGTCAACCTTTAACATTAGCCTGTGGAAGAGTTTTGTATACCTTTAAAGCTTGTGTGTCACTGTGAACTCGAGTCCTAGTAAAGGAGCAGTTTATTGTTTGTGTTCAATGCAGTAAGCATTATTTTGTCAAAACTTGTACTTTTCTAGCTTCCTGCTTTAGCTTTTAAAATCCTGGAGCATCCTTATTTATACATGTTGTAGGCCCTGAATTTCCTCAAACTCACTTGATTTTGAATAATATGTTTCTGTCTATCCTGGACATGCAAAACCAAGATGACATTCATGCCCTCCTAACAAATGAATAGCACTGCTGTGAATTTTAAGTCTGCTTATAGAGATGTGGTATAACATTTTAAATTTGCTTATCTCCCAATCCAAGGTGTGGGAAGGCCCCACAAGTGGGAATACACATTGCATAAGCTCTCTAGTGCTATCCCACTAGTTAGAGTAGGGAGAGCGTGTATGTTGGTGCTGCACTGGTCAAGAATTGCGATTCCTGGTACTGAAATAGCACAACACTCTTGCCACCTTTCTTTTTGCAGGACACCTTTGTGCGAGCCAAGAATTGGGTGAAGGAACTGCAGCGACAAGCCAGCTCGAACATAGTCATTGCCCTGGCAGGAAACAAGGCTGACTTGGGTAGCAAACGAGCTGTTGACTTCCAAGTAAGCGTGTGTGTGTGTGTGTGTGTGTGTGTGTGTACGCGCGCGCGCTTTAATACTGGGGAGTTCACCATCTCCACTCTACTCCACACAGTATTATTAGCCAGCATTCTATAACTGATGGTTCAAAATTTTAGTACTTTTTCCTCTCCCCAAATAAATGGGATTTCTTTCTGATTTGTGATCTCAACACAAAGAGTGTACAGCAGAGGGAGGGATTGCGTTGCCCTCCAGTACTGCTAGATTATCCATGCTGGCTAGGACTGATGGAAGTTGAAGTCCAACATCGTCAGGGCCACAGGTTTCCCACCCCTGATGTAAGAAGTAAGATGTTACATCAACAAAATCTGTTTGATCAGGGAATATTAGTCAGTAGCTTCCATGCTGCACCAGTAGGACTGAGCTGTGGATCAGGAAAGCAGTGGCTCAAATTTACCTTTTAAATTTGTTTGCTAGGTGCCTTTAGGTGAGTGTCTCTTCAAACACTGTTGGCATACTGCTTTTTGAGTCCAAGTCTCAGAACAGTTTATAATAGTAGTGGAAGTAGATAGTACTGCTTTTGTAATGACAATCTTATAAAGGGTGTCACAGGAACTGAAAATGAAAAATTTGAAAATGTTATCCTGCTACTCTAATTCCCATGGTAAGAAGCTCAAGCTTCTTAAACAGTTCAGTTTTCCTTGGCCTTTTCCCAAATCTGCATTATGGGGATAATACCGACCTGTTTAACAAAGCTGTTATAATCCTTACAACTAGACTGAGTGTTATTTGTTAAACATTATAAAAGCTACATAACATTATTGAGTCAACGTGATCAGTTAAGTTTTGATTTGTAGCCATCAGGCTAGCTTGTCTGTCATAGTTGAACAAAGAATATTCTACACTGGTTCTGGGCAGCTTTGTGGGTAAGTGTGAAGCAGCTGCCATGGTTATACTCACAGCTTGACTCCACAGCCTTTTTGTAATATGAGTGTGGCACTACTGGCCTTCCTTAGAAGGTAGTTGTAAAGATGCTTGTGAAATGTGTTATATGTCTAGAATAGGGATGAGGACTGTGTGTGTCTCCAAATGTTGCTGGAATCTAACTCCGATAATCCCTCATCATTTGGCTTTGCTGTCTAGGGCTAATGTGAGTTGAATGAAGGAACATCTGGAAAGAACGCATTTCCCGACTAAGGTCTAGAAGGCTATAAATGCTAGCTGATTCTGAAAGTAACCAAAATGTTGGGAGTTTCTGACAATTTGTTTATAATAATGTGCTAATAAGCTTAGTCCGCATTGCTTTTCCAGCCTTACTGTGGTCTCCCTCCTTCTGGAACTTTAGTTTTAGAAACTTGCAAACAAAACTTAATATTGGAGGAATAAATAGCAGTCTGCCATATCTCCCATTTCCATTCCTGCCCTGTGACTATTGGACCAACAAAAGAAGACCCAGTACACAGATTGAAATCTCTGGGGTATGTATAATTGCAGGAAGCCCAGACGTACGCAGATGACAACAGCTTGCTGTTTATGGAGACATCAGCAAAGACAGCAATGAATGTGAATGAAACCTTCATGGCAATAGGTAAGTGAAGTGTTGGAGTAGAGGCACATGCTGTATGTCCTCTTGCCTCTCCTCGACACAACCATGGGCTGGGAACCAAGCACAATGTATAATAGGTGCAGGTTTCTATACAATCCTGTAACTGTTCCCAGGGAAATAGGCTTGGAACCTCCCTTATATTTTCCACCTAAGTGCAAGAGGAAGCTGTATGGGTTGGCAACAAATGGTGGGAAAAGCACTTTGGTCGTTTAGGCTTTCTGATATCCCAAGCTGGCCCTGTAGTCTCTGGAAGGCAGCCACAGCTCCTTTCTCTGTGAAGCTATTTTTTGGTGGTTTCTTCTGCTTTTATACAGTCTGTCCCTCCCATTCTAAACTGTTGTGAAGCCTCTCCTGAGGCAGTGACTGTAATAGATGTAAGGTAAATATGCTGGTATATTCTGCCCCTGCCAGCCTCCATCTTGGACCTTTGGCCCACTCTCCCATGGAATTTGGCCTGAGAATATCTCTCAGATTGAGTTTGGCCTTTGAGCTGAGAAAAATTCCTCAGCTTTGAAATACAGACTGGCATGGGGAAGAAACTTTTGTACCTCAACTCTCAAAGTCACAGCCAGTATGTCTATGATGAAGAGTTACAGGAGATATAATCACACTTATGAGGGCCAAAGTTTGTCCATCACCAAGTAGGCAGTATGATGATAAATCAATGGAAGAAGAAAGGAAAGCATAGTAGAAGGCTTGTGGGTGAGGAGAAGTGATGAGTCAGCAAGCCAACTTTGGGGGCCATAGAGCAGGAAAGCTGAAGATTCTTATGGTGGTGGTGGGGAGTTAAATATATGCACACATACTTCTGCACTGATCAGCTGAGTCTTGAGATGCAAGCCTCCAGGGGAGTAACAGTAGAATAACAGGTGTTTGTCTGTGAACACTGGAATGAGCTTAATTGGAGCAGGTCCCCCTGTTAATTTGCCCATTATATTCCTTATGAAATAAATCTTAAGAACCAGTTTGCTACATAGGCTCTTGAATGTGCCACCTTTTTCCCTTCAGCTAAGAAACTCCCCAAAAATGAACCACAGAGTGCAACGGGAACAGCAGGCAGAAATCGAGGAGTTGACCTCCAGGAGAGTAGCCAGCCCAGCAGGGGGCAGTGTTGCAGCAACTGAGGTATCCTTGCCTGCTCATCTGGGTGGGCCCAACTGGAACACACCTGAACTGATCGCACTTACAGGAGAACAGCTGCCAGGATCCCCTCTTCTTTTCACCCTACCCTTTTTCTTTACTGCTGTGATTTCCCCCCTCCTTTATTCTCCCAATTTGTAGAATGGGGTGGGGGAGCAAAATACAGCCACTCCTCTTCTGTACCAATAATGAATTCCTATTTTTAAAAGTCTTAGTCACCTTTTTAAAATCACAAATGAACTGTGGCACTCCTCTACCATTTTTCATGGGTAGATGGCGATGTATGTTCTAAGAGCTCTGATCTCTCTCTCTTTTTCCTCTGCCTTTTGTCAATGGGTTTTATGACCTTGTATTTGCTCATAGCTGCTTGGAAGAGAGAAGTTTCTGCCTTGGATGGGATGTGACTTACGAGGCATTTGCTCCATGAATCTAAGCCACTTCAACTAGAGAAGCTTATCTTAAATAACTGTAGCAGATATAGGCCGAGGAAGGTGGCAAGAGAGCTATGAGCTTTGGAACTATTGTTCCCAAGGTTTCCTGGATGGGAGCCTGGTTTAGATATGGTATGGACTTGCTTTTTAAGAAAGCAAGTCACAGAACATGCAGGTAACCACTAAATGAAGTCGTAGCATTAATGCTAGATTGAAAGAAACCTCTAGCCTTTAAGCCTTGTTTTGACCAAATCACAATTATGGATATTCTTCGGGGGAGGGATGGGTACAGCTGATTTTCTTCTGTATTTTGTATTCTAGTTTTCAACATATAACCAATCAGTATCTCTTTAATTACATATACCAGCTAGCCTTGCACCCATCTCAGTTTGCATTGAATTTTGGATAAACCAACAGCATTAATTTTCTTATTTTACATTTTGGATATAATGCACTAATCCACTTGTTGGAGAAAACATGTTTCAAAATTATCACTTTCTTGATGAGCAATGCAGTGTCATTGTTAACCCTGTAGTATAATGCTGGTGGGTGTCTAGATGCAGCAAGTAGGGAGAATGGGCAAGCAAACTGGGTGGGGGAACAATAATATGTATTCACATGCAGACAAAATATGGGTAATTCCACTAAACGAAACTGCAGAAGGGCGGTCACAAATTTTGCTTCTCATCTAGTGCCTGAAGCAATTTTGTCATACTCATATTGGTATTTAAGAGAAGGAGTCTATGTCAGTCTCTTCAATGCAAAGCTCCAGTTGTGTATGATTTACAAAATAAATTTTTATAAATCAGATTTGACTCATTTCTCTTCTGTATGAGTCTATCTATTTCATGACTGTTACCTGCTATTAAACATAGCTAGAAGTAAGGAAATTCTTCACTGAGCATTGCCCAAAAGGTACTAGTGAATTCAAATTGTTAAATGCTCCATTTGAATCCCAACACAGTCCCTAAAATAATTTTTAATATAATATAATAATTTTGGTATTCCAACTATTCGGAGTAACCTATCCTTAAAAACCAAATAGTCTTGCAAAAATAAAAGACTTCCTGCTGCTCTGGAAAAGAAAACTGACTATTGAGTGTGTGGGTAAAACATGGCTATTGCCTGCAGGTTCCTTTATATTGCAGGCTGAACTGCTGTGATATTATAGAATGGTTGGGAACATGCTAACTGGTTAAGAAAATATACTCACAAGGCAATGTTAACAGTACTGCTTCTGTTAGAAGACAAAACCCAGTTTGCCTGGTAGAGAATATACCCATGATCTGAGGAGTTGTGCATTCTGGAAAGCAGCTTGAGAAGCTGAAGAAGAAAGGGACCGGAAAACTGAAAGGAGACGGAAGACAGTCAAAGGATGGTTAGTCAAGGAACAGACTAATCAGGAAGAGGCCTTCGGACAAATTACAAAGACAAGAACACATGTATGCTCCATTAAAGAGACGTTGAGCTCTTTTCATTTATTCTAGCTACAAAGAAATAATCTGAGAATGGAGAAAATGGTCAGTAATCTTGAGCCATCCAAAAACCTTGTGGAGCCCAAATTTACTCAGTGGGATAACTGACTGCACAAGTATTCACCTGTTACTTGTTCTGTAGATACCAGCTCCTTTTAAGCCTGTTCAGAGAAAGCATTTTATACAATCTCCTCTCAGAAGCCAATTAATATTCTGTAATCATCATATGATGTAATAAACTGTTGAGGGTAAATAATGGTTTTGGAAGAAGAATTGGAGGTGTAGTTGAATATTGTTTATGCTGCCAAATTAAACTGGAGTTGGAACTTAACTGTCATGGCTCAAGACCTTAACAAGGTTTGGTGTTTTTGTTGTTGTTTTGTTGTTGTTTTTTCACAGGAAAAGATTAAAAAGGAAAAAAATAGAGAATCATGCTAGTAAAACTGATTTGAAATTGGTTTTGATGTGTTGCAAGGTATGTGTTGCAAGGTACCCCTCCAATATTTAGCAGGACACTCATGTGCTCACATAGCTGTACTTAAGCTCCCTTCCAAAGCAAAGTGGATTATTCTCTATTAAACTTTGCTTTGAAGGTCCAGTCCACAATCTCCGATTACAAGGTCTGCTGGCATGGCTGAAAAGGACTGAGACTAAGTGGATTCTGAAGGCTGCACTATATACCTTACTGGAACAGCGTTGCCAAATGCCACAGATTTTACCCTTTTGACTGGTTGCCAGAACCGAAAGTCAAAATCTGAGCCACTACATTAAAGTCTCCCCTTTCTCCTTCTTCATTTCATTACATCAGACAAAAGTTCCAGGAAGTCAATCTGAATAATGTTCCACAAAGTATATTTTTGGAACACTTTCTTTCTTGCAGTTTCATAATCAGTTTGGCTACATGTACGAGAAGTTCTGTTACACAAATGTTTACCAAAACCTATTCAGAAGAACCAAATCTGAATTCCTCCAATGTGTATTTGTCCTGGTGAATAGCAATACAATAAGGTGTTTCCAAACACCTTTGAGTATCTCTTGCCCAAGAAAATCCTATGAATTTCATGGTGCTGCCATAAATCAACAAGTGACTTGAAGAAATACACACAAAATGGGAAAGGCATTTTGTCTCATCCTGGGAGCAATTAGTTCTTGGTCCTTTTGTTTGAGAACTAATTTTGCCTCCTTTTGTAGAGAAATAGCAGTTGGTGTGTGTCCTGAAGTACATTGTTCTTACTGATCAATTTTTAAAGTGTGTTGCTAGGGTACTCTGCATATACTTAAAGGCAACTTGGAACTGATCATTGTTACTTCCCAGAAGCAGAGCTTGCAAATAATGTTTTACAAATTATTTTAGTAATTAATCTTTGGAGTTACAAGCTGAAATGCTGTTTCCTTTTGTCTATGATGGCCAAAGCCATAATTTGCTACTTTGCAGTGTACAGGAAGTGCCTGCCTTAAAATGCCCTGTTATCTGATGACTTGTTCTTTTGACACTTCCAAATTAAGGGCAAGTTCCATAAATTCAGTGGGAGTTCCACTCTTTCATCAGTTCTTGCCTATAGAGACTCACTTGGGACCACTTGCATGCACACACTACTTACAGAACAAACTAATGGGGGAAAAAAGGTTTCAAGACAGCTGAGAGACTTTGCAAGCAGCTTGTGCATGTTTGGTCCCAAGTGAGGCTCTGTCAATCCTTCATTCTCCATACAGTACAGTACATGGGTTCTGCTTTTCAACCAATTCTGTTACTTGCCAGTGCTTTGGCCCCTAACCTGTCAGATAAATGAGGGGACGCCTGTAATGTAACAGGATTTCTACTTGTTACTGGTGTTTTCTGCCTCAGTCTGAGTAATAGGTAGGGAGGAAGTTACATGGCTTGCTACCCTTTTGACCCTTCTTTGTGGGGTGACATACAGCTAGCAAAGAAAAGAGTTAACAACAAGGGAGTGGCAAAGAGAGATTAGGGAAAACACACTGAAAACATGAACTAGAAACTCGGATTAGGTGGAATAAAAAAAGAAAAGAAAAGAAACCCTACTTTTCCTACTTTCCCCGTTCCACTCTGCCCAAGTGAGACTTCTTGTTACAGCCAGAAAGAGTCAGTTTGAGTGCATGGGAGGTGGAAAAAACCTAGCCTGCTAGGCTGGCTGCTCCAAACAATGGTACAGGGCATGCACTTAGACTGGCCCAAGGTGTAGCTATGGGAGGCAGCAAAATGAGGATGTTGCCAACCCAAATAAGAATTCTGTTCACCAAAATGAAATTTTCCTTCAGTCACTAAATAATCTAGCATTGCAGTAGTTCAAAACTTCAGCTGAGTATTTCAGTTTAGACAGAGAAAGCTACCAAGAGAACGTGAAAACAGCAAATATAAGAATGCTAAATGCAAATAATTTTCAGTGTCTCACTCTCTGCAGTGCTATATCCCTTGACCGGGTAAGTTGTCATGATAGGAGACAGAGAGAGTTTAACAGAGGAGGGGATATTCTTCTGCATGACTGAGCCCACCTCAGGCATGAGATTTAGAGTAATAGGGGCAAAGAGAAGGAAGGAGAACTGAGATAGAGAAGGGACTGACTGAGCAACTGCTTCTGCCCATATTTGTATGCAGTCTGTGTGGCGGCTGTGCAGTCTGCCACGCTGTTCCCGTTCAGGCCATTGCAGGGGAAGTCCAGCCAGGATCGTCTGCTCTGAATTATTATGAAAAATGGGAGTGGGGGCAACCAAAGAGCATTTTTTCCTGTCTTTCAATGGCACAATATAGTAGTAAAGTGTCAATAACGGGTAATCCAGTTAGTTATTTTGTGGACTGCAGTAACAAGTAATGGCATGTTGGATGATCAGAGAAATGAATAACATAACTAGTTCTTAAAAAAAAAATCAAACTCTGTCCACGTATTTCTTTTCATAAGTGAGTTTACATGGTACTGTAATTCTCTGGTGGTTCTCTTTTCAGCCTTCATCCGTATTGTAAAATCATACATTCCTGGACAAAATGATCATTAATGGAATTTAGGTAATCACTGCAGTTTCAGAGCTAGCATAGTTTAATGGTTTGAGTATTTGACTAGGACTCGGGGAGACCAGTGTTTGAATCCTACTCAGCAATGGAAATCCACTGGATAACCTTGCGTGAGTCCCACTCCCTTAGCCTTAGAGGAAGGCAATGGCAAACCTCCTCTGAATAAATCTTGCAAAGAACATTTGAGGATAGAGTCGCTCTAATTTGGAATTTGAAGTCACATAGCAGCAGCAACAAACCATTTGTTATTACAGTATCCTATAAAATATGCTCTTCTCAATAATAAGTTCTTTCTCCTGATCACTACCCACTGCTTTAGACTTATAAACATCCATTTCATTCCATCCGGGCAACATAAAGCACCCTTTCTTAGATACTGCAGAATTGCAATATTGCTCTTTAGTGCAATAGTTGAACCAATTTCTAATAAAACCATAAACGCAATAAAATATAAATCAAAACTAAACCTCAATTTATAAAATAATTTATTACAGAAACAGTTTTATGACATTTCTAACTGAAGTCCATGAAAGTTTATGTCAAAAAACATTTAGTTTTGAAGGTGGGACAAGACTGGGTTTCTTTTACTGCAAAATAGTTACATCCTGCATATTTTTATGTTACACTGAATTGCAGCTCTTTTTTCTTCTAGCAGTGCCCGCATGATATACGAGTAGCAGAATCCACATTTTAAATCTTAGGCTTCAGCAAGAAAAGGCATCTCTTCCCTACGCCTTCACCTCAAACGGCCTCTACTCCGGAAACTACATCCTCCGGCATGCAACTGGCAGCACCGAGCATGCGTAGTAGAGTCAAGCCGCGGCCTTAAAAGCCGCCTCCTTACCTCTGAGCATGCGCAGCGGCACCCATGCGCCCACGCCGCTTAGGAGGGTCTCGGACATCATGGCGGAGCCGGAGGCTTCCTTACAGACTGCCCGGACCCCGCAAGCTACAGCATCCTCTGCTGCCACCGTCTCTTCAGTCACAGCTCCGCCGGTAGCGGGGGGAGGCGGAGCTGGAGGAAGCAGCAGCGATCCAGTTCGGCCGGGATTAAGCCAGCAACAGCGCGCGAGTCAGCGCAAAGCGCATGCGCGGAGCTTCCCGCGGGCAAAAAAACTGGAGAAGCTGGGGGTATTCTCAGCGTGTAAGGTACGGGGGCCTGGAGGGGACAAAAGTGTGCAAGAATGCCTCTGCGTATTTGGTCCAGCCGTAGCTGCATCTTTTAATGGACAAGAACAGATTTAATTCATTGCGATATTGCATGTAGTCCTGGTTTACTCAGGACATCTATTTGGATTTTAATTATCCTCTTTCCAGATTCTGTGACCAAACAGCAGTTGGATTTCACATTATGGATGTAAAAAGCTGTCCCACAGACCATTATTTCAGGGACAGGTAAACAAATACTTTCCAGATATTTCGGACTAGAGCTCACAGAGGCACCAGATGATGTGGATAGTGGTCAGTAATTACAGGAAAAGATCTGGAGAGTACCACATGTCTACCACTCCATTGGTTCACCTGTACTGTTTTTGTCAGATGTGTTGGCCTACCATCTTGACCCTGCTAGTTGGAGTGTAATGAGAATTGCAGTACACAACTGGAATGCATTGGGTTCAGAAAGGGTGGTTTGCATCCTGACTAACCAAGATCTTTTGCCTAGTCAGTATCCAAAATGTGATATTTTGTTTCCACATATTAAAAAGTAAAAAGTAATGTGTGTATCTTAAAAAGTAGGGGGAAAAAGACAACCTGTGATACACCAGAATTATAGGATAGGACTCTTTGCTTTTGGCTGTATTTGAATAATATGGCTGTTGTTCTAGGACTGTTTTCTTTTAAACAGTCATCTTATGAATCCTGAAGAGTATAGTACAAAATCCTTTGCCATGAAATACTCTGACGACCATTAACATAATTACTTCTTCATCCTTTAGTCTGAAGCAGGCTTGGTATTGCTTGAAGTCAAATGGCTAACCGAGTCATTTTTTCAAGCATGTTGCATGCATACTATACATGCACATGTATGCAGTGTATCCTCTATATATGCAAGGGTTCAGTCCCAGGAACCCTTGCAAATACCAGAATTTGTAAATGCTTGCATCCCATTATATTCAATGGAGATGACGTATGCATGGATGCTTCAACATGTGCATGTGCACATCACCATGATTTTAGGTGGAGGGACATTGTGCTTTGCATGAGCTGGAGATCATGCATGCGGAGGCTGTAGGTAAGGAGGGACCACAGTACACGTGCATATAGCAAATGCTATAACATGGTCTGTGAATTGTATCTTTCTTGTCTTCAGACTTCAGAGTAGATTGAGAGACATATGTGGATGAATAGAACAAAATGATACTTTATCTTAGTGGGCCAGTCAGTGACTAAATGTAATGGGTTTTTTTCAGCTTCCTTCTTCCACCACCTATGCCCTGTCAAAGGATTTCCTGCAGCCTATTTTTTCAACAAGGGATGGTGGAAGAAGTGGTGGTAGTAGTAGTATTGATGTGTAATGTCTGCTTCGTGACTTTGGGGTAAGTAAAGTGGAACTTGGGAAAAGCTACCTTTTTATGGATTGCCACTCTCAGAATCCTACAGCTGACATGACTAAGAGCTGTGCTGCTGGGAAATATTTGGAGCAGTAGGCCAAAATAGAAGAAGGCAGATTGGAAGAACAATTGGTGTAGAAAAATGGTTCTAAAAGTTTGAAGATCTTCCTCTGGATGCTTTTTGCATCCTTTGAACAGATTCCTATTGTCCTATTCAGGATTAAAGTGTTCAGCACAGTTCTACTATATAAGGTGGCTTTGTGTATAAAATATAAATTAACCATTGCATTCTTCAATGAAAGCTTTGATCGGGATTCTCCACTCCAGTCAGTTGGCTGTTGATAATGTGGGTTGGAGTCCACTAACATATAGAGGACTGCTGCTTCTCCACAATTGCTTTATAAAACAGTAAACAGTTCAGTCTCAGTCTCTGGTTCTCTTTTTTCTCCTCACCCTTCAGGCTAATGACTCTTGCAAATGCAATGGCTGGAAGAACCCAAACCCTCCCACAGCCCCCCGCATGGATCTGCAGCAGACGGTCACCAACCTTAGTGAACCATGCCGTAGCTGTGGACACACTCTAGGTAAATGCATGAGGCATCCTTCCTGCAGCGTTCCCTTTTTCCCATTACAATTGTGAGTGGCAAAAAAGTTTTTAATCAAGTCTCTCACCATCAAAAATGATATGCCAGTTTGCAATAGGTGGCAAGTAGGAGAGCAAATCTTGACATAGGGCAAGAGTGGGAAAACATACAGCCCCTCAGTGTTATTAACTGCAACTCCTGTCATCCCTAAGCATCATAGTCACTGGTGAGGGATCAGGAGGGTTGTGGTCCAGCATCAGTTGGAGAGTCGAACATTCTCCATACCTGTTATAACGATCCAGTTATTATTTTACTTGCCCTCCTCAACCATTCCCCATTCTCCTTTCCCACACCTCGGGAATTGAACTTCCAAAATAAAGACGGTCCACTAAAATCTATGGCAACCTCTCTGGGGTTTTGGAAGGTGATCCTTGACATATCATTTGTGATAGCAGATCATTTGCCTCAGTTTTCCATATGCTAGTGTTGAAGGGTCTTGACTTCACTTGGAACCTTGTTGTGGGACCTCTTAGCATTAGGTGTTACACTTGAGTGTGGTGAATAGTAGGTGGTTGTCAAGGGCCATGCCTGGGCCCAGGTTGCTTTGTGGCCCGAGACAGGGCAGGAAATAGTGCTCCTCGCAAGCCCAAGTTGAAGTGTATGTTATCTAGCCAATTTATGTTGCTTCAGAACCAGAAAATCTACAGGCCCCTCTCCCCATTACTGTTAATTAAAGGAGACTAATAACAAAGTAAACAACTGACACTTTGCTGTCTTTTCGTGATGCTCACTGTCTGCTGCCCTGAGGCAGTCGTAATCATTTTGCTTAATACAAAGGTTGGCTGTAGACTGCATCACTGTACATGGGTGGGGGCTTCAGGGTTGAGGAGGGCTTCAGTATAATGCCCTCTGTATAGCCCTTCCTACACTAGTGGGCCCTCTGGTGGTGAAGACTCTAATTGATGCCAGGGGTCTGCCCTTTAAATTCCCTACAGTGCTGCGAAGTGGTACAACACAGGGTCCAGATAGGCACATCCAGGTCACAGAGCCTGTTGTGGATGAGAATGCTGCTGGCACTGTTTACTGCCATCTTTAAAACCAGCTACCTGAGCATCATCCTGTTAGCAACATACATGCCTGCAAGCATGACTTTTGTGCTTCTGTGTTCTTTTTTGGATGGTATGCAGAGAGTGTTCTCTTGTGCTTAACGTGGGCTCAGTCACAGGGTGTCTGTGAAGCCCTGCTCCTGGATACCAACAGCAGTGGCAGCAACAGGAATGTGGCAGTGGGGGGCGTGCAGGTGCCAAAACTGCTCCCTTGTTTGTGAATGAGGAACACAGTTTGGGCCGGTGCATATTCTTCTTGCTGTGTGCCTCAGCACCCACGCCCCCTGCTTCAGCATCCCTGATGAACACAGTGCCAGACGTGCGTGTGTGCCCAAACTATGTCCCTTGTTTTGCAAGTGAGGGACATGGTTTGGGTACACGCACATGCCTGCTGCTCTGTCCCTCAGTACCCCCACCCCCTTTTGCAGCATCCTTGACAAAAAGGGCACGGCAACTAGAGTGTGCACGTGCCCAAACTGCTTCATCATTTGCAAACAAGGGGACAGTTTTGGCATCTGTGTGCACCCCCCAGCACACTTAGGCCAATAGGCATGGTTCACTCTCCTTACATTTGATCCACATAATGACCCAGTGAGGTAGGTTAGGCTGAGAGATTGTGACTGGCACAGGGTTGCCTAATGAACTTCATGCTTCAGTAGGCAACTTGAAGCCTGCTTTATCCAGGCCTATTCTACTCTGTCAGCTATGCTATGTAGTTTATTGCTGCCTGTCCCATAGGTTGGATATCATTTTAATAAGAGCCTCTATTACATAAGAAATTAGAAAAGATGAAACCGATGTGTAACATAAGGCATGTTGTTTTACATAGCAAACCTGTGTCACACAGGGAGACTCACCTGTTGAGGAATGAAGAACCACAGTTCTGTACTGTTGTGGCCTCCAGCTAAGAGGGGCCACATGTAGAGCATAACCTGACCTTTCTTATCTACCCTAGCTGATCATGTATCTCATCTGGAGAATGTCTCTGAGGATGAAATCAATCGGCTTCTTGGAATGGTTGTGGATGTGGAAAACCTATTCATGTCCGTCCACAAGGAAGAGGACACAGACACCAAGCAAGTTTATTTCTACCTGTTCAAGGTGAGCCCAGAGCATGGGAGAAAATACTGCAGGATGTCCATGGCGGGGGGCGGGGGTTAGAGGAGAGATCCGTATTCCCACAAGGAAGTACTCAAGATGTACTAAGCAGAGCTTGGAAAAGTTCCTTTCTTGCCAGCCGGAATCCTGGCTACTGGCCATGCAGACTGAAGGATTTGGGGAATTGTAGTCTAAAAGGTAACTCTCCTAATATCTGAATGTATTCAGACATTTTCTCATCAGTGCTATTATTAACAACAAATTTGCAGGCTTTAGAGGGTCAGACCTGCCATCAACCACAGAGAGGCAAGTAATCTTTCTATCAGATAACTTTTTACATTTGCCCAAAATTTTGTGGCTGTCACCAGAGCTCAAAAAATTTACCTTTTTGGACTACAGTGTCTTGAATCTCCCCAGGCATCATGTAGTCCAATAAAGTAACTTTTCCAAGCTCTGTCCTCCTGCCCTCTCCTCCAATTGTTCTTTAGTCGCCCTACCTGTTTGCGGGGTTGGTCTATTTAAAGCAACCAAGAGCTGGTTCAGAAGTACCAAGATAAGAGATAGTTGGAGACCTCGCTGTGTCTTATATGAGAGAAAGAGTTGTCTGTCTTTTGAAAGGTTAATTTTTGAACCCTGACTTTAAAAAAAAAACTCAAATATTCTTAATGACAGGGTTCATGTCAATGTGGTGGAATGGGGCGTGGTCTGATCAGAAGCCATTCTGAACAGAACATGAGAATCCTTCTGATTCCACAAGACTTTTGAAAGATTCTGATGGATCAACTTAATACAAGCACAGGGAAAACAGAGCCACACTTTTTCTCTCTGCAGCTCCTGAGGAAATGCATTCTGCAGATGAGCCACCCAGTTGTTGAGGGATCCCTTGGAAGCCCCCCATTTGAGAAACCAAATATTGAACAGGTAAGATACTGTGTTTTCATGAATTTATTTAAAACATTTTTAGGTTTATGGTGACCTCATAAATTTCATAGGGTTTTCTTAGGCAAGAAATATTCAGAGGTGGTTTTGCCACTTCCTTCCTCTGAAATATAGCTTACAGCACCTAGTATTTGGTGTGGAGCTCCCACTGAAGAACTAGCCAGGGCTGACCCTGCTTAGCTTCCAAGGTCAGATGGGATCTGGTGCCCAGATAGAGAAACTCTAAAAAGAAGTATGGAAGGATGCTCAATAAAACCAAGGATTAACAGTAAAATCAAATAATGGCATGTAATACTGTGTATCAAAACTCTGATTTTTAGAGACATAAAATTGGAGCTGGAATAATTACTTTCAGAAAGCATCAAACATCATGCAGTGTTTAGGGGTGGCTTCTTCCTCCCCTACCTATTGCCAGAAGAGTTGCAGAGGAACCACCTTCCTTGCTCGGTGGCATGAAAAAAGAAAACCAAAATAGAGAATGAGAACTGAGGAAAAGAAAGACAAGGGACACAGATCAGCAATGAATTTGCCAGCCCACAGATGGAATCGAAGGCAAATCTGAATGCAGGCAGAATAGATTATCCTCCCATTCATTTGGGTAACTGGATTAAGTTCCAGGATCATGCTTTTCCCCTCATCTCTCCCAGTTTCACCCTCTGTGTCTCTTATCGTTTAGACTTTAAGCCTGAAGGCAGTGACTAAGCACTGTTTGTAAACTACTCTGGGAGCCTTTGGAGTGTGGGGTATAAAAAAAATAAATAAATAAAGTAGGCTGAAAAATTCTAGGAGTGGTAGTCTAACATAATTTGTCTGAGCTGCTGACTGAAGAATTCTGAAGGTAGCTTTTCCTTTTTTTAATATTTTTATTATAATTGAAAGAAATTAAAAACATACATACAGTGGCTAAATGGATGAATCAATGAATGTGGAAAATGAAATATGAAAAATAACATATATTATACATACAAATATAGTATCTAGTATTCCATATAAGGAGTAGAAGATAAGACATAACTAGACAATACGAAAAAAACAAAAAAGGAAAAAAAGAAGTACAAGACATCAAAGAATGAAAGGGAGTTCCTTACCATACTTTCCTTTCCCCTTCTGTATCAAACTTAAAACCAAGAACATTACAACATCATGACTACACATTACTAAGACAAACACATAATGATTTCCTTTCTCTTCTCCATTAGGTGATTTAATCATATATATTTTAATCCTGGCTTATGAATATTATTTCTTTATTGCACTTCATGAACTCAGTGACCTTGATGAGCTCCGGACTGAAGATTAACTGTCTCTCTGCCAAAACACAAACTCCCAAAGCACCGGAGAGCCAGGCAAACAGTCAAAAACAGTCCCAGTATCCAGGGGAAAAGCGACTACAGGTGCGCTGTGGATGCTGTGCACTCTGGGCCTGGGCCCATAACCCCTGTTGGGGATGATAGGAGTTTCAGCCCCACGGAAACGCAGCGGAAAAACCAGAGTTCAGCGAGCCAACAGCAGCAGCCTTGTTCCCCAGTAAGGATACACACAGAGGAGTTTCTTCCAAAACAGTAGGCGCTTTATCTTGCAGCAAAGTTCCGTTATACACAAAACATAGGACAGACGGACAAAAGCTTGCGCCAGGCACCAGGTTTGGTCAACAAATACATACTGGCGTTGCTTTGTTATATGCATATCTACAACCAATCAGGTAGAGGTTTGCACAGCTCCCTCTACCATCTGCACACGACCCCAGTTTCTTATGTAACCTTGCAATTACCCACAGCTGGGGCATGATGCAACATCTTTGCAGTGGGCTGATCATTTTCCCAGGGTTCCCTGCCTGGAATCCCTGACACAAACAACACCTTATTAAAAATACAGTTTCTGTATTTTCTGTAAATTTATTCCTGATTTATTAACCAGTTTTATAAACGTAGATATGAATCTTAACATTACTAAATCTCATGTGATTGATCATACGAGGTTTATTCGTAAAATCCTATTGCGGCGTACTCTCCCCACTTTTCCTTCCACAAGGGAGTTAGAATTTCCCATTCTTGTTTAAAAGTACTCTTTGGTTTGTTTTCTAACATTAGTGTCAGTTTGTCCATTTCAGCCAAGTCAAATGGTTTAAACATCCAGTCTTCAATTGGTGGTATATTTGTCTCTTTCCAATTTTTAGCAAATATGATTCTGGCCACGTATATCGTATAACATAATATTCTTGAATGTTTTTTTTTCTTAATGTCACATCTAAACGATCAAAAATATTCAGTAAATATACCTCTGGTGACATTGGAAACTTAATTTTTAATAGCTTCATGATATGCTCATGAATTTGTGCCCAAAATTTTCTGGCTTTTTTTACATGGCCACCAAATATGAAAATACGACCCAATTTCTTGGCATTTTCACACATTTTTGAAATTTGTACTGGAGTTAAGTACCGCAGTACTTAAGAAGGTAGCTTTTCCAAGTTCTGAGCTAAACTGTGGCTTGGTATGGTTTCTGAATGTAGGCATTGCAGGTACAATATTAATACATTAATACAATATTAATACAGGTCTAAAGCTGCCAGGTGAACTCCAGACCTGAGTAGGAAAATAATTTCTTTTGTCAAAGTGATGAGGACTGGTTTAACATTATTTATTTAACTTGCTTATTTTATGCTTTTATCCACCATCTTTCAGGTATGCATGCTCCAAAGCAGTGTACAAAATGTTAAAATATGATTATGATTTAGAGTGTTTGTCTGTGTTGATCACAGTCACCAAATTTTGTTTGTTATCTGATGGGACAGAGACAAAGACAGTAGTAAGTGTTTGGACCCAATTTGTAAGCTACTTTGGGCACCAAACACTTCAGATACTTTTTTCTCTAGAATGCAC
This sequence comes from Cyclura pinguis, assembly GCA_030412105.1. Taxonomy (NCBI): domain Eukaryota; kingdom Metazoa; phylum Chordata; class Lepidosauria; order Squamata; family Iguanidae; genus Cyclura; species Cyclura pinguis. The sequence goes on from CM059604.1 coordinate 95,383,892, forward strand.
ATATTGAACTGGTTTTGACAAAAATTGGTATTTACAGTTAAGCTGACCTGCTGAACATTTGCTTGCAAGTTCAGGACCAGTTGGCAAACATCATGTTTTTTATAAAACTGCTGGTTTCAGCCCATTTTCCATGGAATTTGATATGAAACAAATTTTTTTAAGTTATTTTTATTAATAAAAATAATAAAAATATATAAAAATATTTGTATACATAATCAGTACAGAAAACATATGATCATTCTGTACCATTGTACAGATGTTGTAATTTGTTTCTTCTTATTTCTTATTGTAGACTACTTTCTTTGTTTAGAAAAAGTAATTTTTGTTTGCTTCTTGCTTATCTTTTTTAGGTTTATTCTATGCATTATTAGAGATACCTCCATAAATTCAATATATTTTGAACTCATGTGTACATTTTTTTTTTTTTGCCTTACTTTACCATCTTGTTAGACCACTCATACTTATGGGGTTTTTTTTGTCACCTTTCCTTGTTTAATCAGGATATTCAGTACTATTGATGACCAGCTGCTGTAATTTTCAATAATAGTTTTAACCTTTAAAAGTTTACATTATTATAATGTCTCCATATCCTCTTCTTAGGTATCTAGTTATTGGCTCTCACTCTGTTTCATATATCTCCTTTTTTTCTTCCTTAAGTGATTTTGATAATTTATCATAGTTTTTCATCTCATTGAGCTTCATAATCCATTCATCAGGTTCCGGAATTTGCTGACTTTTCCAATATTTTGCATAGACGATTCTAGCAGAGATAATCATATATAATATTATTTTCCATCTATTTTTCATGGTTAGTTGTTCTGCTTTTGGGATGATGTTCAATAAATAGAATTCAGGGGAGAGTGGTATATTGATCTCTAACATATCTGATATGATTTTGTTGATACTCTTCCAAAATCTTTTTGCTTTTGTACATATCCACCACATGTGGTAAAACGTTCCCTCTTCTTTTGTACATTTCCAACATTCCTTCTGTCCTGTTTTATACATCTTATCTAATTTGGATGGACTCGGGTACCATCTATGAAACATTTTCAGGTAGTTTTCTTTAAGATTTTGGGATAATGTAAATTTTTGCGTCCTTCTCCTACTATTTTCCCAATCTTCCAATTGCATTGTTTTGCCAATGTTTGATGCCCATTTAATCATTGCTTCTTTTATAGTTTCTGTTTCCATTTTTCTTTTAATAGAAATTTATGTATTTGAGATGCCAGATGTGTTGGTTTTTCGAAAACAGCCACTTCAAATTCGTTTTTCTCTGATTTGGAAAGAAATCCCTCTAGCTTCATGTCCATTTTAAATCTCTCTTTGAGTTGCACATATAAGAACCGTTGACTGGGGAACCCTTCTTCCTCTAGTTCAGTCCTTGATTTTAGTCTAAAATTTTCTACTTCTATTATGATGTCTTTATAATGGATCCATTTTTCCTGAAGAGTTTTCCATCTCACAAAGAGTGCTTCATGGGGAGAAACCCATTATGGAATTTTTTTGTAAGTCTCAATCTTGAATTTTTTCCAGATTTCCAGTAGTGATTTTCTTATGTAATGGTTCAAAAATTCTTTGTCGGCTGTCTCTTTTCCATACCACAGGTTTGCATGCCACCCGAATTTATTATCTGCACTTTCAGGTTTTAAAGTTCGATCATTTTTAAGGGTTATCCAGTCTGCAATCCATGATAGTCCCACTGCGTAGTAATACAACTTCAAATCTGGAAGACCGCATCCTCCTCTCTCTTTCTTTTCTGTTAATATTCTCCATTTGATTCTCGTTTTTTTCCCTTCCCATATAAATTTAGTGATCTACTTTTGGCAAGTTTTAAAGAATTTATCGTTTATGATTATGGGAAGGTTCTGAAAGAGGAAGTTTAACTTGGGGAAGATATTCATTTTTATTGCTGCATTCCGACACAATAGTGATAATTTCAATTTGTTCCATGTTTGCATTTCTTTATTAATCTCTCTCCAAACTTGATATGAAACAAATTTTAAGGATTTCACATGCTTCTGCTCATAATTATAAGCGAAGTCATCAACAGCAAATCAGACAATACTAGATAAATTTCTCAGTGTTTTAATAGAATAAAATGGAAAAAGAGGAGCAGGTGTTGGCAACTGAAGCCCTTTAACTATATTTGGACTGCAGCTCTCAGAATCCTGGAGCCCTAGTTATACTGACCATAGCTGATGAAAGTTGTAGGCCTCTGGAAGACCACATACTCCCAACCCCATTTTTTTTAAAGCTAGATACATCGATCAGTCAAAGCTAAATGTTCTGCAAAATCAGGATGTTGTGTTTTTTAACATTAAAAAATCTTTGCCTGTGCAATGGTGAATTTCCAGTGGAGGATCATTCCAGAGGAAGTGCATGTAACCTAAAAATTCCTCTGTCCTGAGTCACATCCAAACATGCCTTAAGCAATTCATTAGCTTCAGAGGAACTGTAAAAAGGATATAACAGAGAGGCTGAAATGTGAGCACTGGTTTGCCAGTCGTTCCAACTACAATAGAAGTAGAGATGAGCCATCAAAATTTGTTCCGTTGGCTCAGCTGAAAGATTAGCTGCTTTTGGGCTCCTGTTTATGAGCCATCTCTATTCAAGCTTGTCTTTCTTAATAATAGTGATGAAATATAAGAAATTAGTTGGTCTTTCTTTTCCCTTTCTTTTTTTTTTAGATTGTAATATTGCAGGCAGAGACTTTTTCATTTTAATCTACATACAGTGCTCATTAAATATCAGTTAAGCTGGTAAAATGTATATATTTATGGTGATGGTTATTAATCAGCGGTAGTAATTGGAGGAGTTGATGGCAACTCAATTTGCTGGAAGTTTGGAGCCCTGTGTGGTAGGTGGTTCTTTGGGTACACCTTCTCTAAGGTTGTCCTGCTGCTAGAGCCCCACCAACTGTCCTCCTTTCTCCTCCCTAGGGTGTCTTAAACTTCGTGCAGTACAAGTTCAGCCATCTGCCTCCCAAGGAACGTCAGACCATGTTCGAGCTCTCCAAGATGTTTCTACTGTGCCTAAACTATTGGAAGCTGGAAACACCTTCCCAGTTTCGCCAGCGCTCACAAAATGATGATGTGGCAACTTACAAAGTCAATTATACCCGGTGAGTTGGAAGAAGAGGGCTGTGGGATAAGAGGAAGTAGAGCCAAGACTCATGACTTACAAAGCACTGTATGATGGGTTCAAGCATATGTAGGACAATATGATGGAATCACATTGTCTTACATGAGCCTGTCCGGGCTCAGTCTTGGAGACAGCCTGTCTTTTGGTTCCACCACCTTCCCAAGCATGTTTGGTGGGAACACAGAATAGGGCCTTCTCAGTGGCTTCTTCCAGCCTTATGAACTTTCTCCCTGGGGAGACTAAAATGGCTTTCCCTTATCCTTCCATTGGCAAGTAAACTTGCTTTTGTTTTTGTTTCTTTTTGCTCCAGCAGCCTTTTAGAAGCTGACTGCAAAAGCTTTTAAGTGTGCTGTTTGGCCAACTTACAGGGTTTTTTTCTTGTAATGGATTTGTTGTAAATGATTTTAACTCCACAGAAATTTGATTGCATGTTTAATTACTTTCTCTATGTTTTTATGTCTGCTTTGCATCTGGTTTTATTGGCAATAGTCTTAGTTTTTGGAAGCCATCTTGAGTCCCAGTTTGGGGGAAAAGGCAGGATATAAATAAATTTGAAATATTGGCAATGATGATGCCAGGGCATCTGTTTTCAATATCTCAGCTTTGCTCTAGAACGTGTCGACATAGTGATGAAGATTTAATACCTCTTTTGGCAGAGAGTGCATTTCCTTCTCCCCTGTATACTCAGTGATGATTGAAAAGCTCAGTGCTTCTCAGCTTTCAGATCAGAGCAGCCTACCTTCTGGATGGTACAAAGTTCTCAAGAGGAGAGTTGTCCTGCAGGAAGGAGTATTGGTTCTCACTTTGCAGAAATATGACGGGAACCAAACTGTTGTGTCAGGGACAGATTCCCTAGCACCTTCCAGGTGTTGTGGAGTCCCATCGTCCTTATACATTAGCTGATGCCCAGGGTGTATGGGAGTTGTAGTCCAAAACCTCTGGAGGGCTCCAGGTTGTGTGTCCCTGTGCTCTGCTACCTACAAAAGTTATCTTCCTGGGTTCTGTGTTTAGTTTTGTAGTTGCACCCTAACTCACCAGTTTTCTCTTCCCTTTCCTTCCAACCTGTTTTTTTTCCTTTAGACTTACGTTAGCTTCATAGTGCTAATTAGCTTCAGTGCCTCATCAGAAAGCAAACCGAACCCTGTGGCATTTTGGGATCGTAAACACTGGTCCTCACTGTCTGTGGTACCTTTCTTCCTCCCTCTCTCTTTGCCTGCACTCCATTCCTCAGGTGGTTGTGCTACTGCCATGTTCCCCAGAGCTGTGACAGCCTCCCCCGGTATGAAACCACCCAGGTCTTTGGGCGCAACCTCCTCAAGTCCACTTTCACAGTCACTCGTCGGCAGCTGCTGGAGAAATTCAGAGTAGAAAAAGACAAGTTGGTGCCAGAAAAACGGACTCTCATCCTGACCCATTTCCCCAAGTAAGATAAGTTCCATGAAGTAGTGAGCATGTATAGCTCTCTGTGTATATGTGTGTGCATGTGTATATGTACACGTGCAAGTAGAGCAGGTACAGTTAGCTTTTCCCAGGAGTTTGAGGTCTGGTTCTTCTCACTGGGGTGGTACTGTGTCCTACCTGTGCCTCATACTCTAAAAGAGAAGGAAATGGCAGGTGCCTTGAAGGCACATAGATGCCAGCGCGCACACGCACATACACACACACACGCACACACACACGCACTTCCTACTGTTTTCTTTTGAACATCACCTCAGACTCTTAATTTGAAAGAACAACCCCAAAAATTTGTTAAATAAATTAATGAAAGCGCAGCATCTTATCTGTCCAGTATTTGGTTTTTCAAACAAGAGGCTTCCAAGGGATCCCTCAGTAACTGGGAATACCTCACACACAGATACTTCTATGTGTGCGCGCACACACACTTCTGTGTGCTTAGATTTCAAGCGTTGTAAACAGAGCCAGGGCTCATAGGGTTGAAGCACCAACACTTTTTGATGAGCATAGATGATGACATTGCCTGAGGATGGATGTTCTGAGCTAGATTATATTGCTGTGAGTTATCCTAGTTGTGAAAGGAAGTATTTTGGGGTGGCTTCATCTGGAATCATTCTAGGTGCCAATATTTCTGGATTCCAGTTGAGGTCATGGTTGTGGGGACTGTCATAATTTCTTGAATTAAGGACTGAGGTGCCTGTTGAGTGCATGTGCAGCTGAAGAATTAGTTTTCAGCAACAGAACTCAGACCTGGGTTCTCTCTCACACATGCACACACTTTACACATGGATTTCTCCTCTACCTTCCTTCATTATCTGTTTTGGTTGCCCCTTTTATTTGTGTCTGTGTGCACCTTTAAGTCACTGGTCAACTTTTGGTGACCCCATGAATTTCAAAATGTTTTATTAGGCAAGGAATAATCAGCAGTGGTTTTTCTAGTTCCTTCTTCTGAAATATAGGCTACAGCACTTGGTATTCCTTGGCGGTCTCCCGTGCAAGTGCTACCCAGGGCTGCCCTCCTTAGCTTCCAGGTAGCATGCTTGTAAGACTGCGCCCCAGGTTTCTTGCCGTGCTCATTCCTCTCCATTTCTTGTCCTTCAGATTCCTGTCAATGCTGGAGGAAGAAATCTATGGGGAGAGCTCCCCAATCTGGGAGGCTGACTTCACTATGCCTGCAACAGAAGGAGCACCCCTTGTCCCCCGTCCAGGTGTGTTGTACCTTTTGGAATCCTATTTAGCATCCATTTGTACTCACTGCTTGTTCAAATAACGACTGAGGGTATCATTCCATGAAGGTGCTTTAAACAGAATCAGACAGCTGGTCCAACAACTAGCCCAGTAAAGTCTCTCTTGACTAGCAGTGGCTCCAGGTCTTGGATAGAGGTCTTTTGCAGCCTGGCTGTCTGAATTCCTTTAATTTGCAGTGCTTATAATTGAATTTGGATTTTTTTGTTTTTGTTTTTGTTATTTTTATATTTGTTTATTTATTTTGGCATGCCAAAAGAATTTGGGGGGAAAAGGATACCATCTTACTGAGCTGCAGCCTTTCCTTGTGTTACAAAGTAGTTGGGGCAAAGGATGAGACTCAGCAAATGTAGGCTTTTCCTGTGGCTACTGTCTAGCCAGATGGCTGTGCATGAGTGAGACTTAAATATTTCTTGTAGGGATCTGGCTATCATATTTTAAGGTAGAAGGACAGAAAAAAGATGTATTTGAAAAGGTGGCTGTAGACAAACAAGCCAAATCACTTATAGCAAGGACAGACATTCCCCTCACTGCCCCCCCCGCCACGGTCAACGAAAACTAGGTTCAGACATCTTAACCTGAAAGACCCTGGCAATTTTATTATGATAATCTTAATGCCCTCAAGATTAGTTTTTAAACTACAGATCACATTGTCCCTGACTGTGGTAGGTGGATTGGAGGAATTGCAGTCCAAAACCAGCTGTAGGTGCCAGGTTTGTTGGGCAACATAGTGAAAGGCACAATCTCCCAACCTTATCTATCTTGTGAATTTTACGGGAGTGTTAAAATGGGAGGCTTCACACATGCAGCCCTGAGTTTCTTGAAGGAAAGGTGGGAGCCAAGGTGCCAAAGTGTAGCTCTCTTGCAAACTGTGGCAGCATCTCCTGAACCTGAAGTAAGAGTAAAATTATTTGATCTGCATTCTCTGTTGCTGGTGTTTCATGTTATAAAAGGGCTACATGTTATTACTGCTGTTTTTCTGTGTAGCTATCAGCACTGTGCCTGCAGCCAGCACTCCACTTTTCAGCAAATCTCTCAGTTGCAGCTCATCTTTGGCATCTATTAACCTTGATGGCAGCTCATTGGATTCTGTGCCAGGTAAGTTCATTATGGACAGCTGCAAAATCGTGGAAGGAAGATCAAAACATTGGAAGAGAAGGGCCTAGAAGGAAGTCTTCACTGGGAGACATCTGTTTTTTCCTTTTTAAAAATTGTGTGTTTGACCTTCGAGATTTAATGAAGAATATTGTGATATTTGAAAGCTTGCCTAATGAACTGTAAATATTTGTTTGGTCCCTCTAAAAGCTGTCTTCCACAAGCTGAGTCCCTCCAGCTATTGGGACCTCTAGGATCCATGACTTCTGGTCAGGGTTGCTGGGGTTGATTGGAATTTTAACGTTTAGAGGAACTCAGGTTGGAACTGCTTGGTCTAAAGATACTGACTTGAATCCGGCCCCTTGTAGTCAGTGAGATTCAAGTTAGTCTCATTATTTCAGTAGCTTTTCTCTAATTATGATTAAGCCCAAATCCAATTCATAATTTCACTGACTTTCAGTGATGTTTAACTGTGTCTTGAATAAGAGCCAGTATGGTGAAGTTGTTTAAGTTTTGGGCTGGGACTTCAGGAAACTAGTGTTCAAGTCCTCAGTCAGTCATGGAAACTCGCTGGGTGACCTTGGGCAAATCACACACTCTTAGCCTTAGAGGAAGGCTGTGGCAAACTTTATCTGAATAAGTCTTGCCAAGAAAACCCTACAGTAGGCTCTTCATAAATCAGAGTTGATTTAAAGGCATGTAACAAAAACAAAAGTGTGTCTTAAATTTAACCTAAACCTCAAAGCTATCCACTGCCTAGAAGCCAAATCCAGAGTCAGAAGAAATGCATTCTGTATGCCAAGACTGTGAATCATTACTTTTTGCAGTTACATGAATCACTTTCAGACCCATACATTTAAACTGTATTCCTTGTTTCTTTTTTTTGCCACCCTCGCAGGTGAGAAGAGAAAACTTCCTGAGAGCTTGACTCTTGAGGATGCCAAGCGGATCCGTGTGCTAGGTGACATCCCAATGGAACTCGTCAATGAAGTGATGTTGACTATCACAGATCCAGCAGCCATGTTAGGGCCTGAGGTACATTAAACCAGGGGTAGGGTATAAACAAATGGGACTTCACTATTTTTTAGTTACGCATGATCACACAGAACATAGCAAAAATTTTTCAGCCATAATCACAGTTTGCATATATTATACAACATGTGTGCTGTTTTTGGGGCCCCAAGGAGCAGAAGAATGATTGATGAAATGCTTCTAACTGGCAAATCTGTTTGTCTGTGATGCCTGGTGCTGACCCTCTGGAGGGGGCACATGTGTCCCACCTCCCTTTTGTTGGACTAAGACTTGGGTGGTGGGAAGATGAGGCTTCAGCAAACAAATGGCTCTTTCTTCTACCAAAGTACAGCTGTGGAGATGTTCTGGTCAGATGTGTCAAAGTGTAAGTGTATGGCCATTTCCGCACTACAGTGTTAAACTGCTGCTATTCCACTTTCAAAGCCCTGTGGAATTCTGAGGTTTGTAGTTTACTGAGACCAAATTGCTCTTTGGCTGAGAATTCAAAGTGCCCTTCCCTAAGCTACAAACCCCAGAATTCCATAGGAGGTTGATAGTGGAATAGCAGCACTTTAACACTGTAGTGCGGAAATGGTCTATGTCAGGCTCTGCCCACTTTCAGTTTTGGCCCTCAGTATAGTCATAAGCACTTTATGGTTATTTTGTTACTCCCAGGCAGGAAATGTGGCCATGAAATGTAGGGGGACTGTTTCCTGCCCCTGCTTTATAGTTTACTGTGGAAAAGATTCTCTTCCCCACAAATTTCATGGAACATTCCTTTCTAATGTTCTGCGTATTTTCCCCAGTCTTATGCCAGGCTCAGGTTAAGCAGAACTTAGTGTAAGATTATTTTGGGCTTCTTTCGTTGATGTAATGCTGAAAACCGTTGCTTGTTCCTATATTCTGCATATGGGGGTGGAAAGAGAAATGAGAAGCAAAGGATTCTGGGAGTTGTGTCAACTCAGGCGTGGACAACTGTGAGCCCTCTAGATGTTTTTCTTCTACAGCTCCCATCAGTTCTAGTCAGAATAGCCAATGGTGAGAGATTTTAGGAGTTGTGTATCTTAAAAAAAAAATCTGGAGCACCTCATATGCCTCACCCCTGATTTAACTGTATGTTATAAAGCAAATCACTAACTCTGTTTCAAATCTGTGCGTGTAAATGTGTTTAGAATTCCCACCAGTATTTTTCCTTCACACGCAGACCAGTCTGCTCTCGGCAAACGCAGCCCGGGATGAGACAGCTCGACTTGAGGAGCGTCGTGGCATAATTGAATTCCACGTCATTGGCAATTCACTCTCTCAGAAATCAAACAAGAAGATTCTTATGTGGCTGGTTGGATTACAGAACGTTTTTTCGCACCAACTGCCTCGAATGCCCAAGGAATACATCACGCGCCTAGTTTTTGACCCGTAGGTTTGGGAGTGGTTCTGTGTCAGTTGCAGTGTTTCAGAGCTTGGAAATACTAGTTTTGGAATCTACACTCCCAGAACCCCTGGCTGGGGTGGCCAGTCCCAGCTAGGTGTACTATAAATGTATTGCTGTGTTAGGACTATATAGATTACACAAAGTGCTCAGCCCTTCTAATTGGGCAAATTAAAAATCAGTGTAGTTTTGAGGGGTGGGGGTGGAGTGGGAGGGAATAAAGGCTCATGAATATGAATGGAAGAAACTCTTTCCCAAACAAATAACAAGAGATCTACAACCAAAGCAGTGTGTGAAACTGAGCTCCATCATCTTGCTGAAAATATACAGCTTCTTTCTTCCTCCTGGTTCAGGGACTGATAAGGTGAGGCCCTGGAACCAAATCTATCCCTTTGAGTTTCCAGTCCTTCCCTATGAAACAATTGTTTGGTGCTTTCCCAGCATTAATATATTCTCCCCTCCAAAAGGCTGAAATGCCTTTCTTAAGGCTAGTTTCTGCCAGTAAGAGTTTAAGCTAAAATGTGTTGCCATTTTTGCCCCCAACTACTACTGCATTCTGCAAAATATCTTTATAGTTGAATTTGGCACTTGGACTAACAGAGACTTCCTTACCTCACAGGAAATATGTGATCTTTTGTTGACCATTTGTGAACATTCTTTGGCATCACAGAACTAAGTTAATGGCTACTAGTGGAAACAGCATGCAATTTTGTGAGGCTGTACTGCTTAGTGCATGTCCTGTTTGTTCTAATCAAAGCAGATAAGCTTGTGTTGTAGATATGGCCTATCTGGTTTAACAGCCATTTCGTCTTTCCTGGGAACTACAGTGTTTTAAAAATGAGGTGGAACAAGGAGTTCTGATCACTTCAGCAACCAAACTTTACAGTTCCCGACACTGTAGTTGGGAAACCATTAATGTTAAAAGAGCTATAAACCAGTTCATGTTGGTAGTGTAGATGCAGAAGAGATTACTATAGTCTTGTGTTTTATTTAATCCAGCAAAGGTGGAGCAAAAAATGTTATGCTTGTCTTTCCTTTCCAGACTTTCCAATCTAAACTTGTGCATTTTTCTTCTGTTTCTTACAGTAAGCACAAAACTTTGGCACTGATCAAGGATGGCCGGGTGATTGGTGGCATCTGCTTTCGGATGTTTCCAACACAGGGGTTCACGGAGATTGTCTTCTGTGCTGTGACATCAAATGAGCAAGTGAAGGTAGGATTGTTGGGGAATATTTGTTTCCTTATTTGAGTGTGATTTGTGTCAGGATCCATTAGGTTGTAAGTTAACAGTTGAAATTTTGCTTTTGGAAAGGTTGCCTCCAGCCTTGTAAGCTGCTGTGGGTCCCATGTTGGGAGAAAGATAGAGTATAAATAAAATAAGTAAATAATTATTATCTACCCCAGTTGTGTAGATTTAAGGAGTACCCACTGTTTTCGTGGAGAATATCATGTTGTCCATGCTACTAATGCAGATGCCGTGTGTGTAGATGGAAAGGCAAGGAATGTAGGGCAAAACCAGGGGTTGGTTCCTACATATTCAGGATTCTGTTACAGCGAGCTCTATGACTGCAGATGTGGTTGGATTGCAAATCCCATTATCTCTCACCATTGGTTATGCTGTCTAGGGTGATGGAGGAGAGCCAGCAAAGTGATTGATGTGCATCAGGACTGATGCAAATTAGTCCTGTTGTGTATTGGTCCTTTGGTGCACCAGAACACCAGCTGGGGGATGATGGTGTGCACTGGGACACTCTTGCCTATTATGTATCATCTTAGCTCAGTAGCACACTTTCTTAGTGCCTCTGCTACATAGCCAAGTATACATAGAGTTAAGTAACGCACACTGTGATAAATGATTCTATCCATTGCTTTTATAAATGTGTTGTATCCAGGCTCTGAATTTCATTACATTTGTTTCCCCTTTCTCCTCCTTTGGTCTTCTTAAAGGGATACGGGACCCACCTGATGAATCACCTGAAAGAGTACCACATCAAGCACAGCATTCTCTACTTCCTCACCTATGCGGATGAGTATGCCATTGGCTACTTCAAGAAGCAGGTACTGGAGAAATACTGCTGAAGATTGTTTAGAACCAGCTTTGTGTTCAGATGTATGCCGTTCTGTGAATAAAAAGAGGCAGTATGGTGTGGTTAAAATGCTGAGATGAGACTTGGGAAGATTCAGAACCTATCTGAACTGTTCATTCTCTCAGCTTGACTTATCTCAGTGTTGCTTCTTATGAGTGAGTATGTATGTATATGTTTACTTCTATACTTTTATGAATATAAAAGTGGGGAAGAGAACCATGTACACCATCTTGCACTCACAGGAAGATAGGCAAGATATAAATCCAACTAATAAACTAATCAGTATCAAAAATATAAGAGCTTGGCTCTCCTCCCAGAGCTTGGAAGTGGATATTACTCACAGCCAATTCAAACATCACACCAAAGCATAGTTTAGCATGACATGCCTAAGAAGAAACAAACTGCAGTAAGTCTTGGGTTTGCACGTTCCCACCTTCTCTCATGTAGCCAGGAGGAAGAAGTTTTTGCTCTTATCTTTTCTTCACCAGTTGGTTGCAAATCCAGACCAACAAACAGTGGCTAAGGTTAACTGGGGGTAGTTTTAGACAAGCCAACCTCATACTGTGCATTATGAAGCTGGCTTGTTTGGACTAAACACAGTTAAAGTGAAATATATTTCTGGGTCTGAATGACAGTACAAGCTGTGAAAAAAAGAGGGAGCTTTTGAACTCGAACGAGGGAGAGAAGAGAACTGGAGAATACACATCTCCTGAGGCTACTGTTATGTGAGCTTGGAGAGTTAACCAGGAGTGGAAAACTATAACCCTCCAGATGTTTCTGGACTCCTGTTTCTCAGTTCTTTCCTCATAGACCAGCTGTGCATGCTAGAGCACTGGTGTCCATTGGCATCCCTTCCCCTCTGCTGTAACAATTAGCATTTTGAATGTGATAAGCAGAATGATAGGGAGTCAGTCCTGAACCTTGAGGGTGGCACTGTTTCAGGCATGAGTGGCCTATCCTAATTGTTTGCTATGTTGTGATTTGTTCATTCTGAGGGATGAATAGCATCTTCCATTTCTGTTCTCCAGGGTTTTTCCAAAGACATCAAGGTCCCCAAGACCCGATACCTTGGCTACATTAAGGACTATGAGGGAGCCACCTTGATGGAGTGCGAACTGAATCCCCGGATTCCCTACACAGAGCTCTCCCATATCATCAAGAAGCAGAAGGAGGTGAGGCATTTTGCTGGAAGAGGAGGAGAAATGGAATTGTGCCTTGCCTTTCAGAAGCTCTTTAGTCAGCCAGACTTGGGGCTTTGTTGCTTGTTTGTTAATGAACTGAAAAGCTCACCCCATGTTGAAGTCTCACCTGAGTACCAGTGATTTTAAAAATGCATAACGTGCATATGCAGAATATGGGCATCACATACAGAATTCCAGCAACCTGGAAAATGCATATTCAGTTTTGACCTCTCAGTCCTGGTGTCTGGAAACACAGAGGTTAGTGCAGGATCCTTGAATGGGATAAAGAGCACAACTCAAGATGCTGAAAAGATGGGTTTCTTTATTAGTACAAATACTTTCCTAGCAATAAAAAAACCACCCTGAAGGATGCTTCTTCTGCGGATTCTTCCGGATGCTTCTTCTGCGCTTCTTGCACTACAGCTCTAACCATCTTCAGCCATGCTGGCCATGGGTGATGAGAGTTGTAGTCAAATATATCTGGAGGACTTTGGGTTGGGGAAGACTGTGTCTTGGTCATTTCTAGCTCTCCTTCAGTGAAGGAGGGAATCCTGCAACATTGGCAGTATCTTTGCTGCATTCATTAAAACAGTTCTTCAAGATCTGGGGAGAAGCATTCCACTTTTTGATACAATCAGAAAGACTGGTTGCGTGTTGTCCTGTGGGAGAGGAGGGGAGTATCTCAAAATGGGATCTTCTGGGAAATACACTGGAACCATCCTTCCTGAGCAACTGCCTTAGAGCAGCAAATAACACACTTCACCCACCTAATTCAAGGTCTATATTACTTAAAGCCAGACAAATTATATTGGTATATAAGGAAAGAAATCCACTAACAGCCTTTCTCCTTCCCCAGCGATAAAAAAACAATTGCAACAAAATTCAATAACCTACAATTTGCTGCTGTCTCTTGACATCTCAAATCTGCCTGAGGGTGCCAGACATTGCCAGAACAATTCTATCATCATTGGTCTTTAAATCATTTGTGGGAAGTAGTCTTAAACAGTTTTGTGTTTATTTTTTTTTTCTTGCACTGGAATGGGGAACCTTTGGCCTTGAAGGTATTATTAGACTGTCCTGCCCACCAGTCACAGTTAGACTTGTCCAGTGGCCAGGCATGGAAGTCCAGCAACTTCTGAAAGCTCAGGTTTCCCACCTCTGCTGTATGCGGTGAGGCATCTCTGATCCAGTGCCTTCCCTTGTGCCTGCCAGCTTTTTCCTGTTTCTTTGGCTTCACTGGCTTCTTAAACTGCTGCCTTGACTTTCACCCAACACAGTTATAGCACTGTCATTCCACTTTAACTGCCATGGTTGTATCCTGTGGAATCCTGGCTTTGTAGTTTGGTGAGGCATTACAGCTCCCTGGCAGAGAATTCTCATTACTCCTCCATAAATTGCAAACCCCAGGATTCCAGAGGAGGTTGCCACGGCAGCTTAAATAGAATGATAGTACTGTAATAGTGTAGTGTGAAAGGGCCCCTTGTTTAGCAGCCTGACTATATGCCCACCGCTTTCCTCTGTTATATCTCTGCCATGCCCCCTTTTGTCCCACAGTGCTTGATGCGTGCTCTGAGGTTTCCTGAAAGTCAAAAGTGTGTCAGTTGCTCTTTTCTTTCCACAGATCATCAAGAAGCTGATCGAGAGGAAGCAGGCCCAGATCCGTAAAGTCTACCCTGGCCTCACTTGCTTCAAAGAAGGTGTTCGCCATATCCCAATCGAAAGCATTCCAGGCATCCGTGAGTCTAACAGGGCTTGCTACTGTTCAGCCTTTGGGGGTGTTTGGCGTAGAGAGATCCCATGGTAACTTGTGTGATGCTGTGTCTTCTTCTTGGCCCCACTCCTTTTAGGCATGAGAGATTGTCATAGCTACAGATTGATCAGATGGAGCTGGCTTGGAATTGTGGCAAATGGGATGACTTTTAATACAAGAAGCGCTCTGTGGGATCAGATCGGACCAAAGGCTTATTTGTCCCATTATTCTCTTTGCACGAGATGCCGCAGTGACAAGCCCACCAGCAGGACAGGAGGAGAACACATGTTCGCCCCCACCCATGTCTGAAACACAGAGGCATATACCTGCTGATACTGGAGAAGAGCAGCACAGGGGAAGTCTGTCTCCCTCTCCATTTTTCACAGTCTTGATCTAGATCTTTCTCCATTCTCCCACCCTTTCTACAAGAAAAAAAAACCAAGCCTTGAATAAATGGTGTCATACATGTGTTGGCTATTCCAGGTTTTAGATACTTTGTTCTCTCCGTGTGGCAGATGGAATTGTGGAGGACCACTCCCTTCTTTGATTTTTGTGATTTTATTCCCAGAGAAAGGTCCTAACGGGTCTTTCTGCTTCAGGTACCAAAATAACTTGGCCAGTCTGAAGTATTTCACATCTTTACTGGATGGAAGCAGGACACTGTGTGCTGTTTTTCCTCAGGCAGAAAAAAACCTCATGGGCTGGTGCTCTGGTGATATCTTCAATTACCCTTGACATTTTTGGAGTTCTTTCCCTCTTCCTTTGGGGCACCAAGAACTGCCACAATTAAAGATGGGTTTACTTTCTGTGCTTCACCTGAATGAATTTCTAGAACCAGTCCTTGGGGTCTCACCCCAAGAGATGAACGCATTTAAATAATATATTTTAGATTGTGAAAAGTTTGTTTCCCAGGAGGTTGACTATTTACCATCAGCTTCCACTCAGTTGGGGTTAGGACAGGAAAAATGTCCATTTCTGCTGGCCTGGGATGATAGAAGTTGTTAGCTAAGACACCTGAAGGACCTCTGACTGGGAAAAATTGATGTAAAGCAAGGGTGGGCAGTATTTGGCCCTTGGGCCACATGATTTTGCAGCTCTTGGACCCTCCACACTCATGGCCACCAAGGGGTAATTTGACTCATGTAGAAGCTTTCAGGAGTAGGAATTCACCATTCAAATAGAATGCAACCTTCTGCCCTCCACACTATTTAACACTTATAAATAAGAAAAAACTCTGGTTTTCAAAACCAGAAGTGAATTTCTGACCACTTCTGAATGCCCCCCCCCCCCACTGCCACCGTTGCCATCTTTGGAACACTTTGCAGCCTGTGAAGGGTCCCAAGAATGAAACATTAGCCCTTGGACCTACCGCAGTACTCTCCCCTGATGAAAAACAAAAGCAGGTGTGCACCTCCACCAGCACCTCTCTGTCTCACCACCACCACCAAAAAGATAGTGCCAGCACTGTGGGACCCACCTTTTTCTTCTGAATTGGGGGAGTTTCTTTTTAAATTATATTTGGTACATACTCTCTCTTGTAGGGGAAACCGGATGGAAGCCCCTCGGAAAGGAGAAAGGGTAAGCACCATGACATCTTTGATACTTCTTCCCCTTACCTTGCAGCCTTTTTTTTCCTACTTACAGTAAGCTCTTAACCTTCTTTGCAGACTTGTTGTGAGCATTACTGATTTAATATGTGCTGGGGCCTTTGAAAAATCTAAAAACCTGGTTGGCCAGCTGTTGGCTATTTATCTTCTGAATCTACTTCAAAGGGCCAGGTATTAATTGAAATACTGTAATCCTAGTGGAACGCTTAACATGTCTTTTAATGTTCCCCAAAATAGCAGCGAGGTTTCTTCGTGGGAGATAGTTTCTAGAATATCTGTGCCTTTTTTAGCAGGCTGCACCAGAGATGATGGGCTGCAGGTGCTCAAGTGCAGGTCACCTTAGCCAGAGTAACCAATGATCAAGGAATGCGGGATCTAGCAATGTCTGGAATGTCACATGTTCCCCATACTTCAGCTGTGCTGTAGATTTTTAAAAAGCAATTGGCAATATTCTACCCCATCCTTTGGAAAAATAACCTGAGTTTTAGTTGGACATGTATGAAGATAAAACTAGCATAGTACAAATATGAGGTGAAACAGGGCGGCAAACCTCTTGTAGGGAGTTGATGATGTGAACTCTGGTTTTTATCTTTCAGGAAGGAGCTCAAGGATCCAGATCAGTTGTATACCACATTGAAAAATCTTCTTGCACAAATCAAGGTGACTTGATTCTTTAATATTTTGCTTTTAACAGCACTGTGTAGTGGTTTAAGCACTGAAATACAACTCTGGAGTCCATCTTCAGATCTATGCTTAGCCATGGACACTCACTGGGTGAGTTGGGCATGTCACACACTCTCAGCCTCAGAAGAACGCAAAAGCAAATCCTCTATGAACAAGTGTTGTCAAGAAATAGGTTTCCCTTATGGTTACCATAAGTCAAAAATGATTTGAAGGCACACAACAAAGCAATGAGATTTGACCAGATGGAAGGTTGGGGTGAAAGTTATATTAGTTTCCTGGGACTGGCTAACCTTTATCCAATTTGATAGGGAACGCTCAGCCTAACTGATTTTCAGAAGATGTTTGGCATTTTTTTGCCAGAGTGCACCCTATTTTGTAAATAATGTGAACAGAGGCTAATGGGAAAAGAGATTCTACCTAAACGTCAAGAACAACTTCCTAATGATCAGAGCTGTTCGGCAGTGGAAGATGCCGCCTCAGAGTTTGGTGGAGTCTCCTTCTTTGGAGGTTTTTAAGCAGAGGCGGGATGGCCATCTGTCAGGAGTGCTTCGATGTGTGTTCCTGCAGGGCAGAGGGTTGGACTGGATGGCCCCTGTGGTTTCTTCCAACTCTGTAATTCTAAATTGGAATGTTTGGCTGTTGGTTTTCAACTTGAACCAGTTATCCAAGCCACACTGAACAATGTAGGGATGAATTCTGTTCTAAGCTCAAACTGTGTATGCATTGATAAGCCTTCCCCAGCAATTACGGATTTTTTTGTCTGTCTAAAACAAGGCTGGAGAACATGTGGCCATCTAGCCAGAAGTGAGAATCATATAGACCTCAGAGTGTTGTTGGATTACAACTCCCATCAACCTTTTTGAATGTGGGGGCTGCAGACAACAATTTCTAAAGATTACATTAATCCCAATTTTGTTGTAGACATTGTTGGGCTGCAGGTCCCATCACCCTTGGCAAAGGCAATGGAAAGGGAAGATGAGAGTTGTAATCTAACAATATCTGGAAGGTCACAAATTCCTCAGCTCTCTTTTATGAATCAGTCATTTTGGCCACATGCAAACTTACACAGATGCCCATCTCAGAACAGTAGCACATAACAGATTAGACGGTTTTTCTTTCAAAGTGTGTAAAAGATAGAGAGCCAGCATGGTACAGTGACTTGAGTATTGAACTAGGACTCTGGGAGACCAGGTTTAAATCCCTACTTGGCTATGGAAGCTCACTGGGTGACCTTGGGCAGATCACAGTCTCCAACTCGGAAAAAGGCAAAAGCAACCCCCTCTGAACAAATCTTGCAAAAAACCAAAAAAAAAACTATCCAAGAAAACCACCTTAGGTTCTCCGTAAATCAGAAATGACTTCAAGGCACACTATAACAGTAAAAGACAAGTAATCATAGAGAGGAAATTCTAAACTGAAAATAGTAACTTTATGAAAACCAACTAAAATTCATAATGTGATGTGGAGGCTTTTAACTTATACAGAACTCTTCAGCAAATTGGATGTTGAAACAAAAATTGTAAAAGGGTTTAAAAAAAAATCTGATCGGGAATCTGCCTCCTGCCTGAAACTCTTGCGTGCACACACATCTAGCCAGAGAAAGAGACTGCTCTCCAGATGTTCCTGAACTGTAGCTCCCTTCAGCCATAGCCAACATCAGATGCTGGAAGCTACGATTTGGCAACATCTGGAGGGCTACACTTTGTCCACTCTTTCTTTATGTGCTAATGTGCTGCCTTTCTCTTAACTTCTCAGACCCACCCCAGCGCCTGGCCATTCATGGAACCAGTGAAGAAATCCGAAGCTCCGGATTACTATGAGATCATCCGTTTTCCTATTGGTGAGTAGATAGAATTAACTTTTACCTGGAGGGCTGAACAGCTTTTTTAGATAAAAAGAAGGCACAAGTCAATTTTGTTCAATTTTGTTAGTGATGCCTGAATTAAAAATGAGTTCACATCTGGACAGCAGGGGGCGACAGCTGCCTTCCGTATGTAGCTGACTGCCTATTTCCATAAACCAGAGCTTTCCAAACTGTGTGTCTGGAGACCTTAGTGTGTCGGTTGCAGTGTGTAGGTGTGTTGCATGAATGTAACAGGTGGAGGGGCTGCCTCTCCCAGTGCCACGGCAGGCCAGGCTCTGGTGAAGGGGTTGCCTCAACTGCTGCTGCTCCAGGCAGAGGAAGACCCCACTGAGGGGCGGTGGCAGTGCCAGGCCAGGCTTGGGTGGAGGGGTTGCCTCGGGTTACTGAATTACTTACTAAATTACTATGTCACAAAATGATGCATGTCTAAACAGTGTGTCACCAACGTGTAAAGTTTGGAAAGTCCTGCTGTAAATCTTAGCCGTCAGAGCCAGTGATGGCAGGCAACAACATCTGAAGAGTCATATGTTCCCAACCCCTGCTTTAAGGTCGTAGTTGTGCCAGGGAAATGGGGGATGTGATTTATTTTGTGATAGCCAGCACATCTATTAGCTTCTTGCAAGTAAAGGTTTTTGGTGTTTTTTTCCCCCCTATATTTCTGCCTTTCCTGAAAGCAAAGCTAGCCTAGAAAGGTGAAGGCAGTGCCATATTCACACTTCTAGCTGCATTCACTTGAACTAAAACAGACATTCCTAAAAGAACCTTGTAGTTCAGGATCTTTTCCCCCCTGTGCTTTTCTCTCTCTTTCACCTGTGGTCATAGCTGTTTCTCACATATGTAGTTGCCTGTTCCTCTTGATGATGAGCAGCATCCATTGCTGATCTGCAGTCCTTCTGGTACATTGGACTACAGTGCCCATGTGCTGGCTGGAGCGATATGAGTTCTAGTCCAACACATCCAGAAGGTATTAAGTTGGGGGAATACTGTTGAAGAGTTAATGAAGCACAAAGCCAGAAGAGTAGACTTCACTTTTTGCAGCACTCTATCCAAGTGACTTTGTGTCTTTTCTCTCTCCCTTCCTCCTCATGCAGACCTCAAGACAATGACTGAGCGGCTCAAGAACCGCTACTACGTCACCAAGAAGCTGTTCATTGCCGACTTGCAGCGCATCATCACAAATTGCCGTGAATACAATCCGCCCGAGAGTGATTACTGCAAATGTGCCAATACCCTGGAGAAGTTCTTCTACTTCAAGCTCAAGGAAGGGGGACTCATCGACAAATAGGATGTGCAAGCCAATGATGAATTTTGTGGAATTTTTTTCACTTCCATCTCTTCCAGTTGGACATCCTCCTTGCTGCCTTTTGCCGCATCTCACGCACAAACCAGGTGCACTTGGCCTATCAGAGGCCTCCTCTTAGGTAATGGAGGCAGGGAAGATGTGGAGAGTTTGGTCTGTGCTTCACACTTCTCTCTCATTGATGGACCAGGATCTGCAATCAGCTCTCTTGATTTCTGAGCCTTATCACTCCGTCCATTGTGTCTTCCTTTCCAGATGAAAGTAAAAGGGAGTCCACTCTAGGAGACTGCTGTTCTTTTTCTTTCCAGGAAAAGATTCTGAATTAGCACATGAACATCAGAGATCATATGAGGAACATACTATAGTTAAGGGATTTGCTGATAAGGGACTGTACAATAGCTTCTCCGCTCCTCCCCCCTTATTTTCCTTTTTGTTTTGTCTGTTGGTCTTCTGTGTAGGTCCATGGCTCCCTGCCTCTGGAGAGTTTTACTTGCTTACACTCCATCATTGCTTAAGGGCTCAGCCATTTCTTGACATGTGAATGTAGAAAAAGGGAGCAATGGAGAAGTAGGAAAAGACCAGGAAGGTGGCAGTATGCACAGATTTAAGCAACAGAATTTCTTACCTCATTCTCTTTCGTATCAAAAGCCTTTGAGGAGGACTTCTCCACAGCCTTGCTTTTCATTTTTTGGCCAGGTTATGACTGCCTACTAGCTCATCACTTGTATGCTGTTTCCATTCCTGCAGAGAAAAGGAAACTTTGGCTAAACTGTATCTGGCTACAAAAGGCTGACAGACAAGTCGTGGGAAGGAAGGAAGGGAAAATAGTTTCCTTCTCCTTTTAAGCAGTGATGCCCTACCCATGAGGCCTTCCCAGTTTCCAGTCACTGATTTTTGCTGTAACTAAATCCACTCAAAGCCTGCTGCCAGATTGGAACTTCACTTTTTCCTGGAGTGGGGCTGGGGAACCTTTGGCTCTCCAGACACTTTGGACTGGAGCTCTGACGATCCTTTACCATTAGCCATGCTAGCTGGGGCTGGCACAAGTTATAGGCCAGAATATCCAAAAGCAGTGGTAGTAAATTGAAAATTCCCCACCCCATTTCCAATCAGAGCAGCCAGATTTCTTCCTCCATTTTCTCCTCCTTCCCCAACACTCCTGCTTTGCTTTCCTTTTCTCTTCTCTCCTAGCCCCCTCCTTTTTAAACCTTTCCTGATTGCTTTTTTCACCAGTGCTTACTTGGCATCTCGCTCTTCTTTAATCAACTGTCGCCTAGTCTGATGGTCTCTTCCCTGGACTGTGCTCCCCATCTGCAGAACCTGTCAGGATTTTTAGAACTGGTGTTGCCTCTGGCTGTGTAAATGGCATTGGTGATGGTCTTTCTCGCACTGGCCTTTTCCATTCGTGACAATGCTCTATGTTGCATCATGTCTACTGTATTGGATATTTCTTATGCCTTGTTTCAGGTGTATGTGCTTGTAGGAGTTTGAGGGATTTCCCCGACCCCATACGGGCAGCCACTTTCACTACTTACCAGGTCGTTTAAAATTACCTCAATGAATCTGACTGAATTATGCTAAGTTGCTATAATGTCATACATGAGCACCACACTTGCTTTTCCTGAAATTCCTGTCACTTTGGGGGTGGTTAATATATGTATGGTGAAGCAAGAGGCAAAACTACCGGTTGTTTTTATGCTGAAAAAGCTACAGAACCATTCAGTTGCTATGGAGGAGAGGGATGGGGAAAGGTGGTTTGTAACTCAAGCAGGCAAGTGGCATGTATTTAGTTGGCAGCCACTTTCCTCCCTCCATGAAAGGGGGGTATGTCCTGGTGGAACTTGCTGGAGTTTAACTAGCTGCTCTAGAATTGATCATGTGTTCAGGGCTGCACCAGTCTGATTGATATCATCTTATGAATTTCAACATAAAAGACAACATATTGCTTCTCTGCCAGCATCCCATCAGTGATGAGCATTTTGTCTCAGTCACAAAAGTCTAAGGAAGTTGCCATGGGAACTGGTTCAAACATTTGCTTTTACCTCATCCCATTTTCTTCCTCCAGCTTTGTGCGTGCACATGTTTTCCTTCCCCTTCCTCTCATTTTCAGAGAGTTGTTTGCTCTCTGTGTTCCCTGGAACCTTATAATAGGGGAGCGGACAGAGGGAGGGAAGCATTTGAATGATGATGATCCACCTGCCTTCTCTAAAGCGAGTGTTGCCTTCTGTCCACCATATTTGTATGCTTAACCTGTACAGTTACAGAGCTTGAATCTGCCATTCTGGGCCTTTCAGTATGTTGCCATTCCATTTTTTTAAATACATAAAGGGAAAAAAAATATGTCTGAAACAAAAAACTGCTGCTTTCTTTTAGACCCACTGTTGCCAATTTTGAGAACTACTACATTTTGGCTTCGCACATAGCTCTGACTCTTGGGCAACAGAGCTAGTTAATTTCCCAGATGATTTAACAGGCCATTTTCCTACCTCCAGTTCATTCATTTATTATTTTTCCTGCATTGTATAACTGATATACAGAACATATTCTTTAGAACTATGCATATTTTGCTCACAGAAAAAAAAAAGCCCTGCTGCCTGTATAAATCATGCACTATCAAGTGTTGTATTCCAGATGGTGGGATACAGCTCCCATCAACCTTTACCATCAAAGGCAGTGGTAAGGGATTATGGGAGTTTTCAGTATAACATCTGGGCGGCTACATTTGACCACCCATGGTACAGATCAGGAATCCTCTTTCCCTCATAACGTTGGGCATCAACTCCATCAAGCCCTAGCCATCATAACTAGGGGTGAGAAATGCTGGGAGCTGTAATTCAACATGATCTGCAGGAGCACGTGATTCCCACCCCTGGTATAGATGGTGTAAATATGCTTATTTTGGAAATGTTTACACTTCCCATTCTTTATGGGGTTATGTACATCACCAGACACAAGTAGGAGAACTTTGGTTGATCTCTCTTGTCCTGCTGTCTTTTCTCAGCTGCTGATATTCCATTAGCTATGGAATCATAAGTTCTTTTTTTGCTTTAACAAGTGCTCAGGTTCTGAGGAAGATAAGTTCAAACTGCTGTACATCCAATAATGTAGGAGAACTAATACATATTAGAGTCTTGGCCAAGTTGATCTGGGGAGGCAATTTTTTAGAATAGGGATAGAGAATATGGGGTTGGACTGCATTTCCCATCATCCCTTCTCATTGGCTATTATTGTTAAGGTTGAGAGGAGCTGCAGCCCATCATCATTTAGGGGATTACACATCCTTTACCTTGGTCTACGGGTGGGGAAACTTTGGGATTCTACTGTCAGAAGCTGCAACCTCCATGGCCAATGATAAGGAATGTGGGAGTATATAAAATACCTGGAGAGCCAGAGGTTCCCTACTTCTGAATTGAAGTCTTAAAGATCAAGTCTGTCAGCTTGAACTGACTAGAAACAATGTGGTGATTGTATGTTTTGAATCAACAGCAGTTTCTTCTTACAGAGCCTAATGTCAACCATGTAAGAGTCGAGAATCAGCCCAAGAGTTGTTCCTATAGCTATTGGGGTTTTTTTGACCCTTAAAAAGTAGTAGTTTGAAGTTTGCCCAGAAACAACAGGTCCTGAAATACCTTTCATGTGATTGACAGGATTATGACAGTGGTTTCTGTGTTCACTGCTCATCTTTCTATATTAGGTGTAGAAAGACTTCAAATTGCAGAACATACTCTGTTGTTTTTGACTAGAATTCTGATAGCCATCAGCTGGAACCAGGGGCAATTCAGGAACTGAGATGCATTGTAGGGGGTCCTCATTGCTAGACATAACACAACTAGATTGTTCCTTCTCTAAGTAAAGATTAACAGTTAGCAAAATTGTCAAAGTCTTCAAAGGGAGTTCTGAGTAAACCCCATTACCACAATCTAACCTAGAAGTGATTAAAGCTGCAAACCAAAATATACTTAACAGAAAGTGAGTCCAGCAGAACTCAGTGGAGCGCGCTTTGAAGTGCATGTGTAGAAAATGGTGTCGTAGGGCACGAATAATTGTGAGGTGCAACTTCTCCAGAAATGGCTACAGTTGAGGAACGAGCCAAAGGGGATCCTTGGCTACTGCCACACAGTCATTTAGTAACAGTGCTGGTTCCAGGAGTACCCTGAAGCTGAACCAACTATTTATGAGGAAAGAAATCATTTACAAAACTGGATTGTATGTCTGTTCCTAAATCAACAGAAGAACCTTCCAGTCTGCAGCAAACTCTGTCCTTCTAGATTCAGTGGAGAACTACAGAATTATGTAATATTGGGGAGGGGAGTGGGGAGGCTGATCCCTACCGCAACCGTTGGAAAAATTGCTTTTGGGGACTCAGAACCCTCAGCCAGCATGGTAAATGGCCTTGTTGACTTGTAGATCTTTGGAATCAAAAGTCCCCCCAAATAACTTCGCCAAGCTCCATCCTACCTTAAGGAACAGCAGCGGCAAAAAAAATTAAAAGATTGGAAGTGGCCACTTTCCTTTACTGTCTGCCCACTACCACTTTCACCAAGCCCCCATTGTTGTCTCCACCAGGAAAGCTGCTGTCCAACTGGAGAGATGCCCATCTTCCTAGCAATAAAATGTCTGCAGCTACCTGGCTTTGGTGTCTAAGTAGTAAGAAGAATGGGACAGGGGTGTTTCATCGCTGTGATCTCCCTGGAGCTTTTGGAAAACAGCAGTTTGAATAGCCAAACCACCGGCAGTATCTGAAGGCAGAGATGGGGAACTTTTGGCCCTTTGGAGGTTGTGGACTTTAACTCCCGGACGCCCCAGCAAGCATGACCAATGGTAAGAGACTGTGAATGTTGTAGTCTAAAATACCTGGACAGCCAAAGATTGCCTTAACATAAGGTTATCAGCGTGAGAGTCTTCCATTCTCACTCCCTCCTCCAAGCCTTCATAAGCCACCACAGCCTTTCAAAGAAACTATCTATTCATTTTTAGTTAACTACTACCATGGGGGCCTTATCATCAGGCAGGAGAGCAGCATATACACACTGGAAAGGAAGAAGGATGGAAGCTTGGAATCTATGCTTACAATGGGGTAGAAACAAAGGAAAAGGGTGTGTGTGGAAATCAGACCCCCACAAGTGGCTTGCTGCATAATCTGATTTCATGCTCACATCCCATGTGATCCGAGGAAAAAGTCAAAAAAGCACTGCAGAATTAGTTACTCATATTGGTCCTTCCCATCATGTGTGTTTTTTTTCCAGGGAACTGAGGACTTCCTTCTGAGCTCTTTCCAATTTCCTCAATGGTCAGCTGCCAGTGACTGCATTCCAAGGGTATTATTGGCTCACAAATCTCATGATAAAAACCTGCTGTGACTATGTTGGAATGCCCAGAACAAGAGACCCAACAAGGCTGTAGGCGCAAGGGGGAAGCAACTCTAAAATTTGGTCCTTGCAATCTACATCTCTAATCCTAAATATCCAAGATCTGTTTTTCCTGACTCAAGTAACAGGCACTAAGACTGAAGCCTGTCTGGGAAAAACTGTTATTAACCTACATCTCTAATAGTAGATATCCAAGGTCTGATTTTAGTGACTCAAATAACAGGTACTAAGATTGCCTGGGAAAAAAAAGAATATTTTCAACCTTGGAACTGTTTTCTGATCTCAGATTGGTCTCCAAATACCAGAAGTGAAGAGAACACATTTTGCACACAGAAGGTTGGTCATCTCCTCCTTCTCCCTGGTGCTTAAAAAAAAAAGAATCGAGAGTTCAAGCCCTGCGGTCTCACATAAAAGGGGCTTGAGCCGCTCTTTCCGCGGAAAACTAAAGAACTCTGTGTTGTTTGAACGACGGCACTGTTCATTCAGGGGACGGACTTCGGCAACCTTCTTAGGGGCGTGGCCTGGAGTCCGATAGGTTCATAAGGGAGACACCCGGCAGCTGCTCGGCCGCCGATTGGCTGAAGCCCGCGGGAGGGGACGGCTCTTTAGAACGTTGGCTTCGTTTCTGCTTCCAGGTGGGGGCCTTATGATGGCGCTCCCGCGGTTGCTGCTCTTTTCGGTGACGGTCGCCGCCGCGGCCGCGGATCCTCTTCCTCCTCCTCCTCCTCCATGGGAGCCGCTCGCCCGTTTGCAACCGGCGATCGAGGATACGCGGCAGGCAGCCGCCGTGCGGGAGCTGCTGGAGCGGCTGCTGGGCCCGCGGGCTGCCTCCGCCTTCTCGGTGTCGGTCAACCGGTCTCTGGCCGGGCCCGGCGGGCTCGACACCTACCGGCTGAACTCGGGAGCGCCGGGCGCGGTAGACGTGGCCGGCTCGAGCGGGGTGGCCGCCGCCTCGGGGATCTACCGCTACCTGAAGGACTTCTGCGGTTGCCACGTTTCCTGGTCCGGGACGCAGCTTCGGCTGCCGGATCGTCTGCCACCTGTTCCCACAGAGATCGTCGTCACCAGCCCCAACAGGTGATTAGACGATGTCGGAAGAAGACAGCGAAGGAGTTTGGGTTGTGTAGTTGCTGCTAAGCAGGGGCACATCCGGTTTCGGCCTTGACACGTGGGAAGTTTAAAAAAAAAAAAACGTCGCCGAGCATGTCCAGAAAGTTTACCACTTTGTTAATGGACTGAGACGTCTCAGGGCTGGGGGACGTATGGTCTGGATATGTGCTTGGACTGTATCTCCCATCAGCCCTTGCCACTGGCCATGGTATGTGTAGTGCAGCAACTTGGAGAGCCATATGTTCCCCACTCTTGCGTTAATAATGCCCTAATGGAAGAAATCCGGCTGGTGCAGCTGCTGTTGGCATGGAGAGGCAGTGACTAGGAATGTTATACTTGTTGAATTTCTGATTGTTGTGCATTTAAGGTCACTGTCCATCAACAACGTGGTAAGCCTAATTCCAGATCTCACCCCTGTAGTGTGAGAGCATTCACTCCTGGGAAGATAAACAGAAGCCATTCTGAGCAAGCACATTTTCCCTTCTCCACTTACAAATCTCTACAGACCCTTGGAAAATTGTAGGTAGCTAGAAATTGTTTCAAGATAAGAAGGCATAATATCTTCCAAGGAGGCTTGAGCCCCAGAACCTTTTCATTCCGGAAGTACTGCACATAACGTTTCCAGAATGGTAAACCGTAATTGATTTCAGCTGCAGGGGTAATTGCAATTCTTGCTAGGACCCAACTTCTCAGGAGGCATTGAGTCAGATGTTACTATATGGAACCTTAAATGTTTTCACGTAATGCTGGGTGTCTATTTTGCCCCTTCTTCAATTGAACATCAAAGCAAATCTTGCAGGTTGGCTGCAGCAAATATTTGGCACTAGTGAAAAGAGTTAAAAAAATAAAGATCATGCCAATTCAGGATGCTGATATATAGCTGGACACATTTTATGCAGTAGGATGTAGATTTCTGTGCAACTGGCAGTATGAGCTTGAAGCAGCAACAAAGTTATTTCCCAAATAAGTGAGGAAAAAGTAAGGAACTAGAAAATTTAAAAGGTTCATGTTTTCTTTCTATCTTTGTGAACTTATAGTAATAGTATATTATTGGGAGCAACTTCCTGGCTGCTCCAGGTATGATCAAGGGGGATTATGGATCCAACTGTGTTGTCACCTGAATCCAGTGATCCTTTTGCACTAGTCACAAAGTTCACTGGGACCCAGAAAGTCCTGCTTTTCATCACGAGATGTCATAATGACTTTGATCATTACAGTTCTGGTCAACACACCTCAGGAACCTCGTCAATGTAGCTGCAGTCAATGTCTTGGTGCAGCTTTCTTTGGCCATTTCTGCACTACACGGTTATAGTGCTATTATTCCACTTTAAACATCCTGTGAAGTTCTGAGGTTTGTAGTTTACTGAGGCCCAAAGAGCTCTTTGGCTGAGAATTCTAAATGCCCCTCCCTAAACTGCAAACCCCAGGATTCCATAGGATGTTGAAAGTGGAATAATAGCACTATAACAGTGTAGTGCGTAAATGGTCTTTGTTACTTTCTACAGTACGCTGCATGATCATGCAAAGTAACATGGAGGCAAATGGACTGGTAAGAAATACATCCTTGATACCAACCTTCTGATCTCTTGTGCTGTTGGGGAAGGGAGCTTAGAATAAATCCTGGGATGCAGGTGGAGACTGTCTGTTTGAATACATGCCCTGACTCCTCATAGAAAGTGTTCTCATCCTGCAAGTCTTAGATCAGCATCTCCTAGGAAGCTCTTGGCTTAGTCCCTTAGTCCTCATCCCTAATGAAAGTGAAGTTGAAATATGTGTTCTAGCATTTACTCATCCCTCATTGTCCCACATTTCCTTCCTCCTGTCCCAGTTTCTCTCCTAGAGCCTGCTTAGTTTGACGTTTTAATAACACAGTTTAAAATAATAATTATTGTGGGAGGAAACTTCTCTTTTTACTTGATAATGTTGTTCTGCAGAGTGATGCTTACAAATAGTTAAAATTCACTTTTGTGGTAGGCCAACAGCTATTTTGGATTAGAAAAAATCCCTCCTGAATTAGGCTGTTGAAGTCAAGAAAGCTGAGGTGGAGGTAGGGAGGAACAAGAGTAGATTTACTTCTAGGCCTGGTACTGAGAACAAGTTCCTGGACTGAACATTTGTTCATAAGAATGCCCCGCAATCATATGCCTGGCTTCTTCTTATTTCACACTTGGTTCAAGTTGGTGAATCTGCAAGTGTTACTGAGAAGGCGAGAGGATAAGGGGAGGAGAGATTGATCCTGCTGTTGAAGAGAAGATAGTGATTAGTGTTGCTGCACATGTTCTCTGTGCGCACCTGACTTCTGCTAGCTGTCCTTGTAAATCTAGCCAAGATGCTGCATTAATGCGCAAGACAGCAGTAGCATGAGGAACTTTGCAAATGAATCATTTGCCATTGAACCAAGACTGGGTGGTAGAAGTGCTAGAGTGATGATGGCAGCGGCAGTAGTAATAGTAAGTGCTGTAAGCATGTTGTGTAAACAGAGTTGGTGTGGTCACCAGAAGAGAGGGAGATTAGCTGCCTCAGCTTGCAGGCCAAATCCTTGGGCTGATGCTATTCTAGAACTCCCTGGCCCTTTTATGGGACAAACACATTTCCAAGGCCCAGCTGATGACACCATCACCGACCTCTTCCCTTTCATGTGGCACAAATGCTCAAGTCACGCAAGACTCCCTTCACCCTGCCAACCTCTGTGTTCTTGCCAGGACCTTTGTCTGCCTACAAACCAGGGGACAGCTTCTCTAACGAGGTTGGCTAATTGAGCTGATCTTTGAAAGAGAGAGACTGACGTGACATCCTCCACGCAAAAAGTTCAACTCCACAGATAGGAACCTCTGTGTGTATCATCTCAATGAGTGTTGGAGTAGAGTAGAAAGCCCTCTGCCCCATGCGCATACACAAAATCTGCTTGGCAGCTCTCATAGATTGCTTTTCTTCCAAGCTGCTGAAGGTGGCTTATATGATGCTCCCCACTATTTTTATCAGCGCAACAGCCTTGGGGGTTGACTGGGTGAAGGTCAGTGGCTGAGAAACAGTTGAGCCTAGGGGCTCTTTCACACTTCACAGTTATAGCACAGTGATCCCGCTTTAACTGCCATAGTCACATCCTCTGGAATTCTGGGATTTGCAATTCAGGTATGAGTATTTAGAATTCTCAGCCAGAAAGCTGTAATGTCTTGCCAAATTACAATCTGCAGTATCCCATAGGATTGCTGGCTTTTTGCCGTAATAATAAACTTGTGCTTGTATCCCATAGGATGTTGCCATGGCAGTTAAAATGGAATTATTATATTAAAACTGTGTAGTATGAAAGGGCCTAAGCCTTCTCAGTCCTAGCCTAACACTCTAATTGTGATCCTTTCTCCAGTAATCCTTTGTGATTAGAATATTTTTAAAGAAATCTTCTAAGTACTGTACAGAACATTACAAGAATGGAAAAGTTGAACACAATCTCTCCCCCCGGCACACATTTTCATTTAGTTAATAATAAACTGTAAATTTGCTGCTAACTGTGCACAAAACATATGCTGTGCTTTCACAAGCAGTTTTGCAAACAGTATTTCAGAATTTTTTTTGTATGTGCACACTAAGCCTCTAGCCAAGGCCTTGAAAATTTTCTAAATAGATGCGGATATGTGAGTACAATGCCCTGGTGTTTCTAGTTTGTGTTCTTATCAACTGTGGTGATTGGTAGTTCTTCTTTGAATATATGAAGAGCCACCTTGGATAAAACCAAAGGCCTACCTTGTTGAACATCCTGTTTGCGCAGGGGACAGTCAGTTGCCTGTATGAAGCTTGCCAGCAAGACTGGAGTACCATTATACCTTCTACCTTGGCAACTGGTATACAGAGGTGTATTGCCTCTAATACTGGGGCTCATATACACTCATTCTGATGGGCAGTTTAGCCATTAATGACCCAACTCTCCACAAATTTATCCAATCTCTCTTTTAAAGCCATGTCAGTATCCATAATTATACTTTGCAGCAGTGAATTCCACAGTTTAACTATATGAAGACGTTCAACATTTTGTCAGTCCTTGGTCTTTTAAGAACAATCCTAAATATTGCATGCCCAGCTCCTGATATTTTATCCAGCATTGTTTACACAATCGAAACATTTGGGACTTAGTTGCTCTCGCCTGTCTACCAGTTTTATTCTCTCTTTTGCCACTTTTTCTACACATACATGTTATTCTCCTACCACCTTCTATGTCCCTAGAAACTCTGGAGATAGGTCTGTGATGGGGAGTAATTAGCAAGAACTGCAAGTCTGTTGCAGAAAAGGGGAAGAAAATTAAAAGTGGTAATTATAAGAGCACTTTTGCTGGGACCAACTGAAATGTCTCCAGCGAGTTATCCAGGAGTGTTCATCAGATTGGATTTTAAGGGAAGAGAGGCTAACCAAAATGGAAACGGCAGTAGAAAGAGAACATGAGCCTGATGACAAATAACCAAAGTTTACAACAGTCTTAAAAGTGGTGAGGAACCTGAGGCTCTCTCTGGTTGGGTTCCAGTCCTTGACAACTTGAATAGTGATCAAGGATAATGGGGTTTGTAGTAGAATACCACCTAGAGGAGCCACAGCTTCCCTGGCTCTGAGTTTAAGATGGAGTGGAAATGAGAGTACACCAACTGGATTAGGTTAGACCAGACCAGCTGGAAAGAATGGGGGTTGTAATTCAACACAGTTGCAAGGCACCAAGTTGGGAAAGACTAGGTTATACTATGTTAGGGGAAAAGGGGATCTTGGGTAATTTCTTTGAAAAAAATACTGTTCCCAGGTTCTTTGGGAGAAAGGCAGAATGCTCTTTAAAAGTCTTAACATCAGAAGCAAACTAAGGATTGTTTTCTTCAACCTCCTCTTTATACCACAGGCTTCTTATCTGCCCTAATCATTTTAGGGTATAGCTTTGAAAAGATCCTGTTTTTGACATTATAACTTCCAGCTTTCATGGCTGTGCTATCTGGAGATTATGGAAGACATAGTGAAAAAGTAAAATTTTCCAAGCTCTTCATTAGAACCAGTGGGCTATAGTATCTTGAGAGATCCATGTTACTCCTTACTGAGCAAAACCTCAGTGGGTGAGCTTGGCTAGTTTCATTCTCTGTCTGTCTGTCTGTCTGTCTGTCTGTCTGTCTGTCTGTCTGTCTGTCTGTCTCTCACTCACTCACTCACTCACTCTCTCACACACACATCGCCTGATCTACCTCACAGGGTTATTGTGAGAATAAAGTAGGAAAAAGGAGACCCATGTGTTCTGCCTTGAGTTCACTGGAGAAGAAGCAGGAGAAAAATCTAACCAATAACGAAAATAAGACCTGTAGCGTATCTCAAGCAGAGAATGACCAAGTATTTTAGAGGAAGGGCATGCAGGCAGGAGATGGTTCCAGATGTTTTGACTGAGTGAGCTGAGGCACCCACTGTAGAAAATAGCAAGAAGCAAGCATTTTACACTTCTATGAATTTGTCTCCCAAGGTTCCGCTTCTATCAGAATGTCTGCACTCAGAGTTACTCGTACGTGTGGTGGAACTGGGACCGCTGGGAACGGGAGATCGACTGGATGGCACTCCATGGCATCAACATAGCATTGGCATTCACTGGGCAGGAGGCCATCTGGCAGCGGGTAGGGTACCCAATATCTTATTTACTTTGTTATTATCATGGCTTACACCATAGTTTAAGGCAAACTCCAAACTCCATGTCAATTGAGCTTCAGCACCTCTATTCTCTGTTTCCAGGTATATTTGTCTCTGGGTCTGAATCAGTCAGAAATCGATGAGTATTTCACTGGCCCTGCTTTCCTGGCTTGGAACCGGATGGGAAATCTGCACACCTGGGCAGGGCCTCTGCCCCTCTCATGGCATTTGAAACAACTCTACCTGCAGGTACCTGGGCATTAACTTGGTGGTGTTCCTCTAGGCCAGTAATCTAGCAATGGGGGTACCTCATGTCTTCCCTATCCTAGTTCAGTTATTTCCTCCTGAACTTGTATTTTTCCTTCAGTCTATCAGGGCTGTC
Source organism: Cyclura pinguis (assembly GCA_030412105.1). Classification (NCBI taxonomy): domain Eukaryota; kingdom Metazoa; phylum Chordata; class Lepidosauria; order Squamata; family Iguanidae; genus Cyclura; species Cyclura pinguis. The sequence continues at coordinate 95,416,239 of CM059604.1, forward strand.
TCAGGACATTTTGCTTTCCAAGGCAAAGAACAAGGCAGTGTTCTTTCCATTCCATGGACAGAAGCCAACTGGTTGGGCAGTAGAACTTTCCTTCAGTGCTGGCACCGGGACAGGGTCCTCTGCCACACCCAAGAATAGTAGGCCAATTTAGGGGGTGCAAGAGAGACTGAGAAACACATTTAGTTTTGTTCCCACCCCTAGCAGCTGCCCACTAAAGTACTTGCCTCACTTAGCTTAGTGGCAGGGCTGCCCTGATCGGTCTGTGTGAAAAGCCTCATCTCATTCTAATGCTAATACGCCAGAGGACAGGATCAAAATTCAAAATGACCTGGACAGATTGGAGAGCTGGGCCAAGGCTAACAAAATGAAATTCAACAGAGAGAAGTGTAAGGTCCTACACTTAGGTAGAAAAAATGGAATGCAGAAATATAGGATGGGGGACACGTGGCTGGATGGCAGTACGTGTGAAAGGGATCTAGGAGTCTTAATAGACCACAAGCTGAACATGAGTCAGCAGTGTGATGCGGCAGCCAAGAAAGCCAATGCAATTCCTGGCTGCATCAGTAGGAGTATGGTGTCTAGATCGAGGGAGGTACTGGTACCACTCTACTCTGCTTTGGTTAGACCTCATCTTGAATACTGTGTCCAGTTCTGGGCACCCCAATTCAAGAAGGACATAGTCAAGCTGGAGCAGGTCCAGAGGAGGGCGACCAAAATGGTGAAGGGCCTGGAAGCCATGCCCTATGAGGATAGACTTAGAGAGCTGGGTATGTTTAGTCTGCAGAGGAGAAGGTTAAGAGGGGACATGATAGCTATGTTTAAATATTTGAAGGGATGCCATGTAGAGGAGGGAGTGGGCTTGTTTTCTGCCGCTCCAGAGACCAGGACAAGAAGCAATGGATTCAAGCTGCAGGAAAGGAGATTCCACCTGAACCTCAGGAAGAACTTCCTGACAGTCAGGGCTGTCCGGCAGTGGAATAGGCTGCCTCGGAGTGTAGTGGAGTCTCCTTGCTTGAAGGTTTTTAAGCAGAGGCTAGATGACCATCTGTTGGGAGTGCTTTGAGGGTATTCCTGCGTGGTAGGGGGTTGGTCTGGATGGCCCGTGTGGTCTCTTCCAACTCTACATTTCTGTGATTCTATGATTCTATGATTCTCAGTCCACTTCAAGGTGGCAAAGACTAATGCAACATGTCAGTAAAGGGTCTCAGCCAACACAGGGCAGCCATGTTTGCTTGTTGCCATGTACAAGATAACCTCTGCTCCAAAGAATGCACTCTGAAGCTAACAGAAGTTTATTCAATGAAAATTCATGGGTACCATTTGCACACTTTGGCAGAATTTGCCAAAACTAACTTGTAAAGCACAATCACTTATTTTTTATAAGCAGTCTTTTACATTTGCACATGCTAAAGCTTCATTGGTTAGTAAATCAAAGCACTTTCTTTCCCAGGCTGGCTCCCTTCCCCAACTTTTCCAGACCTTGAGCAGTTTTTGATTCCCTCCGAGCCCACTCCATTATGTCAATACTCACTTGTTTCCATAACACAGTTCATGTCTTCTCCATACATCCACTTTTCCTCCCATACTGTACCTTTGGATGTATTATGCATTATACATTTGTATACGTTATAGCAACACAGTACAAATGAGAACAGTACATACGAAGGGCGTAGGTGGGTTCTTATATATGGTAAGCATCATACAGCAGGCTATATGAAAGGCAAATCAGCACACCTGAAACTAGACCTTCTTCTGTAGAATCCCTTACAATACCATGGCTGGGAAGCAAAGTGACCTGACAGTTGATCACATGTCCGTCCTGTTCATTTACAAAGCAATAAAGATTTAGACCTTGTTATATGTTGGCTTCCAGCAATTCTAGGAAGAGGGTGGGGATTGAGACTCACATTGGTGCAATAGAGGAAAAACATGAGCAGGAACATTTACCTCTCAAGGGTTTTTTCCTACATCACTTTAAAAGGATGTCTATTAAAGGTAAGTCAGAACATTTTTATTGTTTATTTATTGTATTTATATTTTGCCTTTCCTCACAAGAGGTTATGGTTGTCAGCTCCATTTTTATCCTCACAACACTCCTGAGGTGGGTCAGCCTGAAAACTTCAAGGGCAAGTAGGAATTTCTTCCTAGGTCCTACCAGTTGTAGTCCAACATTATAACCACAACACCACACTAGTTCCCCAATTGTCCTGCAATCAGCTCTCCACTTTTCCTACAAACAGTTGAGAGTGAGCTCACCAGCATCAAATGACAATTTGTGTGCCACATGGCCATTTAATATTTCTTTGTATTCCATTTCTCTTCCATTAGAGTTGCATACATGGGTGTGGATTGCTCCTGCTTTATCCTCATAATAATCTTGTAAGATTGGTTAGGTTCAGGTTATGACTTGGCTAATTAGGGTTGTGGACCCAAATGTTAGAGCCAGCATAGTGTAGTGGTTTAAACACTGGACTAAGACTCTGGAGAACAGGGCTTGAATCCCCACTCAATCATGGAAATCCACTGGGGCAACCTTGGTCAAATCACACTCTCTCAGCCTCAGAAGAAGGGAAACGCAAATGCCCTCTGAACAAATCTTGCTGAGAAAACCACATGATAGGTTTGACTTAGGGTCCCCATAAGTCAGAAACAACTTGAAGGCACACAGCAACAACTGAAATATCTGTAGAGCCAAATCCAACATGCTAACTCCACCAGAATGTGGGGCACTATTATGGTGAGAATTTGTATTTAAAACTTGTTGTTATGTGCTGTTAAGTCAACTTCAACTTACAGGGACTGTTTGAACAGTTACTAACAGACAGGTTTGCCAAGAAATTGCAGATTAGAGTTGTAGCTCCTTTTATTGAGTCAGTCCATCTATAGTGTGGTCGTCTTCTTTTCCTGATGGTTCATGTCATCTCATACATTCAAAACATTACAGCTTCATTATAATCATTTTGGCTTCCAATGAGAATGCAGGCTAGATTTGCTCTCAGACCTATATATTTGTTCTTTCGACAGACCATTGCATTCTTCTTGACGACTGTTTTTCAAATGAATTTACCTTTTTTCCAGTTAGCTTTCTTCACGGTCCACCTTTCACATCTATACATAGAAATCAAAAATATTGTGTTGTGGATCATCTGACTTTGATATTCAACCTTTTATCTTTACTCTTGATGATTTCATTCAGTGTTGACTGCCCTTCCTAGCCTTAGCCTTCCGATTTTTTTATTAGAGTCCCCATTGCAGAGACTGTATTTTTCCTCAAAATGGAGATTACACCACTAGAATTTTGGAAAAATAAACAAGAGAGACATTTACATACACACACCATCCAGTCCAAAAATTGTCCAAACATAATCTTCTCCCCAACAGCTTGATTTGAATAAAAGAGAAAAAAGTGCTAGAAACTGGAGCCTAGTTTTATGTTGTACCTGTGGAAACCACAACATCTTCTCTCCTTCCCTCCCATAGGGCTTTTTCTGGAGGTTATTGGTCAGGCCAGTGGGTCATAAAAGAGATTCTTCTGCAAACCTCATTATCCTGCTCCATCCCGCTCTCTTTGTCTTCCCAGTACAGGATCCTGGAGAGAATGCGGACCTTGGGAATGTTGACGGTACTGCCAGCCTTCTCTGGACACATCCCCCGGGGTATTTTAAGGTAAATGCTGTCCATACCTCAGATGAGGGTAAGAAATAGAGTTGTGGAGGGGAGAATGTTAACTACAGGGGTGATTCTGACACAGCCCCAAAGAGCAGAACCCCATCACCCTCATTTCTTCCTGTTCTCTGCCACTTGGACTTGCTGAGCCTTCTGGCAGAAACTGTACATTGCAGTACTTTGCAGACAATAAATGAGAATTTTCAGTTGATGCTGCAAAGCTTTTCTGGATTTCTTTTTTTCCATGTCATAGAGTTTTTCCCCGGGTCAACGTGACGCGGCTGGGAAGTTGGAGTCACTTTGACTGCACCTTCTCATGTGCCTATCTCTTGTCGCCTGAAGATCCCATGTTCCAGGTCATTGGGACCCTCTTCTTAAAGGAACTGATCAAGGAGTTTGGTACAGATCACGTGTACAGTGCTGACACCTTCAATGAGATGCGTCCACTCTCCTCAGATCCTGCCTATCTCTCCAAGGTCAGCGCAGCTGTCTTCCGCTCCATGACAGGAGGTAGGACTCAACAAGTGCTCTTGTCTCATCATTGCCATCTTGCCTTTTCTCCTCCAATCAACTCTAACCTATAACCCTTTTTGTCCATATTGGTAATTCTCTGTGGGGTCATCTGGACTGGAGAAAAGCCTCAGGAGTTATCCTTGTATGGATTAGGCTTCTAAAAAATATATCCAAATGATATTCCTCCTATTCTGGCTTATTCTCTATGAATTTTCAGAATTTCTAGAATCAGCGAGGGCTTTTGAAACCCAAGAGGTAGCTTAAAAAAGAAAAAAAGTCCCAGGAAATCCTGATATCAGCTTCCTACATCAGGATCTCTTGTCTTTCTTCTTCTTGTACCTCTGGGCATCCCACTGTTGACTTGTGGCAAGAGAGAATGGGGGAAAAGAAACCTCACACACACCAAGGTTCACCACACCTTCAGTAGTACATGAAACCAGTGTATATTTATAGTGTGACTGGATGCAGTGGCAGGAACAACCACTACTACAAAGTGTGCACCCCAGGGACTTAATAGCCAGATATTTCCTGGGATTATTTGCCATCTGGAAGAGCCCTAAGTTGGAAGGGCAGTGGTAGACTGAAGGAGCCCCTCCCAGAGTTCCTTCATATGTATGTCCACTGCCTATGCTGCTAAGAGGTTCTGGAAGAGGCACTTCAAAAATGTGATTTCCCTAAGCTCTGGATTGTCCAGTATGGGATTTCAAATTGTGAATTAACACGTATAAAGGGCTGTGAGAACTCATGTATCAGTGGGCTCAGTCTGTATTTTATTTATAGAAATATTCAAATACTGTCTTTTTGCTGCCGCAGAGGTCCACAAGGCAATTCGCAAAAATCAAATACAATCCTGATACAATAAAAAGCAATAAAATCAGCATGAAAATAAGAACAGCCACTAGAAAGTCAACACAGTAGCTGAGATCCTGCATCAGATACATAGCTGTGATGTTGTCACTACAGTCTGTCTTCTGATCTGACCCCCGAATTCACCTTAAAATCCAGGCAATTGCACCGAGAGACAAAGGCCATTTCTGCCCTATACAGTTATAGTGCTATTATTCCACTTTCAGTCTCCTGTGGAATTCTGGGGTTTGTAATTGACTGAAACCAAAGAGCTCTCTGACTGAGAATTCTAAATGCCCCTCCCTCAACTGCAAACCTCAGGATTCCATAGGACATTGAAAGTGGAATAACAGCACTATAAAAGTGTAGTGCAGAAATGGCCAAACTGTCCAGCCCTCTCCCACCAGTGAGCAGTATTGTGATAAGTAGAAGCAGGGACCCCTTTGGGATCCTATTGCCACTCTTCACTGTGCCACTGCTCACCAGTTGGAGGGGGCTGGACACATCGTCTTTCAGTTCTCCTCTCACCAGCACTGTGGAACTCCATCTCTTATTGTGTTTGCCTGGATTTTAAAGTAGGATTGAGGGGCATTTACAGTCATGGCAATGGTGCCACAATCATAAATGTGAATACCAAATAATTACGAGGTCATAAGTTTAGGACATTGTGACAGCTTAACAAGATGGCAGCCACAATTTAAAAGCCTGGCAAATAAAATCTTATTGACTGCCTGTGTAAAAACTATCAATGAAAGGGGCAGTTGAACCTCTGTTGGGAAAGAATTCTGCAACCACTGTGCATCAGTGGGTGTTGCTACTAAGAAGGCTCGGTCTTCTGAGAGAGCCAGTGTTGCATAGTGGTTATAGCAATAGTTTACAATTGGGGGAAGTGCTCCAGATGTTGAGGATGTTCAGTGCTCAGAGGCCTCAGCCGGAATAGCCAATGGTGAAGGATTCTGAGAGCTGTAGTCCAACAACATACGGGGCTTCCCTATTTGAGAACCACTGAGTTAGAACCGGGGCCAGAGCTGGTATGGTCTATTGGTTAAAATAGAAGTTCACAACCAATGCAGGAGAGGGCTTCAGATGTTGCTAGTCTGCAAGTTCCAGAATATTTAGCCAGTGTAGCCAATGGCAAGGAATGCTGAGAGTTGGAGTCCAGCAACATTTGGAGGGCTTCATGATTCCCACTTCTGGCCTAGAGTGTTGGATGTGGTTTGAACATCTGGGTTCTAATCTGCATTGGGCCATGAAATTCACTGGATGATCTTGAGCTAGTGACTTTCTCCCTGCCTAACCTGCCTCACAGGCTATTTGTGAATATTGATTGGGAACAAAAAGTACTGCATATACCACCTTGAGTTCCTTGGAAAACTGGTAGGATCTACATCTACCTAATAAATAAATTACTGCCAGCCACACATCCCTTAACAACAGACACATATACATCCAAGACTTGCCCAAGATCACCATATTATTTGGTTGATAGGAGATATGAACCAAAATCTGCTTGGGCCTGCTCTCATTTCTTGCCCATTCACACTACTCTCTTGGATTATGTTTACATAGTGAACTAGACCATTCATAGGTTTTCTTCATAGGACAAGTACTAAGAGAGGTGTATTTTTATTAGATCAGGCCTCCAATAATGCTCTTGGAGTAGTATTTCCAAGACTTCCTTCCAGAAGAAAGTTTATATGTACATACTGAATGACTGTGCCCTGAGTACATGAAAAGGGTAGAGGATTTCAGATGCTTTAGAGGTCTGCATATAGAAGTAAGTGATAGCTGTATAAGCCTGTTATTTTCTCTTGTAACAGTTAGTTACATCTCTCCCCACAGCTGATCCCAGTGCCCTGTGGCTGATGCAAGGCTGGCTATTCCAGCACCAGCCTGACTTCTGGCAACCAGCCCAAGTCCGAGCCCTCCTGCATGGCGTGCCTCTTGGTAGGATGGTGGTGCTGGACCTCTTTGCCGAATCCAAGCCTGTCTATTCTTGGACAGAGTCCTTCTACGGGCAGCCCTTCATCTGGTGCATGCTTCACAACTTTGGCGGGAACCATGGCCTTTTTGGCACAGTGGAGAACATCAACCAGGGTCCCTTCAAGGCCAGAGGGTTCCTCCATTCCACGATGGTGGGCATTGGCCTGACCCCTGAAGGCATTGAACAGAATGATGTAATGTATGAGCTGATGACAGACCTGGGTTGGTGTAAGGAACCAGTGGATCTTCAGCAGTGGGTGGCCTCATATGCCATGCAGCGTTATGGCACCACAAACACACAGGCAACAGAGGCCTGGCAGAGGCTGCTGCGGAGTGTCTACAATTGCTCAGATGTTTGTGTCAACCACAACCACAGCCCACTGGTACACCGTCCTTCTTTGAGGATGAACACGGAGCTATGGTACAACCAGAGTGATGTCTATGAAGCTTGGCGGCTGCTGCTGAGCTCAGCCAAAGAGCTTGGCACCAGCAGCACCTTTGGCTACGACTTGGTGGACGTGACGCGTCAAGCGGTGCAGCAGCTGGTGAGCAACTATTACCAGGAGATCAAACAGGCATTCCAAAGCCACATGCTGTCCCGCCTCCTGACAGCTGGTGGTGTGTTGGTCTATGACCTCCTCCCAGAATTGGACAATCTCCTGTCCAGTGACCAGCGCTTTCTGCTAGGCCGCTGGCTAGAGGCTGCCCGTGCAATGGCCACCAGTGACAGAGAGGCAGAGCTATATGACCTCAATGCACGCAACCAGCTGACCCTCTGGGGGCCCAGTGGCAACATCTTGGATTATGCCAATAAGCAGTTTGGAGGCCTGGTGCTGGACTATTATGGGGTGCGCTGGAGCCTCTTTGTTTCCACTTTGGTGGAATGCCTCAACACTGGGACACCGTTTCACCAAAACCAGTTCAACCAAGCTGTCTTCCAGGTGGAGAGGGGATTTATCTACAATGGGAAACGGTACCCGTCCAAAGCTGCTGGTAACACACTGGAGATAGTCACAAAGATATTTCTCAAGTATTACCCTTCTGCTACAAAGCATGACCACATGAGATCCATGTGACAGAGACTTCCTGTCCGGAGAAACTCTTTATTAATTCTTTGGACCAATGTTCTCACCGCTGAACTGGCCTTGTCTTGGTGCTGTGATCCAGCCCTGATACCACCCAGCTTGTTACAAAGCTTTCTTGAATTTAAGTATCTCCCATTGCACTGGGGGTGAAGTTGGGGGCAAGGGAAGGGGATGCTAGTTGTCAGGAAGACTTCAGGAGTAAAGCCTAGCTTAAAGCATAGCTCTTCAGCCCGGAAGCTTTGCATCCCAGTGATTGTGATTGGTGATCATGCTCAGGAATTCAGCATATGCTCATAAGAATCAGTAGTCCTAAAGATTCAGATGCTCTATAGCTGGCTCAAATTGAGCTATGTGTGGGAGTGGAGTCTACTGTTTCAGAGTTGGAAGGCCATGGATGTGTTTACAGTGCCTTCTCATCCAGCTCCTTTCTTAATACTATTAGCATCCCAGCCTGGCCCTTGTACCTCCCCGCATTTTATCATGCTATGCAATCAAGCCCATTGTGGTTCTTCTGTCCCACTCCCCCAGCCCCATAAAGATGCCTACAAAGGAAAGAAGTTTTCTAAATAAGCCAAGCAGCATTCAAGCATTTGAATGCCTATAGCAGGGGCGGGTGACTTATGGCCCTCCCAATGTAACTGAACTGAGCCTTCTCTCACTTTTCTGTTGGCTAGGGCTGATGGAAGTTGTAGTCCAAGAGGCTGTAGAGGGCTGTAAATTTATCACACTTGAGCTACTGGATTATTAGGGGGCTTGAGACCAAAAAAAGACTAGACACAGTTTCTCCTCCTCCCAGCAAGGAGAAAGACTGAAGCGATACCAGACTGGCTGCAGTGCTTGTTATCAGATTCATTGGCTGGTCTGCGGGATAGTTATGAGAGGGTCATGCATGACATTGTAATGCAGGACTCTCTTTTCTGACAGGATGGCATTCCAAGAGGAGAAAGGAGAGTTTGGAGTTGGGAGGGAAATGTTCAGGTAACAGATGGCACTATGGTTGGCTTGGAGTGGAGTTTGGGGTATTCCACACAGCAGTGGATTATTATTTTTTTCTTTAGGACCTCTAGGGCTTTCTAATTGGAAAGACTGAAGAGGGAGAGGGGAAGCTGTGGCAGCAATGAGAGATTTGGCTCTTCCCAAGGGGTTTTATGGAAGGGAAGTGAAAACCAGGCTAGTCTGCTGAGGCAGACTTCCAGACTGCACTCATGCTCCTTCTGTGTTCTTAACTACAAAAGACAAATGCAAAGAAACTAGAATACCAACTTTTTTTTAATTTTTATTGTTTTATATAAGGAGAGTTTCTTCAACTTGGCTGTCTTAACGTTTCTGAGTGCCTTTGAATTACAAAGGAGCAAGTTTACATATGTGTGTTTGTATTTCGTTCACATGAAAATGTCTAATTTGTGTAATTATATTTGATTTAATATCTGTATAAATGTGCTCTCTTATGGTAAACATGAAGTATATTGAAGGTTTCTTGTATTTCACACTTTCTTTAAAAAAAACAACTATAAGTTGCAGAAACCATGCAAATTAGCACATTGATATAAAAAAGAGTAAAAGAGCTATGTGATCAGTGAAGCACTCAGCTGATCCAAGGAACTGAATTTGCAACTCATATTGTGAAATATCATTGTGATAACTTTTCTAGTCTATCATTGCACGTCTAAGGGCTAGCAATGTGATTTTTTAAAAAAAGTTAAAGTCAATTTTACAAAATACTGAATTTTCTGGCTAAGACCAGTTGCCAAACTTCTTCAGTGAGAGTGCACAACAGACTGAAAGTACAATCACTGGTTTTCACCACAGATTTTATGGTGTTTACAGTATTCCTGTGAAAATAAGTCAATCTTGCTTTCATTGTGTTTTTGAAAATTCCGTGGGAAGTCTCATCCCTCTCAGCTCTGTACTGAGTTGCAAGAATATTTTTTCAGGGATGCATCCACTCCTGCGTGGAAAGTCATGTATATTTTTTAAAATGTATACTTTTTCTGTGAATCCTTTAAATGCATGTTTGTTTTTGGAAAGGTTTCCCTACTCCCTGCCACTCACGTCACAAGCCTTCTTGGTAAATGTGATGACTTCAGAAGTACAAAAATGACATTTTCATAGGAACTATAAACACAGTTCATTTCTTTTCCATCTTTACTTATTGTTATTTGAGTCTATTGTGGATGCATTCCTGAAAGGCCAATGTAAAGGAGAATTGCCGCAGTTTGGCTCTTGGAAGGAAGCTGTAGTGGCACTTACTGCACCATAGCTGAGGTGGAACATGGTTGAGTGCATCATAAGTGTTCTGCATGTGCAACTCTGCTACAGACTCACAGTTCTGCTGATAGCGTCCACCCACCCATTCAAAGCCATTCTGTTGCTGGTAGAGGACAGTGGGGAGAGGTCAAAGAAGCATAAGGCTATGTTCCTATAGCCAGGTGCTGATTGAGGTTATCTTCCACTGAGGTTCCCTGGAAGCTTCAGCAGGTGATGTCTGTCTGCCTCTGGCTATGGGAACATACCGTGATGCGTTTCAGATCCTCTCTGTCTCTACCAGCAGTGGAGACCTGGGAAGGAGCTTTGGATGTTGTGCAGGTGGAAGAGAATACCAACCTCTGCAATGACCAAAAGACGACCACAGGTGTAAAGGTGGATTTGCACCTCTGTATGTCACTAACACGATCCTAGGTATTGCGTACGGAGCATAACCACTTGTTGAATGTAGCATCATGCTTTCCCTCCACAGCTGTCAGACCTTATGGGGCTACTGCTGTGAGTATAAAGGAGGGAGGTGACTTGGCAGAAGGGACTGCCTCTTGTTCTCCTGCAGTTTGCTAGAGTTGCTGGTTCCTAATGGCAGAGAACAAGAGTAGTCCCTGCTACCAGTCACTTCCCCAATCTCCTTCCACAGCTGTAGCAGCACCAGCCCTTTGCCACTGTGGGAGGGTTTAGATGGAGTGCAAGAGGCTAGACAGTAGCTGGGCTGTCAAGAAAAGAACATACATTTGGTAACTGTATTCTCTCAATCAGAGAGGAGCTACTAGAAGGCAAAATACTGGAATACGTAATGCCAGAAACAGGTTTGCAGGCAGTGGGAATAATTAGACGATGCCAAAATGGCCAGGAATTGGGGGGAGGGGGCTAAGATGGCTGCACGTAGCCCATGGGTTACCCACCCCTGTTCTAGAGCATTGTGGGCAATTAAAATGACAACTATAAGGTCACACACACACACACACACACACACACACACACACACATTGAGGGTTGTCCAGAATTCCCTGGAAAGGTCATCAGGAGACACCTTGCTTTGCCTCCCCCCACCTTGAGAATCTGAGGAATGCCTTCAGTATGGAGGGTGCTGTCATGGAACATGGAAAAAAACAAATGACTCCATAGAGGCTGTTCTTCAATTGCCATTCCTACAACATCTGACTTCCTGCCTGGGCTAAGGGTGCTTTGTTTGCAGAGAAGCATCCTGTACTCTGAGTGGGGCAGGGTCAAGGCTTTGACGCCAGCCATGCAGGTATGGCGTTCCAAACCTCCACAAACAAGAGCTCTCTAAGGCTCATATCTTCAAGTGCCACCCCAACTGATCTCTTCCTCCTTTTAAAAAATATGGAAAAAATGCATTAGCATCCCTTCAAGACTAGCCCTGAACACGAAGGAAATAAAAGGGAGGCTTTTAAGAAATCAGACAAATGGGCTTGAAGGACTGCAGAAGGGGCTGTAGGAGTGGTGTGAACAAAAGCTGCAAAATGTGTGACGCCTAAATGAACAAGCTATGAACCCTTTCCCAGAATTTAAGGCTCAGGTTGGAGAAATGTGAACTATCCGCTCATGTTTGCTTTATCCACCAGGTAAGTGGTGGTGATTCTTTTGCTCCCTCCCCTTCGAGCTACAGAGCTACATAAAAAGAGGAGAAAGTTGCATGCTCCAGTGTCCCTAGACTTCGCATCCTGAAAACATATAGCGGAAGAGGTAAGGAGACTTTTTCAGGAATTTGTCATTGCAGGATGGTTTGTTAGCTTACCCAGAATCCTGAACCTCTAGGCATGGCAACATGTATAGTAAATTGTAAGTTAATGATGTGGGTGAGAAGAAATTCTTAAGCTAATTCCCCTAACTTGGCTGTAAAACTAATAAGCACAAAAATTTTAAAATGCACTGTGGATATGATAAAATTTAGCAGAATAGGATGTGAACAATCAACTTTTTCAAATTTAAGTTTAGTTTCATTGCTGCAAAACTGATTTCTTCAACCTGAACATTCTCTGGTTGTTTTGGACATCAGTTTCCTTCATCATTCATCATGGCCAAATTAGTTGGAATTGATGGGACCTGTTGTCCAAAACATCTGGAGATTCAGTTAGGGATGGCTATGTTTAAACAATGAGCCTCCAAATTTGTTTATTTAAATATCTATTATTGCTGTATTTGGTAATATCTATCAGTGCAGATAGCAACAGTAGTATCAGCAGCAGTTGTAATAATTTATTATTGTTTAAATCCAGAGTATAATACTACTGTTTACTGCTATAACACCATCAGTATACATTGTGCTTTACAGCTAGAATAAAGATTTGCAGATGTTGATAGACTATGATTCCCACCATACCTCACTACTGGCCATTCTAGCAGGATCTGACAGAAGAGTCCAATTACATCTGGAGGACCATAGGTAGCACACTTCTATTTTACAATGTGAGTTCCTCAGGGTTGGTACTCTACAATGTGGACACAGGAAGTAGTAGTAGTAATAGTAGTAATGTTTAGTTATAATACCCTTTTCACCAAATAACTGTGGAAACAGCAGGAACTGTAGGCAGAGAAAAATAGGGAAGCATCATGTAATTGTTTTAAACTAGATGTGCTTCAGGGTTAGCCTGTTTGCTGACGTATAAGACTTGCTTTTTCCCCCGAAAAATACTGTTTGAAAATAGAGTGCATCTTATACTCCAGTGCATCTTATACAACGGCAAATAGTATTTGCCAGCATATAAATGGGGTGCATCTTATATGCTGGTGCGTCTTATACACCAGCAAATACGGTACTTTCTGTTTACTTGAGGATTCCCATCCATGCGTTTTGGACTAAGCAGAGAAGACGGACTTGGGGTGGTTAATTTTCAAACGGACAGGTGCTAGGAATTGTGCCTACTTAGGACATTTGTTACCCAATCGGATGAGAAAATCATTTTGCACATGCTGAGAAATTCTCTTAATTATTATGATTGCACACATTCTAGGAGTGAGTCCTCACATCAGCAGCTCTTGACAGTGCTGCAGCTTGACCAGAGATTCTGGGAACTTTAGTCAACAAGGTGATTTTCCTGTTTAGTATCCTAGGTCAGCTTCAGAGTATGCTTTGTGGTCTTATGAAACATGGTGCTAATTTCCTAAAACAACTGGTACACAAACTTTTCTGGAAGCTGCACTCTCTTGTAAGTATTCTAGTTACCTAAAAAGTGTCTTCCTATTCTCAGCAGAGGTTGCAAGTTTTTTTTTTTTTCATTGCTAAGATATTCTAGACATGCCCAGATGCTTTATGGCACTTCAAAGAGCTGAACAGGTTTGGGGGTTAATCTCCAGATCAAGTGATAGTTTGGCCTTTTCTCTCCCTTGCCACAGATCCAAGGATGATCTTGCTGGCAGATCAGCCATGATTCTAGAAGGCCAACCTGGTTCTTCCCATGACTTGCTTTCTTTTCTTCTCCAGTTACTGTTTCCCCAGAGGCAATTCTTTCAAGAGGGATGAACCTGCATCTGCCGCTCATCTTCTTCAGTCTCCTGTGTCTTTACGCACAGGCCTGGGCACTTAAAAGACCCACACAGTATGATCAATGGAAGGCACTGGACCAGCCAAAGAACAGAGATCTGGTAAGAGGGCTCATTCCTGATGGGAGGGGTTAAATTAGACTCATTTCTGAAATATGTGAAGGTAGACTTTGGCCAAGATCCTACACTTACCAAGCATAGCTTGGTAAAAGTTCTACAACTACACTACAGCTTTCCTTTCATCAACCCAGAACTCCCTGTTTTGCTTAGATAGGCTCCTTCTCCGCAACCATTCCTCAGTAGTTGTTGGTGAGGTGAGGGGGGGTTGGTATTGGAGAAACATCTGGCTATTTTCCTGCTGCCAGATGCAAACTGATGACATTGTCAAGAGGTCTTGATGGATGATGTCGTCATTTTGCATCTAGCCATGGTGGCATAGTCACACACTTCTTTGATTCCCCCCCAGCAACAAAATGGAGAGTACTAGAGCAGGGAGCTTTGTTTGTTGTGAAGAGAGGAAGAGAATACCAACCTCCACAGAAACAAACAAAAAGACATACAGGCTTACGTTGGACTTACCCTTCCCTAATATATATTGGCCTCAGTGTTTTCATTGTTAATGTAACATAGCTTCAGCACAACCTACGCATCTAACTTAGAGGCTTTTCTTTAAGCCTCACACAATATTGTTAAGTATAGCATAGCATTCCTCCGCAGTACCTCAAGGCAGCGATGAAGGGGTTAAATTGTAGAAACTGCTTGCTTGAGTAGAAAAATAGAGAAAAATAAGTCAGGCAGATGCGTCTCTTATCTTATCAAGAGCTTAGGTATGCGGCTTGGCAACGCATGGGATATAGGGAGTTTGGGAGTCAATGCAACCAAGGGAGAATACTTACTGGTACAGAGATACTTCATTTTTGAAACTGTAATACATCATTTCGAAACGTAAACTTTTGTAACCTGCACTCTTTTCGTATATGGTAATCATTTCCTGTACCTGTTTTTCAGAAGGTATAAATGTGTGCTGAAACCTAAAACGGGGCTCTCAGTCTTTTGGAAATTGATTCCACTGAGATCCCTGCGCAGTATAATAAACTCTTGTTTTCTGATCTGCTGATCTCAGTTCACTGGCTCACCACAACAGCAGAAGGCTAGTTTTAGAGACTGGAGAGTTAGGTTGTATGGCCCACACACTCCATCCTCCAAGAGAGAGCAAAGGCCAGGATGGTCAAGAAGAATGCCTGGTAGGCTGGCCTGACCATATTCCAGCATCTACCACCTGAAGCAGTTACCCCACTCTGCCTTAGGGTAGAGCCAGCTCTACAAAAGTTACTCCTGTTTAATAAGCAAAAGGTACTACTTCCTATAAAGATAAAAGTCCGGTTTTTAACTTATTTTTGAACTTCCCGTTACAGCAACAAAAAATCCCAGTGTTAACAAAGTGTTCCCTCAGCTGATAGCCTCACTGACTATACTGGGCCCACTAAAATTTAAGATTAATCTGCCCAAAGGTGTGATCCCCCCTTTGCCATATGGAACAAATTCCAAAATCCACAAAACAGCAATACCTTTATTGGCCAACCAGTCTATTGCCTTCTTCGTCAGACAAAGATGTTAAAAAAATCATACTGGGAAAGAAAAAGTGAAGCATACAGAAGAAAAGCTTGTATGGTATATTTTGTATTTGGGCTGGTCGATAAAAGTAGCACTCTTTTTGTGGCTTTTGGATTTTGTTCTGTTTTGCTGCATGGCCAACACAGCTGCCCCTGAATATGTTTCCCATGCCATATGGTGTAGCATCACCACTGAGGCACTGAGACCTGCCAGATCTTTGGGCTCACTCCATGCTTTTGGGGTTCTAGGCAAGCAGCAAAAACTAGCCCAACATTTTGTATATGTAGCCCATCAGATGTTGTTGAATCAATGTTTTTATAATGGTTTGTCACTGAATATGCTGGCTGTGGATGATGGGAAGTGTAGTCTAACAAATCTAAAGGATCACAAGTTTCCCAATCTTGGTTGAGCCTTTGGTGGGACAAAGCCTGGTATTCATCTGGTGAATCACACAGCTTGTGCAGCTCCAAATTGACACAAAAGCTGTTGTTTTGGGAGTACAAATCCCAGATTTCCCCAGTCAACATGGCCTCTAGCCACACTGTCTGTAGAAATCCTGGAAGCTGCAGTCCAAAAAAATTACTTTTTCTTTACTTAGAAATAAGATTTGCCCATCTTATCACCTAATAATGCCTAGAACAGAGGTGAATAAGAGTGAAAATAAGCAAGCCATGTCTATTGCCTCTCTAATAGTCATGTAGAGACATGGGGACAATTTGCCCCAGGCGGCAAAGCTTTTGGGGCATCCCGGCCGGTAGCCGCGCCCCAGCATTCCCTGGCCACACCCCCACGTACTGCAGCCACACCCCCACGCACAGTGGCCACACCCCTTGCACTGTAGCCCCGCCCCCATCCACACACTCTAAGCTCTGCCACTGCTCTCTAACAACCCAAGCTTTATAGTTCCCTTCCCCACTGGTGTGCAAGCACATACCGTACTAGCTATTTTCAGTACACACTTTCTATAAGTAATTTCCTCTCCCACACAAGAAGGCCACTTCTTTGTTTCACCCCCACACTCTGCTGTCTCTGTTTTGCCTTTTGCTCTTCTTCCATTCTCTCAAGAGATACTCTAGTTGAAAGTCGAGAGCTTGCTGAGCTCACATTCCATGTTTCTCTCAAGATTCTGCTTCTGCTGAGCCTTACTTAATGCCCCACATGGCTCTGAGAGCTCTGAGGGATCTATCTTACCGGAAGAAAATGGCTTTATTGTGCTTCAGACTGCAGAAGAAGCAGACTTGGATGTACCACCAGGCAGAAGGGAGACATCTCTGGTCACAGATGCCGCATGAAATTGAGTGTTAGAGTTTATGTGTGCCGTAGTAGGGCCTGCAATATACACTTAAAACAGTGACACGCACCTCGATTACATCTTGTTTGGACTACTGTAACGTGCTTTATGTGTGGCTGCCTTTGGAAACTGTTTGGAAACTCCAGCAGGTTCAAAATGCAGCAGCCAGAATGTTGACCACGGCCAGTTACAGGGAGCAAGTAACTCCCTTGTTAAAACAGCTTCGCTGGCTACCCATTCATTTCCAGGCACAATTCAAAGTGCTGGTTATAAAGCCCTAAACAGCTTAGGTCCAGGCTATCTGAAAGATCGTATCTCTGTGTACAAGCCAGCTAGAGCCCCAAGATCTGCTGAGGAAGGCTTTCTCTTGCTCCTACAACCATCTCAGGGTCGTTTGGTGAGGACACCGGAGAGAGCCTTCTCAGTGGCTGCTCCCACCCTGTGGAACTCTCTTCCGCAGGAGGCTAGGCGGGCCTTCTCCCTGTTCTCCTTTCGCCGTCAGGTTAAAACTTTTCTTTTTAAACAGGCTTTTTTGTAAGCCGGGGGGGGGGGGGAGCTTCATTTATCAAATTGTTTTAAATTGCATTTTGCCTAGGGTTTTTAAATCATTTGTATGGTTTTAACATTTTTTAAAATTATTTTATTTTGTATTTTTTTATATTTTAATTTATCGTGGGAAGCCGCCTTGGATCCCAGTCTGGGAGAAAGGCAGCATAATACATACATACATACATACATACATACATACTAGACAGTTGTCCTGAAGTGCAGCTGGGAATACTGCTCCATCACTACTGTTGAGGCCATTTTCAGCTACGACTTACCCAATAAGCTTCTGTATGTGCTATGGAGGAGCCCATGTTTTGTACTGCGGCCATTTCCGCACTACACTGTTATAGTGCTATTATTCTACTTTCAACATCCTCTGGAATGCTGGTGTTTGCAGTATAGGGAGCAGCTTTGAGAATTCTCAGGCAGGGAGCTCTTTGGCCTCAGTAAACTACAAACTCCAGAATTCCACAGGGTGTTGAAAGTGGTACAACAGCACTGTAACAGTGTAGCGCGGAAATGGCCTATGCCTCAGGCATAAGGCTGACAGAATAAAAATTTGCAAGGGCTGCTATACTTTTAATGTTGCTGTAGAGGAACAGTGTGGTGTCGTGGTGTGACTATTGGATTATGACCCTGTAGACCAGGGTTTGATTCCCTGATTGGCCATGAAAACCCAGGGGGTGACCTTGAGTGCATCACACACTCTCAGCCCCAGAAAATCTTGGGATAAGTTAGTTTTAGGGTCACCATAAGTCAGAAACAACTTGAAGGCATAAAACAACATGAAGAAGAGGGAATATGTCTCTTGTCATGCAACCAGACAACAAGCAACACTCACTGAAATTCCCTCTTCTGCCCAATCTTAAAGGTACAGGAGCTCTCTGCAGTTTTCCTTCCAGCAACCCTATAAGTTCAAGCAGCAAAACAGCTTGGCCTGGCCCTGGGAAGTAGTAATCTGTCTCTTCAAGATACTGTGCCAAGTCCTTGTGGTTGGTTTGGGGTCTGGAGTGAGAATTGTGTGATCCACCTATGGCTGGAACCTTCAGAGCCCTGAATGGGTACCTGCATCTCCAGCAACCTCTGGAAGGGATGATCCTCCATTTTAAGGATATTTGGAGTAGGGGAATTCTGTACCTTTTGGGGAGCCCAGAATAGGATTTTCCCAAAAAACTGGAGGTGATAAATGGGGAGGTGAAGCCTTCAGGTTCTGGGGAGGTCACAAATGGAGAAGGTGAGATGCCGCAACCATATGTGCCTATCCATCTTTGTTTTAGGTTGACATGGTCTTACACAAGGCAAAAAAAACCCTCCACAAATTATGACCCAACAACAGATAAACACAATGAAGTGGTAATGAAGTGGCAGATTCCTAGGAAAAGAGTATAGGATACCATTTATGAATGTTTCTATATTAAAACATGTTTGAAAAGAGAAAAACAGCACAATAGAGAGAGGACAGGGCTAAAACCTTTCTTGCTGATATGCTCGATTGTTTTATTGACTTTAATTTTGCTCATAATTTTTTTTAACATGCGGAACCATTCAAAAATGCACCCTCCACTTGAAGTGGCACTGTCCATTCTACCACCTTCAGATTCTGCCATTTAATTTTTGCCATCTCTGTACACCAAGCCACAAAATTCTCTTTTTTAACAGGGCAGAGCTAGGATTGTGCATGCTTCCAAATCTCATAAAACTGTATTCCAGTGTCTTTCTTCGGAAACTATACCCAAGCTGTAGAACAGTGTTGTATGACTTAGAAGCTGACAGAGTAAGCTGACATTTTGAGCCAAACCATTGAAACATTTGGATCAATATTACCTACA
This sequence comes from Cyclura pinguis, assembly GCA_030412105.1. NCBI lineage: Eukaryota > Metazoa > Chordata > Lepidosauria > Squamata > Iguanidae > Cyclura > Cyclura pinguis. The sequence goes on from CM059604.1 coordinate 95,435,384, forward strand.
CTGACCATGAACAGAAGTCTTTCCCAGTCTAGTCTGAAATTGCCTGTGACAGAAACCAGGATCACTGATGTGCAAAGCCTGCAATCCACCACTAAGCTGCAGCCTTTTTAAAAATGATATCCTTCAACTGAAACACTAGATGGCCCAGGAAGACTTGTTTTCCCTTCCTTCTTCTGTTGGAATCTGAGCAGACTATATTGCCACTTTAGAGAGACACAGTAGCAGTTCCTTTTATGGCAAGGGGGTGAATGGGAGAATGCGCTGAACTGGTGATGGTGGCTTTACCACACATCGCATCCCAACTAGGCTTATAGTGAGCTGTGCAAAGGAGAATTCTGATTTCACAGCTCCTCTCTCCACCCGGTCTCACATACGCACAGGGCCAAATCTAAAGATTTTGATCCTTCATACTATCAGTTCCAGGCTGGCTAAGTCCTTTTGGCCCTGAAGCAACTTTCCTTAGGAGTACATATACAGTAACAGAATAACATCATAGACTCTTAGGCCTTTCTGCACTACACTGTTATAGTGCTATTATTCCACTTTCAACATCTAGTGGAATTCTGAGGTTTGTAGTTTACTGAGGCCAGAGAGCCCTCTGGCTGAGAATTCTAAATGTCTCTCCCTAAACTGCAAACCCCAAGATTCCACAGGATGTTGAAAGTAGAATAATAGAACTATAACAGTGTAATGTGGAAAGGCCCACAGGACCATAGAGCTGTAAGTGGTCTCATAGGCTTTGCTCAGTGCAGAAACTCCAGCTGGAGTATCCCCGGCAGGTAGCTGTCCAACCTCTGTTTTTTAAAGACACGCGGAGAAAAAGACTCCATCACCTCTTTAGGTAATCAGTTCTGTTGCCAAACTGCTCTCACCAACAAGAAGTTCCTTCTAATGTTCAATTGAAATCATCCTTACCGTAATTTAAAACCATTAGACCTTGTCCTGCCTGCTGGGGCAGCAGAGGACAGGCTTGTCTGTGCCAGGCCTTTGGATGTTTAAAGAGTGCGACCATGTCACCCCCTCAGTTGACTCCTCAGGCTGAATTTGCCTTACTCTTTTAATTTTTCCTCATATGTTTTGTTCTCCCTACCTCTTATCCCTACCTCCCAACCTCTTATCATCCTTGTTGTTCTCCTCTGAATCCAAATGATTTAATGTATTACATTATAATTTAATAATAGAAAGAAAACACAGAATTGGCAACCTGTGGAAGCAGCCTGACTTTATGTATAAGTACCCCCCAACATGTCTGCCAGTCTGTCCATCTCTCTCTCTCTCTCTCTTTCTCTTTGTCACACACATGCACAAACACACACATAGCACCAGCACTGTGTGATGCCGTTCTCAGTCATCAGACTTTTCTTTTCCTGCAAACACACTGGATTTCAAAATGACAGTCTGACAACTCCAATGCCTACAAATAATAATGGCAATTAAACTCTTTTTTTAAAAAAAATATTTTTATTGATCACACTTTACTTAATGTAAAAGCACATATAAAAAAATAAATAGTAGAAACAATAGAACACTACACAAAACTTACTAAATAAACTAATGTAATACACAAACAACTATCTAACCTCTAAACAGTTCCTACAAATTTAGAAAGACTATTGACTTCCCATCCCATAGAGAACTTTTTCTATATTGTACTTCACTGGAATGCATAAATCTAAACTTTAACTTGTTTCTTACTGATAGTAATATTAATGTTTAAATATTTATTACTATATAATATCTTAATATATCTGAAAAATTGTTCTACACTAGTTACTCTAACTTTACCCTTTTACTCAAATCTGTTTACTGCTTGTCCACCCTCAATCACCCATATAAACAAAATAATCTTCTCTCATTGTTTTTTAAATTGTTTAAGAGAATGATCTCTTAACAGTATTTTCAGTTTATCCATCTTGTTCTTGGCCAGAAGTTTCAACATTCAGTTTGCTTGAGTTGGAGTTATGGGATCTTTCCACTTCTGTGCATACAGGATTCTCACTGCAACAGGCCATTTCCACACTATACTGTTATAGTGCTATTATTCCATTTTCAACATCCCATGGAATCCTGGGGTTTGCAGTTTAAGGAGGGGCCTTTGAGGCCCCTCCCTAAACTGCAAACCCCAGGATTCCATAGGATGTTGAAAGTGGAATAATAGCACTATAACAGTTTAGTGTGGAAATGGCCACAGTCATGTACTGTATGACTCTTCCAATAATGACAGTTAAACATATGGGGAAGGACCATAGCTCAGGGATGTAGCACATGCACTGAATACAAATGAGTTTTAATCCCTGGTATCTTTGGCTAAGCAGGACTGAGAAAAACCAGACTGAAATCTTGAGGCCCTGTTCCCATCTAAAAGTGTTTTAAAGGCAACAAGGGTGAGAAGAAGAATATCTACCTGAGGCCTTGAAGACAACTTGTTGTTCAGAATAGGCAATAGGGAATTTAATAATCCAAAATGTGGATGTCCTATAAATCAGCTGAGTGGGGTGTAGTAGTTTGAGAACTGGACTACAACCCTGGAGACGGGTTCAATTCCCCACTCGGCCATGGAAACCCACTGGGTGACCTTGGGTGCGTCACATTCTCTTGTTGTTGCATGCCTTCAAGACATTTCTGAATTATGGTGACCCAAAGACAAACCTATCACAGTTTTCTGGGGCTGAGAGTGTATGACGCTCCCAAGATCACCCCATGGGTTTTCGTGGCCAAGTGGAGAATTGAACCCTGGTCTCCAGGGACATAGTTCAACACTCACACAACTACACCACACAAAGGTTTGCCTAAGGGTTGCCATAAGTCGGAAACAACTTGAAGGTGCACGCACACACAAAATAAAGTAACTAAGCTTTCTATTTTTAGAAATAAGCGCAGGTTTGCCAGGCACTGGTATGGTCTCCAGCAGCTGCTAAACACAGTTGTAGGATAAACTATAGAACCGGAGGGAGATTGCAAAAAGAACCCCAGGAGAAACCATAAAAATTGGGTTCTGAGAAGGAATAACTAAAGAGTGTTTCATGCGATTTCCTATCATGTAGTTTCTCCGCGCCCTGCAGTCATACCTCAACAGTAAAGGAATTTATGTGGACAGAAATGCTCCAGTGTTTGTCTCGGTCCCGATGAATCATAAGAACACTGGCGCAGAAAAGGTGCAGGAAAAGCGAGATCTGGTGGTCCTGGAGCCTGTGGCAAATGAATGAATAGACATGAACAGCAGGTGAGTATCATTCACAATGTCCTTCTATACCCTATATTAGGCTCAACATGATACATCTTGGATCACAGAACCATAGAATCATAGAATTGTAAAACTGCAAGAGACCACAAAGCCATCGAATCCAGCTCCCTGCCACGCAGGAATATACCATCAAAGCATTCCCAACAGATGGTCATCCAGCCTCTGTTCAAAAATCTCCAAAGAAGGAGACTCCACCACACTCCCAGGCAGCACATTCCTCTGTTGAACTGCTCTTACTGTCACAAAGTTCTTCCTAACATTTAGATGGAATCTCTTTTCCTGTAGTTTGAAGCCTTTGCTCCGTGTCTTACTCTCTGGAGCAGCAAAAAACAGGCTTGCTCCATCATTCACATGATATCCCTTCAAATATTTAAACATAGCTATCATGTTGCCCCCTTAACCTTCTCTTCTCCAGGCTGAACATACCCAGCTCCCTAAGCCTCCCCTCGTATGGCATGGTTTCCAAGCCTTCTACCATTTTGATCATCCTCCTCTGGAAACATTCTAGCTCGTCAATATCCTTCCTGAACTGTGGTGCCTAGAACTTGGCACAGTATTCCAGGTAGGGCCTGACCAGAGCAGAATAGAGTTGTATCATCAACCCCACCCATCACGGCCAGTGGTAAGGAATCGTGGGAATTGTAGTCCACACATTTGGAGAACCAAAGGTTCCATGCCCCCATTCTGTGAAGTAAATCCACAATTCAGCTTCTTAATTTCAGAATTGATTTCCAAATCTAACACTAGGAGCTCTTAAGATACACCTTTTTAAAAATCTTGCTATATTTTTGATGTAATAATATTAATACTATTAATAATTGAACAAAGAAAGAGGGAAGACATCATCTGGGGGCTGCATTCAGGCATGCGGAACTACTTGGGGGCTGCCTTTTTAAAAAAAAATTATCTGACTATTATTTTTTCAGAAAGAAGTGATGGGAGTGTTTGGAGGGACAAGCAAGATTTTTAACAAACAGGAATTTTAACAAAGAGGATTTAAATTAGGGATCTGTTGAAGGGGGTTGAGTGGAAAAGATTTAAAGCAGGGATCTGTTGCAGGGAGTTGAGCAAAGAGGATGTTAAGCAGGAATTCAAGCAAGAGGAGCTAGCAAGAGGGGTGGGATGGTTGCCAAGCAGAGAACTATTTACGCCAATGCGCTGCAAGGGATGCTGGTTATTTCAAGTAACAAGGGTCTCTCAGCATTTGTGAGGAGGGTGCTCCACAGGCTTGATGGCTACATTTTTGGGTCTAGCGGATCACACATAGCCCATGGGCCGCACTTAGCCCTGTCCTGCACTACAAGGTTATAGCTGAGGTTGCAAATTCAGGATTGTCCCAAACCCTGGGGTTTATGGGCCAAAACCGGAGATCTAAGGATGGACTCTGGTGGTGTCATTTAGTGTTATATATTAACAGCCAGCCACAATTACTCACAATTTGTCATTCAGACATATACAGAGAGTATAATTTTCTTGTTTGGAAATTATGACAGAAATCCTGACTAAATGGGCTGTTCCCAGATCTGGGTGAAATGAGGGGATTATGCCTTCTCATCTGTTCAAGGAGAACATTTAGTCTTGCCTACTTACTTCTAGCTAAAGGTTAATGCAAAGCAGAGTGGAGGGTGAGTCCTTGTCCCACAACAACTGGGAGGGAGGAGACAGCTAGCTAAATGAAGACCCCCTTTTCAAGCCACAACATGAGGTCAATTAAGATTTGCCAATTGTAGCAAGCCACTGTCCTACCACCTGAACTGAAAGTTTCCACACACCATTTTCCTCTTGCCTGGAGCTGAGCACTCCCCCACCCAAACTGGAGAATTTGTGCCCTCATTTCCCTCCTGGAGACAACCAGTGAAAACTGGAGACTCAGAGCCAGGCCCTGAGATCCAGCAACCCAACTTACAGCACTATGATTTCAATTTAACTGTCATAGTGACATCCTATGGAGCCTATGGGTTTATAGTTTACTGAGGCACTAGAGATCTCTGGCTGAGAGTTCTAAATACCCCTCACTAAATTGCAAGTGTCAGGATTCCATAAGATGGAACTATGGCAGTTAAAGCGGAATCACTGTGCTGTAACTGCAGTGTGAAAGGCTCCCCTGGACTCCCCTGCCCCATAAAATTCTGTGAATAAGGTACATATAAACCTTTTCTGGTAGCTCCCTGTGCATACGAAGGGATGGCTATTCACACTACATCCTGCCTGTGAACAACCCTGCTGTGCATCAGACCACTTCATTAATTAATTAAAATGTATATGATTAATTCACTAAAATTCATTACTTTAGATGATAACCCTAACATCTAATATATGAGAGATATCAGAAAACTATGAAGAAAAATGTTCAATAATTAAAAGACAAATATTGATTGAATAGGGATTTGCAAGAAGAGGCTAGCATTTATTGTATATTTATTACCCATCACATAGGACTTTTGTAATTTAATACTATTATAGTTTTTAACATTTGTGTCAAATTTTCTGTTTTTTTTATTTTATTGCTTTACTTTTTTCTTTCAATAAAGATATTTGTTTTAAAAAACTGTGAAGAAAAACAGCGTATATTATTTTAAATAAATAGATCCATATGAATGGTAATTCTTATGCACACAACAATATTTGGGTTGCAATAGATGGAGAGATAAGTTGTGAATACATACAAAATTTTGTACAAAACAAAACCACTTATCTATCTGTTTCTCAACCACTCTCTTATCTGTTCAGTCGATGTTGCAAATTCTTTCCCTTTTTGATGCTTTTTTTCCTCTCTTTGTCAATTTTTAAAATTCTATTCAGGTGGAATATTGTGTCGTGATATTGCTGATCATCTTCTCTTCTGAACGCCTTTGCCATGCAGCTTCGATGTCGCACTGTGGCTTTAAAAATAAATTGCCAGTGAGTTTTGGTTTGGAGTTCGGATGGCCTTAGCTCATCTTAAACAAATTCTGATTAAGGCCACTTCATTTAAGAGCTCATGGGGTATAATGGTTAGAGTATTGAACCAGGACTGTGAGAGGCCCTAGAAGTTCCAACTCAACTGTGAACCTCACTGGCTCACCTTGGACCAATCACTATCTTTCAGACTAACCAACAGTACCTCACAGCTGGTAGAATTCAAAGACATGGCTGTATTACACTGGATGGATATACAAAAGGAAATTGTAGCTCCTTTGAGACCAAGAGAAAGAAGTTTGTAGCACAAGCTTTCATAGACTGAATGTGATCTGAATATGATCATGTCTGATGAAGCAGACTCAGTCTATGAAAGCTAATGCTACAAACTTCTCTTAGTTAGGGCCCTTTTGCACTACAGTTATAGCACCTTTGAGACTAAGGGCCTTTCTGCACTACACTGTTATAGTGCTATTATTCCACTTTCAACATCCTATGGAATCCTGGGGTTTGCCTAGGGAGGGGCATTTAAAATTCTCAGCCAGAGACCTCTTTGATCTCTCTAAACTACACACCTCAGAATTCCATAGGATGTTGCAAGTGGAATAATAGAACTATAACAGTGTAGTACAGAAAGGCCCTTAGTCTCAAAGGTGCTAAAATATCCCTTTGCGTACTACTTCACAGGGTTATTGTGAGGATAAAACTTGGGTGGGGAGAGGAGAAGAAACATGTTCATTGAAAGAACCTGAGTTCATTGAAAGAAAGACAGGTTGTGGATATTAACATTAATAGATAAATTCATCTTCTTGCCTTCTGACAAAATGCACCACGTGCAATTTGATGGCTTATGACCGAAGAAAAATGGTTAGCATCTTCACCACAGCTGTGAGGAAACATTACCAATTCATATTGTCATGTCAACCAATGAATACTATATAATGAAGCTGTCTCCTTTACTCAGAGATCTGAGTGAAAGGGAAAGCCAGTAAATTATCACATAAGGATTTTTCCCCCCAATAGTGGGTAGGGTTTGTGCCAGTTTTAATTTGTACTTTGTGACAAGATATGTAGATGCATTCTGTGTATAAATGAGTGGCTATAAAAATATGATTTCAAAAGTCTCATTGGGGTTGTTTTATTTCATGTATTCCCAGGGCTGAACTCTCACTTTGTCATCCTTGCATGAGTTCACAGAAGATAAACACCAAAATTCTCCCAAGAATGTGAGGGTGTGTATATATGCATAGACCCCAGAAGAGGCCAGGAGGCTTGAACCACCTCAAGACTTGGCTAGATGAAGCTGACTGCTACCCCGCCATGATTTGGCAATATTGTCCCACCAAGACTCCTATGCAGTTGAGCCTTCTGAGGCTTTACTGGCCAGAAGTGTACCATATGATCAAGCACTAAGAACCATTAAGACAGTGATTTTGTTGAACCCTCCCGGGTGTCATAAAGGTTACCTGCAATCTGTCCTACAAACGCTTAATTGGGAGCTAGCTACACTGAACCCATGGAAGACAAATCTAAGTAAACATTGTGCTTGTAAGAGTCTTCATACTTAAGGATGTTTGAATAATAATGGACAGAGGAAATAATTTTCCCTTCCCTTGCAAGTTCTTGTAGGGAAACCAAATGGATAACAAGCAGCCTGTCGATGTTCAGCCACCTACTTTAAAATAGGGGTCCCTGGTCTGTGCGAGTTAGTAAGAGAGAGTTCTCAAAATGGGAAGGGTTGGAAATTGAGTCTGCTTGTAAATGTTGCATCTCAATTCCAAGAGCTGAAAGTTGAGGGGCAGGCTTGGTGATGGATGGATGCTTAATAGCAATGGGAAGACCCTCTCTACAGATGCTTGGAAGTGCTCCTGTCCATTATCAGCAAAGCAGTTCTATGATTGTTCCTCTCTCCTATGAACAGGTCTTTTCTTAATCTAATGAATCTCAATTGCCCATTCAAGTTAGGTTAGGCCCAAATGATTTGGATTACCACAGGGTGGGCTAGTTCATAGCAAAACTTTTACTGCTGGAAAAACCTATTTCCCCTTTGTTATTGTGCAGACTGCAGCCAGTTAAGCTCAGAGGGGAAAAGGCTGTCTGAGCAGGTAGTAGTCAAATACACATTGTCATTGCTAATAAAAAACACAAACATCTCCCTCCCTCCCTCCCAAAAAACACCTGTCACTTTGACTCCATCAGCCTGGGGTCTAGTAGTTTCCTTCCCACCTTTTAGTTTTGCTTCCTGATTTTCCATGTCTTGGAGATAAATCTTAAAGTGTTCCTCACCAGATCTGGTTAACATCATCTCATCCTCTTCACACCTTTTTGCATACGCCTTTGCCATACTTTCTCCTCTAATACATGGTAAATCTCCCTCTATCACAGCTGTTTTTTTGGAAAAGAAAGAAAGTTTGTACATTACAGTGTAGTTGTTTTGTGTCAAGGATGGCATGGTGGTAGAAGCTGAAAGAGTTCCTCATAACTGTTTTCACAGTTATGCCTCACAACAAAAACTGAAAACTTCAAGGTATCTGTGTTATACACCCTCTTTCCTCACACACATTGCACATGTACCCAATCTTTGAGATCAATATAACTGCCAACCTGTACCTATCTACCAAAGAGTAAGCTGTGCTGCTTCTGAATGCATTGAGCCCACATGGAAAACATACCAAGCTTTGATGCAAGATGCAAACAATCTCGTAAAGAAGTACTGCTCTTTACACTGTGCTATTGTGAAGAATCCCGTTAAAGCACACACACACATTATAGCTTCTGCTTGATTATTTTTCTCACCCTCTCATTTGTTGTACAATGCTCATCTTGTCACTAACTACAGTAAAACTTCAAAGCATAATTATCCTCTCAAATCACTTGCTGGAACAAGGAAATTCTGCTGGTTAAGACCAGCTGCTGATTAAGTATTCTAGTGCTTCAGCAGAGATGTCATCATTATTTCTATTCCGGAAAAACATCCTAAAACTACCACCACCCTTCCACTATAAGCAAGGATAAGGTATCTGTAGCCCTCCAGGTGTTGCTGGATTGCAACTGCCATCATTTCTCACCAGTGGTTATGCTGGCTAGAGCTGATGGGAGGTGCACTTAAACATTGGAGAAATGGACATGCCTCACCTCTGAACTACAGCCCCATAGATAGGACTGGACTTCATCAAACCAAGGTGTTAACATCCTTCATCCCAACGCATGCTTAGTCTGTTCCACAAACAGAATCCTTCTTGCTCCAGAAACAACAAGGATATTGATATCTTTTTAAAAAATGTATTATGGCATAAACTTTTCTCAGCTACAGTCTCTTATGTATGCTATCCTTGATTCCTCCCCAAACTAAATCTTCTGTATGCCCCCAATTCCAGTCCAGACCAAGGCTCTCTCTAAAGCTGAGGACAGAAACTAGGAAGAAATTGGGGACAACATTCCATAGAGAAAACTAAGCAGGGTTTGGCCTGGCCAACACCATGCCAAAAAACTCAGGAACCATGGCCTTAGTTCTCAAGATAGTAAATTATCATCTGTGCTGAACTGTGTTAAGACTGTGAGTATGGCTGCGGATAGCTGTATTTACTATAATACCAAAGTATATCAAGACACAATAATTAATAGTATACATTCCCACTGCATTTTTAAGTTTTTAAATTAAATTAATAATGGCAATAATAGAAAACAACACTAATGAAACAGACTTCCTAATCTGAATACATAATTCCAAATTCTAGCAGAAAAAAACTGAAATAACAGCTAAATACAAACGCGAAAGGTAACACTCTGGAATGACAAACATTCAATTTTCTGATAAAGCTGTTTTCAGATATTTGCTTCTACCAAAGATGGATTGATTCAATCAAGGAAGCCACACCACTGAACTTGCAAGACCTCAGCTGGTCACTACCAGCACTCTCGGGCACCTCTCATTTATACAGTTGCCAAATGTTTAAGCCAATATGATGGTAAATAACAACAAATTAAAAGAACAAAGGTTAACCCCTGCACACAACAGATACACCATTTCAGAGAGGAACCTAAGCAAGAATGTTTCCAATCTTTGTTAGTTCTTATTATGATTTCCCTTTTTTATTTTATGGAAGAGCACTCAGTATAAGCATACTGCTCCTTTGCTAGCATACTGAAGGAACACAAACTTGAGATTTACTATATCATTTAGAATTAAAAGCAGAGCCAACTTTTAGGTGAGAGATCAACTAATCAATATGTTCATAGCTATTAGCCTGACGGAAAAATATAAACCTTTCCCAGTCAACATAAGGGACATGTACAGAAATAAGAAAGCACTTCCCTCGTTTCACTTACTCCTCCCTGTTCCAGAGGTTTAGCTGCTTATGTTTTCACTCTTACCATATATCTGCTAGCACACCTCTTGACCCATTACAGCCTTCATCTTATTGCAGAATATCATATTTTAAGGTACAGTAGCTAGAACATCCCAATACATGTGCTGAGTGTATTCCCTCAGAGAAGAGTGAATAACAAAGAGAACTGAAGGACATTTACCTCTAAGCATGTACGAAGTGTCTTTGCTGATAAAGGAAAAGTTGTTGAGTGCTTTCACATCATTTCCGACTTATGGTGAGCCTAAGGTGAATCTCTCATGGGGTTTTCTTGACAAGATTTGTTGGGGTAGGTTGCCTCTGCCTTTCTTTGAGGCTAAGAGTGTGTGACTTGCCCAGGGTCAACCAGTGGGTTTCCATGGCCAAGCAGGGATTTGAATCCTGGTCTCCCAGCATCCTAGTCTAATGCTCAAACCACTACACCTAGTCTAACACTCAAACCACTTGCTCTCAAAGGAAAATACTTTATTTAAAAAATACTCTTTTTAAAATAAGGGAATTTATACGAAATATTCACCTATGTGTAGCGGTCTGAGTGTTGCACTATGACCCTGGAGACCAGGATCTGATTCCCCTCTTGGCCATGGAAAACAATTTGGGTGACCTTAGGTGCATCACATACTCTCAGCCCCAGAAAACCCTGTGATGGGTTCACCTTAATGTTGCTGTATGTCAGAAACTACTAGAAGGCACAAAACAACCATATATAAAGTATTCTGTAAAAAGGAAGATACAATCACTTACACATCTTTTTTAAAATACTTTTCTCCTGATCTGCTGAAGAACTCTGTAAGAAGATAAAGCTGATGTATGTACAATATTTCTGAAAAGTCCCATTTCCCTCTGTCATTCCACTCTCCTCCTTTGTGCTCAGCTTACTTCAACTGCTGCAAACTGAGTTCAAAATGCAAAAGTTGTTGGCACTCAATAAGAGGAAGAGGGGGGTTGAATCTTGCCCTTCCCAGTAGGCTCAGGCAAGAGCAAACCGCTGCAGCTTCTTCTAGCTTTTGCAGTTCTATGTTCTTCCCCAATAATAACTTTTGCTATCTTGACCATACTCTAATGTCGTATGGCTACCTGTACCCCAATTTTCAATCATGAAATATTGAAAGTGTAGTAGTCTGAGACTTGGACTATGATCCTGGACAATGGGGTTCGAATCCCCACTCAGCCATGGAAACCCACTGTCATCTTGGTCAAGTCACACTCTCTCAGTTTTAGGAGGCAAAGGCAAATCCCCTCTGAACCAATCTGCCAAGAAAACCCTGTGATAAAGTCGCCTTACCCTCACCCTACGTTGTAAACAACTTGTAGGCGCACAACAATGCAATCCTATAGTCTCACTTTGTCATAAGCCAAACTTTTATTTTTTTAAAAAAGCATGATTATAAAGAAAATAAACACAAGAAAAAAGAAAAAAAGAGGACACATAAGTAACAGAAGTATTTGATGAACATTACAACTGTGGCCATTTCCACACTACACTGTTATAGTGCTATGATTCCACTTTCAACATCCTATGGAATCCTGGGGGTTTGTGGTTTAGGTAGGGGCATTTAGGATTCTCAGCCAGGGAGCTCTTTGACCTCAGTAAACTACAAACCCCAGAATTCCAAAGGAGGTTGAAGTCGGACTAACAGCACTATAACAGCGTAGGGCTGCAATGGCCTTAGACTGCTGGAGTCCCCCTCTCCATTTAAGCTAAGCTCCGCCCCTGCTCGTTAGCTCCGCCCCCACTCGGTTTCTTGGAGGGGTGGTGGGTCCCTCTCTCAGTTCGGAGCGTTTCAGTTTAAACCGCTTTGAAGGCAATCTCGTCTGCAGGAACCAGACTTATTTTCGATATTTCATCCTCTTCTCCCTCAGTCAAGAAGCCGTTCCGGTGACAATGAAAGCATTTCCGGGTCGGGCGACGCGTCAGCTGAGGCTGCTCAGCAGGTGAGCGAGAGCCGAGAGATAGCCCCCCCCTCCTTTCTCGTTGCCAGGGGTCGGTTGAGGGGGGGGGGTTGGAGGCGGGGAGGGGTCGGGTGGCCTGTGGTTAGCCGAGGCTCGGGAGAGCCAGAAGCCGTGGGCCCCGGGCGGGGAGGAGAATGACGGCTGCCCCGTCTCCCTTCGGCGGGGACCGGTCCTGTGCTCCTTGACAGGCTGCCCGTAGGCCGTTCCAGAGGTTAAGATTAGAGCCAGTAAGTGAAGGCACCCCCACTCCTTCTCCTACCCCCTCTTTTTCCCAATCCTAAGGAGGGATTTTTAAAAACACAAGCAGATATAAACCAGAATTTAGAAACAGGGAGCGAGACGAAAGCAGACCTAGGCCATTTCCGCGCTTACCTGTTATAGCGCTATTATTCCACCTTCAACATCGCGTGGAACCCCAGGGTTTGCAGTTTAGGGAGGGGCCTCAGAGGATTCCATACGATGTTGAAAGTGGAATAATAGCGCTATAACAGGCTAGTGCAGAAATGGCCCTAGTCGTGCTGATGGTGATAGGGTGACTGGGGGAATTTGGAGATCAATGGAAGTGAAGGGTGAAAGGAGGATGTCCAGAATCGCTGCTTTCTGTACCAGCCGAAGTGTTGGACGGTGATCACGACAGCTTTGGTTCAAATCTTGGCTTATTTGTGAAGTTGGCTGAATCGTTTTTGGGCTGCTCACAGCCTAAGGTACCTGATGTGGTTCTTAAAACGGACAGGGAGAATGTCTGCAAATACAGTCAGCCCTCGACATTCGCTAGGATTAGGGGCACAGGACCCTTGTGAAAGTGGAAAAATCATGAATAACTCTAGGTCCTCCCAAACCATATTTAACACATGCACAAAAAGTACGATCAGCATGTTCAACCCACCATAGATTCCTTTGAGGCATCAGGGTTCCTTCCCAAGGCAGAAGTGGGTGGCTGGTGGGGCTTAGGGCCACCTCCACTGCTGCCCCACACCATTTTTAATAGGGACTTACAAGTGTTATTAGCAGTTTCTTAGTCTCACAAGGCTTGCAGTCCCTATTAAAAATGGCATAGGTAGGTAGCAGAGGTAACAGCAAATAATCTGTGAGTAATCAAATTCAAAAAAGCGAAACCTGCAAATGTGGAGGACTGACTGTATTGTTTAAAACTTCATGGAAGAAGAGTGGGCCAAAAATATAACAAATCTATAGATACAATTGATTAGTCCATGATGCAGTAGAAATTTATTAATATTGCTGTTATTGAGAACACATTGCTATCACTAGCATCATATGTGGCTATAATTATGCAGACTCAAAGCAGCTGTGAAGTACAAAAGATTTTTTTAAAAATCTGCAGTTACAAGTAATTTGTTTTAATAGGTTAGAGATAAATATTAGTGCAAACCTATCAGTATTCATTCAGAAGTATGATTAAATCTAGTGGAGCTTGTTCCCAGGTAGATGGATATAGAGATGCTATACTATTTGCCAGCATATAAGACACACTGGCATATGAGATGCGCTGCATTTTCAAAGAATATTTTTCAGGGAAAAAAAGTGAGTCTTAAACACCAGCAAATACAGTAAGTGGATATAGCATTACAGCCAAACAATACAATGTCTGCTCAGAATTAATTCCCACTGATTGCAGTGAGACTACCAGGCAGGCTGCAATCCATTTAACTGTCTATAAATTTCATTGAAGTGGGACTTATTTCTGTGTAGTCAAGCCTAGGATTTCACCATTAGGTTGTAATCTTGTATCCCATTAAGTCAATGAATTCCCAGTGAATAACCCCAGTGAATTCAATGATATTTTCATCTAAGTAGACATGCCTAAGATTGGGTTATTAGGCTGCAATGTTACATGGTTTAAGTCAGATAAATGAAATGGTCAGGGAGGATGATGTATGTGAAGGTAGACAGATATATATTTACAGTTTCTTTGGAAAGTGAAGCAGTCTAAGAGGATAGCCATCAAACTGTCAAGAACATGATACACCATCCAGATCAAGATGTTAAGGCTTTTTTGTCAGTCCAGAAACCTGGAATGTAATAGGTACCAGACAAAGCACCATAAGATTATATATAATAAAATATGGAGAAATCCAGCATAACTTATCTGAACAGTTTATTTTAGATTTTTCTAATGGACTCTTAAGTATAACAATGTTATGGCCGAAGGTCCTGTGCACAGTTACTTGAGAATAAGCTCCACTGAATTTGGAGATTGTACGTATTAGAAGGGGAGGCAGAAAGGTAGCAAATAAATGTCTCGCATAAAACATAGGTGATCTTAATTTCAGGGAAACAAACATGCAGTTGTGCTGCCCATTTAAGGTATAAAATTCATGAATAAATGCAACTGTCTTCCTTATATTTTCTTTACAAATAGTATAGAATTTTGCTTAATTGGGCAGTTGAGAAAAATAAAATTTTCGACACATTACTGAAACATTGCTTCTGAGAATTGCCCAACTGGGAATGGGAGATTGTGAAGCACTGGAAAGAGGAGACTGGTCTTTTGCTTTCAACAATTTCCTTTTGACAAGCTAATATGCTCAGGAGAAGAGGGAAGGAAATGCTGGCTGTTACTCATTTGCACGTATTAAACTGATTATTAGCTAAAGTTAAATACAGAGGTTAAAAATGAACAAAGAAAAGACAGAAGAAGAGAAGTAGTAGGGTTTAGTAGGCAAAGTGACTGTAGGTGCATACATTTTATATTATGCATAAATCTGTTAGTTATTCTATTCATATTTCATTTCCCTGCAAAAAAAGTTAGAGTACATGTTGCTTCACAGCAATTTTAGGATGTAGGATAGGCTGACTGAAAGTGACTTTCTAATGTTAGTAAACTGCACAGCTGAATAGGAATTTAATCCTGTAAGTTTCTAATCCACTTTTGCTAAGAAAAAGTACATTTGAGTTTCATGATCTGGTATTTCAGTTTCTGTGTGGCAGGCAATGGTGGTATTGCATAAAGTCCTTTGTTTGCTGTCTCTCGCTAACCTTTGCTTCTCTTCTCTTTTGCATAACCTTCCGCCTATGTGTATTGCCTGCTGAGCAGCATGTCGGTTTTCCACTCAGGTCTGCTGGTTCTCACATCACCACTATCAAAACTTTCCCTGCGCCTTGTTCCCATTCTCACATCAGCTGCCCGGTTGGTACAAGACACTCTCTATATTCATCTGCAGCCAGGGCTCAGCCTCACAGGTTCCACGCAGCCCCGTTCTACATATGTCCCGGCTACATCTGAGGTCCACAGCCTAATCAGCAAATTGTATGCTGATGCTGGCATCCATCGCCACCTTGATGTCCGAGTGTTGCTCACTAACATCCTCAACCAGGGAGCTTCTCCACCAGCACTTGGATCTGTGCAGAATCTCTCCCAGCCACCAGAGGTGGTGCTTACTGACTTTGAAACTGGAGATGGTGGGCAGTCCAACCCAGTCAAGCAGCGGCTGGAGCGCTATGCCACTAGCTGCTACAGTTGTCGACCCAATCTCATCTCTGTTCTGTTATACCCAGAGTATGAACAAGAACCCAGTGATGGGGAGCTGTCCCCGCAGCGGGAGGCCAATGTGAAAGAGGAGCCTTTGCAAAGCTACAGTGATGTTGTCGTGGGAGGCACTTTTGATAGACTTCATAATGGTCACAAGATCCTTCTGAGCGTGAGCTGTATTCTGGCAGAAAATCGACTACTAGTGGGCGTCTCCGACAAAGATCTCCTGGAAAGTGGGTCTCTTTGAACCATGTATGCCCTTTTTCCAAGCTCCTGCAAAGTTGTTCAGAGAAATCAAGAGCACTTAGGTCTGAGTGGGCAAAGTGCAGTCACCCAGTGGTTTTTGGACTGCAACGCTGACCTTTTCTTACTACTGGCTTGGTTGGCTAGGACTGATGGGAGCTACAGTCCTACAGTATCTGGAAAGCTGCATTTTATACAGCCCTGATTCAGGGGAATGCTAAAAATACTCCAGATTCTTCATATATAATCTAGTTCTGTGACTGGAATCACAGGTGGAAAATCTTGGGGCAGGGATTGTGTTAATAGCAGGGAGAGGGGAGAAAGCCCCACCTTGCCTAGAAATTTGACGTTGGCTCTTAAGAATTCAAATGTTTGATCATTCCTATTCTTTATTAGTTGTTATGTACATTTGAAGGCCTTGAAAAAGTTTTTAGGGATAAGACCTATTGTTAGTCCGAACTAGAGTACACTCATTAAATGAATGGTACTAATTAAGTCAACACTTAAATTCCATTGATTCAGTGGCTCTTCTCTAGCTCAGACTAGCCTGGATTTAGCCTGCAGTTTTCTGTATGCCAGCACCAAACGTTTAGGAATCAATCTGTAACATGGAGAAATATGACTGATTTTTAGAAAACATTCTAAGATTTCAGTGTTTCTCAAACATTTTCAGTCGTTTATAACATCTTAGTTTGGTTTGTTAGGTAGTTTGAGATTTCTCTTCCTTCTTCCATCAAGATTTGAATATTACTGTTTTGTGTCTGAGACTAAGATATGAACTTCAGAAAGTATCATTTGGAGGCACAAGACAATCATCAAGCAATTCAGTTGTTTGTCTGGGATATACAGAGACATTGAGAATGGCTACTGAATGAAAAGCCTGTATGTTGAAACTCTTCCATTTCTGTAGCAAAAAAAGAAGGGTGCTGATATTTGCAGTTTTTTTAATTTAAAAGTCACATTCATTGAAGGCTAGAAACTTGAAGGGAACCAAGTAAAAGCAGTGACAAGAACACAAAAATCATGCATGTCTGACTGACTGGGCATACATGATTTTCCTGCTGATATTTAGGAATGGGAAATATTTGTCAGCACCAGTGGCCTTTATAATTGCTGTGAAAGGTGGAATTCATTCTAAATGGCTTATTAATTCTTACCCTTTCCTTTTATAGTACTTCAAGCCTTCTCTTGAGGTGCACTTCAATAAAAAGGTTTTTTTTTAAAACATACAGTATCTTTGTTAAGACAGGGCCCTGCTGGATCAAGCAAAAGACCTAAGTAGTTTTATTAGGATATAAAGGAATGCCTCCCTACCATTTGAGAGTTCCAGCAGCTAGTGCTGAAAGACACAGTGCTTCTGCTGTCGAAAAGAATCTGTAACTATCAACTCTGGTGGTTATTGATAGCCTTATTCTCCATGAATTTTTAAAGGCTAAGTTGGCAGCTATCACAATGTCTTGTGGCAGTGAGTTTTACTTACTAACTAGGTGAAAAATGTAATACTTTTGACTGTTCTGAATCATTCAGCATCTCCCTTCACTAGATAACCCCAGATCCTAATATGAGAGTGCGGGAAGAACTATATGTTTTCTCCACTTATGTGTAATCTAATCCATCTCTGTGTTTTCTCTTATTTGGCTTTTTTCAAAATAGCCCAAACTGACAGCCACCTAAAACAGAGATCCTGGATCCTAGTATTTTTTGGTAACCTAAACGTAGCTATATTTTTTATTTATTTTTTTTGTATAAAATCAAAAATCTTTCAATAAAATGTTGCCAGTAAACAGTTCCCATTTCCCCTCTTCCACTTTACTCTAGCCCTGTTTACTTTCCCCTAGTAACACAATTAAAAAAAAATAACTACTACAGAATGACAGGTCTAATGAAAGAACATACATCATGCAAAATATTCCTGTTACAGTTAAAAGCCACACCCTTGACATCCCCCTCTGGCATGTTCCACATGGAGTCTCATCAGTGTACAGCTCCCAACAGTCCACTACAGATGCCTTTAAAAAAAAAAGTGAGATTTCCTTGTTTTGTATATGTCAACAACTGAGACTGCTTGCACCAACATTTTTACAACTATCCTTCATGGTTTAGGGACATAACACTCTCCAGTGCCTAAAACTACAGGTTTTGCAACCAAAAATACTCCAGTTAGATAAGTTCAACTGAATAGAAGGTATTAGTTGTGATTTTTAAAAAAGTTTCTAGCCTTCTTTGTTACAGAGGGAAAAAAAAGATGCTTCAAATGCTTAAAAATGCTTCAATACTTAAAATGCTTAGATGCTTAAAAATGTTGCTAGTGTACCTTGAACTCATCTTTAGCCATAAACTTTCCCCCTTAAAGTTTCTAATGACTTTACAGAATTATTTTGAGAGGTTTTCAGATGTATTTTGTCCCCTTGCCCAAGAGCTCCAGGTTTGTTTTGAACTGGAAGAACTTCAAAACAGATCTGAATGTGGAAGGGAGTGTTGGGGCAGAAAGAAGAAATGCTAAGGAAACTAGAATGTATGGTGCTTGGCTGCTCCCTCGCAGAAGCAGGAACCACAAGAGCTAGGTAGATAGTTGCTTTAAATATGCTTGATTCAATGGCTTCCTGCTGCCTGTCAGAAACCAAACAAGTTGTCAGCAGCAGGATGAATGGGTCTGTGTGGTGGATGGCTTTGATGACCTAACAGTGGGTATACCAAAGCTCTCCAAATTCCCTCTTTCATGAATGTTGTTTCCTTCCCTTTTATGCAGCGTGCCCTTTTCCCACTTTCCATCCCTCTCAAGTACTCAGACTGTATTGAATGTTCATTTCTCTGAGAAGATATGGAACCACAGTTTGGGAAACTTACTTTTTTGTACTGCTCCTCCCAGAGCATAACCACCTTTGATATGCCACTTGGTAGCCCGGGTAATCAGATTTGTTCAAGGAGCCAGGTTTAGCTGCAGCCTTTCCCACTGAATTGTTTTCCTGTGCTCATTGTTGTGTGTTTTTAAAAGGCTATACACTTTTCTCTTGACATCACCATGATCTGGGAGTGACAGCTTTGCTGTACAATGCACCTCCTACTTGAGGCTGTCAGGGCAGGCCTCTCAGTGATCCTGCATGGAGGGCTCCTTGTGCATTCCACAAAATGACCCTTTTCCCCCATCCTCCATCTTGCAGGTAAGCTGCTGAAGGAGCTGATCCTTCCCTTTGAGCAACGTGTGGCTCAACTCAGCGAATTCCTGGTGGACATCAAACCCTCCTTGCAGTATGAAATCGTCCCTCTGTTTGACTACTTTGGGCCATCCATCACAGACTCTGACCTGAAGTGCATCGTAGTCAGCAAGGAGACCCTCAAGGGTGGCCTGGCAGTCAACAGGAAGAGAGTAGAAAATGTAAGTGTGCTGTGAGCCTCCCACAGGCTCTTTCCTTGTAATCAGATCCTTCTTTTCGAGGACTTACTTTAGCCTTATTCAGGAGTTACTGGTTAGAATCGGCATATGAAATGATGAGCACCTAGTCCTCCCCCTGCTCACATTGTGACTTTCTTCACTTGGAAAGCAGCAAGCCTGAAGAGGAGCCATTACTGGTTAACGTGAAGAGTCCCCAAGTAAGCTAGAACTTATTTTTCTAGCATCCTTGCTTGAGTAGAGAATGTCCGTGCAAACAAAAACTTCAGATTTTTACTGTTCATGTGAGGAAGGTAATGGTAGATGGGGCAAGGCTAAGCACACTTTCTTCACAAGTTTCAAAATGGTAAGCAATGCCTGCTCAGAGCTTTAGCTCTGATATGAATTGGGGCTCTTCTGCACTGGCATGCTGTTCCTCTGTGAATTTATCTGCTCCCTTTTTAAAGCTACTCTTGTTAGTAGACATCACAGCCTCTTGCAACAATGAACTCCATAATGTAACAATGCCCCATTAAAAAAAAAGTATTCTGTGGTTCCTGAACAGCTTGGATATTAATTAAGGGATCTGTATCAACTCTGGTTAATTGGGAACATGGGTGTGACAAAGTTGTCCTTTCCCTCCAGTTTTGTTTCATTTATGAAACACCCTCCCCTCCTCATCTAACTCATGGCTCTGGATTGTTGGGTCACACATGGTCACTCCCTCCCCTGGCCTCTGATGTTGCTAGTATTTCTACTGCAAAGCTTCATTGAGTCACAGTTATTTTGCCCCAGATAAAATTTTCACTTGAGGCAAAAGCATTGTCTTGCTGGGTGAGTCCACTCTGTCCATACAGCTCACTATTGTTTTTTATCAGAAATAGTTAGTTGTATACCCCCAAGTACCAGCTTGCAATTATTGCCATATTTAGAATTCCGTCCTCAGATCAAAGTGGCTGCTCCTTGAGAGGCCTCTTCTCTTTTTCCTTCAACATGCAGCTTGGTTCAGTTTCTTGAGGTTTAAATGTCTTTGCTATATGAGGATCTTTTCCAGCCCACTGAGCCTGCCTGTGTACTATGGTTTAATCTGAAACTGCAAGTGGAGTTGGACTGATGGTCTTTAGGTCTTTTCCTTTTCAACTCTGATTCTGTAAATTCATCAGAAGGAGAGTAATCCCCATCCCTGTTAGTAGTTGATTTATATATACTTTCTGAACATTGGAAGCTTTCTTCCAAACCATCAAATTCAGCATCAGCTAATTTCCTTCTCTTGCATTTAAATTCTGCTTATCCACACATTGTAGTGCCACTGCAATAACCTATGGCAGTGAGTTCCATAAGGTTAAGAACACATTGGTCAACAAAGTCTTTCTTGTTCTGTATGAAGGAAATGCATATTCAAGATCACACAATGATTGCATATGCAGATTACAAGCCTTTTTCATCTTTATTAAAAAAAAAAACTTACTGTGTGCCTAGCTCAGAGCTTGGAAAAGTAACATTTTGCACAAAAATTCAGCATATTCCTACAGTGGCTGAAGGATTGTGGGAGCTGTAGTCCAAAAAAAGTAAATGTCTGGCGTAGGTGTTTCAGAACATCATGTTTAACTTAACAACTTCATTTTCTGAATCAGGAGAGAGAAGCCAGTCCCCAGTCACTGGGGTCAAGCACCATATAGTTCTTATTGGAGTTTCCTTCTCAGCCATGAAGTTTCCTGAATAAGCTTGACCAGTCACTGCCTCTCAGTGTAACCTGCCTCACTGGGTTGTTGTGATGGTAAAATGGGGAAGGATGAAGCCCATTATTCTGCCTTGAGCAATTTGGAGTGAAAGTGGGATGTAAATGTAATAATAACATAGCAAAACAGGGACTTTCCACATATTTTCAAAGCCTTACTCACAGGTTAACAGACTGTAATCGTGGAATAATGGACCTAAGATGTTACTTAACAGATCTTTATAGTGCAGTATACAAGTGTGATTTCGCTTTACTTCAGACTGGAAGAGACATTTATGATTTATTTGTTTAATAACCTGTTTTTCTCTTATGAATGGAAAACATAACAGCTGATAGTAAATACAGTAGAAATACATATAATGAATAAAAGATGTAAAAGATGTAAAATGTAATTTTAAAATACACCAATAGAAGAGAAATGTAGCACCAATCCAGTTCAAAGCCTCCTTGCCAGCACGCAAGGTCAGTTGCCAAGGGCTGTGTTTTTAAGGAGGAGCAGAACTGGAAAAGGCAACGGTGTCTCCTATCTTTCTGATGTTCTTCTCTGTTTACTAATCCTGCTGTCTGTTGCAGAATCTTCCTGAGCTGGCAGTTCACACAGTCATGATGGCCACTGATCCACAACATGCCAGATATGAGGAGGAGAAGATCAGCTCCTCTAGCCTGCGGAGCAGGTTGCTCGGGACCCTGCTGCGCTCCCCAAGGGTGAGTTAAATAATTCTGTGGTAGTGTGTTTTATAACTTACGTATTGTACAATGTGAGAGCCAGCATGGTGTAGTGGTGTTGGACTACCAGGGTTGGATTCCCTGCTCAGCTGTGGAAACCCACTGGGTGACCTTGGGTCCATCACACACTGTCAGCCCCCAGAAAACCTCATGTTAGGTTCATCTGAGCGTTGCCATAAGTTGGAAATGACTGGAAGATACATAGCAACAATAACAATTGTACAATGTAAGGGGTTTGCTCCCTCTTTTTCACTTTTGAGTGCTGTCTCTTGCAATCCTTTAGAGTTACTACATAATGCTGACCTTAAAACTTACTAATACTTTGGTTACCTGAAACTAAGCCACAGCCCGGATGGCTATGTTGCCCTTACTGGTCAGAATAATGGCAGGATCCTTTTATCAAAGAGCTAGAGTTGAGGGTTTTCCCAAAGAAAGCGTACAATGCAATTTTACATTTCTGTGCAGAAGTAGGCCCCATTGATTTCAGTAGGTTATACTCCTTGGTAAGATTAGCAGCCTTTATTCGAAGAAGAAATGAAGCTGATAAAGTGATACATAGAGAAAAGATGAAATTCAAGTTTTTATCCAACAAGGTTCTTTGCTGTTACCAGCTTTGAATATGGCCTGCTTACTGAGGAGACACTAGTGGGGACTTGGTTAACTTCCTCCACTCACCCAATCTCCAGTGTCAATATGCCAGCACCAGTCTTTTTCCCACTGTATCTTTTGCTTTGCGCATATCCTGTATGCAGGCAAGAGAAATAAGCTTATCATGGGTAGTCAGTATGGTACTCAAGTAAGCATAGAGAATGTGTCACATAAGACTGTAGTGCAGCAGTTATAGAGATGGACCAGGACTTAGGAAATCTGGGTTTTAGTCCCCACTGAGCCATGAAACTCACTGGGTGACTTCAAACAAATCCATCTCTTTCTCTTTTTTTTCTTTCTAACCCATCTCACAGGGTTGTTGTAAGAATAACACTGGAAGAAGGAGAGCCATGTAGACTGCCTTGAGCAAATTAGTGGAAAGTTGGAATAAAAATGTAACTAATACATAGACTATTAGAGGATGCTTGACAAGAAATACTGCAGAGGGTTAGAAACACAGACCTAAGTAAACACAGGGGGAAGTTCTCATGACCTTTCAACAGTACAGCTGTCCTGCAGGGCTGAACTTTCTGAGAAATGGCAGTTACATCACTGAGTAACAGAATGTGCACAACTGAGTCTGTTCCCTCAAACAATTCTGTCTTCTCCCCTCCCCCTCCATCCCGGTCACAGAAGGAGCCATCTCTTCCGTCCTACCCTTACATTATCGGGCTCACAGGTGGATCTGGTAGTGGCAAAAGCTCAATTGCACAACATTTGGTTCGCCTTGGTGCCTTCCATTTGGATATGGACCGTCTAGGACACAATATCTACATACCAGGAGGTCCTGTATATGAGCAAGTGGTAGAAGCATTTGGAACAGGTATTGCTGAATTCTGGGGCAACAATATTTAAAGTTAGTTTGACTTTTTAGAAAAAGGGTATATGGGAGCTACATCAAGAATTCCACCTAAATAGTATTTGATTTTTCTTCGTTCTTGGCTCCACATTCCTAGTCTAATATCTTTTTTCTCTTTAAACCAGATTGGGATTCATGTAGCACTTCAGATGTAGTTGGTCTGCAGTTTCCATCAGCCATAGCAATGCTGGAGGGCTGCATGATTGCCAGCCTTGCTTTAAACCAAGCAAGCTCTTTTCTCCTCGTCAGATGTTCACTTTCCTTTTTTCTTACAACATCTGCATGGTGCATCAATGTTTTCTTATTGGCAGTTTACGATAAGCAGCCATAACTCATTGGCCACCATAGCTTGTCAAGTCATTGAAGAGGGTGAAATGTAGATAACATTTGGCAGGAAACAAAATAGCTAAGGGTAAAAACAGATTTTATAAGTTATTACATATGTAAGATGACTACTTAGTACATGTGTAACATTAGTTGCTATATAGGACGTAGAGAAAATAACACTGAGTCTCAGGATCATTTTTGAAGAGTCATCTGGAGGCAATGCTTTTCCTCTTTCTGTATGATCTAAAGCAGTTCTCTGGAAATGCTCCAGTGTGGTCAGATGACAAGCTACTCCTTCCTAAAAGGCACTCATTTACTAGCATTTTGTTTCCAGACACAGCAATTGGTCATATTAGTATTCTTTCAGAAGTTTGTCCTGTGTTGTGAATCATGAACAGTACTGATCACCTGTGGCAAGTCTTCAGCCTCACAAAACAGCAGTGGATACAAGCCAATCAGCTGAGAAATAGGGATGGGGAGCCTCATCAGAACTCTGAAAGGGACATAACCTTTGAAAGATCTCTTGCTCACTGATGAGGAAAACAATGTGATTATTTTCTTTTCTGTTTACACTGACTGATGATATACGTCTCACACATCTTTGCAGATATTTTGAAAGAAGATGGAACCATCAACAGACAGGTCTTGGGGGCCAAAGTATTTGGAGACCAGGTAAAATAGCTTGAATTTGAAGTTAATATTTAACTTCAGGTTTAACGTTCTTCACAATCCAAGTAGCCCTTTTTTATTATTATTTTTTGTTCACCTTTGTGCTACTGACGCTTGCATCTTTTTCCAGCAAAATTGACAGCCCTTTCACCTTGTTTCTCTGCGTGTTTTCCTCTGTATATGTGTGGGTGAAAGGTACTGATTGTGGAGCAGTGCAAACAAGAACAGTCTCTCTGTACAGTAAGTAGTACAGTGTGATCCGTTCAGCTGGGAACTGCGCCACAGAAGAAGGGCATTGTAGGATGCTTCCCTTTCTTTAAAGCATAATACAACCCTATAGGGCCTTAGCCTTTTGTTCTGTGCACAGGTACATGTTCAAATTCACAGCAGAGATTTGAAGTAAGCCCTTTCAAATTATAGTTTAAAGTTATTTTTAAAAAACTGGTGAACTGTAGGCTCAAATTTTCACAATCTGTTACTTGTGGATCATGCTGGGTGGGCTGTTGTGAGTTGTATGCCAAAATATCTGGAAGGCCAAAGATTCTCCATCCATTATAAAATGTAACAAAATTTAGAAAAGGTGTGAAGAAGTAAGACAAAGAGATTGAACCATTTGGGAAAATGAGAACCATATGAGATTCTGCTCATATTATATATTTCTTATATGGAGCATGTCCCACTACGCCCTTGTTCAAATCCGTGTAATTTCAGTAAGATTGTTTCCTGGTAAATCTTGCCGCATCCTAAACGGCACTCCCAACCTACCACTTAGGCCTGCCATCCCATCTGGTGTTCAGTTAGAACTGCCTTCATACCACAGTCCTGCCACCCAGGACCATATAATGGCATTCTCCATTGTCTTTTGCTGACCACCAACAGTATGTTGCCTTGAAAATGGTCATTTACAGACACTTTCCTCTCTCCTGCCAGGAGCAGCTGAAGAAGCTCAACAATATCATGTGGCCAGTGATGGCTCGAATGGCAAAAGAAAAAATTGAGGAGGCAGCAGCACAAGGTAAGAATAGAGTTGGGATATAAGAGCTGAGGGTGGGACAAACAGAAGGGTGAAGTAGTACCTTTCAAGCCAAAGTGTCACTAATCTACAAAAGCCAGTTGGAATGCATTTTTCTAACACAGATCCCAGCCAGCAAAGTGAATTCCCTTGCTATGGAGAAATGTATTAGTTTTTGGAAGCATATTATCTAGGTCTCTGGATCCTTTAAAATCAAAACTGCTAGTGAACCTTCAGGTTTCAGATTCAGATTTTATCTGCTTCAGAGGAATTGCATTTTGATTTGGGTGTCTTTGAAATTTGGCCAATTTGGTTTAGTATTTGCCAGAATCTAAAGCACTTCCCTAATTCCAGTTGATTCTGGCTCATTGTGAATATAGAAGATACAGATGCACATATTTTTTCATTTCTGCTTTGCTTCCTGCTTGTTTATACAGGTGGGCAAGCCAGAAGTAGATGGCTTATGACACTATTCAAATCTTATAATAAAGTTATTTGTCTGCTCCATAAGTCAAAAACAAACCTTAGCTTGTTCATGGCTAACCATGGTTTGGAAGTAAAAAGCTAGATCTCAGGTTTTGAGGTAATGCTAAGCATTACCCATTTCTGGGCTTTTTCTTTACCCACTTGTGTGAGCAAGAGGAGCAAGGGGGCTGCATTAACTAACACACTAACACAGGAACAAGTGGGCTGATTAAGTAGGCATTCTTACATTGTGAGGTATGCAAAGTGTCTTTGTACTCTTTCGATCCGCCGTTAACGTTTCTCAACACTGCCAATCCTTGATCTGCAGGAAAAACTGTGTGTGTCCTGGATGGAGCCATGTTGCTGGAAGCAGGTTGGTCAGACATGGTTCATGAGGTCTGGACAACTATCATCCCTGAGGATGAGGTAGGTATTACATTTTCTGTGTATAATTCCTGAAACTGAAGCCAGACTTGCTCTATAGTTGTCCTTTTTTTTTTTTTTTGGTAAAGCACATCAGATGCAGATGAGACTTCTTTGTTGGTGAACTCAAGCATTTGAGGGTTTGTTTGTTTTTTAAGCATTTGAGTTCTGATGGAACCTAAACTAGTCAAAGGCTATTTCAGTTCGAAGATTTATATGCAGGCACACAAGTGAAAGTGCTACTCCAAACAGAAAGCATGTTAGTTAGAGGAGGTGAACATAAAACTCACCATGTTGTTTGACTCCACCTACCATCAATTCTATAATGAACAATCCACCAAACATAACAAAATACAAAGGCAAGAGCAGCAGCACCATAAAAATGCAGTTCTCCAAACATTATTCTATAACAATATTATTGTTGCTGTTATTTATTTATTTGTAGACAGACAGACAGACAGACAGACAGACAGCTAGCTAGCTCCATCAATGTACATAGCACTTTACAAGTAAAACAACCAAAAACATTGGTTCCTGCAAAGGTGTACATTCTACATATGTCTATGTGCACGCGTGCGCGCACGCACACACACACACACACACACACACAGAGGGGAGGGGGAAGGAAGAAGGACGGGCGGAATAATAAAACTATACAGTTGTAAAAAAAAATTATCCAGATAAAATTAAAAAATAATATAAAGCAAACCAACAAATAAATAAATACATGTAATCAAACTATACAGGATTATAAAACAACATTAAACTAAAATTCCAAATGCTTTGGAACAAAGATTTTAGTTGAGGATAATACATGAGTATTTAGAATCAAGTCAAATTCAGTAAGAATTCTTCCAAAGTAAGCAAATACAGGATTACAGCCTTCATTATGTGCTGTATTTCTCTGTTCAGGCAGGATTTGAGGAACTGAATAACCTTGGTTGGATTGGTAGACGACCTGCACTATGTACTAGATAGACAGTGGCAAGTTCTTGGTATCATTTGATGGTACTGGCCATGGTGTCCTTCTAGGGCATTTGGCTAGTGTGCAACATCACTGTGCTGTGCTATGTTCAGTCCTGTCTCACAAAGGTGGTGCTGGCAGTTTGTTGCTCAACCACGTGACTGCTAGTCTGTGGATTCCCCAGACTGTTCCTTTTTTCCCGCATGCTTTTGACATATGGATGGACCCACTAGGAGAGTTGGGAGGGGTATCACTGTGCTGATGATACTCAGCTGATGTCATGGAGGCCATGGAGTTCCTCAGTGGTTTGCTGCATGCAGTGATATCTTGGATGTGTGTTAACAAGTGAAGTTTCGATCCACATCAGATGGAAGTACTAGGGACCAGTACAAAATCTAATCTAGGAATTTATCTGAGTGAGCTATTGGGCCCTTTTCTCAAGGATTCTGCTTCGCTTTTTGTATTTAAATTTACTTGCTCCTACTGTTTTTAAGATTATCACCTACACTGTCACTGGTGATGTTTTAAACTATAAAAATAAAGCAGTCATAAATTTGTTTATAAATTTTAATTGTAAGTTGTCTTGAGGGTCCTATTTCAACCAAAAGGGGGCTTATAATTTTATCAATAAATTAAAAAAAAAGTCTGATAAAGAAAGTTGGTTGTAAGAATTATCCCAAAAATTCTCATTGGAAAAAACTAAACTTGATCTTGAGAAAATATGATATTTGGGTAACCCTTAAGGAAGCCAGTAAAAGATACCTGTCTAATAAATGTGGCTTTTCTGTCCCTCTCTCCTGCCCACCCCCAGGCCATAAGACGCATCATGGCCAGAGATGGCCTAAGTGAAGAAGCTGCCCAGTTGCGCCTCCAAAACCAAATGTCCAACAGCCAGCGTGTGAAACAGTCACATGTAGTCCTTTCCACAATGTGGGAGCCAGAGGTTACCTGTGAGCTGGTAAGAGTCTTGGGGTTGGGGGAGAACATCCTGCAGATCACTTAAAAAGGCCAGTCTCTTTCTATTGAATAATTGTCTGTCCGTCCTTTACAGACAGAAAAGGCTTGGGCCCTTCTCCAGAAACGCATCAAAAACAAGTAGAGTCTTGTACTGAGACGGGAATCACCTCTTCATTGTCTGCTCCCTCAGTGCTGCCAGTCTGGAAGAATGTACACTGAGTGGGCCCCACACTGCAAGGGACCACAAACAGGGTGAACACAGAGATCAAAATGCTTGGTGGTGGTGTTGTGAGAAGACAAATATGAATTCCTTCTGCTTTTTTTCCATGTTACAAAAGGCTGAGGAAGAGGCATGAACAAAGTGGAAACTGAGGGTGCTGGCCAAGCAGGAAGGAGCAGTTACTAGCACCTGAAGCCAGTGATCGTTGCATGATTCTGATGGAGACCCACATTTCAGCATGGCTGCTTACAAGGGAGAAATTTCAAAGGATTAGAGGGGTAGGGAAGTTGCTCTTCAGCTTTTGTCCCCACTACTCTGTACTGTGTGCCCTGTGCTACACTAATTTACACATAAAGACAAAATCTCTTGATGGCTCCATCTCTGGTGATCATGCTTTTTCTGTACATCTGGTTGGGAATCGGCTGCCTGGCCACGGATAGATGAGTAACCAGTTCTTCTCACTTACACTCATCAAAGTTCTGGTAGTTGGAGATAGAAAATCAAACTAGCTAAATCCTCCCCCATTTTGATTTCTCCCAGTTCTGTTTGATAGCGAGGTTTTAGTGCAAAGAAGGATTTACCATGGAGCTCCCTTGTGGTTTCAGTTTATAATACAAGATTTCATTTTTAAAATATCACCCAGAACATCAGATTTGAAATCAAAATTTGAAATGAAACATACAGTTTGTTCTGTTCCGGAACAGGGTGTAGGTCCCAGCCTCCCCAGTTTTGGTGTTGAACACTAACACACGTTACTGCTGTAGCATAAACATTATTGGTGGTAAAATATGAAGTAGATAGTGTACAACAGAGAAGCATTCCAGTTGTTTTGCCAGTGGGATCCAGCATCCCAGCCAATGGTAAAACTAGGCCACTGAAAAACCAGGCTATCCTCAACCATTGCTCTAATTAAGTCTCCATAGCTGGCTATATGGGGCCTTGTATGTCACCTATAAAATGTAGAGAAAAAATTATTAATAAATGAGAGGGGCTGCTTAAGCAGTGAGGGGAAGCAGGTGTCTCCCCCTCTTTTCCACCCTTCTCTGATTACAGAACACAAACTGTTCAATTATATTCATCCAGAGAGGTAACCAACCCATATAATTTGTCTTGTGAGACCCAAGATCCATCAGCAGCCATTCAAAGCTTGGAAAAGTTAACGTTTTGAACTAAATCTCCCCGAATTCCCCGGCCTGCAAGGCCACTGTGGATATCATATTCAGTTGGTACTATTTCTATTTGAATCGAGTTACACTAGGGTAAGCGTGACAGAAGGCACACACCAAAATGCCCAATAAAGATGGCTTGTTCCACTTTTATTGCCTTTTCTCAATTGTCAAGTCAGTGGGACTTCAAAGACATTAACAGAGTGTCACTCCAACACATTTATACAGTGTCTGCAGCTCCCTGGGGTGACCAGCCCTTTGATGCATGAATTGAGGCATGAATTGCAGGTGGCCTATAGAAGGAGCATGTTTTGTGCTTGGGAGAAGGCAAGGGATGGTTAGTTGTTCTGTGCACCTGGTCTCACACTCAGTTCATTTTATCATTATGGCATATAAGGGTGAGGTGGGAGAAGGGAGACACAAGGCATTGTGACTGGATACCTTCGTCTTGAATTTATTTTGGAACAATTGGCTGGGAATTGTAGTCCAAAATAGCATTTGCAAGCCCAAGAATTCCTTATTTGGATTATTCAATTACTGTTTAAATTCTTTCTTTTAATCAGATACTAAATATGCAAAGCCAAATTTAAGTGTATTTCTGTGACCTGAATGGTGTCGAAGTCTTATGTTGTGCCGTGTGTACACATCAGCTCATTTATGCAGGCATGCCTCTTTATCACCGATTGAGGCCCACATATCAACTTAATGATTACTTCAGGTTTTGCATAGGGTATTCCTTCTTTGGGTAATACTAAGTCTTACTTCACTCTCTTCAAAATTTGACAAGCTGGCCCAGCCACCTTTTGGGAACCCTCCTGCTTAGACCATTTCCACACTATGCTGTTATAGCACTATTATTCCACTTTCAAGATCTTAGGGAATCCTGGGGTGTGCAGTTTAGGGAGGGGCATTTAGAATTCTCAGCCAGAGAATTTAGAATTAGGATGTAGTATTCTCAGCCAGAGAACTCTTTGGCCTCAGTAAAGGACAAAGGCCAGAATTCCAACAGGATGTTGAAAGTGGAATAACAGCGCTATAGTAGCGTAGTGCGGAAACGGCCTCGGTCTACCAAGTGGAGCCGAGCCCCCGCCCCGCACGACGCCACCGCTGGAACCCTCTGTTCCCTCTCTTGGGGATTACGACTCCCGGGATCCCCCGTCAGCACCTTTTTGAGGAGTTCGGTCCCAAACCTCAAGGCTCCCCAGCTCTGCTCCGGCGCCAAGAGACCTTTCTCTTCAATCGACGTCGACGGGGGAAGCTGAGGGAGGCGGCGGCCCGGCGTCGAAGCCGCGGCCTCGACCGGACCCTCTCCGAGAGGCGACCCGGCTGCTCTCCGGCCAGCAGGCGGTTGCCAGCTTGCCGCCCGCGTTTCCCGCGCGCCGAAGGAGGCGGGGGAGGGGCCTGGCCCTCTGACGGCGACCCGCTGGGGAGTGACGCAGGGCTCCGAGGGGGTTTAAGCGAGCCGCGGCGGGCGCGCGGAAACAGGCAGCCCTGAGCGGAGCGGCGCGATGTCGGGGAGAGGCGTCGCCGCCGCCGCGCTCCGCCTCGGCCGGAGCAGCTTCAACGCCGCTGCTCTGAGGCTGGTGATGCTGGAGAGCGGCTGCGGCCCGGAGGGAGCCCGGTAAGAGAGGCGGCGGCCAGGCGGACGGGAGGAGCAGGCGGGGATCGGGGCCGGCGGGTGGCTGGGCGGCGAGCGGAGGGGGGCGCCGGTTCCTGGCCGTCGGGAGGGAGCAGCCCTTTCTCCGATCTTTCAGCGGCTTCTCCCCTCTCGATTTTGTTTTGAGACCAGGAGGAAAGGGGATGGCATCCGGGGTCGGAGACTTTCGCTAGAGCGGGAAGAAGAGATTTGTACCGCTGTTGGTTTTTCCATCGCGACTGTGACCATTTCCACACTGGACTGTTATAGCGCTATTATTCCACTTTCAACATCCTATGGAATCCTGGGGTTTGCAGTTTGGGGAGGGGCCTGAGGCCCCTCCCCAAACTGCAAACCCCAGGATTCCATAGGATGTGGAAAGTGGAATAATAGCGCTATAACAGTCTAGTACAGAAATGGTTCATCCGCAGTAATTAGAAGTCCAGGCTTCCCACAGCACGGTCCTGCCAAATGAACATTCAGTGGGATACAAACTTTAAAGGCCGTTCCTTGGAGTTGACTCCATCGTCTCACAGAAGGCCAGTGGAAAAGTTTGATTCAGCATGTTTTAGGTTATTTTAATGATTTTATGTGCTTTCAATGTTTTCAATGGTTTTAAATGTTTTTACATGTTAATTTAGTGTCGAAAGCCGCCTTGGGTCCCATTCTGGGAGAAGGGCGGCATACAAATATAATAAATCAATAAAATAAAACGTCACAATTGGTTATAGAGCCAGCATGGCGTCGTGGTTTGAGTGGTAGCAAACCAGGGTTCAGATGCCCCCTCAGCCATGGAAACTTGCTGGGCAGGTCACACTCTCTCGGCCTCAGAGGGAGGCAAAGGGCAAACCCCTTTTGAACAAATTCTGCCAGGAAAAGCCGGTGATAAGATCACCATAAGTCTGGGATGACTTAAAGGCACACAGCAACCATTGCTTTAAAGCAGTTGAAAACAAATACAATTCTGATTATCTGTTTTCTTTCACTGATTTTTTAAAATAATATTACTAATGGATAGCGAGCATAAGCCAATGGAAAGTTAAGCATTTTGAATTCCCAGGGGCGAGTTACATTGCAGGTGTTAATTAGGCATTCCTTGCTACCTCTGCTCAAAAAGGGGATCCATTGAATTCAAGGGGACTTAGCGCCTTTCTGGACTACACCGTTATAGTGCTATTATTCCACTTTCAACATCCTACGGAATTCTGGGATTTGTAGTTTACTGAGGCCAAAGAGCTCTCTGGCTGCAAAGTCTAATTGCTCCTCCCTAAACTGCAAACCCCAGGATTCTGAAAGTGGAATAACAGCACTATAACGGTGTAGGGTGGAAAGGCCCTTACCCCCAGGTTAAGCATGGATAGGATTAAAGTCTGAATTTTTCCTTCGAAGTCAACAAGACATTTTATAGTTATGGGTGCCTTATTAAACTCAGTAATGTTAAGTCTCTCTGAGTTCAGTAAGGCTTACATGCAGGTAAGTATGTTTAGGATTTCAGGCTTAACATGTTTCCCCATAGCTTTAATATGATGGGTTGGACTCTGTCCACTTTAGACATTATTGAGCAGTTAATAATGTGAAAAGATGGGAACAAGGAAAGAACTGAACACTTTGAGTTGGCGACATTGTATCCTATAATCTTCCCCACTATGTTATGGAAAGAGCACTTTTCAATCATTGCTGTTCTTTTCACCTGGGGTGAGAAATAACAGCAACTTGGAGCATAACCTGCTCCATACCATTATCAATAATGACCTTACCAGTGACTATTAATGGGGAGGAGTGGGGTAATAATGCAGTCATTACTGTATAGAGAAGCACATCAAAGGCAGACGCCAGTGCAAAACGACTTAAGAATTAAGAGCTTCAGCTCCATCTTCTGCGCCTCTGCCAAAGCTTTTTCTCATCTTAGTGTGAGGATAACTGTGTGACCACAGAAACCATTTGTTAATGGCCACTGTTGTTAATTAAATGTACCTTTTTTACATTTCAATTCCTCTTGACCCCATGGTTTACAATCTCCAACCCCCCCAAGAAAAAATGGAGAATCAACCATTTGCCCTAAGACAGCTGTTCTTAATCTTTTCTTTACCATGGACCCCCTTTAAATATATTTTTTTGCTGCAGATCACCAAGACTTCACTAAAGATTTAAAACCCTAAAGCACATCAACTATTTATTTAAAGTTGCTTACCAAATATCTTCAAGCTTGGAGATAAAGGAGAAATAAGTAAATGCACACTATCCTATTACAATATTTTTATTGGAATGATTCAATACAAACTGATGATATTACTAGTAGTAATATCCATCCATCTTTTATTTTATTTTCTTTTACTGTAGAAGTTCATAACATTGCTTCAGGCTTTTGCAGCCCCTCTGTGAGGATGTCATGGCCCACTGGGGGCCTGTGGATTACAGGTTAAGAACCACTCCCTTAACATTTCATACACCCAACAAAGTATGCTGTGGTCCATGACAGTTTATTTCATAATAAAATTTGTTTATCCTTAAGGTGCCACAAGACTTTGTGTTGTATGTAAGTGGGAGTTCATCCATTGCTTTTCTAAGCATTATCCTTACTGGTGTTTCCTTTCTGGTTTTCCTGCAGATTGGGTTTGCCACAGTGCCGGCACTTAAGTTGCAATAGGATCCTCGTCCCTCTCAGTGTGAATACCTGCCCTTTCCTGCTCTCAGCACTGGCCACAAGACAGCAGACCCGTCCCTTTCTGAGTCTGACAGCCCCACTTCTCGGTGCCAAGCGAACAGAGTACGCAGAAGTCCGTCAGCTCCCGTGAGTGTGCCAGATTATGAACTGCCCTTGCTTAGTACTTACAGAAGTGGCAGACCTGTCTATGTGCTATGTAATGGGCAAGGAGTCCAGATGACAAGATGATTGTCTAAATTAAAACAAAAACAAAAGAATCTCATTTTGCATATGGAAAACTAGGATGTCAAGGAAAAGGCTTGTTTAAAACCCAGCTCCTTAGGATCTTGTCCTCCATATGAAGAGAATTAAATCTTCTTCTCTCTCTCTCAATTCCCTCCCCCATATAGAGGAATATGGGGTCAACATTTAGTGAGGCAAAGTTATCATATCAGAACTGGACCCCTGCTTGCTGTACATGCTCAGAGGTGCCCTTTTCTTGATTACAGTGTGCATTGCAGATGTCAAAAATGGTCTTCAGAGTGATCTATGGCTCAAACTGAACCCACAGATATTTGGAAGGGTGTGGCCATGTGTGAAGATCAGGTCCCTGAAAGTCTTTGTCCTTTCCCATTTCTCCCCCTCACACTCAGGCTGTTCATTCCACTCATCCTTCCCATTGCTTCCCTGTCTCTCTCAGGTACTCCATTGACCAGATGTATGACATTGTGGCAGATGTGGGCAGCTATCAGCTGTTTGTACCCTGGTGCACCTGCTCCCGCATTATTTCCCATCATAATGAATTCTCGGAGGCTGAACTGGAAGTGGGATTCCCCCC
This sequence comes from Cyclura pinguis, assembly GCA_030412105.1. Classification (NCBI taxonomy): domain Eukaryota; kingdom Metazoa; phylum Chordata; class Lepidosauria; order Squamata; family Iguanidae; genus Cyclura; species Cyclura pinguis. The sequence goes on from CM059604.1 coordinate 95,470,241, forward strand.
AGTGGTAGAACGCTATGTGTCTGAGATTTCCTCAGTGCCTCATTATCAGATCCGGGTAAGGGCCATTGTGAGATTGGAATGATGTTTTGGGGGTGTTTTCTGGAGGATTTGGCATGCCCTAGTTTGTCAGGAAATGTTTTCTAATCAGAAAAAGGGTTTAGAATTTTCAGAAGTCTTTTTCCTGGAAGATTGGTCCCCAAATGCCTCCAATGTGTAGACTGTCAGTCAGTGGCAACATCAAGGGAAGACTTTGGGGACAGAGGTCAAGAATCCGACTCAGTAGAATAAGTAGGAAGGGCCCAAAATGCAGCAGGGTTGCCTTGCTATCTTTTGAAGTGAAGTCATATATGTTACTGCCTAAAGGTGCCCCCAACCACAAGACTCAAGTCCAGAGTCTCCAAGTCCAGAATCTCCAGAGTCTACGTACAATTCCACTGCTGGCAGTGGTTAATAAATGTGATCGAGCAGAGAGTCTCTCTGCACAAGATCAAAAAGATGCTTGTCTTTTATTGTCAAATCATCTACTGCCCTTACCAGCTGTCCCTGACTTTTGAGACATAGGAGCAATATGCCAGACAGAAATTTAGCAGGCAGTCTTTAACTTAATATTGACCTTAACACTGAGACAAGCTTTGTTAGCTCAATTTCTGCACATCAAGTTGCACTCTAAAGGTGAACCGGAGTATGGCTGCTGTGGCCTAGCGGACAGGAATAGCAATCCTACATTTAAGGCAAACAGCTAGGACCCATAGGAAATCCTAAGTGGGAGCAAGCATTTCTGGCGATTCTATTTGTTCTGGTTATATGGAGCTTTATTACTGCCTCCAATAAACTGAGACATGCAAGCTGATTTTGGAACACCACAACAAAAATGGCTGCAACTATTTCAGCTTCTCCCATGGAAAACTATCAGTTGTAACGTTGGCAGAATGCTAAGTATTCTTAACCCTTCCTAGAGGTAGGACTCGGAGAATCAGTGGTCCATGCTGAATCTGAGGTGCTCATCATGGCAGTCATCATAATCACAACCCCAAGGAGATTGAAAAAAAAAATGCAGGTAGCTGTGTTGACTACAGATCACTTCTAGACAATTTCACCTATATTAGAAGCAGCCTTTTGTAAAGCTAATGGTGCTTCATTGCCCATTCAAGGCCAGGCCATCCCAAAATACTTTGCATCACACCATGGACAGTTCACTATGTATTTTTAATGGGAAAACTGTACTTCCTCCCATCCCTCACTTTAAGGACTGAAGGTAAAATGAAACTTGTGAGGCAAATTATGACCTAAGTCCCATTGTTACTCCTGACTAGTATAGACCCATTGCATCATCTGGATTCTCCTATCTATTGACTCACTATTTGTCGGTTGATTCAGTGGGTCTAATTGGGACTAACCAACAGGATTCTAACTGATGTCACTGTCTTTATTAATCAACCAGTCTCACGTTCCGGCGCTGAGCCTCAGTTCCACTATACCACTATCAAAGTTTCTTTGGTTGTGAATATATTTTTTAAAAATAAGTTTGAAATTGGACGGTAAGCAAACACGAGTGCTTCTGGTTGGCAGAAAAACAAGAAACACTATCTCCCTTTCTTTGAGCTAACTGTGACCTTGACCAGTTTGGGTTGATGGAGATGTGTTTGACTACATCTTCCATTATCCCTGATCACAGGTTACAGTGGTTGGGAGATATGAGAGTTGTAATCCAAAAGTCAGTGTGGCATAGTTGTTTGAATGACTATGGCCATTTCCACATTACACTGTTATAGTGCTATTATTCCACGTTCAACCTCCTGTGGAATTCTGGGCTTTGTAGTTTACTGAGGCCAAAGCGCACTGTGGCCGAGAATTCCTAAGGCCCCTCCCTAAACTGCGAACCCCAGGATTCCATAGGATGTTGAAAGTGGAATAATAACACTATAACAGTGTAGGGCAGAAATGGCCTATGACTGAAGAACAGGGTTTGAATCTCTGCTTAGCCATGGAAACCCCCTGGGTGACCTTGGGCAAGTCATACTCTCTCAGCTACAGAGGAAGGCAAAGGGAAGCCCACTCTGAACAAATCTTGCCAAGAAACCCCAGTGATAGATTTACCTTAGGGTTGCCATAAGTTGGAAACAACTTGAAATTATGCAACCACAACAAATCCAAAACAGCAAGTCTGTTCCTGTGGTCTGAGTGTTGGACTAGGAATTTGGGAGACCCTGTTCAAATCTCAGTCAGCTATAGAAATCCACTGGGCAAGTTACACCCTCTCAGCCTTATAGGAAGGCAAGAGAAAACCTGCTCTGAAGAAATCTTCCCAAGAAAACTCTATGTTACAGTTACCAGAAGTGAGAGCTGACCTGAAGGCATACAACAACAACAAAAAAATCTGAAATATTTGGAGTGACCAAGCTTTAGGAAGGCTGAGTTAGAGGCCCATCTAACAAATCTGAAATTGGCATACCTTTCCCCCAGAGATCTTTGGTTCTGTAAATTTTAGTGAGCACACTGAACATTCCTGTTAGTAGCTTTTGGCCCAGAATTAAAATCCCCTGATTGCTTGTTTGAGAGCTATTAGAACAGCTGCTGTTAAACTGGTTTGGATCTTGTTTCAGCTGATCATGTGGTAGCTCCTTGACTCACTTTCCCAATCTTGCATTTGTATTCCTTCACATGCTAAGCTGTAACATCCTGGCAGAAATGATTTCATCATTTTTTTTCTGAAAGCACTGCAGTATTACTATATGCTGTGTCAATGGACATGTGAAACTTCAAAGTCTGACTTCGTCAGAGCTTAAGTTTGCTTTTGCTTCACACAACACTGTTGCCATACAGTGGGTTAAGAACCTCTTTGCACATCTCAGTGTGACAGGCCCCTGTGTTGAAACTATTGATGAGAAAGAGTCAAACATTAACCTTCTGTTAGGTCTACTCATTTGGGACCTGAAATTCCGATTTGCAATATTCATTTAGAAACAAATAGAAGAACCAGCATGTCGTAGTGGTTTGAGCACTGGACTACGACTTTGGAGATTAGAATTCATATGGCCGCTTGGCTGTGGAAACCCACAGGTGACCTTAAGCCAGTCACACTCTCTCAGCCTCAGAGGGAGGCAAAACAAATTTTGCCAAGAAAACCCTGTGATAGGGTTGCCTGGTGGTCATCTAAGTTGGAAATGACTTGAAGGCACACAAGCATAGTTACTTTCCCAAATAGAAACAAGATTCAGGGATAAGACTAATTGTGATTTTACTTCTTTTGGGGAAGATAGCACTGAAGATGTATGATGTCCCTCTAAATTTTTTTCATAAATATACAAGTTGAGGATAAGTGAAGGAAAGCAGAATGTAACATCCTAGCAGGCTAACAGATTTACTACTTCACTTCAGATCTCTGAAAAAAAAAAAAAGAGAGAGAGAGACTGCTACTCACAGGGCCCCTTCAGCATACAGCAGTCTCTTTCTTTGCAGGTGATGGTGTCTCTTACTTAAAAGAGCACAGCTGTCTGAACCACTCCATGTGGCTAGTCCTCTTTGTGAGCATCTTCTATTTCTGGGTGAGAAGCACATGCACCACCCAGTTGTTTATGCAGTGCAAATCCCAGGGCTTTTTCTTTGCTTGTTTCCTGTGTTGCACTTCTATGGGGTGTGATGCCACTCTAAATTCCTTGCTTTATTGGAAAAAGCCAGTTTCCCATCAACCAGAGGCATTGTTGCTGCCACAAACCAGATTGTAGCAATGTATGGCAGCAATAAAGAGGACTGGAGCTAAAGTTATATCTGTGTGACTGTGTCCTGTGTGAAATTGGCTTCCTGGCCTGCCAGAGGAGTCTATTATTGCCCTGCCTAAGTCCATTTTAAAGATAAAGAACCATAAAGAGGGAAGAGTAGAAGGCAGGAGTATGGCTGTGAGGGGAATCTTCATCCCTCACCCTCTTGTCTTTTTCCCACTCTGGGACTCGAGGCAGCTTACAAAAGTTGAATGAGGGCATTGTTCTCCCATAAAAATTCTGCCCCCTCAGTGAAATTTCCCTTTAGTCCCACCATTTCTAGCTTTGCAGAGAGCAAGACACTGAAAATAATTTACACTCACGACTCTGATATTTGCTGTGCTTGGGAACTTTGCCTATTTCTTAATGCTCAACTGAGGGTTTCAGTTACTGCAATGCTCGAGACTTGGAAACTGGAGGAAAATTTTATTAGGGGGGTAAGACTTGTTATTGGTGGCAGGGGGAAACAATGGCTTCATTTTGCCTCCTGGTATCTGCATCCCAGTATAAAATTTCAAGTTGGCCAACAGTTTGTTTCTGTAGGGTTCCCAGAGCTCAAAGCCTGGCCCTCTTGTCCAGTTTTTAGGGAGGGAGACCAATTTTGGGATAAGAACATTGCCCTCAAACATACCTACATGTTGTTATTGTGTGCCTTCAAGTCGTTTCCCACTGAGTAACCCTAAGATGAACCTATCACGGTGTTTTCTGGGGCCGAGAGTGTGTGACACATCCAAGGTCATTCAATGAGTTTCTGTGGTTGAGTGGAGAATCAAACCCTGGACTCCAGGGTTGTAATCAAACACTCCAACAACTACATCACATTGATACCTACATACATATGTATATATAGCTCCTTGCAACTACTGTTGATTGTTTTCTGTTCAAAGCTTTGCTCAGAAAACTTTCTGTGGTTGGACTACTATGATATCACCAGAAGATGATTCAGATTTTGATCCTCAAAACTCAGGGCTGGAGATGCTCTGATCCTGGTAACGTTTGGGCCTGGACACAAAAATGGCCAAATACTATGGGGAAATGTATAGCAAACTGTTTCTACATTGAAATTAGCATATGTACCATTTATGCACATCTCTGCATTGTTTTTACCTTCCTTGCATGTGATGCCTTTCATTCCCTCTTCCTGTTTCATTCCTTTTGGTGACATGTAAAAGGGATCTTCGCCAGCAAGCACAGCTCTGTTCTCCCCTCATGGGAGTGTCATTACACCCATACATTAACACAAGAGTCAGGCTACTGTTAGCTGCCAGTTCCTTTCTGCTATCTGTGGAGAATGAAAGATTGCCTAAGTTCTTACATCAGCAGGCAGCTACCCAAAGTGAAACTGGTGCTTTTTCTGTTTGAATGATTTCAGAATAGTGGGCACTAACTTGCTGTTGCTTGGTCTATCTTTCAGGCCGTGAGTAAAGATGGGCGGTTATTTCAGCATTTGGAGACACTGTGGCAGTTCCAGCCAGGACCTCCAGGAAAAACAGATACCTGCATGCTTAAGTTTTACGTAAGTGCCCTTTGTGTGCCAGCTGCTGGTTGTGGGTGTGGACTTCCAAAGTCAACAGAATGTGTGCTGAGAGTTGCAAGTTCTCAAAGTCCAGTTTCATTGCAAGGTGATGTAGCATGGTGGTTTTACAATGGCTTTCTAAACATGTCACCAACTGATTAGATAATTTCAGGTTTGGCATTGAAGTATCAATTGCCTATCACTGATTGCCTTTAAAAGGTTTTTTTAAAAGCTTATTTCACAATCACAAGGCCTAGAATCTTGCTTTTAAATGGTGAAATGTGGTTTTTCCTGCCCGATTATGCCAATCCTGATTCCTGTCTGTCGGGATGGTAGTGCTCCTATATATTTAGCAGAAGAGAAGTGGGAAAGAATCAATGCAATACTGACTTCAACTGTTAGGCAGCGATGGTATAAGACACTTTGCTGCTAAAGACAGATTACCAAATGGCAAGCTCCAGCCACCCAAGTTAAGGTGAACAGAACTCAAAAACAGCCAAGTTATTTTAGCACAGGGGATGGAAGATCCCATAAGCATCTACTCCTCTACCTGATAGTAAAAATAAAGTAATAAGAAATTAAATTGCTAATACATTGCTGCCTCAAATCTGCCTCCTTGGTGAATACTTCACTCTGCTTATTAGCAGAGCTGTCCCTGCTGATAAAAGATGTCCAATGAAGTGGTTTTTATCTGCATGCATTTTGGGGAGCGTACACTTCACAATACATACATACACAGAAAATATGTGTCAGTGCATTAATCACTTTAAACTTATCCCCTCCCAGGTCTCCTTCGAATTCAAGTCAGTTCTCCATTCTCAACTGGCCAACCTCTTCTTCAACGAGGTAGTCAAGCAGACGGTGTCGGCCTTCGAGAGGAGAGCAGAGAAGCTGTATGGCCCACAGGTCGTAACCCAACCATGCAAGGCCATTCGCTGCACGTGACAGGCAGCCCAATTTGGACCTGACACTGAGGCATCCATCTTGGCCTAATGAAAAAATTTCCCTTTGGTCATCTGAAATCTTGATCTCTTCTCTGATGCCTTCCCCTCACCAGCCATTCTTTAAAGGGCATTCCTTTATTTATGTCTATTTAATTGACAAAACCATCTGAGTAAATTATTTCTCTGATTAAGTTAGTTTTTTTAAAAAAAATTGTCATAAGTAATTTATTGGATATTTAATTCTGCTGGTCTAAGGACAACTCCTTGCTACAAAGGAGAGCTCTGGGATAGACTAAAACCAGCAAACTTGTGGAATTTCTTTAGAAGTTCTATTTTTTTTTAATAGGAATAAAATATTTTTCCCTTTTCAGGTTTTAAAAATATTGGTGTTTTTATTTTAAACACCAATAAAACACACACACACACACACACACATAAATATTTTCATTCTTACTCTTTTATTTCTGAAGACTTCTTACAATAAGCCACTAAAAAGTTCTCCAAAACAACTTTTTCTGAGAGGAGCTAAATCAGTACTTCTTAAGCTCTCTGATGGTTTTCCCCAGTGTGCCAGTGACCTCCATCATATTTGGGCATATTGACAATAAAGATTTCTTTCTTTCTTGGAAACTTCCGACAGCCAATAGCCTGGAGATCAGCACTAGTCCACAGACCACCACTTTAGCTAGCACTCATCTAAATGCGGTCAGCCCTCCACTTTCATGGGTGTTAGGGGCACAAGACCTTCACAAAAGTGGCAAAACTGAAAATAAAAATAAAAATCTCCAATGCTTTTTTTTAACCTCAGAACACTTCTCTAGGAATCTCTAGGTACTCCAGCATGATTCTATGGTCAACTTCTCGCAAAAGTGGGCCATAGAATCCTGCTGGAAGGCCTAGAGATTCCTAGAGAGAACATATTTTTTCTGTGGCAGGGACAAATGCATTAAGAATTTTTGAAATAAATAAACAAAATAACCTGTGAATAATCAAATCTGCGAATCCTGCACCCACAAAAGTGGAGGGCTGACTGTAGTTCTCTTGGTTGCCACAACTCCCTTTCAATTATGTTGCATCCTCCCTTATTCTGGAGAGTTGTCTCTCTTCCTTTTGAGTGAGGGGGGGTGTGCGCACGCGCACATGCACCTTCAAGTCGCCAGTTGATATATAGTGACCCCATGAATTTAACAGAGTTTTCTGGGAAATATTTTGCCTTCTATCCGTGAAAGAACCAATTTTTGAGAATAAACTTCAGTAATCTTCAGAAAAAGCAACCCTGTTCAGAGCTGGTTCAAAGACCTGCAGGAAGGGAGACGTCAGTCTTTCCTTTCAGTCTCAGCTCACTGCGAGAACATGCCAAAACGGGTGGGCTCACCACAAAAACAAGTAATTGTACAAACATTCCGATGACAGAAGAAAGCTCTTGGCCTTTTCCTGTTTTCTTCCTCTTCCCTCATGTTCTCTGACCGTCCTGCACGCACGCACATTGGACAACAGTGTTAGATGCCTTTGGGAAGAATAACCCCAAGGTAAGCACTTATAATATCCAACAAACTGTAGAAATCCAGTCTGGCTGGAACCCTTCTTTCCTATGAGTCTGAAAATATGTTGTGACAGAGATGGGATACAATGGCTAAGATCCTATTGCTTAATTCCGACTAGAATTAACCCATTAAATCAGCCATTGAATGATCACTCAATGCACAGGTAAATCTCACTTATTAAATGGGTCCACTCTGGTTGGGGTAAGGGAAGAAGAGGGCCAGCTCTTACACTAAGCAGATGGAAGAAACTCCCTCAAGTGGCAAATGTGGCAGAACGCAGCAGAAACAATCTCCTGACTGTTTTTGCTGATCTTTCTAGTATTTCTCTCTCTCTAGAGACCAGAGTTGTGTGTATAATAACAGCCTCTTCACATTTCCCATCCTGGCCTGCTGCCCACAGAGGCCCTTTCACACTACAAGTTATATCACTGTGATTCCACTTTAACTGCCACAGTTCTGTCCTATTGAACCCTTGGATTTGCAATTTAGGGACAGGCATTTATAATCCTTGGCCAGAGAATTCTAGCGGCTCACCAAACTAAAAACACAGGATCCCACAGGATGGAGCCATGGCAGTTAAAGTGGAATCATAGTGCCATGGCCCCGCAGGTGCGGTTGGACTCTGATTCCCATCAGCCCCAGCCAGCCAGGGCATCCTTGGTGAGGGGCCTCATCCAGTGTTGCCTTGGGCAGCTAGTTCACCTCCTTGTACTGGGCACTTTGGGCTCAGGCCTGTCCCAATTATGCCAGATTGCCTCTGCTGACCAGTAGATCTCATTTCATTTTGGAGAAAGAGGATCCTTCTCTTGAGCAGAACACTCTTCGGTGCCAAATCTTCCAAAAAGCAGAGTTGTCTGGGGGCCACAAAGCCTCCCTGGGGCACAATGCTTTCTAGAGCCAAGATGATTCCATGTTGGAAGGCCTGTGGAATTCTTGGGGTTGGTGGCAGGGAAATCACCAACTCATACCCTCTGCAGAGGAAGAAAATCCTTCTCTCCACCTACAACTAATTCTCCCATCAATGCAGCATGGAAGCAGGTAATTTTATTCCACAGATAGCAGCCAGTTCTCTTTCTGACTACAGGAAAGATAACTCAAATGCTCCAGAAGCCTTCCCACTTACTCTGAGTATTTCTTGCCTAAGAAAACCCTATGAAATTCATGCAGTCACCATAAGTCAACAGGTGACTTGAAGGTGCATGCATGCGCGCACACACAGAGTTCTGTACCTGTGTAGTCTGAATGGGCACCAGATGTGAAATATTCTTGCCCACAGCCCACATTGAATTAAGAAAGAACTGGCAATCCAATAAGCTTCAGCGATCAGCTTCCCTTATCTGACATGTTTGAGACCAGACATGTTCTGTATTTTGGATTTTTTTGCATTTTGGAATACAGTATGTTTTTGGAGTAGGCCCACCTCTCTTTCATTTGCTACTTGTATTGTGCATCAGATGCAAAGCTGGAGAGAGGACTGAGGATCTGTGAAATGGCAGGAATCCAAGCACAGTGCTTGGTGTGAATCCATACCTCCTCTCCATTTCACAGATCCTCAGGCTTCCTCTTTTTGCCACCAGCCACCCAATTCCGCCTTTGCAGCAGCTGCTGTTGAACTCCTCAGAGCTGACAGAAGAATCAGGAGGAGGGCCCTGGCTGCTATCTTGAAGGCTGAACGGGGTGGCTGGTGGCAAAAAGAGAGAGTCTGAGGATCTCAGAGACTAACAAGCAGGATTGCCGCAGCTACCGCCTCGACAGTGGAAACAGGCAGGTGGCAGTGAAAAGTTTCGATTTTGGGGGGTTTTTGGATTTTGGGTTTTCATATAAGGGAGGTTCAACTTGTATGTAAAATCTAGGAAATGTCATTGATTCCTATCAATCAGGCGGTAAAATACAGCAACTTTAGGAGAAAACCATATGAATATATGATTTATGTTAAAACAGTAGTTCTTCACCTTTGGTCTTCTGGATGTTTTGGACTAAAGCTCCCACAATCCCTCACCACTAGCTATGCTGGCTGAGGCTACTGGGAGTTGAAGTCTATAACATCTAACACAACAAAGGTAGAGTACTACTATTCTAATGAATGAGACCACGGATACAGTTACTTGATAATGTCTGATTTGGTAAACAGCAGCCATATTTACACACTACTTACACGACCAGAGGATCTGTAGTAAAACGAACCATCCGTTTGGTCTCCCGCCCCAACAAGTCACACTGCTTTTTCTTACACACTCCACCCTGTTGGGAACATTCTCCATAAACTTCTGAAATAGATGATAGAGTGCTAATTTACGGATACTCCCATGAAATCCAAAGTTCTGCATAATCAGAACTCCAGATTTTAAACTACACAAGGAGACCAAGTATTGAGGCTGTCAACTGCAGAAGTTACAGAGAATAACATGACCGCAGTGGTGGAAGGAGAACAACAATTTTGGGGATGCACCTCATCTGTGCCACCCTATTCAGTATAAATACCACATTCATGCAAATAATGCCTGGTAAGTTTGGTAGTTCCGGCTAGATTTTGGGCAGGTTTTTCGCTTAGCCCTGTTGGCTGCTCTTAGAAATCAGAGTTGGGGAAGATGTGGTGCTCCAGTTATAGTTGAACTACTACTACAGCATAGACAGTGGGAATGGATGATGGGAGTTGTGTTCCAATATTTAGAGGATCTCATTCCACACCCTTATTATAAGCAGAGACGCTAGATGACTTTGGGCAAGTCACACTCTCTTAGCCTAACAGGGAGGCAGTGGCAAACCTCCTCTGAATAAACCTTACAAAGAAAACCTATAATGGGGTTGCCATAAGTTGGAGATTAGTCAAAGGCACACAACAACAACAAAGTCCCAAACGCTACAGTATGTATAAATTACACAAACTATAATGTATTTCCATGTATTTGCATCTGTTCATCCTGCATAACAGCAGTGCAGAAAGTGGAAACTCTCTTGGGAAACCTCACTACGCCTACTAAGATTTCAGTATCTGTCCCCTACGCTTTTCAACTATAATCTCATCCTGCAAGCACCAGAAACTTGGTTTTATGAGCTTGAGGGTAAAGTCCCAGCCCTTAGATAATATTTAACCCTCAGGGTGTGTCTACACGTTGTTGGGACACGCAAGCTGCATTGGTATCATGGTTTTCTTTCCCTGCAGTATCAGACAGGAAATGGTTTTCCAAAACTTCTGAAGGTTGGAAATATGACTGGGAATGCTTGGTAGACAGAATTTTTTTGATGTCACATCAGATATCCCATTTTGGCTATCAGTAGAACAGCCCATTCAACTTAAAAGCAGGAGAAAGGTTTGTTATGTTTCCTCAGTGTCCCTTTCCTAACTGTCAGAGCTCAAACTTTAAAAAATCTTTGAGTAACTGTAGCCCTCCACTTGTTTTTTTGATTACAACTCCCATAATCCCTCAGCACTGGCTATGGTGTCTACTGCTGCTAGGAGCTGTAGGTCAAAAACCTCAGTAGGGTCACATTTGTCCATCTCTAATGTACAACTTATGGTACTTCTCTGAACATGCACAAAGTGACTCTTTACCACTGTGAAATACTGCTTTACACTTAGGTCCAACAGAAGAAGAGTTCTTCTGGCAGGGCAGAGTTTCAACATCTTTCTTAATTTTTGAAATGCCTAGCCTTTGACGTAGTGCTTTAAGCACTGAACTAGGATGTCAGGAGACCGGGGTTCAAACCCCTGCTCAGCCATAGAAACCCAGTGGGTGACCTTGAGCAACTCACGCCATTTCAGCTTTAGAGTAAAGCAATGGTAAAACTTCCCTCAATAAATTTTGCCAAGAAAACCCTATGATAGGGCCACCATAACTCAGATCTACTGAAACATACCACCACCACAGCATCAACATGGCTCGCTACCTCCAAAAATGACCTCCTCCCAGTCTCCCCTTATTTGATTTATATCAATCTGCACAGGGACATCTATGTGTAGCAGCTATAGCAGCATTTTACATAATGTACTGAATGATTAAACTACTGTTTCAGGACAAGTTGTCATAAACTAGCCCAACAGCTATTTAGGCTACGATGACTGCTGACTTTTCCCTACTGACCTCTGCCTTATCAACAGGGGCCTTTGTACCTGATCTGGCTGGAACAGGAAGGCACTGATTACATAAGCCAAGAATTGATGACAAGGTTGGAATCTGCAACTACAGATAGGATGATACCAGGAAAGGACTGTTCCCCTGAATGGCTGAGAGATGTCACAGGCCAAAGAGAAGGCCCCTGTCTTTGGACAGTGAGAGCACTGTGGTGAAAAATGCCAACAAACATCATACTTTCTATTTTTCAAGTTCAGGACTATCAACCATTAACTCAAATTCCACCATCCTAGAAGAAAAAGGATATCTCTGCTTGTTTGGAAATCCAGAAATTATACAGAAGTAGAACAAAAAGCAGAGAGTGAAGACCTAAAACATGTTGTATCTCCCCTTCTCCAAACGGCTGAAACACAATGATACATCTTGCATCAAGTCATCTTGTAGTGAACTGAGCCTTCATAGGATTAGCTGCTGAAAGTAAATTCTATAGAAACTTCTGAAAACCTTCTACATCAGTGGTACTCAACTTTTGGTCCTCCAGGTATCTGGAACTTCAACTACCAGAATTCCTCTCACTGGTCACAGTGGCTGGACCTTCTATGAGTTGAAATCCAAACCATCTGGAAGTCCAAAGTTTGAGAACTTCTGTTCTAGAGTCATGAGACTCTGTAGGAGGACCATCACACTGTGTCTTTTACCCCTGTGGAAGGCCAAACCTGAGCTGAGGGAAATGCACTGTCCATAAGAATGGAGACAACAGTGGTTCCCCTCCCTCAAAGAACCTAACTACTGAGAATACAAGGTTCAGGGCACTTGACATGTGTGTTGGGCCTCATATTACTTCAGATGTGCAAATAATTGCCATGGTACCCACTCAATCCCAAGCCACCCCAGACAAGGCAGCCTTCTCACAGATGCTAAAGTCCTTCAAGACCATCATCAGCCTTCAGCTCCTCTACAGCCTAAATCCTGCTGGTTAGTCTCACCTAGAGCAGACCCACTCAATCAATTTTTGAATACCGAGTCAGCCCACAGGGAAATCTCATCCATTCAATGGCTCAACTTTACTCAAGACTAATAAAGGGATTCAGACCTAATTTGCCAGCCTGGGCAGACATAGGCCAGCATCCCATTCAGCAATTTTGATGTTGTAATTCCGACTTACGTCATTGCAATTCACTTTTATGGCTGTTGCACAAAGGGGTCCCTGCAGCTACTTGTGGCAGCATGCTCAGCTACCAGAGGGCTGTATGCATCATTGCTCACCACCACCACCCTCGACAACTCAGAAATGGCCTTGTGGGGTGGGGGAGCTATGCAGCTTAAAAAGTAGGGTATGGGCAGGGATATGTCCACAGCTATGTCTCCTAATGTAGGATTTTGGGCGTACTGTTCATCTGCTCCATGGAAAGTAAAGTAAAACAATCCCAAGCACTATCTTATTTTTCTGGCACCAGGTATAAACACTCTAAACTGGAAGACAAAGTTCCTGTTAAGCCAGATAATAACCTACCACAAAAAGCTCTCTGGTACCCTAAAGGAATAAGCCTTTATGAACTCAAGGACAGACAACTCCCACTAAAGAAATGGACTGGAATCAACAAAGAGTGTGTGCTAAATAAAACCTATTGGTCTTTAAGGTGCCACAAGACCTGGTTTGTTGTTGTTTTTCTTGCAACAGACTAGCAGGAACATTTCCAGGGGAAATCTGGCAGGGAAGAGAGAATCTTCATAAAATCCTCTTTGGATTTCATGGACTATCAGGCCCAAGCAATATGGCCAAGGACTCCAGTAACATCTAGATTGGGAATGTAGCTCTCCAGATGTTGTCAAACTGCAATTCCTATCAGTCCTAGCCAATATAGCTAATGGTGAGGGGTTATGCAAATAGTAGGGAACTTTCTGGTGGGGGGCATGTAATTATGCAGTAGCTTATTTTTTAAAAAGGGATTTGCTTAGAAGCACTCACAAAGCTTCCAATGCAGAACTTTCCAACTTTGCTTCTCCAAGAGGTCTTTTGTAGTTATTCATTTCTGCATTTCAGTTCCTTTTGGGACTTATGGACAGTTGGAAAAGAGCCATGGGAAACTACTTCAGTATACGACCATGGCAGCAAAGATGCACAAAGATGGAAGAATTCAATATTGCCTACTAGGGAGGAATGGTTGTTGAAATTGATTGATCTAGCAGAAAAGGACAAATTATCTGGCTTGATTAGAGAAAAGTCACTGGAGACATTCCTAACAGACTGGAAACCTCTTATCGACTTTTTGCAGAAATTTTTTTTATTGCATTTTGAAAAAATCTGAAGAATTTTTTTAAAAAAAAGAATTCTGCACTTCAGTACTGCATTGGATCAATGTCTTCTAACTGAAATGAACACATTATTCTGTATTCTTCTATCCCCCTCCAGACAAACAATCTACACAGTGTAAAGGATGAATAAATCTCTTGGTTTCTTCAAAAAATATCATTTAATTAACAAATTAAGAAGTTTAACATAAATCCAACGCCCATCTTTCCAGTGCCAACACAGGAATGATCTCCTTTCTGAGGGTCAACATCAATTAATCAATTTTAAATCCTAACATTTCAAGGTCAGACTATAAATGAGAAGAAGAGCCTATTTTCTTTCCTTGTTCTCTGCAACTAGCTACAACCATGGTGGGAAATGTAAGGCTTTCCAGATGTAATTGGACTGCAATTCACATCATCCTTCACCAAGTACTGTGCTGGCTAGGGCTGGTGCAAGCAGCAATCTACCATGTATTACCCAGTCATGGTCACAGAGGTTATTATGTGGTCAGTGGTAGCAGGATAATCACAGAAAAACTATGGATCACAGTGTTTGAGCTGTGGAAATATCTGCAGCAGGTGATTCCAGCAAGCAGATGTGCAATATTAAAAGTGGTGGAGGAACGAGACTGGTCTGTACAAACAGCAGACGTCATTCCTTCTCTGCTGCATGTATAAATGGCCAATGTTCACTCACATCACAAAGGGTTCACAATCTCTGTCAAGTCAACCAATAGCACAGTAAACTGGGAGGTACTCCTGCACAAGCTGCATTGAAATGAACAGGAGCTACACTAGGGCAGTGCTTGTGCCACAGTTCCCCCCCATGCCTTGCATCCAAGGTTGATCTGCTGATTTCTGCATTTCTTACATTTCCCCAAATTTCTCACATCCTCTGATTCCTTCTCATCACATCTGTGGCTGGGAATGGAGCTCTGCTTTTTGTACGAAATCCTCCTTGTGGGTCCCATCACAGTATGGAGGGTTCTTGGTGCACTTGCAGCCACACAGCCAGGCTTCTTTTGTTTCCTCAGCTTTGAATCTCAGGGGAGAAATTTTGGGCGCCTTCTTTCTATGGGATCCATCACAGAAGGGCTGTCAGATGCAAAACAGAACCACAGGTTTTTTTCTCCCAAACCCACAGAAAGATCACAGCAGGGCCCCTGCCCCCAACACTGCCAGCACACTTCATGTACAATTTTTGCAGAGATTGGAAAAGTAGCACCTTCTGACTACACTTCTTAGAATGCAGCACAGCCAGTCCTGAGGATTCTGGGAGCTTTAATTCAAAAACTGTAACTTTTCTGAATTTCACTATTTTGGTTGAAATACAGTAGGGTTCTAGCACAGGAAAGAGGCCTCTGTTGAAACCTTGATTAGCAAGTTTCTTTGACAAGAGTAGCATCACCTTTGGAATTGTGTCTTTGTTAAGAGTTCTTAACAAGAGACATTTTGCCCTCCAGATGTTTGGATTGCAATTTTCACAGTCAACAACCATGGCCCATGCTGAGGGAGGGTGTGTACTCAGGGAAACTATAGGCTAAACCAATGCTTCTTTAACTCAAGTCTTCAAGATGTTTTGGACTTCAATTCCTAGAAGCTTCATCTCGAATAACAATCACAGGAATTCTGGGATTTAAACTCCAAAAAAAAAAAAAATCTGGAGAACCAAGTTTGAGAAGCAATGAGCAAGATCATCTAGAGGGGAACCACTGGAGTTCCCCATCCTGTTCTATAGCAAGGATGGGAATCAAGGGGCTCTTTGTATGTTGTTGGATGGCAACAACAGCCTTAGGTAGCACAGCCAGTGATGAGGAATGCTGGAAGTTGTAGTCCAACAACATATCGAAGGCCACACAATTCCCATCACTGCTCCAAAACCTCACACTTCTGAGAAACAGTATTCTCTTTGGTACGAACCACCATCAACTTCACATGCTGCAGTATCACATCTTCTGCTCATGCTCAGCCAGTCAGGAGACGGATGCAATACTGGAATGGACCTACTTTCAACTCTGTTAAAAGAAGGGCTTTTAACAAGGGTGGTTCTTACTACCTACTAGAAAAAGGGAATATAGAGAAAATTGAGAGGGAGGCTGGAAGATTACCTGCTTTCGGCTGTGGCCACAGGCACACCAAGCATAACCCTTCCATTGTTTTAAGGCCACTAGAAAGGGATGCTTGGCTGAAATCACAGGTTGAGTTGAAGATGCTGAACAGTTCCTTATCTGCAATATCATTTTTGGGAGAGGGGAGAGAAACGAAAAAGAGCATTATTAAAGTGAAAACAATCTGTCTACTTCATTGCCAGATCCACTACATAACTCAAAATTATGGACAGGGAGACAGCATATCTAGTTTTAAATCCAATTGTTTACAACCAAACAGAACAGACCCGCTGATTCAACCATAACTTGGTAATTCAATACTTAAGTAAGTTCCACCAATTCAACTGGTCTACTGAAGTTGGACTGAGGTCCTATCCCACTACATTACAACTAGGGTTGCCAGGTCAAGACTATCCCAGATGCTGAGACTTCCAGGCCAAAACCTGAGAACTACAGACAGAAAGTGGGCCCCAGTGATGTTACTAGGTTGATGTTACAAGAGGAAGCTCCTGATTATGTCATTAAGTCTTAATTAAGCATTAAGCATTAACCATAGTTGCATGAAATATGCTATTTAAATATAAGAAAAAAAACCCAAGTCTAACAAATGAGGAAAATATACACATATTTTTCAAGGCTGTGCTCTCACCCTTAGATTCTTCTCCCTCTCCCTGAGAACTAGAGACTCGGACCCAGGCCTTAAGATCTGGCAGCATTACTCACAACCTCTAGGCGCTTTGCAGTAGATTAGGGTCAAGAACCTTTGGCCCTGTAGATGTTTTGAACTAGAACTCACAGTCTCTTACCACTGGTTATGCTACCGGGAGTTGTAGGTCAAAGCCATCTGCCCGCCTTAGATAATTCACTTACAGACCCCTCATTTTGGTCAAGGTGAGGTGCCCAATTTCCATTTGCAGACACAACGTGGGGCAGAAACCACATTCAGAAATGTGTATTCATCCGCCTGGCTTTTGGCACGTAGTGCCCACAGTGTCTGACAGATGATGATGTTCAGGATCTTTCACTCTAACTGACTAACAGAAAGGCCAGGTCTTGTCTCATCCAGCGCAGAGCCTAGAAAAGTTATATTGCACAACGTAACTTCTCAAATCCTCCAGCAAGTATCACCACTGGTACTGCTACTTGGGGGATTCTGAGAGCTATCATCGAAAAAGTATTGTTTCCAAACTTTGGTCTTGTGGCACCTAACTTGGCTCATTTCCTTAAACCATAAAAATGCTTTATTCAGTAGACTGCTGCCTTTATTCAATTGGCCACAGTGAAGGGAAAAGAAGATTGAACCATCTCAAACTGGCTTCTTCCAGTTCTTTGATACAAAGGTGAAGCCTACACATCTTTGTATTGATTTAACACCAGCCCTAAGGAACCCTGGGAATTCTTGTACAGTAAGTGCTCACAGAAGTAGCTTAACAATTCTTAGTGCACAACCCCCCCTGCAGGTGGAAACTACAATTCCCGAGATTCCCTAGTGTGGGAGCCAACTACAAAATCTGTTTAGACCGAATTTGGAGAATGCTTGGTGCTTCAAATAGTTTGGAATTTAGCTCCACTCAGCATGGGCGTTGACAAAGGATTACAGGAGTTGTAGTTCCCCAAGACATTTGGAAGGCCAAAGGTTTCTGAACATTGGATGAAACTTGTAGTATGTACAGCATCGATTGTACAGCTCCCCCACAACATCCATCTGGACTCCTGAGGTTAGATTTCTTGCGCATGATTTCGGAGTTTAGACATATGGGCCATTTCTGCACTATACTATTACAGTGTTATTCTTCCACTTTCAACATCCTGGGGAATTCTGGGGTTTGTAGTCTACTGAGGCCCAAGCGGTCTCTGGCTGAGGATTCTAAACACCCCTCCCTAAACTGCAAACCCCAGGATTCCTATAGGATGTCGAAAGCGGAATAATAGCACTATAACAGTGTAGTGCGCAAATGGCCGTGGCCTCGCGAACAGCAGTTTATTCACAATCAGCTGCGCAAGCCGATGCATTTTTTACTCGGAAGTAAATCCCCCCTCCAGTCCAATGGGACTAAAACCTTGCATAGGACTGCAAACCGAGGAAAGCAGAATAAAAATCGCTTCTGCTTATGATCCCCCCCCCTCCCCCGAAAGGCACCCCATCGGCAATGGGTCCTTGGCAAATACCCGTGCAAAGCCCTCCTCTTCTTCGTCAGGCCGCCATCTAGGAAACGAGGGGGCCTGGGGCCCTCCGCCACCCTGCGGGTCCCGCGCGCTTACCTGCAAGGAGCCGACCCGGCCGAAGGAGCCGGCCGCCGAGGCCAGGCGGGCGCCGCTTCCCCGCAGCGCGGCCGACATGCTTGGAGAGCTCCGGAGGCTCCTCCCCTCGCCGCGGTCACCTTCTTCGCCCCAGCCCTGCAAGGAGGCCGAGGAGTGTCGCTGGGCCCCGGAAGGGGGCGGAGGGTTCAGGGCCGGCGCTGGGAGTCCGCGGAGGAGGGTTTTGGCTGTCGGGTGGCCAGCCAGCGTCGGTTCACGGCCGCCCTCTGCGTGCGAGAAGTCCCGGAGCCCCCGGTCGTCGACAGCCCTGCTTAGGTCTTGCAAAGGGAGGGCGCGTGTGGCTTTCTTCTGTTTTTTTTTGCCATCCAGCTATATAGTATGGCCTTCCCCTTTTTCTGCTGCGTTTCATTTTATGGACCACTACCGTCCGTCCCCGGCGTTGCCCGCATTTTATTTTCTCATAGGTGATACTTGTTATAGAAAGATGTGAGATCCTGTGTCTCTAATTCCCCAAACTGTCTTGTCCCATACAGGTGACCTTTCTCCATATTTCCCAGTCCAATCTGTATTCAAGGCTACTAAGGTGCAGAGATTGGCTTCCCGAGGGAAGACACTGGCCTCCTCCTCCTTGCTGCTAGGCCTCGTCTCCATAGCAACTTTCCAGGCCCAAGAGCTCTCTGGCTCAGGATTCTAAAGGCTGCTCCCTAAACTGCAAACCCCAGGATTCTCTAGAACACAGGTGTCAAACACAAGGCCCGGGGGCCAAATCTGGCCCACCAGGCCATTTCATGTGGCCCTTGCACCTTTGCTGCAGCAGTGGCACTCCCCCCGCCTGGCGAGCCTGGGGGCAGAAAGAGGCACACTTTGGATATACTGACCAATTCTGTGTTACTTTACAGAGGTACAGGGACCATAAACTACGATGAAATAGTCCCCAAATGTCCAAGACAAATAAAGTTTATGCAGAGGGAAGACAGTTTAAAAACCAGTAATAATCGAATGCAGAGGCAATTATTTAATATGATAAAAGAGTAGATACATTTATATAGTCTTACAGATACGACTGGCCCTTTGAGGGCAGCCATAATGCTGATGCGGCCCAAGATGAAATTGAGTTTGACATCCCTGCTCTAGAATCTTCTTAGGCAGCCAGTTATATGAGGTCTTTGCCCTGGCC
The DNA here is from genome assembly GCA_030412105.1 of Cyclura pinguis. Lineage (NCBI taxonomy): Eukaryota > Metazoa > Chordata > Lepidosauria > Squamata > Iguanidae > Cyclura > Cyclura pinguis. Next base: position 95,489,915 of record CM059604.1, read on the forward strand.
CAGCCGATCGTATGAGGTCTTCACCTGGCACAGACAAACAAACTTTGACTTTTATATATTAGATTATAGGAGGGACCCCTTTTAACTGCTGGGCCTTTTCGTTGTTCCAAGAAAGCGAAGACAGGGGAAAAAGGAGGAGGATAAGATGTGCGTGTGTGTGAGTAACAGAGAGGCTGATGGGGCCTTGCTTTCTTCCATGTCCCCTGCAGTTTTTGCAGCTGCAAAATGAGATTGCCCTTAAAGGACGAAACGAGACAAAGATGGCAACTCTGTATTATTTTTGGTGCAAAGTGCTTTGAATGCACCCAAGTATTCAGATCACATAGTCTGTTGAAGCGGTTAGTTGTCATTGGAGTTCATGCTTTCAAAGGATGTTGGGTAGGGGGGTTTTTTTCCTTCTACAAAAGGGTGATTGGTTTTTTTTGACCATTTCCACACTACACTGTTAGAGTGCTAGTGTTCTGCTTTCAACATCCTATGGAATCCTGGGGTTTGGAGTTTAGGGAAAGGTGTTTAGAATTCTCAGCCAAAGAGCTCTTTGGTCTCAGTAAACCAGAAACCCCAGAATTCCACATGATGTTGAAAGTGGAATAGCAGCACTATAGCAGTGTAATGAAGAAATGGCCTTTTACATAAATATACTCATTTCATTGTTTTCCCTACAGTAGCTCATAAAACTTGGGAGAGGTGGATGACACTGTCATTGACCTCCTTCGAAATTTCTTGCTAATGTTTACTGTACATTCTGCTTCTAAACGTTTTTTCCTCCCATCAGTTGTTCCCATTTTCTTGGAAAAAACATAAAGAGATGCCTTATACGTATCTTTGTTTCCTGGCCGGTTCCTTTGAAAGTTGAGTGACAGGCAGAAATCAAATGGGTGAAGACATGCAGCTGCAGCTGTGGAAAAAAAATCTAATCCATTTCCCTCTGTCACAGAGGTGATAAAGATGCATATGCAAGGAAAAAGAAAACAGGGGAGAGAGACACACACACAGAAGGTACAGCCTTATAGACCATATCAGCTTTCATCCAGGTGATGATGTGACTAATGAAAACCACTCATGCTCAAGCCATGCATTCACCCCTTAACTGTTAAAGCACAACAACCCTGATAGCCTGATTGAAAAGGGATTGTGCTAAGCTTTTAACACAATATTTTTTCCAATCTTGCTGTTCAGGTTTGCTGCTTTCTTTTCCTGGCAGCAGGGCAAGAGTGAACCAAGACCAGCTGCTTCCCTCTTGGGAAGCCTCAGCTTACATTTCTTCCAGTTTTACATCTGGTAAAGCTGGTCTGGAAACTGTGTTGCCTTCCAGATGATGTTGGACAGCAATGTCCATCATCTGTCATCACTGACTGTGCTGGCTAGGGTTCATGGGAGTTGCAGTCTATAGTAGGAGAATCATATATTCCTCAGCTCTTTGTTAATGGTGCAGGAGTCTTGCAAGGAAAAAAAATGTGGCAATATCATCTGTGTAACTGTTCCTCCAAAGTGAGGTTTTCAGACTGTGGCCTCAGTAGTCTGTGGAATAGTCAAGAATTTTATCTGAGACCTCAATTTAATTTTCTAAACATGTAAACAGATTGATAATCCAGCTGTGGTCAAAATAAACCAGCTAACAAGGCCTTGGCTTTGGGCATGTGGTTTTCATAATATGGGGCTGATGTACTCAACTTCTTTTCCCATTTATAATCATTTAAAGGAGCTTTCCACAGTGGCCTAGCCAGTGGTCTGGGTTTTTTTGAGTGGGGGGCACAGATTTAGTCCTGCTGCTTCCACTGCAGCTGCTGCAGGCTATTTTATTTTAATTTTAATAAAGTCTCCAGTAACTTTCACATGGTCCACAATGCAGGGAAAGAGGACAATTGATTTGATGTCATGGTCGTGGTGGAAAAACTCACATTTGAGCCACTTTGGCCTTGGACTTCTGGTACTCATCCCTGGTGAATCATTGCCCTCACTTTTGCATTCACAATCATTCCCTGGAAACTGGATGCAGGATCAGTAGATTTGCTGCAAGAATTTCCATTTTCTTCCAATACCCTACTTTGGTGTAGTGGTCAGAGCATTGGACTACAGCCCTGCAGACCAGGCTTTGATTCTCTGCTCAGCCATGGAAACCCACTGGGTGACTTTGGCCACATCACACGCTCTCAGCCTCAGAAAAACTTTGTCATAATTTTGCCTTAAGGTCATCATAAGTCAGAAACGACTTTAAGGCACACAACAACAACGATTGTAAAAAATAAAAGATTGAAAGAACTTCCTGGTTGTTAAAATACAGCTGTGATACAAAGATATTCTGCATTATACATGACAGATATGAAACAAGGGGGAAAGCAGTGAAGGCAGATGGTGGGGAAGAAGAAGGAAAAATAATAAGCAGCAGTTGGCCTCTGTGACTTTCTCACTGTTTTAGCTCCCATAGTGGATTTTCTCAATGGAAAAAAAACTGTTGAGATGTTTGAACTTCTTAACTCATACTTTCCATAAGTGGGAAGTGTCTGTTACAGTGCTCTCAAAGAAATGTGACCCATTCTCAGAAGCCCATTTGGCACAGTTAATTTTCCCCCCAATTCCAGACTTAAAACAGAAAATGGTAGGGGGAAAAGCAAATACACTTGTTTTGCTTTAGTATAATTAGGTGCCATAATTTCTTTCTTTCAACAGAGCTAAGCTAAATAATAATGGAAAATGTATCCATATTCAAATGTTGGCTAACATTTCAGTGTTTAAACTTCATAAAACATAGTCATGTGTGTGTGTGCCTTCAAGTCACCTGTCAATTTGCGGTGACCTCATGAATTTTCTAGGGTTTTCTTAGGCAAGGAATACTCAGAAGTGGGTTTGCCAGTTCCTTCCTCTGAAATATAGCCTACAGCACCTGGTGTTTCTTAGTGGTCTCCCATCCAACCAGAGCTGACCCTGCATAGCTGCCAAGATCGGAATTCCATAATACATAGGGAACCTCCAGACATGTTGGGTTTTGGCTTCCAGAAGCCCCATCCAGAATGGCCAGTAGCAATGGATTCCGGGAACCAATGTGGTCTTTCAAAATAATTAACTGGTTCTGTTTTTTGAATGTGTGCATGTTAACCAAACATTTTCAATTGTTGTATAATTCATCATTGTAGAAATATATGTGGATACGTGCTTGCCTGCAGCAGAAAGGAGGGGAGGGATCAGGGCTGGGAGGTCTTCAGATGACCATTCCTCGCTTCCTTTCTCTCTGTGTTCTCTCTTCTTCTCTCTCCTTCCTTGATTCCTGCCTGTCATTCCTTTCCTGACTGCAGGCTGCCTGCAAGATCGTGATTGACTCCTTTTAATCCTCTTCTTTAGCATTCTGTGATGGTGCAGAGCTGGGACTAGCTGGGAAAACTTTTGGCTTGCAGCTGTTTCTGTTGCCAGAGAGGGTGGCTGGAGTGGATTAAGGCATGCGTCAGTGGGAGGGAGGAGGTGCAGCGAAACTTTTAATTTTCTGTCCCACAACAAGTGGTGCAGTGAATCTGACAAATTCACTGGTTTGGGTGAATTGGTGCAAACTGGTGGAGTGACACCACTGGTGGGAACTGTAGTATGTACACACACACACACACAGAGGGCAAAATGCAGTACTTGCTATATCAGGTCACACTGAGCTGCCCTTGCTTCAGTTGTTGAGTGAGCAGTTAAACCTTGAATACATCAGGTCTTATATATATACATGTATATGAGATACAGATTATTTGAAGTTTAAACAAAATGTGAAAATTGTCCCAGGAGCTTACAATGTTAGACTTTAAGTGGGGTTAAGGATATGGCTGAATGTTTGCCCATGGAAAAAAAAATACCTATCACAACAGAGCCAGGGCAAGTGTTGGACTAGGACTCTAGCAAAGCAGAGTATCCTCAGCCATGGAGACTTACTGGGTAATCTTTGCCAAGTCGCACACTCTCCACCTAAGTGGAAAGTAATGGCAAGTTTCCTTGGAATAAATCTTGCTGAGAAAACTCTAGGGCACGTGAGTCACTGTCAACTGGAAGGCACAAAACAGCAAAGCACAACAGGAAAAGAGATTGCACTAGGATTTGTCTAATGTTCTTATTTTTAAAAATGTATAGAGAAGGAAGAGAGCCAGTGTGGTGTGGCGGTTTGAACACTGGACTACAATTTGGAAGACCAGAATTCAGATTCCCTCTCAGGCATGGAAACCCACTGGGTGACCTTAGGTAAGTCTCACTCTCTCAGCTTCAGAGGAAGGCAAAGGCAAACCCCTTCTGAATAAATCTTGCCAAGAAAACTCTGTGGTAGGTTCCCCTTAGGGTCACCATTAGTCAGAAATAACTTGAAGACACACAATAAAAACAGTGTGCCCTGCAGCCTCTTGTGCAATCCCTAAATGGGCCTTTTATACTCCTGTGTGGTAGAGGACCCTAACTGATTGTGTGTGGAAGCATACATCAGTGGCCAATCCAGTAAGTTTCTGTGCCTGGAATGCAGGGGGAGACATTTTGCCTCAGGCAAAGAGCTTTGTTAACATCTCAATAATGAAAGCTCCCACCTAGATTGTAAGCATGCAGTCTAAATAACTAGAAATCCTACCTGCTCATGCATGCACCAATAATGAAGAAGACTTGTGCTAAGGCAGTAAAGTAAGCCAACCCTCAGTTTTTGACTTTTAAAACAAAATCTAGAATGGCAAAGTGTCTCTGGATGGGGCAACAGTAAGCAAAAGGGATTATCTTAAAAGATGTAATGAACACAATCTTTATTTTTTTAAAAAGTAATTCAAAAGTCAGTTAGTATTTCTAGTTGGCAAGGCTAGATGTTACTTATTAAAGAATTTGTATCTTGTTCTCCAAATAGATTTCCATCCTCCCCCAGGGCATTTTATAGTACATAAATACAGCAAAAATGCAATCAATAAAAGCACGCCATCAAAATGAATGAGATTAATGTCATATAGAAACAGCACAAAATAGGTTTTGCCAGGAATTGGCTGAGCAATGTGGGGCTGGGATGGGAGCTGAAATGGTGGCCGAGTAATCATCGATTCCCAAGGGTGGTTGAAGATGAGGGCAAATTTTTGCACTCCTCCTTTTACTTTCCTAGTTTGTCTTTAACTTTTCTGACATTCCAAGGAGAAAGAGAAGGAAAATAACTACCAGCTGCTCATTTTGGGTAGGTTGGCCACTTATACATCACCCAAAAAGAGGACCCGAGAGGGCACCGATTTGCACAGAATCGCATATGCAAATGTATATGTATAAATGCAAAAATAAAAAAATGTTTTTTTGTAATTTAAAGAGAATTACAGTACCTCTACCCTGAGTGTAGAAGGCTGTTGCCAGATCAGCTGTGTACTTGCTGAGTCTGCTGTCCAGGTAGACAAGCAACTTCAAGGTTTCTCTCCTTCCTTACAGTTTTCATCTTTAAATCAGGCATGGTCTGGCCGGCCCTTCAAAGACAGGGCACTTTGAAATAGAGGACTGTCCTTCAGCACCCTTTAAAGTAGAGGACTTTCCACTGTAAAGAGAGAGCCCTAATTCTGTGTGTGTTTCTGGGAAACAAAAGGATTTTAGACCCAGATCTCATATAGATTCAAGTCTCTAGTTTCCTTTAATCCACTTGATATTCCAATTTATTATTATTTTTTTCAGAATGAACCACAGCAGTAAGGGTTTTCTATTGCCAGTTGGGCTGTCCCTCAGCAATTGATAGCCCTCTTCAGGACAGAAGGGCAGGTTTCAGCATCCTTTGCCCCCTTCCCCAGAACAGCTTCCCACGGATCAGGGCATTATACCTAAGATTGTAAAACTGCGTTACACTTAAAATGGAGAGGGCTCATCTGCTGTCAAAAAGCGTAATACAGAGTGAGCAGTAGGAAAACCTTCCTTGAGAGTATTTCACTGCCAGGGTGCCATCACTGAGAAGGACTTGTTCCACCAGGATCTAGACATAGTCATAGTAGACCTACTGAAACAAATGGGATTTACTTTAGTTATGATTAACTTAGGTGTCATTGATTTCACCGGGTCTACTCTGAATGCATCGAACGCTGGATCTAACCCAATGTATATGTACCAAAAGCAAGAAACAAATTATAGCAATGTGGAATACAATAACTGTAATAACAACCACATACTGCCAGACAGCTTTCAGCACAATCCTTTACACATTTACTTGTAAGTCAGTCCCATTTGACTGGATCCAGATTGTAGAGACATTGAGTCCAATGGAACTTAAGTTAGTCACAATCAACCAGTTTTCTATCAATTTCAGAGGGATTCCTTGATGTATGAATAAAGATAGATTGAGTTCAATGAGATCTACTTCTGTGGATTGCTCTGTGCTCTTTTAAGAATTTTAATTTGCCTTTGGTTATTCTATGGATGCTGTGGACTCTAAAAAAGACAAATAAATGGGTCCTAGAGCAAATCAAGCCTGAACTCTCCCTAGAAGCCAAGATTACTAAACTGAGGCTGTTGTACTTTGGCCATATCATGAGAAGATATGACTCATCAGAAAAGATAATAATACTTGGTAAGGTAGAAGGCAGTAGGAAGAGAACACATTACAGGTGGATAGACTCAATCAGGGAAGCCACAGTCCCAAATCTGCAAGACGTGAGCTGGGCTGTTGATGATAGGGTGACTTGGGATCTCTCATTCATTGGGCAGGATTGCCATAAGTCAACTTGATAGCAGTTAACAATAACAACAAGTGATAGTTACTATTTTAATTTTTCCTTCATATGGATGCACTAAGTTTAATTGGCTGTAAACATCTTTGTCTAGCAATAGCACTTGTGTCTATCTGCAGGAGACAACTATTGTCATTGAAAAATAATTGCTTCAGTGTGAGTTCTGTCGTTCTGAGTCCATGATGTTTGACAATGAACTTTGCCAACTTAAAATGGAGTACAGTGACTTTTGCATTATTTTTATTTAATTTTTTAAAAACATGCCTTTGGATAATCTATTCTCTTTACTATGGCTTAAAATGGAAATGTGGTTTTCCAGATGTTGCTGGATTGCATCTCTCATTATCTGCCACAATTTGCACATTAGCAAGGCAACATCTGGAGGGCCACATGATTCCAACCTTGACTTAACTGTATGCCTATCTTTGATGCATCAAGGCCCCCAATAATTCTTCTCTTCTATTTGTTATTTTCTGATGTGAGCAATTAAGAACTCCCAAGATTTTACATTTAAAGGGGGGGGGTTGCCCCCCATCTCATCTCATCTCATCTCATCTCATCTCATCTCATCTCATCTCATCCCATCCCATCCCATCCCATCCCATCCCATCCCTCTATGCTTTGTTAAATATAGAAAGGAAGAAAAACACATTTTTATTATTATTTTCAGAAAAAGTCTTTCATATTAATATTATTTATTACAATAAAGAACAGTTAAGCAGCATGGAAAAAATATATCTTAGCTACATTAACTCAATTGCCAAAAATATACACATCTTTTCCTCTTATTTAATTAAAAATTACAACAGCCAAGAAGGGGAGGGAGTGTTAGACACAGGCAATATACTAAAACGAAACATTAGCATCAAAAGATGGGTAAAGAGTATACCCCAGTGCAACCAAACATAGAACTTATTTGTTTTTTTAAAAAAGTTTTTTTTTCTTATTTTTTGTTCTCTTCCTACCAAGAAAGAGATTCTGGTGCTCTGTCCCAGTGTGCTTTCAAAGCACATCCCCAGCCTGCTTTAAGCATGACTTTTTATTCTGGATCTTCAATCCCATGCTAGGATTATGATGGTTAGAATTCCAAGTCTTTCCTGGGACATTGTTTCTAACATCAAAGTTTCCTAGATAGTTATTTCAGGTGGGGAAAGGTGCAGAATGGACAATCAGAATGATCAAAGATCAGCTGGAGCAGTGACTGCTGTGGCCTCGCATGTTGGTGGGGTGATGAATCAATTTCAGGTTTTGGCTGGCTTTAAAGGAGCTATCCAGTGTGCCTGGACCATTCTGGAATAGGATGCAGCACACAGGACAACTTTAAAGCCAGAGTTAAAACCGGGAGTGGATTGCTGCCCTACTGACATGGGAGCCACCAACCACCACTCGTTTGGAGCACCCTCCCTATGTGGAAAGGCTACAGAATTTTTTAAAAAGAAGATATGAACAGAGATGGAAAAAGTCTCAACTCTCATTTAACCCCAATACATCCTCATGCAAACTATCTGCCACTACATCACCCCCAATAGGCGGCCATCCAGCCCGCTTAAAAACCACCACCATCGTCTGAGGCAACGTGTGCCACTGTTGAATGGATTGTATCATATGTTCTTCCTAATGTTTAGTTCTAAATCCTTTCTCTTGTACTTGGAACTCACTTCTTTGGGTCTTATCCCCTGGTGCTTCGGAAAACAACATGGTACCATTGTTTTATGTCCTTTTCCATAGGTAGCAAAGTGCCTTCTGCCAGCTGTGTGAGAATAACCCTGAATATCAGCTGGTGGGAGGACTGTGGCTTTGCACCCTGCTTGTGGGCTTCTGAGGATCCACTGACAGGTCACTGGGAAGCAAGAGGCTAAAATGGATAGCCCTTGGGTCTGATCCAATAGGGTGGTGATGTCGTTGCACTCTTGAGTGTTAACATTCTGTAGGCTTGATCCAACCGTGCGGTCAATGGCCCATCCGTGGGGCAAGATGAGGCAGTGAAATTTGGTTGTGCTATTACAGAAGGAAGTATGACTGACCCATGCAGACACAATGTCCCAGAATGTTTTCCTGCACAAGAAGACTGCAGGACAGCTTCCTCTCTCATATTGATCCAGTTTGACTAGCTGAACTGAGCCCCATTATTACAGATTACTATACTCTGGTCATCAGTAGCTGGCATCCTGTTGGACAGTTATATCACTATAAACTGACCTAGGACCATGTAAAGTTGAATTGTGCCATTGTACAAGATTCATATTCTCAGAAGGGGAGCGGAGACATAGCTATGTCATTGGGAGCACTGCACAAGCAGAGCTACAATAGGATACTGCATTGATGCACATTGTCTCAATTCACTCAAAGGTTTGTGCATTATATAAGAGGCATAGCTATGTCTTTATAAAGATTATGCACTGTAACCTCTGATGCAGGATTTAGACCAATATCTTTATTCAAACCCAGCTCTTTCCTGCAGACTCCAGCAGTCTGTTGACTAGATGGACATAGGTGCAATTGTGACCCTGCATTTGACCATGTGCATATTTTTTTTTTTTAAAAAATCATGCTTCAATAAAAGAATCCTTATCAATCCATTTTACAGGAAGATTGAAACAAATAGAGCATGCAACCTTGATGGAATGAAAGCATCCACTGGTTGGCAGCCACATTTGCTGGGGAGTTTCAGGGGGCGGTCAGATCTTCTTGACCGCAAGGAAGACAACTGAACCAGACCCTTCTCCTTCCAATAATCAATTAGTGCCACGATCCAGTAGAATGTTGCCTGGTGGACAGGCCAGCAAAATATTCTATTTTTGACCTGGTTGATTTCAATGAACAGTTGAAAAGGAGAACATTCAGGCATATTTTGCCCCATAAGTCACATCTGGCTCATGCCTTGATGGCACCCAAAGCCTACTGCTGTGTTTTGCTTCATGACAGGACTGCATATGGACCACTGTCTTTAATAAGAGGAGGTGGGCAGGTGGATTTCAGCATTGGACAGCACCACTGGAAGCTGACCAAACTTAACCTAACCGTTCTAAAGTAAAGATAAAATACAGATCTCAGTTGATCCTTGTCAATAGAAAGTAATAAACAGACCAGCCTTTAGGAACACATTGCAGCTAAAACAGACTGGCTGGGAAGAGGAAAACAGCTGATACTTTGAATATGTAGAAGGTACTTTTGCGTGATGTCAGAAATAAAAATGACTCCCTCCTGTCTGCTTTTTCTTTTCTTTCACTTCCACATCTTCCTCTGCTGAGTTTGTGAAAGGAGTACTGTAATTTTAAATCTGTTCTAATCGAAATGATTGTTAAAACCTAAAGTTTTAAAAAAATATTTTGGACTACAGCTCTCAGAGTTCCCCAGCTAGTATGATCAGTGGGAATTTTGGAACCTATAGTCCAAAAATAAATTTTCTGAGTTCTAGTGAAGCTAGTGAGCACTCTTCAGCCTAACGCCCAGGTGTTACCATCACTTCCAAGATATGTCAGTTCCCTACAAACCAATGGTTTGGCTGAGCATGATTCTGCAACCTCCAGAGGTCATGAAAGAAAACACAACTGGAACACAGCTATTGTTCTTTCCACAACCAAAGAATAATATTAATGGACTTTGGAAGGAGAAGTCAGCTTGTGGAGTGAGTGTGGAACTGCCATATTCAAACCCCTTTCTAAATTCTTTTGGCAGATATACTGATCAGATCAGCAAGCTAATTGCCTATTTGATTTCCTCCTAAGCTTCAGATGAAATGGTTGTATCTCTTACTGGCTGCCCCATCTCTTTTTTCTTAGTATTAGCTTATTGCAAGTTTATGTAACCTACAGTGTGTCCATATTATACTTGCAGCCATTTAATATCACTTTAACTGTCATGGCTCCTAGGATCTGTAGTTTGGTAACATACTTGGAAGTCTTTATTAGAGAGCTCTAACCCACATCCCAAACTATAATTCTTAAGGGCCTTTCCGCATTACACTGTTACAGTGCTATTATTCCACTTTCAACATCCTGTGGAATTCTGGGGTTTGTAGTTTACTGAGACCGAAGTGCTCTCTGGCTGAGAATTCTAAGTGCCCCTCCCTAAACTGCAAACCCCAGGATTCCATAGTATGTTGAAAGTGGAATAATAGCACTATAACAGTGTAATGCAGAAAGGCCCTTAGACACACCAAGAAAAGGGACTGAATTAAATTAATTTAATTCTGTGGTATAAACAGCCTTCTAATATTACCTTGGTGCCTCTAAAAAACCTTGAAAACAATTTTAATAGGAAGCCGGACAGCATCCAATCATAAGCCATCACCCACCCAGCCCATCAGCATAGCCCACAGATGGAATTAACTCCACAATACCTCTTCTGCCAAGCTTGATGCTGAAGAAAAGACTGTACACATAAACAAAAGTGTTGCCAAGTGCAAGTCCACAAAGGTTTCACTGGTCTCATGGGCACAGACCCCAGTTCTATTTCTATTTCTGCTACAGGCCGCAATTCTATTTCTGCTAGATTGGGTAACGGGTAAGAAACACTAATGATCTCCCCCCCCCCTCCACAAAGAGTCTTGAGTCTCCCTGGGCTCTTTCACCCTACACAATTATGATGCATGGCAACATGCATCATCCTAGAGTTCATAGTTTGGTGAAGGATTAGAGCTCTCTGGCAGAGAATTTGAAATACCCCTCCCTAAACTACAAATCCTAGGATTCCATAGGATAGAGTCATGGCAGATAAAGTGGAATCATAGCACTATAGTTGTGTAGTATGAAAGGGTTCCAAGTCTAGTTTCTGAGATTCACAAGGTACCAGCCATACATTTTTCAAGTCTGTTGCCTTAGGCCAAAGCGCTAGAAACCTGCTTTGCTAAGGCATAAGAACAGACATAAAGAACAGTGGCTGCTTGCACGACTGCAGATCTAAGGAAGATCAGCTAAATCAGGTATGTGCTCCCACGTGGGGAACCTGACCTTGAATGTAGGACCCAGCACTGAATTACTACCTTTCCATTCAAGTGTCTGCCTCTATTATTACTGACCCAGAGCTTGGGAAAGTTGCTTTTATGGATTAGGAAGCCCAGAATTCCTTGGTCAGTCACTGGCCATGTGTGGCTATGGTCTTTCCTGTATTTTATACCTTGGGGTTGCCTGCCTGTGCAGCGTGGCTTCTAGTGCTCATATGAGCATCACTGAATGTGTGCCAGAACAAAACCAGGATCATAGAATCCTAGACCACAGTTCCCTTGAGTCTTATCTGTTGCCTCAGAAGTGTTGGAAGGCAACACTTGTATAAAATGATCAATGAAAGGGAATTCTAGAGACCATCCCTGCCCTTCTGTTTCATCAGTTTCTTTCTGTGATCTATGTATTCAAGCTTTTCACTTCCTCCCTGCCTGCAAAGGTCACTTCTGCCTTTTTTCCAAAAGTTAGTTAGTCCTTTGTCTCATTTTGTCTGGAAAGGGAACATCCATGAGGCTCCCACCCTCAGGATGGCTTATAAGCACATATGACAACCACCCTTTAGGGGCTGAAATTTAGGTAATCTTCTTTTCACCATCTCCTTTCTTATCCCAAGATGGATTTCCTGAAACTATAAATGTTAGTTTTCCTTTTTTAACCTTACAAGAGCATCCTGAGTATTTTCTCCTGTTTTCTACCACAAACTCATATTGCACTGGCTACACTGCATTCTTGACATAGATACCAAATATTCCTACAAAAAATGGGGCCACCCATTCCTTACTCTTCAGATCAGCCCACGCAAATCCAGATTAAGATATTTTTCAAGATGCATTGATACTGCTCCATTCCTGTGCAACTTGCAACTTCATCATTTTGTGGGATGGTTTGCAAAGCACCACCAATCGCAATCCTGTGCCTTTGCACCACTCCTTCCGTCCATTCTTTTTTTTTAAATCTGTTGAGGAGGAAAAGGCAGACTTGTTGCACAATGATTTAACTGGTACTGGGGGATCCCTCCACTAGGAAGCACTCATTGACAGCTAGACAAGGGTCCATCAAAACAGCAAAGGACAAAAACTGAACTGGAACGGTGCCGAAGCACTAGTCTGGGTGCTTGAGAAAGGTTGAGTGCTATCAGAACCATAAGTGCATCCTATTGGTGGCAGTTTCTGACTGTCAGGTTTGTTAATGCCAGGCTAAAGAGAAGGGAGAATGTCAAGCATGGTTCCAATTCTTAGCTGCATTTTATTCTCTGCAGGAGCTGCCATGAATGAAAAGAAGGGAAGCTTTCTAGATTCCATTTGGAACCGTTGCTGCTCTTGTCAGTTTCCAGTAGCTTTCTGTTAAAACAAAATCTTACACCCACACCCACACATACACATCTCAAAACTAAATCACACACTCACACACAAAATCTGAAGCCAAACATATTGGTGTGGATGAATTAAGACAAAAAGATCAAACCCTTTAAAACTGCTTCAGTTTTTTCCCCTCTTTTTTTTCCCCCTAGCATCCAGCAGGGATTTTTTTCATTTGATTTTAAAAAAGAAAGGACAGAAGAAAGAAAATCAAAACCACACGGGGGGTGGGGAGTGAAGAAGATTTTAAACAGCAGTGGTCATACTTGGAGTCATCTGCACATGCTCACCACCAGCATTTGAAAATAGTGCAAATTGGAAGAGGTGGTGGAGATGTGCCCAAAATGACTGAAGGCAGGAAAGCTTTTAAAGTCTGTACGTGTTTTATTTTTTCCCAGTTGCCTGGAGTCTTGCCCCCTTGAGAGATCTGTATTTATCCAGCAAAAATAGGGCTAGCTGAGGTTGCTCAGAACAACTGACCATGATCCCCATTTCACCTCATCTTAGCATCCTTCAGAAAATTGCTTTAAGGGAGAAGGGAACTGGTGCCTTTGCTGCAGCATCTGGTTACCACACAGAGGCAAATGAGGTCTTAACAATGGTGGGAAGACCAATGTTCTCCTCAGCTATGACCTGACTGAGCCTAGGCCTGGTGATAGGGATGGAAGATGCTTTTTTACCTGAATGGAGCTAACTGGAGAGGGAAGGAGTAACTCCTGCCCTTAGATAATGTCTCGGTCCTGCCTCTTTGGTGTCGGCTTTGGAGTGACTGGTCAAGCAGGAAAACATCTTTTTAAGTGGCTAGAGCGTTCACTGCAAAGGTGAACATCGATAATTTGAGTGCTTCCAGACAAGGCTTTTATCGTGCAATTGCCCTTCCTAAAGCACAGGGGGTGGGGTAGGCAGACGGAGGTTCAGACACCAGCATCTTCCATTGGTAGTCTTCCTATGTTGTCTCATCAGTTTCTTTGTCTTCCCACAAAAAGCATGTTGATGAGGGAATGACAGAATAGCTGCCCTGAGCCCTTTGGGCTGGTAGTGAGAGGAGCCGTCCACCAGGAAGCACTCTTTGTAATGGCCCTCTTAATCTGCACCCCTGCTCCACATACAGAAACGCTCCCGAAGGAGAGGAAAAGAGGCATCTTATTCAAGCGGGAAAGGGCCATTTTTAAGATGCAAGACTGGCAGAGGTTTGGGAGAACCAAGGTAACTGTTCTTGGCTATGCTGGGTTTTCTCCCACCAGAATGACTCCTTAGCAATAGTCAACAAAGCCATATCCATTGGCCCATTTGTTTCCTCATGGGAGTGAAACTCTTGTTGCAGGACACGTGGATTTCTGCATGTCTCTCTCCAAAGAAGAGCTTCCGAACTTCACCCTGATATGTGCTGGAGACCTCACTAGCTCCACATTGTCCCATTTCACTGTGACTGCACCCTCCTGCTGCCAGACAACTCGATGGATTTCTTAACCTTGGCGTGAAATGTCCTCTTCTGCAGACATAACATTGAAACCAGGATGGCACGGCCATAGTCCAGCTTGTACCTCCTATCTTTGCAGGGGGCATCTCTTTGCAGACTGCCTCCCCCTTTCCCCCTGAAGTGCAACTTGTCATGAAATAAGTGCAGCACAGCAGATATAGCCAGCAATGTTCGCTCCACCCGACTCCTTCAGAAGGAGGGTAGAGCAACAGGTTCAGAACCAAGGAACGTAGACTCCTGATGTACCTCTGCTTGTTGTTGTCCTGCCCTGCAGCAAAGACGACTTTCTTGGAAGTCTGACATCATGTGGTTGTTCTACGTTTTGGGATCCATGGCTCAGGGAAGAGATTTTCCTATGGCAGAGAACTGCTGGTGTCACCCAAGTTAGCCCTTGTCCTGAACTGGGGCACCTCCCTTTTCATTCATGCTCTAGAGAGAGTGAGAAGCATAGAATGGAGTTACAATTGGCCCTCCACCTTTGCAAGTTTGACTTTCACAGATATGATTATTTGTGAGTTTCTTTAACCCCTGCCCCTGCACCTCAGGTGCTTCTTTTCCAGGGCAACTTTCCCTCTCGGCAGCTCCAATCAGGCTGCACAGCCCTTTTAAAAACCGCCTCTGATCCTCCTCTTCCTCTTTCGCCAGCAACTACCTGGCCAGCTAAGGATAGCTTGCACCCTGATTTTTCAGCACCACAAACAGTCTCCCAATGCCTCCCCACACCCAAGGAGGGAGATGGGTGAGAGAGAGGAAGTATAGGGCCACCATGCCGACCCACCCGCTCTTCCCTCTCCTTTCTCTGACCTGGTTTGGACCCTGGGTGTTCTCACTGTGCCTTGGTACACACATATTGATATTTGTGATTTCCCCACTTTTGTGGGGGTCCTGCACCTCTAACCCTAGAAAATGTGGAAGGCTGACCATATATCAACAATTAAAATGGGAAAAAGCAGCTAGGAAACTATAGCATACACTAACACTCCATTTTAGGAATAAACTAAACCTGGGATGTTCCAAATATCTTAATCCATGTTAATCTTGATTCTTCTTCCTTTCAATTTTTGCCTTCTTATTTTAGTCTTCCCATAGGCCTCTCCTCTCAGTTCACTTCAAAATCCAGCTTTCCTGAACCTGTGACCTTCAACACGTGTTGGACTACAGTTCCCATTACGAAGGACTGATGTGGCTGGAAATTTTGCGAACTGTAGACCTACATATTTGTAGGGTGCCAGTTTGGATGAGATCTGGCCTACCCTAATTCTCTTTGTTCAGCTCCCTTCCCACATCAGCTCCCTGACCATTCATTTTCTTGCTTCACAGAACATTTCCCACTGCATTTTTCAGTCCTTAGACTTTCTGCTCCTGAATCACTCGTACCTTTCCCCCCACCCAGTTCCTGCTGAACAAATGTACCCTAAATTGCTCCTGAGTCTGAAATCCCACATTTGGCCAAATCCCACATTTGACCAAAATCACTTTTCATTATCCTCTAATATCATCATTCCACAACTGATACTCCTCTCCCATTTTTTTTAGATGTTGGAATATTTATGAACATTCTATGACATCTCAGCTGTTCAGCTGCTGGGATGCAATCCCTGTTTTTCAAGGCTGTTTAGAAATATACCCACCATTCCTTTCTGGCTGCTGCCATCACCCTGCAGGTTGAGGAAAGGGTTTGTTTGTGCAGTAAGGACAGGTGGGATAGCACCTCCTGCTGCAGCTGACATTAGACTGTTCCCGGGGGTGCTGAGTGGTGGGGAAGCCATCAAGGAACTCGCTGGATTGAGCTGCTGAGGGGAGATGGAGGCTAGGAGGGTGCTGTTGGCAGCAGATGGTGCAGTGTTGTTGGAATGGAGAAGGGAAGTGGAGGTGGCTGTCCCCAGACCGGTCATGGATAACTGTGGGTTGCTGGTCATTTGGAGCCTCTGAAGCTCCCTTTTCTGCTGAATTTGTTGAATCATTTGGAACACCAAAGTCTGCTGTTCCTAAGAACCAAATTAGAAAGACCAATTACAGACCAATTGAAGAAAGATCTTAGCAACTATCCCTCCATGTTTCAGATAACAACTCTTTGCTTATTTCATTTTCAAATATTTCCTTCCAAAGTTTTTTCCTTGCTGAAAGTTTTTACACATTTTTGATGATTAATTTTTTTCACTTAAGGATATTTTTTTTCGCAAAGAAAAGATTGTATTTTGAACAAAATACATTTTTAATGCACAAAAAATAATCATGTAGTTTTGTGCTCTCCATGGAAACAATTTATTTTTGTGCAAAACCCATTCAACTTTTCTTAAAAAAAAAAAAATCACGGGCCCTTTTGCTCTCCCTCAAGGCTGAAAAATCTCATGGCAGTGGCCTTTTTGTGGCCCATCAAAGATGAGGACATCTGCAAATATTCTTTATATCCTAAATCCATCTTCCATCCCAATCCTTTGTCCCCTTCCCTAAATGCAAGACCCCAACCTCCTTTATCACTTAGTCTGCTCAGTGGCAGAAGAGGTACATACCGGGCTGAGTGGCTGTGACGTCAAGAGCTGTTGGAGCTGCTGGAGCTGAAGCTCATGCTGGCTGAGGAGTTGCCTTTGCTGCTCTGTCAGGTGAGTCGTGCTGGGCATGCTGGAGGTGGGTGAAAGGAGCAGAAAGGGCAGTAAGCACAATGCAGCTATGTACTGGAAAAGGCATTGTGGTGGACACCCGTGATGGGAGAATGGGTGCTTAGAATAAAGAAGAAACAAGGTTTGGAAAAAGGGCTAGTTCTTGCAAGATATACAGTTGGCCCTCCACATTTGCTGGGGTTAGGGATGCAGGACCCTGCAAAAGTGGAAAAACCACAAATATCAAAATGTGCATGTGTTTGTGGGAAGGACATGGTGGGGAGATCAGGCACTTGAGGTCCAAACCAGGTTAGGAAAATGAGATGGGTCAGCATAGTAGCCCTACACTTCCTCTCTCACCCATCTCCTCCTCTGGGTGTGTGGGGGGCACTGGGAGAGGGTTTGTAGTGCTGAGAAATTGGGTTGCTATCTGTCCTTAGCTGACCAGGCAGCAGCTGGTGGAGGAGGAAGAGGACCAGACGTGGGTTTTTTAAAGGGCTGTGTAGCCTGCTCAGAGCCATCAAGATGGAAGGTGCCCTGGAAAAGAAATGCTTGAGGTGAGGGGGTCAGGGGTTGGAGAAACTTGCAAATAATCAAATCCATGAACCTGCAAATGTGGAGAGCCAGCTGTAAATGGAAAGGGCGGGAATTCACCCCAAATGTTTGGTGCCCGAGGCAGAAAATCCAAATGGCGTTCAATCTTTTTTACTAAATAATGTGGGCCATGATTGACTCGTGAGTCAAGGTTGTACAAACCTTGCCGGAATGAACAAGTTTTATTCCATGACAGGGCCAACTGACAGCAGGACATGTGGTAGTTACACATCTTCACTGCACCACCCTCTGCCTCATGTCAAGGGGCCAGGGGTAGTTGGTTCAGTCAGCAAGACAATCCAGACATGGCACAAGCAAAGTGCTACCCTGCTTTCATACCCCTACACCCGATGCTTTCTTTTACCCCTCCTTTTGCCCTTCTGTTTCATAAATGCCTTAAAATGCTAGAGAGATGCTCTTTTCAAAAAAAAAAAAAGAGGAAAAAAGAAAGCAGAGAGATTTCACAATGGAAAATCTGTGCTCAATACAAATTCCTGTGCTTATGTATTGCCATCTCAGAATTGGATAGTGTACAGAGCCCTAGCTCTGATTTGTTCACACTGCACTCTGAATTAGGTGTTAAGGTGAGTTTGCAGCTGTACCTGTGCTATTAAAATCCACTGAGCTTTTTTACTGTTTTCTGCTATACCAGTGACTAGGAGTGCCTGGTCTATGTTGCCATGCTTCTTAAGAATATTGTTTGTATGAATGCTTGCAATACAAACGTACACAAAAACACACACTAAGAGCATTGTATGTAAACATGGAACTACAACCATGAACAGCAGATGGGAGTGAGTGCTGAAGGTTCAGAAAGCCAGCAAGGCAAGTAGTGAAGAATATGTAGACTGAAGTTTAGAAAATCCATTGAAAACATACTGTTTTATTAAATAAGCTTTAAATAAACTTAGAACCAGAGATGTGGAACCCTTGGCCCATCAGATATTTTGAATGTTCTTCAGGGACTTAAGACCCAGTCAACAAGGCCAGTGTGAAGGGCACAG
This sequence comes from Cyclura pinguis, assembly GCA_030412105.1. Lineage (NCBI taxonomy): Eukaryota > Metazoa > Chordata > Lepidosauria > Squamata > Iguanidae > Cyclura > Cyclura pinguis. The sequence goes on from CM059604.1 coordinate 95,508,577, forward strand.
GGCAACGGTAAGTCCAAAACATCTGCAGAGCCAAAAAATGCTTGTTTTAGACAACGTTTATTCAGATAGAATGAGGCAAGGAACTTAAAACTAATACATGGAATTTTAGGGGGGGCATTTTTGAACCAAGTTTCCTAATTCTTAATACTTTCCCTGCTGGCTGCATTCCCCTTCCTCTCTGAGCCTTACCTGCTTTGGCTGGTGGAAAGCTGCAGGTTTGGGGGGCCACTGGGCTGTGCCAAGAGGGGGTTCTGAGTCTGAGTGGTTATTGCTCCATTCAGACCCCCTAAAATGCCATTGATGGGAACCTGCTGCCCTCCGAGGTTCCCAAGGAGACCATCCACCAGGTTGTGATTGGCAGGAGTGACTCCACCATGGACGGGCCCCATGGTTCTGGCCAAACCATTCACTGGTGGCTGCTGTTGCGGCTGCTGTTGCTGCTGCTGGACCCCAGTAACCAGCGAGAGAGAGGCAGGGCTCTGTTGCAACAAAGGCAAGGGGGGAGGCGTGCTGTGGAAGGAGAGGGAGGAGCTGCTTCGGCTTGGGCAGCCTGAGTGAGGATCCTGGTGGGAGGAAAGAAGGAAGGACAATTATTTTGGCATATTCAGAGCTTGCAAAAGTTGGATTATAACTCCCAGACATGAAAGGCACAGCCTTTTTGGTGATGGCCTGAGCACTGCAAATCTCCTTTCCTACTGACACAGGCTGAACTCCTCTTGTAGAAATGTTTAGGTGAACAGTAAAGACCTTTCTGTTTGAAACTGCCTTCAGTTGAATAATAGCCTTCTGTGTTCAGAGCAGCTTTGCAAAATATTCTGTATGCTTGCCACTGTGGCCTGCTATGTCATGGGCCTGGCAATCTAGTGCCATGTTGTACCACAGCCTCTAGAATCCTAGCAGGCCAGGAGATTCTGGGAATTGTGATCCAAAGCATCTATAGGACACCGGGTTGCAGGAGGCTGCACTAGGAAACAGATCAGTGTTAATTCAACAATAGAAGGACTGGGAAGGGGAAAACCACCCAAGAGTTCTGCTAACTTCCCACGGCATGGGACTGAGTGCGCCCTGGTGTTGTTGTTTTTTTGTCTTTTTTTTGTTTATATAGAACAGATGCTCCTCCTTTCCTATAGGGTTGACAGTGACCTCCAGTTTTATTTTGTTTTTTTTTGCCTGTAGAATATTTAAAAATTATATTTTAAAACTTTAAATTTATTTATTTGGAAAAAGCAACAATGAGTTCCAAATTAACACAATGAGTTCCAAAAAGTAGATAATTCTTGATTGCATTAACAGTAACGTGTCAGCCGCGGTTGAGCAGCCACACTTCGCCACAAGTAACACGACAAATTACTTTTGGAAAGTAGTGCCCCAAGCTCTAGAACTTTGTTGTGACTTGTTAGGCCTCCTGGAAGAGTTCGTATCCTGACAAGCAGGTGTCCTTCAGTGTTGCCTGAATGCTGAGCTGTCTTTCAGCATTACCTCCTAAAAGCTACAAGCATTCTTGCACCAGGAATTCACAACTCAATAGCTAGAATTCACAACTTGTTTGGAATTATTGCATATCTTTCCTGGGGCTTTCAGATCCTGGAAACAGGAATCTCTTTGATGTATCAAATCTGTCAAGACATTGGCCAAGCCATCTCCTTTTAATTAGCACCTTCACAACCCTAGACTTCAGAAGTGAGAAGGCAGTCTTCTTGGCTCTATGCCTAACCACTGGTTTGGCTAAACATGTTTACCTGAGAGGCTTACGCTCCTGAGTCAAGGTGCTGTGTGTACCGAAACTCCCCAGGTGACGCTGTGTTGTGATTGTTTTATCCCTATTAGTTTATCATAGGTTAGCAAAATTCTTAACATTTTGTTTTTGTTTATCCATTTGTTTCCCATTTTGGGTCTCTCAGTATATTCCTTTCATAGACATCTTTTTCCTATTTGGACCTGGAGTTTTAGCATGATTTTCTGAGCAACTCAAGACAGTCTCCTTTTCCCATCTGGCTAGTCCATTTGTGACATTGTTGGGCTTTAAACTGGGGGGAAGAAAGGAAAGACAATGGGCTCGCGCTTCAGGAGCTGCAGAATCGGAGTTTGTCTGGCAGGCTCCTAGCAAAGGCTCTTTACACTTGGAGAAGAGTACTGGCTCCAAATGCAGGCTAATAAAGAATAATTGGAAGAGCTGTTAAAATTAAGAGAACACATACTTAGAAGGTCTACCTTAAAGAATCAATGTTGGGCCCAGGCATTGTTTCATTATTATAGTAAGGATGGCCAACTATGGGAAGTTGCAGGACCAAATCTCCCCCAGGGTCACTGAGGCCATCTTACCATTTGGCATCCCATTTGGCATCCTCCCAAATAATCAGTTTTTCCCCACTAAATCCTCAATGCCGCTTGGGCGTTGAGGGCAATTCCGCAATGTTTTGGATTTGTAGGGCGTTTTAGGCCTAGAAGAGGCCTTTTTTCCCCCCCAAACAGGAAGTGATTGGAAGGTCAACTTCTAGATTACTTCCTGTTAGAAAAAAGGCCTACAGTATCTTCCATGTCCCTGAGGGGATGCTGGGGGGCATTTTAAAAAATCACATATTCTTTTTAAACATGTGGATGCTGGATGCTTGTGGGCTCAGCAAAATGGCTTTGGGGGCACCATTTTGCTCACTTCTACATTACAGCAAGATCTCAGTCACTATCTAATATATAGAAGTCAAAGTTTGTTTGTGTCAGCCAAAGATCTCATATGATTGGCTGCCTAAGAAGATTCTATGGAATCCTGGGGTCTGAGGTTTAGAGAGGGGCCTTTGGAATTCTCAGCCAGAGAGCTCTTTGGCCTTAGTCAGATGTGTCTGTCTTGAATAGGCTGGTTGTTATGGAGACAAGGCCTAGCAGCAAGGAGGAGGGCAGTGTATTTCCTCAGGAACTCAGCCTCTGTATGTTAATAATTCTGAATACAGACTGGATTGGGGAATATGGGGAAAAGTTACAAGCACTGGACAAGACAATTTGGGGAATTAGAGACACAGGATCTCAATACTTTCTAATAAGTATTACCTATGAGAAAGTAAAATCCTGGGTAATGCCAGGTATATATGCGAGTGTTAAATAATCAGGAACCCAACCTCTGTATGTTACTAACTCTTAATACAGATTGGATTGGGGGATATGAGGAAAAGTTACAGGCACTGGACAAGACAATTTAGGGAATTAGAGACACAGGATCTCAAATCTTTCTAAGAAGTATTACCTATGAGAAAATAAAATCCTGGGTAACGCCAGGTATATACGCTAGTATTAAACAAAAGTAATAACAAATACGGGTCATCGCCCAGATAGCACATGGGCAGAACCAAAGCCAGAGTGGTATAATGGTTAGAATGGGGTGGGTATTATGCAGCCCTGCAGATGTTATTGTACTGTAACGCCTACTAGCCCTAGCCAGGATTGCCAAATATGAAGACTGCTGGAAGTTGCAGTCCAACACAATCTGGAAGACTGTACAGTTCCCACCTCTGGCAGTTGAGAGATCTGGGTTCTACTCTCCACTGAGCCATGAAATTCACTGGAGTGACATTCAGACACTTATTCTCTCTTTCAGGCTGATCCACCTCAAAGGGCTGTTGTGCTGATAAAAATGGGGAGGAGGAAAGCAGCTATATACATTGCCCTGAGCTCACTGGAAGGAAAGTGGAATAAAATGGAGCAGCCAGGACTAGCTCAAGATATTCTGGTGCTTGAGCTGGACAGACCAAGTGTATCGTTCAGCTAATGAACGGGGACATGACCCACTATGGAGTTCTCCTAAGCAAGCCGTAGGTAGCTTGAGGATGAGCTCTATCTCAGCTGCCACTCGACCCAAAATGCTCAAGGATGTGCTCAAAACAGACTGCCTGAGATGATAATGTTAGAGCCACTTCTGGCTGGCAGAAAAGACCTGCCAAAGGACATTTTAAGGAAGGAGAACACAAAGAGACACTCTGTACCTCAGAGGAAGTTGAGAGTGAGTTTTCAATGCCAAAGCTGTTCTTGCAGGGAGGGCTCTTGGTGATACTCAGAGAGTCGCTGTTGCATGCTAGAAGGGAAGGCAGAGAATCAGTGCTTTTTCTCTCAGCAGCTGCAGATCACCTTTTGACACTGATAAATGCTGCTGCTGATTTTAAAGCAGTGGGTACCATCCCCACCAATATCAATTTCAAAGCCTTGGCGAATCAAAATGTTTTCATAGATTGGGGGAGGGTACCACTGAAAAGAACCCTTTTGGGAATTAAACATCAACCACAGATCAATGGGTGTTAATGGGATGCATATTTCTTACCATTGGAGGTTAGGATGTACTGGGCTTGGCCCGAGGGGCCATTGCTGGTGGTTACTACTGGGAAAGGAACAGAGAGCTGGACATTCAGAAGCTGTAAGCGCTCCTTTTTAGCTGCCAAAGTCATAATCTGCTCCTGGAGGCGCTGATTCTCCTTCTGTAGCGAATGAAGAGCTTTGAGCATTTCTACAACTGCAGAAAATGTGAAAGGGGGGCAGGAAGAGGGGAGAAGCCAAAAAAGGTTGGGAGTAGAGAAAGATTGGGGAAAACAACAGCAGTGACAGAGTTAGAGTATGTATAAAAAGGGAGATGGTAGCAAAAGCACACATTCAGTGAAGTCACAAGGCAATCCCAGAATGCATCTCCGCTTCATTCTCTAAAGATGCAGTCTCTACTCATTCATCTGCTATGCTTGTACAGCTTAGCATACATGTGATAACCCCCTTTGTCTTCACGGTCACCCTGTGTGGTAGTGTAGGCAGAGAGAAATGTGTCCTGGGCCAAAGGTACCTAATATTCCTGGCTGGGAGGATATAAGGACGTGCATTCTCAAGAATATGTTACATTTGAACATTTTGTTTAACTTCCCAGAAATTTCCCCCCATTTTCCTCTAATGCCCTAAACCAAAGGTGGTCCTCCAGATGTTTTAGGACTACAATTTCTTATCATTTCTGACCATTTTCCATGCTGGCTGCGGCTGATGAGTCCGACATCTGGAGGCCCACACTTTCATAAACCTTTTCCTAAATCAATTAGGATCTCATTTAGCATGTTTATATGACATACACTGAGAATGTTCATCTGACATATTTGTCATTTATGTATTTATGATATAAATGGCATGTTTATTTGACATACACATACAAAACTAAAGCTCTACGTCATTTTAATTTTGCATGCTGTATAAAATTTCTCAGAGTTTTTCCAGTAGCCAAAAATATTCCAACAGAACTGTTTGATGCAATCCAGAAATCCAACAAAACTCACTTCATGTGACTTAAACATTAAACTGAAACAAATTCAAGGCTTTATATAGAAATAACTTTTTTTACTGGTATACTGGCAAACATTCTGAAACCCAACAATTCAATACCATGCCCTTCTATTATATTCTTTAAATTTTAAGGGGAAGAAACAAGAAGACACTCAAAACTATCAATATCCTTATTTTAGAGTAGTTAAAGAGGTATAAATTCATATATTTCTTGGTATGTTTTTTGCATTGTCTATGTATTCGATCAAAGTACGATGGAGGAACAGGTTGGCACACTCTGTCCACGCTGGCTAGGGCATTTTATGAGATGTAGCCTAATTTTTTTTCCTAAGCTCTGCAACTTCTATGCATTCATTGGAAGATGAGAGTGGGTTCAAGGTGCCCAGAGCCCGCTATGCATGTGCAAAAGTCAAGGGATAAACCCCACAGACGCAGGGAGGATGTAGCTCAATAGAGCCAGCAATCATGATTCTGTGCTTCCTTCATGCACTTACATCAGGCATGGAGAATACCTCATCTTCCTGCCTGGTTATTGGACTTCCACACCACTGTCCCTTAAAATGGCTATGCTGTCTAGGGCTAATGGAAATTGCAGCCCAGCATTTGGAGAGCCATAGTTTACTAACCTCTGGAATAAATGGATAGGAGGTAAGGACATTGTCATCATGATGGAGGAAGAAATGGCAATTTTGGAACTGCCAAATTTGACTGCTATGGTAACCATATATTATGTTGCTAATTAATGATATACATTGGAGGGAGTAGGAAAGAAATGGAAAGATTCCACAGAAAAATAAAGCAATTGGAGAAATCACTCTCAAAATGCAGAGGCTGGATCCCAGATCATCTCTCAGCCCTGCTCAGTTCTTCATAGCTTGAGGATGTCATTGCATTTCTTCTTCTTAAAAATAACTTTCCAGCCTCTGGAAATGTAGTATTTCAAAAAACATTCTTGGGAGAAAAAAAATAAAAGACCACATAACTATATTGTGCACATTTGAATACATTTCTCCTCATTCTAAGTCCATCATTCTTAATCAGTGATTTTCCTAATCTTAAGTCCCCAAGGTATGATTTGACTGCAACTCTCCAAATGCCATCAGCCACAGGAGATTGGTCAGAACTAATGAGAACATTTAGGTGTCCAACAAAATTTGGAGTCCAAGTTTGGGACCCACTGTAATTGAACTATAATACACTGGCTTGTCATGTCCTTCTTTCTATGTTGGTAAAGAATCTTCCAAAAAGAAGTCTGGGTCCCTAATACACTAACATTCATGTCAACAAATACAGAGGCTCCATTTTTAAACAGATGTGTTGAGGTTGCTTCTATCACCTTAGCAGGACTCTTCTCTGGACCTAGAAAAAGGTTAACTTTTTAGACTAAAATTCTAGCAGTCCCACAGCCAGCATGGCCACTGCTCAAGAAGTAACTTTTCCATGCTCTGCTCTTCTCAGAAGGAACATGTGTATGTGCATGTATGGTGTGAAGTTGTCACCTTTTTCTCTAGCAGGCCATCTGTGTCTTTGACAGCTGGAGGTTGGGGGAAATTTAGCAGAAAAAGTTTTCCTCAGCCAGGAGAAGTTTGAGTGCTTGAAGACCCATCAATTTTACGTAATTATAGTGCTATTATTCCACTTTAACTGACATGATTCTATCCTATGGAATCCTGGGAGTTGTGGTCTGGTGAGGCATCAGAGTGCTTTGGCTGAGAATTTTAAATGCCCCACCTTAAACTGCAGATCCCAAGATTCATAAGATGGAACCATGGCAGTTAAAGTGGAATAATAGCACTATAATTCTATAGTGTGAATGAACCCCAAGTGTCTGTGGCTTGTTCCTCTCCTTGATTAATCCCAGACTCCAAGACTCCCAGACTCCCAGTCTCTCTGTGACTCACTGTTGACGCCAGCTTCCCCATTGCCTTGTTTCTCCAGGAGCTGCTCAATATTTGGTGTGGCTTGGGGGACATTTTCCAGCTGCCCGCTGCTTGTCGCTACTGTCTGGTCAAAGAGGGTAGGAAGGCTGCTGATTGGGGACCTGTGTCATGTAGAAGATGAAAGGAAGAGAGCCACTGGAATATTAAATATGTACTACACAAGCAAGCAGGAAATTCGAGATCCCTTTCTGCTCCAAAACAAGTTTTAGTACCCCTTGCCTCATGCTTAGAATTCTACACCAGCTGGATCCAAAGCAGTCAAACAGGAAAAGCTCAGTTCTACAAGCTCATATATTGGGCAGATTTTGAAAATATTTTCTTATTTTGCACAGATTCTTTTGTTCCTTTTATGGACAAGGAAATACCTTGCCATCTCCTATATCCACTTGCTTCTTTTCAGATCTCCCCAGATGTTTTACACTCATATCCTGCAACATTTCACAGATGAAAACCAGGACACATGTGGTCAAGCAATATCAGAGTATGGTCAAGATGGCAAAGTTATTAATGAGGAAGAACCATCAAGCTAAAAGATGCTGCATTGGTTTGCTTGTGCCTTAGTCTACTTGAAAAGGGCAAGATTCCACCCTCTCCTCACCCTCTGCTAAGCTAACTGAGTGCAAACTACTTTGAACTCAGTTTGCAATGTCTGAAGTAAGTTCAGGACAAAGGGGGAAAGTGAGATGAGGAGAGTGAAACTGGGACATTTAAAAGCATCTGAAAAAAGTGGGACAACAGAGTATTAATTGAGATTGTTACTGCCAAATCAGGACAGTTGGAGGGTATGTACACTTATATCCTACTCAACCAGAAAGAAGTAGAAACTTGGCTATTTGTTACTGAAATCTATGATACTCCAAATGTTCTTCACTCAGAATTCAAATTCTGTGCTTGAAAAGTCTGGCTAGAGAAGATTATGCAATCTAATTATAGTGAACAGGCAGTGAACAATTTAGTTGCTGCTGCCAGTGGCTATGCTGTTTGGGGGCACAGTTATAGTCCAGACAAGTAACTTGTCTGAGGTCTGTGGGTAAGTCCAAAGTAGCTGGACCATGCCGGCTAACAATGGAATATTGCAGTATGTTTGAATATAGAATATAGAAATGTTATTCTCTCCATATTCAACATTCTCCAACCTTCCACATCTCAGATGTGGACTAGCTCATTATCCTCATTCAACACAATTGATGAAGTCAGGATTAGTCTCTGGTAAATGCTGAAAACCAACTAAACTGTAATCCTCCCACGCACTCACTAGTTTGCTTTCTTTCTTATGTCTGCTGTGTGATGCAACCCTATCTCCAGACGTAGATCTCATCCTAATGTTATCAGTGCAGTATCACTTTAGATTGTCCCCATTCCCCCCTGCCCCACTCTGTGCCTGAAGGATTGTGGGAATCTTCTCCACAAAACCAACTTACATGGAAGAAAGGCTTTCCTGGGGTGATGATCCTCGGCATGCAAAATTACAGTCTTCCAAATCTGGTTCTGGAATTGAATACATAATTTTTTTTAAATGTTCACAGATAACCCCCCTTCCACCACCAGTCAATCCCTAATTTTAGCAAAACATCTAGGAACGAGACTAGACATGACCTCTTCATTTAATTCCAAGACTTTTCCCAATCATCTGTATAGCAGAGATGAGAAAGGGAAGATGCAATGCTTAAAGTAAAAGGACCATTTGGATGAGGGGACCTATGCTATTCCCATCCCAAAATTCATGAACTGTGGAACAGGTGGGATGGGAGACTTAGCCCCCGCTAAACCTGGTCTGGGGGGAACTGAGCACCCTCAAAATGATCAGGTACCAAGGACCAGGACCACTAAGGCCCCTGTGTAGTTGTGGTTCCTGAGGAACCATAAGTCAGAAGTCTCTTAACCTATAGCCATCTTTCAATTCATTTACTATATGTATGTGACTTCAAATCACCTGTTGATATGGCCAACCCATGACTGGGTCTGACATAGGAAAAAAGCAGGATAATACATGAATGAATGAATGAATGAATGAATGAATAAATAAATAAATAAATAAATAAAGTTGTTTGATATTTTCCCTTTCCTTGATACAATGATTTTATGCTTTTGACAACATTAACATCCATTCTTTTGTCACTGTTTTCATGGTAGGCATCTTGTTAACTGTTTTAATTGTTACTATTGTTATTGTTGCTGTTATTCACTATATTCTTTTTTTTTTTTACTGTTTTATCAAAAGATATATCTTGCTGTACACAAAATTTATGATGGCCTAGCTGCCAGTCATCATCCCCCACTCCCGCAAACTTAAAAATAGTTCTGGGGTCTATGCCAGCACTTTTCTCCCAGAAGCGTTCACTTCCAGTATCAGAGTTTGGCTGAAGAAAAAAAGGAGCAACAGGGTGAGAGAGACAATCTAGGGTAAGGTTTAACACTCCCTGTGCAGCTCCGTTACTCTCAAAATTGAGCCCTGTTTTTTCAAAAGCCAGGCCAAGGTTTACAGAAATAGGTATGTCATTGTAGCTAGGTGGTGGATTTGGGCTTCAACTACCTTTCATCAAGACACCTTTAGTGGATCCCCATCCAGAATGGGTGTACTTCTTCCTTTTTTTGTATTTCTATTTACCTGCCCTTTCTCTAGGCCCAATTTGTACACATACACAGAGGGAGAGTACAAGGCAAAGCCAAGATGTGGCTCTCTCTTCTCACTCTTGCTACTGTTTGCAAGCAATGATGGCAACGAATACCAAGGGCGGACAATCTAGAGTAGACCTTGGGAAAGTTACTTTTAGGACTATAACTTCCACACTACTCCAGTGAGCATGGGGATTTCTGGGGATATAGTAAAAAAAGTAACATTCCCAACTGTTACTCCAGTAGTAAGTGGCAAGTGCCCAGCAATCCCTACCCCTGATTCTGACTCAGAGTGTCATGTCTAGATTGTCCTGTGGAAATTTCTGTGAAATTTGCCACATTAAATGTTTTGTGTTAGTGAACCCAGCTCAGGCAATAACATACTCACTGAGTATAAACACTGGTCGAGATCATGCATGGAGCCTCTCCCAATCTAAGGTCCCCAAAAGCTATCTTAAAAGTCAGGCAGCCATACCAAGCAAAGGAGTTCTTCAGCACTGGCACTGAAGGTTACAAAAACAGTAAGTTGTCGTACAATGAGCAGGAGCAGGGACCTCATGGGGTACTATTATGATGCTTCAACTTGGCTTGCTGGTGGGAAGGAACTGGATGTATCATCCTTCAGTGCCTGGCCTTCAGTATGGGTGCCTGGCTTTTAAAATGGGTTTTAGGGGCATTTGTGATCATGGCAATGGTGCCACAATTGTAAATGAGAACACAAAACAGTTACGATGTTGTAAGTCTAGCTTACAACATCATAACTACCTGACAAGGATGCCAGCCACCATGTTTTAATTTGCTGTCATATTTCATATGTTTTTACCTTGTTTAAGCTATTGTTTTACTCTGGAATTGTTTCAACTTGTTTATTGTTTTATCTGTAAGCCACCTTGAATCCCATGACAAAGGGTGGGATATAAATGTTTTAGTAAATAAAATGTTCCTAAAACTTAATAAAAATATCATTTGGATCTTCTTAAAATACCATTCTAAAAATGTTGTTGCCTACTGTATTACATTAATTTGATGTAATTCATATTGTACACAATTGATATTCTACACTATGACACATACTATACTCTACAATGCTTTAAAATAAAATCCTCCCAAGTCTCCCTGTAAAACTGAAAGTGCTTGTCGCAACCCCAACAAGACTTGTCACTTCCCGTAGCAAGGCAAGTTGTTGCTCCCACTAGCCACCAGATGGCAGTCCAGTGCAGCCATTGTTATTCCACAACACCGTATCTTCCTTTTTTCACTGCTCATGCGCATGGCTCTGTATGCCAATTTTCCCAAGAGTTCCAGGTCAGATTTCAGAGGCTTGGCCACTGTTATTATATATCAAAGAGCTGGGTCTTTATTAGTTGTGCATTTTCCATCACAAAAAAGAACAAATAACTTCCCAGTGCTCTCAAATACGGAAACCTCATCAGCTATAAAAATCTCAGAACTGATGAATTCAGGGAAGGAGGTGGGTCATTTTGTAAACAGCGTGGCCTTGACATTGAGGAGGCCGGGTTCTCATGAGACCAGGATTCCTGTAAAAATCTTCTTGATTTGTGTACCTGTTTGGTTGCTTTCAGATTGGTTCAGCAGGGGGTTCATTGACAGCCCAGACGTGAGTGGACTTCCAAAAATGTGTGAGGAAGGGAGACTGAATGTAGAGCCTGCCAGGGAGAATACCTGCAAAGAGAAAAATAATGTGTGTGAGACAAACTCTTGTTATTAAGAGACACACTTTTCAAGCTTCCTAATAGATCTCTCACTAGTACTGAATGGCTCATCTTCTAGTGCAGTGCTTCTCAATCTTTGGTATTCTAGAAGTTTTGGACATCAGCGCCCAGAATTACTGACTATAGGTCATACTGCCTGGGGCTTATGACAGTTGAAGTCCAGAACATCTGGAGTGTCAAAGGTTGAGAACCACTGTTAGCAGAATGGCAGGAAGTGGATGGATCACATTGTGCTCGCTTGTCTTAAAGAAGCTCCAAAATAAAAAGAACTTCCAGATTATGAATCAAAAATCAGTGGCTGTATTTACCATGAAAGCCACAGACAAAGATGACTAGTCTATGGCCCTACCAGCCTTGAAGCTTCTCTTTTTTAGATTGTTAGAGTGAGCCTTCAAAGGTGCAGAGCGCAACTCTCAACCTGCTCTGTCTTACTGGTTCATTGTGTGACACAGTGGGCACAAGGAGAACCATGCACACTGTCTTCAGCTCACTGGATAGAAGCCATGGAATAAATGAACTAAATAACCAACACAGTAAAGCACATTCAGTCACTCAATGCTTTTACTGGCCAGTAGGGTGGGTGTGGATTTGAGAATCACAGATTCTGAGTAGACAGCAGAACAGGAAGAAGCAAGAGAAATTCAGAGAACCAGTACCCCTAAACTTTAAGGCAAAGGTGGAGATCATGTGCCTCACAACTTTTCCCCCTAAAACAAGATGTTGCCTCCCCCTTTCTATTTAAATAAATTAATTTAGCCAAAATCCATCTGAACAAAACAAAACAGAGCAGAACTTTAAAAAACAGGAAGTGAATTTTTGGTCATATCTGTTTTCATTTTATATGACTTCTATAACCCCTGGTGGATCCTAAGGCTAGAAGATTTGCCCCCTCCATCGCCTCTCAGAGCTCACCCACCCCTTTTTAAAGGTAAATAATCATTCTTCCTCAGGCAAGCTTATCCATGGGTTTATAGACATTCATTTTCTCTTTTATATATGTTAACTTCTTCTTCCTATTCATATACTGTCCAAGATCCTATTGGATGCTGGCAGAGCATAAATGACAGCTGGGGAAAAGGCACTGCATAAAGAAGTACCGTATATTTTTTGTGCAGTGCGCCCAGAACCGTACTTAAGCTCGCATAAGACTCCCAGAGGATTTCAGCTGTAAGTTGCCAGAAGGGAGGATGAGTCTTTTGAATCTGTCCAACTCCAGAATGAATTCTTATGGGTGGTGGTGACAGAATTGGGAGCCTGAGCCTTACACAGAAATCGCTAGTTATGATGCTGATGTTCCATGTCCTTCCTTACCTGGGTAGTGGATACAGAAGAGGAGGACGAGGCTGGGATGGTGCTAGCGAAGGGCGAGCGAGTGAGCTGGGGGAGTGATGAAGTGCCCTGGTGAGCCAGAAGGCTGGAAGAGAGGGGAGTGCTGCATACCGTCCTGAGCACCCCACCTCCATGTGAAATGGGGTCCTTGTTGCTTGTATAGATCCCTGCATAGACAAATCAAAGTAGGACCTGAGACAAGGCAGCAGGACGCTATGAAAAGGTCATTCTTGCTCTACGTGCCTGACACATATTTATTTAGAAATTCCTTTTCTCTCCCAATCAAGATGGTGTAACAATATTCTCTTACTGTCCTGAAATAATACATACCAATAGGGCATGTCAGCATTATACCCATTTTACAGAACTGAATGAAGACTGGCTAATGGCATTTCTAGTGAATAGCACAACAAATGAATGCCTGTTTCTTGTTCAGTGTCTGAGATTCAGGCAGAGCAGGGATGAGAAATGTTCTGCTGCGTCCAGATGCTGAACTTCAGCTCCCATCATCCCTCATCATTGGCTATGCTGCTCAGAGCTGGCAGAAGTTGTAGCCCAACTGTATCTGAACAGCTATAAGTTTCCCACCTCTGAGATATTTCATTCTCCCAATCCATAAAGAACAATGTATTGATTGTGGGGATATTATTTTCTGGGTCAGAGTGAATGAGATCTGGAGTGCTATCTGAAAACTCTAGGCAGGATTTATGACATTACAGATGACACCGTTCAAATCCCCTCCCATCCCCTCTCCCAGTACCTGGCCCATATTGTGATTCAAAAAGCAGAGATGAGTAATATGTGGTTAATATGATGTTATTGGACTGCAACTCTCAAGATCCCTTGCCTATGCTACCAAGGGCTGATGAAAGCCAGCATGCAAGTACATCCAGATGACCGCCCCTGGTCTAGAGGCAAGGACAAACACTCTTACCAAATCCAGTCTGAATGTACCAGTTCCTTACACAGTCAAGATCAGCACAAAATGGTTCCCCACATTGAAAGCAAAAATCTATTTATTATTTTATATCTTAAAATATTTATATCCCACCCTATAGCAAAAAGGAGAGCCAACATGGTATAGTGGTTTGAATACTGGACTACTACTCTAGAGGCCAGAGTTCCAATCCCTACTCGGCCATGGAAACCCAGTGGGTCACCTTGGGCAAGTCACACTCTCTCAGCCTCAAAAGGAATCCAAAGGCAAACCTCCTCTGAACAAATCTTGCTGAGATAAATCTGTGACAGGTTTGCCTTAGCATTGCCACAAGTTGGAAATGACTTGAAGGCACACAACAACAATATTGAAAAGATCTCAAGATAGCTTACAAATAAAATTAAAACAAGTTAAACAGTTTAAAATAATAAAAAATAATTGAAATAAGCTAAAACATATGAAGTATCACAATGAATTAAAAACAGATTTAAAAGATAAGAAGTTTTTAAAACTATGTACATCAGTATTTGAACATGTGTGATGTTGTGGTTTGACCTCTGGAGAACAGGGTTCAAGTCCTTGTGCAAGTCACACTCTCTCACAGCCTCAGAAGAAGGCAAAGGCAATCCTCTGTGAACAAATCTTGCTAGGAAAACCCAATGACAGAGTGGCCTTGAAGGCACACAACAACAAGCATCTGTATTTAGGATGAACTAATGAGGCCCTAAGGCCTTGATGAACGGCCAAGTATTCACTTGGCACCTAGATGAAATGACGGACTTCTTCCAACCCTAAGATTCTGTGATTCTACAACTATGCAAGAGTTGTACGTAACCCTGACTGGTTTGCCTGCTGTGATGTCACCAAGAAACATTTCCTCTAACTGCCACCTCCCAGAATCCCCAAGGCAGTTTACACAAAATGTTTTGCATTTTTCTAACAGAAATTTTAAAAATGAAGGAAATTATAAACACCTGAACATTTTCTAAAAAATGCCAGAAAGGGAGAAATAGGGACAGTCTGCTTGAACCCTAGTGCAAGAGTTGTAAATGACAGCTGAGCCAAGATTTGATTCAATGGCATGCATCTTTGGCACTACAGTTGCAAAGCTGGGAGAAAGCCAAGCTCACACAGCAGTTGAAGAATTCACAGTAAGCTCTGTTTTGCTTCTGGCCACCACCACACATCAGAAGCATCTGCCTTCCCTGTTGCACCAGCTCAGTCTGCAAATAGGCAACTTGCTTATAGGATGAGTGGAGGCTGCTGAAACTGAGTAGCCTCAAGGCAAAATGTGGGGAAACTCCTAGTTAATCTCATACCTTCCCAACCAAGCTATAGGTCTCTAAGGCTTTGCTTTGAGAATTTAGTTGGAATTTCTAGGGATATGGGTGGACGCAGGTTGTCCTCTCAGGTATTGTGCTTTGAGATGAAGGCTGCAAACAAACATGCTTACTACTCAGGAGTAAGCCCACCAAACAACATTATGACTTAGGCCATTTCTGCACTACACTGTTACAGTGCTATTATTTCACTTTCAACATCCTGTGGAATTCTGGGGCTTGTAGTTCTCTGAGGCCAAAGAGCTCTCTGGCTGAGGATTCTAAAGACCCCTCCCTAAACTGCAAACCCCAGGATTCCATAGGATGTTGAAAGTAGAATAACAGCACTATAACAGCATAGTGCGGAAATGGCCTTACTTCTGAGCAAACAGGCCTAGAATTGCATCGCAACCATTTCACCCCTGGCACAAATCTCCTCTTCTTGAGTAGGAGTTTATATAGGCACCATTTCAGCCAACTGGATACAGCCAAATCTTATTTTTTGAACTAATAATCTGAGTGAGTGATTTAAAAAAAAAAGTAAACCAATGGTGACATATCTCCTTCTATATTAATAACAGACGTGAGTTCTGGAAATAAATAAATGGGGGAGGGGACAGCCAAGCATCCCTACTACTCCATTCTGCTGATAGCTATGGCTATCCTGTAGAGCCCACAGCAAAAGCTCCTGCTCAGCAGGATTTATACCTTCATCCACGGCCACTTCCTAGATAACCTTGAACAGTTCTCTATTGGGCAGAATTCCACCTGCTTAATTGTAACCCCATATCAGGGATGACCTGAGCCATTTCCGCCCTACACCATTATAGTGCTACTATTCCACTTTCAACATCCTGTAGAATTCTGGGCTTTGTAGTTTACTGAGGCCAAAGAGCTCTCTGGCTGAGAATTCTAAATGCCCCTCCCTGAACAGCAAACCCCAGGATTCCATAGGATGCTGAAAGTGGAATAATAGCACCATAACAGCGAAGTGTGGAAATGGCCTTGGTTGCTGATCCAGCACTTGTAAACCCCAGCAGGCACAGACAGTGGATTGTCCTCAAGTGAAAAGTCTCTCCCACTCTCTTTCTCAGAACACAATAGAAGGAGGTGAAAGAAGAAATATTGCCTGAGGTTGTGGTTATGGGAGGCATGCTGTTCATAAGAGCTCCTCCCTGAAAAATAATTACACCCTGGATTCTCTCTCTCTCTCTTCCCCAGCAACTCCCCTGCCCCAGGGTAGACCAACAAGAGGAAAAGGCCCGCTGTCATCAGGAGACTAAATGAAGCCAAACTACACTCCTCCCACATGCTCTCACAAATTTCCTCCCCCCTTCCTATCTGTCTGTCCACTGTGACCTGAAAAGAAGCATCTGCAAACAAGTCAGCAGAGACAGGGGCAAAGCAGCTGCCAAACAAATCAGCCTTGGCATGCCCAGCCTCTCGCTTCCTTCCTCTTAACTCTTTCTCGCTAGCAACGCTCCTTTTGCAAGTACTTTTCACAGAAAAGGGTCCTCTACGTTAGGTTGAATTTTCTGGCATTTGTTTTGTTTAACTCTGGCATGTTTCCAAAAATGCCTTTGTGGATGTTCTTTAGTGTACAGTGGAGATCAGTACTCACAGTCAAGACAGCACATACAACCAGAGACCGGAGACTTTCTGTGGACTATAAATCACCAAGTCCCCCTGATTGGGGGATTCTGGGAGTTGTAGTCCACAGAAGTATATTTTTCTAGCTCTTACATGTGCTGTTTTTTCACTACATACTGGGGTGCTGGATAAATTGCTTTGGCACAGTGGCATTGATGGGAAAACATTGATGGAAGTCATGCAAGTTGGGCTTCCAGAGAAAGCCAGCCATAGCATGAGCCAAAGTACAACAATTGCCCAAGACAGCAGATTTGGGGCTTCATGAAAAGGCTCTAAATTTTTTGTTATTTACTTTGTTGTTAATTTGTGTTTTACTACCAGGGAGAAAGAGGTGTACTTATGAGATTTTCCACCCCCAGGTGCAAAGGTATTTTGGGTATTCTTAGGTACTTTGAACCTCATCATTGAGCAGAACGTTAACTGCTGCTGTGACCCAGCTAGCAAAATCTCAAGGGCTGACCCTGTCTTCAGATATTGTTGGACTCTGACTCCTTCCATCCCCCTCCATCAGCTAGGACCTATGAGAGCTACAGCCAAACAATATATGGAGCAGAGCTAAGAAAGCATTGCTTTTTGGACTACAACTCCCAGAATCCCCAACCAGCATGACCATGGCCAAAAATATCTTTTCTATGCTCTGCTCTGGAGGAGAAAAATGTTGCCCAGTCCTTCTATAAACTCTAACCTGGGAACAATTGTCACTGAACTCAGTGGTACCTACTTCCTAGTAAATGTGCCTTGGATTGTGGTTATCTGCTCTCATTTTTACACAAATTATAGCCAAGACTGTTTGCATATTCTGAAATCCTACAAAAGTCTAAGAAAAAAAAAGTACAGGATATGTACTAGGACCACAACTTTGACTTCTGAGAATTTCAGCTAACTTAAAAAAAAGTTTGTTTGTTTTTTAAAAATGATAAATGCAGAAATAAATGCTTTGTAACATTTTAAAGATGATTAGCTCATTTCAGTACATTACCAACATAAAGGTATTAGCAAATAAACATACACTGCAGGTGGTGGGGGGAGGGGGAGGGAGAGAGAGAGAGAGAGAGAGGGAGGTATATTTGTGATCATGGTACACGGGAAGAATGGGAGAAACATGTTGTGACACTGGTGGTGATTGCTCTCCCAGCAAAACCTGAAATTTAAAAAAGAATCATCCGACAACCAAACTACATGTTTAGCATAGCCCATAGCTTGTTCCAAAACTGAATTGCCTACAAAACAAAATCTTTTGCAGATTTCAGATGCTTCAATGATTTGACACTGTCTTCCTATTATATCATTTGACCAGGGTGGCTGATGGCTCCTATGTCAGTGGTGAATCATTCGGGGTTTAGTCTGAGCTTTAAAGGAACTATCCATGGTGCTCACTGCTGTCCCCAAAACAGGCTCGGCACTTTGGACACCTCCAAGGACTCCAGGACTGAAACTGGAGCAGATTTGTCATTCCACTGACATGGAAGCAGCCAGCCCCGACTGCCATTTGGGCTGAGACAATGAACCTCTGAATCTAAATGATCTTGGGGTTCAGACTTTGCTGTTTTGGCACATCTAGTGCATGTCTGGCATCTCCTATAACAGTGTTCTACACCTTCTGCAAGTCTATCTAGTTGTCCACTGCCATCTCCTCTTGATCTCTTCTATTAGATAAGAAGGAAATGTAACTTCACAAAGCTAAGAGAAGGAGAGTCACAGAATACATTGTGGGAACTTGCAACTTTTCATCAGCACCATTCATCCCCTTTCCAAATGTCCTTTCCAGGACGTACACAGAGGTGGGGAATTTGTGACTCTCCAGTGTTGTTCGACTACAGTTTCCACCAGTTTGGCCTATGGTGAGGGATGTTTGGATTAGTAGTTTGCGCATCTGGAAGGCTACAGGTTCCCCATCTCTGATGGAGAGAACTAATATTGCTCCTGTTTTAGAGAGACATTAACACCCTTTACTTCAAACAACCTTTCACTTATCTCAGATCTATCTGCATGCCTAGCAACCAGCTCATATCACTTATCTAAACAGAGAAGTACAGACTGCCATGATTAATAATAGACCTGGCAGCCAAGGGTCTAGAAAGAATGTGGGCATGCACCAGTGAGCATCAACTGGCACCAACACTCAGAAAATAGAGCTGAGTGAAACTGAAGGATATTGGGAAGAATCAGACAGAAAGAAAAAACGACCGCTTCTTATTATTCAAGGGACACATCCATCTCTAGCTAATGTTACCATATACTATCTTACCTTCTGATTTACATTTTTTGTTAAGCTGACTCTAATTCTGTGAACCAAAGGAGGAGACAAGGAACTATGGGAAAACTTTGTCTTTCCCTTCCATATGTTCTGGCCTACAACTTCCCCTTTGCCACCCAAATCAGTCATTCATAAAGAGTTTTGGGGTATTGTAGTCCAAAACTCTGGAAAGCCTCAGGTTCCCTACATCTGAACTATGGGAAACTACAAAGAGCTCAGAATGTCCACCTTGCAATCCTCGGAAGTCCAGCTCAAGGCAACCTGTGTTTTTTTTTGAGGCTGGTAAAGCAAACATCATTTCTTCTGTGAGTAGCTAGATTAGGAAGCTGAAATGCACTGTGGTTTTCTGACTTGTGCATGCAAGGCAGAAATTGCACAGATACACAACCATGATTGCTGTGCTCCAAGTAACACAGGAAGTGACTCTGTCTAATGTCTATATGGGTTTTGGTTTGCAGCTATTGAGGAGACGGATGTGGGATT
Source organism: Cyclura pinguis (assembly GCA_030412105.1). Lineage (NCBI taxonomy): Eukaryota > Metazoa > Chordata > Lepidosauria > Squamata > Iguanidae > Cyclura > Cyclura pinguis. The sequence goes on from CM059604.1 coordinate 95,528,136, forward strand.
GGCATTTTGAAGTGAAGTGAGTTCAGGAGCTGGAGAAGGGGCTGAAAAGTTTTCCTTTCATTTGTCCTACATAGTGTTTATATTGTGCTACTGTTGTATGTCTTTACATTTCCTGTTCTCTAGTGGACTAGTGAACCTTGTATGTATTATATTGCCTGTCTTATGTGATCTATTGTAATATATATTTCTTACCATAATGTGCCCTACTTTGCATTTTGTGGCATCCTACACAAAAATAATCAGACATTTCGTGATCTTGTGCTAAACAGCATACATCTGGTGATCTTCTGCAATTAAAGCAGACCACTAAATCCAGCTGCCACTTCCAACTAGACTACACCCACTGAATCAATGGGACTTACATGAGAGTGGACCTACCATACAGGACATTATTCAATCAACCTACTCTAATTGGAACTAACAACTGGATTTAAGCTTCTTAGACTCTAACTCCAAGAATCCCCCAGCCAGAGGAATTATTATCCCTCTGGGTGGGGGATTCTGGGTGTTGGGGCCCATAAAAGTAACTTTTGCAAGATCTATGAAGAATGCACTGTAACTGCTAAAAATGCTATGTTAGTATTCACCTTTACTTGAAAAAGAATGACTGCTGATATTCCCAGGATACTGGATATATTTCATCATGTTCTGAGACCAATAGAATATGAAGCCCCTGGGCCCCAGGGGCATGATACTTACCTGATCCCAGGAGTGGAGATTCCAGACTGAGGCTCGGAAGAGTTGCAGCATGGCTGAAAGCCCGTGAGGATCCACCAATGCTGGAGCTGACCAAGGACCCACCAGAAAAAGGCGAAGAGGAGGTAGCCGTGGACCCAACCAGCTGGGCTCCCGGGACTTCTTTGTTCTTGCTCCCTTTTGGCCTCCCTGGGCCATGCTTGCTCTTCTTGTTGGCTTTGTGCTTTTTTTCTTTTAGAACTTCTCCCTCTTCCATGCTGAGGGATGGCATTCTTTTGTGGCTGCTGCTGCTGATGCCGCTGCCACCACTCCCACCACCACCACCGCTGCTGCTGCTGCCGCCACTCCCCCCAGCAGGGCCACCAAGAGAGTTGGAGGCCTTGTAGTCCACAGGTGAAGCATCACGGCCTCTCTGCTGGCTGACGGCTGAGGTAGAGAAGCGCATGATGGAGCCAAAGCCTGAGAAGATCACCTTCTGCTCAAAGACGTCACTCTTCTGCCCTTCATATAGCGGAGAGCAATGTGCGGAGGACGAGGAGGAAGAGACAGGCTTGCGGTACTTCTCGTCCTCTGATGGTGGCTGCTGCTGCTCGAGCTTCGGGAAGGTTACAAAGTCCTGGGAGAAGGGCAAGGAGCTGCATGAGGTACCTGAAAGGGGATCAAGGGAAATCCTGAAACCTCTAGCAGGCATGAAGATGAGACATGAGGCATCTACAGTTGCTTGCTTGTTTGCATGTTTTATGAACTGCCTCCATTTGCACAAAGCATTGCCAGAGACACAAGCACCTTCTCTGACTGGTTACTTTTAAACACTGGAAAGCGGAAGGGAGAAAAAGTAGCTTTGTAGCATCTTTAAAACCGAACAACGTATTTCAGCATAAGCATTCATGGGCCAATTCTTCAGATGTATTGTGGGTCGTAACCCACAATTCAGCCTTATGCTGAAATAACCCATTACTCTTAAAGGGAACACAAGACTCCTTTTTTTCCCTTTTCTCTTTTTATACAGAAATGTATTGTTGCTGTGTGCCTTTGAAGTCATTTCTGATTTACGGCAACCCCAAGGTGACTCTATCGTGGGGTTCTCCTGGCTAGATTTCATCAGAAAGGGTTTGCCATTGGTTTTCTCTGAGGATGAGAGAGTGTGACTTGCCCCAGGTCACCCAATAGTTTTCTAGGGCTTACCAGGAATTCAAACCCTAGTCTCCAGAGTCTAGCGCAACATTCAAACCAGTATACCATGCTGGTTCTCACATACATAAATAGACTCTAAAACATTTATGTTTTTGAAAATTAAAAGCTAACACCCCAGGATCAATTGCTGAGTGTCTGACAAAGAAGTCAGAAATTCAAAACTAACTTGGCCACACAGCCCTTTAAAAAGCCACCTCTGGTCCTCCTCCTTCTCCGCCAGCTGCTGACTGGCCAGCTAAAGACAGTTCACAGCCCAATTTCTCAGCATCACAAACCCTCTTCTGACGCTCCCCATGCCCAAGGAAGAAGACGGGTGTGAGAGAGGAAGTATAGGGCACCATGCCAACCCACCCCCTTTGCCTGTCCTTTCCCTGACTTGGTTTGAACTACGGGTACCAATTCCCCCCATCATGTCTCAGCCCCCTTCCCACAAACTCTCATACACATTTTGATATTTGTGTTTTTTTCACTTTTGTGAGGATCCTAAGACTCGAACCCTAGCAAATGTGGAGGGTCAACGGTAATTTTTTTTTTCTGGTAACAGTTTTCACAGACTGCAGTCCACTTCCTCTTGGTTGGATTTGGTACAATAATAAATACACTTAGCATGTATATAGTTTCTAGAAAGATAGTCATGTCCCTCTGCACAGCAAAAACAACATAGCTATGACACTGTGAAGGCTAATACATTTATTACACCATCAGCTTTTGTGGTAGACTGATGAAAACGGCAGTACTCTCAAAAAAACAAAAACAAAACCCACCTATGCTATCATAAACTGGTTAGTTATTAAGTTGCCATAGGCACTCGATTATTTCAGTAGTGCTTTTTATCATTCAAACTGCTTCACATGTACAGGTACTATCACTTATCCCATTTGACAGATGGAAGGCTGAGGGAACAACAACTTGCCTAATGCTGTTGAGTAAAAAGACAAAGGAGGGGACAGCCTTCCTGCTCTATAGCTTATGTTCTTAATTCATATGTTACCCCAATATGATAAGTAGCAGAATGACAAGTAGAGACAGAATACAGTATATTAACACCAGTACAAAGGCACTCAATCTGAACTGCCATCTGAAATCAAAATTCTGTGTCTCAAGACAAATGGAATTATGTAATCTATACAAATTGTGCATGTTTGCTTACTTTGTACACTTTTTTCAGATTCTGCTGGTTATGAGGGATGGGTGATAACGGGCTACACAAGCTATAGAAGCCTGATCTCTAGCCACTGATTGGTTCCATCTCATCATCTACGATTTCAGCTGGAATTGCCCACATTCTCTGAAACCTGTCTCTGGTGTCAAATGATTTGGGCAGTGCGGGCAAGGGGAAGCAAAACAGTTTCACTAAAGGGGCAAGGAAAAATGTAACACGTGGTAGCCTCACACAAATCAGGGCTTTTCTGTTCAACCATAAACATTAAAGATTTAGCTTTTCTAAAGCAGACCCAGACACTAAAAAAAGCAGTGGCCCTGGTCAAGAGCTCACTGTCAATCTGACTCCACTGGTTTGCCCAACTGTTTCCCACTATTTACCTGCAGGTGGAAATGTTCCACTGGAAGAGGATGATCCAAAACCCATTGAGCTTTTCCCACTTCCTGACTTCTTGGCCTTGTGGCTTGTGCCATGGCTTGAAGACTTTTTGCCTTTCACCTCTGACCTGATAACCTCTGAAGTTTCTTTACTGTTCTCGTGGTGGTTGGTGGAATTCTGCTGTAATGAACACAGGTCACAAAGAGAAAGAAAGAAAATGTTTATTGAAATCATCGTAGACAAATGGCACCTATTCAATGCAGGCTTAACCTCTTTTTTAACAACATTCTGCCATCAGGAACCTTTAGGGCATGAATCCTAAAATCCTGGCTGCAACAGCCCCATAGATCCATTTGCTGTGAAGGAATGTTCTGCCTCCCCAGGCACTTCTGCCTTGACCCTGATACGGTAATCTTCTGCTCCTCCTAATGCATGCACAGAGACTGCATGATACAGGTGGAGACCTGCCACAAAATGTGCCACCTAAGAAGAATGGGCTTGTACCTGCCCGCGCATCCAGGCAGCCCAGAGCAGACGTGCGGTAAGTCCACAAAAAGCTTCTATAGGAAGAACGAATTTCAGCAAAGAGAAAGGGTAGAGGGGGGCAATTCCCATCCTACCTAGTTGGCTGTCAGCTTTGAAAGTGATTGTTTTTATAGGCATATAATGTGGATAGAGTTCTAGAGTACTAAAAGCAGAAAAGAGTTTTTTTCCCCCTTCCTTTTGAACAATCCTGTATAGTGTGGGAAAAGCACACTTTCTCCAAATGCAGTAGGATGTTTATAGCCATAAAGCTGGAAGTGATCTCAAAAACCATATAGTCCAATACTGCTAACGCAGGAAATCTTCTTGCTCCCACATCCCTAACATGCGGTAGCCATCCGCATGCTAAAAACCTCCACAAAGGAGAGTCCATCACTTTCTGACACAGTTCATTTCACAACTGAACAGCTTATACCATCAGGCACGCTTAGTCAAAAACTCCATTCTTATCAATGGAACCCAGTGGGTGCTGCTCTCTGGAGCAACAGAGAACAGATTTGCTCCACTGTTCTCTTAAAATATTTGAAGATGGCTCTGTCACCTCTAAATTTTCCCTGGAGTTTAACAGTCACTCGTTCACGCTTTCACTCATTCTCTTTAATATCCTTCTCTTCAAGGTGCATAACCTCATAATAACCTACAATAAAGTTCACTGCAAATTACACAAAATAAACAAACCAGCAATTATTAGTCAAGACAAGAGGCAGCCCTGTATAACCAGCAACTCTAAAGAATTCTCAGAGCTTGGGGAAATCACTTTTTGGAGTACAACTCCCCAAATCCCCTAGTCAATAAAGCTGGGGGATCCTGGGAGTTGGGAGTCCAAAAAGTAACTTCTCCAAACTATTACAATTTATCTAAAGGAGACAGGCTTGCAGAGGATAAGCTCCTTTCTTGAGAATCCAGCTAACTAACTAAATAAATAAATTCAGTGCTAAAGTATTAATACCTGAATAAAAATCTACTCCATTCTCTTGATTATATTTCAGCAAGAACTGTGCAACAGCTGGGAAACCACCAATCCATTCCAGATGTGCAAGAGGTATATGGAAGAGTGGGGGGTAAAAAGCCAAAGCGGGAGGCCTGTGTTGTCGCTGACTATGCAACTCCTGGGATTTTAAATGTTAAGCCTTTCTGATTTACAGACATGGTGGGGGATATGTGACAATCCTTCTGAGTTTCAGCATATTCTAAGTGGCAGGCAGGTAGAAAAGGGAATGAGCCATTTAAGAGCAGCACAGCTATGTGAAACCCCCATGAGAAAGGCAAAATATAACATACAAATGGACCACAGCCCAAGCAGGTTCAGCCAGCAAGCTGACCTCACTAACCACACCTCTAAAAGAGAAGGCCAGATAATTTCCTTCCTTTCACCAACCCCTCTCCTTGCTAATATAGTCTGGAACCCACTTATGATACATTCAGAGTTATAGGTGAGCTGAGAAGGGTGGGGGAGTGACCGGAAAGAAACAGCCCAGAATCCACATCAAAAGCCATAATTTTAATCCACCAGGCCAAAAGGTGAAGGAGTGAATAATAATGTTATTAAGTGCCAGGCAAAAACCCTGATGCAAAGAATGAATCTTGAGTGGAAAATTCATTAAAATTTCAACTAGCAAGCAATTAAGTAGAGGGGCCCAGATGTTTGCACGGATTACTGGGGGAGAAGTTCAGGCACTTCAATTTAAGTTCAAACAAATGCAGCCAATGTAATGAAACAAACTGGTCAACGCTCTTCTCAGGTGGCGCCTCCTCTCTGCCCTTTTTGTGGGAATTGAATTCTTGCCATCTCCAGAGACAGACCTCTCAGCTGTTCACCTCAGGAAAACCTGAGATGTCTTCCAGCATTTCCTGTTAGTACAAGGTACCACTATGCCCTGGTTAGCTCCTGGCCTTGCATTCTAAGCAGGAGCAGGAGCCCTAGACAAACTCTAAGTCAATCACTCCTGGTGTCTGCAAGTCAGGATGTCCTTGCTCAGGCCTACTAGAACCACTTCTTTCACCTCCCTGTGCACAACCTGGAAAATCTGGCTTCATGGACTGTAGCTCCCAGAACTTTTCAGCCTGAAAAAAGCAGCTTTCTCAAGCTCCGTTCCTAGATTGCTTCTTTCTTTTGCTCTCACTGGCACCAGGGGTAACACAGTTGCTGCACCACTGCTGAAACTGTCCTGGTCTTAAGCAGTGATGCATAGAAGGAATGGTATTGGTTGAACCCAACTGTCAGCTCTTGACCAGCTGGATCATGGTCAAACAGCTAAGGAACTGATAGCAACTGGAATGACTTCAGCAGAGGCATAAAACCTCTGGGTCACTGCCAGCTTTTCTGATCTTTTGGGGTTTCAGCCCTTGGAAAGACTTCCTCCAAAACTGGATGGAGCTGTTCCCTCCTCTTCTTTACATTTTCAGAGACTTCCTCCTACCTCCCCAGTCACCAGATCAGCAGTATTCAAAGAGCAACAAACAATCTGTGAGAGCTGAGACAGAAAGACACAGAACCACACATCTGGCAAAAGGGTACCTCAGTCACAGTATCCACCCAGCCTCCAGTTCTGGTAAGCTTTTCCCTGTGAAGCAGAGGCGCATCGTTTGTGTTGCGGTTGGTGAGAGGAGCTGCTCCAAGGAACAACTGATACTGCAGGATGCAAGGAAGCTGGATGCAGTTGGGGGGGGAGGGAGCAGGAAAAACCTCTGGCGGCAGTGCCACGGATTAGACAAGGACTACTGATAGCGGGAGGAAGGGGGGGAAGAACAATAAACAATCAAGTCCCCATGAGAGTCCTCCCCATACAGAACAAGACAAAAGGGATGCAGTGGAACAACTAACAAAAGCAAGAAGTGGCAGGGAGAAGAGCAGTAGCTTGCTTAGAGATTAGTTCTGTTAGAGAAGCACTTCATCTTTGTTGGAAAAAAACCCAGTCCAATCACTCCCCCAGTTTAGGAATTCTGTGCCTCCCAGACTCCTATTCAGACTGACATGAGCAGCCCAAATGATGGATATTGTCAAGGCCGAGTCGTCACTGAAGTGATTCAATCTGCAGGCTAAGAACTCAGAAACACTAGTTTACTTTACAACTCCTGGCATCTCCAATTCAAAAGCAACGTTTCTGAGTTCTGTGTAGGTTGTACCACTTCAAAAACTGCAGGGTTTAGCCACTTGTGTTAGATTAATGTTCATCCCTGTAAATGCATCCATTATATATACAACTAGCATATTTACCCGACGTTGCCTGGGATTTTATTTTCCTTTAAGAATTCATCGAATTGTCTTCTCCAGTACCTGTAACTTTTCCCCTTATTTCCCAATCCAATCTGTATTCAGAGTTGTGAACATACAGAGGTTGGGTTCCTGAGGGAACACACTCTCCTCCTCCTTGCTGCTAGACCTCATATCCACAGCAACCAGCCTATTCCAATACCTGTAACTTTTCCCCATATTCCCCAATGCAGTCTGTATTCAGAGTTGTTAACGTACAGAGGTTGGGTTCCTGAGGGAATGCACTGTCCTCCTCGTAGCTAGGCTTCGTCTCTATAGCAACTGGCCTATTCCTGCACCTGTAATTTTCCCCATATTCCCTGATCCAATCTGTAGTCAGAGTTGTCAACATAACAGAGGTTTAGTTTTTGAGGGAATACACTGCCCTTCTTCCTAGAGCTAGCCCTCATCTCCATAGCAACCAGCCTGAGGCCCAAGAGCTCTCTGCCTGAGAATTCTAAAGGCCCCTCCCTAAACTGCCAACCTCAGGATTCCACAGAACTGTCACAGCCAGCCAATCATATGAGGTCTTCTCGCCTCACACAGCCAATTGTATGAGGTCTTCGCCTGCCTGACGCAGACAAACAGACAAACGTTGCCTTTTACATGGCAGCTATCGCCACACAGGAAAGTAGCACATCAAAGAATCACACAGTTGCAGAGTTGGAAGGGGACACAAAGGCTATCAAATCCAAACCCTTATCATACAGAAATATACAACTGAAACATGCCTGAAATATGCCCATCCAACCTCTGTCTGAAGATCTCCAAAGAAGGAGAGTCAAAGAGAAGGGCTTCTTCTGAAATACGTGCTTTCTATATGGAGGGAGTTTTTGTTTGGAGAAACAGTCCCAACTTTGCAACATATCCACACGCTTCTGTGAAGTGATATTAGCAACCCAGGAAATGTACCAGTTTAATTAAAATCAGGTCCCAGTCTTGTTCCATCCATATTATTCTTTATTGACCACAGTTAAATATTTGCTTACTAAAATAGGGACTTCTTCTTTCCATCCCAGCAGGGCAACAGTGCTTTGACAGGAGATGAGACATGCTTAAGGAAACAAGGAGATCCACCTCCACCTAATCATCACTACTATAAACCATGCTCAGTTGGCCTTGGATCTTGGGTGCAGGATTATGGATCCAGGAGCAGGCTGTGGGCAGGTTGTGCAGGTAACACACTCACAGAGCAGCAGGACCCAACGCTCTCGCTCCGCTCTGGAAAACTGCTGCCAGTCTCCTTCATACGAAAGCAAGAGGCAATTCTGTCAGAAGGCCAGGCTGAAGGACAGAGGGAAGCAATGACTGCTTTCTGTTTTGCTGCTGGGCTTGAGGTTCTACAGCTTGGCCTCCCCCTTTTCTAGCTGATGCTACTGCCATCCTCCCTGAGATTGGCTGCCGCTGTGGCAGACGGGAAGCAAGATAAGATGCCAGTGCTGGGAGGGAGAAGATAGGGCAAGGACAGGCCACACACAGAGAAAAAGGACCTTCCAGTGCAGCCTACAGCTGTGCAGTAAGTGGAGCCAATTCATTTCCATGGCTCTCAGGGACACTGATGAGATATGCAAAGACAAGATTTGCCTCCTGCTTTTTTTTGAAGCTTTCAGTATCTCTGGAGCAGCCCACTTACACAAAATCTTATCTCCCGCAAAATTTAAAGGGAACCACTGAGTTCCCTGGGTCATGGTAAAGAGCTAGGTTTGCCACCACCACTCCCCCATGCCAAGTGTGGGGAGAAGGTAGATCACTTGGGATCTCAATGACACATCACTGGGTGACCTGAAGTAGATTAGCAAGAGCTTCCCACTCCACAAAGCAACAACAAAATGGCCTTTTCCACTTAAAATCGGCTACCAAAATGAAGAAGGGGAGGTTTGAGAGAGTGATGCAAGTGCCTCGGGCAGCAGATTTTGAGGTAGAGCAGTGGCGACCTTGCCTCCTCCTGCAAGCCTGCCCCCTCGTGAAGCTGTGCCACAAAACATGTTCCGCATTCTCTTAGCTAGACTGCTGCCTTCACACGTGGTGATGATAGCCCACTGTTTACATCAAGGTAAGAGTCAGCTCTCAGTCCTGTTGGCCAGCATGCTTAATATAGAGGAAGGGACAGATGCCATCTTGTTTACTCCAAAGGCTACAACCGGCACATCAGTCAAAGCTGATAAAAAGGGTTTTGAGCCACGGAAGCCATTTGTGTCTCAAGGAGATAAAGGATCAACCTCCAAGTTGCATACCTAGCCCTTCAGGAGAAGTGCGGCTCTACCCAGAACAGGGTGAATTTCAAACTCCCGGATCCAGGAATTACCTATCCATAATGCCTCCACAGTGCCAAGATTCAGCTTCAGTTTATTAACCCTCATCTGTTTCATTACTGCCTCCAGGAAGTAGTTCAGTGCCTCTTCATTAGAGATGACACATACAAATACAGCAGGGTCTCACGAGTGACTGGGAACACTGCACTCTAAATTTTCTGATGATCTTACCTAGCAGCTTCACATAAGTGTTAAAGGGTACAGGATGGGGAGAGAAACAAGATGAAACCCTATAGGACCCCTTTCCTCACTTGCCAGTGGGTCCAGCAGAAGTCCCCTATAATACCATCCAAAATTGACCCCACAGATATGAGCAATACCACCATATCACCAAAGGCCTCACCTACTTGTAGAGTAGTCATACAATGTACCAAGGTCAGTGATATCAAAAACACAGAGAATTGAAATAAAAGCAGGAGGGAGGGATGGAAATCATACAGCTAATTGGCTGCATGCATACTTTTGGGTGAACAAGCGCAAGCTTTTGGATTCTTGTTGGCTCCTTCAAAGACCCTCAATATGCCCTAGATTTTCTGGCCAAAAATCTATGGTTTTCCAGTCTCAAAATATGTTTTGTGGACTAAAATCAAATGGAACACTTGGGATAATCTATTTTGGGGTTAAAGTGCTATTTCAGAGGCTTGCTGCCCCAAAACAGAAAAAAGCCACTTAAAATTGTGTGAAACAGTGACCAGAAGTATCAAAATGGTGGCCATGGTGGGATATGGCTGTTCTCTAAAGTGCCAGAGGAACCCAAAAACGCCATGGTGTGTCCCTCTGTACTCTGAAGAATGCCTCCACAATAGAGTCACACTCCCCCAGACAGTAACTGCCAGACAGAAGTTATCTATCAGAATTAGCAAGGTGTTTTGGGTTCCAAGCCCCAAACTAACTAGATCTAGTTTCCTGGAGACACCTGTCTGGATACTGCTGGGAATAAAATGTTAAACTAAAGGAAGTTTGGGGTCCAATTTAGCCAAATAATTCTTGTGAGCTTATATATGCAATTGGATAGGGGAGGAAACCCCATGGCTTAACCTGAGCTGGGAAAAAAGTTCCAATAATAGTACAGTACATCTGTCCTTTTAGAGGAAAGTGAAGTAATAACACAGAGAGAGCTTTTGGGGGGAATAGGGAAATCATTCTCCATCACAATGGGTAAGGAAGACAGACTCACAAATATCATTGAGAATGGGTACAGATCTTTCAAGTTAAGTCAGGGGAGATGGACTGCCAGGCTGGCTTGAGCTGCAAGCCCCCTCTCCTTTTGGAAATTAAGCTTTCCTTAAATCTCTCTCTCAGACTTGTTTTATATCCAAAAGGATTTAGGTCAGCTGGAATCTTTGGTGACACTGAGAAACCCAGTGGGAACTCCGCCTATGGCAAGACAGCATCCAATTAAAAGACTTCTTTCGCCAACATAGCCTCCTGACCTGGATTATGAAGTCTCAGGAAGGAACATTAACCAAGGGAGGCAAATCAGAAGGGGGTGGGGAGAAACTGATGGATTTGGAGAGCCAGATGTTGGAGGGTCTCCATCTGTGGCAGTGTATTGAGTGCCTGTCAACAAGTAATCAGAAACTTTGCAGCTTATTGGAGGGGGGGTGCAGGAAGCATTGAACAAAGAGTGAAAGAATTCAGGTCTAGACTGCACGTGCTGCAGAATGAGGTGGAAGACAGACTGAACCATTTCAGCCTGCTAGTGACAGAATCCTCCTTTCTGAATGCTCGTCTGCACTAGATAGAGACATTCTGCTTTATTTTTATACAGGAGGGGCATTCAAAAGTGATACTTTCTTACCTGGATTCTGAAGTAATACAATTCATTGTGTTACTTCATTCTGCTGTAGCAAGAGATTAGGATCTTGATTCAAGAGACTAGATAAATATAGGAAACCCCACCCCAGATGTAGTGATAAATTCTGAAGTGCAGGTCCTCATCCCTCTGACAGCAAAATCTCCAAGAAGAGTTCAAAAATGCAAACAAACCTGTTCTAGAAAAGTTTATTTCTAACAAGAGCAGCTCTTTTATAAAGCTAAGGAGTCTTCATGATTCATTCAAAGCCAAACTATCCTAAAATACTCTATATTGCAACTAGGATAATGTATAACAATAGACTATTGCTAAGAAAATCTACACACACACCACCGCATTGTCCAGGCTGTGTGAGGACTGCAGCTCAGCTCAGAGGGAACAGGGAAGCTTATGGCTATGGTCCCTGCTAATCAAAAAGTTGTGCTTTGACCATATAAGACCTGGTTCCATTGTAACATTGGATACTCCAAATATAAGGGGATGTCTTGGTTCCATTGAGGAAATCATAGAAGGGGAAAACAGCACCTGATACTTGTACAGAAAAAAGGAGGACCAAGGTTCAATACTATCAAGTGAAAATTTTATATAATTAAAGGTAGCTATCTATTCATTGTAAGGATAAATATTCATATGAGAGCATTGGACCTCGGTCCTTCTTTTTTCCTGTGCTCTTCCATAAAGGGAAGCACTTCCTGTGGATACACAGCCTTTTGGTCCTGCTAAGGAAAGGCACATATATTATCTACTTTTTATAGATTTATAGATTTATACTGGTTCACTGAGGAATGGATCAATGCAGGGATAGCTAACTTGTGTATGTGATATTTTTATATGAATCTCTGTGTTCTTTGTTCTCCAGGCAGTGTGATGTAGCTGTAGGCTATATTTCAGAGAAAGGAACTGGCAAAACCACCTCTGAGTATTCCTTCCCTATGAAATTTATGGGGCCGCCATAAGTTAACACGTGACTTGAAGACAAACACATACGGAGTCTGACCTTCATTTTACAGGGAATCCCTTGCTACTACATGAATTTATCTCAGAGTGCTCAAGAGAGCCAAGAAGTGATAAAGGCTTCACAGCTACCAAACACACACCCATACATGAGCAAAAACAAGGTACTGCATGAAAAACATCATGACAAAAATATCATCATCACCACCACCATCACCACCACCACCACCTCCACCATCACTACTACCATTATTATTTACATTTGTCTCCTAAGTTACCTCAAAATGGTGTAGGTGGCTCCTCTCCGATTTTATTCTCACAACAATCCTATGAGGTAGATCATGTTGAGAGCGAGTGATTGCTTCTATCTGCACAGTTCAATGCAGGTGAGAATCTGACTCTCCCAACTCTTTGTCTAACATTCTAACCACTACAGCACATACTGATCTATCTTCCCGCATTCTACATTCCCCTTCTTCTTTATCACATCTTGCTCCAACTGTGGTCCATGTTTTTAGGATTCCTTCATTATACTTAGACCACCAAACACCAGATGAAATCACTTCACAGACCACATTGTTTGTCAGTTGCCCATCCCTGGGTTAATGGAAAAATATCAATAGATTAGCTGGTTATCTACTGGGTGATAACAGTATATAACAGAGTATTCAGTATTGCTCTTAAACATACAGTATCTCCCTAATGCCCAAAGCAACCCTGTATGGTAGGCCAATTTCACTGTTAACTCTGTTCTACAAATGCAGAAGGTGAGGTTCAGGCTAACAGTGAATGACTTGCCTATGGCCACCCAGAAATTAATGGCTCAGCTGAGCTATCAGGAGGCTAGCACGTGGGACTGTCAGCAAAGAGTTGAAGCACGGGGTCTTCCTGTTAAAGTGTTATTTCAGGATGCTCTATTCCAAAGTTTTCCAAACTTTTCATGTTGGTGACACACCTTTTAGACATGCATCATTTTGTGACACAGTAATTCAGTTTTATTAGCAAACCAGAGGTTAAACAGTGGGAAAGGCAGCCCCTTTCACCCTATCCTGGCTTGCTGCTGTTGCCCTCGCCAAGGAAAGACACCAGCGAGGGTGGCAGCAGCAGGAAAGGCAGCCCCCTTACCTAATCTTGGCTCGCTGTTGTTGCTCTCACTGAGGAAAGACCCCAGTGAGGGCAGCGGCAGTGGGAAAGGAAACCTCTTGGTTCGTTGCCATTGCCATTGCCATTGCCGTTGCCATTGCCATTGCCATTGCCATTGCCATTGCCATTGCCAAGGAAAGACATCAAGGAAAGACACCCTCACCAAGGAAAGACTCCAGTGAGGGCAGCGGCAGTGGGAAAGGGAACCCCCCTACCTGATCCTGGCTCACTTCTGTTGTCCCCACCAAGGAAAGACCCCAGTGAGGGCTGTGGCAGTGGGAAAGGCAGCCCCCCTACCTGATCTTGGCCTGCTGCTGCTGCTGCGGCAGCAGCTGGAGAGGCTCAGGTGGGGAGGTCTTTCTCAGCCTGGGAGGCAACACACCTACACACTTCAGGTGACACACTAACGTGTCGCGACACACCGTTTGGAAAGCCCTGCTCTATTCCCTTCCCCCACCTGCTGCCTTTCCTTTTTTAATCCTTCCACAGCTCCTGAGCATGTTCAGTGCTCACTGACCTGTTCTGGAGAGCTAGTTTTGGTCCCTTATTTCCATTTTCTCTCTCTAAATCTTTTTCTACATCTGCAAATTTTGAGGTTTTGTGAAGCCTGTTGATACCTTCTTTGTGTGTATGGATGATGCTATTTATTAAGGATTGGCACTCAAAGTATCCACTATTAATAAGACCTTTAATAAAAAGTTGCAGCATTAAGTGATCCCATTCACAGTCTCTGACTGCTTGTCATATCCTATTCTAGGACACTCCATTCCATTTCCTCAATCTGCCAGTTATCCCTCTCACATCTGAAAAGATACTCAATATTTTGTGGCAATTGACAAACTCACGGTCCTATCACACTGCTCTGTTACAGCACTATTATTCTACTTTAACTGCCATGGCATCATTCTGTGGAATCCTGGGGTTGGTAGTTTGGTGAGGCACTGGAGCTCTCTGGCTGAGAATTCTAAACGCCTCTCCCTAAACTGCAAACCCCAGGATTCCATGCAATGTTGCAATGGCAGTTAAAGTGGAATAATAGTACTGTAACAATGTAGTGTGATAGGGCTCTCAGTCTCTGCTGAGCTCTTTGGATATCTGCCCACATGATTTTAAAAGTTTTGATGGTGGGGCATATTTCTGCAAACCTTGACTTGCTGTAAGCTTGTTGATAAATGAATTTATGCAAGAGTGATATCTGCAATTTACATCCACAGAGGCCTTTGAAGAAGTGGGTTCACTATTAGTGTGTGCCTATACACATACACATATAGTGAGGGAGGGAAGGGGGGTTATGGCGATCATTCCAGGGCAACAGCTTTCTAACAATTAAGTCAAGCAATATACTGTAATCCTCTGGACAGACAGATGAACTTAATTTTCTCCCCCAATATACTAAGGACATATTGTCAGCTTTGGTACAGTCGCACTCTCTTTTAAGCTGCATTTCTTCTTCACAACTGGGAGCACTCTAGGAATGAAGATGTGAGGCTATTGATCATAAAACACTTTGGTCAGGAAGCAGTATGTGAGCAATAACAAAAACAGCTCCTTAGCTGAATCAAACCAAGTTGCAACATCTTGTTTCCAACAGCAGTTAGTCTGATGTCTAAGGGGAATACATAGGCAGAACATGAAAGCAATAGTGTTTCCCACACTCCTTGACCCAAGCAACTAGTATTTAGTGACAAACTGCACCTGAACATGGAGGATCCATATTGCACTAGTCACATGACTTATAATGTTACTTTTAAAAAATATGAACTGAGTAGTAGTAAGATCATGTTCTGGGACCCACAGCATCATCCTATCACTGCCAAGTTAAGAAAGGTAGCAGCATGTCATTATATTCACGCTTCCTAAAATGAATGTTCCATGTTCTGCCCTAATAGTTGCTCATTAATTTGCTCTCTGCAAATTTGTCCAACCCCCTTTTAAAGGCATCACTCTATTCTATAGCAGTGTGTCCCACAAGTCAACTTCATATTATGTGAAATGGTATTTCCATCTGGCACTTTCAAATTTAATGCCAATTGATGTTATTGGGTGATCCAGAATTCTACTCTTTTGAGAGATGAGTGAAATTTTTCTTTGTGTTTATCTTTTCCACACCATCCATAAACTGTTATCATTTCTTCTATGTGTTCTGTTTCTTTCAGAGTAAAATAACTCAAACATCTCAAGTCTTTCCATATAGGGAAGATGCACCAACTCCCTCATCATTTTTGGTTACTCTCTTCTGTACCTTTTCCAAGAGTACGACATACCCTTCCTCTCTCTCTTCCTCTCCGTCTTTTGCCAGTTCAGCTTATTTCAAAACTAAAGCTTAAACTAATTTTTGCTTAGCAGGCCTTGAAATCCTCTACATATTTGCATATTGGCAAGGAATACCAACTCAGGGGCCTTAGCAACTGTGCCACCAACTCTTTCTATCCCGAACAACCAATCAGATGTGACTGGCAAACACTGTGACTGGGTTGTAAGCCAAGGATGACACAATTGCCCTTCCCTTTTCTTCAGTATGGACAGAAAAGGCTTGTGCCTGTAGCTCTTGGAAAGCCAGATAGGTACACATTCCAGTCCCATTGAAAGCAGACTTTCCTTAACAGTAAAAGGAGAATCCTTTTTTCAGCTGCTTTCTAAACACTGATGAGTGACTGCTTTTTAGAAGCTGATGAGTGACAGAGGTTTTCTTTTCTTGTTAAGGTCTATCTGCTCAGTCATTACTACAGGAAAGAATGCTACACTTTCTAATACACAAGCATGTCTTTAAGATCACAAAATGCCGCATATTTATTGGCAAGCTGTTAAGATCTTGCTTTTGCCAGGGATGTGGCAATCTGCATTTGTTGAAGCACAGCTTTCCCTCCTCCCGCCTCACCTCCCCTGACAACAAAATAGTGGAATGTAGCACATTTGGCTTGCAGTCACAAGTAAGCATAAGCAGAGTGAGAGAGGGGAACTGATTTCAGAGGAGACTACTTATTTCCCTAGCCCAGGCAACAGCACTGGCCAAAGTTATTTTGGTGCATATGGTGAAAGACCTAAAAACCGTCTGCCTGTTCTGCATCTAACATAAAGAAGAAACCACCAAAAAGTTATCCTACACAAACCCTAGTGAGTTAAACCACCTGCTTATTTCGGTGGAGAACTACCTGATAGATTGCACCCTGTTCCAATTAACATGTGGAGGGCTTTATTAACTGCTTACATTTATATCTTGCAGTTCCTTCAGTGAACCCAGTCACTTGGTGGGCATATGCTTTAGATAGTGTGCGGGTGTGTGCGCACATACACACACACACAAATAAAAATACCATTTCCATTTGGTGGAAAGGAGGGCACATATTTCTTGTCTTCCCTGCTTTGCCATCACAGCAACCCTGTGAAGTAGGTCAGACTGGGAGAGAACAACTGGCCCTAAGGTGACCCATTAAGATTCATGGCTCAGTGGGGGCTGCCACCCCACATCCACACTAATCACTACATCATAGTGGCTCATTATTGTTATTAGTCAGTCTCTGTCTAATGGGTGAAAATGGACTGGGCTTAGCCATACCTTAGCTGAACCCCTTTTCATTCCCTCCCATGTCTACACATGACTTAACTCTGACGGTTCTTCTTCTTCTTTTTCTTCTTCTTTTAATAGAAAGGAAACAGTGGGTTAATTGTCTACAAGCCAAGCTACGCAACCAGGTTTTAAGTTTCACTGAGACCCTGGAGAATAATCTTCTTAGCATGTCAGCTCCAGACAGTTCCCTGAACCTGGCAGACTCCATGGGTGATGAAAGCGAGAGTCTAATTGCGCCACTATAAGCCAGGAGAAGACTGGGGGGGGTGGGAGAGTAATGAGGGGAAAAAGATAAGTTCCGTGTAATAGCAAAGAGGCAGTCTTCCTATATGCCTTTGGTCAAACACTCTCATCCCAGAAACAAAATAACCCAGCGCTTGTCAGGCTATCTGATGTGGGGGACCAGCAATTATCTCTTCTTTTTTCCATTATGCCACAGACCAGCACTATATTTTCCCCATTGGCTACAACTGCCTTTTTCTTTCCTGGAAATTCACCAAGGACCAGCAGCCAATGACTCAGAGACTGGCACTAATCTAGGGACCACAGTTTTGAGTAGCACTGGGATAATCCATAATTCCCTTCAGGGACTGAGAGAAAATGGAGAGTAATGAACCTGAGAAGGATGTGTTGCCCAGGTAGTAGGAGGTAGTTCCTGAAAGATTAGAGATGCAGGCCAGTGCCCTTTTAATGTGGGTAATTGGGGAGAGGGGGAAGGAGGCAGGGTTTGTATCAGTTGCTTTTTTTTTTGGACTACACCTTACAGAATTCCCCTAGCCAAGCTAGTGTGCTCGGATGGTAGTTCCTGGCCTGAGGAGCTATCTGAAAGATAAAACCAGAAGAAGTATATAGACAGACACCACCACTTCAGACAATGAATCGAGTCCTCTGAATGCTATGGTTCATGAAAGGAGACATAGCCAGTGATATACAAGCAAAAAGAGATCATATACTGAATCTAACAGATTGCTAGAGGCTTTCTCTCAGTGGTAGAATAGGCCCCTTCCTGGGATACAGCATCTCAGGTATAGTATTGCTGAGTTTCAGTTAATCAGATTCCAGTGATCTTGTTTGTGTGTGAATATGCATATGCCACCCATCAAGCAAATATTCATGTGTGTGCAGACACACATACACAATTCATTGAAACCAGTTATCCTCCCCCAAAATTTGAAGACCTATCATCAGGTGCATTGTGTGGGTTTTTTTTTTTTAATGCCTATATTTTGAAACCCCTGACTGGCCCCAAGGAGAAATTGCACTAATTCCATGTAATCCTGGCCTGTCTCAACATCCCCACCTCCTTCCTGCTGATCAGTCCCTGGGCCTCTCGTACTTCTTTGTGGTCTCACCTTTGTCCTGACATGGAGAGATATCCTGCTGTTTGCAATTCCAACCGTGGGCCTCCTAACAGGTTGTCTTATGCTGCTGTGTAATTTTCTTAATGGCCAATTTTAACCCCTTTCAGGATTCTTAGAGCCATATTGGTGGCAGAGCAGAAGGCATCCTGTGGAGTTTCTTGGCCCATTCCACAGTGTCTAAGTATGGACTGTATAATATAGGTTTATAAAATTAGAAGTGAGATGGGAAAGAGATGGCAGGGGGAGGGGAAAATGGATCTTGGTGGAATTATTCAGTCACTTTTTAAACTCAAGATCATTTCCAGAGAATGAAAAAAAAACTTTTAGAAATTAATTCATCCCCATTACTCATTATAACATTTAAAAAGTAATGTGTTGGCACTGCTTGATACAGTGATGTAAAGTGGCCCTTTTTAAGCTAACTAATGTGGGGAGCTGGCAATTTTTTTTCTCTGTTCTGACAGGGGCTGGCAGCATATTTGTTCCCATTGGCTACAATTGTTTCCTTCTCTCCTGGAAGCTCTCCAGGGACCAGCTCAGGGACCAGCCCTGCTCTGCAGACCACCACATTAAACGGCAATGTTTTAAGGCATTTTTTTTGCATTCCTTGTTGTTTCCAGTACTGTCTCATTTTTTTTTATTATTTAAGAAACCTTAGCATTGACAAGATAATGGCATAAAAGTTGAAAAATTCCTAGCCAAAAATTCCTAGGCTCCAAACATAACCGTTAATGGTAACTTTTTAAAAGGACTAGAAAATGTTACTCACTTCACAAATAAAGAAATTTTTTCCTAATACGGGATGCTACGTTTGAAATGCAACTTTATTACACCATTGTTGTGTAATTATTTACTTGCAACTTGTTATTAATTACTTGCTACTTGTTATTTCCAGGCTCTGGTTTGGGGGTAATAGATTACATCACTTTGTGGAAATAAGTTACTCTGTACCCAAGAGGTACTGCAGTTTGAAAAGGTGATAAAACTTCATGGAACATAAGTAGTTTGAATGGCTATAGGTCACAACAGCCAGTAACATAGTCTGCATTTCTACTGTGTAGTACTTTCTGTTGCCCCTTCTTCAGTATCTTCCACTCCAGTGCAATTTCTGGTCCGTAAGTGTTTGTATTTGTTTTTATTTTCTTCTGTTTCTCTCTGTCTCTATTCCTGGGGACCGTCTTGCCTTTAAGAACCCATGGTGTACTCTTTTACTGCTATTCTTTTCTCCTTCTAGTTACTTCTTCAGGAACCCCCTCCTTTTCTTGTGCACACCACTCTGTCTCTTCCATTTGCGCAGAGATGTGGAAATAGAGTTGCCAGTTCAGGAATGTACCAGGCCCTGAAATTTCCAGAACAAAACCTGAGACCCAGACACTCCCTGGTGATGTTATTGAGCATTATGTACTAAGTACTATTTATTGTTCGTGTGTTTTGTGTGTGTCTACATCATCTCCCAGCTCACTAACTACTGTTGCTCATAGCTCATCATTAAAGTGTGTGTGTATGCATTCACAGACAAACATAATTCATTTGGGAATTAAGACAGAAACCTTAGGGGCTGTTCCCAGATAAAAATAAAATGAGAGGATTGTTCCTTATCACTTACTTAGGAAGATGGGATAAGGGCCATTCAGTTTAACATATTTGCTTCTAGTTGAGAGGTGATGATTGCTGAGCAGAGTGGAGGGTGAGCCCTGGGGCCACAACAACTGGAAGGGAATGAGGAAGCTAACTAAGTTAATACACAGACCACTCCAGAGTCTTTGCAAGTTGCACCAACTAAGCCATGCAAATTGTAGTAAGCAACTGATTTACTAGTGGAGCTGGAAATTTTTACATGGCCATTTTCCTCTTGCTTGGAACTGTACCCTTACCTACCCTATTTGCTGGCATATAAGACTCACTTTTTTTCCTGAAAAAATGCTATTTGAAAAAGAGGTGCGTGTTATATGCTGGTGCATCTTATACGCCGGCAAATACGGTACCACCTGGAAATGACCCATAGAAACTGAAAACTCAGGGCGAGGATCTAAAATCTGGTAACTCTAGTTGAAGAAACATAGCCAGTGATGCTCCAGAGCCATTTTTGTGACTACTCCAATTGCCCCAAACAAAAGACAAACAAAATTGCCCCAAAGACCCCCAAATACCCCATAGAAGGTGTGGGGGCAATTTTGCTATGTTTTGGGGAACCCCTGGGCCATTTCCTAGGCCAGGAGAGGTCTTTCTTTCCAACGGGCAGTGGCCAGGAAGATGACTTCCAGGTCACTTTGTATCAGAAAAAAGGCCTGTCCTAGGCTTAAAATGACCCAGAGATGACCAAAGGCATTGTGAAAGTACCACCCACACTCTCTAGGACTGTGGTGAGTGTACAACATTCCAAGGTCCCTTGGGGACACAATGTGTCCCTCTAACCCAGGGCTTTCCAAACGATGTGCTGCAACACATTAGTGTGTTACTTGAAGTGTGTAGGTATGTCGCCTACAATCTTGGAAATGTATGTTATTATTTATAAATCATATATTTTTAAAAATATATGAAAGGTTTTTATGAGATAAGTTGTATCCCCATACATTTTGATATTACAATTTATGTATGCATCTGTAGCTCTTGTAAGGGGTTAGTTTAACCTCTAGTTTGCTAGTAAAACTGAATTACTGTGTTGCAAAATGATGCATGTCTAAAAAGTGTGTCACCAACATGAAAAGTTTGGAAAGCTCTGCTCTAACCCTCAACAGCTGCCCATCGCTGGGACCACAGTGTGGTCTACAGGCTGCAAATACTCTCCAAAGCCATTTTTTAGTTTCTGCAATCTTCTTCTTACCTAAAAATGCTCTGTAGGTTTTACTTCTGGTTTGCTTGTTGGTTGATAAAAGGTCTATTCTGGGTCTTGGACAGGCCAGTTGGTGCCATGGAAAAATGGCAGCATTTCTCAGTGATGGAAAGTATTGTTAGTTTTGTTGTTTTTTTAAGAAAAAAAAATAATAATCGGAAGGTGGGATGCAGCAACAGGGGAGTTCCGTATATGATTCTCCATGGTCCTTCAGGGGAGCTAATACATCCACAAGATGTTCAAGTATCTACAAACTTGTCTTTTCTTAATAAAATTTTTGCAAATTAAGATATTTTTGCTCCCAGATTTCCCTTTCACTGTGCTTCTTTCTCTCTCTTTTCCTTCCATACCCTCCAACTGATTCTCTTGGGCAGGGACAGTTCTGATTAGTCCTCTGTCATCCCAGTTTTTACAGCTGTTTTTAAAACATCCCAGTTTCTCTCTTCTCCCCCCACTTTCCCCATTTGTCCACAGCTTACTTCAAATACTGTAAATTGAGTCCCAAGTGAAGTGGTTTTTACTCATTTAAATCAGCAACAGGGAGAAGAGAGAGTAGAATCTTGCCCTTCACTGTAGGTTCAAGCAAAAGCAAACTGCTGAAGCCTGTCCCAGCTCTCCCTCATTAATAACCTTTGCCTTCTCGACCACACTCTGATATTGCTTGGCCACGCATGTCCTTGTTTTTATCTGTGAAATGTTGCAGGGTATATATATCCTTCTTACTTCTGTTAGCCATATCTCTTAGCTCACCCACCCATTGTGTATACAAGTATTTCTTTGCCTAATTGTTGCATCTGTTCAAACACACATTTATTTGACTAGCTACTGACTAACAGGTTGTGCAGATTTTTTTAATCAATAGAAAACCCTGCAAAACCTGTTTACCAGAAATGAAAGTGCATTGTGAATCCTGGAAGGGAGGGCATTAGTCTTTGTAGCTAGAACTTAAGCGTTCAACAGCCAATACAACTTTGGAAGCCCAACCCAAAGTCCCACGCTTTAGGGCAGTGCTGGTGGTCTGTAGCTACAAAGCAGAAATGTTAAGCAGGAAGTGGAGATCTTATGCCCTTCCCTCCTTAGTTGAATGCTCATTTGCTGCAACATCTAGGGAAAAGAATAGAAAGACTGAAGAGTTAAGCAACTATCCTAGATCCTAGAACTATCCAAATTGCTTATCCCTGTCATTTCTCCGGGCACAACAGGATTCTCAGATGTCTGTTAGCCACCCAAAATTTCATTTTTGTCACCTTCAGATCTTTGATTTTGAGCTTGTTCCTAAGATTTGTCTTCCCTTAACTATTTAAAGTACTGAGTGGTTACATATTAGAAATAATAGTTAGAATTACTGTTTTAATTAATATTTTTTATGTACTTAGAGATAGGGCATCTCCCACTGCCAACTGCCAGAGATCAGCACCAAGACTTTTCCATCTTGTTTGCTTCCAAAACTTCGCAAGAAGCCATCTGTTTGTAAGCTTGCCAGGGCTATTGTAGCTTTAATGCTCAAAAGATCTTGGAGCAAGATGAAGATACCATTCCTTCCTCACCTTCCAAACCCAAACTTTCAGCTACAGCTCTCCCTTCCCAACACAGCTATTGCTTCCCTGGTAAAGAGGTGAGCATGGAGGAATGCCCAGATCTCTTTGACACTGGCAGCTCCGTGCCCTTTCTTTGCTCTCCTCTGGTAGGGCAAGCAATCGTATTGGGAAGGGACAGCTACAGCTGCAAGTTGGGATCTAGAAGGTGAGGGAGGCCAGATACCTTTATCCCACTTGATCAAGCTTTACAGTACCTCATCCTACTCAAAGACTTTTTAAGGACTAAAGTTACAGGAACCCCATCCCAGATCCATTCTGGTAGCCCTACTGTTTGGCCACTGTCGGTGGCCAAATAATTAGTTGTTGCATACCTATTCATAGGTCAGTGCTTACTGAATGTGCACAGAGATTGCACACGACTTGCAAGTTTCCATACTCTAAAAAGAAGTTACAAAGCTACTGATTCAGAATTCATTTTTAGACTTGATGCTATCAGACTTTCGTCAATAAATGCAGTGAGTGACCATCTCACCAAAGAAAGTAATTGTTCCTTGAGGTGTTAATGTGTACACTATTCATCTTGCTGTTCCAATTCACTGCCAGTTGGGTGTGGGCCCCACCCACTCTGCTCTTTTTGACTGAGTTACTTTTGTGCTCTGCATAATCATCTCTTGTATTGCTTGGCCTTTTGGCCTCATGTTGTGAAAACATTTCTCCACCCCACCTCCTTCTCTCTGTGCTCACAGTGCATAATACACCGATCCACTAAAGGATACCACTTCATGCCACAATAAATTTGTTGATCTTTACAAAACCTCTTCTGTTGTTTTCGCTCTAACAAAGAAACACAGTTACCTTTCTAGAATCTGACCATGGAAGAAAAGCTGATCTATATGGGGTGACTGGGACAGGTTTTCTAACTTCTGATAAATAGAAAAAGTTTGGCCTCCTGTCTTTTCCTGATCTTCATAGGCTCCGGCTGACATCAGGAAGCCTAGGCTGGAGAGCAAGAGCTGAGTGCAACCTTCTATACTACCACCTCTGACCATGCACTCTTATCAGAAACCACAATCAGAATTCACACACATTTTGCCTGCATCTTGGCTTGCAAAGCCTTTACTGCAATCTGTTTGAGGACATAGGGGTTAAAGCAGCCTTGACATCTGTTTTGGGGAAAACACAGCTGTGACTCATAGTAAGTGGGGGTCATTAAATCCAAGAATTGTGCTAGGGGGCTGATGAAAAGACTTTGCTGGGAGAACTGAAAAGCCTCAGCTGGATGTCCTCAGTATATATCTGGTATATACTATGAATTTTCTAACCACTTGCTCACAGTCTTTATATATTTAAAATGGTTCTAGTCACAAAACAACCCCATATACTGTGTTCCTGTGCCTCCACAAATAAAGAAGTTTTCTTTGCAGATTTATATTTACCCCAGCTATCAAAATATTACTAAGCATTTAGTCTAATCCACATTAACAAGATGGTTTGGGGTTTAACACAGGTCAAGCGCCATATCCAATCCACCTGAATGTTCACTTAATCTCTATTAAGGGTGTTTACATGGCATTTCGATTCATCCTTATTAAACAGATACCATTTCAAGATGGAGGAAGAAAACAAAACAGGTTAACCAGGCCTCTTGGGGACAAACCCTCAGGGAAAAGAGATAAACTAAAGCCATATTACAAGATTATCAATCTTTGTTCAGACTTGGTTAAATGAGGTTAAAATAACCCAGAGTAATTAATCAAGATAGGATTTCAAGACAGATGGCATTCAGGAATTGTTCAAATAAGGATGGCAAAGGGGATTCTAAGTTAAAACAGGTCATGTTTTCAGAAAATTGAAAAAAGTTCTACCATGTATGCCATTTTCCAATTTTCCAATTTTCCAGGTTTAGGGGTGAGTGGAATCCTGCATCTATGTGGATGAGACCAGGAATCAACTAATGAGAACTAAAATTCAGGGCCATGGAGAAGAGACTCTATACTGAGAGGTGCTACAACCTTTAGGGGAGAAGAAGCTTGTTATGGTCATAGACAGTCAGATCTACAAGGGACGTTATAAGGTGCACACATCCAAGTGATGACAGCATCCATATTCCCATGGTTTGATAATGGATGGTGGAAACTGTAATTCAAAACATCAGGAGAGCAGCAACCTGGAGATGGCTACCTTCATGGCATCCCGATCCAATGAGCTGCCATGATGAGACAGTTCCACAAATCTGGGAAGCTTTATAGTTAGCTATGAGCAAGGGATTTACTTTCTGTGATCACCTGATTCTCTCCAAGCACCAGAATTGAGATGTTATGCATTACAGATAGAACTAACTCTTCAGACGTGCAGGCCTACTGACACTAGGAACAAGAAATGGGCATCCAATTTGCAGTGATGGTTTGGTGGTTAGAGGATTGGACTGGGACTTGTGAGATCTAGCTTCAAGCCCCCACTGAAACTGGGTGACCTTGGATCAATCACTTTCTTTCTGCCAGACTTACTTCCACACTGTTGCAAAGATAAAGTGGAAAGAAGGAGAGTCATTTAGATTGCAAAGAGTTTAGTGGAGAACAGATGTATTATAAATGCAACTAATGAGTAATAAATAATTTTGAGCCCTACAGTGTCTGAAGCACAAACTTCTTGTCTGGTTGTACTCTCATACAAAATTGGGCACAGTATGGCCATCTCACTCGCTATGTTCTCTTGCTTAGGACTGGCTCTAGGTTGGAGCTCCCGTAGCTTTAATCCTTAACAGATCTGGAAGCAAGAATAGATGCCAAAAAGCTCTGTCAAACAGGACAAAGGTACTTACTGTCCCTGACTTTCTAAACCCCAAAGTTCACCCACAGATATCCCCTCCTAGTATGGCCATTTGTTACCTCACTGGCATGCTCTATCTCAGGGACTATAAATTTGATATCAAATATGCCCGCCATGCCAGAGAGGTTGCCTGAATGGGTGCATAGACAAGGAAGTCGAATGACCAAAAATAGGTCAGGCCAGGAAAATCCCCAGTCACGTTCCCCTAGGAGACCTCAGGCTAAACACGTTCGCACGGACAAAAGATCTTCAGCCAAGGAATAGCCAACTTGAGTGGATTATTGGATTTTCCCCAGGTTGAACAACTCCGACATTAGTAAACCCTGCATTGCATCTGCATAAGCTAATCATGCAAACTACCAAGTTGCTATTGTGCAGCATTTCTCCCCTTGTTTTGGCCATTGTTCGTCCCGGGAGAGGGCCTGCCCTCGAGGTACGTTCTGCCCTATAAGTAGTCCCAATTTTTGAGGGTCTCTTTGGAGAACTCCCTGCCATGCTAGCGGACCAGCACTCTGTTAGACGAGAGATCCCCTCAGCCGCTTCTCTTCACTGAGTTCCATTCTTCTTGCCGCTTCCCGGACTGAAGACTTCAGGATAGGTGCAGTATCACCACCATTATACTCTCTCCACTGAATCCCCTATCAATTTTCACCCCTTTCCCTTTTCGATAGGCCTTGTGTGCATGAGTGAGTGAGTGCGTTGGTGTGTGAGAATACATCTGTTAATAAAATCCAGTTATTGATACATTGTCTGGCTTTTTGCTTGGTTGGACCCCGTAAAAATTGGGTAAAAGATTCTGCTGGGTTACCCTGCCCCTCACTTGGCTACAGCCAGTGCTCCACTAATTTCCCCAATCTTCGCATTTTTGGAGCAAATCAAGGTGTCCCCCAAGGGACCCACAGAAGTCAGGGTAACACATTCCCTTGCTGGAGGTGTGTGTGTGCGTGTGTGTGTGCGTGTGTGTGTGTGTGTCTTAAGGATTAGAGTTATAGGAGCCTCAGCCCTGAGTCTACTCTTGCTTGCTTCTACTTGAATATAGATCTAAGATATTCCCATAACATCCATGTTGGACAGCTAGCAGTATCTTCTCTTGCTCGGAATTTTTCTATTGTTCCTTTTGTCCTCACTGAGTGAACACTCACAGTACAATTAATTGCAATAATTCTTGAAATAAATCTGTGCTGAAGGCAAGCACATTTCTCTTTATAGGACTATGCATCCTAGTTATACAAACATTTCCAGTGGAATCATCAGAGAAGAACTTTGGGGCAGATGTCCAGGCCCACACTCTGAGTGATCAGAAAGGCTCCTAAACACAGACAGAGGCCTGCCAAGCCACATTTAACATATTAAGATCTCAAGAGAGCCTCCTCCCTCTGTCTCCCACCTAAGGCCATTAATTCTAAAGTCTAAATTACCTAATTGTATCATTCAGAGCCTGAAATTTGGCTAGAACCACAGCATTGGCCTTGCTGTGCAAATACATAAAAAACATTTTGGGCTGAATGTGTTTCCACTACATCATTTTCCAACATCAAACTTTATGTATTCTCACAGTATTTTAATCTCTCTCTTTTTTTAAAAAAAATAGCAGCACTATATTGATATTAAAGCAGCTGCATTTTACTGATATCAGAACTCCTTCACAGATAACTATCTCCTATATCTCACAAAATTTTGCAATATAAGGTATGTGCCTCAACAGTTTACATTAGTGCTACTCAGACTGCTAGTTCACAGGGTATTGCCTTCCGGACTGAGACGTGTTCCCAGGAAAGAAAGAAACAGTTGGCATCAATGGGCACAAATATGATGCCAGTTCCTGGCACATGCAGGGGGGGGCTAACAGTCCCTCACATAAGATAGCATAAGAAACACTTTCCTACACAACTTTTGAGACTACTGTGTCCATAATACAGCGCAATGTGGAAGGGAGAATTCCTAAGTCAAAATATTTATGCCCTCTTAATGCTGGAAACATGATAAAAAGTAGTTTTAGAAAGGGATATCTGTTTGTGGCATGTACATTTCTCCCATTATCACTTCTGCTAAGCAGATTTTATAGCTGTCTGTGTGTGTGTGTGTGTGTGTGTGTGTGTGTGTGTGTGTGTGTTACTCTTTCAAAACCATTAAAAAAAACATGTTTGGCCAGAAGATACAGTGGAAGAAAAGAACTACATGGACAATGACTATGGAAAGTGAAGCCTTTCAGCTCTTTTAAAAATTATTGTCCATCTCCAGTCTCACAGCTCAGGGCCTTATTGCACAAAAGTGTCATACCGCCACAGCAACACATTATTGCCGGTTCAAGATCAGTGCTCTTGCACAACATCATTGCTAACCAGCAGCTATTGCATTGCAATCCATTTGAAATCCACCCTTTTCCAATGCTGGAAACAATCCATTAATGACCCCCCTTCCCACAATTAACTATGAGAGTGCGGTTTCTCAATAGTGCTTCATAGCGCTTCCTTCCGTAGCCAATCCAGGAGTGGGTGTGGTGTGGGCATTCCCAGGTTTTTCCTCCCTCAACTACGCCCGTGGTGATCTCTGCCCAAAAACCTACAGATCACTTCCGGTGCTCCGGGGTGAACACAGCAGGAGAAGCGGAGTGAGGATCACATGATATGGCAAGTTCGAAATCTATCACCTCTCTGTTTTTATGTTAAATTTCTCCTCCATATTAAAATTTTTATTTTTTAATACATTTTTAGCATTATAGTGCAAAAACGCTATAACATTCCTTGCACCATGATGTTATAACGTTGCTGCACTAGTACAGCTTAAAAAAACAAACAACCCCCTCCCCAACCAATCACAAGCTGTGGGGTGGGGAAAAGGCAGGGAAAAGAACTCGCCAATGATGCTGTAACGCAGTGGGAACACTTGTGCCAATAACACTACTCATCTGCTTAAGTCGAAAGGGTTCAGTAGAGAGCGTTCATAACCTGATACCATCATGGAAATGGCAATGCTGGGATTGAAATGGAACAATGTGATATTGAAGTATAGTGTGATAAACCCCCAATTAAACATTCTGTCTGTGAGCAAAAAACTGTATGTGGAAGCATACAGAGGCCTTTTGCAAAATCAAACAATTAACCACACTGAAGGGACAGTACAAACAGAACTGCCTGAAATTCACGTCAGTAGATGGATTTGCCATAGAAACCTGCTGCCAGAGGCTTGGAAAACAGAACTGGAAATCAAATTCTTCCTGCAGGCTTTACATTTTCCTACTTAGCCTAATGTTCCAACCATAATGCAGATATGCACTCTGAGATTTGGTTCTAGAAAATGAAGCCCTCTCTTTTCACTTGGTTTACAATTGAGTTGGAGGGGGCACACATGGTAGAGAGAATGAGAGAGAGAATGGCGGGGGGGGGGCAAGCAAAGCTCTGCTATTAAGTTATTAATGCTATGGGAGGCCTGAACTGAAACATGTGCTACAAGAACAAGCTAGTACATGCTTCTGAAATCACTTGAGGGTTTAACTTAGTGCTTACGTTGTCAGCAGCAGACAGCTGCAAAATGGAATTCCTAGCACTCCAGAAACTGCCTGTAGTGGGGAAATGTGGGGAGGGTGGGGCAGAATGTGAGCCATTAGGGTCTGAAACAAACTGGAATGGGTAGGGTGAGGGAAAGACTTGTCTTTCCGTTCCTCTTTCTTTCCTGTACTATTTTATTCTACTCTCAAGGGAGCTATCCGCGGCACTGTGTGTAAAACTGGAATTGGTAAATGGATTTGACTTCCAGAAAAAAATGAACCCTACATCATGATAAAGGATATAAATAAGTACTGCCTTTGTTTATTTTGCATGCTGTAGTGTGTTCCTAGTAGTTACCGAGGAGCCATGCAGAGCACTGAGGTGGCTGATTACTGAAGTCCTATTCATTTTCCTCCCTCATTTCTTGGATTTCACCGTATATATATATATTCAAACTTACCTTCACGGCCACAAGGACTTGAAACTCGTTTTGTTTTAAAAGAGAATAAATCCAAAATTTTTCAGGTTGCTGACTTCTATAGCCTGCTACCAAGTATTGTGCTTGTGTGGAATGCACACACAGCCCTGGGCTGACATTGCACATGCCTCATTCTTTTCATTACCTTCTCAGTGACAATGGGTGGGGAGGACAGTGTGAGACTGGTGGGCGATTCTGAACGCTTCTTGTGCTTCTGTTTAGGCCGTTCCTTGTCCTTCCGACTCTGAAAAACAAATAAGACCAAGAAGGTTTTCTCCCTTTCTAAAGCAAGCTATAGGGCAGGGGTGGGCATAGAATAGCTCTCAGAATGCTGTTGAGACTGCAACTCCCAACATTCCTCACTACTGGTTATGCTGACTAGGGCTGAGCTGTATTTCAGCAGCATCTGGAAAGGTTGTAGTTTGCTTACTCCAAACCAGAGGTGTAGCCGGAGGGTGGAGCAGAATGAGGAGGTGCCCCCTCAAATAAGAATTCTGTCCTCCCCCTCAAATTTTCCTTCAGTTCCCAAAATTCTAGCAGTCACTTAAACCTTCAGTTGATCAGTCAGAAATACAGTTCAGGTCTCCAAAAAAAAAAGAGCAGGCAAAGTTACCAAGTGAATCCACACACAGGAAACATAAAATTTTGAGGTGTGACTGAATTTCAGTATCTCACTCTCTGCAGTGCTAGAAATTTGGGACCGAAGAAAAATTTCATGGAGGGGCATTCATATTTGGTGGGGTAATGTCCTCATTCTCTCTCCTGTAGCTACATGCCCCCTGCCCCAAAGAAAAGACATGTTAGACCAGGATGGAGGTCAAAAGCATGCTGTCTCAGAAGCCACGCATTCCCTCGCCAGCTACTCAGCCTCCTCCTTGAAAGCAGCTGCCTAGAGTTCCCCTTCCTCCAGTTTCAGGCAACATCTGGTGCACAGAACAGTGACAGAAGAGATGTCCATATGAGGTTCAGATATGGGTTAATTAGAGATAAATGTTATAACAAGCAAGAAATGCAAGGCCCTCCAGCCATTCCTTAAGAACTCCTTCTCCTGGCCCACTTTCACTAGAGGTATCCCTCCTTTTCTATTTACTAAAAATAACAAAACTCCTCTCCTAAACCCCAAACCAAGGTTTTGGGGGCTTTCTGGTGCTTGAAAATTTTGGTATTACAACTCCAAAGAAAATAATTGAATAGTTCTACCTGGATCTGCTTATTTTGTGGTATAACATGCATTTTAGGGCAGAGGGAGAAAGCAAGGAATGTTTAAACCGCCATCCTGTGAATCACTGGAAAATCCAGTCACCAGTCATGGTTTGCATATGTTTGCTGCTGCAGGTACTGAAATATGCCTTTTATTTATTTATTTTTAAACTACAGGAAGCCCCCACCTTTTGACACACTGTTATCTGATGACTTGCTGTTTTGATGCTTCTGAATTAAGGACAAGTTCCATTAATTTAACAGGGGTTCTGCTCTTTCCTCAGTTTTTCTTGCCTATGGAGGCTCACTTGGAACTGCTCGTACATGTGTGCTGATTGCAAAGTGAGCGGAGAAGGGAAAAAGGTGATAAGCCAGCTGAGAGACTTTGCAAGCAGCACACGTGTGGTTGATGAGCCTCCCTAAGTCCTTCATGCTCCTTACAGCACAGTACATCAGTTCCATTTTTCAACCAATTCCATTTTCTGCTAGTGCTCAGGTCCCTAACCTATCAGATAAGTGGAGGAAACCTGTAATTAAATAGCATACTAACCACATGTATCTGATACTAAAATTCTCCCCTTGTGCAGTGCTGTTTGCAACAACACAGAACTCACACAGCCCTACTGAAGCTGCAACAGCAAAGACAGCAGAACAACTTGACAGAACCATATGAGGCTGTCTGAAAAGGCTACTCTTCTTCAATGTTTCAACATAGAGTATATTCAAAGCAGAGCTAGGGGAAATTATTTTTTTAAAATAAAACACCAAAAATCCTGCGGATGGGGGGATTCTGAGAGTTTTAGTCCAAAAAAGTATTTCTCCAACCTCTGATTCAAAAGATGTATTGAATGAACTGCATTAGATTTCTCGTATGCAGCCCTTTGGAATAAGGAAGAGCAGTCATTGTTGTTGGTGGTTCTGTCCCATTTCCTGGCTCATCAGGATAGCCACTCTTGAAGGAAAACCTGCCTTGTTTTAAGATCTATGGGAGGAGGGCCTTCTCATTGTCCCACTGCCTTTGAGGAATTAAAAGAGAAAATCCTCTTTGGTTCTTCTGAGACTTGAGCTCATTGCCAAGGAAGACACTAAGCACCTTCGCTGCTGTCCTTCTGTCTGTAGACAAGGACCTTTTTAATCAGACAGACCATGGCCACGTAAGGCAGTCTGCTGCTGAAGGAGGTCTAACTGGCTGGTCCCAGCTTTCTCTTTTATCATTGTGGTTTAACTGCAGTTTTAATATATTTCTATCTATTTGCTTTAATATTATATTCTTAACCAATATTTTGCTTTTAATTTGTACTATTCTTATGATTTATTAGGTGCTTGGCCTGCCTCCCCATTTTCCCCAGGAAGGTTGGGTATAAAGGTAGGAAGGCAGGATGGATGAATAGATAGATATCATGGTCTCAGATGTAAATGGCATTTTCTTTGCTTTTTCACTTTGGAAGAGGCTCTTCTCTCGGTCCCACCACATTCACAGGCACAAGATACTATAAAAAGCAAATCACTTTTTTTAATGGTGGGGATGAAAGGCTATGCTTTCCTGTTGGTAGCTCCCAGTCTGAGGAATTTGCTTTCATGTGAAGCTAGGCTGGTCTCCCTCCTACTGCTTTCTGTTCTATGCTATTCCATTCTGTTCTTCATATGCCAGTTTTCCCCCCAAAATTGGGAGTCAAGGCAGCTTACTAAATAAAAACAAATACAGGTAAAAACACATATAGATAGAAACATATAAAAGTTATGTGGAAAATGCACTCAAAATGGCTATAGAATCAAAAGCTACTTAAAATATACCCACTAAAAAGCAAAAGATAAAAAATAGCACAGCACTTTAAGAAAAACCCTTTTCTCATACAACAGTGAGTTCCCATAGCCTCTTGGCATAGACAGCTTTCCACCTGCTGGCAGAGGGACAGCAAGGAGGGTACCAGTCTAGCTTTCCTAGGAAAGGAGTTCCAGACCCTAAGAGAAGTTACCAAGAAGGTACTCTCTCTCACCTTCCTAGTACATATGTCTGTGAAGCTGGTAGGATCAAGTGAAAAGCCTTCCCTAGAGATCACAGAGCTTGGACAAGCTTATATGGGAGAACGTGATCCCTTCAGGCAGCCCAGACCTAGGCTGGATAGGGTTTTACAGGTCACAACTAGCATTAGATTTATGCTCACAGACAAACCAATAGCCAGTGGAGTTGTTTCAACAAGGGAGTTATGTGCTTGCTGAAACCAGTTCCTTATAATGTCAGGTAGACACCTATTTATGAAGTAGGGATTTGGGCAGTCAATTGGCTGTTGAGAAATGGATTGGTGCTATACATTTTAATCAATGTGCTTTTAAATATAATAGCTTTAACACTGTAGTCTGTGTTTTCACATTTAAAATCTTTTGTTTATTACCAGTGTATATACCCGGTGTTGCCCCGGATTTTATTTTCTCATAGTTAATACTTGTTAGAAATACCTTAGGAATTATTTTACCTTACCTTAGGAATCAGATGCGGTTGAAATACACAGATTTGAGATCCTGTGTCTCTAATTCCCCAAACCGCCTTGTCCAGTATGTGTAACTTTTCCCCATATTCCCCAATCTAATCTGTATTCAGAGTTATTAACATACAGAATTTGGTTTCCTGAGGGAATACACTGCCCTCCTTATTGCTGATAGGCCTCGTCTCCATAGCAACTGGCCTGAGCTCTCTGGCTGAGAATTCTAAGGGCCCGTCCCTGAACTGCCAACCCCAGGATTCCATAGAATCTTCACAGCGGGGCAATCATATGAGGTCTTCTCACCTTGCACAGCCAATCATATGAGGTCTTTGCCTGCCTGCCGCAGACAAACAAGACAAGATCACTCACAAACTTTGACTTCTATACAGTAGATTATTTGTACCTGTTTTTATTTATGCCTGAGAGAAAGGCAGGTATGTAAGCTGCACAAATGAACAGCTTATGAAATATTTGGATTGGGACTGCACAGCTCTGTGGTAGAACACAGACTCTATGTGCAAAAGTCCCATGCTCAATCGTTGCATGTTCAGTAAAAGAGATTAGGTAAGACACAAAGTGAGAGTCTTGTATTTGAGGCTCGGGGCACACGCAGTCAGTCAGAGTAAAAAGCTAGATGGACCAAAGTGTATCACCTGGCATAAACAGCATCTAATATGGGAGAAAAGAAGGAAGTGGGATGGTTAGGTCAGACTCCATTGTGTCTGCCTGAACAGAAGTGGGATGGTATTGAAACATACGTCAAGTACTTGGTGATGTCCCACCCGGCTGTGCCAGAAAGCTTCCTACTATGCATTTTGCCTTTCTTCTTAACCCATGTGATTACATTTATTTTCTGTTGAGGACCACAATTCCTCGAGCACAATCTGTTGGGGGACTCTGTGCTCTTGGTGGCTGAAGTCAAAGGCAGTAATGGGCAGAACCAACCTTGTCTCTCCCCACCTCTCTCCCTTTCTCTCTCTTTTTTCTCTTTGCTAACAGGCTGCCAGGGATGGGACAGACCACTCCTGTCAGATTGTTGAAGTTAGCACTTGCAAAAGAGTGTTTTTGAAATTAGGCCACAATCACCTGGGCCACAGGTATTTTCAAAAGGCACCACTGTACTCAAGACCAGTTGATTCCAAATAGGTTAGCACCCATCTGTCATACTTCTGCAGTATTCTACCCTGGTGCTTCACTATGCAGTATCTCTCATGTGGCCATCACTGGATTGCAGACAAAATATAGGCTGTACACCTTGATCATTGCTAGGTAAATAAATAAGCTTTATGCAGGCACTAGGAGCAATACGGACCTTAAGTACATTGGTGTAAATTAGAAGGAGATAAGGATGGGGGCTCTGTGAAATAAGATGGCTCCTTTTTAAAATCATTCCTCCTAACACCACCAATTAATTAATCCTCTCTCTTCAGAAAGTCAACATTCAAGCCAGCAAACATACGTTTTATCAAGGGGAATGTCCTCTTGGTTCTAAAAATTCTCAGTCAGAA
This sequence comes from Cyclura pinguis, assembly GCA_030412105.1. Taxonomy (NCBI): domain Eukaryota; kingdom Metazoa; phylum Chordata; class Lepidosauria; order Squamata; family Iguanidae; genus Cyclura; species Cyclura pinguis. The sequence goes on from CM059604.1 coordinate 95,562,873, forward strand.
ACCTATTTGAGTCCAGAATCTAATTCTTTAAAGGAGGCACAAACATGTTTGATCAAAGTCAGATTATGGCTAAAAGGCCCCCCAAGGACCCAAGGGTCACTGCCAAGGAAAGCAATCCAATGAACGCAGTACTAACCCAAAGGAAAAGCCTACATTCTGAATGAAAGAAACTAACACACCACTAAACAACACCATGGATGCAATTTCAGAAAAATTAAGTGACACTGCTGATACTGCAAGTCAAGCAGTGGATTTAAGCTTAAGACAACAGAAAAGTATTAAGACCCTTGCCTCCTGTCCAATGGAATTTCAGACCTGGCTAGAGGCAGTGGAAAATAAATCCAAGTAGAAAAATATTCATATAAGAGGGATTGGACAAGATAAACCAGTTTCCGAAGTAATTCCAATAGCATTATAAATTATTACAATCTTGCTACTCAACTCTCCCTTCTGCAAAGGCCATCTTCCTACCACTTACAGAGCACCTTGACCATGTGTAAAAACAATGCAAAACCCCAAAGACCTTATAGTAGAATTTAGCAGGGAGGAAGCCAGAGATACAATTTTAGCAGCAGCACAGAGGTTAATTCTTTCAAGTGCAATGCTACCAAAATCAACTATTTTGTATTTCGTGACATAGGAAAATCTTCCAGTCTTTTACTAAAATCTTAAGGGGAAATAAAATTCAATGTACATGGGATCATTCAAATAAACTCATAATCAAACAGGGAAAGCAGAGTCATCTCCTCCATGAAAAAAGTTAAAACTATTTTGTGTTTTTTAGCATTACAGCCCCAAGGAGAAGAACAGGAAGACTTGGATGCATAACTAGATCCTTGAGACAAGCACCAGCAATTAGAGCTTCACAGCCATACATAAAACCCTCCAAGAATAAATCTTGGCATAATAATATAGGAAAGCACAAATAATTAAGACCTCTTTGCGTTCACTAGCAATTGTTTAGATTGCAACTTCAGTGCTGGAAGAAGCTCTAGAGATTTATTACTGGCAATTTGAGACAGTATTACTTAATCCATATCCTTTTGCAAAAGGGGATGTGGTACAGTCTGATGTGGCTATGGAAACCTCAACATTCTCAGTGCCTCTCTGATCAGAGGCCCCAAATGCAAAATCTCTGGATGAAGGTAGTGAACGACAGTTACGCTGAGGCTATTTTATTGTTTAAGTTTCTTTAGGATATATTAATCGCTAATTCATAATACTCTTTGTTAGTACTAAGACACATATCAACAAGACAAGAAATAAAACTGGATAACAACTTGGTCCTTTACCAGCAATGAATAGGTTGAAAGTAGGGTTACTTAATGTGAATGAGCTGAGAATACCACTCAGAAAAAAACCACATCCAGAGCATTATTCTTAGAGAACATCTAGATATGCTTTTCTTGCAAGAAACACACCACAAAGGGGATTTCACAAGACTATTTACATAGTCAAAATAGTTTTTTCAAAGCAACAGATTTCTCAAAATCAACGAGAGTTTTAGTTGTGATAACTTCCAGGTTAGATTTCTGTTACTGATGTTTTGCCTGATCCCAAGGCAGACACGTATGCAATAAAGGATTAATAGAAGGAAAAGAAAAAGTGACATTGAGTTCCATCTACTGCCCAAACAGCTATCAAAATTATTACTCTGAAAGATTTAAGTTCTCCCTCAGAACTTAATTGCTAGCAAACCAGAGGGAGTTAAAGGTCTGAGCTCTAAAATATAAGACAAACAGACCTGTACATTCAACCTTAGCCTGTACCAGGAAGCATATGTCTAAATTAATCCACAGGTGGTAGTACACACCGATCAGGCTTAGTTGCATTACTAGGAACATTTTTCCTTGTGTCAGAGATGTCATTCAGAGTGGGTATGTATTTACATATATGGTGGCACTGTCAAACCTCTTTCTGTTTTGGAACATAAACATTAGGAAAGTTTCTAAGATAGGCAATTGGTTAGTGTCTCCTTGCCCCACTCTGGGTCTACTCCAACATTTTGCAAAAAAACCCCCAACAGATCTTTCACATATTAAAAAAAAAAAAAGGTTTATTTGCTTAGCAATTAAACTGAAATTCTTAAGGGTTAGAAAGAAACAAAAGCTCTTGTCTTATTTGATTGCCAAAACAGATTAGGGCAAGTAGCCCCTATGGAAAAGGTGACAGCCTATATTAAAGAAAAAAGAAATAATCAGACAGATTACAAATTCTGTTCAGTAAGGAGGCCTTTTATTATGTATTTTAGCAGCAATAGTAACATATATTTTAATCAAACAACATATAGGAACCTATGAAACAAAATACTAACATAGAACTTGATTTGCAACATACTTGATGAAATGATGCAATTAGACTCCATGTTTCTACAAAAACTCCTTCATATTTTTTAAAAAATCAAACATGTAAAAGTTTTGAATCCATTCCTTTTTCTTGTTGCTTTTGTTGTTTACTTTTACTTTTTACACATTTGCTGACATGATTTTTATGTGGGTAACCATTGTCATTATTGCTGGATATAACATGATTGATCTTGCGTAAACAGTATACACACAGTCCAGCTTGGGACTTTATAAAGAGCAGCTTGGGAAAACAGCAAAATCTTAAGCCCTTTCTGCAGTAGCCTTCCATCCCAGTGCGGGGACAGGAGAGGAGTGGGATTGCCATGACGCTTCTGCATGATGTCATCGCAGTCCCGCTCCTCTTCCATCCCCAGTTGGCATGATCATGGATTAAATCATTGATGAGTTTTCCCCGTCAATGACCCTCGATCACACCACCATCCCACGCTTACCTGTCCTGCGGAAGGCCAGGAAGCGCAATGGTGGCACTTCATGCCTCAGTGCAGCCTGGGAAAGTGCCCAGCTGCACTGTGGAAGGAAGAGGCGTGTCCATCATGCTCTATTCCACAGGGAGCCAGTCCAGTGCAGAGAGGAACACTGCTGTTGTGCTCCCTTCTCCGCAGAGCCGCTACTGGGATTGCCACTGGAGGACCACGCAAGAAGGTAGGGTGTGTTAACAGCCCTTGTCACCAGTAGCTAGAAGTAAAAGAGCCAGAGTGGTACAGTGGTTTGAGTGGTGGAGTAGGACGCCAGAGACCAACATTCAAATCTTTGCTTGGGCCATTTCCACACTAGATTGTTACAGCGCTATTATTCCACTTTCAACATCCTTAGGCCCCTCCCTAAACTGCAAACCCCAGGATTCCATAGGATGTTGAAAGTGGAATAATAGCACTATAACAGTCTAGTGCGGAAATGGCCTCAGCCATGGAAACTCACTGGGTGGCCTTGGGCAAGTCACACTCTATTAGCTTAAGAGGAAGGCAATGGCCAACCCCCTCTGAATAAATCTTGCCAAGAAAACCCCAGGATAGGCTCACCTTAGGATTGCCTTAAGTCAGAAGTGACTTAAAGGCACACAACAAGAAGTTAGAAATATACTGAACCTCATTCCAAAATAGTCAGGCACTCTCTCTCTCTCTCTCTCTACTCATGGCAAACAAAATAAATCATTCAGATCAATGAATCTGCCAACCGGAACACATCTCATTATTACTGAAACATTTTTACTAAGTTCCAATTTGCTTCCAGGTACAATGTGAAGTATGCTGTTGATATATAAAAGCTAAGATGAGGGTATCTGAAGGATCATCTTTTGCTTATATGAACCTGGCTGTTCTGTAAGTCACAACAATCCTGCTTCGCTATACCTATCATTTGTAATGGACAGCTACAGAGTCTTAACCAAAGTGGCATCTTGCTGTAGAACTCCCTCCCTCCCTTCACCATCCTTGTTGGTTGCATACCAATTCTTTTATTGATATTTTTATTGCAGTTTTATTTTGCATGTTGTCCTATAACTATTTTGTACTACTTTTAGACATTTTAATTGATTATTTTAAACTGTTACTATATTTTGTGAAGTTGCCTTTAAAGTCCTACCTGGAACTCTCACATTTATAAAAAGGAATATACACATATGCATGCTTATTTTGTTAATTTATAAACACCACAGCATTGTACTTATCTTAGAACAGTCATTTGACTTAACATCTTAGGTTGCAATCCTACATTTAATAGATGTCACTGAACTAAATGGGCATTCATTTCTAAAGAGACATGCATAGGATTGCAGTCTTTTATTTTAAAAAATTATTAATTTTAATACCCTCACAAAATAAAACACAATACTACATACACAAACTAAATATGCAATGCTGAACTAAAACACAATACTAAAACACAGAACTAAAACACTGAACACTAACTAAAACGCTAAACACTAGCTTGCCAAAACACAAAAGGCCTCTGACTTGCCCATGACTGCATTCTTAATTCCTTTTCCATAAGCCATGGGTTGGAATCACATGGCTCTCCATCTGTAATTAGACTGCAAGTCCCATCAACCTTAGCCAGCAAAACCGATGGTTATAAATTTTGAGAACTACAATCTGACAACATCTGGAAGGTTTCATGGTTCCCACCTCAGCTACAAGAAGATAACAGAAACTGCTACTTTGGATGAACAAGACATGTCAGATCAACTGAAACCAAGTACTTCTAAAGAAAAAAAGCATACATTAAACTTTAGCCATAAAAATTAAAATTTAGTAATTTTAAAAAATTGATTGGACACCTTTAAATTATAATTTTATAAATGAGAAATTAAGAATGCTGGTTTCCAGTATTTCCAGCCGGCACCAATGTTGTATGCCCTGTCCTGTGTAACTGCAGTATAAATCCAACTGAGCTCAGTGAAACTTAACCTGAAATAAGTGCACCTGGGCTTTTAGCCTTCAAATAATTGAATCAATTTTGTACTATTATTCCTGATTTTAAACTATAAACACCTTATAAAATACCTTTTAGGAGCCAGTGTGCAATAGTGGTTTGAGTATTTGACTACAGCCCTGAAGACTAGGGTTTAATTCCCTGCTCAGCCATGGAAATCCACCAGGTGATCTTGACCATGGCCATTTCTGCGCTAGACCTTTATAGTGCTATTATTCCACTTGCAACATCCTATGGAATCCTGGAGTTTGCAGTTTAGGGAGGGGTAGGGAATAATAGCACTATAACAATCTAGCGCAGAAATGGCCCATGTCACACGCTCTCAGCTGCCAGAAAACTCCACAATAGGTTTGCCTTAGGGTCGTCATAAGTCAGAAATGACTTGAAGGCACACAAGAGCAATAATACCTTCTTCCTTTATGTGACTTCCTCTCCAATTTTTTAAAAATTTTTCCCAATTTATATAAGGTTCAACTGTTTATTTTTTTAAAAAAAAACCTAGATTTTACTGTCTTTTGCTATGCTTATCTTTTGGCAGAGAGAGAAAGAGAGAGAGGGAGATGGAGAGAGAACACACAAAACTCTGATGTCCCCTCAGGTGAGCAGATGCAGTTTTGAAGATCCGTCTTATGGTTCGTCACTTCTCATTTCACATGGTGTAAAGAGACACAAAACATCTGGATCCCCTTCTTGGCCTCTCTAAGACTGAAAAATTGTGGTCTCGTTTCAAACATGACAACTAGAACACGTGAACATAGAATTTGCAGGCTGGTATGACATCACAGATTGGATGTGGATTGGTTTTTTAAAGTGTCTCATAAAAATATGCATACAACTCTGCTGACTGTCACTTAGCCCACACTTCTCTTCTTCTCTCTGCCCTCACACAACCCTTTGCTAATTTTAAATTCTTTACAAATTCCAAAAGAAAAGGGGGCAATAACTTTTTAGAAAAAAACAAACGAATGCAAAAAACAAAACACTAAGTTTGGAATTTCTTTCTTTCTTCTCTCAAGCAAAACAGCCTTTGGCATGTGATTCCAATGGAAGCAGCACAGTGGAAACATACTCAACTAGTCTGTATTGTCAACAGATTCTCTCACCCGCTTATGACTCTTAAGTGCCCACCCTTCTTTCCCTCTGAATTTTTCTCTTTTCCACGGTTTCCTTCCCCCTCTCCGGAAATAAATTTTAGACATACAGAAAGGACCCTTGTTTACATGTCACGCCTTCTGTTCCTAAAGTCTGTTTTCTTTGCCTTGCAGAGTTTTGGAGCACAGTGTCATTTTTTTACAGAAGGAATTTAACAGTTTGATTGGAGGGAGGAGGATGACATTGCTAGCTCCTCGAAATAAAGGGCCACCCCTACCTTCCCGACTCTCCAAACTCCTCTGCAGCAGAAAACTCCCTGGGTATGTCTGGATTTGCAAATCGCATTGGGGTTGCCAAGTTCATCTCACTGCCCAAAGTTCACCAACCGGAAGAAAGTCTTTCTTGCCACCCAACGACAGGAGTTTCAAGCAGCTGGGGGGACGGGGGTGGCATTTCGGCAGGCACAGCAAAAGCCCAATAGTTGATGAGAAGGAGAAAGAAAAGCGAAGGGGAGAGCGAGAAAAGAGGACGAGGAGGAGGAGGAAAGGCACGGGGAGAGGGAAACTCTCTCGCCTTGCAAGCAGCGGAAGGCGGTGCCCACGTTGCGCACACTAACTTGTAGCTCTCCAACGTCAGGGCGAGTGAAATAGGATCCCTTCAGATGCCAGAGAGGGCCTTGCCCACAAGATCCTCCCTAGTTTACCCACCTCCCCACCCCCTTTGCCCTTCCCTGCAATTGTGTTGGCACTGCAGCAAAAGCAGAGAGCATTGGGAGAGAAAGTGGTAAGCCTGGCTGTACGCTCTGAATGAAGACAGGCTAAAACTTGGGACTAGAGCAAGGCTTTATCAAAATACGAGCATGTGCAGAATACAGGCCATAATTTCAGCCACAATTCAGCTCAAGAACACTGTCGTGAAACATGGTAAGTAATGGTAAGGATGGCAGTGTTTCCGAGCATGTGCAAAATACTTCCCCTTTCTTCCTCCCCCCATCTTTTCCCCAACTCTTTTGGCCCTACGTCTTTGCATTTTCTCTCTCTCTTAGTCTCTCTCGATCTCACTCACACACACACCTCAGCCCTGAATCATGCAGAATTATACTGAAGAAGAATGCCTCTGAACACGTGCAGAAATTCTTCAGTACTATGAAAATACTATCAAACGAACACAATATGGTTGTCATTTCATAGGACATGATTTTGAGCACTTGTTTCATAGTTTCAGCTCTCAGTATTTTGAACATTGTTGGTATGGTTAAGTATTCCAAGTTTTGATATAGTAGGATGAGTACTCCTCAGAGTACCTACTTCTGGGTTCTGGGCTCCCTCCCCCCCCCAAAAATCTTTGGATCTACCACAGACGCACTTAATGAGCGATGCAACTTGAATGTTAAAACTAATGGTAATAATCTTAATTGCATATTTGCCAAAAAAGCATACAATATAATAACTCCTCTCTAATAAGTACACATTAAAAAGAATGATCTAATATCATGGTTTTTCAAAAGCACGTTGAACTGCGGTCTCTAGGCATTGTTAAGAAAACGTAAGCTTAGAGAGAAATCCAAAAGCTAATCTGTGAAGCCAAAGCTCTTATAGTGCTAGTATTCCACCACCCTGTGGAATTGTGGGGTTTGTAGTTTACAGAGGCCAAAGAGCTCTGGCTGAGAATTCTAAAGGCCCCTCCCGACACTGCAAATCCCAGGATTCCATAGGATGTTGAAAGTGGAATAATATCACTATAGCAGTGTAGTGCGGCAATGGCCTCAGAATCCTGCAGCCAGCATGGTCGCTGGCTGGCTAGGGAGTTCTGGAAGTTGTAGTCCAAAAAAGTGACTGCTTGAACCTCTATGCAGAATATTTCTTATTTAATCTTGTCACAGAAGGTTATCATTCCATTCAAGGGAAGGGTAACAACAAAAGGAAGTGGTTTAAAGAAGATGTTCATCACAGATATTTATCCCCTACAAAACATTACGCAAATTTATAAAAGTAGTCATTGATATTGCTATGGGTACAAATCACCTTGTGAGTTTGCAGCAAATGGGTCAGAATTTTTCAGATTGATAACTCATTCTCCTAAGCAAGATGCTATAGCAATCATGTGTCTAGGTGCAGAGGAATCTAACTTCATCATAGGAAATCCCACCTGGTGGGCCTGGGAGATTTTGGGATGATGCTTCTCTAATGGGAAGACATGGGAGATGGCAGAAGGAAGTAGGTACATAATATTGTAAGTAGAACAGCTAGTATGTTAAAACCACAGGCATCCCGCAGGAAGAAGAGACACTGATGCACAGACCACAGATGGCAGCCATTAGCAGTCCTTTGAAGGTGGCCTCCTGGGAGAAAAGTGGCTAAAGTAGCAAGGTACCGTGTCAGCATGGTGACAAATCCAAGCTAAAACTAGGAAGTGCAAGGCAAATGGGGTTAGAAAGCAAGGCTCTGTGCTAGCATGATGAACAATTAGGTCTAACCTAGGAAGAACAGAGAAAATAGGATTATGTGGCAAGGCACCATGCCAGCATGGTGAAATAGTCCACCCTGAGGAGAAAAAAAAAAACATGATGGCATCTGGCCAACATGTACGTAGACCCTGTACAGCTAAACACAGTATATCGTAAAGGAGATAAAAATCTCACTTTTCTGTGGCTGATACAAGGTGTATGTAAGGACAACATATAGTCATAGAAATATAGAACTGGAGGAGAACCTAAAGGTCATCTAGTCCAACCCTATGCTATTCAAGAACGTGCAACTAAAGCATCCTCTAGAAATGCACACCTACACTCTTTTTGGAAACCTCAAATGAAAAAAGTCCACCACCTTCTGAGGTAACCTATTCCAGTGGTTCCCAGGTTATATGAAATAGAGGACCAGTAACATTTTTTCTAACATGTCAGGGACTAGTACCCTATTTATATCAATTGGTAACAATTGTTTCTTTCTTTCCTGGAAACTTGCTGTGGACTGGTACTGTCCAGGGGCTTTCATTTTGAGTAGTACTGGTCTATTCCATAGTTGAAAAGCTCCTTCTGTTGGGAATTTCCTCCTAATGAAAACTGAGGGGAGTTCTTAATTAACTTCATAAGGCTCAGGTCCAGGCTGTCTAGCAGACTGCAGCCAGTCCTTTACATTGGCAGGTTTGACTTTCATGAATTTGACTATCTGCAAGTTTGAAGGTCCATCCTCGCCCACTCTGTCCCGGGCCTTTGTCTGGCACCACCAGACAATGGCCTCTCCTAGGCCATTTCCGCCCTACACTGTTATAGTGTTATTATTCCACTTTCAACCTCCTGTGGAATTCTGGGGTTGGTAGTTTACTGTGGCCAAAGAGCTCTCTGGCTGAGGATTCTAAAGGCCCCTCCCTAAACTGCAAACTCCAGGATTCCATAGGATGTTGAAAGTGGAATAATAGCACTATAACAGTGTAGCGCGAAAATGACCCTAGATTCTCTGACCAGGAAAACTCCACCTGGTTTTAGACACCACCAGCAGCCTCCCATCTTCTACTGCCTCCTCCAACTTCTCCCTGCCCCCACTGCTGCAGGACTCTCTTGAGTCCCAACAACAGCAAACGCTTACTTCTCCTCCTGCGTACATTGGATTCTCAGACCAGGAAAACTCAAGCAGGTTTTAACCTTCTCCTCTCCATCGGCCTAACACCTCTCTTCAGACCCAACAATAGCAACCCCTTACTTCTCTTCCTGCACACATTGGAAACTTCATCCCTCTCTCAGATTCTCAGACCACAAAAACTCAAACAGGTTTTAATCTTCTCTTTCCCCGCTCTTCAGGCCTTTATCCAGTTCTAACAACAGCACCTCCTCACTTCTCTTCCTGCACACACTGGAAACTTCACACCTTTTCCAGATGATGGGAGGCTGCTGGCCAGTTCACTAAAACTCAATCGTAGTGGTTTGAGCATTGGACTATAACCCTGGAGAGCAGGGTTGGAGTTCCCCCTCAGCCATGGAAACCCACCAAGTTACTTGGGTGTGTCATATACTTTCAGCCCCAGAAAAGCCTGAGACAGGGTCACAATAAATCATAGAAGACTTGAAGGCACACAACAAGAACAAAGGAAGAGAGAAGAAGGATTATTTCTTGCTCTGATGTGTCTCAAGAGTGGGAATAAAATGGCTATTTCCACACTAGCCTGTTATAGTGCTATCATTCTGCTTTCAACATCCTATGGAAACCTGGGGTTTGCAGTTTAGGGAGGGGCCTAACCCCAGGATTCCATAGGATGTTGAAAGTGGAATAACATCACTATAACCGGCTAGTGGGGAAATGGCCAATGTTTCAACGGGTGCCAGAAAATAGTCTCAGATAACAAAAGTGTTTTTCTTAAAAAAAACAAAAAACACCAATATCAGCAAGAAATAGCACAACCTTCAGCATCCTCCTAAAAACATTTGCCTCAGCTGGAAAAGCCCACAGTAAATAACTTTGTTGGTTCAATGTACATTTTGGAGGGTGCTTGTTCTTGGATTTTTATTATTTAGATCTCCAGACATGTAGTTGGATTGAATGGCTGCATCAAAACCAATAGTTCTGCAGCACCTTAAAAAATAACACATTTAACAGTGGCATAAGCACTTTAACTGAATCATAAACGCTTATGCTAGAGATAGGCAAATTCCAAAACTTACAATATCATGCTTCTTGATTTGTTGTTCATCTCAAACTCTAGGGGGTTATAGGGCATCATCCTGGCTGGCAATTTGAAGTGATAACACAGGTTGTTCATTTGAGGTGAGGAGTCCCCTCAAAGAGCTTTGTTGCGGTCCTGAAAAGGGATGGCGGTTTCCTGCTGGTCAGGTACTTTTTTTTCAGCTCCAGATAAAAGAACAGGAAAGTGAGGTGGCTGCCAGAGCTTTTGAGGGGGGTGTATGTTGGGATACTAAGGGCTGCACTGGATCCTGCAAAGCCATTCCAGATTTGTTAATCTTTAAGATACCTCAGTACCCCTATACTCTGGGGTGATGCAAATTAAGATTTGTCTATTCTTCCCACTTTTTTTCCCCATTTCATTCCTTCTAGTCTCCATTCCTAGTCCCCAACACATACATATGCATACACACACAGAGAGTTTGAATGAATATATATCTGCCAGCTGGGGGTAATATTTTATGCATCTTATAAAGTATACTCTAGTCCACTACACTTTATCCCATAACAAATTCATTAGTTTTTTTAAGGTGTCACAAGATTTTTTGTTCTCTTTTGTTTTCATCCAGATTAATGTTTTGTTGTGAAACTTGGATGGAGGGAAGGGCAGCACACTTCTGTGGGCAGGAAGTAATTGTTAACTCCTACAAACATTCTAAAAATAAAATATTTTAAGCTAATGGAGTGTTACAGCTATATTAAACAGAAGCTATGTAAAGCATGCTTCTAGTTGTGCCAGAGTCATCAGAAATTTGGAAAACACTGAGATACAAGAATGCTGATGACATGGTAAATTAGGCTGGATGGAGGTTAGTCATAAAACCCACCAACAGTTTAGTCATTTCCATGTATACTCAGAATTAACTCCCACAGGATTCAGTGGGATTTCTCCCCAGACTGCAGTATGTACAAGACTACAGCCCAAGTTGCCTTAGGCTACTCTCTTATCTGCATGTACTTCTATATACATTTCTGTATCAAGTGTACAAAATGAATACGGTATCTGACCCTGACAGTATTTTTTGTTGTTGCGTGCCTTCAAATCGTTTCCAACTTAGGGTGACCCTATCATGGGGTTTTCTTGTCCAGATTTGTTCAGAGGGAGGTTGCCTTTGCCTTCATCTGAGGCTAAGACAATGTTACTTGCCCAAAGTTACCTAGTGGGCTTCCATGGCTGAGCAGAGATTCAACTCCTGATCTCCAGAGTCATAGTCCAACACTGAAACTACTACACTATGCTGGACCTCCTTCTGACAGTATATCAGATACAGCCTTGTATTTTTAAAAGAAAGACATGTTAAGGAGTAGAAGTGTGTGATCTTTGCTTTGTTCTCACTAACATACACAACTTGTATCTGCATCACTTCAAAGTGTTGATGTGATTAAATGTTCTTCCATACTCCAATTATTAAATGTCTATATGTTTGTCTGTCTTTGGCAGCTCTAACTCATCATGACATCATGCGAGACACTTTACAATTTGACATAGAGTTTTTTGGTTATTGTCCAAGTTTTCAGTGTTGAGTTTCCAGTCAAAATTCCACACCTACTGGAGGGGGGAGGTGTCAAAAGCAAAAAGGGAGACCAGCCATAACTCCTCAAGAAATTATAGTAGATGTCTCAAAATTTGACAGAGTGTTTTTGGTTGTCATCCAAATGGCAGGAACCAGTTTCAAGTCAAAAAGTAGACATTCCAAAGGGGAGGGCTTCCTAGAAGCAAAAAGGGGGACCTGCTGTAACTCATCAGGACATTGTGCTTAAATACCTCAACATCTGACAAAATGTTTTAGTTGTTGTTGCAGGATCAAAATCTGAAATGGGTGGCTTTCAAAAGTAAAAATCAGACCTGTCATAATTAATTGGGAAATAAATGTTAAGAGGCCTAGAAATTAAGAGAGGGTTCTCTTAGACACTTTTGCTAAGAAGGGAAATAGGAAAATAGTGGGAAAATAGAAGAGGGCTAAGGCCCTGCTGTTAAGATTCCTGTTTTTTAAAGAGTGAAAAAACAGGAGGACTCTCTCAAGTAAAAGAAGACCCTTCTTTCTTTATTTCTTTCTCTCTTTCTTTCTTTCTCTCTCTCTCTCTGTATATGTCGTCCACACACACACACACACACACTCTCTGCATGGGTGGTGTGTGTGTGAACATACATACACCCACACACATATCTTTCGTATCTGCAGCTGTACAATCCACAATCTGGTTTGGCTGAGGTTTGCCAACTCTGTGAGAACTACGGTGGGAGGTGTAAATATCTTCCTGAGGTGTGTTCAGTGTTTAATACAGAAAACCACAGTATAGAAAATGTTATTCAAATAGTTATTCTGGTCTAGTTTGATGTTGCAGGGTTAAAAAAAAACATTTCAAAATCAAAAAAGCGGCCACACTCTTTTTCTGCTTAGACTGGATTTACTTCTGTTGCCTCTTTCAGGTTACAGACAGGACTTTGTTCTTTTGGCTTCTCTGGATCAAAGAGCTCACTTAAAAGCTTCTGTATTTTCCAACTATTAGAAGTTGGCCCAACTAATTATAATATCCCCAGATCCTGCCAAGTGGTACAAAAGTATTGCAGAGGCAAATTTAAATAAATTAGTGGCAAAGCCAAGTGAGCTCTTGGCTTACTTTCCAGTTTCACCTTTTCAATTTATTTATATTGTGACATCTTCCTTTAAACATTGGGGAACCAGAATGAAATCTGGTATGCACTTGCAGGACATAGTTCTGTGTTTAATGTTTGAAAATGGGATTTACCCACTTGCCTATTCTAAAGGACGAAGAAAAGATATAAATGTATTCACTGCAAACAGTTAAAAAAAACCCTGTCCATTTTGCAGGGAGAAAAGACTATGGCCATTTCCCCACTAGACTGTTATAGTGCTATTATTCCACTTTCAACGTCTTATGGAATCCTGGGGTTTGCAGTTTAGGGAGGGGCCTTTAGAATTCTTAGTCAGAGAGCTCTTTAACCTCAGTAAACTACAAACCCCCGAATCTCACAGAAGGCTGAAAGTGGAATAATAGCACTATAACAGTGTAGTGTGGAAAGGCCCGTAGTACGTAAACCTTTTAAGCATCTTCATCTGTCACAGTAGGTAAATGGTTCTCTACGTATAGAATACTGACTGCTAGGAACAAAAGGATATAGCCTTCATTTTCATATTGGAGCTGACAGATTTTTGTCAGTTGCAGCAAAGAAGTTTCTATTTTCTTATGAGTTTGTACTACAAAATAGGCCTTCTCAATCTGATGGCCCCCCAGATGTGTTGGGCTACAATTCCTGCTGGCTGGAGATGGTAAGAGTTATAGCTTGGAAATCACATGTTGAGGGACTGCTGAAGACATGTCCAGGAAAAAATAGCATGTTTAAGAAATGCACACAGAAAATTGTGCACGTTTCATGTGAGTACAAAACACTGCTTGAATACATGTTAGGCAATGGGGAAGATGTGTTTGAACAATGCACACAGTTTTAAGACTGCATGAATACGTGCATATATGAAATAAATAAACAAGAGATGGACCAATTCTGTCCTTCCTGCCCCCCCCCCCCCGACACCAACAAACAGTCAAATAGGCAATAGGAGACAGGAGAAATCCACAAATGTAGACTTGCCACCTTGCAACCTGGACACCAGACAAAAACCTTTTAATCTCCACATGAAGGAGAAAACAAGGTAGAAGCAGCTCACTTGCCATTCCCATCATTCACCCTGTTTTCCATCACACCAGAGCCCTGCTTACTACAACTGGTACTAGGGGAGAGAAGACAAGCAAGGGAGAAACAAGGGGAAGAAACACAAATGCCTTTTACCTACCTTTTAATGGGAAATCTGACAGCTGATTTCCAGTGTCTGATGGACAGCCCTAGCTTGTAAGCTATTCCCATGTTGCTGAGGGGCAAATAGGCCTGGTGTTGCACACCAACAGATGAAAAGAAGCAAAGCATTTTGCATCTCCTCCCTGACTCCTCCTCAACTAAGTCCGTTCACACACAGAATCTTCCTTTCAAAGCTAGGCTGGCATGTCAGCTGTTTTCCTAATCGCCCACCAATCTTGGTTTCTTTCCCTTCCCCCCGCCTTTTTGGCTCATGTCACATAAAAATATTTTTGTTCCATTACTATGATTTACCTTGTGCTGATCACACCTCCACTTTTCCTTCCATTTTCCTGTTTCAACCACTCTCCTTGGCAGTGGCTGCTTTTAGGAGTGCACCAAAGGCAAGCAGGCCACGGCTGCATTAAAGGCCTGCTGTGTATATGAGGAAATTGCAGAGATTGCTTGCCAGCAGCGACTCCAATTGCAAGTGAGCAAGGAAGGAGGGCTTTAAAAAATCCAGCCCTTCTCAGCTTCGCAAAGCCAACAACCACCTGGACCTTGTGTTGTGGGGCACACAAAGCTGGACAGAGAATTTTGATGTGGGGGAGAGATCCCTCCCCCAGTCTGTGTTCTGACTGGCAACAAAAGTAGGTTATGCTACTGTTCCAGCCATGGGAAGATTTTCCAAAAGTGACATGTTATGGGGTTGGCAGGTTCAGGTCAGGCCAGTAACCCATATCCTCTTACTTGGAAACTGTCTACACCAATCCCAGGTGGAGGGCAGGAGAAGTTGCTATTATTAGGGCGCTCTGCACATGCTCTTCTCTAATATTACTACTGCTCATGTTTCAGCTCTGTAACTAAAAATAGTTTCCAAGTCAGGTAGCAGCACTGTACAAACTGCAGTACAGTTCTCTATGGCTTTTTCCACACTACACTGCTATAGTGATATTATTGCACTTTCAACATCCTGTAGAATTCTGGGGTTTGTAGTTTACTGAGGCCAAAGAGCTCTCTGGCTGAGAATTCTAAATGCCTCTCTCTAAACTGCAAACCCCAGGATTCCACAGGATGTTGAAAGTGGAATAAGAGCACTATCACTGTGTAGTGCGGAAATGGCCTATGCTGCTGTGTAACAGGAACAGCAACATCGGATCTAACTATTAATAGGGACTGAGAGATGGTTCATGCAATGCATTAAGAGCAGAAGTCTTAAGTATTCCATTTACAAGTCCAGGGACACAGAAAATGGATCTAGACATGAAAATTAGATTGAACCAGACTTCTGAAATATGGCTAACAAAAATTTTGGAGGATGTCTTTTTCCCACTTGACTCAACATTTACAGTGCAATCTAAAGTATTGTTACTCAGAAATAAGTTGTGTGTGTTTGTGTTTGTGCCTCCAAGTTGTCTGTCAACTTATGGTGACCCCATGAATTTCATAGGATTTTCTTAGGCAAGGAGTATTCAGACATGGTTTGCAATTGCTTTCCTCTGAAATTTAGCATACAGTATCTGGTATTCTTTGGCAGTCTTCCATTCAAGTATAACAAAGGCCGTTTCCACTTACCTTCTGAGATCAGGCAGGATCAGGTGCCTTCAGAATATTTAGGCCTACATCAGAAATAAGTTACACTAAATGGAACTCACTGCCTAATAAGTGTGTTTAGGATTGCACTTTTAGACTTCCAGTGGTATAATTCATTTGACATCTGGATTTTCATAAAGGAAGGAGAAGATGTTTCCAAAGTAGTAATTTTCACTAGTATTGGCTGGCACTCACTTACTTTTCTCAAACCCTTGCATTTCCATCTTGTCTCATTTATTTCAACTGCTTTAAAAAATATCCTAAAGCAATTACAAAAAAATACCTTCAGGTTTGATTTGATTGTTGCACTATTATCTCACTTGAAGTGGTGGTGAAGTGGTTGGTGACATTCTCAATAACTGTGTAATTCCACCATTCCATCTTTGGTGACATCCTACTTTCTCCTGTCACCACCACTATGTTGTTGTTTTTTAAGCAATACATTTTGAAACGTTGTGTTCCCTCATCCTCTAATAAGTAGCACTCTGTGAAACCAGCAAAGTTCATACATTTGATCCAGCTTCTTTAGTGGTTCTGAGGTACTCAGAGGGGAGAGCTTTCTCACTTTCATCCTGTGTACATCAGCATCCTTATGTAGAGTTATGAAGAAGTGTTGATGAAATTGACAACACTTCTCCCAACCCTTCCTCTCAGGGGAAGGCAAGTGAAATGAACAAGTTGTGTCAGTTTCACTGACCTTCTCTCATATCTTCTCTGCAGACAGAGGAAGGGGGATTTGCATGGTATGTTATGCTGATGTGATTGAGAGACACACACACACACAGAGAGAGAGAGAGAGAGAGAGAGAGAGAGAGAGAGAGAGAGAGAGAGAGAAGCAAAAGAAAAATGCATGTGAAATGGACAAGATTATTGCCAAACTCTGCAGGTTTAGTGGGTTCTTCTTGCCTTGAAAGCATTACTAAGGGGGAACTTACAAATGTTAACTATGCACACATGTGTATGAGAGAGGGGAAAAAGTCAATGGAAGACAGAGATTGGGCTCTTGATGTCTGGAAGCTGCATATCAAAATGGTCCGGTCTTTCAACATCATCATCATTGTTGTAATTGTTTTAAAAAGCACAGACAACTAAAGCTTGCTGCTTCTGCTTTGTTATAGTCCTCCTCTTCTTTTTTCCCCCCAGAGTCCTTTTTATGATGGTGTTACATCAAGGCTCAGTTCCTTGGATCATGCCTGAATACATATATGCACTAGGCTGTTTTTTTCCTGCCTCTAACTCATCTGCAAGGTGGATTGATTGATTGATTGATTGATTGATTGATTGATTGACTGATTGATTGACTGATTGATTCCTCCCTCCCTCCCTCCCTCCCTCCCTCCCTCCCTCCCTCCTCACCTTGGACTACTGAAAGTCCTGAGTAGTCCCATCCATCCTCCATTCTCTGCTCAGGCTTCCAGTTGTAGTGAAGCTGTAGCTGAGAGCAAGACATCTCTGTCTGGTCCCTGCTACATATTGTTAACCCATATGTAGCCAGATGCTGCTGGTTCTGAGCAGCTGATTCAAAGTTTCTTCAAGTGCATTATAAACATCCATGTAAATACAACTATTCATCCTAGTGCTGATATGCAAAAGTATTATTTAAGGAGGGAAATCTCCCTCCTTGGAAACAGGAGCAGTTGCAGAAAACGCAAGTGCCATTAATGATGGGGGAAAATTGTCTCTCCTCCCAAAGGCTTGAAAAGGAACTAGATAATATACAATCGCCAGTGAACATTGTCAATGCTAGTATGGTAAAAGTATAATTAAACGAAATATTTTTGTCATAAACTAGAAATATCCAGGCACTTCAGCAAAAAAGCTGACATTATCTAAATGCCAAATTCGATCCCCAGTACTAATTCCACCATGCCAGGAATAAGAAATAAAAGAACACAATATGCCCATTTGATTTGTTTTGTTATAGGCAACAGTCTAGAATACATATTAAATAAATCAATACTCAGTCACACAATCATCATCAACATTACCATCAACATCACCTTGATGTTGTTATCACTGCTATTTCTTACCTTCTTTGGTTTCTCATGGTGGGACACATGTTTCTCTTGAGCAGGTGACGGTGACCGGCTCCTCCTTCCTGCACTGAAAGATCCACTTCCAGAATGGCGTGACGTCTTCTGGACCCAAAGGGGAATTTGGGGGAAATGATGGATGAGCATGAAAGGATGAAAAAGAAGCAGAAGAGAAAAAGCAGTCAGGAAGAAGTTTGATCTATAGGATCTTGATTTTTGGTTCAGAAAGAAAAAAACTCAACCTTGAAATTTTTATTTTTTTGGAGTATCAAAAGGGGGGTGGTTTCTGGAAGTTGTGGTAGAAAATAAAGTAATTTTTCCAAGCTTGGGGACCTCAAAATCTCAGATAACAACCTGCAAATAGGATCTTTGTCTCAGGAGTTCAGTATGTGATCTACACTGCATAGGTACAGCAGTCAGACACCACCTTAACTGCCATGCCCCACTCCACAGGTTTTCGAGATTATCTAGCTGTGCAAGCTACTTGGAGATTATCTAGCTGGGCAAGCTACCTCTCTCAAGAGTACTACTCCCTTAAGCTTGTGATGGAAGCTACTGCCTGAAGCTGCTAATTATTTCAAAAGAAGGACGTTAAACCTCATGGCTGCAACATGTGATCAACATTTTGGCCTTCCATGCCTCTTCCACCCATCCCATCAAGGCTGATGAAGCACTGTGCAGTGCTTCAAAAGTCTGACAGACTTGCAGAATTTTAGTTGGTCTAAATAAAGGTATGGCCAACCTGTGGATTTCCAGTTTCATTTTGTATTTGTAGAATTTTATTTAGTCTAAATAAAAGTATGGCCAACCTATGGATTTCCAGTTTTGTTTTGTTCTCAGTGACCAACACAGCTAACCTTGTTTTTCATATACTGATAACAGTGTGTCTCTATTCACCCTCAGTTGTCTGACCTAAAATCCAAGCACTGGAGAGGAGTCTGGTAAAATGGAAGCAGGAGAGGCAGGCAAATCTGAACTTTTGAATATCATCCACTAGCAATTATTCTGCATAATCCATGTTGAATAAATGAGAGCTATATAAGACGGCAGGAGTATTCTTCCTCAGCTTCTGTTAATTTCAGCAAGCACACGAATTAGGTGCTACATTAACATGTAAGAGACAGGGGTTAGAGCTTGAAAAATTTATCCTTTGGACTACAACATCCAAATCCCTCTTGTTGGCCATGTTGGCTGAGGGATTCTGGGAGTTGTAGTCCAAAATTACCACTCCTCCCATTTTTTCTTAGAGGGTGACATTTGGATTTCTTGTTTCGGTCACCTACTATGAGGCTCAAAAGTTTGTAAAATTATTCCATTGACATGACAGCCCTGATTAATCCTCTGATCTCCCACCTTTTCAGTTATGTTTAAAACATCCCAGTTTCTCTCTTCTAGTCCCACTTTTCTCCTTCAACCTTGGCTTACTTCAGTTGCTGCAAACTGAGTTCAAAGTGCAAAAATTAGTTTGCACTCAACTCAATGGGGAGACAGGAGGGGAGCAGAATCTTGCCCTTTCCAGAAGTCTCGGGCAAAAGCAAACTGCTGCCGCCTCTCCTAGCTTGTCTGTTGTTCTTCATTAATAACTTTGCTGCCTTGGTCACTGATGCTGCTTGGCCACAGGTGTCTCAGTTTTCAGCTGTGAAATGTTGGAGGGTATGTTGCCTTCATTGCATAAAGAAGCACTCTGTACATCCTCAGGGGCACTGCTCCTGTTGCTATCACTCCTCAGGTTGCCTTGCCCATTGCCCTAAAGTTGAGCAAGGGCAATTCGCTTGCTTACCTACCTCACTGGGCTGTCAGAAAGGCAAACAAGATAAGGCATGGCACAAGCAAATTTGTTCATTGCTATATAAACATTTGCTAATACTCACAAATGACAAAATAATATCGCTGTAGCACTGTTGTCTCTTTCTCAGAGGTGTATCTGAGGTGGGGCAAGTAGGGCACATGCCCTGGGCACCAACGCCAGAGCGGCGCAAAAAAGCTGTGCATGTAGGAGTGGGGGTAGGAGTAAGAAGGTAGGGACACAACTTCCACACTTGCCCTAGGCATTGTTTACACTAGATAAGCCACTGCTCTTTCTAACTACTGGAAACAAATGTATCAATTTTGGGAATGGCCAAACTTGATTTCAGGTGATTAGGACTAATGGAAGGCAGGGTGTGGAGCTCTCTGGTTTGGCTTTGGAGAGTTGCCTGGCATTTTTCATCATTCTAAGTGACAGGAATGATAACCACTTGTGACTTCCAGATAGTTTTGAGCTGCTTGCCAATTTGCCCTGGATTTAGCTCGCACAAAGACACATCTCATTTCATCTGTAACATGGAACACAATCAATACAGCATTTGCCTTTCTGTATTGGGGAGGGGGGATGAATCAAACTACTGATTAGTGGGGAAGAGCCAAAAATTTACCCTAGTTTGTGCTTTGCATGCAAAATGCAAGATATATCATCCCTAGACTGAAATTCTAGAAAGACCTCTGTATGATCTCTGTCTGAAACTTTAGAAAGCCACCTCCAATCAATACAAGCAATACTGAACTACATGGATGAATGTTTTGACTTGGTACAAGGCAGCTTCCCGTGGTGCTGTCTAGTCCAGTATTGTTTCATCTGTCTGTTTTACTTTGCATTGGCAAAGATGAAGTCTGAGGAATCTCTGGCCCTCTAGTGTCGCTGAACATCAGTTGCTACCAGCCCTAGCCAAACTGCCAATAGTGAGGTACAACAGGAGCAACAGTTCATCAACACCTGGAAAGCTGAAGGTCTCCTACTCCTGGTAAAGACTGAGAGCAGATTCAGCAATCTTTCCCAGCTGCATCACTTGTTTATTACTCCTACATCTCAGATATCAAACCTGGGTCCTTTAACAATCAAATCACAGCTGACACCCTGCTAGTCAGTTACAATGTCATAAGTTGGATGTATAGCCTTGTAACTGTTTCCTCATTCATATTTATGATTCTAGTACCATTACCACAATTGTAAATGCTCTGAAACCCACTTGAAAGGCCAGCCAGTGGCAGTGAATAACAGAGTTCTGCAACACCGGCAAGCGAAGCGATGCAGGATGTTGTGACTGACTCCGTCCCACCAGTGTGCAATGGTACAAGGAGCAAATGCACAGATACCTGCAGGGTCCTGTTATAACTCTTTGTCACACTGCCGCTTCCTGGCAGGAAGGGGCTGACCATGTCAACCAGCCAGTTTTTAAGGTGGGTTTTCAAGGCTGGATCAAGAGATGCCTCTGATTCAGCATCTCACTTTTTTTTTTTTTTGCTACTGAGGCCATTTCCGCACTAGACTGTTACAGTACTATTATTACACTTTCGACATCCTATGGAATCCTGGGGTTTGCAAACCTCAGGATTCCATAGGATGTTCAAAGTGGAATAATGGCACTATAACAGTTTAGTGTGGAAATGGCCTGAGATGCTGCATATCTTGCATGTTGAGTTTGATATGAAATTCAAGTAATTATATTTTGTTTAATCCAAAAGATCTGTATGTTTGACAGTAACAAGAGGGCAGTGACTCACCATTTTATTGAAGTGGTACTTGCAGTAGCCACAGTATTTCACGTTGTCAACTTCTAAGACTTCTTCTTCACATAGAAGCCCAGCCATCTGAGCACTAAAAAATGGAAATGAGATATTACGATCTGAACCCTAGGCATCTATGGCAAAGGAGACAGGCAGGATGAAGTTCCTCCATTGCCTGCATGCACATATACATATGTCTGTTGCCTCTGCTCTATTGTCAGCTTTTTAGAATAATTTTATTTAAAACACATTAAACAAGAGAGAGTACCTATTCTGGTGTTTTTTCCAGTATATTGACTCGCCAGCCCTGAAATGGCTATATAGCCCAAGAACTAAATGGAAAATAATTAACAGACTGCTTTGCTACCCCAGCCAATTGCCCCCTTCACTAGAAAATGGAAACCAGAGATCCATGGAGTGTTCGACATAATCTCCACACTAAATACTTTGAAAGCAGTCTTTCTTTTCCCTCAAAAAAACAAATCAAAACAAAAGAAAAAAAACCCAAACCCACTAACAGTTCTTGGTTGGTGAAGACATGGGAAAGAGCCTTCTCAGTGGCTTCTCCCAAGTTGAGGAACTCCCTTCCAGGCAAGATTTGGTTGATCCCCTTCCTGTTCTCTTTCCACCAACACATAAAGACCTTTGTATTTAGGTAGGACTTTTGTTTTTAAATTTCAGAAGGGTGTGTGTTGTGACTGTGCTTTATTATGTTTTAAATGTGTGTTTTAAAACCATTTTTAACTTGTGTTTTTAAACACAATGGTAGCTTAATTCTCTGTATAGTTTTTAGTTGTACTTTGTTTTAAACAGTTGTTAAGTAGCTTGAGTGAGAGCCAGCGTGTTGTAGTGTTTTGAGTACTGGACTATGATTCTGGAGACAAGAGTTCAATTTCCCACTTGGTCACTGGCTGACTTTGGGCAAGTCACATACTCTCAGCCCCCAGAAAACCCTGTGATACATTCGTCATAGGGTCACCATAAGTCAGAAATGAATTGAAGGCACACAGCAACAACAAAAGGCGTCTTGGCCCCTGTGCAAGGGGAAAGCAAGGCTATCAATTGATCAATCAGTCAATCCATGCTTTTGTATCCCTGTCCAAGAATATGACAGAAGAAAAAAAAAAGAAATAAATTAATTTTCTTTATGGTGAGAGCTAAGCTCTAAGGCTGGGAGTAGGCCCCACGTGTAGCCTATGGATTACACGTAATGCCCTCCCTGTCCTCCACCAGTACATTTGCTCTGATGGTGTTGCTAAATCAACACCTTTTTTCATATACACAGACATGCAGTATCTATGCATGACAGCCAGCACAGTATAAGGGTTTGGGTATTAGACTAGGATCCTGGAGACCAGTGTTTGAATCACCAGTCAGCCATGGAAACCCACTGGGTAACCTAGGGCAGGTCACACTTTCTCATAGGAGGGCAAAGGCAAACCCGCTCTGAACAAATCTTGCCAAGAAAACCCCATGATAGGTTTGCCTTGGGATTGCCATAAGTCAGAAACAACTTGAAGGCATGCAACAACAACAGTACATATGTACTTTGTTTCTAAGGAAAATCATACTCCTGGAAGCTGCGCACCTCATTTATGGAGGTGGAGTGAAGATTTTGTCTCCATGCCACATTCAGAAGGGGGAGAGTGGCCCCAGAGGAGGCCAAGTGGGTCAATTTTGGGCCCTAGAAGTTGCCTGGTTGTGGGCCCATTCTGAGAAGCCTAAAGCCTACATATTTCCAAATAGCTACCTTGATTTTCTGCATAAGACAAAGACAAAAAATGGAAATGTTCTTTCTCTCTGAGGAAAATATTCAGGGCTTTTTTTTTTTTTGCCTTCCTATTTGGTCTTGCCTTCTACCAGAAGAGGATTTAATCCCTTGTTGCCTGTTCTACTTCACTACTGACTGAGAATTAGATGCTTGGCAAATGACACTAGCACGGAGATTTGGGGTTTCCATGAAGCATGCAGAAAGCAGTAAAGGGAAGATGTAATTTCTAGGGGAAAAAGGGAACAGGAAAGGGAAGAGCAATATGTAGGACAGAATCAGCAAACAGGTAAAGGATGTTTAAGCCTTCCACTTCCTCCCAGGGATATAGCTACAAAGGGGAGAAGAGAGCCATTGCCCTCTCCAAATAAGAATTTTGCCTCCCAAAATGAATTTTTCCTTCAGTCCTCAACTTTCTAGTATTGCAGAGAATGAGAAATTGAAAATTATTCACACTTAAAACTCTTACATTTGCTGCATTCTCACACCTTTGGTAATTCTGTCTGCCTCTTTTCTTTGGATGCCTAAACTATATTTCTACATGTTCAGTGCAGTTCTGCAATACTAGAAAATTTGGGGGACTGGAAGACAACTTCATTTGGGGGTAGAATTCTTATTTGGAGGGACAGTGACCTCATTTTGCCCTCCATCCTGTAGCTATACCCCTCCTTCCTTCCTTAATTCCCCTGCTTGCTGTTCCCCAGAAAAGATTTCAGGAACTAGAGAGGAAGCAAGTAATAGTTAAACTGACAAAAATACGGACTCACCATGTGACATGGAAGGCTTGCCGACAGCCATGACGGTTGCAAGTCATGCAGGCTCCAGACGCTGCTTTGCTCTCCCTGCCTTGTTCTTCACAGAGGTAACAAGTCTACAACAACAGCAACAACAACAACAGGTTGAACTGTATGCATTATCCCCAGTTGTCATCTCATTGTGTGAGCCCCTCAAAATATATACCTATTGATTTGCTAGAGTGTATCATCCTATCAATACTGCTGATGCCACTAATAAAACCTATTTGGGTTTTCCTCCTTTTAGCTATTGGTTGTTATTGTAAAGGTACACCTGAACTGAGGGAGTAGATATGTTTCTGGGTATTGATTCTTTAAGACAAAAATTGATAGCAGAAGGAACAGGGATAGGTTCTTACACCACAAGTTCAACATGTTTCAGTAAACTTTTTATTCAAAACTAATGATATGCACATGTGGAATAAAACAACCAGGTCAGGTAAGCCTTGCATAAGTGGCCAAAAACATTTTGAACCCGCTAGATACTGCTTGAAAACTTCTTCCAAAATGTGTCAAGCAATTTTTTTTTCTTTCACCAGCTTCCACTTTTCCTACGATTAGCACTTGGATGGCCTAACATACAGATATATGGTTCTTAAATATACTGGAGGAAAGCGGCATGGCAGGGGCATCTACTTTCCCTTCTTCTCACTATTTTGCTGTTCACATATGCTCAGTAAGAGATTCTAGAGGCAGCTGTTGTTTACCTTGCCTGTGGTAGGCAGGTGCATACAGCTATAGTAAGATCTCCTATAGTAGAATCCCATTCTTTCCCAACTCAAGCTTTATTGCATTGTTTATTGCAGACACACTGAAATTAAAAGTTTATGTTTCTCCAGTCATCCTTCACCATCCTCTCAATGCTAATAATGCAAAAAAAAAAAAAAAACCCAAAAACAAAAACCAACAACCAGCTAGACAGAAGATGAGGAGGAAGAAGGGAGCTGGGTGGGCAGAAAAAGACTTTGTAAAAAGGAGCTGTATTCTCAGTGGCTTTGTTAACTGAGGTATGCTATATTTTTTATTTGCTTTTTTAAATTATAAAACACTTCGATACCTGGAAAAATTAAAAGTAGAATAAAAATGCTATAAAAAACCCCCCCAAACATAAATGAGCAAAGCACATTCTATGACAACACAGGAGAATGAGAGGTTATTTGGAGAGAAGAAGCTGATAGTCCAACACAAAGGGTGCTGAAGGAGACTCTTTTACCTTGTTGAACCGGTCATGGGGCACATACTGGAGGACGATAGGCTCCATTGTGAGAACATTAGCAAATTGCACCTCAGGGATGTACAGAGCGCAGACGACATGGGCCCAGCCTGGATGAAGGGCAAAAGCATATCCAAAGGGGAAAAGTCACAGAGAGGTTTGCATCAGCAATTGGCTTCAATATCCAGTGGGAGGCAGCAGTGGGGTGAGATATGGCTTTTAGGCTGGGCCTTGATTTCCCAGAGGTAATAAACCACCTCTGAATATTCCTTCCCTAAGAAAACCTTATGCAATTCACAGAGTTGCCACAAGTTGACAGGTGACTTGAAAGCACATACACACACAACAAACTTGTATGCTTTGGAGAACATGTGTGAGTTAACACAATGGAAGAAACAAATATTCTCTCACCACAGAAAACTCACTGGTGGAAAGAAGGGTTCTAGTGCCTTGTGAGCTGGAGGACTCTACGAGTTTTTGTCCAGATAAAAAGCAATTAACTATAACAACAACAAGGCCTAAGAACTGTACACCGAATGAAGTGGCTTCACTCTACAAAAGCTGGTGTCAAATAAAACTTATTAATCTTTAAGGTGTTGATAGACTCTTTGTTGTCTTTTAGACCTAAAAACTGTTCCAAAAACAAATGAGCATGTCCTTGCTCACTGGACTGTGGTTTTAATTCCAGGCTGCTGCTATTACCCACAAAGGGAATCTCACCTCCATTATCAGTCCGCTTCAATGCTCCGTCTTTATGGGGACACAGCTCACACCTCTGAAATTCCAAAAGAAAAGACCAAGAGAAAGACCCAAGATTAGCACTTCTAAAGAACAACAGTGACAATAAAAGCTTAACGCTGTCATAGTTCTTTCAAAGTGTTTGGAATGTTTCATACACATTAGCTACAGTAATTCAAAACTTATAACAATCCTTCAAGATAAGACAATATTACTCCTCCCCCCCCCACCACATTATCATACATGGACTGAGTCTAAAAGAAAGAGAGACCGTATTAAGTCCCAGCTTTGGGGAGACAGTTGGGTACAAATAAAGTAATACAATATAGCACAGTGAGTGAAGCTGTTCAGGAAAAGATGAAATTTGAATTAGAGATGCTCAGACCCTTTTTTCCCTATATATGTGTACTCTCCATCGTCTTAGGAATCAGAGCAATAGGAAAACAAGCACAGAGAACCACAAAATCCAAAAGGAAGCAGAATACGTTTCAAAATCCATATGCAATTACTATTACCTGTTCCTCTTTACTATCTTAAGACTGTTTTGGTTTTTTTTGTTTTCTTAAAAGCTGACTCTTTCTAGGTCCAGATTGGCTATTCTTAATGGAATGGCCTGGAACAATAGTTTTTTTTTATTATTATTATTTAGAGGAAAAAAAGAAAGAAAGTCAGTCAGTCAGTCTTAAAACCACACTTAAGCAGATATTGGTTAGTTCACAGGTAGGAATGGACCCACATCTCAAAGCATCTCAATATGTGACTGGGTCTGAAATGCAGAGATTGGTTTCTGCAGGTGGTAATTGAGTTTTGGGGCAAGTTCATGTTGACTTTAAAATAATCACTTTGATTCAAGAACCAAGGCTACTCTAGCCTCAACCGCACCCTGACCCACCCAAATGGATTATAGGCAAGTCCGGTGTCCACAGCTTTTAATTAATAATACTCCTACCATTAGATAGAAGGAAATAGCCACCTCAGGTATAAGTTTCTGGCTATTATGAAAGTAGAACGAATTGTAAGCTGTGTAATTAGTTATTACTGCATTTTTGTTGCCAGAGTAGAATGGGGAGAAGCACTTGTAGCATTTTCTAATTTGGCTGGTTTTGACAAGAGTTTGGGAAACTGACTTTTTAAATGACAGCTTCTGGAATCCACAGCCAACATGGCTACTGTCACCTATGTCCTATGTAGCCAGGCTTTGGTGGCAAGAGGTGCTACTTGTTGGTTGGTTTGTTGGTTGGTCTTAGGCTAGCCCTGTTTCCTCCCAACAAATCTGATTGGCAACTAGAAGAACTGAAAATTATAGGAAACGTTACTTCCCCGCACCAGACAGAGCAAGATCATCAGTTGCTGAGAGGTGAACAATCTGGAGTCCTCCACTTGTTTTAGACTAACTCCTATAAGCTCCAGTCATCATGGGCAATCGTATAGGGGTGCCAGATGGAAACCTGGAGACAGTTCCTGTGCCTTTAATGGTGGTGCAAAAGAGGGAATTTCAGCATCTGTTGTTTGCCATATAATCAGGTAACAAGCTGCACCTGCTAAATTCCCCCTTATACATAACTATTAAAGGCACGGCAGCCCAGTTTTCACTCTGGCAACCCTCCATGATCGAGAAATATTGTAGTCTGTAGTCCAAACAATATGGTAGACACCATTGCCCACCTCAGTGAAGCTCTCTATTCAATAAAACATGGCTTCATGCTTGAGTCATTCGGTCTACCAGATTAACGGTAGAACAGAAAGCATTCCCTCAGTTTTCACGCTCTTGTCACAGTTTGTAGCACAAAAGAAAAGCAGCAAAACACCCTTAAATGTGCCTTTAGAACTACATATTTTGAGGGCAAATATGTCAACAATCAAGTTTTTAAATGCAAGTGCAAATTTTCCGACTAACATTGCAGAGTAGTGCAGAAAGGAGTTGGAACAGACTTTGGGATGAAACACATTTAAAAGTGACTTTTATCTTTTTATTACATTCATCCTATGCCTCCTCTCACTCAAGACATCCTACACAGCTCTTTTACCACATTTTACGTTCACAATAATCCCAGCTTTTAATTTGTTTAAAACATTTTAACTAGTTTTAATTTGTCTTCTTTTGACTCGTGAAATTGTTAATATGTCTTCAGCCTTTTCAAATCATTTTATTGCTTACACTGTTTTAAATGGATTATGTTGATTTTATTGCAAACCACCCTGGGATCTTTAGAAAGAGGGCAGAATACAAACATCATAATAAAAAAATAATGAAATTATGAAATAAAATAAATTGGGGAAAAGATGAATGGCTTCAGTCACACAATGAGTTTTACCACTCAGTGGAGGGGGGACATGAAATTGAACCTTCCAAATCCCAATCCAGCACTCCATAGCCACTGCATCACACTGCACAGAATAGAAACAGACTGCCTTATGTATTATGTTAAGTGACACTCTAGCCAGAAAGCTTACGGAGAAAGCTTTCACATATTCTCCAACTGCCCTGATTTGGCAGGGACAGTGCCGGTTAATTCTCTGTCCTCCCACTTTTTCAGCTGCTTTTACAATATCACAGCTGTTTTCTTCTACTCCCACTTTCCCCTTTTGCAGTCATCTTACTTCAGTTGCTGCAAACTGAGTTCAAAATGCAAAAGGAGTTTGTACTCAATTTACTCAGCAATGGGGAGAAGGAGAGCAGTGGGCAGAATCTTGCCCTTCTCAGCAGGCCGTTTCTCCTACCTTGTATCCCCTTCCTCATTAATAACTTTTGCCATTCTGACCACACTCTGATGTTGCTGACAGTGGCAACATAGCTAGTACTTGTTAGTACAGTATTGTGTAGAAGGAGGCATGTGAAACCTCTTTTGAATGTCTTTTCCCACTAAAACCCTATGATGATACAATCCAAAATGCAACAAGAGATAGTGCCAGAAGTTGAAACTCCCAGGTTGGAAAGCACTCAACGAGCTGCTGGGGAAGAGAAGAGTCTATAAGACTTCAACGAAAACCCATCAATATAACTCTTACAACCATAATCCAAGTTTATGCTTCAGCTACAGGGATGAAAGAAGAAATTGAAATATTTTATGCTGAAGTCCAGGAGGAAATTAATCACACACTACAACAGGACTTCTTGTTAATCATAGGTGATTGGACTGCAAAAAGTAAGAAACAGAGTACGCATATTCTTAAAGCAACCAAAGAAGCCACTGTAAACACGAATATCACCTGATGGTCAATACAGAAATTCAATAGACTGCATAACTGGAAGCAGAAGATGGAAACGCTCCATTGTCTCTACAAAAACAAGACCAGAAGCAGAATGTGGCACAGACTACAAACTGCTAACATCAAAAATTAGCATAGAGCTAAAGAAGATCACTAAACAGATCATCATACCAAAATGAAGAACATCCCTGTAGAATTTAAAGATAATATAAAAAAATAGATTTGCAATATTAAGCCTAACTGACCAGGAGCCAGAAGAATTCTGGGCCAAAGTCAGGGGCACTATCTGCAGCCAAAAAGAAAGAGAAGCCTCAGTGGATGACAGATAAAACACTTTAAGCAGTTAAGGACAGACAAGAAGCAAAAGTAAAAGGGAACAGAAAAAGAGTCAGAATCCTGAATGTAACTGTTCAGCGACTTGTGTGCAGGGACAAAGAAAACTACTATAATAATCAATGTAGAGAAATAGAAGATGACAACAGAAAAGAAAGAACAAGAGACCTCTTTCACAAGATCTGAGAAATCAATAGGAAATTTAAACTAAGAGTTGGAATGCTCTACAACCAGCAGGGAAACACATTACATGACGAAGTAGAAATACAAAGATGATGGAAAAAATATACTGAAGAACTATATAGAAGAGATGAAAGGATGACAGATTTCTTTAAGGAAGACAGATTTGTTTAAGGAAGAACCATCTGAAGTGAAGTGAAGTAAAGTGGAAGCTGCACTCAGAGCGCTAGGGAGAAATAAATCACCAGGAACAGATGGCATACCAACAGAACTGCTTCAATCTACAGAAACAGACTCTACTCAAGTTCTAACTAAAATCTGTCAAGAAATATGGAAAACAAAAGAATGGTCCACAGCATAGAAATGGTCAATATACATTCCAGTCCTCAAGAAAGGGGACATCAGAGATTGCAATAACCACAAGACCATTGCATTTATTTCCCATGCAAGCAAAGTGATGCACAACATTCTATAAAAATGACTTTTGCCATATATGGAGCAAGAAATGCCAGATATACAAGCTGGGTTCAGGAAAGGAAAAGGCACTAGAGATCTCATTGCATACATATGCTGGATAATGGAGTTTACCAAGGAATTTCAAAAGAAAATAACCCTGCGCTTTATAGATTATAGCAAATCCGCTGATTGTGTAGCTCATGAAAAACTATGGGTCACTCTTGAAAGAATGGGTGTATCACAACATTTGATCATCCTGATGTTTAAGCTGTACTCAGGACAAGAGGCTACCATCAGGACAGAATATAGAGAAATGAAACAGCTTCCAGCCAGCAAGGGGGTCTGACAAGGCTGCCTTTTATCACCCTATCTAATTAACTTGTATGATGAACATATCGTACATAAAGCAGGATTAGACATGAAAGAAGGAGACATGAAAATTGGAGGAAGGAACATAATCAGTTTAAGATACACAGATGATATCATACAACTAGCAGAAAATAGCAAAGACTTGGAATGATTACTGAAGAAAGTCAGGAGAGAAAATGCAAAGGCAGGTTTACAGCTGAACATTATGAAAACAGAAATAATGACCACAGATGATTCACATAACATTAGAGTAGACAATAAAGACATTCAAATAATTAAAGATTTTCTTTATTTCAACTTTTAATCAGAATAGAGACTAAAAGAAAGCAGAAGACTAGGACTCAAGGGCAGCTATGAAAGAACTAGACAACATCCTCAAATGTAATGATATATTATTTAATATTAGTGTTAGGATAGTCTACTTCATTGTATTTCCAGTTTCTATGTATGGTTGTGAAAGCTGGACAGTGATAGGAAGTGATAATTGATAGGAAGAAAGTCCATTTATTTTAAATGTAGTGCTGGAGAAGAATTTTATGGATACTGTGGACTGCTAAAAAAACTAAACAAATAAATGGGCATTAGAGCAAATCAAGCCTAAACGCTCCCAAGATGACTAAACTGAGACTATTGCAATTTGGACATATCATGAAAAGATAACTCACTAGAAAAGACAATAATGCTTGGAAAGGTAGGAGGCAGTAGGAAAAGAAGAAGACCGCATTACAGATGGATAGACTCCATCAAGGAAGAAACATCCCTGAATCTGCAAAAACTGAGCAGATTGGTTGAGGATTGGGTGACTAGAGGTCTCTCATCTATAGGGCTGCGATAATTTGAGGTCAACTTGACAAGACTTAACAACAATGAACAACAATGGGCGTGCATGACATCAACTCCCCAAGCTGTCCCGGTTTGGGCACAGCACCAGCCATTGAAAAAAGTGGAGAGGACTGCAAGGGCAATTGGCGGGGAGGAGAAGAAAAGGCAGGTATTTTGGGGTGAGTTTTAACGGGATGCCTTTGGGCTGCCGTTCTAAAGGACGTGCCTGGCACTCAAGGAGCGAGAGTGTCCTGCTGGCCCTACATCAGGGAAATTTGCACTTGAAAAGATTCCTGTCCCCCTTGGATCAAAGTGCCCCTCCCACCACGCTAATAGCAAAGCTCTGATCACTAATGTGAAGGGTTAAACAGCTCTGCCAGCCAGCCAGCCAACTGGCCCACCCACCCTTTGGAAGAGTTTAATACTCTTGCTAGAACATGACTGTTAAAGCCTTAACATAATTCCTCTCTTCCCACCCTCCTCCCCTCCTTTTCCCACAAGTTGCCCTCCAACTAGTCTGTCTCAAAGGGCCAGCCAGACAATTCCTTTACAAAGCAAACCAGCTTTAGCATTTTCCGCATCTAATGGAGCGGCACATCCCCCCAGGGCCTTTTGGGAACATGAAGAAGAATGAGAATGAGAGTGGTATGTAATTCCTGAAGCAAGGAGCATCAAGGACATCCTGAGACTGCTCATCTTAGACACTGGCATCTAGCTGTGGCGATGTGGGGTTGAGTGGCACTCTGCTTATGCCCAGAGGCATAACTCTATGGGCCTCCGGTCACAAGCAAATTAGTTTAGCACAACTGAATATGTGTTTGTTTCTTCCACCTAGGCTCTGGCTATATGTTCTGGAGCCAAGAGGTTGTTAGAATTATCTCAAAGCTCAGTTTTGTGCTTAAGCTCACCCCACTAGCACTTGTTATTTCAACAGGGTTAATCCATGTACTTCTCCCTCCCACTTCTGCACTCCACTGCTAATTGTATTTTGTATGAATTCAAAAAATGATAAATAAAATGTGTTCTATTTACAAATAAAACATTTAAATAGCTACCGTTCTACCAGTAGGACAAGGCGTGGGGGGGGACACAGGAAGGAAACAAGGTCAGAAGGGGGTAAGGGGGCCATGGTTGGAAAAAGGTTGAGAAACACTGCCCTAAGGCAAACCTATCACAGGGCTTTCTTAGCAAGATTGTTTAGAGAGGTTGCCTCTGCCTTGCCCAAAGTCACCCAGTGCATTTCTTTGACCAAGTGGGGACTCAAACGCTGATCTCCTGGGCCATTTCCACACTACACTATTATAATGCTATTATTCCACTTTCAACATCCTATGGAATCCTGGGGTTTGCAGTTTAGGGAGGGGCCTTCAGAATTCTCAACCAGAGAGCTCTTTGGCCTCAGTAAACTACAAACCCCAGAATTCCACAAGATACTGGAAGTGTAGTGCAGAAATGGAGTCCTAGTCCAACACTCAGACCACTATACTGCACCATGCTGGTTTATTAGACAGAAGCACACAAGGCAACAAACTGAACAATGTTTCTGTATCATTTATCCCTTGCAGTGATTTCCCCACCTCTTCTGTTTGTCTCTTTAAACACCAGGTGAGAAGTCTTAGAAAACTCCCCATTGATCCATTCAGCTCAGCACTATCAAAGCTGACCTAGCAAGGTTTAAGGTGAGAATCTTTCAGATTTGAGTCAGTCAAAACACGTACTTCTCACACTGTATTTTTAAAAAGCAGAATTCTTTTTCATTGTTTGAAACTGCACCGAGGACAAGTAGGGAAGCAGGTTAGTGATATCACCCATTTCTAGCCAATCAGGGCGGCACGCAGCTGACTTTTACTGTAAACACACAGAATCAATTTCCCCTGACCTCAATTTAGGACAGAGGATGATACAGTTCCAAAGGATATGGTGAGTGAGCTTTCACAGCAGGCTCACTGATCAAATTATGTAAGTCTGTACATACCCAAAGGGCTCTCAGAGGTCTTCTGGTGTGTGTGTGTGTGTGTTTTAAGATAAACATTTTGAAATCTGATAATGAATCAACTAGCAAAGAGTCTGGATTTAGAACTTGAAAAGAAGCAGTACCCACAGGACAGATTCAGAGGAATTAAGGCTTTGCAAAAACTTTGGGAAAAACTCTAATCTGCAGCTCTCCACATAACTCTGGGTAAATTACACATATCTACATAAACTGAGCATGCCACTGTAGACTTTCTTCCAAAAGCAGGTGCTAAAAGTCTCATCAAATGTAATATAGAGAGCAGTGACTCTCACACTCTGGTCTTCCAGATGCTCAGGACTTCAGATCCAAGAATGCTTAAGCGTTGGCCATACTGGCTGGGCCTTCTGGGAAGTCCAAAACATCTGGGATCAGAGTTTGAGAACCACTGTTGTAGATGATTCCATGCTCTTCTTCTTTTGTGCTAGGTGATAAACCTAAAGTAGTTACAGAAAACACCAATATGTTTAAAAGATGCAACATAGCTGGCCTGGCCATTCCTAACCTTGTGCCCTTCAGAAGTGCTGGTCTGTTATTCCCATCATTCCCTGATGTCCTAGACTTTGGAAGCTGTAGCCTAACAGAGTCACAGAGGACCAGGCTGGGAAAAACTATGGCCATTTCCGCACTACACTCTTACAGCGCAATTATTCCACTTTCAACATCCTATGGAATCCTGAGGTTTGCCGTTTTGGGAGGGGCCAGCTGGCCCCTCCCAAAACTGCAAGCCCCAGGATTCCATAGGATGTTGAAAGTGGAATAATCGCGCTATAAGAGTGTAGTGTGCAAATGGCCTATGATAGGCAGAGCCTGGAAAAATCACTTTTTGGACTACAACTCCCGGAATCACCCCTAGCCGGCATGTAACATTTCCATGCTCTGGATACAAGGTAATGGAAGAAGCAAATAGGTTTCCGTAGCTGAAGAAACAAACTTTTAGGTGAGTATGACTTCACTCTTTCCGAAACTCCCACCTGCACTCCACATCCTCTTCCCTTCCACTCTTCAAAACGGGTGTCTCAAAATCCCTGCAGGGCCACTTCTTATTTGACTCTCCCTCTGCAAAATCTCCTCAACAATGCATGGAGGAGGTTTATCACATTTCCTCTGTCAGCTGACACACCAGACAGAGCTAAATCTTTCTTCTCTAAAAGAAGTCTGGGCAGCAGGATGGTTACATGCATGAATCTGTTCATTGCCGGCAAGCCAGAGGCAGCACCACATCACAAGACTCTGTGGTATGATCTTCCCCTCACTGGGGAAAACACTCTCCCCACCCTTATAGCACAACAGAAGATAACTGTTTTAGCCCTTATAGTCCAAGTTATGTTCACCACACCAAAAGTAACTCAATAAAGGCCTGGAGTTATATTCCCCTCATGGTTTCGGATGGCAGACTGGATTCTCAACCCACTGACCCTCCCTAGCCCAGAGCACATTAGGCAATGTGGCCACATCCTTGACTTCCCATACTAAAGTATAGGCTGGAACATCCAGCCAGCTGTTTAGCCAGAAGCCTAGATTTAGTCCCATGCACTGGTCTTCCCCTATTGATTCACCTGTTCTTTGTCACTCTCTTGACTCCTCTTTTCTGCAACCTTCTCAGTTGACCCTGACACAAGCAAACTGCTGCAAGCTCTCCTAGCTTATGCATTCTTCCTCATTAATCATACTCTGATCACACTCTGATGTTGGCTGACTCTACTTGTTCCAGTTTTCATCTATAAGACGCTGGATGCAATATTTGGGCAGCAGGTAGAGCAAACACACGGATATCCCGGTCACTTTATTCCCAACTGTGTGAAGATGTACTGTATTTCCATTCAGTTTATAGTAATTATTTCTAAATCTGCATTCTGTCCATTTAAATATAATTGCTATATGCCTTCAACTTCACTCTGATGTATGGAGACCCCATTGTAAGATTTTCTTGGTGAGATATATTCAGCAGCGGTTTGCCACTGGCTTCTGCTGAGGCTGAGAGAGTGTGACTTGCCCAGGGTCATCCACTGGGTTTTCACGGCTGAGCAATGATTTGGACCCTTGTCTGCAAGAGTCTTGGCCCTGCACTGAAATGTCTATACAACAATGACTCCATCTAAATTAGCAAAAGGGCAATTTTATGCAAACCCATGTCCTCTTCCAGTCTCTCTCTCTTTCTCTTTCAGTGATACATAACTGGGCACCCTATCCTTGATGCTCCTGGGCAGGACTGGTTCCACAGAGTAACAAGACATCAGCTTTTGCTAGGGCCCCTAAGATCAGTAGGGTGACCATCATCCTAATAGCAGTCCCATGTTCATTTTGCACAGAACACCCCTCAGTAGCCAGTTAAAAGATTTCTCTGTTTGCGTGTTCTGCCTCTAGGCTTGGAAGGGGGGCACAGATGATGCCATGCTAGAAGGCTCCCAGATTCTTGAACTCAGCAATGCACCTGTGGTTCTTGTAACTATCCTTGTCTATTTTGCTTACTCCACCATATCCCAGATCAGTGGCCATACTGGCTAGGGGGTTTTGGGAGTTACAGTCCAAATAGTAACTTCCCCCAAAATCCCTTTTTTGCAGTTTGGAGAAATGAGGAGCACAGTGGGCTTTGTTTTGTTTTGTTTAAACAACAGACTTCAGGAGACTTTTACCCAGGGCTCGGGAAAAATAATGTGTCAAATTAGCAGGGCTCGGCCTTAGAACCAACAAAATTGCCCTTTAAGGGGAAGTGGCTATGTAAATATTGTCATTAGCCACTGGGTGGCAGTGGACTTAACTGAAGTCAAGAGTTGCTGGTTTCTGTTGTGTTCTACTTTGAGAGACAATAAAGTTCTTGTCTAACTTTTTAAGTGGTGTATGCCCTTCAAGCTTCCATTCGATAATGTTGCCAACTGACCAAGGCACATCAAGACAAAACAAAAAAACATTTGTCCTAGACCTGTGCCTTTGCAAGGAGTTTCATCTGGGGCAACCAGCAATTGAACCTGTCCATAGAGTTGAAATAAGTATCCTTCATTGTTTACTCCTGCCTAAGGTCAAGCTGCCATCAGAGGCTTTTAAAAAGCTGGCATCCCTGAGCTAGAAGGGCAATTCTTCAGACTGTTCAAAATTAAATTTCATCCCAGAGAGCAATCCCCTCCTCTCTCTTTTCAAACAATCTTTTGTATCCCTACCTATAGAGCAAGTTGTTGTTGTTGTTGTGTGCCTTCAAGTCATTTCCAACCCTAAGGCAAACCTACCACGAGGGTTTTCTGGGCATGTTTTGGTCAGAGGGGGCTTTGACTTTGCCTTCTTCTGGGGCTGAGAGAGTGTGAGCTGTCCAAGGCCACCCAGTGGGTTTCCATGGTCTGTTAGGGATTCAAATCCTGGTCTCCCAATTTCCTAGTCCACACTCAAACCACTATACCATGTTGGCTCTTCCCCTATAGGGCATATTATTTTAGTTGTTATTTTTGAACAACAGCAACTCAGTACGTGAAGTCAGTGAGCACAACAATAATACTGATGCTCCTGAAAATACAGGGGCTCACACATACTCTTAAAAAATTAAAAGAGTAAAGCTCATGCTGAGCCAACCCTAAATGGTGTTTTTGGAACAAGATCTGTGTATCTCCAGAGGAAATATCTGATTACTCAGGCATGAGCTACAACAAACAAGGTGTTGTAGTGCCCAGCAGGATGGAGCCTCCAATTTCAGAGGCAGTATACACCAGCCACATCAGCATTCCAAATGACTGCATGGGCTTCAGCTTTCATGTTCTGTTTCCGAGACACACCAGGCTAACCACTCCGAGGAACAGTATGCTGGGCTGATCTAGCAGTTTTGGTCCAATTTGTATGACAGTTCTTTGCACATCATTTCAGTTTCTACTCACCACCCTGGCGGC
The DNA here is from genome assembly GCA_030412105.1 of Cyclura pinguis. Lineage (NCBI taxonomy): Eukaryota > Metazoa > Chordata > Lepidosauria > Squamata > Iguanidae > Cyclura > Cyclura pinguis. The sequence goes on from CM059604.1 coordinate 95,600,183, forward strand.
TCTTTCTTGAGATTCGCATTTTCGACAGAACCATGGTCCTGTGGGAACTTGTACAATTCCATAGCATGCTGTGAAAAAAGAAGAGCAGTGTGAATTTGAGGACCACGTGCCTTTGTGGTTCTGTGTTTAACCACTTCATACTTCAGCTACCAACCTGAATTGGCGCTCAGAATAGTATTCCCCTGTTATTTGGGCAAAGTTCAGCTAAACTTTCAAAGCATCAAGCCATAGGTTTGCACAACCTGTGCTCTACCAAGCCAAATGCAGCTAACCCGCCATATATCTGCTCCGTACACCCCCCGTTGTTCTTGCATTCTGCCTAACACTGCAAAACAGGAAATTGTCAAGTAGCTATCAGGCCACAACACCCAAGCCAGCAGCTTCACTCAATTTGGAGGGATGGGTTATCCTGCAGGCCAGCCTTAATGCACACTTGCAAATTTTCCCAATTCAAGTAGGAAACTCTGTAAAGACTGCCAGCTATCTCCTGCCTAATAGCCTGGGATCTATGGGATAGGGTAAAATTAAATTGCTCTGACCATTACTTACAGCATTTAAATATCCTCCTATAGTGAAGGTACTAGGTGATTTCAGTACCTGTCATCTTGGTACAGGAAGAACTTGGAGAGTTCATTTTTAGAAGAATTAATTACAGAAATGGATCCAAAGTCCAAAAGTAATTGGTTACCGTTATAAATACAAAATTTTAGAAGTGGCTCTTTGTTTTCTCAGTTCTCAGAAGTAACAAAAATATTAACTAAAAACACACACATACACACACGCTGGATTTCTACAAGCCACTGGCCTGTGGTACAAAGTATATTTTCTCCTTGCCTAGTGCACTGCTGCCTTGATACCCACAGCTGAACCCAATACAATAGTATAAGGCACATAGCACAAGCTGCTGTTCGAATAGTATGACAATTCTCATCCACTACTTAGTGCCATCACTCCCCATGCCTATAAAAACAACTGAAAAGTTATAGTTATAATGCATAAAGAAGAGAAGCTATCCCTTGCTGAATCACAATCTTAATTTAATGTACTTATGCCATCGTTATTTGAAAATAGTTACAGTACTTCCAAGCTGGATATAACTTGTGTTGTCAATGTGTGTCTTCAACTCATTTCCAACTTATGTCAACCCTAAGGTGATCCTATCACATGGTTTTCTTGGCAAGATTTATTCAGAGGTGGTTTGACTTTGCCTTCCTCTGAGGCTGAGAGAGTGTGACTCACCCAAGCTCACCCAGTAGATTTTCATTTGAACACAGATCTCCAGAGTCATAGTCCAACACTGGCTCTCTTCTTTTGTGTACCCGAGTTTTAAGCTGTATAGGACTTTACAGACATGGACCAATCATTTTAATTGCGCTCCAAAATGGTGCAGACTAGGAGCTAATGAAGTTGCCTAGGTAAGAAGAACTAGTCATGGAGACAAGGCATAAGGCAGAGCAGTTCCTATCCTGTAAAAGAACTTTGAAGTGGGTTGTATTTCTTGCCCTCATAACACATAAAGTGCCACAAATCTCTCTCTTTCTCTCTCATTCTGGATTAGTCGGTAAAATTGTGGGGGGGAGACCTTAATGTCTGTCTGTGGCCTTTTTCTGAGCTTTCCAGAAGCACTGGATTAGTCAGAACACAAAATTCTGGACAAGACAGATACTTGGTCTTTTTCAGCAAAGCAATTCTTACAAGTGGTGTGGTAAGGAAAAGAAGGCGGGGACTTCCAAGATCTGTGGAAAGAACATAAATCTCCTCTTTTGGATTTCCAAAATGTTGGCAGATGCTGATGCTATTGGATAGCAGCCTACAACAACCCAGGCCAGATGCGAATCTAACAGGTTTCCTTCATGCCTCTGTCTATGGTCTGAAAGTTAACATGAGCAAAAGAAGTGCGGGTCATGTTTTAATGTCCTCGTGCAATGAAACCAAGAGAGGCAGCCTCCTCCCCAGAAAGGCCTGGGAGGCCAGACAAATATGGAAAACAGAAACTATAGAAAAGCTCTGGCAGATGACAGAAGGAGAAACAGAAGTTTTGGACCCTCTTTAGCAGGGGCGGAGCAAGAATACCCCCCCCCTGAAAATGATTTAATATTCCTTTTTGTGGAAAAGAAAGAGAAGGGAAAGTTACAAAGAGAGAAGAGGGAAGGGGACAAAAGATGTTATTATACCTGATGAAAATTACAATTTTATTTCTTTATTAAACTGATATCCTGGCCCTTTTCCTAAAAACAGTACTTAAAGCAGCTAGCAATATCAAAATTCAGATAAAAACAAATGTGCAGCTTCAAAATGCAATTAAAACCTTTCAGTAAAAAGAAACAACAACCGTCTTCAAGAGTAACTGGCTTAAATGCCAAAGGCCTGTGAAAAAGAGGTCTGTGCTTGAGGGTGGGGTGAAAGGACATCAGAGAGCTAGAGCCAGATTTAATCATACTTACAGTAGGCCCACTGAAATAAACGGGACTTAAGCCAAACTAATTTACATTTCATTGACTTCAGTGGGCCTACTCTAAATGTGGCTAAATCTGGATCCCACTCTATATATGAGGGCACATTTTTGAAAAATGTAATCAATAAAGGACATAAAAATTGCAATTCTCAAACTGATGAAGAGAGGGAATTAAAATAATTCTTCAAATTCTTCATATTAACATTTAAAACTGTCCTTGTCAAAAAGGATGCTTTTTGAGAGATTGGCACTTAATAATTCTAATGTGAGAGATGACGTGTTTCAGGCCTGCTTAGGAGTCTTGATTTCTGATCAGGAAGCTAATCTTTGGAAGATTTGACTGGAATGAGCCGTGGTTACAGAACTGGAGATGAAAATACTCTGTATATGCTTAATGTCTTTAGGCTTAGGCACAGTTTTGAAGAGAACCCTTTCAGTAATGAGGGAAGGAGGGATACACAGCAAGGTTCAAAGGCTCACTCTTGTTTCTCTTGAAGATCAAAGTTACAGAAAACCATCTTATTTTAAGACCATTTGAAGTGGTTGCTTCTCTGCCCTACTCCCCAAATATTCCCATAATTTCTGTCAAAGAGTTACCCTTTCATTTCTTTTTTAAGAAGATTTATGCCTCTGGCAACTGACACACATACTTAGTAAACAGTCCATTCTCAAATCTACATTAATAGAGTGCTGAACCAGTAAAATTGGCCAGAGTTGTAGGAATAATGTTCCCATGTGATCTGAAGGAAGTGTGTGTGTTTCCCTATTTGCACTCCTTACATTGTTTTTTTATGTTAAATTAAACAGCTTTGCCCCTAGTTCAGGATGAAATGCTAGTTCCCACCCTAGGTTTTGGATATACTCTGAAGCAGAAATAAAGTACACAGATTAAGCCAGTACAAGTAAATTTGCTTGGCTTGTTTCACTGCTGAGTAGGAGTTAGCATTTTGATCTGGCAGCAGAAATGGCTAATGTGATTACAGGTTCTCTTCATAGAACCATAACTTCCAAGCCCAAGAGGGAATATTCCACTTTGCTCTGTACTAGTCAGAACTCATCTGGAATATTGTACTTCCATAGCTTGGAAAAGTTACTTTTTGGACTATGGTGTCCCATATTCTCCAGCCAGGATAGCTATGCTGGCTGGGAGACTAGGGGAGTTGTAGGCCACAAAAGTAGCTGTTCAAAGCTCTGTATTCAAAGAACAATACAGGTGAATTGGAGTGGTTGCAAGGGAGGAAGAAAAATAGCTGAGGTATGGAAAATGAGCCTCACAATGAAGGAATGCGTACAGTGCATTTAACCTGGCGAAAAGATGATTTGGGAGTAAGGATCGGAGGTACGATAGCCCTCTTCTCATGCCTGAAGGACTGTGCAAAAAGTGAGCAAAGGTGTGTCCTCTGCTGCCCCAAAGGGCAGGACTTCATCTAGTGGATTTAAATCACAGAAGAGGCTATTTCCATCTTACGATGCTATAGTGCTATTATTCCACTTTCAACTTCCTGTGGAATTCTGGGGTTTGTAGTTTACTGAGGCCAAAGAGCTCTCTGGCTGAGAATTCTAAAGGCCCGTCCCTAAACTGCAAACCCCAGGATTCCATAGGATGTTGAAAGCAGAATAATAGCACCATAACAGTGTAGCACAGAAATGGCCTAGGAGAAACTCCTGGCTCCTTACATTAGATTGCCAAAGCAGCAAATGACTCCAAAGGTAGTAGCTTCTCCCTCACAGGAGGCCTTCAGAGGCTAGAGGGCTATCTTTTTGGGGTGGTCAAGCTCTGGATTTCCTGCACTGAGCAGGAAGTTGGTTTAGAAGGCCTATATGGGCTCTTTCAATTTCTGTGCTTAATGCAGAGATCCAAATGCTACTTCTCAAGGCGCAGTTATTTTTGTTTCTACCGTACAAAGGGTGTGTCGCACTATTATGTCCAAATAAAGCTAAAGGAACATGTTAGACTGCCCCTGTGTTTTGAGAGACCCACTTCATCTCCTCATTGAGACCAATAATGTGAGCCAGGAAAGAAAGAGGTCCTCAGCAACTGGACCTTTCTGAGAACTGTGGATGTCATTGCTCCTATGTCTATACAGATCGGGCCAGAACTGGAGAAGATGGCTTTTTTGAGCCCAGCAGCATTTCCTTTAAGAGCCACAGAATGCTGGACAGCATCTCTCTGGCACATTCTAAAAGGCAGGCACAGATCCTTTTTGGATCCAAAACTGCATCCAGTATTGTTTTGTGGGTAGTGGCCACACATGCACATGCACACAACCTCTTTATACACACATGCACATGGCCATCCTTAGCATATAGAAATAGAACGGTTTAAAACTCCTCCCTCTGCCTGTTGAGATCTAGGCAGCAGGTGTGTTTGTAGGCAAAAGCCTCTCCAGTCCCCCAACAAAAACAGTGATCTCAGAAGCCATGAGCTGATCAGTGGAAAAATGGGAATGGCCTTGTCAACTTTGGGATCTGCACAGAAAGCTCTCAAGGGCTGCAAGTGGCCTTGAAACTGTACACACACCCTCTAAAACATCTCACTTTCCCCTCCTTTGGAAGAAATGCCTTAATCGAAAGACAACGAGCAAACCTCATTGTTCTTCTGCGACACCAACTTAAGCAGGAGAATGTGGTTCCCATATACACTTATTTTCAGTTTACAAATCAGACAGAGTAAAAGCTTGGTGGACATTCTCCTAAGCAGAGCAGAACCTTCTTCAGCGTTTTAGAAAACTGTATGATATCCTGATTGCCTTTTAATCTTAGAGCACTAAGTGAGTCCTTTATTCCTCATTTAAGCAAAGGGTGCAGCACAGGCATGGACATTTTAAGAGACAGCTTTATGGTGGCCACACAATCGCATGAATTAAGCAAAGCTGGGAAATACTGTGTTTTATTACATCTCCAAGAATATCCCAATCAGCATGGCCAGTTACCATGTGAGCTAGGGGATTCTGAGCACTACAGTCCAAAAAGTAATTTTTCCTAGTGCTGGAATCAAGGTAAAATGACGGGGCATTTGCTAGGGTCCAAGACCAGTTGTGTGGGGACGAGGGGGGGCAACAGGGGCGGCAATGTTTTGGGGGTGTCCTGGCTCGTAGCCACACCCCCATGCACTGTGGCCACACCCCTGTGCCATAGCCCCGTCCGCTCCCACCCCCCGTCCATGCACTCCAAGCTCTGCTGTTGCCCAAGACCAAACGAGGACCCACCACCTTGGCAGTGTGATACTTTCTACTTTGCAGAGACTATCCAAAAAGGTCAGATCCAGACTAAGAGAATGTTCAGTTTGCATGTCACACATTTTCTAGTTTAGCAGATCCTGCTGCAGACAGCTTTACTAGGATCCCCCAAACCTTGGCATCAATATGGAAAGGAATGCATGAGAATCAACTGGCAACCTTCTGATAATGTGCTTCACAGTGTAATAAAATCTCATAGGATCAAATGCATCAGTGGAATGCAAATCATAATATTGATAACACTGCTGAAGCTGAAAGCAATGCAATTGCTACAGTGAATTTTACAGCACAACTCTCTGCTTTTGTGCTCAGAAGTAAGCCCAGTTCAGTTCAGTTGGTCTTACTTCTGTCTGCATATAGCACTGGTGAGCAACTCACAGTGCTTCAGATATTGGTGGAACTTCAGTTCCCATCAGCCCTTGCCACAAGTTGTCCAACCTGATATATGGGATTGCAGCCTAAATTGCTGGAGGGAAGACCACCAATAAACCGTGTCAAAGCTATTCTGAGCATCTAGGTGGAAAACCAACTTATACAATATATCAATAAATTCATACATGAACCAGATATAGTTAGGGAGGGGACAGAACATTGGGAGTGTGGTATTATTAAAAGCCAGCTTCATTGCATTGATGCACAAAGGATTAAGGACTACTACCATACTAGGGGTCTGAAACAGACTCTACTTGTAATTCAGTTCTCAGAATTCCCCAGCTAGCCTGGCCAGTGGGAGTTGTAGTCCTAAAAGGTAACTCTCTCAAGCTTTGATATGTTGTTTTCATAAACACAAAGAACACTGGTAGATACTCGTAGTTTAGTTTTCCTGGGCAATTCATCTCTGACTTTTAAAGCTGCTGTAGTAAAGTGACAGAACACACTATCTGAAATCATACCAGCCATTCTTTCACAGACGAATTGAAAATAGGGAAATTTTTATAATGTTCCCCTCCTCTGGTAGGGGGCACCACTCAAGGCCTCCCACTATAGATGTCGCTCATCACTGAAAACTCTGCTGTGTAGTATTCATGTATTCCACCATGATTTGTCCTATGCTAGCTTACAGAAAGGAGAACAGACATGCAGAGAATGGAAAAGCTACTTTTTTGGACCATAACCCCCAGTATTCCCCAGTCAGCATGACTGGCTGGCTTTGGCCTTTGGAATTACTTGGAAAATATTGTGTTATCAACAACTACAAGGTAACATCTTCTACAAACTGTGGCAGGTAATTTTGGGCTCTGGACTAAATGGTCTTAGTGAGGTCCTATCTTTAGATGGTAAAGTATATTTCTTCAATGGCTTCAAAATATGATAAGTCAGTTCTGGTGTGTTTGGGACTCTTCCAGCTCAAAACCAATTCCTGGGCTGAACACATACTCTTAGCACACGCCCATCCTTTCCCTCACCATATTTTCTACCTTAACCACCTATGGCTGGTGGATATCAGAGGTCTGATGAGAAAAAAAGTAAATCCCAAAGTTCTGAGTCTATCTCACTCCACCTTAGTGTTCATGTGTGGGTACTGACGGGCATCTAGCACCACAAATCTTGGGCCATTTTTGCATAGCATCGCAGTCCCATGATAGGGATGTGATAGCAGCGATCCACAACTTGTGCTTTCACATGGCGTTATCGCAGCCATTGCATCTCCCACAGCCATTGCATCTCCACAAATTGCAATCACAGGATATTCGCTTAAGAGAAAAAAAAATCTGTTAAGTGCTCGTGATTGCGCAATGCTCCTATCACCCCCGGCCATGCAGAAGGGCTAGAAGTGCGATTATGCGCCTCCTTCCTCAGCGCAGCATGGAAAAGAGGCCGGCTGTGTTGCAGAAGGAAGGAGAGTGCCACTTGTACTCCCTTCCGCAGGAAGGGAGCTGGGTGCGGAGGGGAGCATGCCCATCGTGCTCCCTTCCTGCACTGCTGGAAACATGATGGGACATCAATGGGACCCAGTCAGGTACAGAAATGGCCTTCAGTGTTTGTTGTGATCTCTGGGGAAGAAGCTGAATGTGGAAAAAGGATGACACTAGCACAGCTCCTTCCCCCCACCTCCACTGGTGCTTGCTGGATGTTTTCACATCGGTTCCCATTGTCCCTGACCATTGGCCATGTTGGATAGGGAGGACGGGAGCTGTAATGCAAACTATCAGGAGACTGTCAGGTTCAGAAAGGCTGCTATACCCAAGTACCTAAGAACAAGCATCCATCAAAACAATGAGAGTTATTTCTGAACAAAAATATATAGGATTGGACTGTCAGTATGCTTTTATCCCAGCCATCTTCCAAAGAGATTATGCTTCTTCTCCCCCTTTTCTGTTCCATCCTCACAACAACCTGAAATGTGGGTTTGGCTAAGAGTGGACCAGTTAACTTTATCACCCAGTCCGGAGTTGAACGTTGATCTGAACATGGGTCTCCCATGTCCTCCCTTCAGTCTTCTAACCACTGCATCAAGCTATCTCTGGATTATTGGGAGCACGTGAGAAATATGCTAGAGTTGGAAGCCTACTTAATCCATTTATTTGGTAGATCAATCAATTAAAGCTTTAAGAAGGCGGGTGGGTTGATAAACTATCCCACACAAATAAAATCAGTTAAAAAGGGATACTTTTCTTTAACTTCTAGGAGATTGTGGCTTTGGTGTGTTTCCACAGCAGAGAATGAGAAGGACATATTAAAAGACAGCTTTTCTAAGAATGAGTGGTAGCTTTTGCAGACTTAATTGTAAGTTACCTTACACTTCCTTCACTATAGCAAAAACTGAAAAGATACCTAATCTGAGTGTTTGGCAAATACTAATGTATGGAAATTTCAGTCATCCATTCAGTGGTTAAAAGGCATATGATTCATAACAAATTCCTCTTATCAGTTGGCAGATCATGTATGTCCACCCATTCACTGCAGACAAAGCACTTATTTTTCTGCTAATATTTTGTTGTGTTGAGGGAAAGGAGAAGGAATGAGCTGGTTTCTGACCTCAAACCACCCTACTTTACAATCCACTGAGAATGTTTCTTTACAGGCGTCCTGTTCAGCCTCTTACTTCAGCTCCTGAGATTTTAGAAGACTAGGCAATGTCTACATTTTCAAGACTCTTTCCTCAGTCTTATGGACTAGAACATTTTTAACTGAAAGCTGATATTCCTAGAATACTGGATTCTGCACAGAGTACTAAAATCCTAGACTACCTAATTAAATAAAAACAATCCAACAAGTTATACACAGCAAAAGAAAAGAAAATGTTATACACAGCAAAGGGAAAGCAAAATGTTATCGTTTGCCCACTTTAAAGAACTAACATGATTTTGTGCAGACTAGTAGGTTTGACACTGCCTTCCATCAATTGTTTAATTTACCACTGAAATACAGTATACCTGAGAAGGAAAGTAAGGAAAAGGGAGACGTACTCACCTAATTTGGGAAAGTGGACAATCTTATCTAGACCTTTCATTTTAAAAAAGTCTCGCTTATACCATCTAACTGCTCTGATTTGAAGGGATAGGCCCAATTTATTCTCTGCTGTCCTATTTTTTCAGCTGACTTTAAGATGTCCCAAGGCAGAAGTGGGGAGCTGGTGGGGCTTACTGCCACCTCTACTGCTGCCCCACACCATTTTTAATAGGGATTTACTAGCCTCGTTCACAGTTTCTCAGTCTCACAAGGCTTGCAGTCCCTATTAAAAATGGCATAGGGCGGCAGCAGAGGTGACAGCAAATAATCAGTGAATAATCAAATCCACAAAAGTTAAACCTGCAAATGTGGAGAGCTGACTGTACAGTGTAGAATAGGCATGTCACCGAATTTACAGAGGTCTGCACTCTGTTTGAAAGACCATCAGAGGACTCTTTGGAGGGTTGCCCAGTTTATGTTCAAATTTAAAGATTTAAAAAAGCACAAAGAGAGGGGGGCAGCAGAGTCCTTGATATTGTCCATTCACAGAAAGCATCTATACAGCAAACTCAGCAGGCACATTGGTTACTTGATCACTTCCCTCCCCACAATGATGAAAATTAAATTAGAAGGGTTTTTTTAAAAAATGGTATCTATCAGCACATGCAAATTTTTATGCAACTATGTGTCATTTTTTTTTTTTGCTGACATGTAAATCTTTATCCTAATACCGGTTGAAATATGACCTCATATTTGTATCATTGCTTCTCTGTAATAATCATTCGGTACACAATTTGCAGTGCCAGCAGGGGAAGGTCCTTGATTTCCCACGACCCTCTATTTTTACGCAACTTCCCAATCAGTGTAATCACTTTGCTTGTTCCCATTTCCATGCCCTGTTTTTATTCCCATGTATTTTGCTTCCTTTTACCAACAGAACAGAACATTAGTCCACTAGGGAAGGAAAGTAATGCAACATTTTCAATCCAGGAAAGAAAGAATTATTGGTGGGAGTTCTGAAAAGTGCAACAACATTTCTTCTTAGTCACTTTCGGCTCCTTTTTGTGACTTCTGATGTCAAAAATAATATGTGGCAGCCAAAACAGACTAATGTAACAGCTTATTAAAATCATTTAATATGTCATTCATTACAGGACGCTTCCCCTCAAGTAGTTTATTGCCATTAACGTTAAAAAAAAAACTGGCATTTTTAATTACCTGTTACTTTCTGTTACTTTTTAGCTCGCTTTTTAGAAAAAAAATCCACCTCAAAAAGTTTAAAAAATGCTGTAATATTGGCAACAACAGCAAACTCCACAAAATGTTCCAAGGAATAAGTTCAAGTAAAAATTATTTGTTACATAGAAAAGTAACAATATTACAAGTTCTTAGAGTTGTTTTTTTTTAAGGAATGCAATTATTCCCTAGTGATGTGTTACAAGTCAGTTTGGGGTTTTGTACTGTATTACTTCCAAGATGTGGCTAACTATATTGTGTTGACTGTATCACAGGACTCGGCAATAAGCAATGAATTTTGTGTTCTGTTGTATGTGGAACCTGGAAGCATGTATTTCTATGTGATGGTCATCAGCTTTTTCATGCAACATGATGTTTACATGTCCACTGTGCAGTTGCACAGAAATATCAAGAATCTGAACCTATTGGGTGGATTGGTCTAGGCTCAGGCTGATGTTAAAGTTAAATTACCAAAGTCCTTGTAGACCTTCTTAAATGTTTTTTATCCACAACCTAAATCCAACTGTCTCAACTGGAGAAGATCCACTGAATGAATTGTTAAATGGTAAGTCAGCACTTAGATGAAACTCATGTAGCTGGGACCAGAAACTGGATTTAGGACTGTGCTTCTAGATGATATCTGATCAATATATCTCAGGTAAAGAAGAGGCCTTTGCAAAGAGGAATTGACAAAAGTTAGTTTCAGGTCAGCCATGAATATTCTGACGCCATGCACGTGCTCATGATAATGCCGCTGTTCCAAAATACATCTTCTCTCCAAATCTGAAGTAACTGTGCTAAGAAGCAAGTAACAGTTTGGTAGTTAGTTGTGCTGTAGCCCCATCTGGAATGATATTCCTGATACTCCATCTTTGTGGGGGATATTACTGAAAGGGGCTTCAATATTCATAGTAACTAAGATGATATTCTCTGGGAGATTGTCATCAGACTGTAGTTTCCTCAGGAAGCCAGTGGTATCCCATACGTACTGGCAGCGTACAATCTGAGCATAAAGTCCATATAGTCAGACATCCCAACAGAGACAGTAACAAAGTGTGGGACACTGGAGTGCCTTGTATTGTCTGTTTTGGATAGCAGACAGAAAACTCAGAGATTCCTGTGATGTGTCTATATAGCTACGGTCTTGTATATCTGTAGGAGATTCCTTCTTAAGGATCTATAGTTCCTTCTGGTATTCCTCAGTGAGGCTGAGGACAAGGCCTTGTAAAATGTGGTGCTGGAACGTTGTCTCTCAGCCAACAGCTCTGCCTTTGTCAGCCTCTTTAATTCTTTCATTAGAATGTCAGTATTGTTTTTGAGACAATGTCAATGACATCATATTCTGTTTCTCCATGAATTACTATTCTGTTATGTCTGATATTATGATCTCTATGTTTGCTGTTTATATGCTGTGTCGTGCACGTGCATGTACTCTACATGTTTGTGTAAGATAGACACCATACATGTGTGTGTGTCCATACATATGCACCCTTGATAGTGTCACACACAACACACTGGAGCAGAGAGTAAAGGAAGTCTTTGTTACAGCACATCAGAAACATGTAGCTGGAGGAACCTGTGTGCTTTTACTGTTGCTATAAGACTTATGCTCCAAAGATGGAAAGATAAACCATCTATTGTTCAATGGTCAGAATAACTTACTGCTTTAGATACACGTGTACATTAATACATCTTTTATAGACATCAGCTTCAAGAAAATGTTTGAAATCAGCTTGCATTCGTGTATAAGTCCAGCCTGCATGCATTTAATATGAACTTCCCATTTTCTCCCACAAAGGTGGGCCATGGAGTCTTATGATGTCAGTGCAGAAATGTCCAAGCAAGCACAGAGAAAGAGGTACTCATCCTTTTCTATAGGATGCTTCCAATTTTGAACTTAAAAAAAAAAAAGCTAGCCACACTAAATGCCACCACAGGGATGTGCCACAAGAAATTATTCAAATTAAGGTGGCAAAGCAAAAGAAAATGTACTTCCCTTCATGTCTGCATAAAAGTTGAATTTTGTATCCTGGCAGCACTAAGCACAAATCTTCCTTCCTGTTTCTTTTTTTACCTATTTCTATCAATAGTAGCCTGAACTGAGATGCAGATATACTTCAGATAACAAGGCCTTTGGCAAAGAAGCTCCTTTTTATGAAGACTTTTCATGCTCATGCAGCGTCCTCTTTTCTTCCTTGTCCTCTGCCTAGCTGTAAGGTTTTTAGCCACATCAGCAGAGAAGGACAGTAAAGGAAGGACAGAAAAGCACAGATATTCAATACTAAGTTGCAGCAGCAGGTCTGCAACAAACCATGCAGTAAAGTTTCAGTTGGGAAAGAACAGGATTCTACTGCAGTTGATCCTACTGTAGCTGTGTATACAACTGCCAATAACATACAAGGTAAATAGCAGCTACCTCTGGAATCCTGTTTGTTCTGAATAAAAAGTTAGCTAAAACATATTGAATTGGTATCATTTATTGTGGTGTGGGAACCTATATATTTTCCACATTATTTCTGCCTCTACTACCAGTGTTTTGTTTTGTTTTTGTTTTGTTAAAGCAGTAATGGCTGGGAACATATTTACTTTGCTGACACAGAACTATAATGGACTTCTATTACACTGCATGTGCTGATTTACTGCGAGGATATTTAGGAATTATTTTTACATCGCTTTGAGAATATTTATTGTGATTATCATACACTTATATTTAAGCTTTTATGGAAGCGCCTCAATCCATTTTCCATTTCAGTTTTCTCTGACCTTGTTGCTTATTTTCTCCCTTTCTCTCTCTCCTTTCCACACCCAACTATCAACTGCAGATAATGCTTCATGCATATGATAAAGTGGACTCTAGCCCCTGAAAATGTATGCCATGATTGCCACAATAAATTTGGTAATCTTTAAAGTGCCACCAGACTCCTTTACATGGCTACACCTTAGGGGGAAAATTGCTAACACTTGTAAGCATCAGATGAAGCTGATTGCAGTAGGTCAGTGAGAAATGGAAGTCCTGAATAGATGGATCTCATTTTATCAGCAAGGCAGTTCTTAAAACACTTGTGCACACTGAGTGGGAAAAACAGAAATTACACCCACCCTGGTTCAAGAGGACATTTGCATTTCTTCCAATTAATCCATTTTCTTCTCTTTGCTGAAATCTCTTGTCAATATTCAGCCTCTCAGCAAAGCCTTTCCAAAGAGCCTCCCCCTCCCACTTCTTGCTTTTCCACTGCTTTTGCCTGTTCTCTGTCTAGGAGAAGAGTGGAGAAAATGTATGTGGCTCCAAGTCCAGTTTTAAGCCCCCAACAATCCTCAGCCCTCATTTAAAAAAACAAACAAAACACTGTTTTTCTAAAGCAAACTCCTTCATGGGAAGAATTGTGCCACTTTTTGACCTCTCCATTTCTGTCATATTTTCTAGCTAAACAAAATCATCTCCTGGACCCAAATTAGAAATAGACTTCCTTTGCTGATCTAGGTCCAATGTGTGTGTTTGCTTAAACTGTAAGGGCATGAGGAGGAATGTTCCTTACCTTACCTTACCTGTGTCTTTTTATGATAAAAGAATTACAGTGTTATAGCACTATTATTCCACTTTAACTGCCATGACAACAGCCTATGTAATCCTGGGATTTGCAATTTAGGGAGGGGCATTTAGAATTCTCAGCCAGAGAGCTCTTGAGCCTCACTAAACTACAAATCCCAGAGTTCCATAGGATGTTGCCATGGCAGTTAAAGTGGAATAACAGCACTATAACAGTGTAGTGTGATATGGACCTCAGTATCTATAGCTGAACAGGACAAACACAGGAATACACCAAGATGGCTGCCCCTATCAGGTTTACTGTGTTCCTGAGGAATAGGAACATGTGGTTAGGGGCACAGAGAGAAAAGCAGAATTGTTCCCCACACAAGACCTATCTCTAGGTTTGAGGGGGCTTCCATCAAAGTGGTCTCTAGTGAGTCCTTTCCTCTGTCTTTGGAAGGCTTAGCTGGTGCTAGGCAATCAGATCTAGCCACCACTTAAATTTCCCATAGTTCCACGGGATAACAAATCAGAGGCATTATGGGAAATTAAAACGGTGGCTAGGTTCAGAGTGCCAGGTTGGATAAACAGGTAAGGATGATCCATGGGAGGCATCACTGATGAGTGCTGACAAGGTGCTGGGGTCTTGGCAACTACCTAGGGATGCCAAGTGATAATGCCAGCCATGTCACACACACACAAACACACACAATGTCCCACCTAAAAGGAAGTGGTCCACAATTGTCAGTATGTGTGTGTATGTGTTTGGCAGCCACGGGTTCCCAAATACAAAGCTTGGAAATGTTACGTTTTTGAACTACAAATCACAGAATTTGGACTGACTACTCTGACTGGGAGATTCTAGGCAATGTAGTTCCAAAAGTAACTTTTCTCAGCTGTGACCAAATAGCTAGCTAGCTAGTTAAATGGCTCTAGATTTCACAGGTGGCAGGGGTATTTGGGGAGCTTTCTTTTCCTCCCACTTCCTGTGTTTCTGTTTGTTTGTTTTCCATTTTCTGGCTCCACCATAATCAGTATCATTGCTTACTAATAAGACTCCAGACCAAAGACAGTCCTCATCTATGTTCTTTGGGGCCATTCTCCAGGCAGTTGCTTAGGAGTGAGAACCACATTTTGCCACACACACCAAAATCTTCATGGATGGTCAGACTCAGTAATAAAGCAGTGAGGGCATCTTCTTTATTAATTGCATTTCTGTCCCACTCTTTTCACGTATCTAAAGGGGACTTACATGGTTTGGCCTCTCTCTGCGTTTAATTCTCATAACTCTGTCAAGTAGATTAACCTGAGATAGAATGCTTGGCACAGCATCATCTAAGTGGAGATTTTAGTCTTGGGCTCTCCAATACTAGCTTATACCTAATCTAGAAAAAAAGGTACCATGTATGGACTAACCGAAGCATATCTTTGCATGAAGGGAGGCTATTTCTTTCTTTTATACCATACTTTAGAGGTACCACTTCAAGAACGTGCATAGCAATGCATCTCTGTGTCCTGTTCATACAGCCATATGCCTAAAAAGTCTTTTGTCTTTAGTGCAGACAGAATGTTTACAGCCTCTTCCTGTATGCCATTAAACCCTGATCGCACCTCCACAACTATACAAATGAACTTAAAAGCCTGTGGGTTGAACACTGTATTCCGGTGCTTCTCAAGCTATCTGATGTGGTAGACCAACCATTTTCCCCCCAGTGTGCCAGGGATTTTCCCTATACTTGTGCCATATTATTATCACATTCTCATAATTTCCTGGAAACTTGCTGTGGACCAAGCAGCTGATGGCTTACTGACCAGCATCGGTCTGCAAACCACCACTTTAAGTAACATGGTTGCATTCCATCAATGCATCTGATAAAGTGATTAAAATCTATGAAAGCTCATAAATCAGTTAGTGTTAAAGACACCACTAGATTGTTCTCCTCCTTTCCCTTTTAAACTGAAACAGAATAACAGATATCTCTTTGAAAAGGGCATCGTTTCAAGCTTCTGTATAGCACCTAGCAAACTGACTGTGCCAAGTGATAATCTTACCATATGGATTCCTGTGGCCTAGCCTTGAACCAAAGAGCCTTGAACAGATTCTTTCAGGAAAGGAAGGCCAGTGGCATGGAATTAATCCATGGGAAACCTGGGTTCAAGCATTCTGCTCCTCCCATCAGTAGTCTCTCTAGCTCAGTCTTTCTCACACTGACTGGCAGCAGCTCTCCAACCTTTCAGGCAGTTCTCTTTCCCAGCAACACTGGTGGGCTGGAAAAGAAGGACTCAATCATCTCTCCAGCCAAACAGCTAAGACACAGAGGAATAAAACATGTGCTCTATCCACCCAACTTTGCCTGGTGGCCGCAAGCAACAAGCAATTTTATGCAGGAAAGCACCTGCATCTCCTCAAAGCCCTCCTGATTTCTTTACTAGCTCCAGAAGAAAGAAAGCCCTTAACTAGCACAGAAATGCAACAGGCAGGGAGAAACAGCCTTTTTTCCATGTCTACCAGTACTCCAGGAGAAGGTAACTTTTTCTTTCTTTAGGTGACACGCCAAGAGGGTAGTAAGTAGGCATTTCCATGCCAGGGGTAGAGATCCTGCCACCACAACCACCATGGAAATGCAAGTTACTAGATTCTTAAAAGGCCAGTGCATTTTTAAAAACTTTCCCACTTCCTAACTTGTGATTTTTGCATACTTACTACAAAACTGGCTCTATCATCAAGCTATAGCCCTCTTCTGATTCTAGTTATAAAATATTGGCACCCTGGCAACAGTGTCTTTTTTCCTTTTCCGAAGTCTCTTTCCACATTTACTTAATACATATTTTTTTAATGCACTGAAGGAAGAGAGTACCAAAGTTAGCAAATGCAACTTAGCTTTAAATAAGGCTTAATTTCAAGCACAGTACTGGAACCCATTACGAAGGACTGGCGTGGGAACATAGTTAATGACCACATCACATGTAAAAGCTTAGGCAGGATGAAACATATTTGTTGTTATTTACCATCATGTCACCTTGTGAATGAGAGAATTCGAAGAGCTTCAGTCATCAGCAGCCCTACTCAGGTTTTGTAAAATCAGTACCGCAGCTTCCTTGATTGAATCATTCTATTTGTAATGTGGTTTTAATCTTTTCCTACTGCTGTCTGCTTTACCAAACATTATCAACTTTTCCAGTGAGTTATGTTGCCTCACAAGATGGCCAAAGAATGATAACCTCAATTTATTTATATCTAGACCAACGATTCAACAGACATTTGTATTTATCTGCTATTCAAAGCAGCTAGCAACAAACATTATCTATATAAAATTCTTATAAGGACAAAACACGTAGAAATGAGCTAAAATAAAAAGCATATCAAGGTCAGTGGATCAGGGCAATAAACTTCCATCAAGCCTCAAATGCCAGTCTACAGAAATAGGTATTGACATGGGAAGAAAGTGCCTGTGAGCATGGGCAGAATGTTTTTTTTCCCTCCTGCTCTTGTCTTCCAAACAGCAGGAAGCCTTCAGTACTTTGGGTTAGGGATCAGAGCTCCGACGTGAGGGATTAGACAGACCTCTCTAGATAATAGCGGTACCATCACAGAAGGACCTTGGGCTCCAGGACCCACAAATGAGCAGGAGAGCACCCCAACTTACATTTTGAAGTAAGAGAAGTAATAGCATTATTACCTAAAGAGACGATTCCCCCCCTCTCTCTCTGCACGTTGCCATCTAAATTTAGAGTCTAAATTTACTTAAGTGGCAACCAGGTAAGCTTGAGCTCTCCTCATTCTCATTTTAATAGCAAAGACCTACTGGAAAGGGTTAAAAGAAAACAGGCCTGGGTTTACATTAATAACCCTAGATCTGTGGGGCAGGGTGCAATCGAGGTGACTCCTCCTCGCCCTTCTGTTTCCAGTGTTAATGATCTACTATAGGAAACCAGAGGAAGAGGCGGCGAGGGAGCCTGAACCCTCCCTCCCTCTGTCACACACACACACACACACACACACACACACACACTCTTCAGCTCTATTATTTCCTTGTTCAAAAGGTGTTCTTTTGTAGAGAGTGATCTGTATCTTCCCCACTTCCGCTCTCTAGACATTCTCCTCCAGCAGGCTACCTTAAAATTACAGGCTAGTTTACAGACCCCCACCTCTCGCAACATTACCCCCGCAAAAAAACCCAAACACACACACGCGCGCGCATACACACACACACACACACACGCATACACACACACGCGCGCGCACAATGGTCCGTGGTAGCTAATAATAGCACCCTGCTAATCCGGAAGGAAGCTAAGAGAGACAGTCCGAGGTCACTGCCGTACGGTTCTTTGAAGCTACGTCAAAGAATAATTTTTAAAAACCTCATAATAAACCATCGCCTCTCCAGTCTTTGCTCTCTGCTGCCGCTTAGATCTCCGCCGCCTCCCCCCCACCCAGGCTGTGCAATTAAAAAAAAAGACACAAATAAAAATAGAAAACAAAGCAGTAAACAAACACGCACATACATATGTTAACGGAGGCAGAAAAAGCCCGAGATCATGCCCCCCCTCCGTCCTCCCACATAAACACCCACACGCACGCACGCCGACCCCCTTTCTTCCTAAACGTTTTTTTGCAAACGTGTCTGCAACACCCCCCCAGCTCCAGTAAGGCCCCCTCCCATCAGGAATACCATTATAATATGAAACAATAGAAACGGAAAGACTTGCAAGGCATGATGATGATGATGGTTGCAATAATAATAATAGTGATCATAATAATGGCAACAACATGGATATTTATCTCACCACCCTCCAACTCTTTAAAACAAGCCCCCTCCTCTCCTCGTCCTCTCCACCACCACCCCCCGCCATTCCACAGCTTGCAAAGGTCTCGGCTTGGTGATGGATGGGGCGAGCCTTATCCTACCCTATCCTATCTTATCTTATCCTATGTGAACCCTGATCTCCACATTCATGCGTTCAGATGCATAGTTAGAAAAAAAAAATCTATATTCTGGTCCAGCCCGAAGAGTTGAGAAGGCAAACAGAGGCTTGGCTGGCAGGGAGGAAGGGGGGGAGGGGGGAGAGGGAGGGTCGGAAAAGGTGTCTGGAGGGAGGGAGGGAGGGGGCTTACCTTGATGCACCGCCACGTTACAGCCATGCCCATCACAGTACACCAGGGGGTTCTCTGCCCAGCCCCGCTCGTCAGAACAGACGCAGCAGCCACCCACCATCTCCTTCATTCTTCCATAAGTTTCTTCTTTGCGGATCCCCCCCCCACGACCCTCCCGCTCTTGCGCCGCCGAAGAGGTTGTTGTTTCCAAACACGCATCCACTCCTCGCCTCCCTCTTCTTCTTCTTCGGGTTCTTTTTTTTAATCTCGGGTTTCCTCTGACCCGCCTTTATCTCGCCGCTCCCGCTCTCAATTTCTCTTTACGCAGACATCCACACGCACAGACCCACTACGAGGCGGGGGGGGGGGGACAGAAAAGGACGGAGAAGCAGCCTTCCCCCGGGACCCGAATGCCACATTGTTATTGGCAGAAGCCGAGATCGGCGGCATTGCTGGCGCGGAGCCGGAGCAGACGCGGCCGCTGGTCCCCACGCACCCCGGCGCGCACACGCGCACACCCTCGCCCAGGCACTATCCTCACGCACGCACACAACGTCGCCCGGGCTGCGCGCAGCCTCTACAACCCAGCAATCATGGCTCCATGCGCCTCCTGGAAAGTCTTAGGTTCAGGAACAGCTGCCACACTTGGGAGGGAGGGAGGGAGGGAGGGTTCTCGGCTCGCTTGCTTCCTTCCTCCACCCTTCCCAACCCACCCCCGCGCCCCGCTCCTCTCGACGGTTATGGAACGGGGTTTGCTCGATCACCCCCTTCTTCTTCTTTCGCTCCCTCTGAGCCTGCCCTTTCTCTTCTTCTTCGTCCGGGGGAAAGGATCTGGCATCTAAAGTGCGGCCAGCAACATTTGGAGCGCGGCGTGCTGTTGTTCAATATGGAGCGATGAAGCGAGGACCAAAAAGAAAAGATTTTTTTTTTTTAGAAAAAAAAGGAGGGGGGAATATCTCTCACTCCCTTAAATCCTATTATCTGTAACATTGCGTTGCCTTCTTTGACAGATAAGGGCGCCACCAGCGCCACCTTCTGGCCGGCGAGGAGGAGGAGAAGCCCCGTCTCAACAAAAAGCGCCTGGAGGTCTCCCAACCTATGTCCTGAAAGCCACAAGGAGTCTGGACATCCCACCTCAAAGGAGATAAAATTTAATCTAGGTGTTTGTGTGTGTAGAATCTAGAAGTGTAACCGTTGGCTAATATACTTTAATTAATCCCAGTCCTATAGTATGGAGAAAATTGATGAGTTTTCCCAACTTTGCACTGAGAAACTTCTGAGTTGCTGCTACAGGTCACATGAAATCATTGCGTCCCTTTGGGTTCCTAACATTGAAAAGTGCACTTGACTGGGGGCTTCAAATGCCTGGAAGGTTGTTGTAAACAAGAAAGCAAAGCTTGATTCTTTATTAACCTAGAAGGCAAGACTAGATCTCAGGGGTTTAAATCACAAGAGAGTAGATTTTGGCTAATCATTAGGAGCAACTTTTTGGTGTTAAGAACAATTTAATAGTGGAATCAAAGACCTTGATGGTGGGGCATACTCTCCTTTGACAGAGGTCTTCAAGCAGAGTTGGGAAGTACTTCTAGTAGTGAAATGAGTTAATCTTCTCTGAGATTAAAGCTGGAGGCACCACCACAACACTGGATGATTTCCTTTGGGTGGGGAACAACACTTCTCAAGCCTGCCAGCCAGACTCAGTCCTGTTATTATTTACAGACTGATTGATTTTATATTCCGTTTTTCTCCCAGGATGGGATCCAAGGTGGCTTACAGTAATTTAAACTAAAATTAAGCTACAAAAGTTTAAAAAGAATGAAATAACAGTATTATTTTTTTGAAGAAAACTATAATTAAAAATAGTAAAAATGCATTTAAAACATAACTACTAGTAAAAGATAAGAGATACGCCACAGCACGCTACTTCACACACACTACTGTTACATAAGTTAAATCTCAAAGGCCTGGCTGTGTTCACCTGCCCGTGGAGAGAAAGTAGGGAAGGAGCCAACCAGACATCCCATGGAAGGAAGTTCCACAGCCTGGACGCAGCCACAGAGAAAGCTCCTGACTACCCGTGTCTGTGAAGGTGGTAGGACTGAGAAAATGGCTTTGCCTGCAGATCTTAAAACTTAAGCTGACTTGTATAGGGAGACACACTCTTTCAGCTGGTCTGGACCAAAGCCATGTAGGGCTTTAAAGTTCAGAACCAGCACTTTGATTTCTGCCCAGAAATGGACCAGTAACCAGTGAAGCTGTTGCAACAGACAAGCTACATGTTATCCCCTTTCCCCTTAATAATATTTTAGGGGAGAAACAAATGAGCAGGCACAGTAGGTGAAGTTAAATCCTGTGGCCAGGCAGAAACAAACAAATTAAAACAAACGGCTTTATTTAAAACAATGTAAGGGAATGGAGGAAATAGGGAGAAACATGCCATCCTCTAACTAAAACCCAGAGACCTAAAATAGCCCATTACTTTAATGAAGTTACAGGTAATGAGTCTCTCTTCTGTAAAAAAAAAAAAATAAATAAACTTGCACATTTTAAAAGTAACATAATGAATGGAAATGAAAATACTTTAATGTGCAAGGAATAACATTTTCCAGTTACTTTTCCCAGCTACTTTTAAAGGGCATTTGGGGGGGAAATTTTCGCAGGAATTCTTTCAACTTCTTGGCCATTCTCTTAGCAGCCCTAAATGTCTTTTGATCAAGATGGTTTTCCTGTGTTCTGAGCACGACACTGCACAGAGGTTCTTCATCTGCCTCAGGAAATTGTATTTGGGATTTCTTATTGCTGGGACTTTTCCTGGGATCCTGGTAGAAATCAGTACCTTAAAGCCAGGTGAAGGGGAAGGAGACAGAGGAAGGAGAAGGAGGAGGAAAAAGAGCAGGGGGAAGCAAAAGGGCAGGGTCAGTAAGGTAGATGGGAAATAGGGATTCAAAAATTCATGGAGCTGGTATCTTCTGCCCTACGCTCAAAACATGGACAGGACCTCACACTCAGCAGGCAAAATATGGATAAGAGTTTTCAATTTCTTTCTTGTGAAGCTTTTAAATGACAACCAAGTCAACATGAGCCGGAGTGATGTAGTAATTTGAGTGTTAGACTATGACTCTGGAGACCAGGGCTCACATTCCTGCTCAGCTAGGGAAACCCACTAGATGACCTCGGGAAACTCACACTCTCTCAGCATCAGAGGAAGGCAAAGGCAACCCTCCTCTGAACAAATCTTGCCAAGAACAATCCATGATAGCTTTGCCTTACGATCACCATAATTCAGAAATGACAGGAAGTTACACAACAACATGCTATTCAACATCTTCATTAATGACTTGGATGAAGGAATACAAAGCATGCTGAACAAATTTGCAGATGACACCAAATTGGGAGGGGTTGCTAATATGCCAGAGGACAGGATCAAAATTCAAAATGACCTTGACAGATTGGATTGCTGGGCCAAAGCTAACAAAATGAATTTCAACAGAGAGAAATGGAAGGTCCTACACTTAGGCAGAAAAAATGGAATGCACAAATATAGCATGGGAGACACATGGCTGGATATCAGTACGTGTGAAAGAGATCTAGGAGTCTTCGTAGATCACAAGCTGAACATGAGTCAGCAGTGTGATGCAGCAGCCAAGAAAGCCAATGTGATTCTTGGTTGCATCAATAGAAGTATGGTGTCTAGATCAAGGGAGGTAATGGTGCCACTCTATTCTGCTTTGGTTAGACCTCATTTGGAATACTGTGTCCAGTTCAGGGCACCTCAGCTCAAGAAGGATATTGACAAGCTGGAGCGTATCCAGAGGATGGTGACCAAAATGGTGAAGAGTCTCTATGAGGAGTGGCTTAGGTTGCTGGGTATGTTTAGTCTGCAGAAGAGAAGGTTAAGAGGGGACATGTTAGCCATGTTTAAATATTTGAAGGGATGTCATGTTGAGGAGGGAGTGGGCTTGTTTTCCGTTGCTCCAGAGACTAGGATAAGGAGCAATGGATTCAAGCTGCAGGAAAGGAGATTCCACCTGAATCTCAGGAAGAACTTCCTGACAGTCAGAGCTGTCTGGCAGTGGAATATGCTGCCTCAGAGTGTGGTGGAGTCTCCTTCTTTGGAGGTTTTTAAGCCGAGGCTGGATGACTGTCTGTTGGGAGTGCTTTGATGTGTGTTCCTGCTTAGTAGGGGGTTGGACTGGATGGCCCCTGGGGTCTCTTCCAACACTATGATTCTGTGATTATAAATATTTATACTCTTCAGTGTAAATGAAAATATTTGAAATTTTGAGCTAATCAACAATTTTAAAAATGCATTAAAACTTTTCTACAGACTTTCCAGTCACTGACTAAAGTATACATGAGTCTTCCCTGCAATTGCAGAAGAAGTGTGAATTCAATGGTCTATGTCAGGAACGAGTTACTTTGTGGTACTACCCTTAGATATGTTGCACCCATCATCCAGGGTAGAAGGGTACTACAGGACAGGAAGGGAAAATCACTATGATTTCAGCAGTAGCAGTTCAGCAGTGTGGAAAGGCTTGTGGGACACACACACAGGTGCCAGGGCTGCATGCAACTTGCAGGTTGGATGTTGTACAGTCTTGGTATTATATAGTCCAGCATTCTATTTCCTACAGCACTGCTGAAAGCCCTGAAAAATGACAGAAGGGGACAATACTGTAAGAATTTCTCAACATCTGCAAGTTCCTTCATATGGAAATGGAATGGAAACAACGGAATGGAAAGAACTTCATTGTTAAGAGTTTGAATGTGTAGAATGTGAATCCACCTGGGTCTAGTGTTATAGGGATGGTGAATCCACACTGGAAGCCAAGGTGCTGAACCCCTAGCCACAAAATAGGTTAAGCACCTTGGATAGATCCTTTATGGCTTGGAGTAATTTCTGGAGTAGATTCACTGGTGGCCTCACTGACATTAGGCCCACTAGCCTCTACTGAAACCAACTAATTTCCTTGGATCTGTTTTCTACTCTGACCAGTGAATGAGGAGGGTAGGCCCGAGGTCAATGCCCAACATCTTAGGTTGTGGTGATGGGAAAGTCTCTTACCTCATAGCTTGAAAAGCTACGGCCAGTTGCAAAAGACCAGCAGCTTCCTGTCTTTTCAGGTTTTGGTAGAAGCCATTATCTCAAAACTGTGACATGGGCCCTACTTTTTATTGCCTTACATCTTTACATCTCCTTTTCAGGGTCAAGGAACTTGCTGTGGAAACTTTTGTTGTGTTGAAATCTACCAACAGAAATGTCCTTTTCTGGACTGTGACTGAAAGTGAAGGAGTTTCAGCTTCCTTTCTCACTGGGCACCATGTCTGTCTTTATCTGTCTTTAAGAAGCACATAAAACAATGCTGCTGCTGCTGCTGTTGTTCAGTTCAGTCTACCAGGTGTTCAAAATCTGTCCAAGAATCTAAGAATCATCATCATCATGGACACCACCATCACCATCATCCAATTTATACTTTTCCCCTACTTGTTAAGAGTTCAGGGTAGCTAATAATCCATGTAAAAACACACATTTAATCCACATGAAAGCACATTACAAATTACATATATCTAAAACAACATGCTACAGGTGTCTATTAAAATAAAAAAACAGTAGAAACAGGGAGCAGTTGAGGATTGATCAGACATCTTATGCCCCAAAAGCCTGTTTGGGCCCTAAGACAAAAGTGCAAAGGAAAACCAAATTTCTCATGGATGGAATTCCATGTTACTACTCATCTTAGCTTGGGCTGCAAGCCACTTGGAGGTCCTGATCGATCAGATGAAGACCAGTGTACAGCAAGACAAGAAATACTTGCCTAGATGATCAGATTAAGTTATAGAGTCACAAAAGCATAAAGTTGGAAGAGTCATGAAATCCACCCCCTGCTCAATGCAGGATCTTCTGTTAACATATCCCCAGCAGGTAACTGTCCAGCCTTATTTTAAAGATATTCAGAGAAGGAGAGGTCTCTAGGCAATTGATTCCATCGTCAAACTGCTCTCACTGTCAAGAAGTTCCTTCTAACATTCAGTTGAAACCTCCTCTGCTGTAACTTAAAAATACTAGAGCAGCAGCGAATAGGCCTGTCCCTCCTCTCTGTGACAGCCCTTGAGGTCATCATGCCACCCCTCAGTTTTCTTTTCACCAAGCTGAAGATGCCCATGCTTCAACTTTTCCTCATATATTTTGTTCTCCATCAACCTGAACAGGATCTAAGGGGCACTGACTCAGTTCATGGAGGCTAGTACCATTAGTGGCTCCAGTTTATAACTGATGTTACCTTTAATATTGGGGTAGCATTTCTCTGAATAACAATTCTCAGGGAAGATATGGGACTGTGTGTGCGTGTGCATGCTATTAGACTCATGTTCTGCTTTGAGCCTTTCTAGAAACACCACTTGATTGCGGTTGAAAACAGAATTCTGGACTACACAGAACTTTGGTCTGATCCTAATGGTTCTTCTTATGTTTTTATGACTATATATAGAGAGAGATAATGGAGAACCACCTCTCTCTCTTTTTTATCCACCTGCCTAGCCTCCAAAGATGGGGGCACCTGAGGAAGGGCCTCCAGAAACAAAGAACAAACTAAGTTGATAAAAAATTTCATGTGGAATAACTTGTCCAACCCACAATGTTGTCTTGATCTCATCTTGTACTCTTTCTTCTTTTCCTTTAACTAAAAATACATTTGTACAGTATATGAATATTACTGATAGTTCTGAAGAATGAGCAAACTTTGTTGATGATGCACTGGTGTGTCACTGCAGGCAACACCATGTTGACCAAGAAGGGGGAATGCCTCTTTCAGAGATAGAAGGTTGCTCTTTGCATATTTACCTGTACAGTGTATAAAAAAGATGTACCCCCGCCCCGGCTATGTCCTATTTATATGAAGCACATTTTTTGCCACCCAAACATTTTTATTTATAGATTTCATTAAGTACCTAACTTTTAAAGCAACACAGAACTGGCTCATCTCATCAAGAGAATTGCTGGTGGTGTTCGTGTTTAGACAATCCATTTCTCACATCCATTCCCTTATATTGTAATGGAAAGAACAAGGCAACCTTCTCTGTACTTTTTGTGATTTCCAGTTGCTCCCAATGTTGATGTGAATGGAGAACTTCTTCACACAGGAACATCATTTGAACACTGTTAGGGTTGCCAGGTATGGGACAGGGCTCCTATTCGTTTAAAGTGAACAGATCCTGGGGCAGGAAGATGTAACGTTCTGCCATAGTCGAACTATACAACATCTCCTTTTTCACTCCCAACCCCATCTTTTAGCTGTTTACTCCTCCCTTCCCCATATCGCCATTTGCTGGCTGGTGAAGAGCAGAGAAACAGCAAAGAAGTGTCCAGAAATGTTCCTGTGTTTCTTCTGTGCTTCATGTCAAGCTATAGGAAAATAACTGGATGCCTCTCTGCCACACATACATCCTGCTCTCCACTAATCAGTAAATGGCCATATTGGGAGGCGAGGGTCAGCAGCTAAAAAGTGGGTTGGGGAGGTAAGGAAAGAAAGATTGTATAGTTCCCTGATATATTTTTATGCTATATACTTATAATCTATGGATCCTGAAACAAAGGGGACGGAGCACTTAAGATCCCTTGAACCTAGGTGTGTTGGGGGAAGAGCCCCCTGCCCAAAATAAGGCACCTCAAATCAAGATCACCAAAACTTCTACATAGTTGAGATCCCTGAGGAACTACCAATCAGAAGTGTCCAAATTCATAGCCATCTTTGCTTTTGCTTAATAGTCTTCTGTATTTTCCTCTTGCTGAAATACCCTAAAGGATATTTAGGGTATCAGGGTATCAGATCCTACTTGATCTTGTAAGCTAAATCAGGTCAGTTCTGGTTCGTACTTGGATGTGAGATAACTAAGTAGTATCAGGTGCTATAGGCTATACCATATTTCAGAGGAAAGAACCAGCAAAACCACCTTTAATTATTCCTTGCCTAAAAAGCCCTATGGAATTCATGGGGTCACCATAAGTGGATAGGTGATTTGAAGTCACACACACATACATTTTCTTCTTTCTTTGACATATTAATTTTATGCTTTAGACAGCTTCATTTTTAATAATTTCATTTCAATAAACGTTTCATTTATTATTTTGTCATCATCTCCAAGGTAGCCACCTTGTTAACTGATTTAGCTGGTGATACATTATTGTTATTATTATTCACTGTACTCTGTCATTTTACCATTTTGTAAAAACATATATTCAAGTATACAGAATTCAGCATGACCTTC
This sequence comes from Cyclura pinguis, assembly GCA_030412105.1. Taxonomy (NCBI): domain Eukaryota; kingdom Metazoa; phylum Chordata; class Lepidosauria; order Squamata; family Iguanidae; genus Cyclura; species Cyclura pinguis. The sequence continues at coordinate 95,627,398 of CM059604.1, forward strand.
CTACCTGTCTTGAGCCCCTCACCTTACAAATAGTTCCAAGGTTTTTCCCTGGATTTGTTAACCCTCAAGATATAGGAACCCAGTCTTGTATTCAACCTTGCAACTCTAAATCCAGGTCTTTCCAGTCATAGGCCCTTTCTGTAGGACGACACTCTCGTACATTGTCCAATTGCAATTGTGGCCATGCTTCTGCCGAGATGGGAGCTTGTCCCCAGTGCTCCACTCTGCACATCAACCAGCTGCCTAACTGAAGGGAGCGCAAGGGACACGCCTCTTCCTTCTGTATTGCAGCCGGCCTTCTTCCCATGCTGCAGTGGGGAACAAAGCACATGATCACGTTTCTAGCCCTTCTGCATGGCCGACAGCAACAGAACGCGCACACAATCAGGGGTCACTGACAGAGTTTTTCTGTCAATGATGTACCCCGCGATCGCACCAGCTGGCAGTGTGAGAAGGGCAGGACCACGACGTCATGTGGAAGCACCATCACGGTCCCACTCCTCTTGAGTCTCCATGTCGGGACACCGCCATCCTGCAGAAAGGGCCCCAGTCTAACATTGTAATTGTTACACTACGTTGGCTTATTTAGAATTAAGGTCTCATATTACTAAATTATGAATCATGCTTTGATAGAAGGAACAGGTGCAAACCTATGGTCAATGAGGCCTTTGGTGACTAGTGGCCAGGATGAAGTGATTCTTCTATGAAGTATCCTATCTGAGCTGATACAAAAATTCTGTTTGCAGTGATGTATTATATGCTTCTAAGCCCAATTCAAATTTCAAGATTATTGCTCAGTATTTCAGTAATCAAGTGATTTTTGTATGCCAGGACTATCTTGAAAGAACAATGGAATGTGGCAGCTAAGGTTCCACAGTATTATTCCTGATGTGTACATAAATAAAATCCATTCCCAATTTTTGGAATGTCTCTACAGTCAGATAAGTGGAAAAAGTCTTCTGTATATCCCAGCCCCCCTCCCTATTCCCACTTTGCCCTTTTAAGACTGTCTTCACACCGCAGAAGGGACCTTTCCCAAGCAGCCCAATAATCACTAGTTTAGGATCTTTTATGTTGCACCTGTTCAAGCGTTACATCAAGGGACGAAAAGGCAGAAACTGCCTGCTGGGACCCTGTCTCCTTTTTATTACATTCCTTTGAAAGTTGCAATGGCAGACAATATGCTTGCCACATTGGTGGAAATTCTCTTGGCCTTAGTGCATTTTGTGGCGGGGAGGGGTTAAACTTTTTCATCTACATTTTGTTGCCAGATTTTAGGAGATGAACTTAAGTACTCTCTCTCTTTCTCTCTCAATTTAACTTTCTCTTTGTCTGTCCGTCTGTCCGTCTGCCTTCCCTTTTACAGATCAACCTAAAAATATTTTGACTTCAAAGTTACATCCAGCTACTGGACAAAAGGAAGAGCCCCCCCCCACTCCCTCCCGCAACAGGATTCGGAGATCTGCTTTCTACTTGGCTGCATGAAAAGACACTTGGACTTGAACTGTAAGCCTGCTTTTAAAGGATTAAGTTCCAATTTACATAACTCGCCCCTGTGGTGAGGGAAGGGCAGACAACAGGAGAAAGTATGCAGCGAAGGGAGCAAAGAAAGAAAGGAAAAAGAGGCAATAATAACAGGAGAAAAGTACATTGGTTAAAAAAAATTAAGGCCTGAGGATATATTAGGAAGTACAATGGCCATTTTTATATCCCCAAAAGAGGAAATGCATCAGCCAAAAAGAGGACAAAAGGGAACATATATTTGCATGAAAATGGCATACACCACATTTTCTTCATAGAATGTAAATTTAAGAAATATTTACATTAATCTCAAAGGAAGGATAATATATTCCACATATGGAAGACAGTGATCAGGTGGCTTGTATACATGTCCAGTATTATGCCCACACACTAACTAATGAAGGGCACCCCTGTAGCACCCACTCCTCTTTCTTCTTTTTTGTAAAATCTTTAATCAGATTTGGGCTTCAAAAAAGGGTGCCTTCAAATATGTCATTTTCTATCTCTTCAAACAGAAGTAGAACATACAGCCATCCTAGTTCAGTGTGTACCAGGGATACAGAAACCTTTGGTCTGTCAGGCCAGATGTGGGCCCCTATGACCAACAAACATCTCCAGCTATTATCTCCTATCAATGATTGGAAATAAGACAGTGTTAAACCGAACTGAGCATTGCAGGCTGAAAAATTGTTGCATGGAACTGTATGACTGCACAGAGCCAGCCCAAGTCATTTTGATGAAGGGTGTTCCTGCAGGGCAGGGGGTTGGACTGGATGGCCCCTGTGGTCTCTTCCAACTCTACATTTCTATGATTCTATGATTCTATGATGCCTGAAGCTAAGGAGAAAATTGCACTGCCCCTCATAAATTTCTGCATAAGGAAACCAAAGAGCAAGAAAATCTTACTACAACAGTGGTAATGTGAGAGTGTCTTGCTTTACACCCAAAAGCAATAAACTAGCTTAGGGACTGCATGGCAATCTGTGAGGCATACATTCCTCTGTTCTCTATTGTTTTGCCACTATTTGTTGTCCCCCTGGCATCTTCCACATGAAGCTACTGTGTCACTCTGCCTAAGGGAAGGCTTAGACGTCACTTTACAGGCTGGGAACTTGTTACATAGAAATGAACTGTACTTTGCAGGCCAGGAAGCTGTCACACTGGAGGTTTACTCTGGACTGAACAGACTATATGAGAACTGATTCATACTTTGTTATGCTTGGTAAGTGTTCAAATTGTTAAGAATTCCATCTGTTTCTGCCCAAACGACTCTGGCCCTGCCCACTCTGGGTTTGGCTCCACCCTCTGACCTTGAACCCAACCCCTGCTGGAATGCAGGTCCTTGGGATACTTCCCATACCGAAATACAGTCCCCACCCCAATATGTGCTGTGCACTAGAACAGTATTAAATTCTACTTGATTGCTAAGAAGGTACGATTCTACAAACTGTAGGCAGGGATGCATTATTATTTCTCACACAGTTCATAATTCTGATCTGAAATGGATAGAATTTTATCAGAGCAATACAATACAGGTCTATTTTGAGGTGAGAACCACCGAGTTAATTGAGTTTGTTCATCATGGCAGGGGGGAGGGCAGCTGTCCTACAAGGAATATTGTAATACTATATCAAACCAGTAGAAATCAATGTCACCAAAGCCTTTGTCTTTGGAGATGTCAGCAGGAATCATCCACAGACTTTCAAGCTATAGGGCCTAGAAGCATGATTAAGTGAGAAACAAAACAATTCTAAATGCAATCTGGGGGAAGGGTGTGGCATGGCAGATGTACCGTCTGCATGGGTGCCTTCAAGTCACCTGTTAACTTGCAGTGAAGCCATGAATTTCCTAGAGGCAAGTAACAGTCAGAGGTGGTTTTGCCAACTCTTTCCTGTGAAGTATAGCCTACAGCACCTGGTATTTGTTGGTGGTCTCCCACCCAAATACCAAACAGGGCCAACCCTGCTCACCTTCCAAGATCAGGTGATATCTCGTGCCTTCAGACTATTTAGGTGTGCCCCTTGCAAAGCCCAGTAGCCTCCATGGGGCAGGGCAAAAGTTCATATACTCTGTTATGTGGAGTCTTTCTGACTTTCAGGAAAGTGGCAGGCCAGGCTCAGGTGAAGGGGCCGCCTCTTTTGCCACCACCACAGCTGCCCCAGGCCAAGGAAGACCCCAGGCCAAGGAAGACCCCAGCGAGGGTGGCGGGTCAGGCTCAGGTGGAGGGGCTGCTTCCACTTACTGAATTACTATGTTGCAAAATGATGCACGTCTAAAAAGTGTGTCACCAATATGAAAAGTTTGGAAAGCTCTGCTCTAAGGTGAACCTATTATGGGGTTTTCTGGGGCTGAGAGTGTGTGATGCACCCAAGGTCATCCAGTGGATTTCCAAGGCTAAGCAGGGAATCACATCCTGGTCTCCAGGGTCTTAGTCCAAGTGCTCAAATCACTACATCACACTGGCAAAATCAACATCCAGAAAATCCTGGGTTGCCTTTCTTTTGTTCCTTTTTTATTTACAAGTAAACCAACCTTCCAGCTCTCATGGTCACTTTCAAATAAAAATTAACATTTTGATCTTTCTTTCCTTTCCTACTTACTAGTAAAGTAAGTTTCTAACCCTCATGGTGGCTTTCACCTTGAATGTTAGTTTGGATGTGAATAGAAAGCCAGTGAATCAAGCTGTAAACTTATATTTCACCAGGGAAGACACAGCTTTGTTAAAGACAGAAAATAGAGTCAAGTTCTTGGCCCCCTGTAGTGATGAAAATTTCGAGCGCATGCATATATTGGACGATGACAGACGCTGCCTTTTAAGTGTAGTGAACATGCATACACACAGCATCCTAAGAGCATGCTCTGTTTTAGACTAGTAAATGGATATTCAAATATCAAACCACTACATTTAGAATGTGACTGCACTCATTTTACATTGGGAGGGGCAACTTCAAGCCCTCCAAAGGCTGTTCAGCTGAAATTCCTCATCATTACTGTGCTGTCTCAGATTGATAGGAACTGCACCCAACAACTTAAGGTCCCCAGGTTGCCCAGTCCTGCTCTGTGGTACATATTAATATTTGTAAATGAATTAGATACCTGGTTTGTAACCAATTTGTTCAAGTAATACATGAATTCAACATCCAAACAGCTCCCAGCAATCCATTCTCACTTCTTCCCATATCCTTTCACAGTATGTGTGACCTAAAATGCAGAAACAGAGTTGGATAAAGTTACCTTTTGGACTACAACTCTCAGAACCCCAATGCCAAAGCTGCTAGTGGCCCTGCTGGCTGAGAGACTGTGGAAATTGTAATCCAAAAAGTGATTTTTCCATGGTCTAAACAGAACCCAGGGAAAGGAAAAGAGTAGGTTTTATTCTCATTTTCTGTGTAATACAAAAACTAGGCTGCAATATTATGCACACATTTTGGCATGAAGTCTCACTAAGCACATTTATTAGAACACACTGTTTGTTTGTTTGTTTATACACCTTTCCGCTAAAAAAACAGGCTAACAAAAATAGCTAACAAAGTCTTTAAAAACAAATGAAGTACAGTCATCCCCCACATTCGCAAGGGTTAGGGGCACATGACCTCCGTGAAAGTGGAAAAACTCTAGGCCCTCCCAAACTATACTTAACACACAAAAAAGGATGATCACCATATTCAATCCACTATGTGTTCCTTTGAGGTATCAGGGTTCCTTCACAAGGAAGAAGTGAGTGGCTGGTGGGGCTTACTACCACCTCCACTGCTGCCCCACAGCATGTTTAGTAGAGACTTACAAGCCTCGTTTGCAGTTTCTCAGTCTCACCAGGCTTGCAGTACCTGTTAAAAATGGCATAGGGGGGCAGGAGAGGTGACAGCAAGTAATCCATGAATAATCAAATCTGCAAAAGTGAAACCCGCAAATGTGTAGGGCTGACTGTAATAGAACCATTAAAATTAGTCACTGAGAAATGAATCAATAAAAGCATTAAAGTCAAAAAAATCAAGGAACATCAGAATGGTTTAAGACATGTTTGAAGAAATGTGTGTTCATACTCTTCCTAAAAATGACAAGGGCAGGAAGTGACTGCAACTCTACAGGGAGTGCATTCTGCCATCTGGGAGCAACACAAGGGAAAGTTTTCATCCATCTACCCATGAAGAGCTGAGATATTCTTAAGAGGACCTGAACATCTTAACATTCAAATAAGTTTGTAACAAGACAGGCCTCCTGCCAGTTAGAGTGTTATAGGTTAAAATCAACACCTAATATTGGAGTATCAGTAAACAGCTTGACTGTCATGTTTTATATCAACAGAAGCTCTTAGCTACTCTTCAAGGATAGCTCCATGTAGGGTACATTGCAACAATCAAGACGAAAGGTAACTAAGACAAGGACGACTGTTGTCAGCTCAGGTTGACTCAGGGAAGGTCATAGCTGGTTGTAGTTTGTGCAAGTGGAGTTAGCTAGAACCACTCCCTGTCACTGCTGCTACCTAGGAATTCAGGGGAAGTGCAGAGTCAAGGAAAGATATCCAGTTCATGTCCCACTCGGCAATGTTGAGTCCCATTCAGCATGCCTTAAACATCAGATGAAACCTACAGAGGCTTGTATTCTAAAGTATTTTGCCTACTGCAGCACAGGCCTGACCTGGAATGAAGCGTGGGAAGAATTTGGAAGAGCAATGGACTGGGGGAAAGGAAAGAACTGGAACTTGCCATCCTTCTTCTGCTCATCGATCTTAACAGGCCATTTACTAAGAAAAATACTTTATTGTTAGGAAAAAAGGGATCACCTTCAGAGTCCTGGATAGATATTAAGACAGGTGCAACTGAGGTTGTAGAAACAGAACTTCTTGCTCTCTTCTTGCCATGATACTCCTCCAGCTTCACCAAAATTCTACACAGAGGTCAGAGCACCCTGCTAAATGGGATAGGCTGTGGGGAGAAGCAGGATCCCTCCAAATCAGGTAGAGTGACCATGTAGCAGAAGGTAAATCCTGGATCTAACACAGGATCCAACTTTTCATCAGTTTTAGAGTAGGAACTATTATTTAGCACAATAACAAACCAGATCAACACTGGCTTTTAAAAGTTCAAAATCCATCAGTAATTAGAATTACATTGTATTATTTCATGTCAAGCAAATGATTCATCTGACTCAGTATTGCCCACTAAATTGATTATCAGTGACTCATCCAGATTTTCAGACATGGATCACACTCTGTTCTCCCTGAAGATGCCAAAAACTGGCACTTTTTGGCAGGCAAAATCCCATGCATGTCTATTCAGAAGGAAACAAAGTTAAGTGGTAAACTTGCTGCAATCTTTGGCATATTTATTTAACTGTAAACCCTGTTGAATTTGGTGGGACTTACTTCTGAGTAAACACATACAGGATTGCACTGAAATTGTTAAAATTCTGGTTCATCTACAGTACTGGTGGATCTTTTTCTTTTTAAATAAAGAAGAAATAACCACAGTTATCCTTATTGTCAGAAGAAACACAGGAGTTCTTGTGGAACTTGTGGAATTTGTGGAAAACATTATGTGTTGGTGCCACACACTAGGCATCACATGCAGAAGCATGGGGTAGCCCAATAACCACATTTCTAAAGAAAAGGTGCTTCAGAGGAGCCCACTGTGAGCAGATAAGGAACATTAGGAAAAGGTGTTTCATCTTTTCTATGTCAAACAGTCCTCCAGTTTCTTCTGCCCCCATGTATATTCCAAACACAGGCAAATATATGTGCTTGGAGGAAGGCCAGCACATGACCAAGTAGCTGCTGGTGGCTCAATTATTGTTGGAGCAGTAAATCTGCTCAGGGTCTGATCAAAACTGCAAAGGAGCTACCCAAAGTTCTGATCCTTATCCCCAAAACATGGCCAGCTGCTTGGGCAAGTCCTTCAAAGTCCACACTAAAACCTGGAGCTAGTTAATCATCCCACTGCCGTTGCAGCCATAAACTGCTGCTGCCCAAGGCATTTTGCCAAAGGCAAGAGGCAAAGAACAAACTAGGGCCCTCCTCCTCAATCCATGTACAACCACTGAAAAAACTGGCAGCTGAGCTTCATTTCAAGATTGGCACTGGGATGGGGTTCACCACACCCAAGGAAATCAGTCTAGTTTGTGCTATGTGATGTCCCACAGAAGAGGGGAATGGTCCATGGACTCAAGTAGAATCACTTGGGGGCTACCTGTGGTAATTTGAAGGGCCCACCCTGGCCTGAATCCTATAACTGACTGTCTAGCTAGCTAGCTAACTTTCTAACTGCTTCCCACCTTTCTCCTGTTGATACTCAAGGCAGCTACTGGGGGAAAATAGTAGCAAGCAAGAGAATACGCAGGAGTGTAGCTACAGGGAGGCAAAATGAGGCCATTGCCCCCAAATAAGAATTCTACCCTCATTTTGCCCCTCTTCTCCATATCAGGAATTCTGCCTCCCCAAATGAAATTATCCCTCAGTGAGACACTGGAAATTTTTCATGTCTAGGACTCTTATACTTGCTTTATTTATTTATTTATTTATTTATATTCTACCTTTCTCCCAAAATGGGATCTAAGGCAGCTTACAAGAATCTAAAAAGATACAGCTAAAACATTCAGTTAATAAAAATTAAAAAGAGAATAAATATTCCAAGTATCAAAACACGCGTAAAACAGTTTTCAAAAACTTACAACATATTTAAAACATTACAGCTGACTCTCCACATCTGAGGGTTTAACATTCATGGATTTGATTATTCACAGATTATTTGCCACTGCTCTCACTGCTGCCCTGAGCCATTTTTTAACAGGGCTTTATAAGTTTTACCTCATGTTTGCAGTCTCCTTGCAAGCCTTGCAAGATTGAGAGGGACTGTCAATGTGAGGCCAGACTTGTAAGTCCCTATTAAAAATGGTGTAAGGCAGCAGTGGAGGCCACAGCAAGCCTCACCAGTCACCTGCTTTTGCCTTGTGAAGGAAGGAACCCCATTGCCTTGAAGGCAGAATCAGGCAGTTGACATGCTTGCATTGAGGATTCAAATATACTGTACACTGTATGTGTGAATCCATGGTGGGTTGAATCTGCAGACCATACTGTACTTTTTTGCATGTGTTAAATACAGTTGGGGGGAGTATCAATATTCGTGTTTTTTCCACTTTCACAGGGATGCTACATCCCTAACCCCAGTGTATGTGGAGGGACAAGTGTATTTGAAAAAAAGATTTTTAAAATATAGAATTAAAAAACAGATTCACATTCTTTTGGTAACTCCATATGCCTCTTTTCTTTACAGGACTAAACTGAAGTTTTAAGTTATCGCATTGCTAGAAATTTGGGAACTAAAGGGAAATTTCATTTGGGAAGACAGAATTCTTATTTGGGAGGGCAATGCCCTCACACACTCACATCAAGCACACACCTAGTAATATGGAAAAGAAAAGGAATGGTCGTCCAAATTTAAACTTCCTCTCTTTCCTACCTTCTACTGTACTTCTCTTTTCAAAATAGCCCCACACCAAAGCTGCATTTCATCAGAAAAAGCTGTCATAGGAGTTGCATTAAAACTGTGTGTAGTGTACTTTTAAATCCCCAAGTACTTGCTCCATCCAAGCTGACAGAGAGAAGGTGTTGCTCTGTGGAGCCCTGAATGCTTGAAGAGAGCCTGGTGTCCCAGAAATTTTCCATCATATCAACCCTACCAATTAATTAACAGCCAAATCTGTGAATCACCCATTCCAGTTTTAGAGGATGAATCATACCACTAACCTGCTAAAGCTTGCAACATGGAAAGCAAGCAAACAAACAAAAAGAAATCCAGTCATCATCTGCCTGGCAGTCAGGCCCCAAATTGTATGAATGTTAGTGACTTGGATTTTTTTCAAAAATAGAACATAATCCAAAGGTATTAATTATCTTCTGATTATAAACTACCCACCCTGCCCCAGCTGTGGCAAAGAAAGATCGTGTTAAAATTAAATTCTTCAAGTGGAACAGGATGAACATGCACATGCAGTGATGGGAGGTTTTCTTCCTGTATAGGATGAAGGCAAAGTGAAAACCAAACTCACTTTGTGGAGGCTTTTAATTTCCTAGAACCCATTGCCCAGCCTCTGCAAGTTCTCACTGAGCAAAGTGATACAGGAAAAAGATTGCTGGCTTCAGGGTTTTCTATATATTTGTGTGTGTGTGTGTGTGGGCACACATGCATGTGTTTGAGATCTTAACTCTGAAGTCTCTGAAATAACATCCTGTCTTGATATGAGGCTTTGGAAGAGGGGGAAGGGAAACAAACAGGGGATGTGGCAAAGCTGCGCGGAGAGTTTGTGAGCTGTCTGCTGAGGGCAGATTAATGGTACTTCAGCTAAGAGCTGACAGTCTGCTAGACTCCCATAGTTTACCTTCTATGTGTTTCACTTGCAAATTACTGTCAACAACATCTATAGCAGGAAGGCATGGGGAAGTCATAACTGAGGACCTTGCCTCTGCATACAGAAGGCCCTAGGTTCAGTTCTCGGCACTTAGAAATAGGCTTGTGAAACACCTCCCTGCCCCCATCTGAAACCCTGGAGAGTCACTGCCAGTCAGTGTAGACAGCATTAAGGGACACAGAACAAAGCTCTCACTCAGTATTAGGGAGTTTCTTAGGGTCTGTATCTTGTTGGGACTCCTGACATTGCTCATGTATTTCACTCTTTTGACATCCCAGGTAGTTATAAGTCAGAGTTTGTTGCACCACCTGTGGAGTTCATGCTGGGCAAATATACTCCTCTGAGCTCCTGGTACTTCAGATTTAGATTGCTTGGAGCTTGCAAGTAGGACTTTGAATTAATGGCATTACACATTTAGCCTGTTGTTGTGTAACAAGTACCATTTACTCATTACTTCAAACTATAATACTATAACTAAAGGTGTTTTTGAACTGTCAGATATCCAAGTTGTGTTCAGGAAAGGAAAAGGCACTAGGGATCATATTGCAAACAAATGTTGGATAGTGAAGCACACCATAGAATTTCAGAGGAAAATCAGCCTGTGCTTTATAGACTAAAGCAAAGCCTTTGACGTGTAGATCTTAAAAACCTATGGATCACTCTTAAAGAAATTAGTGTACCACAGCATTTGATTATCCTAACGTAGTCAAGACAACAGCCACCGTACTGGTGTATGGACGGGGGGGGGGCAATGAGAGTGGTGCACTCCAGGTGGAATTTTTGGGGGGCGCCCCATGTGACGTGGCCCCCCGCCCCCCACATGACATGGCAACAGCCCCCGTGTGACATGGCCACGCTCCTGTCCCTCCACCTGCCCACCCTCCACTCCCCCTACCCACATTCCAAGCTATGTGGTTGGCCCACTGTCAGGAAAGAATATGGAGAAACAGAATAGCTTCCAATTGGCAAGATAGTCAGGCAAGGCTGCATTTTATCACCCTGTTTAATTTGTATATTGAACATCTCTTAGCTAAGCTGGATTAGACTCTGAGGAAAGAGGTGCGAAAATTGGAGGAAGGAATATCAACAATTTAAGATATGCAGATGACACTATCCTTGTTCTTGTTATTGTGTGCCTTCAAATTGTTTCTGACTTATGCCAATCTTAAAGTGAATCTATCATGGGTTTTCTTGATAAGATTTGTTCAGAGGGAGGTTGTTTTTCCTTCTTCTGAAGCTAAGAGATAATGGCTTGCCCAAGGTGACCCAGTGAGTTTCCACAGCTGAGTGGGGATTTGAACTTTGTTCTCCAGACTCATAGCCCAATGCTCAAACTACTATACCATGCTGGCTCCCATACTGTTGTCATTGTTGTTTTGTGCCTTCAAGTCTTTTCCAACTTATGGTGATCCTAAGGCAACCCTACCAAGGGGTTTTCTTGGCAAGAAAGGTTCAGAGAGGCTTTTGCTTTTGCTTTCCTCTGAGGGTTGCCTAAGGTCACCCAATGAGTTTCCATGGCTGAATGGGTATTCAAAACCTGGTTTCTAGAGTCATAGGCCATTTCCACACTAGAGTGTTATAGTGCTATTATTCTACTTTCAACATCCTATGGAATCCTGGGCCTCATACCCCCTCCCTAAACTGCAAACCCCAGGATTCCATAGGATGTTGAAAGTGGAATAACAGCACTATAACAGTCTAGTGAGGAAATGGCCATAGCCAAACACTCAAGCCACAACATCATTACAACTCTCTGACTCTCATAGCACTAGCAGAAAATATTGAAGCCTTGGAATGACTATTGAAGAAAGTCAGGGAAGAACGTGCAAAGGCAGGTATACAGCTGAACATTAAGAAAACAAAATGATTTACATAACTTTAAAGTAGATAATGAAGACATTGAGGTAATCAAAGATTTCCTATACCTTGGTTCACGCATCAATAAAAATGGAGACTGCAGTCAAGAAATCAGAAGAAGACTAGGGCTTGGAAGGGGAGTTATGAAGGAACTAGACAAGATCCTCAAGTACAAAGATATACCATTGAACACCTAAGTCAGGATTGTCCATGTCATTGTATTTTTTGATTTCTATGTATCGCTGTGAAAGCAGGACAGTGACAAAAATGATAAGGAGAGAACCTTCTCATTTGAAATGTGGTGCTGGAAGAGAGTTCTGTGGATTCCATGCACTGCCAAAAAGACAAATAAATGGGAGCTAGAACAGATCAGAGAGCCAGCATGGTGTAGTGGTTGGACTGTGATCCTGGAGACCAAGGTTCAGTTCCCCACTCAGCCATGGAAACCCACAAGGTGACCTTGGGTGCGTCATGCACACAATCCCCAGAAAATCCAGTGATAGGGTCACCTTAGGGTCACCAAAATTCAGAAATGACATGAAGGCACACAACAACAACAACAAGAGCAAATCAAGCCTGAACTATTCCTAGAAGCCAAGATGACTAAACTGAGACTGTCATACTTTGGATGTATCATGAGAAGACATGGCTCAGTAGAAAAGACAATGATGCTTGGCAAATGAGAAGGCAGCAGCAAAAGAGGAAGAGCAAATTACAAACAGATCGACCCAATCAAGGGAGCCACAGTTTGCAAGACATGAGCTGGACTGTTGATGATAAGGTGAATTGGAGGTCTCTCTTTAACAGGGTTGCCGTAAGTTGAAGTTGAAGTCAACTTGACAGCAGTTAATAACTACAGCCCAATATACTGAAGCCTGTCCCCAAACTAAGTACAGCACTTCAGACAGTTCCTTCAAAGTTTGGATTAAAACCTGGATTCACTGCCTCACTAACATCAATTGTCCTGGAGGAATGGCACCTCAGTGTGCTCAAATAACAAGTGACCTTTTCTTTATGTTTTCTTTAAAAGAAGAAGCAACAATGATGCATTAGCATCTGCAATAACATTTCCAAGCTCTGAGACTGCTACTTAGGGTGCTGATTCCTAGGACCTTCAAAGTTGTATTTTCAGAAATGAAATACATTTCATACCCAAAAGCAGCTAGATAGTCAGAATTATGAGGTTCTCAATGTTAGGATGAGATAATGCAGATGGGTTTGCATTTGTTATGCACCAGGGAAATTTCTGAGATCAGTGAACTTGCAAAATTGGAATGGGTTCCTCTGACTTGAATCTTACATCTGGGGCAAAGCCAAGAGAACATGAACAACACCTGGTTTGGGATGACTTGCCCTTAAGGGCTGGTGAGACACATTTGCCAAGTCATAAAAATGGTATTTTATTCTATTCCTTTTCTATTCCTTTATTTAAAACCCAACTTTCCCCAAGCCTGAGGCTCAAGACAGCTGGATGGAACTTGACAAAGAGCACAAGGAGAAAAGGCAACACAGCATTTTAAAAGAACAGAAATCTCATCCTCTCATACAGATGCCATGTATTTATTTATTTATTGGTTAGATTTATATAATTCCTTTTCTCCAGTGAACAGAAGATTATGTAAATGGCTTTGCTTGCTCCTCCTCGATCCTCAGAACAACCCTGTGACTCTAGATCAATGACTGATCCAAGGTCCTTCAGGGAGCTTCATAACTCAGTAGGGACTTAAGACTTGATATCCGAACTTACATCAAACTTGTTACCTTGCATTGTATGCTAATATAAAGGAACTGCCATTATATGGTAACAAGAGAAACCCTCAGGCCTCAGTAGGTCATCTGGAGTATTTGGTGCTAAACAAAAACCTATATGTAGTGGGAAGCATATCAGAAGCCTACTGAAGCGGAGGGAATCAACGGGATACAGTGATCTCTAGAGGTAAAATTTACAAAAAAGAATGAGAAGGGCATTCCTCTTCAGTTCTATTATTCGTTTCCACCTAATTCCAAGGAAGCTGCTTTCATGCCAAACCAGTGCCTGGCATCTGTAATAGACTAAATGAGGGTGAACAAATTGAAGCTTAATCCAGATAAGACAGAGATGCTCCTGGTCAGTTGAAAGGCAGATCTAGGAACAGGAATTCAGCCTGTGCTAGACAGGGTTATACTCTCTCTGACAATGCAGATTCATTGTTTGGGTGAACTGGATTCAGCCCTGTGTCTGGAGGCCCATGTTTCAGTTATAGGAGAAGTCATCTGCACAGTTGAAACTGGAACTTCCCACCCAAGGAAGTTAGGTTGGTCCCATTTCTTTTAAGCTTCCAGCAGGCAGCCAAAGCAGTGCTGTTCGGCATGGCATTCAATGTTTGAAACTACTGTTTTAACTTTTAAAAAACTGGGTTCCCGGACTCTTTTTAGACTGCTTTTAGAAATTTTAAAACAATATTTATTGTGTTTTTAAAATGTTCTTATTTGTGCATTGCCTAGGGAGCCTGTATTGCTGGGAGGCAACAGAGAAATGCTTTAAATAAAGAAAGAAATAATGTATCAGCTGTGCCTGTTCCTGGAAATGTCTGGTCTGGTCAGAATAATACATATCTTGGTTATCTGCTGTTTGGATGTCTGTTATGAGCTCTGCTTGGGGCTGTCTTTGAAAAGTACTAAGAAACTTTAATTGGCCCAAAGAGCTACACCCACATTCTTAACTGGGACTGGCAACAGAGGGTAGATACAACTCCCTTGTTGCAGTAGCTCCACTTGCTGCCAATCTGTTGCCAGACACAATTCAAAGTAGTGGTTATGTCCTATAAGGCCCTGTACAGTTTGGGTCCAGGCTATTTGAAGGTGTATATGAGCCTGTATGAGCCCGAAGATCTTTAGGAGAGTCTCTTTCCTTTGTCCTACTACCTTTTCAGGTCATTTGGCAAGAACAAGGGAGAAGGTCTATTCGGTGGCTGCTCCCAGACTTTGGAACATCTTACCTAGGGAGGCTAGGATCACTCTCTCTTTGTTCTCCCTCTTTCAGTAAATAAAAAGCCTTTTTATTCCATCAGGCTTTTAGCAATTGTTAATTGTGTGCTGTGTTGTTTTATTTTTAATATTGTCTCTTAATGACTTTTATATTGTTTTCACTCTATAGGTTTTTTAACTGTTTTTAAATAACTAGCCTAGTACAGGTGGACAGGCTTAATCAAGGAAACCACAGCCATGAGTAAGATCTGACTAGGGCTATTCAATATAGAGTGACCTGGGGGTCTCTCTTTCATAGGATCACCATAAGTTGAAGTCTACTTGATGGCAGCTAACAACAACAATACAAAAGTCAAAATGTCTAGATGTACATAGGAATGCAAAGCGATATAGTAAACTACTTCATAATGAGTATGACCTCCAGTTGATCTAACCCAGTACTGTCAACACTGACTGGCAGCAGCTCTCCACAGTTTCCTAAAATAATTTTTCCAGCCCTACCTCAGAAATGCCAGGAAATAAACCTCTCTGCAAAGCCGTGCTCTACCACTGAGGTACAGGCCATTTCCACAGTACACTGTTATACTGCTATTATTCCACTTTCAACATCCTCTGGAATTCTGGGGTTTGTCGTTTACTGAGGCCAAAGAGCTCTCTGGCTGAGAATTCTAAAGGCCACTCCCTAATCTGCAAACCTCAGGATTCTATAGGTTGTTAAAAGTGGAATAATAGCACTATAACAGTGTAGTGTGGAGATGGCCACAGATTTACACTTTAGAACAGTTGACCATGGAAGTGATTAGAGAGGAAATGACCCAGGACTTCATCTTGAATGGCTCCCAGGACCAGGAATAGTGATAGAATGACTGGAAATAGTGGCAACAATGTTATCAAATCAAACATATATGCAAATGGAAAATTGCCCAGAAAGTCCAGCACAGTTGTATCTGATTTCAAAAGCTTCCTGAAAAACAAAAAAAGAGGATAGCTTAAAAAGCAAGCTGAAGATTGCTAAAATGAATCAAATCTCTCCAATGCAAACACTTAGGAGTTAGTTAAAACCACAGTCATAAAAGCAGAAGGTGCCAGCAAGACAGATTAAAGAAAGCAATAGAAGACAAGAAGGTGTCCTTTCAGAAATCAACATCTGATCTAAATGAGAAGAGCAAAAAAAGGAACAATGGCCTCAGGGAAAATTAACATCAGTTGACTAGAAGCAGACAGCTGGAAAAAAAAAAGAATCAGAGAGATATGTTTTCTAAAAAGACCACACAAAGTCTTGGAGAAACAGGAATACGATCAGGGAGGCAGGTGGACTTTTAGATGAAAAAGCTGAAAAGATTACTGAAAGAGGACAAGAAGAGATCGTCACTGTGAAAGATGCTGGAAGGGTCACCTTAACTACCCTTGTGTCTCTGTGTACACATGCATGACTTCAAAGCAATAAATCAAGTGAAGTGACCAGAGATAAAGCTTTGGGGCCAAATGACAAATTAAAAACCAGCAAGTCACCAGGTCCAGACTGAACATATCCAAGAATTCTTTAACATCTCAGGCACGAGACTGCTCATCTCCCTGGCATACATAGGCAACTTCTTGTTAAAAACTGGCCTCCTTATCAGATGATTTGAAAGTAACCAACATAATATTAATTTTTTAAAAAGAGATCTATGTGGAGCTAGGAAATGTATACATTTTTAAACCTAATATGTCTTCTAGTATTAGGGGAAATTTCCTTGTCCTGCACAAATTTGTGGAAAGTATGATTAAAAACAGTTAAGAAACTTACAGCATAGAAGAAGTCTTTCTTTAGAAGACTCTGCCTGCCTTCACCAAAGGGAAGTCTTGCCTCAACAGCTTATTGAGAAATTCAGTGTGATGGTCAACAAGTATATAGTTAGAAATGAGCAGAATTTGGGAATTTCCAAAATATTTTTGACGAAGTCCCTCATGAAATGTTCTTGAGTAATCTTATCAGCATATGAGGTCCTCTTCTGGTTCAGTAACCATGCACACCCCTTGGTTTTTGTTTCTTTAAATAGTCTGCTATGATATGTCACCTCAGATGTGGAATATCACAACCCCCTTTGAAAGCTCAGTCCCCTTCCTTGCTCTATTGGGACTGAAACCGGTCTCATTTCAGCGCAAGGCAAAACTTTCCTCTTCACCCTTTTGGGGCCCAGTGCCCCTGACTTGATTCTGACTTACGGGGTTGTAGATTTCTGCACATTGTTTTGTCTTGTTGAATTTTTTCAAGTTGTTTTATTCTCTGTTACTCACCCTAGGTATACTTAGTCAAGGAAGTAGCCAGACTGGAAGAGAACAGAAAATTGTTCAGCATTGTGAAAACTGAGGCAGAAAACAAACTCATGAGCTCCAAAAACATCTCTTAAAACCAAATGAACTGACAACAAAATGTGTTTCAGTATGTGGAAAGTGCTGGAGACTTTTGTGGTTCCCATGGGATGTCCAAAAAGACAAATAAATGGGTCTGAGTGCAAATGAGGCCCGAACTGTCACTAGAAGTCCAAATGACTAAACTGAGTCCATTCTTCTTTGGATATATTATGAAATGACATGACTCACTGGAAAAGATGACAATGCTCTACAAAGTTTAAGGTAATTGGAAAAGAGAAAGATCATATCAGGGATGAACTGACTCAATGAAGGAAGCTAAGGTGCTAAGGTTGCAAGATCTGAGTATGACTGTTAATAACAAGCTTTGCAAGACCTGAGCAGGGCTGATAATAGTCTCCCGGAAGTCTCTAATTCATAAAGAGTTGTTAGTCAAAGCTGACTTGATAGTACATAACAATGAAATGCTCGGCTAGATTTAACTTGCACTAAGTTTAACTAAGTTAACTGAGTTAAGGATTCAACCCCTTAACTCAGGGATAAACCCTTTGAGTTGTGGCAGTCCGTAGCCTCCTCCCCGGAAACCTACCAGAAGCCAGACCCCGCTGGCTGTTGTTGCTATCATAAAAAACCTGTTGCTGTCATTTCTGTGCCACTGTTTCTGCTACCTAAATTAAACTACCTCTGCTGAGACACATATTGTACAGGGAGAATGCACTTTATTTCACAATAGGATCATGCTCTGAACAGCCCCTTCAGAGCATGATTCTGCTGGGAAACAAGATACATACTCTCCATACACAATGTTTCCTAGTAAAAGCACTGGCATTTTGGTGCTGGCAGCACTATAATTTACAGCAGCAGGGATGCAGAAGGAAAGGCACATTCAGAGTGCTTGTTGTTCATTCCTGCCCTAATTTCACATATAAACTGACGGGAGCTGAATGTGAAATGACAAACCAGGAGAGATATCTAGGGACTGTGATAGGTAGCTCAGTGAAAATATGAATTTTCTTCAG
This sequence comes from Cyclura pinguis, assembly GCA_030412105.1. Classification (NCBI taxonomy): domain Eukaryota; kingdom Metazoa; phylum Chordata; class Lepidosauria; order Squamata; family Iguanidae; genus Cyclura; species Cyclura pinguis. The sequence goes on from CM059604.1 coordinate 95,645,520, forward strand.
CAGTTATGCAGAGAAAAAGGCACAAGCCATGCCAGGGATTACTAGAAGGAGGACTGAAATTAAAAGTATGAGTACAGCAATGGCTTTAAATCAGGTATGGGTAACCTGTAGTCCCCATCCAGATATCACTGGACCATAACTTTTAGAATCCTTGTGTACTGGCCATGCTGGCTGGGGTTGACGACAGTTGGCTAGAAATAAATCCCTGTTGCAGCCTTACAACATTCCCTCTATGTCCAGTGTTCAGAGTATGAGTACAGTTCTTTCTGAAGTCAGGATGTCATCATCCAAGTTCAAAGGGGAGATTTCAGCAGCCTTGGGGGACTCTAGTATTTACAAGACTGAGTTTAATTCTTAGTTTTGATTTTATTGTTATTTATGTCTTAGTCTGATTCCTTTTGTGGCTTTAAAACTGTATTGAAGTCTGCCTTGGGAAAATACTTTACCAATAACTTTAAATAAATGCCCCATTCACCAAAATAAATACCTGCCTCCCCAACCCACTACCTTAATGAGGATTCAGTGGTCATAAAATGACTAGTACTTTTTGGAGAGAAACAGAAAAACTCTGTGCATGCATAGAGTATGTAATGGAGGGACTAGAATCTTGAACATAGCATGTTGAAATGTTTTGTTTCAAGACGCATTCATTTGGAATGTATACAGTTCTGATCACCTTGATTTCAAAAATCAAACTACAGAGCTGAATGCAGAAAATGGCAATCCAGGTAATCAAAGAGATAGCGGGAAACCGTTTCTGTGAAGAAAAGCTTTTCAGTAAAGAAAAATAGAAGAAGACTGAGAAGAACCATAATGATAACATACGAAATTATCCATTATGTGATGGGAGAGAGAGAAAAAACCCTTTCTCTCTGTCTCTTTGGTAATACGAGGTTCATATGATAAAATGTTATAGCAGCAGATCCAGGATAATAAAAAGGAAACTCACTGAACTCACTGCCACAGGATGTGGTGATGTCTGTTAGCTTGTTGCTGTTGTTGTGTACCTTCAAGTAGTTTCTGATTTATGTGACCCTAATACGAATCTATCATGGGGTTTTCTGGGGCTGAGAGTGTGTGATGTGCCTAAGGTCACTCAGCGGGTTTCCGCGGCTGAGGAGGGAATTGAACCTTGGTCTCCAGGGTGATAGCTCAATGCTCAAACCACTATACTCTTGCTCTCCAGCAAGCTTTCCTGACAGGAATCGAACCCAGGCTGTGACAGTGAGCGCACAAAATCCTACATGGTTTTAAAAGAGAATTAGACAAATTCACAGAGGACAAGGCTACCACTAGCTACTAGTCTAGGTGGCTATATGCTGCGTCTTGGTTTCTGCAGCAGTTATGCCTCTTAGCACTAGTTTCTGGGGAATAGAACCAGGGGTTGCTTTTGCTTCCACACCCTGCCTGTGGCATTCCAAATGGTATCTAGTTGGCCACTTTAGTCAGAGACTGGAAAAGTCACTTTATTGAACTAGAACTTGCCAGAAACCCCAAGCGGCTGTGGGAAACAAGATGCTAGATGAGAGGAGGCTGCTTGAGGAAAAAGGGCAAGATGCTCCCACCACACCTCCATTCTGTATGCAGAAGCTGATCACATTGGTAAGTGACTCTGACTTTTACATGGGTGCATGTTCCACAGCATCCAAGGACAGCAGACTAGCTTAGGGGTACATGGCAGGTTATGGGGTACACAAACATTCCCTCATATCTTGCTCCCTTCTATCCAGCATTTGCTGCTCCAAATACCCATCTCCCTCTGCCTAGCAGTTATTATTTATTATTATTCATTTTACCAATTTCTATACCAGTGCTATGCAGACTGGAGGTCCACTGACCATCACTGGTCCCTGAGCTATTTGTTGCCAGTCCCCAGCGAACCTCCAGAAAAGAAATAAACAAGTGTAGACCATGGACACAAGTATGATGCCAGTCCCTGGCACGTGGAAAAAATAATTGCCAGTCTGCCGTATCAGATAGCTCAAGAAGCACTGTTCCATACAATCTTCCATCCTATCTGTGCAGCAGTGTACAATAGTAACAACATCATAACAAAAATAAACGTATCACTCATTCGTTCATAAAACAATTAATTCAGAGACAACACAACAAACTATAAAACAACAGGCAAAGGCAATGATGAGGCCAGCTCTCTGTACCTAGCAGAACTCTTCTTAATATTTTTAAGATCCACGGCTCATAGCTATTACTACAACTTCACTATCTTGCTTAAAAGTTCAGGAACCCAGACAGAGGAAAAAGTGGCCATTTCATTTGCCGCTCGTCCTCACCCCATGACTCACCAGAAATTCAGCAGCTAGGGCATGTAACTTCCACTTTCATTAGTCATGTGTGACTAATTTCTGACTAATAGGTTTTTCTGTCTCCCAGGAGACGGTAAGTTTCCAGAGTTTTCTAGCTACCCATTTCGCACTGACCGAGCAGCTGTGACAGAAGGGGGAAGTCCCTGAAAATGACTGGGACTGATGGGGAGGGTGGAGGTGACAAAGCCAACTCTCAGAACCTTAAGTCATATGAAAGCAACATTTTTACAAGCAGTCACTTCAGCTTCAGCCCATTTCTTTGCCTTATGTCATAAGAAATTCACCCACACAACTTTTGCCATCATAAATTCGTTAAAGCCTTTAAGAGGCCATGGCAATCTCTTGTTTTTCAGACAACAGCTCAATTCAACTACCTCCCTAGAAACTAAAATAAATAGGCTTACTCTAGAGCAGGGCTGAGGATAGTCCAGACTGCAGGTCACATGTACATGTAGCCTTCCAGCCCCCTCTTTTCTAACCCCAAAGATCCCTGGGAGACTCTCCAGGTCCCTCAAATCACTCCCCCTACAAATCTTTAACCCTTTTTCTGAGATGACCTCCAGGTGATTTTTTACCATCAAGTGGCCCTACACCCCCCCTCCCGAACAAATCACTTGCAAAGTGGCTGTTCACCTTGCACTACCCCCAGAATCTCCCAGTCCCCACAACATGGCCAGGAACTGACAAACATAGTGGGTGGAAGTGATGTAACACACATAGATATCCTCTAAGTCAGTGGTATCCAACCTTTGGTCTTCCAGGTTTTTTGGGACTTCAATTCCCAGAAGCCCTAGCTACTTGGTTAACAGTAGGGAATTCTGGGAGCTGAAGTCCAAAACACCTGGAGGACCAAAGGTTGGATATCACTGCTCTATTTGGTACGAACACTCATGATCAATCCTCTGCCATCCCACTTTTTCAGCTGCTTTCAAAATGTCCCAGTTTCTCTCTATTGCTCTCACTTTCATCCTTTGTTCTCAGCTTATGCAACTGCTGCAAACTGAGGTCAAAGTGCAAAATTGGTTTTCACTCAGTTAACTCAGCAGGGACAAGAAGAGAGGATGAGGTAGAATCTTGCTCTTCCCAGTAGGCTCAGGCAAAAGCAAACTGCTGCGGGCTCTATTTGTTTATGCATTCTTCCTCATTAACTTTTGCCATCTTGACCACACACTGTTGCTTGGTAACATGTGTCCCATTGTTCATCTGTGAAAACTGGAAGGTAGGCAATCCACATCATAAGGTATAGAAGTAGGCCTGAGGTCCTTAGTGGAAAGGCAAATCCCACAGCTATGCTGTGTTAACAGTGAGCACATTACTGACCCACACACAAAAGGAAGTATTATCAGCAAGCTCAGGAATATTCCAAGATTTACAAATATACAAACAATTAAAAGAGGGATAAAGGCAGAAGTCCTCTTTAAGCGCCTTGAGTCCCAGCATGGGAAAACGGCAGGGTATAAATGAAGTGATAGATGGATGGGAATCCCCGAAATGCCCAGAGGGGTCTGGGCACACTCAAATGGCACAGAATGCTGAGCTGCAGAGATAGATCAGAAAACTGAGGACAGAGAAAAGAATGGAGTGGAAGGGAACTATGATTTTGGAGACCAGGGTTCAAATCCTCACTTGGAACATGGAAAGTCATTGGCCTTGGGCCAAGTCCTTGGGCAAGTCACATTCTCTCAGCCTCAGAGGGAAGGTAAAGGCAAGCCCTTTCTAAACAAATCTTGCCAAGAAACCCTCTGATAGGTTAGTCTTAGGGCCATCATAAGCTGGAAACTACTTGAAGGCACAAAACAACAGCAGCAGCAGCAGCAAGCAGATTGAAATCTTCAACAGGCACAGTGCACATGAAATATTTCATAACAAGTTCCTCTTATATTTTTTTTCTCTTGATTCATTATACACTTCTAGAGTTGATTTCAAATGCAGATATACATCCAAGAGAGAGCAGCGGTAGCAAAATGGGGCTGGGCAGGAAATGAAATTAAGTTCTTGAAAGGCTTTGATATTATGTACCAATTTGGTTTGAACTAGATGATATGCAGCAGAGCTTGGAAAGGTTGTTTTCTGGGTGAGAACTCCAATTGTCTCCCAACCAGCATGGCCAGCATGGATTCTGGGAACTGTTATACAAAAATTGAATGTCCAAGTTCCGATAGTGGCCATGCCGACTAAGGGATTTGGGGAGTTGCAGCCCAAAGGCTAATTTTTCCAAGCTCTGATATGGTGCTGCGAGAGAACAGTAAAGGCACATGAAATGGCTTTCCAGAACAGAGGAGAGTAAGCAAATTTAATGTAGAAAGAGTTATGCAATTTGCTGAGGAAGGCACTGGGTTTGTGGTGGGAAAGTGACCTCTGCTGGCAAGATAGGAGAGCAATGCCTCTTCTCCTCTTGGTCTCCTCACTGCCTAGGAACCAGTAGAGGGCGTTAAATCAGAGCTCTCACGCTATCACTGTCCGTTGTACAGTAATTCGGTCTGCAAACATGAATGGAGCCTGGAAAGTGATTACAGGATTAATAAATTTCTTAACATGATGCTGAAGCCATCCATACTGGAGCAGTAATAGCGTGGTGCTCAGGACCCACAGAGCATTATCCTTATACTATTCTATTATGAATGGCTTCAGTAGTTAACTTCCTCAACTCTGAATTTGCATGGAATTGAGGCTCCCTGAAACCAATGCAACCTTCTTCTGAGTGAAGGTGATTAGAAGCATGTCGCCATTTCTTTGAACACCTCCTCCCACCATTTGTTTGCCATTTTTCCTGGGGGAATGGGTAGGAATTATGGCAGCCGATGACATAGCACTGAGTCCAAGGTAAGACAAGTGAAAGCAAAGGGCCTGATCAGAAGCTACAGCTCAGTAATAAGAAATAATCTGTGGTTATGGTTATTAGTAACCCTAGTAAGTTTATTTTAGTTAGATCTATAATGGTAGAATAAGACACTTTCTATTAATCATTTTTTCTTTTTCATTACAGTTTGTATAGGGGGGTGTCAGAGTTCTTTTATATTTTTGTTACTTAGAATAGTTAAGTCATGATTATGGTAATAGATCAGTGTTTTTGTAATATGTTTTAGTGTTGTGTCTTAATTGTAGTTCAGCTTAATTTACCTTAGTTTTAGCTTTAGTTATACATACATATTGTTTATGTATAGTTTCTTTTCTTTTTTTTCTTTTGTTGTGAATTTGTTTGTTTGTATTAAAATTAATCAATTATTAATTTAAAAAACAAAGAACCTACAGCTCAGTAGTCCCACATTAGATTTATATGTAAAAGGATTAGCTCCAAAAATTTCAAGATACAGGACTGCAGTGCAGCTGGGAAAGACCCATGCCTAGGACAGAGGACGAAAAAGTTACTTTTTGAAGTACAACTCCCAGAATCTACTAGGGTCACTTTTGTTTCCTGTTTTACAGAGGACAGCCCTTACAGCAGAGCTTTCCAAACTTTTCATGTTGGTGACACACTTTTTAGACATGCATCATTTTGTGACACAGCAATTCAGTAAGTAATTCAGTAAGTGGAGGCAGCCCCTCCACCTGGGCCTGGCCTGCTGCCACTGCCCTCCTCAGCAGGGTCTTCCTCGGCCTGGTGTGGTGATGGGAGAGGCAACCCCTCCACCCAGACCTGGCCCACTGCCACTGCCACCCTCACCAGGATCTTCCTTGGCCCAGGGTGGCTGCAGCAGCGGCAGGGGAGACAGCCCCTCCACCTGTTATGTTTGTGTGACACACTTACACACTGCAGGCAACACACTGACATGTCGCGACACACAGTTTGGAAAGCTCTTCCTGATAGAGATCTGTCAGAAGACTGGACTGACCAGACCCCATCTGGTTAAACAGAAGGACAAACAGCAGAGGTCTTTGTACTGTTTACCAACTGTAACTACCTGGACAGCAAATTCAGTGGGCATGCACCCAGGTACCCTAGTCACTGACTTCCCCATTACGGTGAGAAATGTAGGGAGGGACCATAGCTCAATGGCAGAGGACGTACTGGGCAACCGGAAAGCCCCAGATTTCACACCCTGGCATCTTCCATTAAAAAGTGCAGGTGAGAGGTGATGCGAAAAGCTTCCGTCTAAGAGATGCTGCCAGTCAGACCAAGTAATACTAGATCAGATGGATCTAGTATTCTGGCCTCATACAGGGCGGTTTCCTATGTGTATCTACATACACATAAGTACACATAAGTATATGCAATTTTTATGTCAGTACGTCTCCCCTGGCTAGTGCTATAATACCCTAAACACACGAGATCCTGTCTGATAACAGAAGCTAAACAGAGTTAGCCCTGGTTAGCACTTGGATGGGAGACCTCCAACAAATACCAGGTGCAATTTCAGACAAAGGAACTGGCAAAACCAGCCCTGATTATTTGCCCTGTGAAATTAATGAGATCACTTAATTCAACAGGTGATTTAAAGGCATGTGCATGTGCACGCACACACAACTTCCTTTGAGAGCCAGCATGGTGTAGTGGTTTGAGCATCACACTAGGACTCTAGAGAGCAGGGTTTTAATCTCTGCTAAGCCATGGGAACCCAATGAGGCTCACACTCTCTCAGCCTCAGAGGAAGGCAAAAGCAAAACCTTTCTGAACAAATCTTTCCAAGAAAACCCCATAATAGGGTCCCCTTAGGATTGCCTTAAGTTGGAAACAACTTGAAGGCACACATCAATGACAACACGCCTCCCTTTTAGTCCTCTTTTAGTACAATGCATTTCCTGTCTTTTTTGATAGAGAGTACGTGACCAGTCCACCTGTGCCTATGTCCTTGGAGAACAGTTGCCAGTCAGAGCAGATGGTACTGGCCTGTTGCAACGTAGCATAGCTTCATATGCTTCTAAGAATCGGCTCAGCTATGCAGAATGTGTCTTTTCAAATATGTGTCCCATTAAAAAGTAGCAGCTTGTTGGTCTTTCATTTTGTGATATTTTCTCCACTTACAATTGGTTCATAACTTATATGCTCACTCTTGGTGATCTGAATGTATCAATGATCGATCAAAAATCTAAATCAGATGTCTTAGTATAACCTTCTATGAGAGACCAGGGTTCCAATCCTCACCCCAAAACAAAATTATTTTGCTGTGTAACTATTGGCCAGTTAGTCTGATTTCCCTCAACATCAACAGCTCCTCTAACAGTGAACCTGGGAAGAGAGGGTTGGCAGGACTGCAGCTGAAACAAAATTATTAAGAAGTAAGATGGAAATAACAGTTTGCTTTGGCAGAGCCATCAAAAGCCATTTTGCAGCCCGAGGCAAAGGCCAAGATGGCAGCTCTTCCCCCATTTCACATACAGAAGCTGGTTGGACTGCCAGCTGAATCTTCCTTTGGTACTGATGGAATGAGACCACATTCTCCATTACAACAGGGAACAAGAAGCTAGACTTGGGGGAACTGGCTGAATGGCACACGTATCTCTTTCCTTCAAAAGATGGCAAGGGAGCTCTGGGAGAGCTCTGTTATCAGAATCTATTGCCTGAGATGGTGACATCATTCTACCTAATGTGAGGACCGGCCCTGATGCTTGAGAGAATACTTGTATCTTGTCCACGGTTAGAAGGACACATCAGACAAGATGTGGATGCAAAAGTGTATTTTGTTTTCTAGTTTCCTTTCCCTTTTCCTGTTCCGCCATTTCCTCATTCTTCCTCTTGTCTCCTTCCCTCCTCTCTGCCAAAGACTTCCAGGGACAAAACTCTGAAAAACAAACTGGGAAGGAACAACTACAGCTATCAAGAAGATACAGCCAGAACACAGAGGGTTGCAGAAGTACATGGTCTTTTCTTGCTAACAACAACATTCAAACAGGCCTTCAGCCTTTGACTGGCTGGAGTAAAAGAATGCGCAATAGATGTCCTGGGGTTTTTTTAAAGTGTAATATGTATTTTATGAGAGTCAGCATAGTGAAGTGGTTTGAGTGTTGGGCTATGAGCCTGGAGACTGGGGTTCAATTCCCTGCTCGGCCATGGAAACCCACTGGGTGACTTTGAAAGCATCACATACTCTCAGCCCTAGAAAACCTGTGAGAGGGTCACCTTAGGGTCACTATATGTCAGAAGGAGCTTGACGGCACACAACAACAGCAAATGTATTTAATGTGTTTTAATTGGTTTTAAATTAATGTTTAAGCTGGGTTGTTTAATGCTTTTTAAACTTTTGAACCAAATAATGTTTTAGTTGTTTTGTTCTAACTTACATTGTTAGCCAACATGGGTCCCATTTTGGGAGAAGAGAGGATAGGCATTAAACAAAGAAACACATGCGCGTATACCAGGGAGCAACACACACACACAGACACACACACACTAGCATATTTACCCGGCGTTGCCCAGGATTTTATTTTCTCATAGGTAACACTTGTTAGAAATACCTTAGGAATTACCTTACCTTACCTTAGGAATTAGATGCTGTTGAAATACAGAGATTTGAGATCCTGTGTCTCTAATTCCCCAATCTGTCTTGTCTAGTACATGTAACTTCTTCTCATATTCCCCAATCCAATCTGTATTCAGAGTTACTAACATACAGAGGTTGGATTCCTGAGAGAATACACTGGCCTCCTTCTTGCTGCTTAGCATCATCTCCATAGCAAACGGGCTGAGCTCTCTGGCTGAGAATTCAAAAGGCCCCCCCCGAATTCCCAATCCCAAGATTCCATAGAATCTCCACAGCCAGCCAATCATATGAGGTCTTCTCACCTCACACAGCCAATCAAATGAGGTCTTCATCTGCCTGACGCAGACAGACAAGATCACTCACAAACTTGGACTTTTATATAGTGCATACACACACACACACACACACACATATATAATTATTTACTTATTTAATTAAATAACAACAACAAAAACAATAGGGAGCAATTTCAAAAAGGCTAACAAAACATCTGAATGAAACTGCCACTGATAGGATGACAGCACATCACTGGAAAAAGGGACACTGCTTGGAACATGTCACATTATTCAATGATACTTCACTGATTTGTGTATTCTTGGGTAGAATCTGAATAAGTGATATCCCAAAACTTCAATTACTACTACTGATGGACTGTGAACTGAGATGATGATGGATCGTGATCTGGTGGACTGTGAACAGAGGTGATCATTATTGGACAAAGCATTCCCCTCTCCTTGTGAAAAGCCCAATGAGAATGTTCAGTAGTGACACACTGTAACACAACAGTTGTGAGAGACAAACAGAATATGGCAGCAGGAGGAAGTATGGAATGCATCACTTGGAGGGAATAGCTGATTAGAACCCTGAAAGGAGGTCAGATGAGATATGCACAGTAAGGCAGTATGATAAGAATGCAACATTTTGCTACAGATCCCGTGTGTAGTTTCTCATTGATGAAGTGGCCACTATGTGCTGGGAATGTTAGTAACCTTGTGGGCAGGGACACTTAAAGGCTATTAAACATAAGTCAAAAGGAGAGGCCAGACAGGAGGACAAGGGAAACTTTGCAGAATCTGAAATAAATTGAAAGAAGGACAGAGAGTCAAAGAGAGGAGGAGCAACCTAGGAACAGGAAACAAACAAAACAAAAAACAAAACAAAAGACATTGGCAAGAAAGCAGAGATGAGTTTTTATTCATTGGCTAAAATGAGGTAGGAGAGAGATAAAGGAAGCAGGCTCCAGGAAGAGAATGTGTGGAGATAATAAATGGCCCAGGGAATGGACACTTAACGAGAAGATTAGTGTTTGATGAACAGACGCACAGAGAAAAATCAAGCGTCACCAAAAATATACAGTATTGTATGAGAAGGAATGATACCATGAGAACAACTTAATAGTCAAGAGAAGTTTAAGCATGGTTTAGAAACACAGAACACTAGTGAAGAAAAGCATATATAGATGTGAAACATGATTCAAGCAATAGAAAAGAAAAGTGAATGAAGAAAAGAAAAAAATGATGACCAAAACAGTGCATGTGAGATAGAACCATATCTTGGAAGTAATGCACTAATGTACTGTTAAGTCTTGTATTGCATTGCATTGTACTGTATTCCAAAGATATGCATTAACTTTACAATCTTTTCAGCTATAAGGGTCACAACATCACTACTTTAAAGTGTTAATATCAGGACGATATAAATGTTACATTTTTATGTGACAAGCTGAGTTTTTGCATAATGAACAATCATTAATAATTGGTACAAAAACATTACTTTCAAAGAAAGGATTTGACTGACTTTGGCAATTTTAGGAAGCTTTTGTTAAAAAATAAAAATGACAGTAATGTGTTAATAATTAACAGCTAACAAGTAACATCTTATTCAGCTAAAATAATGCTAAAGAAAAAAATTGCCTTTTTGAGTAATATTTTCAGCCTCTGGATGGAACAAAGGTCTGAATAAGAGTTTAGTACAGTCAGGTTAAATGGTTCCTATGTTACAAAGATTATAAAGAATTGACACAGCAAAATGTAGGCTAAAGCAAGATTAAAAAGAAAGACCAAAGAAAAGGAAGAATTTCTTACTTTACTGAGGAGACTCAAAAGTCAGTATTACCCTATGATTCCAACAACCATATCCCAGCTTAGTAAAATAAGATATGAAGGAAATATGAACCCACAAATACAGCCACTTCCATGTTCAATGCACTGTTTACTAAACTTGGAAGTCTTCAATTAACAACAGCTTTCTCTCACATCCATCCCAGGAACCTATGGCTACCAGATTTAGAGTGAGACAGAATCTTTGCCAATCTCAAACTGGTTTAAAACAATTTCTCCTACTTGGCTGCCCTCCAGAGATGCTGGAGTATCTCTCAATCATCTTCAAACAGCAAGGCAACAGGTTAGCAGAGGTTGGTTTAAGACTCTGTTTTGTCCCAAACCTAGTAGCTGTAATTTTTAGTTCTGACATAACAGGAAAAGGAGAATTGGTGTGGGGTTCTGAGTGTTGGACCAGGACTCTGAGAAACCAGGATCTGAACCCTGCTCACTCATGAAATCCACTGGGTGACCCTGGGCAAAATCATGCTCTCCCAGCCTCAGAGGAAAACGACTGCAAAACTTGTCACCTCGTCTGAATAAATCTTACCTAGAAAAACCTATAATAGGGTCACCATAAGCAGAGAGAAGACTTGAAGGCACATAACAACAAGAAATGGCTAATTAAAGATTCTCTGACTTCTAGTATGATATTGAGGAGGGGAGGAGATAGTGCAAGGATGCAGCATGGAAGCATGAAAACTGTGCATATTGTTCATCATCAGTATTGCACTGATGGTGCGTTTTTGTTTCTTCCTTTCCCCATCTATTCTTCCCAATAGTTCTAATGTCTTACAGCTGTATTAACAAGGATGGCAGAACACTGTCTCAGACAGAGATGATAATATTGACCAGGGAAGAGAAGGCAAAATAGAGTGATTTGTGGGGCCAGGGAAGACCGTAGGTGAGCAGTCAAGCGTATGCTTTGCAGAAAATTTCATCCCTGATTATCTCCCTTTGTTTGTGTGTTCTTCACGTTGTTTCTGATTTATGGCAACCCTAAGGTGTACCTATTATGGGCCTTTGCCTTCCTCTGAGGCTGAGAGAATGAAACTTGCCTGAGGTTACCCAGTGGGTTTGCATGGCTATGTGGGGATTTGAACCCCATTCTCCAGAGTCATAGTCCTACATTCAAACCATTACACCATGCTGATTTCCATTTAGGGATAGGGCAAACACTCTTATCTCAAACCCAAGAGAATGGCTGCTTGCCACTGTAGAGTCTACACTGTGGATTCCAACATTTGCCTCACTTGCTTTTCCAGCTAGAATGGTGATGGAACCAGTAGGACTTCCTGAGCTACCTTCCAGGTGGGAGTGGGCTAGGCTTAGAAGAGTGAGATGTGACCTCTGGACTCTTTGTGGCTCAGAAGTTCTCACTGCACTTTCTGTCTAAAGGTAACAAGCTTATTGAGCCATTAGTTTGACTCTGCATAAGGCAGCTTTCAATGCCTCTTCCTATGTTTGGGAAGAAAGACACATATTTTGTTTACTAAATCTGAGATAATGATCTGGCATACAAGTAGTGTGTACGTGCCTTCAAATCACCTGTCAGCTTATGACAACCCTGTGGATTTCACAGAGCTTTCTTAGGCAAGGAATAATCAGAGGTGGTTTTGCTATGTTCCTTCCTCTGAAATGTAGCCTGGTATCCATTGGCAGTCTCCCATGCAAGTACTAACCAGGGCTGATCCTGCTCAGATTCCAAGATCAGACAGGATCTGGCGCCTTTAAGATATTTAGGCCCTCCAGATAAATATACTGTGAACAACTGGAACTGTTGGGAAGAACAGAAAGAACAAAAGAGGAAAAGACATAGAGCAGGATACCTTCAGGTAAACCGCAATACTGCAAGCTAAGAGAAAAAAATAAGATTAGTAGAAGAATGTGTGAGAGTGAATAGAGTGAAAAATGAAATCATTAAAACAAAAGAAGGAGGTGAAAAAGAGTGAAAAGAAAGGGGCTGTGATCTGGGACCTGATAAACTTTCCCTGAAAGAAGAAGCTGAGAAGCAAATTAAATAAATAAATAAATAAAAATTTAAAAATAAAGAACCCCCTATTGACATATTTTTTAAAAAAACAAAAGTGAGTAGAAGACCACCAAGAAAGGAAAGATCAAGCAAATCCCAGAGGACCAGGAAAGTGAGTAAGGAAGACTGAGAAAAATGAGTGAAACAAAACCTTCTGACTTGGCAAGTAGAGTTACTGAGGGGATAAAAGTGAATCAGGATAAATTGAAGCAGGGGGATAAATCTATATTGTCTTTGGAGGAAAAACAAAATATAAATGTAAACATTTCACCTTTTCATGGAGTTTTTTTCACGTCAGCCATTAAGTGATGGGTATATGTGCATGCAGTTCTTTAAGATTCCCCATTTATAGAACCATTTAAACAGAAAGGGCTCTGTCAAGCACAAACCTCTATTCTAAGAGAGGACCTAAATTTTATTAGTGTAGTACCTTTTATCAGGCCATCTCAGAGATGACAAAATATTGTTATAACTCTCTGGTTCTTCAGAACTCTTTAGCAGGCAAGATTAACTAAACAAGCAGAGGGACAGCCATAGGCAGAATGGCTGGTGTCAAAACCATGGAGTCTGAATCGCCGACAGAGAGGTGGAGAGAGATGAATTTAAATTTGGGTCTACAAGGTACTGAGATGTTTTCAGAGCCTTGAGACTCTCCCCAGGGCTACTGAGAAGGTAGAAGTAAACAAAAAATGTTGTCTCCATTTTTGCAAATATAAAATTCAGTTCCATCATCTGCACAGTTCTCACCTCTGCGCCAAACTCTCTAATTAATCTTAATCTTAATTAATGAACATTAACTAATGTGATAATGTAATTAATGCAATACTGATACTATATGAATTTCTATTACACTATTCTGCATTATATTTTTACCCCACTCTTCCTCACTATGGTGTACCTCAAGGGTAGGCAAAGTCAGCCTGCTAGATGTTGCGCTACAAAACCCACCAATTCTAGCCAGCACAGCCAAAGGTGTGGGATGCTGGGAGCTGCAGTTCAACAACATCTGTAAGTTCACAGGTTGCCTGCTGCCAATGTGTATGTTTCTCTCTGTAGTCCCATTTTATCCTCAGAACAATCCTTGTGAAGTCAGTTAAGCCAGGAGAACATCAGTGGCAGAAAGCCACCCAGGGTGTTTTGAAACTGAGTAGGCCTTTGAACCTAGCTGTTCCCTCTTCTTGTCTGACATTTGAACCAATATATCTCCCTAGCTCTTATGCCTAATCTATTCTCAATGGCTGGGAGTTCCCCATGGTCAAGAAGAGTTTGGATTTATCATTTCTCACCATTGTGCTGCATGATTAACAGCTTCCAAAATTAGAGATATTGAAAAGCAGAAGCCTATGTTACACCAATGGATTTTTGGGGGGAACCCCCACAGTGCGTACTCATACTCTTTGATAAAGATGGGAACAACTGCGGCGGTGGGGGGCACAATGGGAAACTGTAGTCCGAAGCAACCTACTTTTCCCGAGCTCTGCTCTTGATATATTTGGCAAATCTTTGAATCCTGGCCATTGCTGGACATCTCTAAGGGCTGGGCAATATAAAGTCCTAAAGCTCCATGTGCCCTCCCCAACTACCCTTTTCCCGGCCAAAAAAGGGAGGCATGAATTGCTCTTCTGGAAAGCCTCCAGGAAAGACAACTAACATTTTAATTAGCTTGCCAGACCCTTCCCTTACACATTTTTCCCTTACACACTTGAACATTTGTTTTTTTTTTAAGACAACTTCTGGCCATCTCTAGAAGTTTGGTCATTGGCATTTTCGGAAATCTGTGTGTCAGAAAACTGGCCTCTCGACCAACCAAGGTTACCCACTTCTGTATTTCACCAAAGATAAGGAACCTTCACCAGCCCAAAGACCAAATTGAATTTTAGAGATGTTGAGCGGGGGGGGGGGGACATATTCCAGGGGTCGGCCAGGCCAAAGGCAAGAGTAAGATCAAAAATACAAGCATATTCACCGGTATAGGGACAGGGGGGCGACAGAGGCGGGGCACCATGGGCAGCACTTTTTTGGGGGTGGCACCACTCCTTGCCTGCCCCCTGCATGCTGTCGCCCCGCCTATGTGTGCCATCGCCCCATCCATGCCCCTCCTCCCCTGCCCCTCCCCTGCTGGCGCCAAGCTACACCACTGAGCATATTTGCACTTAAAGCTCTTCCTTCCAGTAAAAGATGTTCTTGTTGCCAATTATTATGCATTAGGGATTTCAGCCTTTTAGCATGCTGGTAGCACCAGTAAGGGAAATGATACCAAAAGTGGGAAAGGCTAAAAATGTAATCTACAGTAAAAAATTGTGCTCATTTGCTCAGGCAAATGACAGTATCAAGGGAGAAGGGAATAGCCATCTAAGGAGGGCCAGGCTGGGACCCCAGCGGAGTCTGATTTAGCCTCAAGGTCCTCAGTTCTCCAGCCTTGCTTTATACACTATGTTCCATGTAATCCTATCTCCCAAATAAGCCCCTTAGAATAGCTAACAAACTTCACAGGAAGAGAAAGAATATCTGTTGGCCAGTGTGGTGTTGTGGCGTGAGTGTTGGGGCCTAGGACTCTGGGAGACGATAGTTTGAATAAGCCACAGAAACCTCCCAGCCTCAGAGGAAGGCAATGGCAAACCTTCTGTGAACAAATCTTGCCAGAAAAACCCTGTCGTAGGGTCGCCTTAGGGTCGCCATATGTCAGAAACAACTTGGTAGGACGCAAGAACCAATGTATACACTGCTTTACCTCAAGGTTCAGCCCTCCTACGCAGCAAAGCACAACACTTGTGTTGAGCCCTGTTTGCATAAGTGGCATTTTGTTTTAGAATTTCTCTTTTTAGGCCTGCGCTTTTAACTGCAGCATGTTACTGGTAGGGGTTGTTGTTTTCTTCACTTTGTGTAATTTTTAAAACATATTGTTTTATCCTTATTTTAATTACTCTTAGTGATTCTGGCTTGGCGAGAAAGATACAACATGCTAAATAAATAAATGCTACGTTTTCCCATCACAAGCAGCATTGCTGTAGTTTGAGAGGAGAGACTCAAAAAATGGAAGGAAATGTTTTAGAAATAGAAGCTATGATGCTTTTAATAAACACAGGATAGTGGAATGTATTTTTAAAAGCTGCTTTTAACCTTTGAGTTTATAATGCATACTTTAAAAAAAAAACCCTTGACATTCAGTCAGTTAGAGGCCAAAAGCAGAACAAAATGGTGTTTGTCACTATATACCATGCTGTTCACATGTACAGAGAGCATCCTGCAGGTAACTCTGAATGCTGTTGAGACATTTCTTCCTCAGTAGATCTACTGTCAGAGAAAGGTTGCATCTCTTTCCAGTCAGTTGGTGCAAGTGTCCTTCCTTTGAAACATTTCCTTAGAAAGCCCACTGGATGAACTGGAAAATCCAGGTTCAAGTCCTCAATAAGCCGTGAAACTCACTAGATGATCTAGGGCCAGTTGCTACCCTCCAACATCTCACACTAAGCAACATCACAGTGTGATCCAGATAGCAACAGCCAGGAAAATACACAAAGGCTATGAGAGGCTGCAGCAGTTTGCTTTTGCCTGAGCCTATTGTAGAGGGCAAGACTCCATCACCTCCTCTCCTCTCCCCACTGCTGAGTCAACTGAGTGCAAACTACTTTTGCACTTTGAACTCGGTTTTCAGCACCTGAAGTAAGCTGAAGACAAAGGATGAAAGTGGGAAGAGGAGAGAAAAAAACAGGACATTTTAAAAGCAGCTGGAAATGTGGAGTAACAGAGAATTCATTGGAATTGTTCCTGCAAAAGTGGGATAACTGGGAGGCTATGCTGACCTGTCTAACATGGCTGTTGAGAGAATAAAAATTGTGGGGGCCATAGGAGAATCATGTGCACTGCCTGGAGCTCCTCAGCCGAAAACCAGGACTAAATCCAATAAATCAGCAAAGAGAACTTTTTGTAAAAGAGCTGCAGGCTGGCAGATGAAGTAATGGGGGACGTGTTTCTTTCTGTAAGCAAATCATTCCATCTGTGTTGGAATATATTAGAAAATTATTAGGATATATAAGAATTATTAAAATTATTAGAAATAGGAAATCATTCTATCTGTGTTAGAAGTTCTTAATGAACAAGAACTCCATGAAAAGGGTACATTGAAATTAAAGAGGCAAGCAATGACCCAAACAAAGAGTTTTTATTAACTGAAATATGGCCTGCCCCATTATTAGGTAGAGAGAGGCAGCTGTATCAGTGAATAGATCTGAGGTACCATGAAAAGGCAGGAAATATTTGGTTTTTGTCTTCTTGCTGCCAGAGAAACAAAGAGAGATGCTGGCGGGATTCTGTGCTGTCAATACTAGCTCCAGATTTTTGGAGTTCTTGTTTCCAGCTTTATCACCTGAATTTTTAAAATCATTTTTATGAGTCATGAAGAGTTCTATACAGTGACTACTGATGGCTCCAATGTCATTGAACTGGTAAATCTGATCTGGCTTTTAGTCTGAATTTCAAAGTTGCTATCCAAAGTGCTAGATTTGTTGGCAGGGGAAATAGGGTTAAATTACTTTGACAGTTCCTTTGAAGTTCAGGGTATGCCCCACTCACAGAGAATGTATGAGTGCTACTGGTTTTGGAGAACTCAAAACCTTGTGTCACATTCTTGTTACTATTACACATTACTACTGTAACACTTTGATGCTCCTACTACATGCAATACTCGTCTCTGTTTTTTGTTTTTACTTATGGTTCATATGGGATCATTTAGTGTTTTGGGGTACCATGCATCTTGCCTTTGGGAATTTGGAGGAAGGGGAACAATGCCATACTGCTCTTCTTCAGACAGAAAAATATCTTGAGACAATTCTCATCTCCTGAATCTTCCCCAGCTTCTCCACAGCATTTTTGGGTTCCCTGTGCAGGACTCCAAAGACTTTTTCAGTAGTCCTCCACCTCAAACAGTGAATGAATAAAGTTTTTTTAAAAAATCAATCAACACATTTATAAGAGAAGATAAACTTGAAACTCCTGATCCTGCTGCTCTTATCCACTCTGCAAACTCCCTGTGCTTCCTTCTTTCTTGCTGACTCTCCCAAACTCCATAAAGTCCCTCTTGGGCATCTGAGATCTGCTAAGCTGACCTCAAGTGATCTAAAGGGTCAAAGGGTCACTCTGGAGGCAGTGGAGGTCAGTGTATAGCCATCACAGGTCAATAGGCAACGAATCACGCTTGGATTCTCTATCAGGACTTAAAGAAGACAGAGGAATGGGAGAACTCATTCAAGCTAATAACAACATTGTCCATCAAAATCCACATGTAAAATATAGGAAGGAAGGAAGGAAAGCAGACTGGAAGGAAAAGAGACGCTGCCTCCAGAAAATGTATCCATTTGGTTGTTCTTGCTGTTGTCATTATTGTTGTGGGCCTTCAAGTCATTTGCAACTTATGATGACTCTAAGGCCAGCCTATGAAAGGGTTTTCTCGGGGCTGAGATTGTGTGATGCGTCCAGGATCACCCGGTGGCTTTCCATGGCTGAGGGGGGAACTGAACTCTGGTCTCCAGGGTTGTACTCCAAAGCTCAAACCACTAAACCATGCTGGCTCCACTCATTTAATACTCAATGAACTCATGAAAAAACAATTTATCTGGAGCTCAACTGTACTGAAAAACAATTCTTTTCTTATCAATGAGTTATAAAGAAATATTTCCTCAGGTGTCCTTTTGAGGAGCCACACATTTTTATTTTAAAAAAGTTGTAAAACTATGAGAAAGTAAACAAAATGTATACACCCACAATTTATTGAAATTTTACATTCCAAGACATTAAATCAAGATCTTTTTACCCAATACTTCTTTCTTTTTGCCTATTGCCTTTAAATTATGCAAAATTCATCATTTTAAATCATAGCAGCAATATCCCCAAATGCTGATAAACCCTTTCTTTAACCCTATTTGTTTGCTTTTTAAAATATTTGATGAATATAGTCTGCATTCATCAGCATGCCGGACCCTCCTTTTGACAATCTTCACTCTTTCTTTGGAACATTTCTTTCTTTCCTTTCAAATTACTTTTCAGACACACAAGCATACACACAAACAGAACTCCATAATAAGAAATTGAGACACAAAACTTCAATGAAATGGAGACAGAAAGAGAAACTTGATCCTAAAAAAGCCATGGGTTAGGGAGACAAAAGTACAAAATGCGGCATTTTCTTAGGACAACTGAACAAATTATTTAGCACATTTCTAAATGGTCTCTCCATCCAACCAAGCACAAGCTGTTGTGAGTTTTGGATCTGGATGGCAGGGTATTTTCACCAGTGACATAAGATATGGGTCTGCAAACTGCCATTCATCCATCAAATTAAAAGCAAAGGCTATGTTTCCTCAGCACTGCACATTGCGCTATGAATGGAGACAAGTGTACAGATTTCATTCTCACAATTGTCCTTAGAGTTCAACCAATGAAATTAATGGGGCAGGTTGGGACTAACCTAAAACTCATTGATTTGAACAGGCCTACTTTAAGCATTATGAATTCTGGATTCATTATCTAATTTTTAACCCAAAGAAAAGTCACAAGTCCGTGGGAAATTCTATTGCACAGATGCCACTGCAATTAAACTGAGGTGGGCAAGAACATAGTTACTGAGCTGGACTTTCCAGTGACTTGTGATACAGGGTTTAAAGCAGGGGAAATAAGAGGTTTTGGTCTGGGTTATACTACTTTTGAGCATTATTAATGTAGTACACGAAGTTGTAGAAAGCTTCATTTAACCTACATACACAGTACTCTAAGTTTTTAATTTTATATGCAGACATGGAAAATGCCTTCCACAAGCCCTTAAGGTTGCAAGACTGTACCAATATACCTGGGAGCCAGCCCCATTGAATTCAGTAGGATTAATGTTACTGAAATGAGCCCTACTGAATTTAGGCAAAGATTCTCCCCAAGATCAGAATATACAAGACTGCAGCTTATGTGTCCCCTATATAACCCAAGTAGGAGAAAGCTATCAAAACAGCTTAAGATATTGTTAAGATCTGTTGTTACTTGGGAAACAATGATAAATTGTTAAAATTAAATCAATGATCTCAATGAAATAAAATGCCTTAGACATTTCTCCCTCACCTCTGCCTTCTCATCTGTCTGAGTTTACCGTCAAGCTGCAATTTTCACATGAAAAAAGGAGTTGTGAAGGGGAAGAAGTCTGTTTTTATCATTCTTTACAATTTGTAAGCTTTCCCTTGCAAAAATATATGGTACTTTCTATAAGAAGCAGAGACAGGCTTTTTTTTTTTTAAGCAGAGAAACAAATCACTGTGTAATATGGAAAATTTCAAAGGAAGGCAGAAAAATGGTACAATTTCTCCCCCCTGTCTTGAAGACTGATGCATGAATGTTTTTCCTTGGGACTGTATAAACTCATTTTTTTAAAAAAAGGACTTCTTTCATTTCAGGAAAAGGAGGATGCAACTATTTCTGCTAGCAGTAGTTAAGAACCATGGAAGAAATTAGAAAAAAGAATGAAGAAAATAAAAAATGAAACCGTCTCTTGAAAGCACCACAAAATAGTTCTTGCAAAATAATTTTTTTCTAAGTAATTAGTTTACACTACTTGCCATAGTGTCTGAAAAGTAATTGTTTGTTGTTGCAGCATTTAATAAGTAACTTCTGTTGCATTGCTCCTTATATTGCAAATACTCTTCTGTCACATTTTGGTGTGGAGAAACTTTGGGACTCATCAGAATGACTCTAAGCTTGATGCATTCTTGTTCTAAAAGTCTTAACATACCCATATAAGTAAGTACAAAATGTTACCTGGTATATTAGTAAACTTCCTTCTTGTTATTTTACTTTTGAAATGTAACTTCATCATTGTTACCAAAAAGTAACTCTTTACAGGTTCCTGTTTTGTAACTAATGACTTCTGAAATCTCTCTCTCTCTCATATACACAAAGAGAAAGACCGAGAGACAGAGACAGAGAGGGAAGGAGGGAGGGAGAGGGAGAGGGAGGGGGAAGAGAGAAAGAGAGAGAGAGAGAAATTTTTAAAACACTGCCAGAATTTTAAAATGTTTGTGTTATTTCTCTATAAAACCATATCTATGGGATGCTTAGTTAGGGAGAAGAGGTAGAATTACCGTAGACAGACATAGATTTTGTGCCCCCCTTAATGGGCTCTATAGAGAAACATTTACCTACAACACAATGCATTTTTTTGTGAAATGGAAAGAGTTGTTATGAGACCCATCAGCTTTGTCACCCCAATCTCCTATTCCTCTCTCCCTTCCTATCAATTTGTGCCACAAGGTCGTTGGATCTATTCCTTGTTTCCTTTTTCAGCTTAGGTTCTTGAAAGCAGAGATATGCCTACACATGTGTGCATGCGCGCACACACACACACACACACACACACACACCCCTATCTAAATACCCTAAAGGCATCAGACCGCATCTGATTTTGGAAGCTAAGCAGGGTCAGCTCTAGTTAGTACTTGGATGGGGGATCACCAAAGAATACCGGGTGCTGTTGGCTACATTTCGGAGGAAAGAACTGGCAAAACCACCTCTGGGTATCCCTTGCCTAAAAAACCCTATGAATCAACGGACAACTGGAAGGCACATACACACACATGCAGGAATAATATTATCATGCATTCTGATGATACCATATCAATATCCTTAATCAATGAACTTCTCAAGTGCATTTATTTAAAAATATTTCTACGTCACTTGATAGAATCAATGGTAGTATGCAACATAACTAAAACATACTAAAAAAAACCCCAATAACCATAAACTAAAAATCAAGATAACAGCCATCATAAATTATGATACAGGAAGGTGAGTAATTTTTTCAACATCCATTTCAACTGCATCAGACTCAGTGAATGTTTATTTTGGGAGGAGGACATTCCAGAATGGGAGTACTATCAAGAAAAGATCCTCTTTGGAGATCTTTGGGATATTCAGAAATGTTGTCTTGAAAAGCTTTAATTGACAGTCCTCAAATGTTGGACATGCACTTGATAATATTAACTATAAATCTTTACTCTTTTACCCTGCAGCTGTGCCTTTGTGTAGGTAACTCAGGAAATAATTTATGCATCCAATCAAGTAGACTGCAATCTGTGAAAGTTCATTCAGTATAAATTTATTTGTCTTTAAGTTTTGACAAGACACTGTGTTGTTTTGGCTGCAAGAGATTCATACAGCTGTCTGGAAGTTTTTACATTTCATAATTAATTGTGTTCATAGAATGAAAATCGAAAAGCTGCAAAGCAATCTTAAAACATATTTTGGAGGAATGTGAGTCCTATACAGTCCTTCCTCCACATTTGCTAGGGTTACAGGCACAGGACCCCCGTGAAAGTGAAAAAAACGTGAATAACTCTAAGCCCTCCCAAACCATATTTAACACACAAAAACACACCATGGATTCCTTTGAGGCATCAGGGTTCCTTCACAAGGCAGAAATGGGTAGCTGGTGAAGCTTCCTGCGACCTCCACTGCTGCCCTACAACATTTTTAACAGGAACTTCCAACTCTCATTCCCTGTTTCTTAGTCTTAGACCTGAGTCATTTCCAATTTACGGAGACCCTAAAGCGAACCTCTCATAGGGTTTTCTGGGGCTGAAAGTGTGTGACATGCCAAAGGTCATCCAGTTGATTTCCATGGAATCAAACCCTGGTCTCCAGGTTCATAGCCCAATGCTCAAAATATTATACCATGCTGGCTCTCTCCGATGAGGTTACAGAAGACCCTCCACATTCGCTGAGGTTAGGGACACAGAACCACCACGAAAGTCAAAAAACCATGAATAACTCCCCCCAGTGAGCACTCGCCTTCCCTGTACTCTCCTGCCTATCGCTGCCAGCACTGGGCAAGAGAATGCATGAGGGGAGAAGATCCTTTCTCCTGCGCCTGGGAGAGTGCAGGGAAAAAGATCTTCCTCCCCTTCACTCTCTTGCCAGCCCCCCACCTGCGCAATCGCGCTGGCAGTGGTGGCAGGAGAGTGCAGAGGGAGAAACATCTTCCTTCCCCCCTTCGCTCTCTCGTGCCCCCACTCATGCGATTGTGCAGGTACTGGCAGCAAGAGAGCGTGGAAGAAGATCTTCCCTCCCCTTCACTACTGCCAACTGTGAGCACGATTACGCTGGCAGCTGCAGGCAGGAGAGCACGCAGGGGGAAGGCAAGTGGACACTGCGAATAATCAAACCTGCGAGAGTCAAACTCACGAACGGGAGGGAAGAACTGTACTCTCTAACAATCGTGTATAGGACTGCAGCCTTATTTATTATTATTTTGAAACAACTTGTCTGAAAAGCAAAAGAAATTTGCCCAGGGCAGGACCATTTTGAAAATCATTTCTAGGAGAAACCCAGCCAAGTAGCTGTTTCTTACACTTCCTTCTGATCTGATTATACATCCATGTCTGAAATACATCTCTTAATATTGTGAAGACTCTTCTCAGTGGCTGCTCTCAGGCTACGGAACTCTCCACCAAGGGAGGCTCAGTTGCCCCCCGCTGCTCTCCTTTTGTCAGCAGGCCAAGGCCTTTCTATTTAAACAGACCTTCAGTTTTTAACTGGTTGTGGAAGTGCTACAGGTAGGTTTTAATGTGCTATTAATCGTTTTAAACTAGTATCTTTAAAGGTTTTATTTTATTTTATTTTGGCATTTCAGAATGCTTTCAGCTGTACTTGTTTTAATGTAGGGTGAGAGACACTTAAGGCGCCTTAAGGAAGAAAAGCAGGATATAAAATAAATAAATATCAGGAAAGAAGTTGCATGATTAAATATGTAGACATGAAAATAATGATTTTTAAACAATTCCACATGCAGAGAAAACTATCTGGAGAAAAGAGCAAATTAGAACCCTTCTCCCTGTTAGCTGGTTTTCAGTGTAAAGGGGTTGTGGATTTTGTTGGGGCTGGGTAGGCAGGGTTACTTGTGTAGAAGACCCTTTAATTATATATGTCCTTATCTGGAATCTCAAGTGGTATATTCAAGCCACAGGTTTACCACTTCAGCAAAGACCAAGTCTAGAATGATTTGGAATTCCCAGAAAAGTCTAATTTTTTGTGAACCTGCAAATGGGAAAGGGGACTTTTAAAAACTTATACATACCTTGGAAGACACACAATGGTTTTACAGACACAACTGGCATAACTTTCACTTAGAGTAAATTACAGGCGTGAAACAGCCCAATTAGTATTGATGGTAATTTTCTACCTTTGACTTAGAAGGATCTTTGCAGAAAATTATTAGTAACTTTTGAATGTTTATGCTAAAATAGAGCCAGCATGGTGTAGTGGTTTAAGTTTTGAACTACGAACCTAAAGACCAGGATCCAAATCCCTGCTCAGCCATGGAAACCTACTTGGTAACCCTGGACAAGTCACACTCTCTCAGCCTCAGAAGAAAGCAAGGCAAACTCCCTCTGAACAAATCTTGCCAAGGAAATCCTGTGATAGGTTCACCTTGTGTGTGTACATGTGCCTTCAAGTCGCCTGTCAACTTATGGTGATCCCATGAATTTCATAGGATTTTTTTAGGCAAGGAATACTTAAAAGGTGATTTTGCCAGTTCCTCTGAAATATAACCTACAGCACCTGGTATTCATTGGTAGTCTCCCATCCAAGTACTAACCAAAACTGACCCTACTTAGCTTTTGCCTTAGGATCACTGTAAGTTAGAAACAACTTCAAGGCACACAACAGTACTTAAATAATGCAAGGAAACTTACACACACTGTTGGGGAAATAATATGGAGAATGAAATATTTGTAGATTAAATTTAAATTTCCCATGTATATATTTGGGGCATTACTCTGAACACAAGGAAATTAAAAATAGCACCACCACATTTGTGTAGATGCAGCTGCTTGCCTCAAGGTAAATTGATTCAAAAGGAAGGATACATTTCATGTGCATGTAAATGTCCCTCATAATGAAACTTTTCAAATGCAGCCTGGCAGCATTATGAGGGTGATTCTGACATTCAATCCCACTGTGATGGATAACGTTTTCTGCAAAATGGCTTCAGTTTTTCAGCTCATCACTTTTTTGTTGTAAGGGACTTTTGTTATAAGGGACTTTTCACAGATTTTTCAGTCTCCCATGTCCTCCCGCTCCCTTTGATGTGTGACTTCAGTGAGTCCCAGTTGATTGCAGGATAAGAAACTATATGCATATGCAAGACTTTGTGTGAAACACCCTACAGGGCTACAGCTCCTTTTAGCCCCAGCCAGGGAACTCCAAAAGCAAACAAAAACAATTTTGTGCCTTTCTACACTGGCAGATAAGGGCCAGCACATACCTTGCTAGATGTAGTTTTCTCCTCTTCTCTACCATGTGTTTAACGTGCCTTCAAGTTGCTTGTTGACTTGTGGGGACCCCATGCATTTCATTATGCAATGAGTACTCAGAAGTGGTTTTCTCAGTTCCCTCCTCTGAAATCTAGCCTACAACACCTGGTATTCCTTGGCAGTCTCCCATTCTAGTACCAATCAGGACTGACCCTGCTTAGCTTCCAAAATCAGACAGGTTCTTGTTGCTATTCAATATTTTCATCAATGACTTGCATGAAGGAGTAGAGGGCATGCTGATCAAAATTGCAGATGACACCAAATTGGGAGAGGTTGCTAATACGCCAGAGGACAGGGCCAAAATTCAAAATGACCTTGACAGATTGAAGACCTAGGCCAAAGCTAACAAAATGAATTTCAACAGAGAGAAATGTAAGGTCCAGCACTTAGGCAGAAAAAATGGAGTGCACAAATATAGGATGGGGGACACATGGCTGAATAACAGTATGTGTGAAAGGGATCTAGGAGTCTTGGGTAGATCATAAGCTGAACATGAGTCAGCAGTGTCATGCGGCAGCCAAGAAAGCCAACGCGATTCTTGGTTGGATCAATAGGAGTATGGTGTCTAGATCGAGGGAGGTAATGGTACCACTCTATTCTGCATTGGTTAGGCCTCATCTGGAATACTGTCTCCATTTCCAGGCACCTCAATTCAAGAAGGATATCAACAAGCTGGAACGTGTCCAGAGGAGGGCAACCAAACTGGTGAAGGGTCTGGAAGTCATGCCCTATGAGGAGCGTCTTAGGGAGCTGGGTATATTTAGTCTGCAGAAGAGAAGGTTAAGAGGGGACATGATAGCCATGTTTAAATATTTGAAAGGATGTCACGTTGAGGAGGGAGCGGGCTTGTTTTCCACTGCTCCAGAGACTAGGACAAGGAGCAATGGATTCAAGCTGCAGGAAAGGAGATTCCACCTTAACCTCAGGAAGAACTTCCTGATGGTCAGAGCTGTCCAGAAGTGGAATATGTTGCCTCGGAGTGTGGTGGAGTCTCCTTCTTTGGAGGTTTTTAAGCAGAGGCTAGATGGCCATCTGTTGGGGGTGCTTTGCTGTGTGTTCCTGCATGGCAGGGGGTTGGACTGGATGGCTCCTGGGGTCTCTTCCAACTCTATGATTCTATGATTCTACAACCTGGCTGGATTTCCACACCCAATATAGTGGAACTTGAAGCCATTTGGGTCTCATCTGTTGTATTCGGATGCCTGTCCTTTGCTTTGGCAGATCTACCTTGAGGAGTTCAAGGCAGTTTATATGTCCTCCTCCCCATTTTTAACTCTCACAACAGCCCTGTGAAGTAAGAGTGAGAGATGACAAGGAACTCAAGAACTCCAAGGAGTTTTATTGCTGAGTGTAGATTTGATGGCAAGTCTCCCCAGTCAAACAGTTAATAAACAATAATAAAAATAGGGGATAGTTTAAATAGCACGGCTCCCTGCAAATTGGCTGCCATAAAGGGCCCTGCCTCACAGTCAGGCCACAAACATTACAAAGAACAGTACATTCCACTAAGGTCACCCCGATGTTATAGCCTGAGCCTGGAAATATGACCTTTTTTGCATTTCAGTTCTCAGAATGCCCTAGACAGCATGACCACTAGCCATGCCAATGCAGTAAACCCTCCTATGACATCACTCTGACCACCAAAAGCAAATCAGAAGATAAAGGGTGCATTATAATGTATATTTAAAAAAAACTTCTAAATTTGCAAAGGGCCTTGTTCCTTAAGAAAATAAAACCAAATCTCATTAAAACTGTGTGTAGACAATGCATGTTTGATTGTTGAGCCACTCTATTCATTCTTAAATCCAATACTGGCTGAAAAAATAGTTTGGGGCAGTTTTGGGAAATTTATTGCATTCCAGAATTTTCAGTCTAATACCCTTTCTTTAATAATCTGAAGTAAAGTCTTATTATAGCGCAATCCTATACATATCTATTTATACATATATATAAGCCCCACTGACCTCAGTGGGACTCATTCCCAGGTAATTGTGCACTGGACTGCAGTCTAAATGGATCCCTCTTTCTCTGGCTTGTTCAATTAATCTCAGTGTTTCCACTTCCACAGTGTATCCAACATTAGACAATCACTCTTGATTTTCTGGTATTCTCTTTCAGTTGTGGTTGTCTTTGTTTTAATATAACTTTGAGTGCAAGAAAAGCTAAAGTTGCAACTCCTTAGATGTATCTTTTAAACATATGATCTAGCTACGGCCACTTTTAGCTTCTCAGCAGTGGTGAAGTCACTACTTGCACTTTTGTACTGAAGCAGTCTTTGAATTTTACCAATGTTTACATGCTTTCTAAAACTCATGGATTTGGAAAGCTCCCTTTCAAAAGTTATTTGTTCCTGTACCTTGTCTGAGTGTTGCCATTAACTGTCGAAATTTTGAAGAAAAAACAATAATTAGGTACTCTGCTTGTTATGCTGCTAACTACTTTGCTATTACTTTCAGTTACATTTTTGAGAGAGAAAAAAAAACCTTAGGGAAAGAGCATTGCATGAAACTTGAAAATTCCTGTAAAAATATCTTTAATAATGTCCTTTAAAAGTAGAACATGTGAGAGCAGCTAGAAGCCATCACTCATTACACTAATAAAATTACTTTCTCTTACTTGTTACATTATTTTAGAAATGTTTTTATGACACCTTCCTTAATAGCATAAAAACAATTAGTTACAAGTAACTACATTATTGATAAGTTAGTACCATCCAAGCTCTGTTTTTAAACTATATGCCTGTGTCTTGGAAGTCAGCTATTGGTCAGTGGAAACAGAGGAAGTGTGCCCTTACTGTGGCTAAAAGACTTATACTGAAGCACTGGAAACACCCAGTTCCTATTATTAAATGGATTGAGGACCTTAAAATCCTTTCAACATTTAAACCCATGGCATATAGGCAGCAATTCTGTACACATTTCTTTTTCGATATTTGGACGCCTTTTTATTGAAATTTATGCCCAGAATTTTTCCTCCACTATTGTTTTTCCGTAGATGGGTTTTTAAAAAAGTATTAAGATACCTGAACTCTGTGTCTCCTGATTTTACAGGAGTCTGCTGTGGTCTATGAGCATGCCTGACCTCCTCTCTGCATCAAATCTCTGTGTAGTAAAAGTCAGATGCTAAGCCTACACTTTGCACACAGAAGATCCCAGGTTCTGTTCCCTAGTATCTTCCCTAAAAAGGATCAGGTAGGAAGGGATGTTTATGAGCCTACTTCTGACCCTGAAAAGCTGCTGCCAGTCAGAGAAGACAATACTGGGCTGGAAAGATAAATAGTCAGAGTGCAGAAATACTACATTTTGATTGGGCACCACATACAATTGGAGAAATGGGAAGACTGTACAGTTTGGTCTGATGGGTCACAGCCCTTTTGTGTGTTTGAGTGGAGGACGATGACCCTGGAGACCACAGTTTGATTTCCCGCTTGGCCATGGAAACCCACTGATTGACCTTGGACACATTACATACTCTCAGCCCTAGAAAACCTGGAAATCATAAGGGAAATGTAAGCTTGTGAAAGAAAGTAAAATCATGCCTGGATGCATTTTGGAACAAGCTGCCAAGTGGACTCTAAAAGGTTCAAAATGTTTTTGTTTACTTATACCAATGGTTGGCTGACCTGGTTGTTTAGTTGCATGTGCGCATATTGTTAGTTTTGAATAAAAAGTCTGCTAGAACATGTTGCTCTTCTTGTGGGTCAAGAACCAATTCCTATTCTTTCCATGTTATTTCTGCCTCTGGTATGAAAGCTTCTGTTAAAAGAAATCATGCCCAGGAAAATATCTATTTCATTAACTGAGGTATACCTTTATTCTTGGTCCCTTCCAAGTAGCTAGAACCCAGAAATTCAGAGGCAGAATGGTATTTAAAGAAACAGTGTGCTATGGTGCATTCTTGCCGCTTGTCTGGAAATCCAGAGCAATGTGGTGCGTATTGAACAGGCTGAGAAGGAAACCTCTGTGTTCAAGTCCCACAGTTTCACCTATCCAAGGACACCCCCATGTTCCAAGGATAGGAGGCATCACCTCCATAGATTTATTCTTTTTAAAATCATTTTATTCAATTCACATATAAAACAAACAAACAATTATAACTGAACTTTACATGAATTTTCTTTGATCTTCCACACTGATCTAGATTTCATTCTCTATATCTCTTAACTTATTTATATTAATGTACCACATTGTATTGATCATGTTACACATTAGCTCTTGCATTATCATCATCACATTCCAGCTTCATGATATATATCCAATTGCTCGCTCATCAATTATCATAATCATGAATCACTCATTTTCATCTGTCAGTACCCCACAATTACCCAGTATCATTTGCCATTCTTTCAAAATCTCATCGTCTGATTTCCCTTTTAATCTCTGAGAGACACCTCCATAGATTTATAGAACAAAGCTGGTAACCATGCAGCCCTCCAAATGGTGTTGGACTGCAAATCCCAGCAGCCCTGGGCAATATAGTCAATGGTAAGAAATGCTAACAGCTGTAGTCTAAAAACCCCTGGAGGGCTGCTTGATTCCTGGTAAACTGATTATCTCTACCATCACAACAATCCTATGTGGTTCATCACTATCATTCTCAATTTACAGACAGAATCATAGCTGTCATCACCACCACCACCACCAGCATCTTTATTTATAATCCACCTTTCTCCCAGGACTAGGACTCAAGGCAGCTTACAAATGAAAACAAATATAATATAGTTAAAACATTCAAAGAAGCAACACTGAAAAGGAATTCAATTATTAACAATACTTTAAAAAAAGTTTAAAGGATACAATTAAAAATATTAAAGAGTAGTTTAGAAAATGGTACAATTAAAATCTTGCAGCACGGTCTTAAAAGCCATTCTTTAAAAATACTCACTTTTCAAAGGCCTGTCTTAGCCTTTCAACAGAAGGACAGCATGGAGAGAGCCACCGTATTGTAGTTAAGTGCAATCAAGTCAACTTTGACTTATGGCTACCCTATGAAAGAGAGACCTCATGTCACCCTGTCATTTGCTCAGGTCTTGCAAACTCATGGCTGTGGCTTCTTTGATTGAGACTATCCACGTAGTCTTCCTCTTTTCCAAGTGCCTTCTACCATTCCAAGTATTACTGTCTCTTCTAGTGAGTCATGCCTTCTCATGATTTGACCAAAGTACGACAGCCTCAGTTTAGTCATCTTGGCTTCTGGAGAGTTCAGGCTTGATTTGCTCTAGGATCCATTCATGTGTCTTTTTAGCAGTCCAGAGTATCCACAGAGATCTTCAGCACCACATTTCAGATGTGATGGCGTGGACAATCCTAACATTAGTATTCAATGATGTAACATTACACTTCAGGATCTTGTCTAGTTGCTTCATAGTTGCCTTTCCAAGTCTCATTCTTCTTCTGATTTTTGGACTGTGGTCTCCATTCTGATTAACAACTCAGCCAAGGCCACTTTAGCCTCCCTAATAAAAGAGTTCTGTAGCCATACCTACTGTTCTCATTTTACAGAGTGAAGAAATTTACTTATGATTTACCTACTATGTTAATAAGCTATCTTTCATCAAAACAGCTCATGATGGAATCTATGATTCTGTTCTTTCACTTTATCTTCATAACCCTGTGGGGTAAGTAAAGCTGAGAATTTAGCAAGTGGCTAAGGATCAGCCACATAGTTTTATGGCTGAGTAAGGACTCAGACCTGTGTATCCTGTGTCCTCCTCCAACAACCACAGCCAGCAATTATTTTTTCAAGGCCACAAAGGGAATCCATCTGACAACTAGCATTATCACAAAAAGTAAATATTACTGATTTCAATACATAACATTTTTCATGATCTCAATGTTGTTCTTCCTTGAAAGAATCCTGCAAAGGTTGGTGACTATTACAGTCATTTTGCCAATTGGAAATTAACAGGATGAGATTAGACTGAACACAGCAAACAGATAGCTCAAGACACATCCCACGTCTTCCAAAAGCTAAAGATATTCACAAGAGCACTTTTCTACTTCAAATGATGAATACAATTTGCTTTTATTTTATTTTTTTGACTGAGTTGTAGTATATAGTACAGCAGTTAGTAGGCTGAGCTGTTAACAAGGCAGCCTCAAGTTCACGTTTTATCTCTGTGCCCCTCCAAAAAAAACTAGGTGGTCTCAGACAAGCCATCACTGTTTTGGTACAACTCCTCTTCCAATATGGGGAGAATTTGTTGTGAGCCTTCAAGTTAGTTCCAGCTTATAGCAACCCTAAGGCAAACTTATCATGGGGTTTTCTTGGAAAGATTTGTTCAGAGAGGATTTGCCTTTGCCCTCTTCTGAGGCTGAGAGAATGTGATTTGCTCAAGGTCACCAAATGGGTTTTCATGGTCAAATAGGGATTCAAACTCTGGTCTACACAGTCATAGTCTAACATTCAAATCACCATACCACACTTGCTGTCTTGGGGAAAATACTGATTTCCATTGCAGGGATAAGATAGAGATGGAGAACTTTAGCCCTTCCAGGTGTTGCTGGATTCCAAATCCCAACAACTCTGGCCACTATAGTCAGTGGGTAGAGATCATGGGAGCTATAGTCCAATATCTGAAAGGCTTCCTTCTCAACACATGGTGGAGGCTTCTGAGAAAATGTGTGTGAAACACTCTGAAAGTGACACATAAAAGCTAAGTATTACTGTCAAGACTGTTAATAGGCTGCAGTTTTTTCAGTTATACAGTATATATTTCACTTCCTTTCAAGTCACACCAGGGTCTGAACATCACCCATCATGGTGCTATTTTTCACACAATTTGAGCTGATCCTTAGCTGTCATGCTTAAAAAACAACTTCATGGGTAATATTGTGTGTGTGTTTTCACCCCCAATATCACCAAGATTTAAACGAGATTTATACAGCAAATTCTCACATGCAACACTTCTTAGAACAACTTCTCCAGGAAACGTACCATCTTGAAATAACAAGTTGTGCCTGTTCTTAATTGTTTTGGAATGCATGGAGTAAAATGTAATGCAGCAACAAAAGAACTGCTTTTACATTGTTGCAAACATGCATGACCCAGCTGTTTTCATACACAACCTGGTACAGCTGGAATACGGACACAGATGTATTGTTTGGCTCTCTTTACTAGGCAGATTGATGAATATGATGAAGCTTCATTTGCTGTCACTACCCTAATGGGCTCACTCAGGACCCGTTCTCATCCACAAGTGACCAAAACAGCGTATCAAGGTTTAAATGTAGTTATAAATTCAACTACCAGGTGTGCCCCCAATCAAATTGAAAATGAGTTTCCTGTGTGCATTCTATAGCTGTTCATGAGTGGCATAGAAGAAGCTAAACCCTTTTTACAGAGTTTACTTGCAGAAAGAAAATCTGAAGTGATCTGAGGATTGGCAACCAACCTTTAAAATCCTTGGGAATTTCTTAACAGTTTTGAAGATTTCGTTTAGTTTAATTTATTCCATATAGCAATAGTTGCACATAATAGGTAAAGAAATAGAGAATGATACTCTCCTCAGATAAAAAGAAGTGGATTAATACTAGAGAATATGATGGCAAAGTGCAAACTTACACAAAAGATCTCCTATAGAACCTGATGACCATTTTGTACACAACATAGAGACAAAACCTGGACTTGATCAAGGATACACTGAATAGAGCTAGTCACAGGTCCCTGCCAAGTAAACCCAATACAATGCACATTTGTCATATTCTGACAGCATATATTTTCAGGTGTACACTTGTAGAATCTTACAGGTAAATCAAACACATACATACGTACATACATAATACATATTATCCTCCAAAAAATCATTTGGTTTAAACCATTTTGCTGCAATGACAAAGCTGGACATGATTATGGCGGACCCCTGTCCTTAAGCTCAGAACTGTTCCAAGTAAACACAGAAGAAAGTGTGTCCAATTCTAAACTTCATCCTGACAGTTAGGACATTTTAATCTTGCAAAGTCTTGTGGAATTCACAAATAACTAAAGCTATAAGGTAAGCATTTTATGACATTGTCAGCTGAAGAGTTGTTTGCAACATTGCTATGTTTCAAGCAACTGCCAGGTACCTTTAAAAAAAAAAATTAAAAATGGCTGGGACAACAATTTTCCCAACACATCTACTGCATTTGATTTGTTTTTTGCTTTTTTCAAAAAAGAAGAGCTGACAACTTTACAGAACAAAGGTTCCAACTCATGGGAACATGTGCTTTCTGGCTCTGAGTACTTGGGTACCGTGGAATATCCTGCAATTCTGCACCCACAAACACTCCTGTGGACATGGACATCTTTATGCCTTACAATACACAGGAAATCTCACTGGGGTAAAAAAAAAAACAGCCTATTTTTAGTCACCCACTGGAAGGGTTTTTAAAATCTCATAGAAGAAGGGAGCTGAGTTTTCTCTCTTCCTGCTTAATTTACTATCCTGTAGTCCACAGCTCCAGATCAGTTTTACTCAGCTGAGCTCCCATCCTGGTATGGGAGAGCCCAGTAATAGCAAAGAGAGTTTGAGCATCAGTCAGGAAGAAGACACATTTCAGAAAAGGAAGGATTCAACATCCCTTGCTGTATACCCCATTTTGCCATGTAATATTCTTCTGCC
The DNA here is from genome assembly GCA_030412105.1 of Cyclura pinguis. NCBI lineage: Eukaryota > Metazoa > Chordata > Lepidosauria > Squamata > Iguanidae > Cyclura > Cyclura pinguis. The sequence goes on from CM059604.1 coordinate 95,679,340, forward strand.
TTCTATGGGACTGAAATAGATCCAAGTTTAAATACATCAATTTGACCCTTTGTAGGTGGCTATCATTTTATTTGTTATGCAAAAAAGAAGATTGCTGAATTGCGCACTGCTGCAGTCTTCAACTCAGCTGATTCCATACTGGCTGAGTAAAACCGACACTGAGAAAAAGGGGCTGAAACCGTTTTTTGAGTATATCACTCCCTCACCTACACATGCTTTGACTGAACTGACTTATAGGGCAAAGACTTGTGCAGAAATGCACCTTGCTCCCACTTGCAAGTTCGTATAACAAGAAGAGACACATGGTTGTATTTTGCTATCAGTCCATGTTAAAAATACAAATTTTAGGACATCGGGGTTTTTTTCTTTCATTGATTATTTTGCGGAAGGAAAATAAGCCCATCTTGCGGAAGACAATGGGCACAGTCTGCTAAGAAGACCTCCTGTGTGAAGTAAGTTGAAATGAATGGAAGCTGTGTAAAACCCACAGATTTCAGCCTGGTTTGTGCATGAGACCTTCCCAGGGGACTGTGCCCACAGTAAGCAAACCAGCTTCCTTCCAAAGCACCCTTGTTTAACTCGCTTGCACGTTCAGCTGCCTGCAATTCCAGCTTTCGTGGAAAAAATCCCCACCAATACGCTCTTTACATCTGCAAAAGAATGAACCTCCCACCCCCATGGTCTCTGTATGGAAAAGGCCCTAAAAGAAAAAAGAGGGAGGAAATCTTTTTTAAATGCTGCGGCAGCAACAAGTAAACCGGGTGAGATAGCGAAATATACACATATACAAACGCACAGAGAGGACATTTTTTGTAATGGAAGATGAAAACTGGTGGTGGATTTCAGAGGAGCATTTTTTTTTATTTCAGGTGGCGAGGAATACGGACATTTTCCAAGGCAATTAAAGCTTTTCAAATTCTTCAGCTTTGTTAACAGAATAAAGGCTTCTCCTATTGATTTTTGCTTTTTTTAAAGCAATAGAAACAGCATTTGGAGGAGGTTTTGGGTCACTGATGTAATTGATGAGAAATACATGCAAATCAGATCACATGCTCTTCACTTCAAATTTTTCTTCCTATTATTATTATTATTATTATTATTATTATTATTATTTGCTACTCATAAAGTTCTCAACTGTCAGGAACTACTCCAACTATTTGGCATAAATTCCCATATTGTTTTAAGCGAGCTTTAAATGTTTAAGACAGTATTTCTACTCATTTCCCCCAAGCTCCCAGTTTGCTCAAGTTAAATCTCATTGACTAGAACAAAATTTTTCCAATTAAGCATACATTGTCTGCAATCTCATACACAGTAAGTCCAACTGGACCCAGTAGAACCAACTTCTGAGTAGACATGCATAGGATTGCACTATTAGGACCATGTCCCTAAGTGAATTCAATTCAAAATACTTTTCGAAGGTCAAACTGCATGCTACATTAACTTGTAAAGTCTAGAGTGCCTGGGTTTTATCTGTGACAAAAGATGAAAGAATGATGCCATAAACTCTGCAAAAATGAAAAATGAAAAAGCTAATAATACATATTTCAAGATGCTTTTCATTTTTTTAAGACATCATTGTGCATTATCTTGAAAGACGGAGATAGACGACAATTTAGTTTCCACTTTGTGATTTACTTTTATTTTGGGGATGTGACAAAACGTCAGCGGTCATATAAAGTCAGGGGATGTTCACGCTTCGTATCAAATCTACGGAAGGGTGGGGAATCATTGCAGAGGAAACCAATAAAAAAGCAATGTAACAGTAGCATAAGAACAGTGTTAAACTGTACAAGCAATAACTACAGAATGAAGTATCTAGACGTACATCATGGGCAGCAAAGGCCCTCTCCTTTCAAGGAAGTCAAGGGTTATACAGGTTACACCAACATTGGTGTTAAAAAAAAACCCTGTAAGTTACAGTGAATTTCTGTAAAATCTTCATTTTTATACCTGAGGACAATTCTACAAACAGAATTTTTTAAAAGCTATCTCTTTTCCTTGAAGTGTGTTTCCCAAGCCAGTAATTAATTAACCAATCAATCTGTCTATCTCTTAAAGGGCATAATCCAACAGGAAGGACTCCTGTCCAATTGTCATGAATGGAGCTTGTGCAGAAGAACTATCAACTGGCTTGCGCCTTAATGTATGTTAACTCTGAGCTAAAACCAATAATATATAGTAGTTACCCAAAAAACTTTTTGGGAGGGAAAGGTCTATGAGTCAAGTCCAGAAAATTGCTAGAGAAGCAGAATTTGTATTATGCCTCTATGGGACACCCAAAACACACATCAACATCAATTGCCACAAATGGGCATGTGTGTAACAATCTATGGGATTAATCATGTGTGCTTTGAACATTTGGGTTATGGTGTGCTGTTCTCTGCTAAGCTTCTAGACATTGCACATGCACACTTCAAAGTTTATTTCTGCATTCCAATAAGGTTTCACTGAATTAACCGTATGGAATTTCTTAGGATTAATTGCATCTATCCATCGATCCATCCATTCTCCCCATTCTACCAAACAGTTGCTTAAAACCACCAAGTTTTACACCTTGATTATCTTAAACATATTTACTTGACACTGAGCTCCATTGAAATCAGTAAGATTTATCTTGAAATCAATGAGATTTATCTCCAGGAAGTTTAGCAAAGGAACCTTACGTATATCTACTCAGAATTACATATCTAGTAAGAAATATTCCATGAAATTTTCTCCCAGGAAAAATATGCATAGGATTCCAGTCTAAACTAGGTCTGAGGCACTGTTCCTTGATCTCAGTTAACTTCAACAACCTGTAGGTTTGACAGAGGCAAATGGGAATCATATGAGAAACTGTATATCAATGGTAGTTGACACCTTACAGATTGAACAGGATTTATAAGACATATACATATCAAAGCTCAGAACATTCCTAGACAATGCTCAACTTTTACATGTCTGGTGGGAAAGTCCCTACCTTGGAAGAAAATGGAAACAATTTTAATGGAATATTTAAAAGAGATACAAAATCAAAACGTCCTTGGATTCCAAGGCACTGTGGCTTGAATGTTAAAAAGATATTGTGAACAGCCAGAAGAAGGGGATTCGACTACACATCTTCTTAGGAAAAATTTTATTAACCAAATACAGGAAATCACCTAAGATGCCTAAAAGAGTTTGAGTGAATGAAAAAAATTAAGAGCCTTTTTGCCTGTGTGGAAGCTGTCTTCTGGTAAAACAAAGGGGAAGATATGGAAAAGAGCTGCTTTTGACAATTATTACTCGGCCTTTATGCAATGCTGGGATCAGGACTATGGAGGTATCCTCTGTAACCCATCACTCATTTTAAAAGAAGAAGAAATGATACATCTGAATGGAACTGCAGAAATCACATGCTTTGCTTTCCTAACATTAAGATGTGTTTAAATGAACTAGTTATTTTATTTGCAAATCTCCTGCATATCACTTCGAGCAGGGCTGGAAAATGAAGGCATGTAATCTACAAATAATGTACCTTTATGCAGTCCCCCTTTCCCATTTCAAATAGGATAGTGCTGTATACATTTTAAATTCTACAACTCTTACAGATGTTTACTCCAAAGTAATTCCTACTGTGTTAAGTGCAATTTACCCCTATGTAAGTCTGCACAAGATTATGGCCTAAAGTCTGTAACATAAAAGTTATGACTACAATCCTCTTCTCTTTAAAATATGTGTGAGAGAAATGAAAGGTAAAATAATGCACAAGATCGACAAAAGGACAAAAACAGATACTTAAGCTGCTAAAGGAAGAACACTGGTATGGAGAAAACTGTAATGGGCAGAAAACTTAAATAATAACTACTGTATTAGATGGGCTGTAATGATTGGAGAAGCTCCAAAATTAACCATGTTCCTTTGGGTTTCAAAAATTGCTTTCTCCTAAACAGAGCAAGACCGTCTTTTTATTGTTTTTTACAAAAGGAGGAATGTGTTCAGTTCTTAAATGCCAGTACTTTAGAGTGGCATGCTAAAGGCCACTGTCCACTCACCACCGAAATCATTCCCAAAGAGACAGATACACTGAAATCAATGAAAATTATCCTTGACTTTCTTCCCACGAAACAGCTTCTTTAAAACTAGTAAAAAACAAACAAAACTACAGCGATACCTAATCCTATCCAGAGATTTCATAAAGGAAAAAAAAAACTGTAAAGGCAATATATTGACAAGCAGTGGAAAAAAGCATTAAAAGCGACCGTATAAAATATTCCACCGTGCAGATTCTGATTTTCTTTTGTACCACATTTTAAAAATAAGACTGCAAAGATTATGCACGAGAAAGGCAAGGAAATGGACGTACGGACTCGTACATGTTCCATACACTAAAAGCCACACGTTTGTCTTTTTTTCAACGTACAAACGTATACCAAACTCCTCTACCGTTTTGGACCCCGTCACACCGACTCTTAAATGAAAGGGTGTTGCGAGATAGATAGATAGATAGATATAGATATGAGGGTTTTACATGGGGGGTGTTAAATGTTGGGGGGGGGTTGTGACATCACCAGCTTAAAGTACCCAATCAGCTTCCACTCTAGAGAAAATTATTTCGTGGGGTGTTTCCTATAATATACTGTACTTCAAGTCTGCCTTGAAGAAAGAAGGGAACGGGGGAAAGGTGGATGTGACACGGATTTTGGTGCGGCGATCCCAAACCCTCCGTTTCCACGTTTTCGCGGCGGGTGGGGCGGCTCCTGCTCGTCTCCTTCTTCGCCCGCAGCCGCGCTCGGTTTAAAGACCTGGCTGCAACCCAGAAGAGCGGGCGGGGCGGGGGGCTTTTAAAAGAGACACACGGAGGGAAGAGGGGGAACCATTCCTCGCCTCCCTCCCCCGCCCCGAGAAGATTTGCTTCTAGGAGGCAAAGGGAGCAAGGAAAATGACGACGGCACAGCGACGTCCTTCTCCTTTGGCATCCTCCTCGCTGGATTTTTAAAGAGTAGAGGAAGGGGGGGGAAGCTGTGGGAAAGGCGGGGAGGCGGTTTTGGGATCCTCAAGAGATGCATTTGAAAGGAAAATTCATCACTCAACGACGTGGGGCTGATTTGGGGGGGTAGAGGTGGGAGAGAGGGGGAGGGGTTGGGAGAAGAACCCCTCTTTCTAGCTCCCCCACTGGTGGCCACGAAGCCCCCTCCCCCCCGCTTTCAAATAAACAGACAAACAAACATGTTCCTGACCTGACCCTGCGGGATGCTCCCAGTCGCCGCCACCGCCGCCATGGATTACAATGCAGAGTTCCAAGCGGGCTACCAGGAAATCGACGGCATCAGTTTGGGCTACCTGCAGATCAACGGGACGCGGATGTTCGCCCTGACCCAGGTGTTCAGCGACCTGTTTAAGGACATCCCCCGGGCCACCGTCAGCAAAAAGATGGAGAGCCTCAAGATCCAGAGCCGCCGCTGCGACCTGAAGGAGCTGCGCACCCTCAAAGCCATCCAGTCCGTCCCGATGCGCGCCGTCAAATGTTCGCTCATCTCCAAGACGGACCTGGAGGCCCTCCGCACCTCCTGCAAGGCCCTGGCCCCCCGAAAGAGGAAAAGGAAGAAGAAGAGCAAGCGAAGGGACCCCGGGGACCTTTTCGATCGGCCCCGGGTGCTCCCCGCGTACGCCACGCCCGACAGCCCCTTCCGCGCCAACGCGAGCCCCGCTTTAAGCGCCAAGCGAGGAGCCTTCGCGGGGGCTCCCTTCGCGCGGGACTACGAGAAAGCCCCGCCGGCCGCCAAGACCTACAGCCGGAGCGGCAGAGGGCAGCTCTTGGCCGGCGTGCTAAGCGCTTACCCCGGCGACTTACAACTCCTCCACTCGGCCGTCCGGGCTCACGGAGCCGGCCCGCCTCCGCCGAAGCAGCCCGACGCCGGGCGCTCCAAGCGCTCCTCGTGCGGCTGCCTCGCCAAGAAGGCGCGCTCGGCCTCCTTCGCTGGCTCCAAGAGGCAAGGCACCTCGGCCGGCTACTCCAGCGACTCTGACTCCAGCGGCGCCTCCAGCCCGGCGACCTCGAGCGACTCCTCGGAAGACGACGAGGACGACGACGAGGACTCGTCCTGCAGCAGCGAAGAGGGCAGCTCGTCCGGCTCGGAGAGCAGCTCCCTTTGCAGCGGAGACTCCGTGCAGAGCACGCGGTACCGGCAGGCGGCCCTTCCCCGTCTCCCTCCCCAGCCTGTCTCGTCCCAAGCCCTCCTCCCCGGCGGAGCCAAAGCCTTGCGCCCCGACCCCAACCTCCTCTTTTGGGCCAGGACGCTGCGCGCCTCCACTTTGGAAAGTTTCAAGCCGGCCCCCTCCAGCGCGCCCAGGGAGCCTCCGCGCCAGGAACCGGAGCTTCGCGTCGAGCGGGAACCGAGGCGCTCGCCCGTCCCCCTGGCCCTTTCCCGCAGCCTCGGCGAGGGCCCACCGCAGCCAGAGAACGGGGGCTTCGCGGAAGCCCCGGCGGGGCCGGGCGCCCAGGAGCAGCAAGGAGCCTTCCCCGAGGAGGAGGAGGAGGAGGACGCCGACTCCCTGAGCTCCCGAGAGGACCTCCACGTCGGTGCCCCGCCGGACAAGGCTGATGAGGCATCCGAGCTCCCCGAGGGCCCCTCCCAGGAAGGCTCCGGCGGGCGAGAGGCTCAATTCGACAGACTCATCCGGCAGTCCAAGCTGTGGTGCTACGCCAAAGGCTTCAACGTGGACGGGAAAGGTTTGCGCCGGGCCGAGCAGGCCAAAGGGAGCTTGTCGGCCACTTCCAGAGCCGGCCTTCTCGGCGTGGCCGACGACAAACCTTGGAAAAACGGCCACGACTTGGAGAGCAACGCCAAGCGGATCAGACGCGCCGAGCAGGAAAGGCAGGCCAGGGGGAGGCCCCCAAAGAGGCGCAGGAAGACGAGCAAGAAAGGGCCCAGCCCGCCGTGCAAACGCTTGCTCAGCGCCAGCCCGGCTCCTGCCAGGAACCCGTTTACTCTGATGGGCACCTTCCCCTGCACGCCCGCCTTGGTCGTCGGCTCCGACGGGGATCTGTGTCCTGCCTCTTCCCTGTGCGTAAAGGACTCGTGCGCCCTCTCCAAAACGCACCCGCTTTGGACCTGGCAGCTGGGGGGCAATGCCATCCCCGTGCCCCCCAGCCTGAAATTCCGGGGATACAGTTTAGAGGACTTCTAGATGGAGGATTTAAGCTGATTTACGTGCAACAGGTTGTGGGTTGTTGTTCTTTTGTTTGTTTTTTGAGGGGGGAATCTGTGGGTGAGGGAAGAGACAGAATATGCAGCCAAGAGGAGAAAATCTGGCATTAGTGTTTTAAATATATTTACTCGGAAGTAACCTTGTTGGTTTCGTTGGCCTTTAATCCCAAGTAAGTTTACTGATGAGAGCAGCTTGCGATGTTTAAACCCGCTTGCCCAGAAGTAAGTTCTGGCGAAATAGATGGGGCTGATGTTAGATTTAAGAGTGCCATGCGGTACCTGTCTCCTCAAAAGTAAGACTCACTGACTTCAACGGGACTTACTTCCAGGTAAGTGGGTGTGGGATTGCAGCCAAAACGTGTTTAAAGGGGAGAAAGAGACTGATTTCGAAACGTGATCACCAAACTTCTTTTAAAAGCCTCAACCCTCCCCCCCCCCCGCGCCTTCAGATGGAATTTCTGGCATTCCTTTACTTTGAAACCTTTGCCTTTTTCTTAAAAGATTCCACAACTTCTAAAGTGTTGAAACTTGAGTCTTAACAGCAAGGCCTCAAATGTGGAGGGAGCCAAATAACTGATTTGGGGAAAAACAGTTTTCAGAGTGTGTTGGTGACAGTAAGGAAAAGAACCTGGAGAACAAAATCAAAGGAAGATTTTAAATTGTTAAAGGGCAAAATTGGTACAGGAAGCAATATTTTGGAAGGTATCTACAATATTCCTCTATTATGGGAAGCTGGGTAGGTCAAATAATAATACAGACAAAGGCAATTTTGGGCAAATCTGGTTTCCCCTCCTCTTTCCCCATGGAATGGTTTGTTCCATGCGGAGAAATTTGGAAGGGGAGTGGGTGTGTGTTGTAAGGAATGAGAAAGTTTCGAGCAGGCCTCCCCTCCCCCTCCCGAGTGAAAGAACTTCCCTCCCCCCCTTCGCCCAAGTTAAAAGTATACTTCTTCCCCTCCTCCACCTTTCTTCCTTAATTTGGAAGAAAAATGGAATGGCCTTTCAACCACTGCACATTAAACTCATCAAAGCATCATTCCCCTTCCCCCCTTCCATCTACTTCCTGATTAAAACTAAAGCAAGACGAAAGTGAGTTATTTTATCCCCCATTGCAAAACTTTGAAAGAGAGTGAGAAGAGAGATGCACAGGTTCGAATTGCTTATTTTCTAGAATTAGGGGGAAAGTAATACAAAAACTTAATTGAAACAAAAGTAATGATATTCTGCTGCCTGCTGAAGAGGCAAAGGGGAGGGAGGACAGCCCCTTTGAAAAATCCCTGATCTTGCTTGCACCAAAAAGAAAAAAGAAAGAAAAGAGAAAAAGAGAAAATGAAAAAGAAAAGAGTTATTTGAAACTGTTGCACTTTAAGAAAGGGATTGTTTGTTGGTTAATAGATGACTTCAGTAGCCTAAGGTAACATTCTGTTTATTTAAAAATGTACTGGGGGGAAAAAAAAGAAATTGAATCCAGGAGCAGATTTGCAATGAAACACAGATGGACAATTGGATCACTCAAGTAAAATGCAGAAAAGAGGGAGTTCTTTCTCTTGCTAGAGGAAATTATGCCCCCTCCTCCATACAAACAAATCTTTATTTCTCTTAGTGTGATTTTTGTCTTCAAAGGTTTCCCTGCCTCTCTGAAATTAAAATCAAACCAAATATTCAAGTTCAAAAGGGTGAACAAAAACTGCATATTTGCAAGTCAACCTCAATGTGTTTCCAATTTCAAAATTAGATTGCAGAGCCCAGTTACTCCTGAGTAAGCCTAGAGCTGCTGCACCATCAATGGAAATTGCAAGCAGAAAGATCTTTCAAGTGCAAAGCATTTTTAACTGACTTTAGAATTATTGAAGTTTAAATCCATACACCTAAACATACTGGTCGGGAAGTAAGCCCCATATAGACTGGCTTTGGTCTCAAGACTATACTCTGGAATGCTATCATTTAAGAACTAAATGCTAGGCTTTGCTCCCATCTATCTTTTACTAAAACAGCATTTTTTGCCCCTTAAGAAGGGAGACAAAATCTTATCTGCAGGGAAGAAATGAAGAATGGACTCAGGTCCTGTATTTCAGCTAGGAGAAAATTTTGACACTTCGAATTTCACAAATTGATTTGGAAGTGTCACTGTGAAGCAAGCTGAACTTGGAATATATATACAGAAGTAACACATTTTAAAAGATAAAGGTATTAAGGTTGCAATCCCAAATGCAATAGCATGAAAAGAATTTCACACTGCAATACCTAGTGCTCCCTCCATGATTAAGCATATTTAGATTTTCTGGCAAAAATACTGTCTTCGGTAGGATGCAGTCTAATGTTCATTTATTTGGGAGTTAGAGAAATTAACCTCATGCAACCTACTTCTGAATAACCCTGCTTAGAATTCTTTTAGTTTGTTTCCCATTAACCATTTGGTAACCTGCATTTTTGTTGAAAAGGAAAGGTTTCTGTTGTCAAAAACAATTTGGAATGAACAGAGGAATGCCATTTCCCCCAAAGAGTGAGTATTTCTTTTTATAAAGGAACAAAAAGGAGAAGGGAGCAAGGTTTTTTTTTCTTAAGAACTTTGGAGTATTACAGCATCTTTATACAGCTCCCATTCATTTTATGCAGGAGACTTTCTTACTAAATTGTGTCCCAAATATTTAAAAATTAACAACACTAAAAAATGAAACCTGATTATTTATGGCGTGCATTCCGTAACTTTGGGGATGTATACCATGCTGTGAGTGAAGGCACTATTCTGGCTGTAAATTCCCCCCTTTTGGTGATCTGGTCTTGAACATTTGTCTCTGAGAAGATGAGTTGCTTTTTCTAAAATGTGTCAGGGCAAAAGATTCATTTTTTAAAAAGCGTGTGCTGTATATACTGGCCTTTTGAGATAAGTAGGTTTTTTGGCCTGTCCTGGAAACTTGGAAAAAGGATCAACAGGAAGAACATGAGTCTGGAAGCCCTGTAGTTGTCTTAATTTTCTTTGAAATTCGCACAACACCCCTTTGTTTTACCCTATTTTGTATTCGAAATATGAGCTCAAATCTGCTTTAAAAAGGAGGGACAGTGATGTTTGCAAAGCAGTATAGAGCATTTAGTTAATCGCATACTGGCTGTTATTTTCAAAGGAATGTGGAATTTGATGGAGGCTAAATATTGACATGTCTCCTTTACTGCCCCAGTTTCTACCTTTTAAATTTGTTGTGAGCTTTGTAAACATGACCCACAGAAAGGGAAAATAAGAGAATATTTTGAAACAAAGTCTGAGAGATCAAAAATTTGCTTTAGAAGGGAGGGGGGAAAGCTTCACATTTCATTTTCACACCACAATTTGGTGAACGTAGCCTATAGAGTAAAAAATGAGATTCCAGGTCATATCTGCTCTAGGGGAATGGAGAATTGAGCAGAGTAGGTATATCTGGGGAGACAGCACTCAGTAAAGGGAATGCACACCTCTTAACACCAGAGGAGATCCCTCTGCACCCCTAAATTGTGTGGTACAAACTGCTAACTGCTGCTCTCCTTGTTCTGTGGATCAGGGCCTTAAACACAATGCTTTACTCTTTTCTCTCTCTTCCCTTCATTCTTCATATAATGTAATACTTAATACTTTTGAGTATTAATACATTTATTCAGAAAACCACAAATAAAAGATGGCTTTCAGGATGGAGATGGGAGAGTCTTGGACAAAGAAGAGATGTTAATTGGCAGGAAAACCCTATATGCTGCAAGGGAGGACTAACCTCTCTCCTTTCTGTGTTCTGTAGTCTAGTTCACTATGCACCACATTGTCATGGGCACAATCCAGCATACAGTTGTCTTGTGCAAGCACAGTAGAAATAAAGGGAAACTGTGTATGGTAGTACTGTTGCACAGCTCGCATTTCATTTCACTAGGGATCCTGGTGGGTTGTGCCCCATGTCTTTTGTGTGCACTGTATCTAATGGCTATTAAAGTTTTCATACAGTTTCTATCTCTTAAAAGGTACCTGTAGGTATGCTTATGTATGTTCCTTTCTCAAGACATGAAGGCATAGTGGAGTAGTATTCATTCCCCTGCAGACCTTTTCACATGTAGGGAAAACATATGCAGGTCACATGAATACATATGTTGTGAGTATGTGTGTACTTAGCACACTGAATATGTGTATGTGGGTATGTCAGCAAAGAAAAAGAAATGCAGAGTACACTGAATGTAGCTGTATTATCTTTTTGTTCAATTATATTAAGTATTCTATATCAGGAGGACATTGACAGTTACCAGGTGATACCTTTGAGAATAGCTTGCAGTCCTAAGCAAACTTTTTTAATGGAATAAGTCCTATTAACTCCAGAGATGGGCTTCTCTGTAAATATGCTACAGGGGTGCAATTCTGTTTCTTCAGCAATCAGTTGCAAAACTCCCATGACTGCAGCAGAGCTGGGTTGTAGTCTAACTCAAGGCTGTAGAAACTTCACTCTTGCAGATGTTGTTGGATTACAGGTCCCACCATCTCTAACCATCAACTATACTGGATAGGGCTGATGGGAAGTAGAGTCCAACAACACCTAGAGGATCACTGTGGGAAGAGACAATGCTTTTAGTGAAATTGCATTTCTTGGGTGCTCATGAGGTGCTGGATTTGTGTCAGCTGATGCTACTAACAACTACCCATCAAGAATGATGTACAGTGTCATTTGCAGTATTTTCACACCTGGCAGTAAATGTGCATTTTTTTCCTCATTGAAGTTGTAATAGGAGATATAAACTGTACCTTCACTGGCACAGGGATGGGAAGCTACTCTTTCAAACTTCAAATCTCAGAAGCCTTACCGAGCATAGTCAATGGTAACAGATTATGGGAGCTATAGTCCCAAAGTATCTGGAGGGCTAAAGATTCCCTACCTGTACACTAGGATGTATGACTGATTTTTAAAAAGTAGCTCACTCTCACATATATAACATTCACATGTGTGCACAAGAGGGACTCAAGGGTGCTTTCAAAGTTGTGTGTGAAAACAACTTAGTCTCCAACACTATGTTTAATTTGACATTCCACTCAAACATCTATTTTAATCAGATGAACAGTTAATGTGGGGAGCACCCAGTTTTAATATGAAAGATTGTCCTTTAAAATGTGACAGTTCAATTCAGATTATTGGCAGAAATGCATTATGTTGTTCCTGTGAAAAGATGAGTTTCTGAAGCAGGGGTGGGAATATGTGACCTGCCAGATGTTGCTGGCCTAAATCTCCAATCAGCCCTATTCATATCATGAGCAATATTAAGGTGTTGTGGGAGTTGTAAATGAAAGCATCTGGAGGGGCAAAGATGGATGAGCCCTGTTTTAAAGAATGTATGTTTCATTCATCGGTCACAACCTTTGTCAGGAGGGTACTTTGTACCCAGACTATATGTGCATGGACAAGTGGTGGCAATAGAAAATGATTGGGATAATCTCTTAAGAGCTTTCTATGTCAGAGCTGAATGATCTCCCTAAAACAATAAATTGATAAGTTTACAATTTGCTCATCTTTAATGGTACTCAAGATCTTTCACCTTTAGTTAGCTCATGGGGATTCTCACTCACACTCACACATCACAGATGTTCTGAGCTACAGTTCCTGCTATCCCTTACCAGTGACCATGCTGGGTGGGGCTGATGCAGTGGTAGATCAAAACACCTGGAGTACCAAATTCTCCCCATCTCTGATTTAAGGTTTGGAAGGAAGGTGGGCTAGTGAAATTTTGGAATTTCTCACAATCTGCAAAGTCTTCTAACCTCCCCTCTCTTCTCCCCACTCTATTGTTTATATGGGATTATTGTGAATGCAAAATCGAATACAAAAGAAACTTTTTTTCCAGTATAGCCAATACACTTTTTGTAACAGCACTGCAGAACTCAGACACACACACACACAAGTGCTTTTAATGTCCTATGTTGAAAACACCTTTTCCTTGCAGAAATCCAAACTTTTTAAAAAATAATAATAATCTTGATTTATAAAAGTTAATATTGCCTCTGCAGCACTATAGCACTTTTATTCTGGGGCTCCATTTATGTCTTATATATGGGTTTAGTTAAGACACATACATAGTAACACAACAAGAAAGATAGCTGAGCTGTAGGTTATGGGAGGAAAAATCCACAGTTGAACAATCCCTGTATTAGGTCTGACTGAAATGCCACAAAAATGTGCAAGCTTTTAAATTTTTCCAGAATATTTCAGGTAACTATGTGGTGCTAAAAAGTAGGATTGCAAGGAAGAAACAGAATAGTCCCCAAATCAGGCTAATTTTTGTGATTGCAGTTAGTGTCAGTCCCAATGTGAATACTGTAGACTGAATTAATCACCATGGTTGGATTTATAGGTATCAGGCTACTTCAGCAATGCATAATAAGACAAAGAACTTGCGCTCAGTCACGATTTTATGTTTTCAGAAATGAAGAGTTCTGGAGTTGTTTTTGCAACCCAGTCATGGGGATTTCTTGGCAGGAATTGTTCAAAAGGGGTTTGCCTTTGGCTTCCTCTGAGGCTGAGAGAATGGCTCAGTGGAGATTCAAACCCTGGTCTCCAGAGTCATAATCCAACACTCAGACTATATGAAATAGTAATCCACATGACACTGTCTTCAGCATGCTTACTACAAAGTAAATCCCACTGAAACTTGGTGATACTTCTGATTAAATAAGCTTAGGATGGTATTGTAACACACACACTTATTTGGATACGTATTTACAGTAATAGATCAGACTGGCTTCAGTTAACCAAAATCAGGATTAAGTTGCTAGTTCTCTTTGACCAGACAATCTGGAGGCATGACACTACATCACTTACTTGCAAGCCAGTTCCACTGAAACTAATGAGAGTGCATGTGTTGTGGAATCCTTCACATGCATAAGATGCAAATTCTAATTCATTAAATCTGGATTAATCCCAGATAAGTGGGTACTGGATTGCAGACTAGAGAACTCAACTCCAAAGAGGCAATCCTATATGCACACACTTGGGAATAAATGCTACAGAAGTCAGTGTCACTTATTTTCAACTGACTATGTATATAGGACTTGGATCCACATGAAACAAATGTAAATTGCTGGTTGCAATGAAAACTATTACTACCGAGTGTGCGTGGGATCTCAGATTAAATTCTAGCATCTCAGATTAACTAAATAAAGGTTCAGGGATGAGTGATAATAGAAAGATGGGGAAAAAAGTATATGGATGGATGGATGGATGTATAAATAATTTTTAGCTGGGTTGTATGAAATACCAACCATTTCTCTCTCACATGTCCTTTGAACATGTTCTCTAACACAGGAGATTTCATCTCTTCCTATGTATACAAAAGTTACAAGCTTGCCCTCAGCCTCAGAAAAGGTCCTTTTACTTAAGTTAAAGATTTTTGGTAAAGTACATCACAATGTTATAAACAAATACAAATATTCCAAAACCTTAAAGCAGAACTTGGGCTAAAAAGTTTTTTTTTTAAAGTTGATCTATGGGGAAAATGCAAAGAAACAGTAATTCCACACATACTGTTTGAGAAGGATGGGCATGCTGACTAATATCCATATCCTTGGATTGAGAAGCTTTGCTTCTCTTCGTTCATGGACCTTTAAGGGCACAGTCCAGTGGGATATTCCTGTGGGCCTCATACAAAATGACTCCCAGCTGGATTCCTATTCTGCTAGAGACTCATAAGAATTTCTCACTGGATTGTGCCCTTAATGCTCCATGAACGCATAGGAGCAAAAGCTCTGCAACCTGATCATATGGATATTTATTTACACTTAAATCCCACTGTGTTTCGTGGGGCTTATTCACATAGGCTGCAAGAAAGCGTCATTGAATACAGTAAGATTTATCTTGAGTAAATCTGCATAGGATTGTGGTGGCCATTATTTAAAGGGCTCAGAGAAAGCCCTGTTGCTAATATAATGTATTGACTTTGGTGATGGGGGAAATTCTAAATGGGTCACAGCAGTGGGAAAGAAAAGCAGCACCCTATACATTATTTTTGCTTAACTCACCCCCCAACAGAATGCTTTATTGAAAAAGAAAAGAACAATTGTTTATATAAGGATTTGTTTCTTTCTTCCAAAATGAAAACAACCAAATACAGCCACATAAGGTTTTTCCAGATTCAGGTATTCTCTGTATTGAGCTACAAAGAGAATGGCCTTTTGCTTTTTTTTTTAGATATTCAGCTGTAGCAGGACATAGAAATAGAGGTAATTTCTTAACATTCCTCCAACCTCCCATCTCTCTGTCTCTCTCTCAATTTTGTTCTTTTTTTTTCTTCTGGATTTCCTTGCTGTAGTTGGCTATGCAGTGTGAAGAATAATAAGCTTCTGTTTTCATGTAAATCACTTGGAACTGCACAAGGAAGGGAAATATATTGGAACAGACTTGGGGGAAAGCTGGAGTTGGATATGTGGTGATGGAGGGCTGGGTGGTTGAAGCAGAAAGAGGAAATATGCCACTTTCTGAATTTAAAGTTAGGGCTATCGACTTTTCAAGAAGAGAAACAGAAAATATACACATGCATATGAAGACAGTGATAGTAGTGAACAGGGAATTTCTTTACTAGTTCTATTTCTCAGATCTCAACCAGAGAAAAGTGGTAAAAGGCTGAAAAACAGAGGAATTTCCATAGAAAATACTCTGAACATAATTCTGTTTTCTCCTTCCTGAAAGACTGGAATTGGGAAGCAGGGGAAGAGTGAACAATTACCTTCTTCCACTGAACATTACATGATTTGATTATGTATAACTACAATTCTACCCTCTCAGTGGGTGGATATCCTTAAAATTTTTTAAAAATTTTCTCCATTATTTTCATTGTGGCTGTTTAAAAATTATTTTAAAACACATCTGAGTAACTGAAACTTGGATGGATTTCCTTTTATACTCATCCCCACTGCTCCAAAATTATACTCAGCTTGGGAAAAAGAGTGGGAGGGGTAGACTCAATGTAACTTTATTTATTTGAAGTTATTGTAAGTATTGTATATAAGGGAAAAAGCTGTAATCCCCAGTGTGCAATATGGATCCTTGACTGAGGAATAAAATACATTTTCAACAAGGTATGTGTCTTGTGTGTGTTTTTAACAGCTCAGAAAAGTTACTTTTGGACTTATAACTCTCAGAATCCCCCAACTGACATGGCTACCACAGTAGAAAAAGTACCTTTTACAAGCTGTGGGTGTTCATAGACATTTTCCCATTTTGTATAACAGGGTTAGAGGAAGAATTGCTTGTGATAAGGGCAAGCAGAAGGTAGATGTTTGAATGATCTGCAATGTCTTTCCAGGGGTTTCTGAGTCTCAGCATTTCAATGAAAGCTAACTAGAAAGGAAAAAACCTCTGCCATACCTGGTCTTGTGCTAACTGCTTCTTTTGCAGCTTTGGTGTTTCTCATTTGTTACATAGGAGAAGTACTAACTGGTTGCTTTTTACCTATATTTAGTGCAACTCTACTGGCCAGATTTAAAATGTAGTGTTAGAATTCATGATTTAAATTACCTTAAAAGTATAGTTCATATTAGATCACTTACGTTCTTAACCATCATTTTGTGATGGCTATGGCTCTCAGCCATCAGAGTTACAGGAAGAAAGGAAATAATTCCTGCAAGCCCAAAGTCTGCCTATCCGTTTAGGTATTCAGAGGTTAGCTGTATTTTATGTGGAAGAGACAAGCCAGCTGAAATTAAAGGTAATACTAGACTTCACCATACTGAGACCAGACTCAGTGAAATCAATGAAGTTAATTATTTATTTATTTGTCCTAACGATTTCTACAGGGCTAGTCTTAGCATGTCTTAAGTCCAGACCCAGTTCTATATTTTATTGCACAAGAAACAAATGGTTCTAAAGATATATAAGCTTAAACAGTCAGAAAATATGACAGTCATTGAACTTGGTATTGGACGCAAGTGGTCATCCTTTCCATCAAAGGATAGGGGTACCTAAAGGTTCTAATCATTACCAACCAAGAAACTTAAGGGCTCCGGACAAAAAGCCAAATAACAGATTTGAAACATAAAGGTTTGTATACTCTTTTTCTAACCCAGTGGTTCTTGGGGTCTGTGAAGCCCTGCTGCTGGACACCAACAGCAGCAGCAGGAATGTGGCAGCAGGGGAGCAGGTGCCGAAAGTGCTCCCTCATTTGCAAACAAGGGAGCAGTTTGGGCATGCACACATGGGTGGGGGTGTTGGCACTGAGGGATATGGCAGCAGGCATGTGCTCACACCCAAACTGCTCCCCCATTTGCAAATGAGGGAGCATTTTCAGCACCCATGCCCCACCTCACTACCACATCTCTGCCAAAAAGGATACATCAGCGGGGGGTGCGTGCACACAAGCTATGACTTGGAGACCAGGGTTTGAATCCCCACTTGGCTGTGGAAACCCACTGGGTGACCTCAGGCAAGTCACATTCTCTCAGCCTCAGAGAAAAAGTCAACAAATCTTGCCAACATAACCCCCATGATATTTTGCCTTAGGGTTGCCACAAGTCAGCTTTCAAAGGGAAGAGCCATGATGGCTAGAAAGAACTGCCCCCTGTCAGCAGCACTTTGTTGTTGTGTGCCTACAAGTCACTTCTGACTTATGTTAACCCTAAGGTAAACCTATCACAGAGTTCTTTTTTGGCAAGATTTGTTCAGAGAGGGTTTCCCTTTTCCTTCCTCTGAGACAGAGAATGTGACTTGTCCAAGATCACCAAGTATCTGAGCGGGGATTCGAATCCTAGTCTCCAGAAACCTTTAATAAATATTTGCATATTTAAATAAACATTTTCATATTTAAATCTAAATTTAAATATCTAAATCTTGAGTTAAGTCTTAGTGGTTCCTGGCAAAAAATTATATTTACAGGGGGTCCCCAGTGAAGAAAGTTTAAGAACCACTACTCTAACCTGTGGTGGCAAAATAACTAAAGATGTACACAATCCCTTCTCTTTCTTGAATTTCTAGCATTAGAAGACCCATGGTTTGAGCAAAGCATTGAAAGCTCTCTATAGTAAGGAATGGAAGGGGGACAGGATGAGCAGTAGAAGATGATGCTCTGGGACCCAAAGCACCATCCTTTCACTGCTGAATTATGGATGGCTGCAGCAGGTCATTATATTTATTCATCTTGCCGTTGTACCACTAGATCTTGTCTGATTTTGGAAGAAAAGCAGGGTCAGATATAGCTAGTAGTACTTGATGGGAGACCACCAGAGATCTCTTAGAGGTAGGAAAGAATCCTGTCTGAAACTTTGAGGGTGAAGACAAATACTGAAGAGCACATAATGGAATCCACAGCAGCTCCAGAAATTTCTGTGGCAAGTTTCATATATTGTCTCTGAAGAAGGCCATTGAAACAATTACATAAGCTGAAACTCATTGGGCTTGTCTCAAATCAGAAATAGAGACCATCTACAGAGCACTTTTAAGACTTGTCCCCTGCTTTTTTCCTGTGAAACTTTGGAGAGCCACTGTCACTCAGTTGACAATACCGGTCTAGATGGACCAATGGTATGATTCAGTAATATATAGCTTTCTATGAGAGAAGAGAAGGGGTGGCATGTATCTTCCATTTGTGCCATGTCCTCTCCTCCTTCCATTCTGTTGTATTCCCATCTGAAAGCTATGAGTAGAAAAAGCTTGCAACATAAAATGTGCACATCTTTTTTGCAACAGGGTAACCTGTATTCTGAGCCAAGGAAAGCTGTATTTTCTGCACTCCATATAACAGTAAGGAGTGCTTGGCATTGTTCCCAGGAGAAACAACACCAGTAAGTCAAAACCAATGACTGAATTTGTTTCATATAGACTGTTAAAAAAAAAAGATTCTGCTTTTCACATCACTTTATTGTGAAGAACCAACCATCCATTGGGGTGCTTTCACAAGAGTGGCCAAAGGTGATTACTTGAAGCTACTTACATAGAAGAAGAATTCTATGGATACTATGAATTTCTAAAAAGACAAATGAATGGAACTTTGACCAAATCAAGCCAGAACTCTGACTAGACCCAAAGATGACTAAACTGAGGCCATTTCTGCACCATAGAGTGGACTGGGGTGGACTACTTTCTGTAGATCCACACCTCAGTCCGGTTCTGCGCGACCAGAAGTGGTTGCGCAGCGTGGTTTTTAAAAACCTCTTTTTTGAGGTTTTTAAAAAGCACGGAGCGAGCGAAGCCGTGTAGCTCCATCGCCCGGCTCCGGAGCAGATTTGCAGGCACACACAAGTGCGTGCCTGCAGATCTTCCGGGGGCGGGCTTTCGGCTGGCGAGCTTCTCCGGTTGGTGGAGAGCCTCCACAAACCGGAAGCCGCCATATGGGACGCCAGAGGACTGCGGAGCAGTGAACTCGCACTGCTCCTCGTGGCGACGGACTTGGCCGGCCGGAAAACAAAGCCGGTAAGCTCCGTTTTCGGGCGTTCCCCCCCTCCCCCACATGCGGAAAGGGCCTGAGACTACCATACTCTGGACATCTCATGAGACAATGTGACTCCATGGAAAAGACAATAATGTTTGATAAAATGGAAGGCAGTAAGAAGGTACTGCCTTCAAAGGACCCGTGGTCTTGAGTTTGCAATACCTGAGCAAGGCAATTGATGCCTGGGAATCTTGGAGTTCTCTCATTCATAGGGCTATGACGAAGTCAACTTGACGGCAAGTAGCAACAAACCACAACTTATGAGCAATCCTCATTTAATTCAATGGACTTGATAGGTTAGCCTTGATAGTCTGTTGCAGTAAAAGCAAGAAGATGCCTTGTGACACCTCACAGATGGGCTGGAGTGCACATGCACATCTGTGGAAAATGCAGTCCATGTGGAAAACCTGCTTTCAACAAGCCCATCTACTAAATAGGTGAGCAAAAGCCTGTTGCTGGGGGAAAGAATGACAGCATCTGGCAACAGGGGTGGTGAGAGCTAACTCATGTATAAAATCATACCTACCTGAATATGAAATGTTATCCTCTGTACGTGGGTCTGTCTGTGTGTGTATGTCTATATGTGTGTGAGAGAGAAAGAGAGAGAATTATAAGCTGCAGTAAGGGGGTATGAAATGGAAAAATGTATAGACTACAACAATTATACTGGAAGCGTTACAACAGCCATTCACAAAGCAGCCTGATGTTAATGCCAACATCCTGGGAGCAGTGACCAAACTAACACCTGAAATGAGAATAAGATGTATTGTGTTCATTCAGGTCACAACTGGCAAAACAGAACTTCTGAATAAAGTCATAATGCAGCACTGTTCATACTGAAGTATTAGTAACTGCTGGAGATAGACAACCCTATTTTCAGAAAGTCAAAGTAGTGCTTGGAAAAATTACTCTTTTAGACTACAGTTTGCAGATTATACCAACCAGAATGGTCATTAGGGATTCTGGTAGTTTTAATCCATAAAAGTAACTTTTCCAATTTTTGAGTGAAAAGGTTGAAAAAAAAAGTGAGTGGTAGCTGAAGAGTGCACTTTTGTTCTAATAGACAAGTTTGGTAAGTTTTTGTAGTATTTTCAAAAAACAGTAGAAGATGCGAATGGAACAAAAGAAATGGATGTACATCATGGAGAGCACAAAGATCTTTAAAAATCTCATAGCATCATGCTGTGAAAGCCAGTGTGGTTAAATGTTAATAGTGTGAGATTAGAAACAGGAGGACCCAGTTTAAATCTTCGCTCAGCAATTAACCCCACTGAAGGAAAATTACCCTGAAGGTTTGTTGTGAAGATAAAATAAGAAAGGGAGAACCAAGTGTGGAACTCCAGAGCCCTTGAAGGAAAGGTGTGATGATTGCGTGTGTGTACACATACACACACACACACACTGTAAACTGTGGAAATTGTATACATTGTGGAATCAAAAATAAACCTCGCTATATTTGATGGATTTTCTCCCTGCTAAGTGTTTTCAGGATGGCAGTGTAATTAAGGTAGAAAGGGAAAAAAGAATCATGTTTGAATCAAATTACACTTTTATGTAGCTTTTAAATTTGCTTTGCAGTTGTACAAAATGCCAAGGGAAAAAAAACTACATATCTTTTAGTGTCTGTAGTGAAATCTGACACTGGGTTCCATAGTGTCATGTTTTTTGGATCTGAGACTGTCAAAATGAGGAAGTTTTTACCTAGCAGTTAAGACCATCTGTGGACATTCTACAACTGTAGCTCTGCCATTGGAAGAGCTTTTTCTTGAGATGGAAAAATGTGATAGACTTATGTTTTGCCAGTGATTGTGGGCTTGATCTGACCATGCATTCTCCTGATTGATCACGTTTGCCCTTTTTTATGACAGAGCAAGTGTTTCCTGCAGATAAATGAAATGTTTAAATTAAAATCAATAGACATCGCCCTTTAAATTCGAACCCAGAGTCTACAGGAAATATTTTTTCAACAGATCTCGAGTGGGTTTTATCAAAGCTTCACACACCCACTTCCTCTCATCTCCTTTTGAAAAAAAGGGTTTTGCATACAAATCTATTGGCTGAAGTGTTGTTCTTCCAGCTTTTAAGGAATGGATCAGATGAGATCTAGCATTACAGCAATCCAGTGGGGCAAAAACTACGTTGGCCCTAACTTTTGTGTGTGCATCTGCACACGACTCTGCTTCTTCTAATTCTAATAAAAGCACCATTGTTCCTGTGTGTGCCAATGTGTTATTATGCTTATCAAATCTGATAGAGAAAGAAACATTTTAATACCAAATACACTAACTTGGCAGTAGGATCTTTTGAAACTATCTGTCTCTCCATGCTTCTTCCCTCTTTCAAAGTGTTTTTAGAACATGCCCATCCAAGTGCAAAGTCTATTTTATCCAGCATTCTATCCCTACAATGGCTAACTAGGTACCTATGGAAAGTCCAGAAGCAACGATTATCAAAAAGCACCACTGACAACTTCAGGAAAATGCTACAGAGGTTCAATGGAGACCCAACCAACCTCTAGCATGAAGCAAAGGGTGAGAGGGCAACCTCAAATGGCAGGTTTTGAGCGGCAGTAAGGAAAGCTGAGTGGAATAGAGGGAGTAGATTTCAGGCTTGAGGGATCTATTTTGTTATTTTACAAGAATCTTGAAATTCATCAACAGTGATGTATGGGGACAGGGTAATTCTGGAACATGTGAGCATACCTTTAATCCAAGAACTTTGTTTTCATTACCAAAACTGATTTCACAGTCTTTGCCTTCACAATCTATATATGTTTTTACACCACTTTTCTTCATTTCAGCAGCCTGATTAGGAGTGGGATGGGTTGCAGGAGGCATTTTTGCTACTGCCACTGTTAAAGAATCAGAAACTCTATGCATGGGGTTCTAGAAAGCAGCTGTAGTACCCAGACATTACCTTCTGGCCACCCATGGAGTAAGCAATGCTGTTCAAAGTGATGCTCTATGAACTGGTGCCAGTCCATGGAGAACTTCCAGAAAAGAAACAACTGCAGGCAATGGGCACAAATACAGTGCCAGCTCGGGGCTCTTTGGAAAAAAAATTCCCATGCTGAGTACTCACATCAGATAGCTTAAGAAGTGCTGGAGTAAAGGACAGGACAGTTTGGGAGAAAATAACAACTCCAAGGATCCCATATCATTAGCTATGCTTGGTTGTGGATTCTGGGAGTTATATTTTTAAAAAAGCAACAATTCCAAGATTTGGGAGAAAGAGCTAACTCAGAGGGCACATGTAAAGAGATGTTCTCCTTCATAAAATATTCAAAAGGAAGATTCATAGGGAAGTACACAATTATCATTTACATGCCTGAAAGATGCTCAAAGGCATAGTGACATGATATATGTGTCAGAGGCTGCCCATCCTGAATGGCTAAATAATAAATGTATTTGTTTCCCTAAATATATGCCAGTGTTAAACAATCTCGTTAACATAAAGATGAGGAGACTGAGAACTACCATGTCATCAGTCCAAATATTACATTTTGATCACAAATGTACTTGCCAGCAACTAGTGGTAATATAGCATTCCAGAGCATGGAAATTTTACTTTTTGGAAATACAAATCCTAGACTCCCTAGTGGCTGCATAGCCACCATGTGTCAGTGCAGCAGTAAGCCCACTCTGGGTTTTCATCTGAACTGTAAATGAACTATCCAAAGCATCTATTCTATCTCGAGGAGGTTTAGCACCTTGGGTACGTCCTTTTAAGTTTGTACTAAAACACTGAGCAGATTTGCTGCCTTGCAACATGGGAACCACTGGCTACCACTGTTGGGAGATCCTGGCATTTGCAGTTTAAAAATAAAAATTTTCTAAGCTGTGCGGCATACACACAGGCCTATAAGATGCTGGCATTTTTTTTTTAAAGAAAGGCATTTTGGGCAGAGAAATCTGTAGCTGAAGCCAGTCTTCTGCTAAGACAGAGTGAGACTGTTACCTCAGGCAGAAGAGGCTGAGGGGCCAGCAAGAGGAGGAGAGAGTGATGTGTTATCTGGACTGCTCTGTGCCCCAACTAACTTGCTACCCTCAAGTGTGATGGAGGATGCTGTTCCATCATCACTGTTGAAGAAAAGTTCAATTGCAGGTTCAGTTGCCAGGCCAGTCAGCTTTCTAGAGCAACGCACGGGGGATACTATCCCTGATATTTGCAAAATGTTGTGATCCAACTCTGGCAACAAGACAGAAGGAGTTGCTTGATCCTCTTTCTGCTTACAGCAGAGTTCTCCATTCCCAGTCAGCCTTAGAGCCATTTCTTCCTCTTTCCATAGAAGAAGATAGAAACAGACACATGCACACTGTGCTCAGCTTAGGGTAAGACAGGCCAGAGGGCTCTGAGGTAGGAGCAAGATTTGGAGAAACCGTGAACAGGATTTTTTAAAAAAAACAAAATTGTTTAAGTTACCAAGCTTGGAAAAACTACTCTTTTTTATACTAAAACTAATGAACTCTACTGGATTCTAAGACACCATTTGCGTATACTGTAGTATGCTATGAGCTGCTTTGGCAATCTCCTGTCTCTCAGCCTTACGTTTTTGCAATATAGGGGTCACAGTAATCTACTTTGTGGGGATGTTACAGAGATCTTTCTGTCTCTCTACTACTCCTATTTTGTTTAACAAGAAATTCTTTGCATGTATGCAGCATAAATTTTTATTTTATTATTTATGTATAAATTTAATTATTTATTTAATATTTATTTATGTATTTATATATGTATTTATTTATTTATAATAGTACAAGTGCACAGACACCAGGTTACTCTTTGACGGAACAATATAACTCTATTAAAATAAAATATATTTGAGAGCTCCAATCTAGTTTCAAAGTTTTCTTGCAACCAAGTTCCCAAAAGAAATTTGTGTTGTTTTAACCAACCAACTCCAGCCAAACTTGGGCTTTTAACTAAAATCAGATAAACTGTGAACTCCTTCCACCCATGCCAGAAAGCCACACTTTCCCAGGTCACCCCCTTCCAAATCAATGTCTTTTATCTGCTTAATTACATTCTGCTTTGAAACATCTTGAAAAAACAAAAGAATAGAACTGTGAGATACAATAAAGTATTAACCCTTCTGCACCAAATCTTTAAACATAACCACGAACTACCTCAAGTATTACACAAAGGGAGGTGGTTTCCAATTTCATCCACAAAAAATTGCAAAAAAAAGATTAATCAAATTCAACCACCTCTCAACCTAAAAATTAAAGATTGCAAACTGAAACCATCCAGAGGATTTCCTTAGCAAACCTGACATAGATGAACACGAACTGCACAAGAACACGGTTCTCAGGATAATATCTGATTGAATGAATCTCTTTCATCTCTATGCATTTTATAACTTTGTTTATTAATCATAAATTGACTACATGGATGGGAAGCGGATTAATAAAGAATTTAGTTCTGGAAGGGCAGCAGCTCTCCTGCAGAATAACTTTCCAGAGCTACTGAGTACAGTAATTGCATCCCTGAGTTTTCTGGAGGTGTGTGTGTATGTGTGTGCGTGTGTCTTACTTAGTTTAATAAATGTCAGAGTGATTACTGGAGTGCGGGATATGGGTTGTGGTGAGTTGAGAAACCGGGAGGGAGGTCTGGGAAAAAGAAGAGGGTGTAGATTCCTTGATTTTAATGTGTGTCAAAGTGTCAATGATAAATTAGATAAAAGCAAGTTAAAACAGCAAGCTGTGGAGGTGGCGAGAAGGAAGGAAAGCTTCAAACTCCTTAATCTAGGCTCTGTTGTGGAGGGGAGTGGTACCCTAGAAGGGGGTTGAAGGATTAGCCCTCCGTAAAAGTCTTCATTTATTATGTTTACATATAGTCAGGAGAGAAGAATGAACAATGATTTCAGGCTGGGCAGAGCCAGAGGGGAGGGTTGGGGGGTGTTTCCCTCCCCCCCTCCTCTTTAACTCTTTGGTTTATCAGTCTCTGAAGTGTCTGAAAGGAAGGTCCTTTTCCTTGGAAAAGTTATTTTCCTTTCTTGGAGAGAAGGGAATAAAAAAAACAGTAACAAACTCAAAACTTCTAACCACAACAATCAGATTGGAATTTTAACTCTGGGCTGCCAAGGTGATGCATGTTAATAGCTCAATGGATGGAGTTTAGGCAAATTGCAGGGGGCTTACCTTAAATGAGGCCATATGGGGGGGGGAAGGGAAGCCCCCATGACCTAAACATTTCTCCCCCCACTTAAATAGCCCTGGAGCAAATCTACAACAGCAAGGAGACAAAAGTGAATCTCTTTCCAAAAGTATCCATTGAAGAAGAACCCTTGAGAAATTTGGGGTGCTTTGTTACCAATCATTCTTTTCCACTCCTTTTCATTCTGTCATTCTTTCTTTTTTTCAGTTCTCTCCTTTATAACTTTAATTTTTATCTTAAAAAATAAATGTTTATCTGCTTAAACATACAGTCCAATATTAATCATCACCTCAAACCAGAACAAGTTTCAGTTTGACTGTAGAGTCTGTTGAGTCAATCAATGCATTTATTCTTGCAAAATATTTTGTTAACCATAATAATAATAATTCTTTAGTCTTCAAAGTTCATAAGACTCATTGTGCTAAAACCAATTATGATGGCTATGCATCTAGTATCTGAGTGTAAAAGCGCGCAAACAGTCTTCAAAGCACTAAATGGAATTAGAATTTCAGAGAAATAAATCACTAACATTAAAAGGGACATGTGTGAGGGTGCACACGTAAACACACGCACACACACGAACATAAACCAAAGCAAATGTACAAACAAATCTGACCAGAAATCACTTTTGAGAAAATCATGTGCACCTTCAAGTCGTCAGTCAACTTATGTTGACCCCATGTGTTTCATAGGCTTTTCTTTGGCAAGGAATACTCAGAGATGGTTTTGCCAGTTCCTTCATCTGAAATAGCCTACATCACCCTGGTATTTGTTGGTTGCCTCCTATCCAAGCACTAACCAGGGCTGACCCTGCTTAGCTTCCAAGATCAAATGGGATCTGGTAATTAAGATTACTTAGGCCAGCTCTGAGAAATCCCTGTTACCAAATATAAACAGAAACAAAAATTAGTACTACTACTACTACACAAGTGCTAATAAGCATCTATATTAGATTAATAACAAATGATGGCAATTAATCACCCAATATGCATGTTTCTCTAAACAGACTCTCTCTACAGAGTTCAACAGGAGTTACTCACAAGGAAGTATTCACAGATGTGTGCAGCCACAGAATTAAATCTTCCTGTATATACCAAAGTCAACTAAAATGAAGAAACCAAAGAACTCTGCAACCGGATAATCATAATTCAGAGGGGGGGGGCGTTATCCCAAAACTGCTCATAAATGTCTTACTCTTCTCTATAGAAGGAACAGATACTGCCTGCCTTTTATAGAAAACATTCTACTTGAAAGGAAATCCCAGTGCTTTCTGCCTTCTTTCCAGGATGACTTCTGCCTTTCCTTTAGTCTTTCTCTTGTATTCTTTTATTGCCATTAAATCCCAGCTTAACTCCTGAGATCATCTTTGCCACTCAGTCCTAACAATGTTCATCCAAAAGCAAGTCCTACTACTTTCAATAAATTGAATTCTAAGGCCATTTCTGCACTAGCCTGTTATAGCACAATGATTCGACTTTCAACATCCTCTGGAATCCTGGGGTTTGCAGGTTCGGGAGGGGCCAGCTGGCCCCTCCCAAAACTGCAAACCCCAGGATTCCAGAGGATGTTGAAAGTCGAATCATCGCGCTATAACAGGCTAGTGCAGAAATGGTCTAAGTCAGGGATACTTAGGGATATTTTCACACTTGCTGTATTGCTGTGTGTCTTCAAGTCATTTCCAACTTATGGCAACTCTAAAATGAACCTATCACACCATTTTCTGGGACAGAGAGTGTGCGACATGCCCTAGGTCACCTCGTGGGTTTCCATGACCAATCAAGGAATCGAACCCTGGTCTCCAGGGTCTCTCTAATGCTCAAACCATTATACCATGCTGGAACACTAGTTTTTTTTCTACTTCGTGACACTTTGCATGGGCCTGTTCTTTCCTGATCATTGCATTCCTGTCTTTTCATCTTTAAAAAGTATTTAATCACTGTTTTGTTTGTTTATTGAAGATCATACACATACACAAGCCTTTCAAGTAAATAATACAATGGTGTCACCTGGGCTAGGGAGGTGACTAGTGGCCTGGACACTCTTTCTCCTTGCCTCCACTGTACAGGGCTTTGTACCAACCAAAAACCATCTCCAGAGGGTTTCTCAGACCTCCAGAGCCAGTTTTTTTGGGGGGGGGCACCAAGGAGTGGGAATTTGATCCCCCCTTTAGAGTGTCTATGTATTCCATTATTCCACAGTGGAAGTCTAACACTAGATCCTGGCTTTTGGGACTAGACTGTGAGCAATTGTCACAGAAGAAGACTAGGCTAGTTGAGCTTTAACACACATGCTCAAAATGTCTTTGATCTCCCACTCATCATCTGGAAGTGTTCTAATTACAAAGCAGCTTTACAGTGCAATTCTATCAAGAAATAAATCTTGCTCAGTGGAATGAGGCTTACTCCCAGGTAAGTAGATAGAGGGTTGTAGACTACATTTGCTCCCAGGTGAGGTTGGTCCAAGATACTTTGTTGCCCCAGGGAGACATTTTGTTGTCTCTCTCTTTCATGCAACATACAGAAGCCAATCTGACTGGCCACTGAATCTGACATCAATACAGAGAATGGAACAGCAGCTCTCCTGCCCTTGAAGTCAGTAGGCTGGCTTAGACAGTGATTGGCCAGAACATGCAAAAGTTACTCTTTTGGATTACAATTCTCTCAGTCCCAGCATGGTGAATATACTGGCTTGGGATTTCTGGGAACTGTAATCCAAAAAATAGCTTTTCAAAGTTCTGCAAAGGCCAGACAGACAAAGAGCTAACACTTTGCTGCTGCTTCTGCCCTCCCAAGATCCTGTTCCTCAGGCAACTGCCTCCCTCTGCCCCAGAGCTTTCCAAACTTTTCATGTTGGTGACACACTTTTTATTCATGCATCATTTTGCGACACAGTAATTCAGTTTTACTACCAAACCAGACATAAAACTAATCCCTTGTAAGAGATACAGACACATATACATAAATTGTAATAACAAAATGTATGGGGACACAACATATCTCATGGAAACCTTTCATATATTTTTAAAAATATATGATTTATAAATAACAACATACATTTCCATGATTGTAGGTGACACACCTACACACTTCAGGTGACACACCAATATGTTGTGGCACGCCATTTGGAAAGCCCTGCTCTACCCAATGGTAGAGCCAACATCACTTCTGGAAAAAAGTGTTTTTTCCTTATGGCATTTTCCCTCATAGGAAGGAGTCTTATGCTAAGTTTGTTTATCTAGCTTAGAACCATTCACCACAAAGACTGGCAGTAGGTTTTGTCTTTTCCAAAGTTCCAGAAAAGAGTCTTCTGTAGATTTTATTTGGAACTTGAGACCTTTCCTCAGTGCACATGCTCTGCCACAGAACAACAGCCCTTCCCTATACACTTTAATTTCCCCTTTAATGAGAGTGAGCAGAAAGCTTATTGCAAAGAAAACTGAACTCAGTACACTTTGATGTACTACAGGAAGGCATTTTATATTATCCAGCAAGAGTAAAATTGCTCAGGATCAATTGCCATATATAAGTTATGTTTTAACTAGTTAGAGCTTCTATGGATCCTCCCTTGGCTTTGTAAATTAAAAACATACAAGTTAGTGGACTACAGGGGGAGAAAGATAATGCCAGATTAAAATTGGCCTTCTTTTAAGTGTGTTCAAGTAGTTTCATGGCTGAGTGAGGATTTGAACCTGGGAATCAGGGACAGAAGAGTAATGAGAGAAACTGAGAGTGTTGTTTCAAACAATGAGGCCAAACGGCCATTAAATGCAAGAAATCTCTTACATTTCTTAGAAAGACTGCCAATGATCTTACAGAGGACAGAGTAGCCCATTCAATACAATAGTCTTCACTGCGTATTCATTGACTCAGGATGTATTAAATATGTATTTCTAGCACTGCTGTGCCAATTTAACATCTGTCATTAGAAAGAAACATAGGAATATGATTAAGTCCAAACAGAACAATCATATTTCCTAATACATTCTAGGACAGCAATTTCATCCTGCGATCTCCAATCTGAAGTCTTCTTGTTGAAGTACGGTTATCTTATGGTCAGCAGCAGGGCTTCTTGGAAGAAACTTTTTTAAAAATCCACACTGAGCAATATGTTTATTAGGGCAAACCTAATTTTTAAAGTATTTATTTGTAGTTGTTTTAAGAAATTTTTAAAATTATAAAAGTATATCTAATTAATTAGTAAATTAAACCACACAATTAATTTATTTAAAATTAATATGTTAAATAAGTAATTAAATTAAATTAAATTAAATTAACATTGGTACTCTCCCTGCTATCCTTTCAAAGGCAGGTGAAGACCTTTTTGTTTCAACAGGCATTTGAAGCCTGATTGCTGGGGCGGGGGAGACCTTTCAGACTGTGTTACTGTTTATTTGTTCTTTTCATTTTAACAGCCTTGCTTTTAATTGCTTTAATTATATTGTTAGTTTAATTGTATTTTTAATTTCTGCATGATATGAATTTTAAAGCTACATCTGCTTTGAGTTTTGTAAGCTGCCTTGAGTTCTTGAGGCTGGGAAAAGGGCAGGAGGATATAAATAAAGATGATGGTGATGATGATATTAAATAAATAAATAAGCAGTCTAAATTAATTAAATAAACTAAATGCCATAAATATGCAAGCCTTCAAGTTCTCCAGAAATTCTTGTGAGGATAGGAAGTACAAAGGTACTATCCAGAAGTAAGCTTTGTTTGTTTTTAATCATAGGCCAGCATGGCTGGCTGGCTGGTTGGCTATCTATCTACCTAGCTACCTAACTAACTAACTAAATGAAATTGCAATTGAATATTCAGAACCACAGTACTGAAGTGTCTATTTTGAATACACATAGTCCATTTCTGCACTAGACTGTCATAGCACTATTGTTCCACTTGCAACATCCTATGGAATCCTGGAGTTTGCAGTTTCGGGAGGCTCCCTAAACTGCAAACCCCAGGATTCCATAGGATGTTGCGAGTGGAATAATAGCGCTATAACAGTCTAGTGTGGAAATGGCCATAGTGAAACATGCTTCCAGAGAATCAGGGCTGACCCAAGTAAGGAAACATGCCCTTTGGATAGCAAAGGAACTGAAGGGCAGATCTCTCTCTCTCTCACTCTCTCTTCATCTCTGTGTGTGTGTCTTGCCTTCTCTGCATTAGCCCACTGTCCTCAAAGATGGTAGAATCTGTTCAGCTTTTGTCTCTGAGATTTTTGGAGACAGAGTTTTTTATCCTGTGCCTCAGACAGGAAAATATCTTGGGCTGGCACTGTTTTCAATATATTATTCCCCATCTGGGAAAGTAGTCATTTCCAACCACTACAAACATCTTTCCTTCACTGGTTAGGGGAACCAGATATTTTTAAGTCGTTTGGTGGAAAATAGGTGTCACTGCTTCCCCTTTTCATTTTCTGCATTTCTATCATATCATTTCTGTGGTCTCTGCTGAACAGAATATATTGTGAAGCCAGTAATGCTAGATCTATTATTCACCCTGCTGTGTTTTAATTTGTATTCATTGTTTTGTTATTCTTCACAATTTTATTAGCTTTTGGTGGAAAAATTTTAAGACTTTTTTTTCAGGGCTGGTCCTATCACTAAAGAGAGCGAGGAGACGATTTCAAGCAGCGCATGCTGTGAGATAGGAATGGCAGCTCTCTGGTTGTTTCTCCCAAGTCTTTGGGTCAGTCCCTGTAGCTTAGAAAATGTTCTGCATGGGTTTGGGAAGTTTGTGTATTTGCCTTTGGTAAACTGCATAGGGTTTTTCAGGCAAGGAATACTCAGAAGTGATTTTGCCAGTTCCTTCCGCTGAAATATAGCCTTATAGCACCCGGCATTCCTTGGTAGTCACCCACTAAAGCACTGAGCAGGGCTGACCTTGATTAGCATCCAAGATCTGATAGCATCTTGTGCCTTTAGAGTGTTTAGGCCTTCTGGTGGGAAGAATACATGTTGATTATCACATACTTGATAACTGAGGAAAAGAAGGGTAGCTGTAAACTTCGTAATACTTTGCTGGGGGAAATTTGTATGTGCAAAACTACACATGTCTTTCTAGCTCAGAAAATGTGTTTTTGGGCAGAAGACATTATTT
The DNA here is from genome assembly GCA_030412105.1 of Cyclura pinguis. Lineage (NCBI taxonomy): Eukaryota > Metazoa > Chordata > Lepidosauria > Squamata > Iguanidae > Cyclura > Cyclura pinguis. The sequence continues at coordinate 95,711,167 of CM059604.1, forward strand.
TGTACAAATGTCACCAATCTCTTTGTAAAAATACTGTGTTTTTCACACACCAAACATATACAGGAAATCTACATGTTTTTTTTCAATGCATGCACCCATGGATTTATTTACCTAAACTGGCTGAAAGTTGCATAACTTTGGCCCTTTTCACATGTGGGGGGGGGGAACGGGCGAAAACACGCTAAAACGGAGCTTACCCGCAGCCGAGTAAGTCCGTCGCCATGCGGAGCAGCGCGAGCTCACTGCTCCACACTCCTCTGGCGTCCCAGATGGCAGCTTCCGGTTGGCGGAGGCTCTCCACCAACCGGAGAAGCTCGCCAGCCGGAAGCCCGCCCCCGGCAGATCTGCAGGCACGTACTTGCGTGCGCCTGCAAATCCACTTTAGAGCCGGGCGACGGAGTGGCACGGGGCTGCACGCTCCGTGCTTTTTAAAAACCTCAAAAAAGAGATTTTTAAAAAACACGCAGCCCGGCTAGTTCCGGCCACTCCTGAGTGGATTCTGGTGTGGAACTACGAAAAGTAGTCCACGCCAGTCCACTCTACTGTGTAGAAGACCTCCGTTAGAGGTCTCTCTACACCATTTTAGAAGCCCGGTATGGAAATGGCCTTTACGTGATTTGCTTAGGTACACAGAATCTTGCAAAGAAAAAGATAAGTGTAGTTTTCCTCCATGTGTTTTCTGCACAAAATCCATTGTTTTTATTCAGAAAAGAATGAATTTTGCGCAAAATACATGCTTCCAAAACCACATTTTCTATGCAAATAGATTTCCCCCAGTAAAGTCCCAAGGTACAAATGATGCTCAAAAACTGCACAGAAACTTTTGTATTCTAGCAAAATGCTAAGAAAACTGATTAAATTATTCACTTTTGGACCCAGAATTGAAATATGTAAAGATGTACAGTCCTCCCTCTACATTCATGGGCTTGACATTTGCAAATCTGGTTATTCATGAGCTGCCCACTTGTTTTTTCTTCCATTTCCCTTCCTTTTGTCCAGGTGTGCATGCTTGCTTACTCTTTTTTGCCGTCCAAAGACCCAACAATTCAGCAAAGAAACAAGCATATAAAATACATACGAGATTTATGAATCAAATAAAAGCACAATAAATACCTGGGCAGAATGTAGATACAAAATGTAAAAATCAGTTAAAACAGTTCAAGTACAAAACCAATTGCAGAAGGCTTATTTCAGAACTTTATCTGATACAAATTATTCTCTAATCCTGACTGCCTCAAAGAGAAACTTTGCAACAGCCAAAGTCACACTGGGAAACCTGTCTTCTAATAAGAACTTGACATAGAATTGGGCGGATTTTCCTGGTAGGTTAATCAATAATGGATTAATTGTATGTTGATGAACACGCTTGTAGAGACTACAAGACAAAAAGAATGTGCTTCATACATTCTACTTCCTGGTTACTACATGGGTGGGGTCTTGCAGTATATGGGACACTGCCAAATCTACCTCAAAGCAAATCAGAGAAGAACACATTGCACCTTGCCTTAGGATGTGCATGTCTTCCTTCTTCACCCCCAGGCAAAAGGCAAGCGAACGGGAGGAGGGAGTACCATGTGCGGAGAGGGGAGGCACACATGAACCTTCTCCTGCATTCCCCCCCTCCTGTTGCCTTGCCTTTTTCCCCAACGTGGAGAATGAAGGCAGCACACCTGGCCAAAAGGCAAAGGAATGTTAGGGGGAGAATGTGGGGAGACACGTGCACACCTTGTCCATGCGCAGGACTGTCCCCTCCCATTCCCTTGGTTTTTGCCCTGAAGTCCTGCCTTCCTTCTTTGTGCTTGGGCAAAAAGAAAGGGAATGGGGGAAAGTCATGTGAGCACCTTCTCTGTGAACAGGGCTGCCCCCTCTGGTTCTCCTGCCGTTTTCCCAGGTGCGTGGAAGGAAGGCACATGGGCCCGGGCTAAAGGCAAGGGATTGGAAAGGGGAGAATGGAAGGGAAGGCACACATGCAGAGAATGGAAGGGGGCACTCACTCGGGTGAGGGGGAGTTATTCATGTTTCTGACTTTCGTGAGTGTTCTCCACCCTGAAACCTCTTGACAGTGGAGGGGCCACTGTACATCCTTTGTTCTACATTGCCCAAATGAGTATGTTGCTCTTGAGCACTGAAGGGCATAATCCTCGTTGCTAGTACTGAAAGAAGGAACAACTCCCAGTCCATTTGTCTTATGCTCAGGGGATGGAGGAGGGGTGCCATATTGTTCTCTACCAGCAAAATGTCTTTGGTCTGCCATTATATATTTGTTTGTTTGTTTCTAAAGTAATAATTGGTCTCTTCCTAGTCATATTAGCTTGCTGAGGTCCAAAATAGTGTACAACAGATGTTAAAAACCAGTTTGGTCATGAACAGCTACCTCCAGAGGAGGAAAGAGAACAACTACAAGAAGAAGAAGACGACGGAGAACAAGAGGAAGTAATAGAAGTAGTGCAAGGAACTGTGGAACAAGAAGAAGGGGAGGTAGACGGAGACATACTGAAGGAATAAGCTAAACTTCAGTAATAAAATATTAATATAACCCACAAAATGGATTTGAAGATTTATTCTTGGAACATTAAGGGGTTTACTCTGAATACAAAAGAAGACAAATTTTTCACCATCTAGAGAAACAGAATATAGATATAATATGTCTGCAAGAAGCTCGAATTAGAACTCAAGATTTGAGATATGTCAGGAATTTGAAACTAGGTAGCTGTTTTGCAGCTACGATCGATAAAAAGAAGAGGGGAGTTTTGATAAATGTAAACTCAAAATTTGGTGCAAAGCAAATCTTTCAGGATTGCAATGGTCGTTACATAGGAGTTGAAGTTACTTTGAAACAGGATAAAATATTAATAGTTGGAATATATGCACCAAACGGAGCTAAAGGTGAATTCTTCCCTACAATACAGGAAGAAGTATTGAGATATCTTAATGAAACAGGAAATTCTAACATTATTGTTTTGGGGGATTTTAATGGAGTAATCAGTCCCCAAGTTGACAGGACAATGCAAAAGTTAACTCCCTGAAACAATGGCAAACTTCCTAAGAGCTTCTTTAATATGATGGACAATTTAAACTTATATGACACTTGGAGTTACAAGAACGGGCAACTGGATGGACATACATATTATTCGGATAGACATAGGTCAATGTCAAGAATAGATATGATGTTAGTATCCAAACAACTCTTGATGGAAACTACAGATATGGACATTCTTCCCAATTTATGCTCTGATCATAATCCGTTACAATTAAAGATAAGGATTAAAGACAGAGAAAGAACATGGAGATTGAATGATGAGATTTGGAATAAGGAGAAGTACATAGCGAAAGCAATAACAGAGATAATTAATTATTTTAATGAGAACTGTCGATGAAAACCATTTGGGACGCAAGTAAAGCAGTGATGCATGGTAGCTTTATCAGATGGACTGCAGAGATTAAAAAAGAAAAGAGAAACTTTGAGCAGCGAATTTTGGAAAAGATGAAAGAAATTGAACAACAGATGAGACAAAATCCGTCGGATAAACAGATTAGATTACAAATAAAGGTAAAGCAAGCTGAATTAAATCAACTTAATTTGGAAGAAATAGAGCAACAGATAAAGAGAACAAAATATAATTTCTTCGAACAAGTTAATAAACCTTCAAAACTTTTGGCAGGTTTGCTGTGTAAAAGAAGGTCCAGAAATATCATAACTGAGATTAGAACAGGAGAAGAAAGAATTACAAAACAAGAGGGAATAAAACAAGCTTTTTATAATTACTACATGAAGCTGATGAGTAAGATCTCAAAGGGGAAAAAAATACAAGAAGTGGAAGAATATCTGGAGAAAATGAATAAAATGAGATTTAATGAAGACCAAAGATCAATCTTGAATAAATCTATTACTATGATGGAAGTAGTTGAGGCTATTAGGAATTTGAAGAACGATAAAGCTCAAGGACCTGATGGCTTCACTGCAAGATATTATAAAATTATGGAACATGAGATTTCAATACCTTTGCAAAGCACTATAAATGAAATAATAAAGGAAGGAGTACCAGATACTTGGAAAGAAGCTAACATTGTGCTGATCCCGAAAGAAGGAAGAGATTTGAGCGATGTAAAGAACTATAGACCAATATCACTTTTGAATACAGACTACAAGATCTTTGCTTCAATTCTAGCAACGAGGTTCAAAAAAGTGCTGTTAGAGGTAATTGATGAGGACCAGAATGGCTTTCTACCAAAAAGATCTTTGAGAAATAACATTAGAACGGTCCTAAATGTAATCGAATACTATGAAAAGCATAATGAACGGAAAATGGCCGTGATATTTGTAGATGCGGAGAAAGCTTTTGACATGATCAGCTGGCCATTCATGAAGATGGCGGTTAAACAGATGCAGGCAGGAGAAAAATTTGTTGCATGAATTGAAGCAATTTACAGCCAACAACAAGCTCGACTGGTCATAAACGGTGAAAGAACACAAATGATAGAACTGCACAGAGGTACGAGACAAGGGTGTCCCCTGTCTCCTCTGCTGTTTATCATGACAATGGAAATACTTAACAATGCTATAAGAGAAGATAAAGAAATAAGAGGAGTCCAAATTAAGAAATATCATTACAAGTTAAAAGCTTTCGCTGACGATCTGGTCTTTTTACTGGATGACCCAGGGAAATGTATTGAAAAATTGATTACTACAGTTCAAGAATATGGAGAATTCTTTGGTTTTAAAGTTAATAAGGAAAAAACAGTCTTCTTAACCAAAAATATGACTGAAAGAGAAGAGATGGAATTAGTACAAAAAACAGGATTCAATAGAGGACAAAAGGTATTTGGATAGCCAAAAGAAACAATGAGTTATTTCAAAATAATTATGAAAAAAAATGGAAATAAATGACAAAAGACTTGGAAAGTTGGACCTCCATGCGTTTGTCAATGATGGGGAGGATAGCTGCAATAAAGATGAATGTTTTGCCAAAAATGAACTTTTTGTTCCAAAATCTTCCTATAATAACGAACATGAAACCTTTCATACAATGGAAGAGAGAACTAACTAAGTTTATATGGCAAGGGAAAAAACCTAGGATAAAATGGAATACTATGACAGACTTAAAAAGTAGAGGAGGAATGGGACTACCAGACTTTCAAATATACTATAAGGCTGTGGCTTTTACGTGGATAAAAGACTGGGTAGACCTACAAGACACGAGAATGTTGGCACTGGAGGGAGCAGACCTGAGGATGGGGTGGCATGCCTATATGTTTTATGATAAAGCAAAAATAGACAAAGACTTCACACATCACTTTATCAGAAAATCACTTCTGAAAATTTGGGAGGATTATAAAACTAAAAACATACGGCAGCTCCCCACCTGGGTCTCACCACAAGAGGCTTTAATTGGCAGATGGACGGACACAGACAAATGGTTGTGATATGATGATATAATCGAGAGATCAACGTCCAACAACTTTAAGATTAAAACAAGAGAAAAATTAGAACAAGAGGGAATAACATTAAGTTGGTTCCCTTACAGACAGTTAGCAGAAAGGTTTCAGATGGATATAAAAACATATGGAATTGAACTTAAAGAGAAAACTGGAGTAATTAAATGGCTGTTTGAAAATCCGCCTCATTTACTTGCCCAAATATATCAAGAAATACTACATCAGGAGAGGCAAGAAGAAACAGTAAAGGCAACAATGATTTCATGGGCACAAAATATCGGACATTCAATACAATTAGAGTCTTGGGAGCAGAGCTGGAAAAAAACACAGAAATTTATAGTAGCACAGAATTTGAAAGAGAATTATTACAAGCTATTTCATAGATGGTACATGACACCAGATAAATTAAAAAAGATTTATAATACAGGTACTGGACAATGCTGGAAATGTCAGAATGAGGTCGATACGATATATCATATGTGGTGGACATGTACTAAAGCTAAGAAATATTGGACTGAAATACATAACAAAATATGTGCATTAATGAAAGTACAGTTTGCCAAGTTACCAGAATTGAATTTGTTAAATATGACTGATGTATTAGAAGGTACTGGTATAAAGAAGTACTGGAGAATATTACTGTACATGATAACAACAGCTCGTATTGAATATGCAAAGATGTGGAAAACTCAGCGAATACCCACATTAGAACAATGGTGGGGTACACTGATTGAAAACAAAAATGCTGATATAGTCTCTCAGAGATTAAAAGGGAAATCAGACGAAGAGATACAAAAAGAATGGCAAATTGTAATGGGTAATTGCTGGGTACCATCAGATGGAAATCTGTGATTCATGATTTAAGATAAATTATGAGGGGGCTACAGGATATATATCATGAAGTGAGAATATGGAGATGGAAATGCAATAATCAATTAGTTATAATAGCACTAAAATGTAGTACAATATTTTAAGCATGTTAAAAAATATTGATAATGAAATCTAGATCAGTGTGGAAGATCAGAAATATTTCAAATAAGTTGACAGTTATAATTGTTTGTTTTATATTTGAATTTGAATAAAATGATTAATTAAAAAAAACCAGTTTGGGGGTGGTGGCAGTGAGAAAGGACATCAAAGAACACATGGTGAAAACAATCAAGGACCCTGCAGAGATTATAGGAGGCAGTTTAAAATATTAGATTCTTATCAGGGACATTTGGGAAGGAGAAGATTCAGGAAGCAGAAATATTTAATTCAATGTAGTCAGTGTTTCTTCCCCTCTTTCCTCTTTTATCAGATTTCTCTTTTCATTTTGTTTAATCCCACTGCCCCTCCCCCTTTTCAATTCATCTTTACTTAAGAAGGGGAAAAAAGAGATTTTTTTTCAAGAAGTTTATTTATTTGTTTGTTTTTTTAAAAATGCCACCTATCCAGAGATCTCAGGGTGGTTTTCAACAGGTAAAACAACAAAACAAAGAAAACATACAATAACAATTCAGCGTTCTACATGTCGACATGTCCAAGCCTATCAGTTAAACAGACACATCAGGGCCAAACTCATTTTGCTGCTTGAGACAGGAAAGAAAATCCACCCTCCCTACCGGCAGATCAAAGTACCCAAAGGAAAATTCCACAAATATCTCTCACTGGAAATACAAATACAGTAACAATAAATTAAACGTACTAAGCATTTTATTAACAGAGTTCTGAAAAAACGCTTTTTACGTGGGGAATTCTGGGAGCTATAGTCCCAAAAAGTATGTCACTAGTCATGACACCCCAAGTCAGTTGTCTGAAGTGACCATTTCACTGTGCCTGGCAGAGCCAGCATCTAAAACAAAGCTCAGTACTGTAGCTTTCTACTCAAAAGCAAGTTCCATTAAGTTCACCTAAGTTTATTTTCATGTAAGTGCAACTGTACCCTCCATCTCATGCTTCCCAGCAAATGATACCCAGTGGAATTCTTCCTCTGATAGGGGAAGTCATCCTGATTAGCTGCCTAGCCACTGATGAATCCATCCTCCATAAATGTATATTTATTCCTTTTTTGTTTGGCAAGTAGCCATAATTACATCTTGTGGGAGTGAATTCCACAGTTTAACTGTTATGTGAAAAAGTTGTTCCTTTTATCTGCCCTGACTCTCCCCCATTTAGCTTCAGTGGATCATCCCAGGTTTTAATATGGGATGGGAAGAAAGAAAGAAAGAAAGAGAGAGAGAGAGAGAGAGAGAAGCTTAATTCTACTTTCTCCATACTATCCATAATTATATACAGTGCTGTCTCCCCTCATTCACTTTTTTTCTAATTTAAATAGTCCCAATACTGTAACCATTCCTTGTACTGGCATTTTGACCATTTTGATTATTCTACAATATTTTTTTTTAGATCCAGTGACCAGAACTACACACAGTATACCAGATGTGGTCACCCTGTGGATTTGTATGTTGGCAGTACAATATAAGCAATTTCATTTTCAGATTCCTCTCTATTTCTATTCAAAATGAACTGGAACAATACACAGGGCTGATATATTTGTCAGGCTATCTACCAGAATCCCAAGATCTGCTGCCAACGCACGTCCCATCCCTGTACATATGAAGTTGGATTTTTTTTTTGTTCCTGTCATTTTATACTTGCTTACATTGAATTTCATTTGCCATTTTACTGCCCCTTCTCCTAATTCAGAGATTTTTTTTGGAGCTCTCTGCAATCCATGTTTGCTCTTAATATCCTAAACAATTTAGTGTCATTAGCACACTTAGCTACATCATTGCTTACCACAAACTCCAGAGCACCTAGGGGTACATCTAAAAACACTAGTCCCAAGTGACCCCACTGCTCACATTGTACCGCTACAGGGGTTGACACTATATCCCTACCCTCTGCTTCCTGTTCTTAATAACTTTTGATCAATTGGATCATTTTTGGACTTCAGCTCTTACTCTTTGACTACTAAGTGCACTCAAAGACATGAGGCTTTATTAACAATTTTTGGGAGGGTCAAATAGGCAACACTAAGATCACTCCCACCCACATACTTAGTGACACTCAAAAATGTGGGATGTCCCAAATTTATAGTTTACACAACAGAAAATTTTCTGTAAAAATAAAAATTTCTCATGCTACATTTTTCTGTAGAAAATTTCTCACACCATATCTATTCAACTATGTATATTCACAGTTGTCTGCACTGCTGTACTGCAGTTAGTCATATTGTGTGTGTACACGCCTTCACGTCACCTGTCAACTTAGAGAGACCCCATGAATTTGATAGGGTTTTTTAGGCAAGGAATACTCAGAAATGCCTTCCTTCCTTCCTCCCGTTCCTTCCTCTGAAATATGGCCTACATGTTAGATAGTCCAAACACAAGATAAGTTCTAGTTATTCTTCCGACGGAACAAACACTGACAAATTCTAGTGCCCACAGGAATAAACTAACAAAGGAATGCACTGCTAAGTTTGTTTCTATTTCACAAATTTTTTTCCTTCTCAATCAGTTACAAGTATAATTGGTCAAGACAAAATGTGCTAATTTGTCTGCTCATAGACTCACATATATCTTTCAGTGAAATAAATGTTCAACTAGTTTACTGAAATCAATTTTTTTCTCAAGTTGAAAAGGAACTGATAAATAGCACAGATGGTCATGAGTGAAGCTGAAGAAATTACCGTCATACACAAGCAGAGCAAAGGTAGACTACTGATACGTGATATATCAGGCACAGTTTAATTTAGAGTGTTTTTCAGGTGTAGTCATTTTTTTGTTGTTGTTAACTATAAGGAAAGTCTATACTGTTCTCTTTACATTATTACAAATATTCCATTAAAAGAACTTCCAGATAAATCTTCAAACAGAATGAATATAACATTTAAATGTCTGAATATAACGTTTAAAGCAAACAGGTTAAATCAGGTAACAATATTTAGAAAATTTTCTAGTTGTACTTTTTCAAGAAAACCAACATCACGGATGACACTTTAAATGAACCATAAAAGAATAATGAAACAGAATTTACCTTTCTTGAAGTTATGTTGCAGAATCCTTGAATATTCTATCTCTAGCCTGTATGTAAGTATAACTGGAACAATTGGACTTTCATCCTATACAAAACAAAACAAAAACTCTTTTCATCCTCCGTTTCTGTACATTTCTACCCCCAATTTTGTTTTCTCTTTCCCCTCTTCCCCAATGCACAGCGGATGGTTGGATCTAAGTTTAGTTTCACTCAGGTCTCATTAACATACTGTAATTGTGAAAAGTCAGCTATAGTATAGCCAAGTTAAGCCACGCTGATTCAAATGGGAAGTAAAGTTTTACTCCTTCACCCCCTTACTGAGATTGGAACTCAATGAACTCAGTTGGCCTTGCTTCTGTATAAACATGTGCAAGACTACACTATATAATTAACACTGCAATTGTATATTCGTTTACCTTGTATGGTAACAAATGGTCCTAAACTGTTATTTATACAGATAACAACAAACTGGATTTTGTTGCTGTTGTTGTTGTTACTGATTTAAGCCCTCAAAGTACACTTTGACCTACGGTGGCCCTATCAATGAGAGACTTCCAAGGGACCCTTTTATTAACAGCTCTGTTCAGATTTTACAGACTCAGGGCAACAGCTCCCTTAACTGAGTAAAGCCACCTGTGATGTGGTCTTCATCTTTCCTACTGCCTTCATCAGTATTACCATGATTTTCAATGAGTCTCGTGATGTATTCAAAGTACAATACAAAGTACAATAGCTTCATTTTGGTTTCTAGTGAAAGTTCAGGCTTGATTTGCTCTTGGTCCCATTGGTTTTTGGCAGTGCACTTTATTTATAGAGCTCTACCCCAGAACCACATATCAAATTACTATAGTGGGTCTTCTTCCTATCATTTTTCGTCACTGTCCAGTTTTTACATCCATTCATAGAAACTGGAAATACTCTGGTATGAATGATCCTGACACTGGTATTCAATGATACATCATTGCATTTTAATTCCTTCATAGCTTGCCTTCCAAGTCTTGTTCATCTTACAATTTCTTGACTGCAATGCCCGTTTTCAGTGATATTGGAGCCAAGGTATTTAAAGAAATCTTTACTTCAATGTCTTTATCACACACTTTAAACTTATGTAATTTTTCTGTGGTCATTATTATAATATTTAGCTGTAACTCTGCTTTTGCACTTCTTCCCTTGACTTTCCTCAGTATTCATTCCAGGTCTTTGCTATTTTCTGTCAGTATAGTGTAATTTTCATAGCTTAAGTTATTGATATTTCTTCCTCTAATCTTCATCTCTCCTTCCTCTGAGTGTAATCCTACTTTCCACATGATACATTCTGCATATAAATTAAACAGATAGGGTAATAAAATGCAGCCTTTTCTGGCCCTCTTGCTAAATGAAAATCTTTCTGCTTCTTCATATTCTGACAGTGGCCTCTTCTCCTGTGTATAGGTTATACATCTGGACAATCAAATATTGTGGTCCATTTCTTTTAAAGCAATCTCTAGTTTTTCAAGCTACAGCCCCTGCTGTCCTCCTTCTTGTGGACTGCAATGTACACCAAGCATTACATCTGTGGGACATTGTTTTGTTTCCTATTTTTGTTGGCAGATTTTTGTTTGAGATTGGATCTATTCCTTCTCTGTTGATAGAGCAGTTCTATTGGCATGCCACTTCTTCCTTGTGATTTATTTCTCCTAAGTGCTTTGAAAACATCTTTTACTTCGTCTCCATCAAAAGGTTTTCATTTCGTTCACTCTGTTATTCTCTCATCTCTTTTGTAGAGTTCATCAGTGAGTTTCCATCATCTTTTCTTTTGTCCTGAACACATAATGTGTTCACCTGTTGCTCATTCAGCTTCCCAATTCTTGGTTTGAATTTTCCTTTGATTTCTTGGATCTAGTGGAAGAAATCTGTACTTCTATCTTAGTTGCTGTGCTCTTCTATTTCTTTGTATGTATTATTTTAATAGTTTTATTTGTCCCTTCGTACAAGTTGCTGAACAGTTGCATCCAGAATTTTGACCCTTTTTTTGTCATCTTTTATTTTTGCTTCTCACCTATCTTTAACCCTTTGAAGAGTTTCATCAGTCATCTAACAAGACTTTGGCCATTTCCGTACTAAACTGCAAACTTCAGGATTCCATAGGATGTTGAAAATTAAATAGCAGCACTATGACAGTCTAGTGCGGAGATGGCCTTTCTTTCTAGCTATAGAGTTTTTTTAGAATTCTTTCCTGATAATGTACCTGGTTTTGATCCACAAGTATGGTTTGCAGTCAATTAAGTCTGGTGGTGCAAAACTGTTTTTTACATGGTCTTTAAATTATATAGGGATTTTCTTTACATCTTATTTTGCCATTATGATTGACTTAATGTTCTTGTTTCATTTAATTCTAATTTTTGACATCAACGGTTCACCGTCCGTACCACAGTCTCCCCTTGCTCTTGTCTTCACAGAGAGAATTGAATTTTTCCACCTTCTGCTTCCAGTTATTTTCTTTCTGCATTGGCCATCTGGTGATGTCCATCTATACAGTTGTCTGAAGAATATGTTTGCAATTGACAAACTTGTGGCTTCAAAAAATTCAGTAAGTCACTCTCCCACTTCATTTCTTGATCCTTGGCAAAATGTTCCTCCAATGTTTGGTTTTACTCTATTTCGTCCTTTTGCATTTGTCATCAATGACAATCAAGATGTTCTAATTTAATGGTGATCAATTTTTTCCTTGATGCCAGCATAAAATCTTTTGAGTTCTTTCTCTTCTGCCTCTGTAGTTGGAGCATGGTTATACTGATATATTTTCCAGGAAGTTACATCGATCTTATTCAGTCATCCTTTATATTGTATCTCCTGACTGATTTTGTTGCACCTCACTTTACTATTAATGCCATTATGTTTCTTCTTAGATTGTCATTTCCAGGATAAAAAACTGTGTAAATATCTGCTTGAATATCTGCCCACTTTAGTTCACTCATACTAAGTACTGCAATGTTTGTAATCTCCACTTCTTGTTGTACAATTTCTGTCTTACGCACTTTCCTATATTAATATTGTATGCATTGCCCAACTTAAGACTTTATTTTCATATCCTGAATATATCAATAATTGAACATCCTTTTGGCTTTAATCCTGTTGTGTCATTAGATACACCATTAATAGTGCTTGTCCTTTGTTCTTCTGTAGAGGATTCCAACCTAGGGGTCTCATCTTTCAGCACTATCTCTTACTTCATTCTGGAAATTCTCATAATAGGTGTTTTCATCCTTAAGCTTGTTTTCTGCTGCCCAGAGACTAGGCCATGGAGCAATGGCTTCAACCTGCAAACAAAGAGATTCCATCTAAACATTAGGAAGAACTTCTTGATGGTAAGAGCAGTTTAACAGTGAAATATGCTGCCTTGGAGTGTGGTAGAGTCTCCTTCTTTGGAGATTTTTAAACAGAGGCTGGATGGTCAACTGTTGGGAATGTCTTGATGATGTGTTCCTGCATGGCAGAGGGTTGGACTGGATAGCCCTTGTGAATCTTCCAGCTCTATGATTCTATGATGCAAAGGAAAAGTCATTCAGAAGGCAGGTTTTGCCTATAGCGCACCTAAAAGATTTTTCCAGATGCAACAATGCAAAGGCTTGTTGAGAAATTCAATGTTCTCTGTCTAAGAAAGGGGCAGGTAGCTTCAACCAGGTGAGGAACAGCCTGGATCTCAAATGAAGTTGAAGCTGTTGAAGATGAATGGAGTTGAAATTTTATTGCCTCGATTTTATGACTCTTTGGCTTCCACTACCTGCATGTCCAAAGAGGGGAGTGATCTCTGCCTGCATTGATATCCCTCCAGAATATCTTAACTGATAACAACAAAAACAATATTCTGACCAAATATAGGCCTGTAACTCTAACATTATCATTTTTTCCCCTTCTCCTGTATGATTTTTAACACCATTGCCTGATGAAGAAGTCAGTGGAGCTTCAAAAGTTTGCTGATGTATTTTGTGCATTTTTGGTTGGCCATATAAAGGTATTACTGTTTTGTGGATTTTGGATGATGTTGTAGTTGGCTGTATGGCCAACACGGCTACTCTTGGATATGGTAAAAAGAGTACTCAGCTTGTTGGGGGCAATTAGCTAACACATTATAAACCGTTCAGGGAGTGTTTCACACTGATAAGCAGTATAGAAATGTAACTGCTATTGCTATGTTATTCAGAAGTGGTTTACTTTCACCTTCTTCTGCCAGTACTAATGAAAATTAGCTACACCACCACTGTTGTCTCTATGAAATCTTCTACCAGTGTCACCACCACAGTTGCTGTTGTCCAGAGTGTCCCCTCTGAAGCGTCTCTGCTGGCCTCACCACTGGGACTATTAGTTCTCTTCTGATGATCTGGCCATTACTTCCTGAAGGGGAAGGATGCATTTCAGTCGGGTGTCTCCACTTTGAGTATTCCACTTTGGATAACCCTACCAGGAGTCTAGGCTCTTGAGAGTCTCCTGATAGCATTACTCTCAGTTCCTCTTACATATTCAAACCCACCCATCACATTAAGGTGCGTATCTGAATCATTTGTATCTAATTAGAAGCAGGCCTCACTGCATTCAGTGAGCCCAACTCACAAGTAAGTGGAAACAAGAGTGTCCTTCAGATTCAGCTGAACCCCTCAACTGAAAAAGGCTGATTTGAAGAGATGAGGAGGTGTGTTTTTTTGTGACTCAAAAGTTTAGCTTCCCATCACAAACAATGGTTTTATCAGGACTCTCCAATCTCACTGTATCACAACAGAGTTGTTTAATAATAATATATTACACAACAGTATCAGTATTCAGTACTCTTTCAATTCTCTCTTCTAGGTACAGGAATATCAAGCTTGTTTTGATGGAGTCTGCAATCTGAGAGGGTGAAGCATTTGTGCTTGCTTGAAAAGGTTGAAGTTCAAGTCCTTCTGCCTTTGCTACTGTATGCTCTACATCTGCCATCTACTAATTCCTAACCTATTGCATTGTGACTTGGGTGTCAAATGAGCAAAAGCAACTTATAACTTCTTAGCGTAAGGGTGTGAAATGGTTTTTCGGTTGGAGGTCAAATTCCAAAATGGAAAAGATCATGATGGTCCTTATTCCAACAGTGAGTGAGGCCAAGGGCATGGGACACAGGCATGCAAAGCACGGCTGAGTTCCTCACAACAGCTTTCCTGCCTACAAAGCACAGTTCAGGTATAGGTAAAAGTTTTTCTATCTGCAAAGCACAGCTAAGTTCTATTCAAAGATTTAAGTTTAAATATCTTCATATACCTTCTGATCTCCAATCAATGTTTTGAGGTAACAGCAAAAGAACAAAAGATTTGTCCCTGCTTTAGACTCTTTAGCTACTTTTCTGAAATTCTGCATGGTTCTTGCCCAGATAAACTAATATGACTTACACCATAATTTCCATCATGCCTAGGCCCAGAAGCAGATGAAAGCCCCTCCCTTCATTCCAACTGCCACCACTGTGTCCTCAGAGGAGAGAAGAAGAGATAGTTTCTGTGGGACTTAATCCTCTTCCACGCTGCCATCCCCTTTTCATTGTGTTATGTCTTAATTAGATTGTAAACTTGATGACAGGAAACTGCTTTGTTTTTCTTTTACTTGTAAAGTGCCATATACAATGATGGCATTATATAAATAAACAGACAGACAAACAAATAAAGATGATGGTGATGGTGATAGTGATGGTGATGGTGATGATGATATGCCATTTTCACACAATTTATCAAAAAGAATCACAGGGGCAGTGGATAAGGGCCACTATTCCCAAAATGTGAACATTACCCTTTCACCAACATCAACACCAGCACCCTGTATCTATCCTTTGGAAATGCTGCAGGTTTTTTAATTGCTCCACTCTTTATGCATTATGTGATTGTTACTGCCCTGGCTAGTCCGAGCTTTGGGGATATTAAAGATATCCCTTGATATCATAATTCGGCTGCACTTCTCTATTCCTCTCCACGTGCTTGCGAGGCCACCGGACAAGCACGTAAACAAGCTCGGCCGTTAATGCCGTACTATTCAAACTACAATACAGGCAGGCCAGAAATAGCTGATTCACTGCTTTAGGAGACCTCCAGGCAAGTACTCTAATTAGGTATGCACACAACTTACAAAAGAGCCTCTGCCCCGCACTGGCAGCTTGATGGGTAACCTATACAATACCCAAGTACTCTGCGTTTGCATACTGGCTACTCTATTGGGAACTGCTATGATAACTCAATCATTCAGATTCTGACCGTTCGGAGGCTTTGTCTCCAACTCCAAATCTATTGTTTCCCCCCAAGTACGGCATAGCCTGCAGTCACATTCTCCTTATAAAAACCCTTGATTCCGAGACCTTCCTCGGAACGCTCCCGAGTTTCATCCCGCCTTGCTGCCGCTTTGCTTGGCGAGCCTCCCCTCAGCATGTGCTGAGCTACACCGCACCCCAGCCTCGCTCTCTATTTTTCTGGGCTTCAGGACAGGTGAAGTATCACCCAAACCAGCAATCCCTCTAAAAATCCCTCTATACCACTCCAGCCTTTATCTTCTTTAGTTATCTTGTATGAGTGTGTCGCATACACTGTTTTGCTTGTGTTTAATAAACATCATTTATTGTTTCAACTTTTGTGTGCTCCTTGACTCGACCAGACCCTGTAGACACAGGGTTCAAGATCTCGCTATGTTACCCTGCCTCTCGTAATGCTAAGCAGTGCTCTGAGCTAATTTTCCCCACCTTTTACCCAGTACACAGGGTAACAGAGTGGTGGAGAATGCGGGCAACCCCGGTACCCCTAATTTGAGAAGGAGTCACGAACCTCCTCAAAGCAGGCTGGTACTGACTTAGGTGATGGTCGGTCAAGTCGTTAGAGTGCAGTCAGGCAGGAACACGTGTGTGTGAGAATTCTGTGCATTTGAGCTCTAGAGCTATTCTATCTGGGTGGGAATCTGTTCCCCTTTCTTGCTTGGTTTGTGTATGTCAGCCGCCCCGGCGTGGTCACTAGCACTAGGCAGTGAACCATCGTCCGATAGCAAGGGGTGTGCACAAGCTGTCCTGGGAATCACATCCCTAACTTGGGGTGTATCGTGGGCTGGGATCCGAAGTGTTAGAGTGTTAGCACGGTAGGAACAGTCTACACTCATCCAACACCATAGTGGCAAGGCAAAATAGCACTTAGGGAAGAAATTCCCCCCTTAGAGTTGTATATGGGTGCGTCCTGTCCCTGTTAAGAGTTAGATTGCGGGTGCGTCCCGTCAGTTGTTGTTGTTGGGTAGCTTTGAGAGTGCGGGTGCGTCCCGCTAGTAGTTGTGAAAAGCGCGGGTGCATCCTGCTGTGTAATTTCGGATGCGTCCCGAGTGGCTAGCCGACTAGGTGCAGGTGGTGAGTCCCGACCTAGTCTAGGGTTTAGAGGTTTTGCCTGAGGTAGAGGTAGGCACCTCTCACCCAGAAAACCAGTTAGGGATGGTTTGGTTTTGGTTCCTTGCCCCTTTTTCCCCACTGCTTGGCCAGGCAGCTTAGTAAGTTCCTCAGTGTTTGTTTCCCTCCTTCAGGCAGGCAGAGTACTCCTGAGGGTTCCCTGGGTCTAGGTGACCTCCCTGTCCCTGAACCGTTTCCTCGTCCTTTGGTCCCCAGTGCTGTCGAGGTGGAAAACCGGGCTTGGGAGTACCAAAGTGACTTTGTTTGGGCAGGCTGGAGATAGGTTCCCGTCCCTCTTTCCTAGAGAAGTTCTGCAGAATTCATTTTCCTTCAGCCCCCAGGGGTCTAGCTGATCCTTCCCATCACTCCAGTTCCTGGTCCCGTTTGTAGTTTGCAGTTTGTAGTTTGTGTTAGAGAAGGTTGTGGTTTGTGCAGAAAATGGCGGAGAGCAGTAAAGTCACCATTAAGAACCTCATGTTGGAGGAAGAGGTCAGAGGTCAGAGGTAAACTAGAGAGGTGGGTGTTGAGTAAGGGGAAATGCCCCTGGAAGGACACCATCTTCCAGACGGCCAATCTCTTTACCACACTCCGGGAAGCATATGCCCTGGCACGGAAATCAAAGAACCCATTCGGACCGTCTAAGGATGCTTTGGCCGCTTGGGGACTTTGGCTTACGGCCAGAGATGCTAGTAGTGCCCTTGTAGAGACCAGAGAGAAGTTAGCGAGTGTAGAAAGAGAGAATGCCCGACTTCAGGCCGAGGTCGAGACGCTGCGTGCGGACAAAGCAACTTTTGCGTCCATAGCGCAGGCGTCCACACAGAAGCTTCACAAAATCATGGTAGTGGCACAAACTTGGGAGAAGAAAGCCCACGCCTTAGAGGCTGAGCTGGATCATGCCCGGTCTGCGGCCAAGTTCATGGTAGGGCAAGTGAAGGGACAGCAGGAGGCTGTTAGCCATGTAGCTTGCCAGAAACAAATTGCTGCGCTGGAGAGCCAGCTCCAAACGCGCAAAGCCCTAATTTCGGCTGTGTGCCTGGAGCTGCTCCCAACGTTTGTGGAGGACTTTTCTGGGGAGGCACTGCCCGAGGATGCTCAGGCAACCGTTCCCCACAATCCCGACTGGAGTGACCCTAAGGTCCCAGTCCACCCGGTAGAGACACAGTCCATGACCAGACGGACCACCCCCCTTGGAGAAAGCAGTTCTGATAGACAAGAGATGCAGGAGACACAGGTCACCGAGACTAGGGTCCCCTGGCATGCTACTGAGGCCAAAGCTATTGCAGACCAATTGGGTCCTTTAAATCGGTCCACCGGCATCATGTGGCTAAACGCGGTGATTCACTCTCACCCAACAGCCAATGGTCAGGACCTGACTCAACTGGCCCAGCTCTGCATGTCCCCTTCCGAGCTCCCTACTCTTGAGTCAGCCGTGGCGGCTCAAGGCCTGGTTAGGCTTGAGGCCCACGACTGGATGAGAGAGGTAGTAAGGATTTTGTGGCCCGGACAGAGTGCAGATGTGCTCTATGTCATGGAGCAACAGGGTCCTCGAGAGAACCCTGAGGCTTACATGGCACGGAAGCAGCTCCTAGCCATTCTGACCAAGAAGGTCCCCTTGACGGCCCGTGGATACGACTTTAACGGCCCCAAATTTAAGACGCTCTTGTACAGAGGTCTTAATCACGAGACCAAGATGGCATTAGGTTTGGTGGATCCAGCCACCACCCACTGGGAAGAGTTCGGGAACAACCTCCGACGGGTCTCCGACCTGCTGCGTGAGGCAGGATCCCTAAAACCTCCCACTAAGACACACAGGAAGGAACCCGGGAATTGGGAACCCATATCCGAGGTCACGTACTTGAATTATGGGTCCCATTCCCAACATTGGAAAACTGCGCCAAATTCGGTTCCCAAAGGGAACTGGACTCCGCGCTCAGCTCCCAGACAGGACAATAGGCAGTGGCAGGGAAGAGATTTCCGCAGCCAGCCCGGCAAGGCAGGAAATCCCCCACAGCAGCCCACTGCCCCCAAACAGCTCTCTGACTCAGGCTCTCCTCGAGAGACATCTGGTGGGTATGATCCCACGGCCCAGACGTACTCCTCAGACAGAGTAAGGGTCTGGGGCATGCTCAGAAGGTTCGGGCTGGACATGAGCCAGTTCGACAAGCGGCCAACATCGGAGCTTTTGGAAGCGCTAGAGAAGCAGCTTCAGGCGGGAAGTAAACAGCCAGTCCAGGTTGTGACCGACAGCCCCCCTCCGGCTGGATACTACCCTAACCTGGATCTGCAAGCATAGGGGTGCCCTCGGTCCTGGAAGCTTCCCCGCAACGTGGTGGCTAGGTTGAAGCCAGACAGGTGGGGAAGGTTCTGGGTGAAGGCAGACATAGGGACCGAGAGGGATAAGACCCCTGCCACCCTTCTTGTGGACTCTGGTGCAGCAGTAAACGTGCCGCACCCCAAACTTGTGAGGTACGGTGAACCCACACCCGAGCATGTCCAGCTTTCTGGATATGCCGGGGGGGGGTCACCAAGCTAGGGCATGGACAGGCATCCCAATGTCTATAGAGACATTTTGTTTTCAGTTGTGGGCATGCGTGAACTGGGGAGAAGACGACGGCCTTTTAGGCATCAGTTTTCTCCGGGAAACAGGCTCACAGTTGATTATGCAAATGGGTTTCTATGGCAGCTAGATCAGGGACCAGTAGAGATTTTGGCCGTGCACCGTTGTGCTGCCATTAAAGCTCCTGCCCCTATCCCGGTAACAGATGAGCGACATGTATGTTCCCACCCGGAGGTGAATTTGGCTAACGCCTCACCCTCCATGCAGACGCTCTGGTGCCGCCTTGTCCTCAAGGGCCATGGCACCGTCTTAATTGTGACGCTGGTAATTGTAAAAGGGGCCACGGTTAGCTACGGTTCCATCGCAGTTACCATCTGGACTAGAGAGAAAGGTTCCCCGGAGTCACGTGGGTCCAAGACCAGCCTCCATACCGAATTAAGAGTATGGGGCCCAAACCAGGAACAGGCGTTGCTGCTCTTGCCGGTAGTTCCGGAGACCCGAAAGAAGGATTGGAAAGGGAAACCCCCAGATGGGGACACCCTTTCGTTAGCACGACAGCGTGATGGATGGGCTTTGCTTCCCTTCATGGGATGGCAACCCCCATGAAGAGGTGGTTGCTCCAGCTCCCCTCTCCTTCCCCCTTCCTTGTAAATAGACCCTTTCTGTTGTAATAACAGAGCCCCCCATCTCTGTGTTCCCTACAGGGAGACGGAATGGGATCGCTCTTGAGGATTACAGTTTTGTTTGTCGTGATGAGATATGCCCTTGGAACCTTGCCCAAATCCATCCAAGTTTATACAGATTGGCAGTTCAATGTACAGGCAGTGTGTTATTGGAACCCCTATCCAGAAGTAGAAGCCTTGTTGACGGGGACGCAGTTGCTCCCCTGGTTCAAGAAAAGGTACCCCTTCGAACTATCCACGAGTTTCCATATCCACTCTAGGAACAGATTGAGTGCGGTGTTAAGGATGGCCGTTGCATGCGAAGAGGTTAAATTCAACCCCAGCATGGCCACAGCAGCTGCTCCCATGACCACCAGAATAGTCCAGGGCGACCACAGCTATGCATCCCTACTAGTGCTCAGCTTCACTTTTGATGACTGCTGCCCTACATGGGTATGGAAAACCTACATGTTTCATTGTCAGAATGTCACCCTGACCCCGACAGGTTGTAAGTTCTCCTGCAGGAAGATGTGGTGTCCTGATTTCGATACTCACACTCCTCCTCCTCCAGAACGTCACCCGGCTATGTATGTGGGTAGTTCCGTAGTTCGCAAAGACATAGAAATGGTCGCTTACTCGAATGTCCAACCCATAGTAACTAAAATGATATTAAATTTTATGGTTGTCAACATCTCCAGAGTAATTCCAACTTGTCAGCCGTACCTAAAACTTGCATGGACACAGTGGGAACACTGGGAGAAACGACGGCTGTCTTTCTCCCACCCACACACTCGCCCTAAGTGAAGTGTCTTAGGAACCGCTTTAGGTGGAATTGGAACTGGCGGTGCGTTTATCAACGCTATAGATAATGAGATCTTAGCAAACAAATTAGGCATAATTGGCACCAAAACTAGAGACATTGGAATATCCTCCGCTGCTGGCCTAACCAACGTAGCGAGAGTAGATCTGATTAGTCAATTGCTCCCACAGTGGGTTGGTGTCGAGCGAGACGTAATATCCGACCTTGGCCGTGTTCTACAAATCACAACCCATAATTTGTCAATAGCGATACAGTGCACACAACTGCAAAGCACCATGATCACCTTTGCCACTCAGGTGATCCAGCCCAGCCTCATGGGGTTAATGCACCCTGAGATCCTGAGCCTACTCTGAGAGCGATACCCAGAATCGCTGGAACATCCTGCCGCTTTGGCGCAAATACGGCATGTCACGTGGAACAACCTAACTCTCACGGTGGATGTTGCCCATGAACGGATTCTGGATCCGGTAATTCTACATCCAGTATCCCATTTAGGACTCCCCCTCATAACCCCCAATGCTACTTTGCTGCCCCCACAGATGTACCATTGGTCCAACAGTACACACTCTTTTGATTTAGCTAGCTGCCTATTCAACCGCCATTGGATTCAGTGTTTCCACAACCTTAATGGTCTCAGCCTCAGCAATGCCTCCGAATATTTGGTAGTACTGGTAAATACCACAGCCATGGCTCAGATTAACCATGAGTGCTTCTGTTTGAGGACTCCTTGTACTAGTTTGATAGTACTGCCTAGTGGTGTGACTGTAAGAGTAAACCACACTGCTGGGAACCCCTGTTTTTATTCATAGATGGTCCAAGACTGTTTTGGCCAGAACTTCTATCTCCAGTGGGAGATATGAGATTATGTGTTTGAAAGTGCCTATGCACCCACAGAATCTGAGTTAGTCGAGTTCCACCTTGAAAACGAGATCCCTGCGTCTTTATGGCTCAGGAATCTCACCAGTTTGTCTCAACGAGTAAAGGAGGTCTCGCACTCCCTCCATCAGATTGCTCTGACTGTTAATCACTCTGCTCAGATAATAGTAAGCACTTCCGAGGAAATCCAACGCTACACAATCCTGGTGGGATGTCTTTAATTGGTCCTCCACAGGCCAAGCTATAGCACATTTCGCCCTCCACCCTTTAATCGTCTTGGTGGTGTTTCAGATGATTTTGGTAGTCAGCCTTGTTGGTTTGGTATTTTGGATAAAGAAACAGATCTTCACGTTACAAGCAGTCCGTTTCTATTAAGGGAGAAGGTTCCCCCGTTTGTAAATAGTTGTTTGTTGTAGAATATAGTTGGTATAGTGTGTTTGAATCTATCCTTTAACCTTTTAAGGGAGGTTGTTTTTGTTTTTGGAGGAGACGGATTCCTGGGATGGCTGTCCCAGGATCCTCTTATCCTCTGAGGTAGATAGGGCCTACAGAGTCAGCCCTGATACTCTGAGGAAGGTGAGTCGGACCGGAGTGCCGACCTTTTCTCACTCTGAACGCCGGCATTCTCTCACTCGGAGGGATTGCCTTGTGCAATGGCATTCTGGTGAGGTTAGGGCAAGACAAAGGGGGCCTCACAACCCCCTCAGGAGAACCAGGTCTGAATCGGGACTCCCAGTCTACTGCCCAGTCATGCCCCTCATCATATCGAGGACCTCCTCCCCTCTTCTTTCGTGCGCTCTGATTGTTAGGGTGAGAACAATCGGCGCCACTATTTTGCTTGTTACTCCATTCAGTTTGGATTTCACCAATTAAAAAAAAAATCTATTTAGTTTACTGTGATTACATCGTATAAAACAACATTTCTCACTGTACATTTTACCGAACTATTACCGCTATCTTCCACTCCTCTCTGGATTTCAATAATGTTATTTCATTGACATATCAACATTATGCATCGCATTGCATTTGTTAACATACAAGATAGATCCTGCTCTTCGACCCTACTTTACATGTTCCATGATATTCCACTGATTTTTACTTCTAACTACTCATGCTACCATGAATTAAGAATTATTACCTGTCAACACCCTACCCATTTCCAGAACAATTTGCCATTCTTTGTTAATGTCATCATCTGATTTTCCTTTTAATCTCTGAGGGAGTATATCTTCATTCCAATTTTCAATAAAAGTTGCCACCATTGCTCTATTGTAGGTATCTGCTCAGTTTTCCATAGCCTTGCATATTCAATACGGGCTGTTGTAATCATATACAGCATTATTCGCCAATATTTCTTTGCAACAGTTCCATCTAACACATGTGTCATATTTAATAAGTACAGTTCAGGTTTCTTATCAATTTGAACCCTCAATATTTTACATATCATATTATATATATCATTCCAATATTTTTTAGCCTTAGGACATGATCACCATGTATGAAATAGTGTTCCAACATTCTCCTGACACTTCCAACACTGACCTGTTCCCGTATTATATGTCTTCTTTAATTTTTCTGGTGTCATGTACCATCTATGAAAAAGCTTATAATAGTTCTCTTTTAGGTTCTGAGCTGCCGTAAATTTTTGTGTCCGTTGCCAGCTCTGTTCCCAGTGCTCTAATTGAATTGGATGTCCGAGATTTTGAGCCCACAATATCATTGCTGATTTGACTGTCTCATCTTCTCTTTCTTGATTTAAAATCTCCTGGTATACATGTGCTAGTAAATGAGGCGGGTTTTCCCGCAGTAACTTTAACATTCTTCCTTGCTCTTTTTGTTCTATTCCATAAGTTTTCACATCCATCTGGAATCTCTCAGTTAACTGTCTGTAAGGGAACCAGTTTAACTTTATTCCTTCTGATTCCAATTTTTCTCTTGATTTCATCTTAAAAAGATTCAGATTTGTCATTTCTAATATGTCATCATAACACAGCCACTTATCTGAATCAGACCATCTTCCAAAAAAGGCTTCTTGAGGGGAGACCCATGTAGGTAGTTGCCTAATGTTCTTATTCTTGTAGTCAGTCCATATTTTAAGTAGTGATTTTCTTACAAAATGATGAACAAAGTCTTTGTCAACTGCAGCTTTCCCACAGAGCATATAGGCATGCCAACCCATCCTTAAATCAGCTCCTTCTAATGTCAGCATTCTCGTATTTTGAAGATTCATCCAGTCTTTTATCCATGTAAATGCCGCTGCCTTGAAATATATCTGTAAATCCAGAAGACCCAACCCTCCTCTTCTTATTAAGTCTGTCATGATATTCCATTTTAATCTTGGTTTTTTCCTTTGCCATATAAATTTAGTTAAATCTCTCTTCCATTGTATAAAAGGATTAATATTTGTAATAATAGGAAGATTTTGGAAAAGGTAATTCATCTTTGGAAGTATGTTCATTTTTATGACTGCCACTCTTCCCATCAAAGATAGTCGCATTCTAGTCCATTTCTCCAAATCCTTGATTATCTCTTTCCGTTTTTTTTTCATAATTATTCTGAAATAGTTCATTATTTCTTTTTGTAATCCAGACACCCAGATATTTTGCTTTTTGACCTTTATTAAAACCTGTTAAATGCTCAAGTTCCTTCTCTTCTTTCTCCCTCATGTTTTTTTGTTATAAACACTGTTTTTTCCTTGTTTATCTTGGAATCCAGAAAATTCTCCATATTCTTGAACAATATCCATCAACCTTTGAATACTGCTAAGAGGATCATCCAGAAACAAAACCAAATCATCTGCAAATGCTTTAAGTTTGTACTGATATTTCTTTATCTGAAGTCCTCTTATTGCTTTATCTTCCCTTATGGCATTATTAAGTGTTTCCAATGTCATAATAAATAACAGCGGAGATAGGGGACAACCTTGTCTTGTTCCCCTATGCAATTCAATCTGTTTTGTTCTCTCTCCATTAATAATCAATCGTGCCTGTTGTTGACTGTATATTGCTTCAATCCAAGAGATAAATTTGTCTCCGGCTTGCGCCTGTTTAATGACCGTCTTCAAGAATGACCAATTAATCATATCAAAGGCCTTTTCTGCATCCACAAATATCACTGCCAATTTTCTTTCATTATGTTTCTCATAATACTCAATTATATTTAGTACTGTCCTAATGTTGTCTCGCATCATTCTCTTTGGTAAGAAGCCATTCTGGTCCTCATGTATATTTTCTTGAAGAACCTTTTTAAGTCTTTCAGCCAGAACTGCAGCAAAAATTTTATAGTCTGTGAAAGTACATTTTCCAACAAAAAAAACCAAGAAAACAACTCACAAATACAAGTTAGTTCCCAAAAGAAGTATTAATCCAGAGGAATGTATTTATGACAGCATATAAATCCACAAGTCTCTCTGTTTTGCCAAGCAAAACTAAAAGAAAAAAAAAAGTCTCTTTAAGCAAGAAAGCTGAATCAGTTACTTGAAATCTTTACCTTCCAATGTTAATCCCAGTCCAGTCCAGTCCAAAAAAGTCAACTCTTTAATTATTTGTAAAAGGAACCGTATTATATCCAAAGAAATAGCAAAAAAGAAAAGGAAAATTCCAGCCTAGCACTCACCAACCCGGTTACTGTAGCTTTAAATTGTCAGCCCTTTCAGTCCAACTCACAGCCTTCGGCGTCTCTTTCTAAAGCAGCTCACTTTCAGCGAATGCAGGTCTGTACTTCTTGCGATCTTAAATAATTGTAATCCAGATCGGGTTGCTAATTGTAGTCTCTGTGTGTCTTCTTGATTTAAAAGTCGACGGCGGTGCTTGTGCCGCTAAAGCAGCGAGCCTGGAGGTTCCGTCACAGTCCTACGATCCTTCACAGCGCCTCCACTCTCTCCTTTCAGAGAGAGCTCAGCATCGGACTTCTGGATCCCCTTCGGACCTTTTCTGCATCCCCCTTACCAAGGGGATGTCTAGCTGGTTCAGATGGCTCTCGAACCGGCTGGAACCAGCAGGTGGAGGTTCGGAATTGCACAGCGCTATTCCGAACGACCGCTCATGCGCATCATGCGACAGCAAAAAAAAAAGGATTTCACCAATTTAGAACCACTCTCAGACGCCCCATAAGGGCCGGAGACCCACACAATTGGCTTGATGCCCGGCCCCGGTGCATTGTGTCTCATTTGCATAGGTTAGGAGGACATTTGCATACGTACATCCAACCAGCCGGACCAATCACCGAGGGAGTCAGCGTCCGCTCTAACAACGAGCAAGCGTACACTCACTTGTCTCTGATTTGGTTTATTCTATCTTTCTCACCAGTGTTGGGGCCCCGCCGCCAGGCAGGAAAAAAAAATGGGGTCAGAGCCTAACCTGGTTCAGTCTGAGCATGTGTGTACTGCTGCCATTGCAGATGGGGCTTCAGCAGGGGCAACTTAGGTGTGGCTGTTTGAAACAAAGCGCCCGCCTCGGTTGGTCCACCTGACCCCTGAACTTTGCAGGCCTGGTCTTACTCAGAGTGAACTACAGTTGGGCATTCGACTCCCCAAGCTCTGGCAGACGTGTCACCAGCCTAGGGTGACCATGGTCTGCAGTGGCCTTAACATTGCCTCTCCTGGTATGGCTTTAAGATCAGATCACATCCTGTGTCCACCAGTTGCCCCCAGTAGCTCCATCTTCCAATAATTCGAGTTCCCAGTAGGCTTTGAGCTGGCCATTTGCATTTATGGTATGCATTGGATAATAATCATGTCAGTTCTTCTGTTAAAACTCTAATAGGTCAATTGATTCAGAAGACTGGGAAGATCCCGAGGTCGTACCATCGCCCCCAAGTACCGTGGGGGGGGTGACGAAGAAAGTTGCCGCTCCATCTGATGGCCGATACTTGGAGATTCCTGGTTCTTCCACGACACCCGTGACCATGAGGGAAGGTGACCACGCAGCCTTCCGATTGCAAAGACAAACTTTTTGCCATTCCTACTACCGTTTGCTGACCTGAGGAAACCTATGGACTATTCCAGGCTCCAAATTCTGCAAAGACTCTTTGCTCCTGAACTTGCAGCAAGCCAGGCTGCACCGACTTGGACATTTTGTTGTTGTTCCTGCTCCGTTGCCTGGATGGACTTATGCTTTGCTCGCCCGCTCCAGCTAAAAGACTTTTCCTGTTGCGAGGGGGGGTGAAAAGACTTTTGCTTGCACCTCACCTCCCCCGAACTATGAACTTTCACTCCACATTGAACTGTTTGTTCCTTGGATTGCCTTCATTGCCAGACCCATGCATTGGATTTACAGTACTCCATTGATTATTTCATTGATTGCTTCATTTTGCATTTGCTATTTTACTGCCATTTGCTCATTCTTCGACAGTTCCCTATTGACGGGACATTGGACATTGTTTATTGTTTGTTTAGTATTGCGTTATTGCCATTTGTGTGTGTGTGTTGAGGTTTAGGTTTTAGTTAGGAATGTCTTTATAAGATAGTAATCTTTTGCTCTTCCCGCAATTCCCTTTCCGGAGGAGTGATATGGCTACCAACCTGCAAGCCCCTATTTGGCTCTAAATTGATTTTTTTGCTTTTTAATTGGAAAATGTCCGATATTGTCCCCAACATTGCCCATTTTTGGGGGGGGGGATTGTTACTGCCCTGGCTAGTCCGAGCTTTGGGGATATTAAAGATATCCCTTGATATCATAATTTGGCTGCACTTCTCTATTCCTCTCCACGTGCTTGCGAGGCCACCGGACAAGCACGTAAACAAGCTCGGCCGTTAATGCCGTACTATTCAAACTACAATACAGGCAGGCCAGAAATAGCTGACTCACTGCTTTGGGAGACCTCCAGGCAAGTACTCTAATTAGGTATGCACACAACTTACAAAAGAGCCTCTGCCCCGCACTGGCAGCTTGATGGGTAACCTATACAATACCCAAGTACTCTGCGTTTGCATACTGGCTACTCTATTGGGAACTGCTATGATAACTCAATCATTCAGATTCTGACCTTTCGGAGGCTTTGTCTCCAACTCCAAATCTA
Organism: Cyclura pinguis; assembly: GCA_030412105.1. NCBI lineage: Eukaryota > Metazoa > Chordata > Lepidosauria > Squamata > Iguanidae > Cyclura > Cyclura pinguis. Next base: position 95,738,958 of record CM059604.1, read on the forward strand.
TTGTTTCCCCCCAAGTACGGCATAGCCTGCAGTCACATTCTCCTTATAAAAACCCTTGATTCTGAGACCTTCCTCGGAAAGCTCCCGAGTTTCATCCCGCCTTGCTGCCGCTTTGCTTGGCGAGCCTCCCCTCAGCTCCATGTGCTGAGCTACACTGCACCCCAGCTTCGCTCTCTATTTTTCTGGGCTTCAGGACAGGTGAAGTATCACCCAAACCAGCAATCCCTCTAAAAATCCCTCCATACCACTCCAGCCTTTATCTTCTTTAGTTATCTTGTATGAGTGTGTCGCATACACTGTTTTGCTTGTGTTTAATAAACATCATTTATTGTTTCAACTTTTGTGTGCTCCTTGACTTGACCCGACCCCGTAGACATAGGGTTCAAGATCTCGCTAAGTTACCCTGCCTCTCGTAACGCTAAGCAGTGCTCTGAGCTAATTTCCCCCACCTTTAGTTGAGCACATTTTGGTGTCCCTCCCGGGACCCCCAGTACACAGGGTAACATGATTTTCATAATATGAAAAACATGGGGAGAGAAAACAAATCCTTAAAAATAAACCCCAAATTGTAAAAACTGTTCTTACACAAGACTCCTCGCACCTATTTATCTGAAACTTGGCAGGCTTGATTCCCTCCAAAGGGGCAATTATTTTTGTTAATTTGTATCTGATCAGCTACAAAATAAAAAAGAAAATCTCAATAGACATATACCCTCTATTAAAATCATTTTAAATGCGCATAGCAGAAAACACCTCGGCCCAGTTTGTCTGAAATTTGGCAGTCATAATCTATGATACGTCCAAATTTCAAATTTCATACAGATCTTGCAGACAGAATAGAGGTATAGTAGTTTTGGCGTCCTTTTTCCCTAGTGAGAGGCAATAAGATTTCAATTTTTAAACTGAGATTCAGATTCGAAACCCACTCTAGTTGGGAAGCCTCGAAATCAGTTTGGTTAGTGGTTCCCATGTTGGTTAATTTGCACAGCATTTTAATCCAAATTATACAGAAGCTACACAAGGTACTGAACTTATTTGGGGCCAGACTTTAGCATCTTGGATGACTCCTTTAAAGTTCAGACTAAAATGTCATATGAATTCACTGTTCCACTGGCATGAAAGCCACCAGCAGCCACTGTTTTAAATTGGTCTGAGACGAGCTGGGCTGTTTTCTGGAGTGCCAAACTGGTGTCTGAACTGAATCTTAGGGTTGATGCATGCTTCTACATATAGGATTATAATCCTAAACTCTTCTTTAGGACTAAATTTCAGAATGGAATCAGAGTGAGGCTCAGTCCTGCTCAGGAAGATGCATACCATAACATAAAAACTTATAGTTCTGAGGCATGTTTGAGTGGAATCTTGCTTGTACACAGAAGTATTCCCTTACTGCTTTGCATGGCCTAAGCCTTGACTGTAGTGCTGAAAGCAGGTGCTGTGGCTGTGGCTTGGTTTAAAATTGTGTTTTAAAATGAGGTTCAAATGACACAAGAATAAAAAGGAAAGCACACTGAGACATTTATTAGGCTGGGGAGAATTTGAAAGGCAAATATTTCAACAGCTTTACTGTCCTACAGGAGTTTTAAATTTTATTTGTATTATTGAAACATGTAAGAGAGTCAGAATCTACTGGTTGGTAGTTTTTCTTCGGAAAAGCAAGGAGGGGCTAATTTACAAAGCAGTTATTTCCTCTGCCCTGGCCATGGGTTTTGCAGATGTAGTTCTCACTAGCTGAAGAAGAGGAGATAACAAGACAATGGTTACTATCAATGAAATAATTCCACTAATGTAGAAGTATACAAGTTTTCTATATAACACATAGCTCTTTCTCAAGAAAGGATAGCCAATTCACATCCCTAGAAATGAAACAAAGTGACTTACTGATGTAACACAACTGCAGCTCCAACTGAATATCTAATATAAAAGCTACGTTTTCATGCCTGATGAAGAATTCTGCTTAACCTGAAAAATTACTTTGCTATCTGATGAGTCAACTAGTACTAATAATCAAATTCTATTCCAGTTGTCTACCATTATTTCAGGCTACATTATTTCCTATTTGTAATCCAAAAACCTAAAATTTATGACAAGCCCCAGTGCTCCATCACTTGGGGCATTTCCGCACTACACTGTTACAGTGCTCTTATTCCACTTTCAGCATCCAGTGGAATTCTGGGGTTTGTAGTTTCCTGAGGCCAAAGAGTTCTCTGGCTGAGAAGTCTACATGCCCCTCCCTAAACTGCAAACCCCAGGATTCCCTAGGAGGTTGAAAGTGGAATAATAGCACTATAACAAGTGCAGTGCGGAAATGGCCTTGGAATCCTATTCCGCCAAGATGTTTTGGTTTAAACTTTTAGCAGGAATTCACTGTGTATTTAAATGTACCTTGGTCATCAGGACAATAAAATGAATGACAGGGCACAATTAAGACATAAAAAAGTAAATAAGGCTGTAATTCTATACACTTACCTGGAAGTAAGTCACACTGAAATCAGTGGGACTTCTTCCAAGCAGAGATGTGTAGGAGGGCACTATAAAATAAAATGTAAAAATACATAGCTAAACTAAGTTTCAGCCAAGCACATACCCAGACTTCTCTCACTGAAATTAAAGGAATGTAAGGTGCTTAAATGTGGTTGGTTCATACCCGTTGACTTGGAAGGTTTGCTGGAAAGGGAGAGGCAAGTATTTTGTTATACATGCGGACTTATATAAAATAATACAATTTCCCAATCCCAATTTTTTCCAGACAAAATAAAATAAAATAAGGCTGAAATACCATCTGGTTGTTGTTGTTGTTGTTGTTGTGTGCCTTCAAGTGGTTTCTGATTTATGGCCACCAGCGATTGCCAATACCAGGTGCTGTAGGCTATAGTTCAGAGGAAGGAACTGGAAAAACTACCTCTGACTATTCCTTGCTTAAGAAAACCCTGTGAAATTCACGGAGTCCTCGTCAGTTGACAGGAGACTTGAAGGCGCACACACATGACAAACTTATCATGCGGTTTTCTTGGCAAGACTTATTCAGAGAAGGTTTGCCATTGCCTTTCTCTGAAGTTGAAAGAGTGTGACTTGCTCAAGGCCACACAGTGAGTGTCAGTACGACTCTCTCTCTCTCTCCATTTATTTATTTATTTACACACACACACACACACACACACACACGTGCTGGCTCTCACTATATGCTTATATCTGGGAGTAAGTTCCATTGAAAGCTGTTGAAATTACTTTGGGGTAAGCATTGCATTGCACTGTAAATATACTGTAAATATCCAAGCTGATAGATGGAACAAAGACTAGAAACAGAGGAGTTCTGAAACGCCAGTGCCCTCACCCCTTGATAATATAAGCCTGTCAAACTAACTTTTTTTTCCTCTCAACATGCCCCATCAAGCTGCTGTTAGAACTGTAGAAACAGAAGAATGTGGGTCTCTTTCACCCAACAGCAGGCTTAGGGAAATTATTTTGATTGGTGCTATCAATGATGTTTTGCATGGAAGAGTTGAACCACGGTTAGCTCAAGATGCTTTGCCACCTCCCATACAAATGTAATATGAACTACTAGTTGACTCTGCTCTCAGCACTGAGGATGAGAGAGCATCTTCTGCCTCATCTGAAGGCAGCAGGCTCATTTGAAGGGGAGGCAGGACAAGTCCTATAACACACAACTCTCTTTTCAACATCTTGCTATTCCCTCCTAGCTTCTGCTGCTTGAAGCAACTTCCTCATACTCTATCTCAAGGTAGAGACTAGAGAAATCAGTGTCCCCTCCCTTTCTGCAATGCTCCTCCTTTTAAATGCATTAAAAGGTCGGGCAATCTCATCACAGATCTCCTGGGTCACAGTGTGTTGGCTGTGGCTGTGTACTTGAACAATGGTCTTTGTAGGGAAGCCTGTGGGAAAGAATTATGTACCTGCATCTGGTTTTCATTCAGTGAGAGAAATGGCAGGAAAGTGGAGGGTCCAAAGTTACTAGACTTTCAATGAGGAGAGCATCTTCCTTCCTTCGTTTCATGGTTGATAAGGCTACCAATGGCTACTGCTTATGGTGACATGATGTCCAGTATCAGAGGTATTGTTTCTTTGTATGCCAGTTTCTGGGTAGCATGAGTGATGCTGTGTCCTCGTGTCCTGTTGAGTATCCCACTGGCATCTGATTGGCTACTGTGAGAAACAGGATGCTGGACTAAATAAGCTCTTGTTATGATACAACATGTTTCTTCTTACATTCTTAAATCGGCAGTCTCCAAAACAACTACCTGCACTTCTCCTTTTCCCCCACCAGAGGTCAGATAGGAATATTTTCAATAAAACACTTCTCTCTTAATTTTCCCCTTCAGACAGTGGTAGGAATTCCACAGGAATGTTCCTCTTCAGAAAGAGGTAGGAATTGCTCAGCTACAACTCCCAGCAGCCCTAGCCATTGCTGCCTACGGTGAAAGATGTTCAGCAACATCTAGAGGGCCACACAGTTTATTTCTCTGCCTTAGGACTAGTGCCAACCCTCCCCCAAACCCCAAGGCACTCCCCATCACACATCGCAGCCTGCAATTCGTCATGAGTGGTGAAAAAAGCTCCTAGAAGTCCAAGTTGGTTTTCTTTTTTTAAAAAATAGACAATTTATTGCTGCTGTTATGTGCCTTCAAGTTGATTTCCAACTCATGACAACCCTCTCCTAGTGTTTTATCAGCAAAATTTATTCTGAGGAGATTTGCCATTGCCTTTCTCTAAGGCTGAGAGAGTGTGACTTGTCTGAGGTCACCCCACAGGTTTCTATGGCTGAGTGCAGACTCAGACTCCAGTCTCTCTGAGTCCTGGTCCAAAACTCAAACCACAATACTACACAAAATAGAAGCTTCTCATTCCCTCCTAACCCTTTTTGAATTGAGTGTGGAACCCAACTGACATTTGCTAATTAGTATAAAGACCACAAACTTAAGTAGATTGGGGGGAGTGTTTTTTTTTCTTTTTAAGAAGTAAAGTTTATTTAACAGATGGGTAATGAAACAATAACAAAGATATAGATTTTTCTACTTTTTAGCAAGTGAGCAAAGGCAGATTAAACAGTATCTAATATAACCTCTTGTTACTGATTCTAAAACTTATTGCAATAAAAGTTGGTGTAACCATAATAACTGTTAACAAAATTGTTTATTTTTATTCACTGTTGGATATTGGGATACCTACCACATTGTTTGGGCCCTTTCATACTGTAAATTATAGTGCTATGATTCCACTTTAATTATCATGGTTCCATTCCATCTTGGGATTTGCAGTTTAGGAATTCTGAGCCAGAGAGCTATACTGCCTCATCAAACTACATATCCCAGGATTGAGTAGGATGCAGCCATAGCAGTTAAAGTGGAATCCCTGTATTATAATTGCATAATGTTAAAGGGTCCATTCTCACACTAATCAACGTTTCTCCTTTCTCAATTTTCTTCTATACTGAATCAGACCACCAGTCTATCTGAATCAGGGGTAAGAATCATGTAGCCCTCCAGATATTGTGGGGCTACATCTTCCAGAACTCCTCACTGTTGGCTATGCTGGCTAAGTCTGTTCAGACTTGCCATCCAACAACATCTTCAGAACCACATGATTCCTACCTCTGTTCTAGCAGCCAATATTAATATCAAGACAGGGGAAACTTTTTCTTGTTGAGTGTCACATTCAAGAGGGGGAACTGATTGGCCTCAGGACACAAATAGATGGTACTACACATTCTCTCACTTTGTGTCACTCTTCATCTCTCTTTCTCTCTCTCTCCCCACATTCATTTTCTACTCTACAGGCTGTGAAAAGGGAGATGTTACTGCCTTGGCTAGTCCAAGCTTTGGGGATATTAAAGATATCCCTTGATATCACAATTCGGCTGCACTTCTCTATCCCTTTCCACGTGCTTGCGAGGCCACCGGACAAGCACGTAAACAAGCTCGGCCGTTAATAGTCGTAATATTCAACCTACAATACAGGCAGGCCAGAAATAGCTGATTCACTGCTTTAGGAGACCTCCAGGTAAGTACTCTAATTAAGTATGCACGCCACTTACAAAACAGCCTCTGCCCCGCGATGGCAGCTTGATGGGTAAACTATGCAATACCCAAGTACTCTGCGTTTGCATACTGGCTACTCTACTGAGAGCTGCTATGATAACTCAATCATTCAGATTCTGACCGTTCAGAGGCTTTGTCTTCAACTCCAAATCTATTGTTTCCCCCCAAGTACGGTATAGCCTGCAGTCACAATTCTCTTTATAAAAACCCTTGATTCCGAGACCTTCCTCGGATCGCTCCCGAGTTTCATCCTGCCTTGCTGCTGCTTTGCTTGGCGAGCCTCCCCTCAGCTCCACGTGCTGAGCTACATCGCACCCCAGCCTCGCTCTCTATTTTTCTGGGCTTCAGGACAGGTGAAGTATCACCCAAACCAGCAATCCCTCTAAAAATCCCTCTATACCACTCCAACCTTTATTTCCTTTAGTTATCTTGTATGAGTGTGTCGCATATACTGTTTTGCTTGTATTTAATAAACATCATTTATTATTTCAACTTCTGTGTTCTCCTTGACTCGACCCGACCCTGTAGACATAGGGTTCAAGATCTCGCTAAGTTACCCTGCCTCTCGTAACGCTAAGCAGTGCTCTAAGCTAATTTTCCCCAACTTTACTGAAGCACATTTTGGTGTCCCTTCCGGGACTCCCAGTTCACAGGGTAACAGAGAGAAATCACTCATAATAGAAGTACTAACAGATCACTTGTAGAGGACTTTTCAAATGAGGCCAAGGGTTGCATGTTGCCCTAGGAATGTAGGACAGCTTGAAAAAGTTACTTTTTGAGACTACAGCTTCCCAACATCCCCCAGTCAGCATGGCTACTGTTTGGAAAATCAAATGTCCTCTCACATTCAAGCTAAGTCCCACACTCCCAGAAGCAAAATAGGGACTCAGGTTCACGGCCTGAGTCCCCAGTGAGTTCTGGGGAAATTAAATCTCAAATCAAGACTTTTGAGACAATGTAAAAAGTTTGCCTCTTAAAAATACAAACCAAAGCCAAGAGCATAAATTTTACATCTGTGCAAATTGGTGCCTTCATGTGGCTGCTGGAAGGAATTGCAACCATTAAGTTTTATAGTGAAAAAGGTTGTGTGCCTGTTTGAAGAAAGGGAGCTTTTGGCTTTCTGATCTTTAGAACTGAGCGATGGGGGCACTAGGCAGAAAATGATGGGAGTCTGAAATCCTCCCTCACTAGAAACTCATTTATATGATCTATATAAATGATTGTTGTATGGTCTCAATTATTTAATAACATATGGACTAAAACTTATATGTACTCTAGAAAATCAACCAATTACCTGAAATTAGGATACTTCTTTTCATTGCAAGGTACAGTTCTATATTCGTTAAAGCTGCAATTATATGTACAGTCACTGGGGAGTTAATTCCACTGAAATCAATGGACTAACCTATCAATACTGCACGCTGTTTCCTCCTCTAAGCCTCAGGAATTGGAAAGTTTGAGTGCAGTGGTGTCTATATATCTTCTATACTGTATTTGGAAAGAGTTAATGTTGAGTACCTTGAAGCATATAATTCAGATTTGGTATACGAGTACTTTTGAAAAAAAAATGCAAAAATGTTTTATTGCTTTAGTACAGGCCACTGAGGAAGACAATTCATGGAGACATATCTGCTCCTGGCCTGATTCTCTTCCAGTTTATATCTGACCACTATGCACTTGATTTTAATTAATTTTAGTAAATGTTTTTTTTAACTTTTTTTAATGGCATTATTGATCCCATTTGACTTCCCTTAATCCCCGCTGTTGATATATATATTTATACTAGCTACAAGCTTTTTTGGTGGCCCTTGCTTTTGTGTTAATTGATGAATTATTTAAAATAATTTTGCCTAAAATGTACTTTTTCTACTGATATTGGTGTATCATCATAACACTCTATCAACATTTTCTTCAATAGCTAGAATTTCACTCTTGCACAGTCCTTAACTTTGCTACTCATTATCAGTATCTCTTAAGGAAACGATCCTTCTTGTTGTTTGTTTAATTTCCTCTAAGTAGATATGTATATATGGCTTAGGCTATCTGACACAGTGTGTCTCCGAATTGAGGCTGCCCTGACTCTCAGATTTACAGGAGAGGGTCTTGTCTCCGATCTACCACCTTGACAGGTATGGTTGGTGGGGATACAAGAGAGGGCCATTTCCGTAACTGCCCCTAGACTTTGGAATCCTCCATCAAGGAAGCCTAGAATGGCCTCCTCTTTGCTGTCCTTCTGGTGGAAGGTGAAGATGTTTTTTATTCAGACAGACTTTTAGAACTGAAGACTTTTAAGGAAAGAGTGTAAGAGCTTTATTGTTTTCAATTGTGTTGTTTTAATTTTTAAATCTTTTTACAGTGTATGTTTTTAATGAAGTTGATTTTTTTTCTTTGTTTTTAATTTTAATCTTTTTAATGTTTATTCCACCTGAGTCCCAGTCTTGGCAAAAATATGGCATCTAAACAAAGATGATGATGATGTATTGCACTGTGAGGCTCAGTTCTACACACCAGACTTACTGTACAACTCTACATGTACATATAAATCCCATCAAGTTCAATACATAGAAAGCTCTGTCCTGCATCTTGGAAAGATCTTTCAAAGAGACTCAGACTAAGAAGTAATAGTTGTTTTGTTTTGGTATGTATAAACTGAATAAAATAATTGGTGTTATTTTTTAAAACAGCAAATGCAGTGGGCTATTTCAGTGTGATGACACTCTTTTGACACATGGGCGGGATGTTATGTTTTCATTACTCAGCTCAAGTCTTTGGAAAGAGAAGGTTGTAAATCTAAGTCACTAAACTAATGGTGCTGTATCCACCTTGTGAGGCTTGGTTGCACAGCTCATGATCCACTGTCGCTTACACATCTACACAGTTTACAAGTACTGAGAACTTTTGGCTGGGATCGATCCTCCCTGGCCATGTGCCTGACTTTGAACAATGCAAGACCAGCGTGGCTGATACAAAACCACAGAAGCAGGAGATGCAAAAATGCTCCTTTGTTGACAGAATAATCCACTACCACTCAACATCACCAGCACAGACCAGCTTATAGAATGCAGACCATAAGCAGGGAGCAGATGTCTTTATCACAAAGCACTGTAGATGTCTTAGAGGGGCACTGATGAAAGAGGTGAAGCTAGGATGTGGAATTCCTTCCCAAATGAGGCTAAGCCGGCAGGGTCCATGTTATCCCTTGACTGCCAGCAGTGGTAAGCAGTAGCATCCATGTCAACGGGGCCAGAGTTTAGTTCACACTTTAAGGAGCTACCAAAGGTGTTGAACTAATTTGGGTGATAAAATTCAGCACTTTGGATGCTCAGTTTATGAGCTTCCCTGAGAAGGGTATTCAATAGACATGGTGCCACCACTGCAAGGCCCTGTCTTTTAGCCCTCATGAAGCTCTTGGAGTCTAAGTAGGGGAAGAGAGACACTTTCAAGCAACTTGGCTATTCAGGGATCTAAAGCAGGGGTGGGAAATCGAGGAGGAGGAGAGGTTCATTTCTCCCCGCTTCCACTCCTACTCCCCATAAGCCATATTGTTGCTCCTGACACAGCTGGAAACGACACAACATGACTTCTGTATCTGGGATTTGAATGAGACATGGTTAATTTCTGCAGATTTTGGAATCCATGAGAGTAGTGGTGGGACAAAGAGAAGTCATGTCATCATGCGGGGGGGGGGATTGGTGACAGTTGGTGTTTTTTAAAGTAAGTTTTAAAGCTATTTTTCCAGTTGAATTAACCAGGCTAGGAGAGATTTAAAAAAAAATTTAAAAGTCAGTTTTTTAAACATTTAAATCAGATTTCAATTTTTTAAAAATTAGGAAAAAAGAGATTAGGTTATCATGAATCATGAATGCTAATCATATAGATTTTAATTATATTCTTTGAATATGGTAACAGAAGTTTATGAAGACAGGAGAAAACCTTATCAGCCGTGTTTGGAGGGTGCTATACATGAAGTGTTCTTTCTTTCTCTCTCTGCCTGTTTCCCAATGTTGCTTCTCTCTAAACAGAAAAATAAAGAAGCTCAATGAGCAAGGAGTAGATCTGAATAAGGAAGAACAGTCTGAGTACTTTATATAAACCCAAGTGATCCCATTTTTAATGAACTGAAATGAATCTGAAAACAATTCAAATTGCTTTGTGTGTACTTACAGATGAAATTTACACATCAGAATATGTATTACAGTTATATTAAACAATAATGTGCTTCTGCTTTAAAACAATGATTAAACAGACTTTTTGTCACTCATGGTTTAAATTGAGATTTGAAGCACTAAAATTTCGTTCTTCGGAGAAGAAATTAAAATCATGATTTAAATCAATGTGAATTAAAAGTTATTTAAATCACATTTTAATGTGATTAAATGCAATTTGAACATGATGACAATGTAATTTACATTCTATCAATCCTACCTGAAATACAGATTCAGCCTAGCTGGAGCTAAGTGTATCTGGGTCTGGCAAGTATCTTGGATGGGAGAGCACTAGCAGAATTGCACAAAAGCTGCTCTGAGTTGCATGATGTGGGAGGAAAAAGACTGGCCAGAAATATCTCAGATAGTTAATTAATTATAGGCCCCAAATTAAACGCACAGTATATAACAGTGGAACAAAGATTTCATAGCTTTCCTAAGAATTCTCTCTACTTGAGCTCTGTATGTGTGTGTGTGATAAAGGTTTATAAACATTACTCAAGACAAGCAATTTACAAGTTGCACTCTGCAACAACCTATAAAAATAGATTAACTGTCTGTTAAAACACCCATCTCTCTTTACTGAAGTCTCTATAAAGATTTTATGTATGGAAATTCATTTGGTTTGGGGTATTTCACATCCAAGGAAAGTGTAAGATTAAGCTCTGCAGTTTGATGCCAGATTTTGATGGTTTAAATGGTAATGCGTGCAGAGAAAGATTCCACCCCCGCCCAAACTTTTGGGTAAGTATTCCAAAAAAGTTTTTTTTTTAAGATTGCCCATCTATCAGATAAAAAGAGGTAAAACATTACCGTAGTTAGTCTTCCCCCGCTACCACCAAAGGGGAACTCAGAATTCCATTCTCACCTAGAAGCTTGGACCTGGGAACTTAGCATTTACTGCAGGAATGGGAGAGCTTGCTGATAGTACAATGGGTAACAGGAAGCACATGCTCAGTAGGAAGCTCATGCTCAAAGGCATTTTGATGAGATGATTTTGATGAATCTGGACAAGAGATAAAGTTTAACCCCATCCCTCAAGACAGAGGTGAAAGCAGTGCCAGCCTTTGTTTCCCCCCCTTCATGAGTAATGGGAGAGGTGGAAAAGGTTTTAATACAAGGGAGGTGGGAGACTTTCTTCCCAGGAAAGGAAAGGAAAGGGGGGAAACATAGCTCTCTTGACAGCACTGGTAAGGGTGGTTCAGCCACTCTGGATTCTCCCTCCTCTACCCCTTTGATTTGCTCCACATCTTTGTGAACAAGGTTTGTTTGGCTCTGTTACAACAATATTCCCTGCCCTGTCCCACACTGCTCTCCTTTATGTTTGCTGGGCCAGCCAAACTATATGCTGCATCCCATTAACGCAAGTTGTTCCTCTGTCCTCATCATAACCTTAGCTCTGTAGTCATATACACCTCAAACAGCTAATCAGCATACTGCTGCTCAGTTGTCCCTGAGCTTCTTTTGGTTCCAACCCTTTTAAGAGTTTTATGCCTGTAAGTATTTGTTGCATTTCTGCAAACTTTGGAATTCCCTTCATCCTGCTAATATGTATGGGTGTTGCCACTTTGAATGCCAGTTTGAATGTGTAAGAACCAATACCATATATATTCTTATGTTTTATATCTTATATATATTCGTATAGGATAATATAGAATCAGTTCAGTAATTTGTGCAAAGAACAAAGAACAGCATTAGAATAAAATGCAAACAAATAAAAGAAGACGACAAAAATAGCAGAAAAACAGACATCTTCAACAAGATCTGAAAAATTAAGGGGAAATTCAAACCAAATGTAGAGAGGCTATATGACAAAACAGAGAACATAGGTACAATCAGGACAAAATAAAAAGAAGATGGAAGTAATACACTCTGAGGAACTCTACAAAAGACATGAAACAATGGTAGATTTCTCCAGGAATACCCATTTGAAAATGAACCCATGATCTCAGAAAGTTAAGTAGAAAAGCTCACAAAACATTTCTGAGAAACAAATCACCATGCATATATAGCATAACAATAGAGTTGTTTTAGGCTATGGAGACAGAATCCATCCCAATTCTAACAAAAATGTGCCAGCAAATATGGAAACAAAACAATGATCCATAGACTAGAAATCTTCAATACACATTTCAGTCCCCAAGAAAGGGGACACCAAAGATTGTACAAACCGACAAACTATTCCACTGACCTCCCTATAAGCAAAGTCATACTCAAGATTTTATAAGAAATATTTTTACTATAGATGGAGTTAGACAATCCACATGCCCAAGCTGGGTTCAAAAAAAGAAAAGGCACTAGGGATCATATTGCAAACATATGTTGTTTGCAAACACCAAAGAACTCCAGAAGAGTTATAAATGACAACAAAATATTTGATTGAGAAAAGTTATGGTTTGATCTAAAAGAAATGGCTGTGCCAAACCATCTACTCTGGATAAGAGGCCATTGTCAGAATACACTATGGAGAAACAGAATGGTTTCCCATTGCGGAGAGGGCAGATAAGGCTGCATTTTATCATCCCATCTCTTTAATTTATACGTGGAACATATCATACAGAAAGCAGTAATTGACCTGAAGGAAGAAAGTGTGAAAAGTGAGGAAGGAAATATCAATAGCTTAAGATATGCAGCTGATACCACACTACTAACAGAAAACAGTGAAGATCTGGAATGGCTACTGTTAAAAGTTAAAGAAAAAAGTACAAAAGCAGGATTACAGCTGAATACTAATTTAAAAAAATAATGACCACAGATGATTTATATTAAAATGAGAAAAAAGACATTTCAATAGTTACAGATTTCCTATATCTTGGTTCAGACATTAATCAAAATGGTCAAGAAATCAGAAGACTAGGATAATTACTGCACTGGATTGTTCTAGTGCTACTATTGTACTTTCAACATCCTATGGAATCCTGGGGTTTGCAGGGCCCCTCCCTAAACTGCAAACCCCAGGATTCCATGGGATGTTGAAAGAGGAATGATAGCACTAGAACAGTCCAGTGCAGAAATGGCCTAGGACTTGAGAAGGCAACTATGAAGAAACTCAGTAAGATCTTCAAGCACTGATACAGTTATTGAGGGTGATATAGTTTTCATTCAGTCTTCATAACTGTATGCTAATTATATACAGACATACCTCCCTTATAGAGAGCCAGTGTTGTATAGTGGTTTGAGCATTGGACTACAATCCTGGAGATCAGGGTTCAATTCTGTACTTGGTATGGAAACCCACTGGGTGATTTTAGGCATGTCACACACTTCCAGCCCCAGAGAATCCTGTCAAAGGTTTGCCTTAGGGTCATCGTACGACTTGAAGGCATACAGCAACAACAGCAATAACTCGCTTATATGGTGGATTAGAGTCCGGACTACTGTCCTAAAGTGAATATTGTCTTAAAGCAAATCACAGCCTTTTTTCTCACTTGCCCCTTCATATCCCAAAAACATATTTGCACTATCATTTATTAAGTGCACAATAGCACCAGGCCTAAAAATGATGCAAAAGTAAAAATAACAAATTGCTAGAATATGATACTGAGACATAAAGTACACAAATGCTGTAAACAGACTGAGTGTGGGTAACAAAATGGCATTGTGCTGTGTAACTGAAAAGCACCATATTAGTGAAGCACTGTAAAACAAAGTGCCTAAACCAAGGTATGCCTGTATACAGCCTTTGTTTTACTCTCTTATTCTTTGAAAGGCAACTCTACTTTCACCCCTCCATTTCTTCTCTCATTTTCTCATTTTTTCTCTTCTTCATTCTCTCTCCCCCTCCCTCTCTCTCTCTCTTGTCCTTTCATTCTGCTCTTGGTTGTCTTGTCCTCCTTCTTTCCTGCTATTTCTTCTTTTCATATTATTTGAGATTTAAAGTATAAAAGAGAAACCAGTACAGTCAGGTCTCCACATTCACTAGGGATAGGGGCACGGGACCCCTTGCAAAAGTGGAAAAATCATAAATATCAAAATATGTCTGTGTGTCTGTGGAAAGGGGGCCAAGGCACGGTGAGGATTGCAGGCACTCAGAGTCCAAACCAGGTCAGGGAAAGGAGAGGGAAAAAGAGGTTGGAGTGGTGGCCTTATACTCACCTTCACTCACCCATCTCCTTCGTTGGGTGGGGGGGGCATTGGGAGAGGGTTTGTGGTTCTGAAAAATTGGGCTGTGAGCCATCATTATCTGGCTGGGCAGCAGATGGTGAAGAAGGAGGCACACCAGAGATGGATTTTTAAAGGGCTCAGTGGCCTGACTGAAGCCGTTGAAAGGGAAAGTTGCCCCAGAAAAGAAATGTCTGAGGTAGGGGGGCAGGTGTTGGAGAAACTCACAAATAAATCTGTGAAAGTCAAACCTGTAAATGTGGAGGGCCAATTGTATCACATTTTCAACTCTCAGGGAGTAGGGCATTGCGACGGATGTGAAGAGGCTCAGTCAGTGGCTTGTATGCAAGGGAAATAAACAGCCTAAGAGCTGAGGCTATCCTGACCACCCTAATTGGGGGATTCTGGGAGTTGTAATCTGAAAGTCCAATTTTTTCAAGCTCAGCACATTCTTTCTCTCCCACCCACCGGTGTATTTTGTTCATATCTTATTGTAGAGAAGATCTTGCAAGCTTCTACCTTCTTGGCTGCTAAATCCAGCAGAGGACAGGATTCTTCGTATACCATACAACAACTGAAAAGAACATACAGCAGGTGGTGAAAAGCCTTTAAGAGTGAACGAAATGGTGGGAGTGGGATTGGCAGGGGAGGCTCTCAAAGCAATCCATGGTATGAGAACTGGAGTTTTACAAGCACGCTCCCATTGCAAACTGTGAAATGTCAGAGGATAAGCTTCCCATCCTTACCCATCTGTTTCCCAAAGTACTACACTTGTGTCCACCAGACATCTATTTACAAGCAAAACATTTCAACAGGACATATATGCAAAAAATCCAGTGTATGTAGGCCTGCAAAGCACTGGGCCTATCAGCATGCAATATTATAGATGTGTACACCTCAATAAAAGTGTAATAACAATACAGAAACATCTGGTGGCCACAATGGGTACAGGCACATGGGAAAGGGGACTGAGAGGAAAGTCATACTATTTGTCATAGGAGAGTGGTCAAGCATGAGTACTCTCTGAATCGGATACACTGCTGTTAATTTAATAGGCTGATATGAAACAGCCTTTAAAACGAAAAGGTAAGCAAGTCACATTCCATCCTCTCTGCATTTTCATTTCAAAATCTGGATAAAAATGCTCTGCATAACTCAAAAGCTTGCTTCCAGAATTTTAATATTAATTCCAGATTTTTTTTTCACTTGCTCAACATAACAATGTCTTTTATTTATTAAAATTAACTTCTATTGAAATGGCAAGCTTTCAGTTGACATAGGATATTTCATCAGACAGAACAGAAAGTTAAATAGGTTCTTAGTTTTACAGAGAGCTTAATGTTTACATTGTTGTTATTGTTAACTGCTGCCAAGTTGACTTTGACTTATTATAGCAACGCATCAGGTTACACATCAGGACAATAAAATGTTCTGGTACACCCATTTGTTTATGGGTGATCCATAGTTTCTCATAATCTACACAAAGGCTTTGCTATAATCTATAAAATACAGGATGATTTTCTTTTGAAATGTTTTGCTGCACTCTAGTATCCAACATATGTTTGCAATATGTTCCCTAATATCTCTTCCTGAACCCACAACGAACACCTGGCATTTCTCACTCCATATATGGTAGAAGTCTTTGTTGTAGAATTTTCAGGATGACTTTGCTTGAATGGGAAATTAATGCAATGGTCCTGTGCATACTGCAATCCCTGGTGTCCCTTTCTTGGGGATTGGAATGTATATTCGGCATTTCTAATCTGTGGGCCATTCCTTTGTTTTCCATATTTGTTGACAGATTTTAATTAAAACTAGCATAGATTATATCTCCGGAGATTGAAGTGGCTCAATTGGTCTGTTGTCTGTTCCTGTTGATTTATTTATCCCAAATGTTCTGAGTGCAGCTTTCACTTCATTTTCTAAAACTGGAAGTTTGTCTTCATATCATTCTTCCTTGAATCAATCTGCCAACTTTTCCTCTCTTTGATATAGGTTGTCCATGTATTGTTTCCATCATCTTTTTACATTACATTGGTCATATAATGTGTTCCCTTACTGGTCGTAGAGCATCTCCACTCTTGGTTTAAATTTCCTTTTGATTTCTCAGATATTTTGAAAAGGTCTCTTGTTATTCTTTTTTTATTGTCATCTTTTATTTCTCTGCATTGATTATTACAGTAGTTTTCCTTGTCCCTCTCCACAAGTCATTGAATAGTAGTATTTAGGGTTCTGACTCCATTTCTGTCACCTTTTACTTGTGCTTCTCACCTGTCCTTAACTGTTTGAAGAGTTTCATCTGTCAGCCATTGAGGCTGCACTTACAAATAGTGTCTTTTTGCATTCCTCCCTAACCATGTGCCTGGCTTTAGACCAGAGTTCTGTCTTCTGGTCAATTAGGCTTAATAGTGCAAATTTATTTTTCACATTATCTTTAAATTCTATGTGGATGTTCTTTAGGTTGTATTTCAGCATGATGGTTGGTCTGGTGTTCTTCTTTAGCTTTGCTCTAACTTTTGGTATTAGTAGCTCATGGTCTATGACACAATCTGCTCCTGATCTTGTTTTTCCAGAAAGAATGGAGCTAATCCATCTTCTGCTTCCGATTACATAGTCTATTTGATTTCTCTATTGGCCATCAAGTGTTGTCAATGTATACAGTTGCTTCTTAGAATGTGTTTGTGATGAACAAACTGTGGGCCTTGCAAAATTCAGTCAATCAGTATCTGACTGACTGAATCCTAGGTCAGATTTTCCTACAGTCTTTGATTCTGCTCTGTTTCCTAGTTTTGCATTCCAATTGCCTATGATTACCAAGAAGTCCTGTTTGATGTGTGATCAGTTTCCTCCTGGACTTCTGCACAGAATCTTTCAATTTTTTCTTCTTCTGCCTCTATAGTTGGAGTATAAACTCGGCTTTTTGGTTATATTGATGGGATTTCCCTGAAGTCTTATTGACATGATTCAATCAGACTTTGCATTGTACTCTTTAACTGCTTTTGCTATATCTCTCTTCACTATAAATGCCACCCATTTCCTCTTAGATTTTCTTTTTCGGAGTCAAACACTATGTAATTATTGGACTCAAAATGTCCCAGTCCTCTCCACTTTAGCTTAATCACCCTTAGAACTGTAATGTTTATACATTCTGTTTCTTGTTTCACTGGCTTCCCTTGATTCAAGCTTTTCACTTCACATTCAGTGTTCCTATAATATGTGTTGTGTAGCTTCAGACTTTCATTTCACCTCTGAGCACATCGACATTCTTTCAGCTTGAATCCAGTTATGTTACTAGCCACAGTGCTATTTGTAGTTGTCCTCTGCTCCCATCTGACCTAGGAGTCTCACTTTCTGGCACTTTCTCTTGTTATATTTAGGATTGTTTCACCACAGGGTTTTCATGACATTCAAACGGGGTTTACTAGTCTTCCTTCTGCGCAATACTAACAAGTATTAGCTATAGCCACTGCTGCTCTCAGAGAGATCCTTCACTAGTGTCAGCCCCCAGTAGCTGTTTGGAACATTTAGTCTGGCTCCTCAACAAAAGCTTATCTGACATGGGAGACCCTGTCAACAACACTGCCACTGTCAGCATAGCCTCCTGCCTCACAGGAGAATGCAATCCCACTACCATAGACAGGTAGTGCCATTGGTGGGAATAAATACAGAAGTCCTGAAGGTACAACAGGACTTGTCATTATTCTTGCTGCAATAGTCTACAAAGGCTCTTGTTTTTGTTGTTGTTGTTGTGTGCCTTCAAGTCGTTTCTGATTTATGGAGATCCTAAAGCAAACTTATCATGGGGTTTTCTGGGGCTGAGAGTGTGTGACATGCCTAAGGTCACACAGTGGGTTTGCATGGCTATGCAGGGAATTGAACACTGGTCTCCAGCATTGTAGTCCAGTGCTCAAATCACTGCATCACGTTGGCTCTCAGTGTTTACATATTGAGTTTTTAGTCATTCCAGACAGGGAATGTAACACTACTGTTGTAGATACAAAGCCCGCAGGCCTCTCACAGCTGCAGTTTAACTTTTTTAGCTTTTGAAAAGTTGATAAGACAATTTGGCAGTACCATAACTGGCCACGATGTGGCAACATTTGATTGCAAGTGTAGGGGGTGAGGACTGAAATTGAGCCCTGAATCCTATTGTTAGACCTAATCACCTAAGTATTGCCCTACCAAGTTACCATTGATTCAGTGGGTCTCCTCTAGCTCAGACAAAAAGTAGTATTCAGGCCTGAGTGAACATTTGCACAAATTACCTTCTAAAGAGGTTGTTTTGAATATACTTTTCTTTTTATGTCTTGACCTTTCCTCCTTCCTTTACAATCAAAAGTCAAAATCTCCCAACCTTGTTACAAATATCTCATTTACTATGAAGATATCTACTATGAAGAACACAAGGCAGAATTTTTTACTGGAGCGCTGAGCCAAAACCTCATGATATATATCTGGGGTGGAATATTTTTACTCCTCCTGTTCAGTACACCTTCTATGAGAATTTATCAAGTAATAGTGAGAATAGAATTATGCAGCTTTATTAAACTCAGTGCCAAATCCACTTCTCAAAAAAGCATACCTGAGCATTGGTACTCTAAACTTTTGTATGTGCTTAGAATACAAATCAAGAATATTTTCACACATATAATTGGTACAATCTGTCCTCAGCTTGCTAACTATGGGGTTGGAGAGAGATAAAGAGACATGCTCATCATTTCAAGACCCACTATTTGACCTTCTCAAATCTTGGGCTCTGTTCTCTGTCTTAAGAAATTTCAGCAAATATTGCCCAGACAGCTTCTTGATCATGAGGGCTAGAACCATTGTTAGTTGCTGCTGAGAATCTTAGGGGGCTAGATATGCTGTGTCAGTAAGCAGACTGTCTCTCATACTCTGTCACACATACAGAATTTCTATGTGTGTGAGAGAGAGTGATGATAAATGAAGGGAGTATATGAATGGAGTACATGAAAGTCCTTGTGCGATATTCATTTAAGATTAATTAAATTCGAATAAAAATGTTTGATCTTGTGAAAAACAGCTTGCATAGCAACTGATCTCCAAGACCCTGTAGCCATGAAAAGGAATTAGGGGACACAGCTTCAAAGTGCCAATGATACATCAGTTATATGGGGGAAAATATTTTTTTAGGTCCGGTTTTAACAAAGACAGTAAACCTGTTTCTTAATGTTATGTACCGTTGTACCACATGAGAAAAGAAAACCCCCTAGAGCTACAAAACTGGTATTAGAGAAAAAGGCTAGACTACAACTTTTCACCTTAAATCTAAATTGTCATATTCATTTTATTTATTGTTTGTAGAAAGAAGTGACCCTCCTTCCTTCCCTAGTAAAAAATGGTACAGTCCCAAACATATTCTGCACCCTCAATCAAAAGTAAGCCTAAATTGCCACTCTCAGATCATAACCTTTAAGGGGATTTTTTTAAAAAAATGTTTCCTTTCTCATTTTTCCCCTCTAAACAATGTAGCTGAGACAGATGAGCCAGGCCTTTGCCTGCTCTGAGCTGTCCATGGGGAACTTGTTCCTGGCAGTGAACCTACCCAGGCCCTCTGGAGACCACGAGGAAGGAATCAACACTTCTTAGAGCAGGACCTACCTGCTGTCTCTCTGTGCTTCATTAATAGGAAAGTGGTCTGTTTTCACTTGAAATTTCAGTTGATTTATACATACATGAGTACTATCTGAATTGTCATCCTTTGGTGATCTATGGCTGAATATGTGCACTATCTCCAGTCTGTCACAAGCAATATAAACAGATCTCTGTCTTTGGTGTTTGATCCAAGGTGTTTGTTACATGGATTTTTGAGTTTTCAGGACTCATAAAAGTGATGGTGGAGGCAGCAGCTATTGAAGCTCTGCTAGTAGTATAACTATTTCTCTCTGTGTGAAGGGGAAATAGGGAGTCTGCAGTCTGAAACAAATTCTCTTGGGTGAGTGAGGATTCTGTGGTGGTTCTGTATAATGAAGCCATATGACAGGCAGTGTAGACCACAAGGAAAACAAGCTTCTGTGCAGATTCTCAAGCTAGGGATTGGCCAGCCAAGGCCTCAGGCTTACTTCATTTATTAACAACCTGCTTTTCTTCCAAGGAGTATAAGGTGACATGTGTGGCTCTCAACTCCCCACTTGAGTTTTATCCTTAAAATAATTCTGACAGAGATAGAGATAGGCCCAGGGTCAGCCTCAGTCTTCTAGTCCCACTGGCTCACACACTATTGAGAATGCCAAGCCACCACAAACCACCAGTAGCAAAAAGCTTCTCCTAAATGATCTAAGTAATGGGTAACAGGCAGAGCCTGGAGAAGCTATTTTTCGGACTATACTTCCCAAAATTGCCAAGTCACCACGGGCAGAATGTACACTGCAGATCTAAGATATTTTGGTGCGTGACTGAGGGAAAATATGGTATTGCTCCTTATACAAGCTGACTATACTAGCAGTCAAATTTTGTTTTAACCCTGGGAATGGGAAAGTATTGTTCACCTATCCTGTGGGCAGTAGGCTAAGCTTAAGGGGTGCAGGACAGGATGCCTAAAACACAGAGGTCTATCCTTCAACAGAGCAGAAAACACTGGATGTCACTGCTGTTGCTTCCAGACCATAGAGCACCTGCTGCCTGAAACAACCACCTAACTTTGTTTAATGTGAAGACAGAAGATAAGGGGATCTAGGGAGATCTATAAAGAGACTTTGCTCAGGAGTTGAATTCCAGGTTTGCCTGCACAACATCCCCAGTGCAATTCCTTGGCAGCACCTTCCATTAAAGGGTTATAATAGGTTGAAAAAACATGTTGAAAAAGTGCTACCGCCAGCCAGAGTAGACTGATTCGATCAAGGGCAGACTTGTCTCTGCTCTCAAAAGGGCAGGGCAAGGATTTTCCTCAGAAAACCCATTCTGGAGTACTTCCAATGGAGCAATGTTTCCTTCTATATTTCAGGTCCATAGCAATTTGAGCAACCACCTCCCCAACAAATATTTTTGAGGCAGGCTCCACCAACTGAGAACTCCTAGCAAAGAAAAAGAAATTTTAGAATTCAGTGTATGGGTCTAGAAACTAACAGTTTAACTGCTGCACAGTGTGTTTTCCAATTAAGATTTCCATTGAAATGGATGCCAAGATATTTAAAAGAGCTGTGTTGCTCAATGCTGTGGCTAACCATAGCCTACTTGTGCTTTCTTTGTCCCTTCCCAAGCACTATGACCTTGGTTTTATAGTAATTGGTGGTAAGATGCTTCTGAGCACAAAAGAAACTAAACATACATGTGCCTCTTAAACCAATCTCATTAAGGGACAGAAGGACTACATCATCTGTGGCCATAAAAATTGGAACCTGCTTCATTTAGGTGTGGGAGGAGAAGGAAAATGATGCCATCTCTTTAATATTACCAAGAAAATTAAACAGGAATATTGCCAAGATGCAACCTTGTTGGACTCCTTGCAAGATCTGAATCTTTACTATTAGTTGACCATTTGGACCAACTCTATCTGCCTGTAGGTACCAATCCTGTTAAGCTTATGTAGGCAAAAAGCTTGGCAAGTATGGGGGCCGACCATTCAGGATCTTAAATATACTGAGGTAACATATAGCCACTCTGCAAAAGGCTGGGAAATGGGACAGCAAGTATGTTGGGATGGATGACATCTTTTCTTTGCAAGATTCTCTCTTATAATAATCTTAGGCAGCATTGTTAATGGTAATTTATTCAAACTTATCTGTTACCAGCAGTAAATGTGTTGTAAAAAGTATCTGATATTCACCACTAATAAGAGCCATTCTTGACCTCCAGTCTTTCTACTGTTTTTCACTGACTTTACCCCAAAGAAATTTCTTCAGAATCCACTGCAATAGGAAATCCAGGCCATCTAGGGGCAGTGCAAACAAGGGTCTGGATTCCAATTAAAATTTCAAAACTTGACCTGAAAGCTCCTCTCCTTCAACTCTTGGTTTTGTCTTGAGCGCCACCTTTTGGAGCCACAGGATAAGCCTCCAAATAACTACTGAAGGAAAGAGCTAAGAAAGCTTTTACTGCAAAGTTTAGAGCAGATGCATGATTCAGAGGAGGTATCTGAGCTAGAAAGTTCAACCAATTAATAGCTCGGTTTCTCTGTGAATGCCTTTCCCACAACAGAGCCCACATCTGCTGTAGAATGGTTACCTGCAGAGTATCTCATTTTGGTTGCTTCTAGCAAGCAAAGCATGTTACATACTTGCATGCATGCATACTTACACATATACATTTATGAGCATTTCTATGCTGTTTTACATTTACAACAATCTCAAAGTGGTTTACAATAAGACAAATATAATAAAAAGTAGCTAAAATAACCAAATAACAACAATAATAAAATCCATTAAACGGTTAATTAAAACCTCCTCGTATATTTAAAACCAGGGCAAATCATATTAACGAAAGGGAATAATCAGGAAAATGCTTGAGTAAACAGACAGGTCTTTTGTTGACAGTGGAAACCTCGTACAGTGGAAGCCAGTCTAATTTCATGGTCCGCATTACAACAAACAAGCCCCCCCCACCACCACAAGTAAATTAATCTCAGCAGGCCACAAAATGGTAAGCAGAGCTCCATACCTGAGAATGTAAAGATTAGGTGGCCTATATGGGAAAAGTCTGTTTCTTAGTGGCCTGCTCCTGAACTGCATAGGATCTTGTAAACCAAAAGCGGCCTTATAAATCAAATGATAGGTGAAGACAAAAACACACACACAGACCATACAACTGACAGGTATCACAAAGGCTATCTATTACAACCCTTGCCATGAAGGAATCAAGTATTGCAAGCACCCCTGAGTGTTAGCCTTCTGATCTGTTTTAAAAACATTGAAGAAAGAAGAATCCACCAGTTTCCATGGCTATTTATTCTTTTGTTGAACAGCTCCTAACAACAGGAAGTTTTCCCTAATGTTTACTCAGAATATCTTCTCTTGTCACTTGAACCCACTGATTCATATTTTACCCTTCAGAACAACACAAAACAGACTCTATCATCCACATGACAGCCCCTTAGATATTTAAAGATAGTGATCTTAATCACCTTTCAGTGTTCTATTCTTCAGGTTAAACATAGCTAACATAGCTGACTCCCTCAACTGGTCCTCTCAGAACTTTTACTGTCTTGATTGAATACATCCAAGCTTGTCAATGTTCTTCTTGAACAGTGGGGCTGAACTGGATATAGTATTCAAGGTGAAGTTTGAATAAAGCAGAATAAAATGGTACTATTTCTTCTTAGACAACCAGTGTGGCGTAGTGTTTGACTACGACCTTGGAGACCAGTATTCAATTCCCCACTTGGTCATGGAAACCCACTGGGTGACCTTGGGCATGTCACACACTTTCAGCCCCAGAAAAACTTGTGATACGCTCACCCTAGGGTTGCCACAAGTTGAAAATGACTTGAAGGCATATAACAACAACAATTTCTTCCATTGATCTAGACACTATATTCTTATTGATGAAACCTAGAACTGAATTGGCTCATGCATGGGATGACAGGCAGCATGGTGTAATGGTTTGAGTGTTGGACGATGACTCTAGAGACCAGAGTTCAAATTTCCAGTCAGCCATGGAAACCTACCAGGTGACCTTGGGAAAGTCACACTTTCTCATCCTCAGAAGGCAGCAAATGCAAACTACCACCATCCTGGAACAAATCTTGCCAAGAAAATCTGTGATAGGTTTGCTTTAGCTACACCATAAGTTCGAAACAATTTGTGGTCACACAACAACACCACATGGGATCTCCAGCAAGCCTCCTTTGAAGAGGAATTTCTGCCACTGGTGTAATGATAATTCTGACACATTTTGACAGTAAAAACAAAACTGATAGAGGGGCTAATTCATATGACAAAGTTGTACTGAATTTATACCATTTTCATGGCTTTCACAAAGTATCTTAACTTTCACAAGGTAAAGGTGTTGATAACTTACTACTGAAGATACCTAGTTCTGCTCATAAAATTACAATTCACGAGGTGACTTCAAGACAGGTAACTACCAGTAAACCCATTTAAGGCTAGAGCCATGGTTGCTAGGAATGAAGGGCATTGCAGTCTGCTCTGGGCTTGGAAGAGCTGATATAGCAACATGATGTGACATTGCAAAAGGAAAGCAACAAATGCAGTTCCAGTATATCACCTTTCCAGCTTTCTTAGACACATCCAATAGTTAAAAATGTGCACACAGACTAGCTGGAACAGATCATGGAAGTACACTCTGTGGCAGACCCTAAAGAAGAAAAGCTTGTGATAAATTTACCACTTTTAGCCAGCATGGTATAGTGGTTTGGGTGCTGGGCTGTGACTCTGGACACCAGGGCTTGAATCCTCATTTGGCCAGGAAAACCCACTGGGTGACCTTGGACAAATCACACTCTCTTAGCCTCTGAAGGGGGCAAAGGAAACCTCCTCTGAACAAATTTTGCCAAGAAAACCTTGTGACAGGTTCATCTTAAGATTGTCATAAATAGGAAACAACCTGGAGGCACAAAACAACAAGACTTTACTAACTGAGACTACAGTCTTCCTCTGCCTAATGGAAGCATAGTCAGCTGGCAATTTTATTCACACAATTTGACAACAGATTTCTCCCCATTCCTAAAGACACATTCCCAGAAATTCAAAATAGGCAAGCTTAAAAATAGATTTTTTTCCATTTTAAAAATCACATATGTCTTAAACAAACCCGCAAACTTCCTACTGTTTTGATTGCTGTAGAGAAAAACAGTAATCCAGTTCCCATAAGGTTTTTGTACTGGAGATGCATGCCTTTAGTAGAGATGAAAGAGAGGAAGTTATGGGGAATAAAATGAGAGGGGGCAGGTGGCTGGCAGATTATTCAGCAGCTTTCTCAGCAGAGCAGGCAGAAGGAATCGAGACATTCAGCAAAGCCCCAACCCCAGATGGGACCAGCTAGATTGGTTAATCATCCATGATCTTTTTCTAGAAAACACACGTGGGATTGCAAGGCTGTTCAATCATCACTAGGAAGAATGCTACTCTCCAGCCACTTTCCAGTCCTTTCCCTCTCTCTGCTGAGACAGGCAGAGCACTAATGGCCTTTCTATATAATCCAAAACAAAGCAAACACCACCATCCTGGTATGCCCAAATTGCTCAAAGCATAATGTATATTTAATGCAAAGCTTCCCTAAGGATTTACACATTGCCAGTAGCACAATGCCCTGTCTTTCTGGAACCAGGTGCAGGTGGGGAAAGGGTACATCCATGTTCTTGCTTGCAACTGCAAACAGCTGTGGGGAGTGGGTTTTTTTTTCCTTTTAGTACTAATCTGAGTAGGGGAGGAGGGAGGGAATTATTCCACTGACCAAAGACCAAGGTGAACCTTACAGCAACAGATCAGTATCCTTAAAACTCAGGTCTGCTCTAATCACTTATAAAGTAGACAATGTGGAGATAAAGATTTCAAAGCCAAAGGCTTTTCCCCACTGCCCCTATTTTACCCCTGCCATTCCATTCCCCAAGTGCTTTTATCCACAGCTGAGCTCTTATATTGAATGTAGGCTCAGCTGTGAGAAAAGCATTTTAGGATGGGAGGGTATGAGAGTGTTTAAGGGAATGGCATTGGGGATAGGGAAGGTGCCTCCCCTCATGGACTTTTGCTCTAAAAACCAGATCCCTAATGACAATCTCACTGAATTATGTTTTGGGATATGCCCAGGTCTCCAACAACCAGGACATGTGTGGCCAAGCAACATCAGAGTGTGGGGAAGATGGCAAAAAGTTATTAATAAAGAAAAAGAAGCTATGAGAGGCTGCAGCTGTTTGTTTTTGCCTGAGTCTACTGGGAAGGACAAGATTCCTCTCCTCTCTTCCCTGCTGAGTTAATTGAATAGAAACTGCTTTTACACTTTGAACTCGGTTTGCAGCAAATGAAGTAAGCCAGAGGGAGAAAGTGGGAGGAGGAGAAAGAAACTGGGACATAAAAAGTGGGGCAACAGAGGATTGATCAGGACTGCTCACAACAAATGGGGACAGTTGGAGGGTAGGCAGGTCTGCTTCTCCCATGTAAAAACTAATTTGCACACACGTTGGCTCTTCTCGTAGGATTTTTCAAAGCTTCGACAAAAATTTCCAGGGGTGGGGAAACCTATGTTTGTCTATTGCAGCAAAACCAATAACAAGGGGTCTAGTGGCACCTTAGAGACTAGCCCATTTCATTAGCATCAACTGAAGTATGTCTGGTGGTGTCTGGATCATCTAATATCTAAGATGCAATTTGCGTATCTGAAGTACCGTTATCTTCCCATATGGGTCTGCCTGAGCTATAAGACAGTCTGTCTGTTGGAGGTGGTCCTGTCAATCCCACTACTTTCACAGGCATGTTTGTGGAAATGTGGGAGAGGGCTTTCCTTATGGTTGCTTGTAGGCTCTGGAACTCTTTTCCTACTGACGCTAGGCTGGTTTCCTCCTTGCTTCAGAGTTTTCAGAGATTGAAAGACTCTACATTACTAACACAAGAAGATTGGATTATAAAATTGCTAGATGTGGCCAAGATGGACAAATTGACAACGTTATTGAGAGAAGAATCTTTAACAGAATTTAGATCTCAATAATTTAATAATAATAATTTATTTAATTATTTAATTTAATAATAATAATAATAATTTTTTAAATTTATTTAAGAGGCATTGAGAGAAGATATACAACACTGGGTTTTGAATACAAGATGACTGGTGGTAGAACAATTAAGTTATCTTATCCTAGGCCCTTTCTGCACCATACCCCATTAGCACATTCTTCTGTTACAATCCCAGCATTGCCATTTGCCGGATGGTAGCAGGTTAGAAATGCCCTCTTCCGCACTCTTTTGTCTTAAGCAGATGAGTAGTGGTATTGCCACTGGCGTTCCTTCTGCACTAAAGCGTTCTTGGCCACACCTTTTCCCCACCTTCACCCCCCCCAATTGGTTGGGGTTTTGGGGGGGAGTTGGAAGCCATGCTAGCACAGCAATGTTGTAATGCTAGTACACTATTGCACTATAGTGCTTAAAAATAGATTTAAAAAATAAGCTGCAGGAAAGGAGATTCCACCTGAACCTCAAGAAGAACTTCCTGACGGTCAGGGCTGTCCAGCAGTGGAATATGCTGCCTCGGAGTGTAGTGGAGTCTCCTTCTTCGGAGGTTTTTAAGCAGAGGCTGGATGGCCATCTGTCGGGAATGCTTTGAGGGTGTTCCTGCATGGCAGGGGGTTGGACTGGATGGCCCCTGCGGTCTCTTCCAACTCTACATTTCTATGATTCTATGATTCTATGTAAAGTTTTAACTCAAAGGAGAAATTTAAAATAAATACAGAGAGGTGATACACTGAGCTGGCTGATGGGATCGAAGCACTAAAGGAGACTCTTAATGGATTTTTTCTGGAAATAGTATAAGGCAGTTTTGTAATGCTTTGGGACTGGATTGCGATGTCGTGCAGTAGCAAGACTCCTGGAGTAGAAACAACCCACTGCTTTTGCAGGATAGCAACGTCTGGCTTTAGTATTTTTATATACTTACTTATATCTTTACATATTTTACTAAATATACCTCAATAGTATATTGCTTATTTTGGCCTATTTTGTAGAATCCTATTCGATAGATTTTTTTTTTTTAATATTAGCACAACTTAAGTAGCAATACTACTTGATATAAAATGTTTATATAAGTATAGTAATAATATTAGCATTAAATAGTGTTTTAAAATTTGGAAGTAGGTTAATTATTCTGCAACTATGTCTATCTTTTGACAAGTTAAGAACTAAGTGGAAAAAATTCCCTTTTTTGTATGTTTGTGTGATTTTTCATTTTAGTTCGGTGTTTGTTAGTAGTTAGATTATGTAGTTAGCTATTAGATAGTTGTGCTTTTTATGTCTTTATTTTATCTGTTAGTTTGCACTGCCTTTGTGGTAGTTTGCATTATATTTCAAAATTGTTTTTAAAAACAAAACAAAACAAAACAAAACGATGGGTGTGTGAATGCTAAGCATCCCTGTGCTCCAAGCCCTCAGCACAGATTTCAGACACTTGTAATATAGCAATAAAAAATAATAATAATTAGCAGCAATTTTAGAAGCAGTACCTTAGCACTCTCCCAATTTCCATACTTTCCACCCTCCTTCAAGAGCATTAGCTGCAGTGTCTCAGAAATTCCTCTCAGCCTCTAGTCCTTAAAAAGTCCCTAGTGAATGAAGTCAGCCTCTCCTCCCCATTTTTTGCTTCTTCCATTTTATATCAGGTAACTTAATAAAAGTATCTCAGACAGCTGTTTCATTTTCCCTCCTTATTAGGTCAGAAATCTTAGCAGCTGTACCTTAGATGTCTCCTGTTTTCTTACCTTTTTTCCCTGCCTCAGGAATCTTAGAAGCAGCATCTCAGAAAACTGTCTCCTAGATGAACTGTTTCAACTAAACTGCAAACCCCAGGATTCCATAGGATGTTGAAAGTGGAATAATAGCACTATAACAGTTTAGTGCGGAAATGGTCTAAGTCTCTACTTAACACTCCAAAGGGTAATAATACCAGGGTTTTCATAGGCCTTAGGCCTCTTGTACTCGATGCCTCACCTTGCCTCAACATACCTCTAGGGATGTTGTCATAGGCCCTAACATTTTTGTAGGCCGAAGACACTGTGCCTAAAGTGCCTAATGGATAAGGTGGCCCTGATGAAGACTCCCTTCCTTGGAGGCATTTGCCAAGATATCCAGATGGTAAGTCTACTAGTAAGTATGAAGATGGAGTGGCAAATGTAGATTATATGATGGAGAGCAAATTTGCATTTGGAAAGTGATATGTTGAGGGAGACAGAGGTGCTATTTGAATTATGTAGTAAAGGCAAGAATTAGAGAGGTTGACATCCCTTTTTTGCTTCTAGTTCCCACCTACAGTTTGGAATTTTTAATTTTAATTTTATATATATATATATATATATATATATATATATATAAATATAAATATAAATATATAAATAATTATCCCTGTTATCTATATATAAAGAACTTATGATGTCTTGTTTTGTTTTATAAATACAGTCAGCCTTCCACATTGGCGGGTTTCACTTTTGCAGATTTGATTTGTCACGGATTATTGCTGTCATCTCTGCTGCCTCCCTATGCCATTTTTAATAGGGACTGCAAGCCCTGTGAGACTGAGAAACTGCGAATGAGGTTTATAAATCTCTGTTAACATTGGTGTGGGGCAGCAGTGGAGGTGGCCGTAAGCCCCGCCAGCCCCCCACTTCTGCCTTGTGAAGGAACTCTGATGCCTCAGAGGAATCCATGGTGGGTTGAATATGGTGATCATACTTTTTTTGTGTGTGACACATTTGTGTGTGACAGAGTTATTCACGGTTTTTCCACTTTCACGAGGGTCCTGTGCCACTAACCCTCACAAATATGAAGGGATGATTGTATCACAGTTTGGAATTTTGATTTGTAATTGAAACAGCAACTCAGATACCAACCAAAAATATTGTCAAAGGTTATAAAGGACTACAACCTCTATCAGCCTCAGGCAGAAGGACCTAGGTATGAATGACAGGAACTGTAGTCCAAACCGTTTAGAGGGCACTGCTTTGTGGGAGTTTACTATTCAGTAGGCCCTCAGTATCTGCCAAGCGTTTGGTTCCATGCCCCACCATGGATGCCAGAATTTGTGGATGTTCAAGTCCCATTATGTACAGTGCTGTAATAAAATGGCCTCCCTTATATAAAATGGCAAAATCAAAGTTTGTTTTCTGGATTTTTAAAAAATATTTTCAGGCTGTGTTTAGTTGAATCTATGGATACAGAATCTGCAGATATGGAGGGTTGACTTTATAGTCTATAAAATAGAGAACATTATTATAGAATCTACAGAATTCTGTGTCAATTAAGATCCTGCCAGGGATGTGAAACCAGATGGGGGAGACATATGGCATATGGCTTGCTATAGAAGAGGAAATTTCTGATTCAATTCAAGAGGCCACATTGGTCAGTATGTTTATATTACAGTATGCAATCAATTTTATAAATACTTCTGTGCCATGAATTTGAATTGTGATGTGAGAATAATACCATATACAATGAAATACCAAAGGGCAGGATGGAATGTCTTGTCCAATTGCAAGGGTCAACTCTGGTCTCCTCAGTAGGGTTGCCAGGTGTCCCTTATAATGACACCCTTCTGTGAAGACCAGAAAACTTGTACCTTATTGTAAAGGATGCTCATTATTTGAGGACTTGAAGTTTTTTCCTTTTATATAGGGCATTTCTGCAGTACACTGTTATAATGCTATTATTCTACTTGCAACATCCTGTGGAATTCTGGGGTTTGTAGTGTACTGAGGCCAAAGAGCTCTCTGGCTGAGAATTCTCAAGGCCCCTCCCGCAACTGCAAACGCTGGGATTCCATAGGATGTTGAACGTGGAATAATAGCACTATAACAGTGTAGTGTGGAAATGGCAATAGACTAAGGTCCTTTCTGCACCCTACCTTTTCATGGAGTCCTCCAGTGGGGATCCCAGCATCAGCTCTGCCAGGAGAGGAGCATGATGAGGGTACTCTTCTCTCTGCACTGGCTGGCTCTGTAGTGAAGGAAATGCGATTACCACAGCTCTTTCTTCCGCAGCTCACCCAGGTACCTTTCCAAGCTGCACTGGGGCAGGAAGCGCAGCCAGCAGGCTTCCTGGGCTTCTGCAGGACAAGTAAGTCCGTGATGGTGGTGTGATTGTGGGTCATTGACAGGGAAAACCCATCAATGATTTAATCTGTGATTGTGCTTATTGGGTACTGGAGATGGATGGGACCATGACAACGCCATGCAGAAGCATCATCATGGTCCCGTCCTTCTCCCATCCCCATGGAGGATTGGGAGGGTGATGCGGAAAGAGCCTGAGCAAGATGCCAAAAAATCCCATATTTTGGGGTGTGGGCCCTTCACAAAGACAGAAATGTGTATATCATGTCATTTATTAATCCAGACATTATGCTAATTTTGCCTTAAATGAAGTGAAACCAATATTTTCATTTGATGATTGTCAACCATACGTGTCATGAATTTAGGTGTGTTATTTTGAAACCTCACAATACTACTTCTTAGGACAGTTCAAATAAAAAAGGCCTTCGCAGGCTAACCATTTGCTGAGTCACTAGAAGAAAAAGATTCCATTTTGAGAAATCCATACTTCATCTTTGTAATCCCATATGCAGCTCTGCTTCTGCATAACTACTCTGAAGTTGGCACCAGTCAAGTCAATAGGTAAATAGTGTATACTGGACTGCAGCCCAAGAGATCTGTGGCATGACACGGGTAATCCGTGGAACAGGCTGCATGAAATATTCCAAAACTATAACCCTCCAGCATCAATATTTTAAGGACTTGCTCTCCACAGGCCTGGATAAATATTTCACACCAAAAGACCCGTAGCCAACAATTCAGCTGATTTGTTCAAATCAATATGAAATGCAGACTCACTGTTACTCTGTTTGATTCCCAAGCTCACACAAAAGTCTCCACCAGTCTCATTTACCAACTAAACATACAACCTCCTCCTATCTGCAAGTTGGTCCCAGTATCAGGCAGAATGAGGCAAAATCCTCATGCATCAGATGCTGTAGGGCAGCTGTGGCATTCATCCTGAGCCTTGTCCCTCTAGCCATTTCCCTCTGGTGGAAGACAGAACACTCTCTGTCGGCTTTATCACATGCTTGTTTGTTGCATTACTGCAGTGGCTTAGTTCCGTTTTTTATCTCTCTTTATCACATGACGTCATCAAGCTCCCATTGTTGAATTGCATTCCCATTGTTATTTGGTCATCTCTTTTCATTCACAGGAAATACTTGTGACTGGCTCCAGTAACACTATATTTCTACTATTGTGTATGGATGCAATGGTGTCATTCTGTTGCAGTTCCAATATTGTAGTGTCAGTGGGCATTGTTCTCCCCTTTCCCCATCCCTCTCCTCAAGCAAGTTCAGTTCTTTGCACTTCCAGTGTCTGGACAAAGCGGACATCATGGTGCAGGTAAACAACATTGCTTTTACTCCATTCCCCAATGCGGTTTTTTAATTTTTTTTTTTTTACTTTTAGTGTAATTGCACACAGGCAGTGCCCTGGTGGTTGCCAACACACCACAGTTATACCAGTAGGGCAAAACAGCCAATTGTGACTCTGGAAGAGTGAAATATCAAAATGGTAGCATGACAGAAAAACACAATACCAAAAGGATGGCAGGAAGTCTCCCAACATGCTGAAATTGTGCAAAGAGAAAAAAAAGAGAAAATTATAGCACATATGCTACGTAGCATAGACAGAAGAAGGGAGGCAGGGTCGGTGGGGCAGTGAGGAAGACCGATTTTTGGAATGTGCATCACCAAACCAGCAACATAGCATTACTGCAGAGATCCTGTGATAGTGATTGTTTCTATACTGGTATGTTTTTGTTTCTTTAAATAATACAGTTGCTGCAAGACAGCAGGCTGATGTGATAAAGCCCTGTGTTGGAAACAAAGAGACATTAAGGCCTTTTCTGAAAGGACATGGTATCATGGCATGGGGACGGGAGAGAAGCAGGACTCCAATGATGTTTCCACAAGACATCGTCACAGTCCCATCCTTCTCCCATCGACAGCCTATGCAATAGTGGGGTAAATCATTGCCAGATTTTCTCCATCAATGGCCTCCAATTGTGCAATGCTTCTGCACTTACCTGCCCTGCAGAAGGCCTGAAAGTGTGATGCAGGTGCTTCCTGCCCCAGCACAGCATGGGAAAGAGCCTCACGCTCCCGTCCACAAGGAGCTGGTCCAGTGCGGAGGGGAGTGTTCTTGTCACGCTCCTTTCCTACCAAAGGCGTTGCAGGATTGTGACCAGAGGACAACGAGATCAGGTAAAGTGCAGAAAGGGCCTAAGAATAATCAATGGGAGGAGGAGCAATAGGGACTTAGATCATCCTTGCAGTTTTTCTGCCTGTTATATCTATGTACTTAGAACCTTTGCTTCCTTCTAATCTATTCAGATTATTCCCCCCTTCTTGAAGAAGTAAGTAAGTTTCTTTGTTTCTCTTGTCTGAGAAGGAAGCAGCCATGGAGCTCCAGTCCCAGTAATAGTTGCCAACTTATCCTCATACATAACAGCCAGTTTTAGGGGCTCTTATTTAAGAAGTACAGCTGTACTCCTTTTCATTTCCCTTTGTATCTCAAGATGGATTTTGTGAGGCAGCAAAAGTAACTTTCCTTTTTTTCACTATACCAGAATATTGTTTCTACCATAATTTTCCATAATTTGATATTTCACTAGCTCTGCTGAAGTCTGCATAATAAGAAAATAAAAGCCTCTGTCATTGTGTCACATGGCCTGTTTTGCACTCCTTTCACTAGCCTGCTGCTGTTGAATGGGGGATGGCCTCTTGTCTTTTGCCTCAGGCAGCAAAAGCTTTTGGGCCAGCCTGTGCCTCTGTACGGTTTTGGCCACCATCTTTCTTTCCTTTTGCAACCTCCTTTTCTAGCACAATACAAGAAGAGCCTTGTGGGATGGTCACATCCAAAACATCACTGAGTCCAGCATAAGGTTCCAATGGTAGTTACCCAAGTGTTTCAAGAGGGAGGGGTAAAGTATAGCCTACTGGACTCTACTGCCCATCATCCTCAACCAGCATAGTTAACGGGAAAGCATGAGGGAGCTGCAGTACCACAACCTGGGTAGGGGACGCACATTCCCCTGGGAGGCCCACAAACAGGGTCTGAAGAGAAGAACTCTCCCTTGCTCTTTGTTCCCCACCCTCTGAAACTGGTAATCAGAAAGGAACACCAGAACAGGAAAATTTCTGTTAGCGAAAGCTTGGGAAAGCTCCTAATTTTGGAGAGGGGGCAGAACTATTGGAAATCACCAGCCCACATAGCCAAAAGGTGTGAGATACTGGGAGTTGTAATCCAAAAAATTAACTTTTCCAGGCTCTGTTTTCAAGCTGCACATTCCCCAGCAACAATTTACCATGGACTGCTTAACAAATTGCCATCAGAACACTGATGATGTTTCATTTCTATTTCTGCACCATCCAGGGGGCTGCAGTTGGTACCAAGTTTTTAGAGCTGTCTTCAAAGGAAGCTTCTTATAGAGGTGTTTCTTAAGCTATTTTATGTGGGGGACTGGCAGTTTTCTCTCCAGCATGCCAGGGACCAATGCGATATTTGTGCATTGGCTACGATTGTTTCTGTCTTTCTTGGAAACTCTCCAGGGATCAACAGCTGATGGCTCATGACTGGTTGCAGAGACCCTCTCTTTGAGTTGTACTTGCATTCAGTATATTACAGTCACTGAACATTTGATACATTATAACAGATCAGTCAATATCCTCAGTTTCTGGGTTGTAGATAAATTATTCCTATCCACCACTGCAAGATTTCTAGGTGCCTGGGATTTTTATTCTCCCCTTTTCAGTCCTGTCCTCTTAACTCTGTATTATTATTCTATCCACCTTGCTCCAGAAGGGAAGGCGGAGCTCCTGTTCCATTTCTTCCTTGCTCTGTCCTTTTCTACCAGCAAGCTCATCCCAGCAGTCATCCTACGCACACAGCAAGAAAATCCAGCTGCTTTGAACACGATTCACTTTCTTCCTGGAGTTTTAAAAGGATTTTCTCATTACAACGTGCAGCTTGGATGATTATGAAGAGACAGCGGAAGACTCCAATCCTTCACTGACCATCCAGACCCTGGGCTGCCCAACTGGGACCAAAGCTTGTCATGAATTCTCTATGAGTGGACTTAGGTGCTCCTCAGATGCTCTTTTTTCTGTGTTGCATAGCACAAAAACTTTCTACTGGAATATACCCTCTCCTCTCAAAGCAGGTGCCGTTATGCATTCCCCTTGTCTTACAGACTCTGACTCCTTTCTAACTTATTCCTGTTACAATACTGTTAAAAAAATACACCAGTTTTTCCCTGCTGGTCACATTTTTTGCTTGTTTTTGTTAGGTCTCGTTGTGCTGGCCGTGTGCTCTCCCTGAGCACACGGTCTGACTAACGAGGGGGAGGAGCCAGCTAGGGGGGAGGAGTCTTATTAGGAGCTCCCAACGGCCCTCTAGCTCATTCCCAGAGGAGAGAGCAGAGGCTGAGCTGGGTCTGTGAAGACATCCTTGACCAGGTGTTGTTTACAGGCTTGTGGGTCTGTGCTTGCTTGTTTGTCTGTTTGTTTGCTTGTTTTTGTTAGGTCTCCTTGTGCTGGCCGTGTGCTCTCCCTGAGCACACGGTCTGACTAACGAGGGGGAGGAGCCAGCTAGGGGGGAGAAGTCTTATTAGGAGCTCCCAACGGCGCGCGCCAAAGGCGCGCTGTTGAAGCCCTCTTCTTCAACCCTTCTAATTCATCCCTTGGCGATCAGCAGAGGAGACATACTTGATTCAGTTGAATTTTAGAAAGAAAGCCCTGTTATTCTTTCTAGACCTACTCCCTGTACTACTCTCTGTAGTATCAA
Organism: Cyclura pinguis; assembly: GCA_030412105.1. Lineage (NCBI taxonomy): Eukaryota > Metazoa > Chordata > Lepidosauria > Squamata > Iguanidae > Cyclura > Cyclura pinguis. The sequence continues at coordinate 95,774,807 of CM059604.1, forward strand.
GGATGGAAGGTGAGGGAGCTGCCGCGGTCACCTGTAACACTTGTGGGATGTTCCTTTTCTTGCCACAAGATGTTGTCGGGTACACCTGCACCAAGTGCAAGCTGGTGACCTTCTTGGAGGAGAAGGTTCGCCAGCTGGAGGCACGAGTTTCTAATCTTCGTCTTATTAGGGAAGGTGAGGAGTTTTTGGATAGGGCAGAGAAGACCTTCCTGAAGACCGAATGCGCGGGGGAGCTGCCAGATCAGGAAGTCAGTACACTGGGCCAAGAAACGGATGCTTGGAGGAATGTCACACGGAGGAGTAGGAGGACCAGGAAGGAAACAGAGACTCTCAACCTACACAATCGCTTCAAAGTTCTTGGCCTTATGAACGATGAGGAGCACCAGGAGGAGGGAACAGAATGTCAACAAGAAGGAATCCAACTTCGGCAACAGGAACTAGATCAACACTCCCAGCCTCAACAGAGTGCCCAGGCAGTCCTAGAAGAACCTGCTCGTCGAGGAGCCCCGGACAAGCCTCAGAGGAGGCATGTTCTGGTTGTTGGGGACTCCTTGCTCAGAGGAACCGAACTGGCAATTTGCAAACCCGACAAGTTCAATCGAGAAGTCTGCTGTCTTCCTGGGGCCAAGATCAACCACATAACGGAGAGGCTAAGCAGGCTGGTCAGGCCCACTGACCATAAGCCCCTCATTGTGGTTCATGTCGGAACCAATGACACTGCGAGGCGCAGCTTTTACCACATCGCAAAGGACTACGAGCTTATGGGGACAAAGCTTAAGGACCTTGGTGCGCAGGTGGTCATTTCATCTCTCCTCCCTGTTCAAGGATATGGCACACAAAGGGAAAGGGCAATAGCAGAGGTCAACAACTGGCTCCGCATATGGTGCCGCTGGCAACGGTTTGGGTTTTTGGAACACGGCCTGAATTTCCATGAACGTGGGCTTCTGGCAAGGGATGGGCTGCACCTCACGAAACTTGGCAGGAATGTTTTTGCAAACAGTCTTGCACGGAGGATTAAGAGGTCTTTAAACTAAGTTCTGCTGGGGAGGGAGACAATATTATTCAGGGCAAAGACTCGGCGAGTGCAGGGGGAAAACGCCCAAATGATATTGACCAAGTAGTAGAAGCGTCCAATGGTGGGAGGAGTAGAAACTATAGTACAAGACTTGCAGGAAGGGCCCGGGGATTTAAGTGCCTCTACACTAACGCGCAGAGTATGGGAAACAAGCAAGATGAACTTGAACTCCTAGTACAACAAAATAAATACGATTTGATAGGCATCACTGAGACCTGGTAGGAAGAGTCTCAGGATTGGAATGTAGCAATAGAGGGGTATAGTCTATTTTGTAGAAATAGACCAAACAAGAAAGGAGGAGGAGTAGCCTTGTATGTCAAGGATGTTTTCACCTGTGAAGAGATCCGTGACTTAAACCCAGAAAGCCAGGTCGAGAGCATCTGGGTAAGAATTAAAGGAGCGAGAAACAATAGGGATATTCTGGTGGGGGTTTACTACATACCTCCAACCCAGACTGAGGACCTTGATGACGCCTTCTTCAACCAAATGACCGCGCATTCAAAAAGGAGAGATACAGTAATAATAGGAGATTTCAATTACCCAGATATATGTTGGCAGTCAAACTCTGCCAAGACAGCAAGGTCCAGCAAGTTTCTTGCTTGTCTTGCAGACAATTTCATGGTCCAGAAGGTGGAAGAGGCCACAAGGGGATCAAATATTCTAGATCTGATCCTGACCAATAGGGATGACCTTGTTAATGAGGTAGAAGTGGTTGGATCTTTAGGGGGGAGTGACCATGCCCTGTTGGAATTTGGCATTCAGTGGGAAGGAGAAGATAAGTGTAGCCAGACACTCATCTTAGATTTTAAAAAAGCGGACTTCTGTAAACTTAAGGAGCTGCTGGCTGAAATTCCGTGGTCAAAAATAGTGAAAGAGAAAGGAGTTCAGGAGGCATGGGAGTTCCTTAAAAGGGAGATACCGAAGGCACAGTCTAAAACTGTGCGAATAAGGAGGAAAAATGGAAGGCATCTGAAGAAACCAGAATGGTTGACTAAAGAACTCTCAACTGAGCTAAGCGTTAAGAGAAACGTGTACAGGAAATGGAAAAGGGGGGAAACCACGGAAGAAGAATTTAAGCAAGTAGCTAGGAGATGTAGGGAGAAGGTCAGAAAGGCTAAAGCACAGAACGAACTCAGGCTGGCCAGAGACATTAAACACAATAAAAAGGGCTTTTTTAAATATGTCCGCAGCAAAAGGAAAAAGAAAGAGGCGATAGGGTCGCTGCGCAGAGAAGATGGCAAGTTACTAACAGGGGGAAGAGAAAAGGCAGAACTACTTAACATCTTCTTTGCCTCAGTTTTTTCCCAGAAGGATACAAGCACTCAACCTGGCGGTTGGGGAGCAGGTGAGGAAGCAGGGGAAATGCGGCACATAATAGGTAGAGAGGTGGTACAAGAATACCTGGCCACACTGGATGAATTCAAGTCTCCAGGGCCAGATGAATTGCATTCTAGCATATTAAAAGAACTGGCAGAGGTCATTTTGGAACTGCTTGCTATAATCTTTGAGAAATCTTGGAGGACAGGAGAAGTTCCAGCAGACTGGAAGAGAGCAAATGTTGTCCCCATCTTCAAGAAGGGAAAAAAAGAGGACCCAAATAATTATCGCCCAGTCAGCCTGACGTCAGTACCCGGAAAGATCCTGGAGCAGATCATTAAGCAGTCAGTTTCTAATCACTTAGAAAGCAACGTGGTAATCACGAGAAGTCAACATGGATTTCTCAAAAATAAGTCATGCCAGACTGATCTTATCTCTTTTTATGATAGAGTTACTAGCTTGATAGATGAAGGGAATGCTGTGGATGTAGCATATCTCGATTTCAGTAAGACCTTTGACAAAGTTCCCCATGACATTCTTGCAAAGAAGCTAGTAAAATGTGGGCTGGACAGAGCTACTGTCAGGTGGATCTGTAACTGGTTGACTGACCATTCCCAAAGGGTGCTCACCAATGGCTCCTTTTCATCCTGGAGAGAAGTGACTAGCGGGGTGCCACACGGTTCTGTCCTGGGCCCAGTGCTGTTCAATATTTTCATCAACGACTTGGATGAAGGAATAGAGGGCATGCTCATCAAATTTGCAGATGACACCAAATTGGGAGGGGTTGCTAATACTCCAGAGGACAGGATCAAAATTCAAAATGACCTGGATAGATTGGAGAGCTGGGCCAAGGCTAACAAAATGAAATTCAACAGAGAGAAGTGTAAGGTCCTACACTTAGGTAGAAAAAATGGAATGCAGAAATATAGGATGGGGGACATGTGGCTGGATGGCAGTACGTGTGAAAGGGATCTAGGAGTCTTAATAGACCACAAGCTGAACATGAGTCAGCAGTGTGATGTGGCAGCCAAGAAAGCCAATGCAATTCTCGGCTGCATCAATAGGAGTATGGTGTCTAGATCGAGGGAGGTACTGGTACCACTCTACTCTGCTTTGGTTAGACCTCATCTTGAATACTGTGTCCAGTTCTCGGCACCCCAATTCAAGAAGGACATGGTCAAGCTGGAGCAAGTCCAGAGGAGGGCGACCAAAATGGTGAAGGGCCTGGAAGCCAAGCCCTATGAAGATAGACTTAGAGAGCTGGGTATGTTCAGTCTGCAGAAGAGAAGGTTAAGAGGGGACATGATAGCTATGTTTAAATATTTGAAGGGATGCCATGTAGAGGAGGGAGAGGGCTTGTTTTCTGCTGCTCCAGAGACCAGGACAAGGAGCAATGGATTCAAGCTGCAGGAAAGGAGATTCCACCTGAACCTCAGGAAGAACTTCCTGACAGTCAGGGCTGTCCGGCAGTGGAATAGGCTGCCTCGGAGTGTAGTGGAGTCTCCTTCCTTGGAGGTTTTTAAGCAGAGGCTGGATGGCCATCTGTCGGGAGTGCTTTGAGGGTATTCCTGCATGGTAGGGGGTTGGACTGGATGGCCCGTGTGGTCTCTTCCAACTCTACATTTCTATGATTCTATGATTCTATGATTTCAGATGTGGTAAAACTACAACTCCTATCATCCCCAGCCATTGCCAGTGGAGTTGTAGTCTAACACATCTGGAGGGTGTCAGGTTAGGGTGGTCTGTGATACATACAGAGTTTGGGAAAAGAAAATTTAAACCTATGGAGTGCAGATCTCAGAAGCTCCCGGCGGGTACAACTACAGGCTGTGTTTGAAGAATTCTGGGATCTGTACTCCAGGGTGAAAGACAGAGAAAAAGAAATATTTTTCTAAGCTCTGGATGCATGGTTTAAAAGGCTAAATCAAACAGAACTTAAATTAATTTAACAGACAAACTGAATTTGAATCCATAAACACACTGACCGCTGCAATGTGAATGTTCCCTCAGGGCAAAGCAATACAAAATCTGGCCACCAACAATCTTCTACCTCTGTTTCCTATCATCTATTCTCAGCATTTGAAACGTAGTGGCTTTATAAGGGGAGGCTTCAGATATCTATAATGGCTAATACTGGAAAATAGATATGCCCTGCACAGACCTACCTAATGATTAGATGTCTTGAATCCTTTAAAACAGTGCTTCTCACACTATCTGATCTGAGGACTGGCATTTAGTTTTTTACAGTGTGCCAGGGACCAACACTATATTTGCGCCCATTGGGTACAATTTTTTTAAAAATTTCTTTCCAGGAAACTTGCCAGGGACCAGCAGCAATCCAGAGACTACTACTTTGAGTGTGTGTGTATGTGCCTTCAAGTCACTTGTTGATTTATGGTGACCCAATGATTTTTTCATAAGGTTTTCCTTAGGCAAGGAGCACTCAGAGGGGGTTTTACCAGTTTGAGTAGCTCTACATTAAAAAGCAACCCAAATTGTTGCTTCCCCTGCCATCACCTCTTCTTTTTCTTATTTGTTTGCAATTTTCCCCTTCTGTTTCTTTCCTTCCCCTTCTCCTTCCCCTCTCCCTCCTCCTCCTCTCCCTCTCCCTCCTCCTCCCTTGCATGAATTTAGACTATGGAATTATAGAATGAAAAGCTGAGATAGGTTGAATTGATAGGTGAGAAAGAGGATATTTGATAAATCTTATCTGAAAAACTCAACACGTTGTCAATAAAAACTGATACAAGTAAGTTGTGATCTCTCTGAGTCTAGGAGATATCATTTATTTGTTTATTTAATTGCCAATCTTGCATAGCAACCTTGATTTGCACAATACAGGTTTTTTTTATTCAGATTCTCACTGTCAGCAGAATTAAGTTGCCCATTGTTATAAACAAGAGAGTGAAGGATCTGGGGTGAGGACCATTTGGCCCCCTGAATGTTGTTTGACTACAACTCCCATCATCCATGTCCCCTGCCCATGCTGGCTATTATTTTTGAGAGAGAAGTCCAACAACATCTGAAAGGCCACAGTTTTGTTATGTCACTCTAGAGATTCTCCTCTCTCACACATATATTTACCCTCTCTTTGTCCATCTTAGCAACCATTCCCATAAGGCCCTTTGTTCTTCAGGCTTGACACTGTATGGAAGAAAATATCTAGTTAAAATGGCCATTGCTTCAGAGATGTAATTAATTTAATCTTCAGGTCTGAAAGGGAAAAGATCTTGATAAGATTTGAAGTGAAGAAGAGAAATAACACAATATTTCTCTCATAAATAGCAGCAAGCAATCTGGAAGCTTCTGGCAGCACTAAGGTATCAAGGAGCATATTCTAGGTCATCATGTAAACAATCACCTCATGCTCCATCAGTCCTTTATTAGTATTTATTGAAATCAAAGTGGGTATATGGAAAAGATGCACAGATGTGAAATTAAGACTCTCATATCTGATTGGAAAAGTAATAATGTTACGAGAATCCCAATTCTCCAAACAGTGAGAACTCCAGGGGTCCTAGCTTTTATGGTATTGCTTTGCTTTTCTTGGAAACAAGATCTGGAGGTTTATTGTATTTTTCTGTTACAAAGAGCATCAGGTTGAGCACAGATGAAGAGTCACAGCACTAACATGCCACCCAACTTCTGTCCTAGTTCTGAAAGGGATTACATGAAAATGTGGAAGCTATAAGCAGCTACTAGTCATAATGGCTATGTATAACTGCCAGTATCACTGGCAGGATGCTTCCAAAGGCCAGTTTGCTGGGATACACAAGTTGAGGTGTGTGTTACTGTGCTTATGTTTACCTTGTGGGCTGGGCACTGTGAGGAAAAGAACTTTAGGATGATCCAGCAGTGCTCTTCTTGGGTTCCATTAGTGTGGACGGACAAGAGAAATCTAGAGTTTCGATCCAGCCCTGTCTCTAGCTGCAGACGCTGCTATTTGCATAAAGACCACTGCATTCCACAGCTGAGATAACATGTGAAGGTAACTCCACTTCCAGAACAATCCTTAACCTTTTCCTCATCATAGAAAGTTCCAGGGATGGACAGACAATCAAACTATTCTCCAGAACAAAAATAAGTTTTGGCTTTTTGCCAAAACAATCAGCAGATTCAAAGCTCTGGCCAGGTATGCCTCAGACAAACTTAACTGAAAACTCATTTACAAAATCCAGAATCAGAAAGCTGGAAGGAAATCTGTAAAGATATCCAGTCCAACCCATAAATGTACATTAGCCCTTTTTGTGGTGCCATTGCTTGTAGCTAAAATAAAGGCTAGTTTCTAGGATCTAAAAGAGAAAAGCCTCAGGGGAATGGGGATATGTTACCCTCTGGATGTTGTTGGGCTGTGATTCGCCATCAGCTCTAACCGGCATACTAAATAGTGAGGGGTAACAGAAGCTGTGGTTGGAAAACGTCTTGAGTACCAGATGTTCCAAGTTGTCTAAAAAATAATACAAGTATGATCAGTGCAGTGCATTTAAGTGCCACGCACAATCCCTACAACTATCTTGTAAGGTGGTGTAGTATTATCCCCATACTGTAGCTATGGGATTGAAAAGCAATCCATCACTTGCTTAAGGCCAATGAGTAAGCTCACAGAAGTAAGATCTTTAAGTGGGGATTTCACTGTTTTAGCCACTATATTGCATAGACTTTTGGAAGTGCTACATAATTATTTCATCACCTTCACTCAGATTGCAAATCATCTCCAATTTGCCATTTTTGCTTAACAGTCTTGCACTGGGGTCTGTGATAGCTGTAAGATGAATTGAAAAAAAATTGGTATTCCTATATATGAGACAAGATTCCTTTGCATCTAACACAGGCTAATACTCCATTTCCTGGTTCCATGTCTTACCTGGACGAATGGATATCATTTCTTCTCTCAGTTCCCACTCCTGCAAGAACCCAGTGATCATCATGACCAGACACTAAATTGCATAATCTTCTATGCTTTCCTCCTGTCTTTTTCCAGACTTGATTCATGCCAACAGTTACAATGTAAAACTTCATTGTAGAGGTACCCTGTCTAGTGTGGACTGGCAGTTCTACTGAAGATTTCCAGAGCTTCTATTCCAAAGATTAGACGTTTCTTCCATGTTCCTCAGCCTTGCCCCCACAGGCTTCTGTTTCAAGGTTTTGCCCCTTTACTTTGTTCTTCTTGTTCAACAGATACTATTTGGTCATACTGTTTCTGAATTGCCAGGTCCAGCCCTATCATTTGGCAGAGTAGGTTATTTGTTTCAGGCATCACATGCAGAGCAGTAGGGCTAGCCTCACATAATTGACTATATGAGGGAAAAGACAAAATGTCATCTGTGTACAGAAAATGATAAGAGTGGTACTTGCTTAAAACTTACTTCACCAGTGAGGAAGAGCAGCATTTTTTTAACAACTGCATCTAAGGACAAGAGGCTAACTTAAGGGATACAAAGCAAGCTATTTCAGACACATTTCTGCCCTCCAGAAACTTGCTCCTGATCCCCACTCTGCCCTTCTGTAGAACTGGCTTACACTGGAGAGAGGATAGAACTAGGCCAAGCAACAAACTCTACCAGCCTGCTGTTTTCAGGTATAGTGGAGGAGGGTGTCCCAACATTAGTGCTGAAGATTCAATTGCCAACATGGCCAGCTTTTGTATATTGAATGGAGGGAGGGGAGTCTCACAATATCCTTTGCCTCAGGCAGCTTAATGTTTTGGGCTACTCTGTGAATTGGCCCTGTATTTGTCACATCCTGTTCCCTGGTGTCTTGCAGGCCTAGGGGATAACTGCAAGTTTCCTCTTTAATTCTCCTCTTATTTTATTAAGTTATTAAGACTGTATTGTTTCACACGTGCCAGAGCCAAGACATCTGAAGTTCTGAAAACATTCCAAGCTCTTTTTAAAATTAAACATAGAAAACCAAGGGGATTTCTTCTAATTCCCTGAAGAATTTACATTTTTTTTAAAAAAAAAGGCTAGTCAGTATATTTGCACTGGATGATTAGCCCTTCTGTGTGTGTGTGCACGCACCTATTTTCTCTTTCCTCTGTTGCCTTTGTTATTCCTGCTAGTTTCACAAAAATTGGATTTTTCTTCTTCACAGTACAAAATTGCTAGCAATCCTGCCCAGCACGACATCTCAAAATACAAGTGAACATTGCGCTCGCTCGCTCTCTCTCTCTCTCTCTCTCTCTCTCTCTCTCTCTCTCTCTCTCCCCCTCTCTCCCCCTCCCCTCAATCTCTCTCCCTGTCTGTGCATCCTTCCCCATCCTCATACATCTCTTTCTCTCTTCTGGAGGTTCTCTTTTTGTCCTGCCTCCCTGACCATACAAAATTCAAATATGCGGGACAGAAGATGAGAAAAGATACCTCTTCCCACCCTTCTCCTCAAGTCTGTCTTTTTCTCTAAATCTAAAGACATGAAAGTTGACAGTGACACTGTTCCTACCAGGAAAGCAATAAAGGGGAAGAGGGGAATTGTCCAACTCATCATAAAGAAATTAAGGCAATTTCCTTCTCTGTTTGGTGTGCAAATTCAAGGACAGATCTTGGCACATCAAGGAAAATGTTCATCTCCCCTTTAGCTCCTCGCAGCATCCTTCCTGATCCACCTACACTAATTACTTTGCCCAAAAGGTTTCTATCATTAATGTATATATGTGTGTATGTGCCTTCAAGTCACTTGTCAACTTATGGCAACCTCATGAATATCATATGTTTTTCTTAGGCAAGGAATACTCAGAGGTGGTTTCGCCAGTTCCGTCCTCTGCCATATAGCCTACACGCTTGGTGTTCATTGGAGGTATCCCATGAAAATACTAACCAGGGCTGACCCTGGTTAGCTTCCAAGATCAGCTGGGATCTGTTGCCTTTACGATATTTGGGCCCACTAATATATCCCATTTGTAAGTTACATCCAAAACAGATTAAATAATGTACAAAGTATATAAGCATATAGCTAAACTACATAATCTTCCTCTTTTCAAAAAGATCCTAAAATATATTGCTGTGTGCCTTCAAGTAATTTCTAACTTATGGGACTTTAAGGCAAGCCTATCACTGGGATTTCTTGGCAAGATTTGTTTAGAGGGAGTTTGCTTTGACTGACTTCTAAGACTGAGAGAGTGTCACTTGCCTAAGGTCACCCAGTGAGTTTCCATAGCTGAGTGAGAATTCAAACCCTGGTCTCCAGAATCACAGTCCAATGCTCAAACCATTACAGTATGCTGACTCTATAAAGTACATGAAATACACCCAAATGTCTATACAGGAAATCTGTCTTACAAAAAAGTTCCTTTTTCACAGGTCTTGAAAAATTGCATAGCTGTGACAAAGTTTGGTTGCCAACATATTAGACAGCCAATGTGATATAGCAGTGATTCTTGATCTGGGGTCTATGAGCCCCTGTGGGGCTGCAATGTCCTCATAGGAGGTCCGTGAAGGTTTAAATAAATGTTACAGGCTTTTACACTTAAAACTGGATGAATGGATGAATGGATGAATGGATGAATGGATGAATGGATGAATGACAGGATGGTAGAAAGACAGAGAGACAGACAGATGGGAAGTCATACATTTATCTTAAAGAGCAAGAGTCTTTTGCCAATGACAGACTTCGTTTGTACAAATTTTCATTACACTATCTCAAACTGTTCAAAAGTTATGAAATTCTTTGATAGCAAAAAAGGTACTCAGCACTCGTTACATCTACATGTGGTGAGAACATGCAAATGAATGACATTGAGTGGCTGAGATAAACGGTGTGACATTTCTTGTTACCACAGATACAGCCAGAAGCCTCCTTGAGTTCAATCTTGGTGGTCTGTGGCACAAAAGAGATTTTAAAAGGGTACATGGTAAAGAAAAGGTTAAGAACCACTGTTGTATAGTGGTTTGAGTGTTGGATTAGAACTCTGAGAGAGCAGGGTTTGAATCCCTGCACAGCCATATATACCCACTGGCTGTCCTCAGGCAAGTCATACTCTCTAATCTCAAAGGAAAGCAATGGCAAACTTCCTCTGAATCAGTCTTGCCAAGAAAAACTTAGGATAGGATTGTCATAAGTCAGAGTTGACTTAAAGGCAGATAACAGCAACAAATCAAGTCTGTGCAGTCTTTATGATATCCGTTCAGTGTGTTTTTGTTTACCAGGCATTTTAATTGATTGATTTGATTTTGGGGTTTATTATGTTTGCTGCCTTCCTTGGTTATGATGGTTTCATTGTTTTTTAATTGCATCTTTATCAAATTTATCTTGATTCTGAAAACTCTTGGCACTGACCTGATATCTACAAGGGTCAACAGTATTTTAATTAAATAAATAAACATATAAGATACTGTGAAATCTAATTATGCTATTTTACAAATTAAATCTGCTCACGTGCACATACACACAATATGTAGATAGATTGTTGCCTGTAATGCATCAAGGACAGCAAAAGCAAGAATGCAGCCCTGACTCTTAGAGCTTTATCACACAAAGCAGGTGAATCACAATTGCAGTAGAATAATAGCATCTTTGGCCAGGACTTATGTGATACTGCTTTTCTTCTGTTGTTCTGCTGGTGGGACACTGTTTGAAAAGTGTTTATTAACACACACATACAAACACACACACAACATTAATGACCTCCTTTGTAAAAGAAACGCTTTCCGAATGGTCTCCCTCCAGAAGAACAGCAGAAAACAACTGAGATAATGTAAGTCCCAGCCAGAGACCCTATTACCATTCTGTAATTGTGATTAACTTGCCCTGTGTGATACAGTCCTTAGCCTCAGTTCAGACAATATGCCAAACAATGGTTTAGAGTCGCACACCCACATTCTTTTCCCCAAAGGCCACAAGTACTATTTGCCAGAGTTATCATACAGTTAGCTCAAGCTGTGCTTTGCAAGATCACATTAGACCAGGATTTTTTATTTGAGTTTCCTGGTCTCAATTCATGGCTTGTAAATCTAGACTTCATGCTAAACCATAGCTAAGTTCCACAGTCATGGCCTGACATGATGTCTGAAATGTGCACTTTTGCTGTGGTTGTTGCTAATTCCATCTTTACCGATAGAGAGGTAAAATAGTAGAACCCTTGTTTTGGGGCAACAGTTCCAGGGCAGCCCTTGCTCCGCTTGTTACTCTGAAATGACCGGAAAATAGACACAATCAACTAAAGATTGTGTGTGTATGTGACTTCAAGTTGCTGGTCAATTTATGGCAATCCCATAAATTTCATACGGTTTTTTAGTCAAGGAATACTCAGAGGTGGTTTTCCCAGTTCCTTCCTCTAAAGATTACTTTTACTTAGAGTTGCCAGAAGGCTAGAGATGGCTCTTGAATCTTTTAAACAGTTGTGTAGAAATGTAAAATTCAGCAGGTGTTGCTCTGTCACACAAGAAAATATCAAGCAACACCTGCTGAAATTCCCTCTTCTATAGAACCACAAAACAGGAGCCCTCTCTAGTTTTCACTCTGGCTACCTTACCTCTCACATCTTGCTGGTCTCCTGGTTAGTAAGAACCAATTTGAAGAAGTTCTGGCTGGCTTGGCTTTTTAGACATGTGTTCTGATATCTATTCTGAATTACATTCCTGAGTGAACTAGATGGAGGAGAGGAGTAGCTTGTTTTCCATGCCAGTACACAGTGCACCATCAAACCTTCAACTCTTTGTCTGGGGGTTCCATGGGTGAAGGCATCTTTAGACTTCTATTCCTTTATAGGCTGTGGTCTCAGGTTAGAACAAGCAACTACTGACAGCATGATAAGCAGTGTTCTTTTATTAAGTGTAACATCTAGAAATATACCTATCTAGTAGTAAAGTAAACCAGTTTATGCAAACTCTCACATTCTAAGCAATGGAACAACACCAAAGCCACATCTAGTTAGGTTGAACCACATCAATAGCTATTACAGGGGAAATTGGACTGTTCTCTATTTCCCTTAAGAAACATTCAGTGTATTGCATACTGTGTTGTCCACAAATAACATATAGATGGCTTTAAAAAAAAACCACATTATTTATTTTGTTCTTTATATCCTGCCTTTCTCCCAATAATGAGACTCATGACTGCTAACAGTGTAAAAACTATATGAAATCATTAACAAAAGTATAAATATAAACATTATTTTAAAAGCAATTAAACTTTATAAAGATAGGACATTATTAAAAGACTATAGATAAACCTTAAAAACAGCACTATACCACATTAACCCCCCATCCCAGTCAGTTTCTAAAAGCCTGATTGCACAAAAATGTTTTCACTTCATTTTCTGCACATCATGCAGTGTTTTATAAACCTCCACCATTCCTTCCAATACCACCACCCCAATTGTCTTTGCATGGCTGTCATTATCATAGCAAGCCGCATGGAAAGCAACACGCACCTGACTTCCTGTGGGTTGGCAAGAAAGCCCAAAAGACCTATTGTTGAAGGGTGGCTCCTACTGGTAGCAGCCACAGCATTCCTGATGGCAGGATGGGTGGGGTGGGAAAGGAAGAACAAGGTGACCACTTGTGGGGGCAATGGGGGAGGGCTTCTGGTGCCTGGAGCAGTTCTGGCAATGGTGAAGCCATGTTGCTTGGTGGCTGCTGAAGTGACCACTGAGTAGTGCAGTTTCCTCTTCTGGCCTACTTGGAAGCACTTTTGACTCCTAGTGGACTGGCTAAAAATCTTCATTTTTAAATTTTGTATATTATTATTGGGACCCAGCATGGTATAGTGGTTTGACATTGGGACTATAACTCTGGAGACCAGGGTTCGATTGCCTGCTTGGCCATAGAAACCCACTGGGTGACCTTGAGCCCATCATGCACTCTCAGTCCTAAGGGGGAAAAAAACCATAATAGAGTCACCTTAGGGTTGTCATAACTTGGGAGCTACTTGAAGGCACACAAGAAGAAGAAGAACATTATTATTAATTATTATTATTATTGCTTTGAAATTCACCAATTTAACAATGGGTGTCAAAAACAACTGACACATAGTGATGCTATCAGAAAAGACAAAAGCATGTGGAATAGAGTTGGGCCCTGGGCCCTCTGCCAGACTGCTAGTCACTGATAATATTTAACAGCTTCCCTCCACCTCATTGGGCCTGATTGTAAGATGTAAGTTGGGCCTTGGGGGACCCTCCAGCGAGATGCAGTAAGCCCAAGTGCAAGGTTTTAACAACTGTGGCATTGTGCCCTGCTGTTTCTTTATAGAAATGCTAAAGACTGCTACTGCTTGTGGCATGCATGTAACTGTTTGGCATGGATGGAGGTGGGTGGGAATCATGTTGGCCTATGACTCCTAGCCTTCCTAGCGGGTTTGACCAGTGGCAAGGAATGCTGGCAGTACAGTCTAACATCAGCTGAACTGCATGATTCTCAGCTCTGATAGACTGAGGTGGCTGTTTCAAGCAGCAGCTTTTGGATATCATGAAAAGTAAAGTTGCTAGTTATTTGCTTTGTTGTTTTGTTTTTATTGCCAGGAAAGTGAGGAGTGCTGGTGGTTTTTTCTTCCTCTTGGGCTTGCTTTTGGTATCAGGAACTCGATTTGGGTGAGTGGGAGGCTTCATTTCCTCCTCTGCCTCAGGCAGAAAAATGTCTTGGTTTAGCCCTGCTATTTGGACTTTACTGAAAAGTTGGTCAGAATATAGGAGATTAAAGGTGAGATATACCCCCTTGAGTTTAATTATTTATTTCATGTATATCCTGCCTTTGCCCCATAACCAGGAATCAGCTTAAAAAAAAAAGATTTAAAAAGTTACAAATACAAAAAACCCAGGGAAAAATAAAAACACAGTATGTTAGATCCCCATTTAATGTTAGATCCCCATTTAACAAATGATAATATCAGAACTTGGTCATAGACTCAGAGCTCATTCAGAAGGGTGGCGGGGGGGGGAAGGCCATGGAAGTATTGAGACTTTCCTGTTCTTTTTGTGTGCATTTTCCCAAATTTGCATCCAAACCTTTTCTTGAAATATCCTGGGTTTACCTCACTCCTCCTTTGCGTTTTTACCTCTCCTTCTCCCACTGATCAGGTGTCTCATCTAGACTCAAGTGACATTTGAGTAACAAACATTCTTCTTTCCCTTGCTTGATTTCTGTTGAATCTGTGTCCTGGAAACATTAGTTGTTTTAACTGGTGTCAGCCATCATAGGTAGTTTTGGAATAATATGGATGGCTAAACAGAGAGACATGTCATTTTGGAAAATACAGAGTTAACTTAAACTGACCTGGGAAGCAGGAATGAAAAGTCCTTGGTAATGCTGGGAGTTTCCACAAAATACTTTGGAAATTAAGAAAACATCTTGTGGATCTCCAAAATACAATCAGTTTGTACAGGAACAAAACCTGGAACATCCAGAATATTTTTCATGCCTGGAGGAGCTCTCATTTTGCACTTCAGGCTGAAAACAAGGGAATTGTGAGGACAGAAGAACTCTACCAAAGAAGCAAGGGGAACTTGAGAACAGCGGGGATGAGAAAGTGGGAGACAGACTACAGGTTGGGGTAATAAAGAGTCTTCAAACCTATGAAAACTGTATTCTGTGCATAGGGTTCTCCTTTCGGATAGCTGGGTTTTACCTGGATTCTAGGCATGCTACCAGGTGCCACTTTAGACCATCATTTGGCTCAGATCCCAAGCTTTCCTTGAAAGATAAAAGGCCTCTCGCCTTTGTAGAAGCTGAAATATAGGACAAAATGTGAAGGCGCTCTTCTGTCAAATAGTTTTACAAGAAATAATCCCACCCAGGAATTTCAGGCATGAGGGAAGCAAGAGCTAATGGAGCAAGATAGAAGCAAGTGAGCGAGGCACTATAAGAGCATGGGGTAAGGCAAAAGAGGAAGTAGAAACAAGAGAACAAAGGATATAAATGGGAGTAAGCATGAAATGAGGGAGGGGTGCATTGCATGGATGTAGTATGCATAAGGGAGGGAGTACGAAAGAGTAGGAGAGATGAACAGCTAGCAGTGGAGTGCAAGAAGCAAGCAAGAGATAACATTGCAAGAATAGGAAGAGATGTTAAGGTCAGAGTAAGGGAGACAGAAGAGTGATGGTGTGAATGACAAAGAATAAGCAAGGGAGGGGATTACTGCAAGGTGGGACAACTGAGGGAGTAGGAGAGTCAGCAATGCAAATGAAGGAGCACAATACAGTGGCCCTTGCACTTTTGGGAGGGTTTGGGGTACAGAACCTTTGCAAAAGTGGAAAATCTGCAAATAACTCCCCTCGTGCTCCTCCTTCCATTCCTTTCTGGGTCTTCTCCCAATTATCTTGTCTTTTGCCTTGCCATACATTCTCCATACCAGGGCAAAATGCATCGGAATGGGAGGGGGAGCTGGGGAGGGGAGAAGGAAGGCACACCCACGCCTTCCCCTTGTCTTGTGCCAGTAGTCAGCCAAAGTTTATAGCTTTCCAGTTAGGGTCTTTTTATCAGCAGTCACAAGCAAAGTTTATAACAGTTTGTTAACCAGTTACCAGTCGTTGTTTTTGCAGTCCAAGTCCATAGTAAATGCAGAGTCATAGTCTAGTAGCGAAGTCC
Source organism: Cyclura pinguis (assembly GCA_030412105.1). Classification (NCBI taxonomy): domain Eukaryota; kingdom Metazoa; phylum Chordata; class Lepidosauria; order Squamata; family Iguanidae; genus Cyclura; species Cyclura pinguis. The sequence continues at coordinate 95,790,716 of CM059604.1, forward strand.
ATACACAAGATAAGGATCAAGGTTTCCAGGAAGATGAGCAAGGGATCCAAATGAGAAGTGTGCTTCTTCCATTGATAAGATAGTTGTCTGCAACAGCTTCTACCCATCCCTTTCATTGCTTGTATAGGCTGAAAGCTTCCCCCAGCTGTTTGACTAATTGATGTATCCTTACTATATAAACACTCGGAGTTTTCTGGGCTCTCCCTTTTTCACCTATATTGGTTGCCGTTAAGTACTGTCCCGTTCATGTCTCTATGTTGTGGCCATTGGGGATGGTCCTGTCTGGGTCCTGGGACAGGGACATGACACCCCTGCCTCTATTCCCCTGGTTTTTGTCTTGTTGCGTGTGCTGGGGCAAAATGCATGGGAATGGGAGGGGAGAGTTCCAGAGCGAAGAAAGAAGGCACACGCATGCCTCCCCCCATTCCCTTGCCTTTTGTTTCAGTGCACATTCTCCTGCTGAGGTCAAATGCATAGGAATGGGAGGGGGAGCTCTGAAGTGGAGAAGGTGAGGCTAGTCCAGGAATGGGGAAAAATGGTTGTGGAGTAAATTAGGAGCACAGAGACAGAGGCAAGACAGTAGTAACAGAGGTTCTCTAGGAGCAAGAGAAGAGTGCAATTCGTTGCTCCAGTGCTCTGCTTCCTGAGGCAGCCACCTCATGATGCCAGTATGAGGAAAGAAGGGGCTGGGAAAAGACAAATGTGGAGGGTAGATAGAAGCTTATTAAGGTAGATGCTTGATGTGAATCTTCAGAGTTTTTAGGAAGCTGAACCAAACAGTGATAAAAAAAAGATAAGGAATTTTTTTGATGAACTAAATCCACATTTTTTTTTTAATCTTGGGAGTACACTATGGGCATTTGAACTGTTTACTCATACAGATGTCCTACCAAATTAAATGCACCTAAGACAAGTGTTACTGCCCTGGCTAGCCCGAGCTTGTGGGATATAAAGATATCTCTTGATATCAATAATTTGGCTTCACATACCCATTCCCCTCCACTTGCTTGCGAGGCCCCCGGACAAGCACACATACAGGCTCGGCCGATAATCGCCGTAATATTCTGAAACAATACAGGCAGGCCAGAAATAGCCGACTCGCAGCTTCAGGAGACCTCAAGGCAAGTACCTTCATTAAGTATGCACGCAACTTTCAAAAGATCCTCTGCTCCACGCTGGCAGCTTGACGATCGAACTATACAACGCTCAAGTACTCCACATTTGCATACTGGCTACCCTACTGACAATTTAGCTATAACTCAGTCATTCAAATTCTGACCTTTCGGAGGCTTTGTCTCCAGCCCCAAACTCATTGTTTTCCCCAAGTCCGAACTAGCCTGCGGTCACAATTCTCCTTATAAAAACCCCTGACTTTGAGCGCTTCCTTGGATCACTCTTGGCTTCCATCCCGCCTTGCTGTCGCTTTGTCCAGCGAGCCTTCCCCTCAGCCCCACGTGCTGAGATCCACGCTCCCCAGCTTCTCCGCTTCTAACCGGGCTTCAGGACAGGTGAAGTATCACCCAAACCAACAACTCCTCTAAAAATCCCTCTATCGCACTCCAACCTTTATTTCCTTAGTTATCTGTGTGAGTGTGCTGCATACACTGTTTGATTGTGTTTTAATAAAACAACATTTATTGTTTAAACTTCTGTGTGCTCCTTGACTTGGCCTGACCCTGTAAACATAGGGTTCAAGATCTCGCTATGTTACCCTGCCTCTAGTATTGCTAGGCAGTGCTCTTGGTTAATTTCCCCAACTTATAAAATTGAGAGCACATTTAGGTGTCCCTCCCGGCCCCCCAGGAATCAGGGTAACAGAGTGGTGGAGTAAAGCGGGCAGCCCCTGTACCCCTAACTTGAGTAGGAGTCACGAACCTTCTCAAATCAGGTTGGTACAGACTTAGGTGACGGCCAGTCAAGTCGCTAGAGCTTTTGTTAGGCAAGAACACGTGCGTGTGTGTGAAATCTGTGTGCTTGAGCTCTAGGAGCTACTCTATCGGGTTGGGAATCTGTCCCCCTTTCTTGCTTGGTTTGTGTATGTCAGCCGCCCCGGTGTGGTCACTGCTGGCCCTTGGGCAGTGAATCATTGACCGATAGCAAGGGGTGTGCACAAGCTGTCCTAGGAAGTACCTCCCTAACTTGGGGTCTATCGTGGGCTGGGATCCGAAGCATTGATAGAGACGTTAGGAACAGTCCACATCCATCCAACACCATAGCGGCAAGGCAATAGCACTTAGGGAAGAAATTCCCCCCCAGAGTAGTATACGGGTGCGTCCCGTCCTTGTTAGTAAGTTAGAGTGCGAGTGCGTCCTGTTGATAGTCTTGAAAGCGCGGGTGCATCCCAGCTGTTTGAATTTCGGGTGCATCCTGACTCGTCTAGGGTTTCAAAAAGTTTGTCCCGAGGTAGAAGTAGGCGCCCCTCACCCGAAAAACTGTTAGGAATGGTTTTGGTTTAGGTTCCTATTCCTTTCCGCCCGCTGCTTGGCCAGGCGGCGTAGTAAGTTCCAGAGTGTTCGTTTCCCCCCCTTCAGGTAGGCAGAGTACTCCTGAGGGTCCCCTTGGGTCTAGGTGACCTCCCTGTCCCCAAACCGTTACCTCGTCCTTTCGTCCCTAAGCTGTCGAGGTGGAAGGCTGGGCTCAGGTGTACAAAAGTGACTTTGTTTGGGCAGGCTGGAGATAGGTTCCCATCCCTCTTTCCTAGAGGAGTTCCACAGAGTTCATCTCCCTCTAATCCCCCAGGGGTCTAGGTGATCCTACCCGTCACTCCAGTTCCTGGTCCCACTTTTGGTTTGGTAGTTTGTAGTATAGGAATGGCTGGAAGCAGCACAGTCGCCGTTAAGGACCTCATGCTCGAGAAGGAGGTCCGAGGGAAGCTAGAGAAGTGGGTAGTAGGCAAAGGGAAATGTCCCTGGAAGGAGTCTAGCTTCCAGACGACCGATCCCTTTGCCACGTTAAGGGAGGCGTACGCTCAGGCACACCAGTCAAAGAACCCATTTGGGCCGTCAAAGGATGCTTTGGCAGCCTGGGGACTTTGGCTGACTGCCCGAGATGCCTCAAAAGCCCTGGTAGATGCCAGAGATAAATTAGCGCATGTAGAAAAGGAGAATGCCCGGCTTCAGGCTGAGATGGAGGCACTGCGCACGGACAAATTAACTTTCTCGTTCATCGTGCAGGCCTCCGCACAAAAGCTGAATGATGCCACCTTGCTGGCTCAGACTTGGGAGGAATGAGCCCACGCCTTAGAGGCTGAGCTTGCCCATGCCAGGTCTGCAGCCAAGTTTATGGTAGGGCAAGTGAAGGAGCAGCAGGAGGCTGTGAGCCATGTAGCTTGCCACCAGCAGATTGCGGCGCTGGAGAGCCAGCTCCAAATGCGCAAAGCCTTAATTTCGGCTGTGTTCCCGGAGCTGCTCCCAACGTTCGCTGAGGACTTTTCTGGGGAACCGCTGCCAGAGGATGCTCGGGCAACCCTTCCCCACAATCCTGACTGGAGTGACCCTAAGGTCCCAGTCAAACCTGTGGAGACTAGGTCCATGACCAGGCGGACCACCCCCCTTGGCGAAGGCAGTTCAGATAGGGCAGAGACCCAGGAGATGCAGGTCACAGAGACTAGGGTCCCCTGGCGAGCCACTGAAGCAAAAGCAATAGCGGACCAGCTGGGTCCATTGAATCGGTCAACGGGAATAATGTGGCTGAATGCAGTCATACATTCCCATCCCACGGCCAACGGCCAAGACCTGACCCAGCTGGCTCAGCTTTGTATGTCCCTCTCCGAGCTCCCAACTCTCGAATCAGCCGTGGCGGCTCGAGGCCTGGTTAGGCTCGAGGCCCATGACTGGGTGAGAGAGGTCATTCGTATTTTGTGGCCCGGACAGAGTGCGAGCGTGCTCTATGTCATGGAGCAGCAGGGTCCTCGTGAGAACCCTGAGGCTTACGTGGCACGGAAGCAGCTCCTCATCATTCTGGCCGAAAAGGTCCCTTTGACGCCCCACGGATATGACTTTAACCATCTCGAGTTTAAGAGGCTTCTTTATGGAGGTCTTAATCATGAGACAAAGATGGCTCTCGGATTGGTGGATCCAGCCACCACCAACTGGGAGGAATTTGGGAACAACCTCCGGCGGGTCTCCGACCTGCTCCGTGAGGCAGGATCCCTTAAACCTCCCACCAAGCCAAACTGAAGGGACCCCGGGAACTGGGAACCCATAGCTGAGGTAACGTACTCGAACTATGGGCCCCATTCCCAACACTGTAAGACGGCGCCGAACTCCATTCCGAAGGGGAACTGGAACTCACGCCCCAATCCTAGGCAAGACAACCAGCGCTGGCAGGCTAGGGATTCCTGAGGCCAGCCCGGCAGGGCAGGGAATTCCGCGCCTCCGCCTGCTGTCCTAAAACAGTCCCCAGACTTGAGCGCTCCTAGGGAGACGTCTGGAGGATATGACCCAACTGCCCAAACGTAATCATCAGATCAAGTACGCCTTTGGGGCATGTTACGCAGGTTCAGGCTGGACATGAGCCAGTTCGATAAATGCCCCATGTCCGAACTACTTGAGGCTCTGGAGAAGCAGCTCCAGGCAGGCGGTAAACAGCCAGTCCAGGCCGTGACCAACAGCCCCCCTCCGGCTGGATACTACCCTAACCTGGATCTGCAAGGATAGGGGTGCCCTTGGTCCAGGAAGCTTCCCCGCAATGTTGTGGCTAGGTTGAAGCCAGACAAGTGGAGAAGGTTCTGGGTGAAGGCAGGCATAGGGACCGAGAGGGATAAGACTCCTGCCACCCTTCTTGTAGACTCTGGTGCAGCCGTAAATGTGCTGTACCCCAAACTAGTCAGGCACGGTGAACCTACGCCCAAACATGTCCAGTTATCTGGATATGGTGGGGGGGTCACAAAGCCTGAGCTTGGGCAGGCATACCAATGTCCATAGAGACGTTCCGTTTTCAGTTGTGGGTGTGCAAGAACCGGGGAGAGGATGACGGCCTTTTGGGCATCAGCTTCCTCCAGGGAAACAAACTCACAATTGATTACATGAACGGGTTTCTATGGCAGTTAGATCAGGGACCAGTAAAGAGTTCGGCCGTGCACAGTTTTGCCGCCATTAAAGCTCCTGCACCTGTCCCGATAGTGACTGAGCAACAGCTATGCCCATACACGGAGGTGGATTTGGCTATTGCCCCCGCCTCTGTACAGACATTCTGGTGCCGCATTGTCCTTAAGGGCCATGGCACCATCTCGATTGCGACCCTGGTGATTGTAAAGGGGGCCAAGACTAGCTACGGCTCCATTTCAATCACCATTTTAACTGGCGAGAAAGGTTCCCCGGAGGCACATGGGTCCAAGACCAGCCTCCACACTAAATTGAGGGTATGGGTCCCAAATCAAGAGCACGCGTTGCTGCTCTTGCCGGTAATTCCGGAAACCCGTAAGAAGGACTGGAAAGGGAAACCCCCAGCTGGGGATGCCCTCTTTATAGCAACGCAGAGCGATGGACGGGCTTTGCTTCCCTTCATGGGATGGCAACCCCCGTGAAGAGGTGGTTGCTCCAGCTCCCCTCTCCTTCCCCCTCCCCTTGTAAATAGCCCCCGCTTGTAAATAGTTGTTTTGTTGTAGGTATATTTGGTATGGTGTGTTTGAATCTGTCCTTTACCTTTTAAGGGAGGAGGGTTTTTGAAGGAGAAGGATCCAAGGGATGGCTGTCCCAAGGTCCTCCTGTCCTCTGAGGTAGATCGGGCCTACAGAGTCAGCCCTGATACTCTGAGGAAGGGAACGGCTTGAGCCAGAACGTTGGTACTCCCCTGAGGCTGGGAGCACCACGTGCAATGATGTTCTGGTGGGAAAGGGTGAGACAAAAGGGGCCTCATGACCCTCTCAGGAGAACCAGGTCTGACTCTGGACTCCCAGTCTGCTGCCCAGACATGCTTCTCACCACATCGAGGACCTCCTCCCCACTTCTTTCATGAGCCTTTAATGTTAGGGTGAGAACAGTCAGGGACGCCCTGTCTTCTGCCACTTGATTTGGCCATCGGCCCCTCTACTTAGAAATCGTCTCCGCAGTCCCCTACGGGCAGGGGACAAGCTTAATCTAAAAACCTGTTGCCCCGGTGCATCATACCTTATTTGCATATGCCTTCAAGGCTAGTGCAGCCCAGTATCCGCCCATTCCGGCTTGCGGTCAGGAATGTTGGCAACCTTGTTAACTGTGAGCAAGCCTGGGGCCGGCTTGTCTCGGATTTGGCTATTTCTTTTCTTTAACGGTTTGGGAGCTCCCGCCGACCAGGCAGAAAGCAAAAGACCAGAGCCTAACCTAGTTCATTCTGAGCATGTGTGTACCACGGCCATTGCAGAATGTACCCCTGCAACTTATGCAAGTGCTCACAGCACGGCACCCATCCAGTGAAATGCTGGATGAAGCAAAATTTGCCAGGCCGACCTCAGTTGGTCCATCTGACGCCTGAGCTTTGCAGACCCGATCGCACTCAGAGGTGAACTGTGGTTGGAAATACGGATCCCCAAGCTCTGACAAACCTGCCACCACCTTAGGGTGACCATGGTCTGCAGTGGCATTAGCATCACCCTTCCTGGTTTGGCTTGAAGCTCTGACACCATCCATTGTCTACTGCTTGTCCCCAGAATCCTAAACTTCAGCCAGATTTCATCCCAGTAGGCTTTGAGCCGGCAATTTGCATTTATGGTATGCATTGGCTACTAATTGTGTCAGTTCTTCTGTTAAAATTCGAATAGGTCAATTGATCCGGAAGACCGGGAAGATCCCGAGGTCGTACCATCGCCCCCGAGTATTGTGGGGGGGTGTGTGACCAAGAAGGTTGCCGCTCCATCTGATGGCCTATGCTTGGAGATTCCTGTTTCCTTGACGACACCTGAGACTGTGAGGAAAGGTGACCACGCTGCCTTCCGAATGCAAAGACGGACTTTTGCTGTTCCGGCTACCATTTACTCGCCTGAGAAAACCCAATGAACTGTTCCAAGTTCCAAACTCTGCAAAGCCTCAGTGTTCCTGAACTTGCAGCAAGCCAGCTAAGCTGCACCAACTTGGAAATTTTGTTGCTGTTCCTGCTCCGTTGCCCGGATGGATTTACGTTTTGCTCACTTGCCCCAGCTACAAGACTTTTTCTGTTGCAAAGGGGGGGTGCAGAGACTTTTGCTCGCACCTCACCTTCCCCGGACTACAAACGCTCATCCCATCATCCACATTTAACTGATTGCTCCTCAGATTACCTTCATTGCCAGACCCTGCATTGGATTTACAGTATTCCATTGATTGCATTTGCTATTTACAACCATTGCTCATTCCCTGACAGTTCCCTATTGACGGGACAGGTTGACATTGATTGTTGTTTAATTATTGATTGTTGTTTAATTGACGTTTGTGTGCTTGTGTTTAGGTTTAGGTTTTAGTTAGGAATGTCGTTATGAGATAGAAACCCTTTGCTTTCTCTTTTCCTGTGGAGTAATACTATCACCCAACCTATAAGCCCCTATTCGGCTCTAAAATGATTTTTGATTTTTAATTGGAAAATGTTCGATATTGTCCCCCAACATCGCCCATTTTCGGGGGGGATTGTTACTGCCCTGGCTTGCCCGAGCTTGTGGGATATAAAGATATCTCTTGATATCAATAATTCGGCTTCACATACCCATTCCCCTCCACATGCTTGCGAGGCCCCCGGACAAGCACGCATACAGGCTCGGCCGATAATCACCGTAATATTCCGAAACAATACAGGCAGGCCAGAAATAGCCGACTCGCAGCTTCAGGAGACCTCAAGGCAAGTACCTTCATTAAGTATGCACGCAACTTTCAAAAGATCCTCTGCCTCATGCTGGCAGCTTGACGATCGAACTATACAACGCTCAAGTACTCCGCGTTTGCATACTGGCTACCCTATTGACAATTTGGCTATAACTCAGTCATTCAAATTCTGACCTTTCGGAGGCTTTGTCTCCAGCCCCAAACTCATTGTTTTCCCCAAGTCCGAACTAGCCTGCGGTCACAATTCTCCTTATAAAAACCCCTGACTTTGAGCGCTTCCTTGGATCACTCTTGGCTTCCATCCCGCCTTGCTGTCGCTTTGTCCAGCGAGCCTTCCCCTCAGCCCCACGTGCTGAGATCCACGCTCCCCAGCTTCTCCGCTTCTAACCGGGCTTCAGGACAGGTGAAGTATCACCCAAACCAACAACTCCTCTAAAAATCCCTCTATCGCACTCCAACCTTTATTTCCTTAGTTATCTGTGTGAGTGTGCTGCATACACTGTTTGATTGTGTTTTAATAAAACAACATTTATTGTTTAAACTTCTGTGTGCTCCTTGACTCGGCCTGACCCCGTAAACATAGGGTTCAAGATCTCGCTATGTTACCCTGCCTCTAGTATTGCTAGGCAGTGCTCTTGGTTAATTTCCCCAACTTATAAAATTGAGAGCGTATTTAGGTGTCCCTCCCGGGACCCCCAGGAATCAGGGTAACACAGGAATACCTTTACAGTGTAAACTCTGTCAGGGAAATGAAACAGCAGCCATGAGGGTGAGGATGTAGAAATGATTTATGTTGAAAAGAAGTACAGGGATGGTGATAAGGGAGGGGAACACATCTGACACATTGGTTTGGCACTTATTTTGATTTTTTTTTCTTACAACAGGGAATACCTTTTAAATCTATTGATTACCTTTTGGCAGACCACTTCCCTGAAATTACAGCCAAGGTAGCTCGCTATTGTGTGGCAGCTATAGCTTCTCGGTGTAGGATGTTATCCTAGTATCATAGAGATTATCATACTGTGTTGCTTTTTTGTCAAAACATTGTAATTCAAGTATTTTATATTTAATGTTCTTTTACATTTTCTATTTAGTGATCTATTTTTAATGCATCTCATTGGACTCCTTATCATTCTGTTTTGCTTCTTTTGTTTGCTTGTTTGTTATACTAGTCATTGACCAAAATAAATATAAGTATGTAATCTAACCAATATAATATATACCTTACCTTAACTGGCATTAATAAGCAATAATTGGATGGGAGAACAGACATCCTAGTAGAACTGAGCCACTTAGCCTGTACATTTTGATGAAAAGTCAAATAGGTGAAGGACAGTTAAAGCAGACTGTGCTTTCCACCTTCAGTTACAGCTGTTTGTTCTTACTTTCCTCAGCATCTTGTCCAGATAGCGGTCACTCTCAGGGGCCTCTTGTGGTATTTTCATGGATCTGTAGCTTTTTGCCAGCAGTGAAAAATTAATGACAAAAAATAGTGGCCTGACAAGAATACAGCTGGAAATATCTGTGCCTGGTAAAATGTTAATGTTATTGTTCTTTTATTTGTACTGCACAGGAATTTATATGCTCAGTTTATCTGGTTTATCCCTTCTTGTTAATACCCATAGTAATCTTTTAAGTAAGTTTGTTTCCTTTAAGGTAGGCTTGTCGAGAGGTAGTGATTGCCCATAGTCACATGGTAAATTCCATGACTAAGCTGAGATTTGAACTTAGGTCTCCCTTTTCCAACTCTAGCATTTTATACATTACTGTACAATGGTTCTCTTAGATCAGTTGCAAATGTTAAAAGATGGTATGACATTAGAAAAACAGAAGAAAATTGAACAATTAATTTGCATAACTAGAATGCAAATCAGACCAATTTGCATAATTATAATAATTATATTATATATCTATATTTGAAATTTGAAGAGCGGGACACAGCAATCCTATGTATGCACAATTTGTATATTTCTTTACTGTAGATCAGCTGGGATAGGATTTATAGCCAACCATAGTTTTACAGCTTAGGATCAATGTCCTTGAATTATGGCTCTGCTATGTGTCTACCTGCATATAAAAACATTCTGCTAAAGAGCTTCTACAGCCACACGTCCTGCATGAAGAGATGTCGGGAGCTAGTGGGGATATGGCCTTGCATGGTAGCACCCTGATTTTTAAATTCATTTTACTGTGAATGCTGCCTGTCAGCTACTTTGTTGTTCTCTTGGCGCCAAGCAAAGATCTTTTTGTATTCCCAGACCTTTTAGATTTAATTTTAGCCCTGCTGATTCTTTCCTATCTGACTTTTAAGATCTTGCTGCCTTTTTAGCCTTTGTGTTTTATGATTGTTCTGTTTTGTTTTACCTGTATGTTAATTGCTTTTGTGCTATGTAAACTGCCAGGGGAATTTATTTTGAACAGTGGTGTAGACATTTCTATATAAATAAATAACCATGCTTCTCAACCATGCTTGCTTGCAGTGGAAAGCACATGTGCACGCACGCACAACACACACACACAGAAACCACAAAGGAGTTTTGAAACAGTACAGAAATTTTGCAGTGTTGAAGAGGCTACCCCCACAGGGCTGAGGAAACCTACATTTCACATTAACTTGATATAAACCAGCCTATTTTATTTTTGCAGGTCTCTTGTACGCTTGTATTCTTGTCTTGTTAAACACAGCAGTTCTTGTTCTCTAGTGGAGAGCAAAGGTCACATTTTATTTTCTGTACATTTCTTTATTCCCATTTTGAGCAGACTGGTACGGGCACACATCTATGCCTGGCACAGAGGTGACCTTTTATCCAGGGCTGTGCAGCTGTGAGCATCTACTCTTATTAGGCTAGAGGTGAAAAGATGATCACTCAGCTGCAGCTGCAAAATTGGGAGAGGAAAAGGGGACAACAAACAAACAAACATACATACATAAGACAGGAAAAAGATGTCAAGTGTTCAGAGAAGGAACAAATCTAAAACTGTGATGCAGCTAGGGACCAGTCCATAGACTGTGGCTCCTTAAATTGCCTTGGATCCAGTTTGGGAAAAAGGCAGGATATGAGTTCAATAAATAAACTAAATAAAAAAAAATCTTTAAGCCCTATAATGTACAAACCTATAAGGCAAAGCCATTTCCTTTAGCAGGATGGCTTTCATTCAGGGGTGGCAGCAGATTTATTTATTTCTATTTTTTATTTTTAATATGTGTGTCCCACATTTTTTGTATAGTCCAGCATGAAAAACACAAAGATATATTTTTTTAAACCCACACTAAATCACACTATAAACAAATAAACATGAACATGGGGCTCCCAAATAAAATAAAGGGTTGGCCTCCTGTTCTTTTAATGGCTGCATAGAAGAGTGAATTTCAGCAGGTCATGTAAGTAACACTCAGTGAAATTCTGGCCATTTCTGCACTACACTGTTATAGTGCTATTATTCTACTTACAACATCCAATGGCATCCCGATGTTTGCAATTTAGGGAAGAGCATTGAGAATTCTCAGCCAGAGAGCTCTTTGGGCTCAGTAAACTACAAACCCCAGAATTCCACAGGATGTAGAAAGTGGAATGATAGCACTATAACAATGTAGTGTGGAAATGACCAATCTTTTACATAATAAATAAAGGGACATAAGCCTATCCCTTATTTCACCTGGCACAGCTAGATGAACAAATAATAAAATGGATATAAATAGTGAACAGTGGCAGCATGTCTGAGCATGAGCAAACTCTACCTCTTCCAGAACTCCAGCCCAGATTCAGTTCCTGCTGCTTTGCAATTAATTTTATTCTTTAAATTAAAAAAAAAAAAAGGAAAATACTGTGACATCTCATTGGATCTCTTACATTCTGCCTAATTTGGTTCTCATGAATCTGCTTTGCCCTTCTCTGTGATTAGTCTTTGTTCATCCTTGCCCCAAAATAACCTTACTCTTTCTGTTTGTTCAGCCTTTAGCTTGCTCAAAAATGTTACCATGCTGTTGTTAGGGTACTAGAGAAAAAACTTCAGTTTGATTGTGCTCCACATGGTGTGGGTCTGGCTGTTGTTTACATCCCGGTTCAACTACAGTTGTCAGAGACCATTTTGGACATGGTCCACCACATAAATGGGGTAAGCCATGGAATATGTGCTTACAAAACTCCAACTGCCACATAGAGCTGTGTAGAAATATCTTTTCAAGTCTTTAAACCTATTCCCAATTATACAGCAGTTGCTCAAGGGCTTCAGAAGTGTGGGGGACTGCTACCAAACTCCTAGTTGGAACGTGGTCACACAGAAGCAGTGGTGTTAGTCTTTATAGTGTCACAGGAGTGTATGTTATCTTTGCCTCTTTTTAGAGCAGCTTTGTTACTTATGTTGATGTTGCTTTACATTGTGGTTTTTGTATTTTTATGTTTGTATATAAGCTGTCTTAAGGGCCCAAAGACTGAAAAGGGAGTAAAAATATAAACCAAATAGTTTAAAATCCCCTTTCCCACAAAACTTGATGAGCATTCAGGGATGTGATGATGGTAATCATAATAACAGATCTGAAATAACAGTTTGTTCCAGTCCAGCGGTGATAGTTCACGTGTGGGTACAGATACTTATAGGGGCTCTGGCTGTAATCGCCACTCCTTCCCCAGGAATACACAGAAGGGAGCAGCAGCCTGTATTTTTGCTATTCGTGTGACCTTCTGGAGACTGATATTTCCTTTAAATGTTCAGCATAGAAAGAGTCTTAGTGGTATATGATTGCATAAATGGAAAAACAAGCAGAAATAAAACAGGGAAATTCACAGTCCTCATTCCGTGTGACATCCGTAATTGCACTGTAGAGAAGTCTGACCTGCATGGCCATCTTTACAGCCATTATATATATATCTTTTGTATATCCATATTTAGACTGCTGCAGCTCTTGTCTTTCCACCTCAAAAAAAAGAGTATCACTGAGAAGGGACAGAAAAAGGTTTCTAAAATTATCATGAAGGGCAGAGAAAGGAAGGATTCAAATCTGGGTACTTTTTTTAGCTTGGAGTGGGGAGAAAGCAAGCATGACCAAAGTTTATAGTATTAGAAACAGGAAAGAATGATCAGGGAGAAATTATCCTCTGTCAGAATATGAAGTTTTTGGGGTAACCTAATGAATCTCATTAGCAGTAGGTAAATAAAAAGAATTTTTCCTCTATTCAGTGCCACTTAACTTAAGGAATTCATTGCCACAACATGAGTTATGGTTATTAGCTTCAGCAGATTTCAAAACAAAATCCGATTACAGTGGCCCTTCCACTTTCATGAGGGTTGGGGGCACAGAATCCTCATGAAAGTGGAAAAACTGTGAATAACTCTCTTCCACGATCCCCCTCCCATTCCTTCATCCAAGCCTCCCCCCTCCCTCCCTATTCCCTTGCCTTTTGCTTTGGTGCAAGTTCTCAGTGCCAGGGCCAGAGGCAAGAAAATGGGAGACGGGAGCTCTGTAAGGCTCACACATGCCTCCCCGCCCATTTCCATGCCTTTTGTCTGGGCGCTAGCCTTTCTTTTCTGTGCTTGGCAAAATGCAATGGAATGGGAGGCAGAAAATGGGGGGAGGCATGTGCACACCTCATAAATAGTCAAATTCACAAAGGTCAAACCCATGAGTATGGAGGGAAGACTGTAGTCAGATTTTAAGACGATGATAATTATCATTTGTATTTCTCCTTCTCCCTAATTACTGGGACCCAAGAGACTTACAACATTAAAACAAATACAGGACAGAGTAAAAAATATGGAGTATTATACTAAAAGGTATTTAAATTATAACATTAAAGATATTTTTAAAATTCCATTAGGAAAGAAAAATAAAAATAAATTAAAAATGACACACTTTTAAAAGCACTTTCTTGAAAAACAGTCAGTACCCAAAAGCTTGTCAGAATAAAACAGTTTTGCCTGCCAGTGGAAGGACAAAATCAGAAAAGGGAATTCTCAGCAGTGCCCTTGGGAAAGGAGTCACAGAGCTTAGGAGCAGCCACTAAGAAGGCCCTTTCTTGTGCCTCTGGTAGATGTGCTTGTGTGGGTGGCAAGGCACACAGATCTCTCCCAAAGATCTCATTCTTATAGGGGAGAATATTGCCATTGAGGTCCCGGACCCACGCTGTGAAGAGCTTTCATAACTGGCACTTTGGATTGAGCCTGGAAACAGACCAGGAGCCAGTGGAGCTGTTGCAACAAAGGGATCCTGTGCTGCTTGTAATGAGCCCTGGGTCAGTAGTCTGGTTGCAGCTTTCAGGGGCAGCTGAAACCTCAGAATACTTGTCAGTGCAGTTTCATGTAGAGTGTGCTAAATTAATCCAAATGGAATACAACTGAGGTGTGTGTCACTGGGGCCAGATCAAACATCTTTAGGAATGGGGAAAGCAGAGATGCACAACCTTTAATTGTGCAGATACACTCCTAGTCACAGTGGGAATGTGAGTATCCAGGCAGGACTAAATCCAGGAATACACCCATTGGAGGGTGTAACCCCATCTATCAGAGTTTGAATCTATATTCCCTGAGCAGCCTTCTGACTGGTGAAAAGCACCTCTGTCTTTTCTGGATTAAGCTTCAATCTGTTTGCCTTCATTCAATCCATTACTTATTCCAAACACTGTTTTAGACCTGAACAGCTTCCTGAGGTTTAGCTGAAAAAGTGAAAAGAAGAGATAAGTGTCATCACCAATTTCAGGCATGCCTTAATGTAAAGATATATTAACTGCTCTCTTTATCCAGTGAGCAATTCCCCTGCCCACATGTTTTTATAAACCAGGAAGAGCAAGGATTTAGCAGACATGGTAGCAAAAATCTGTCCATATCTATGGGCTGTACAAATTGAAAATGCCACACAGTGGATCTCTTTGTTTGTTTGTTTCATTTGTATGCCACGTTTCTCACAGTGGGACCCAAGGAGGGTCCCAGAAAGAGTCCATTTAAAAGACCTCCGTAATCAAATTTAAAACAACTAAAATCACCCCATAAAACAGTATAAAAATCATTTAAAATACATGCAAAAGTTAAAAAAGGATAAATAAAACATCCCTGAGTCCTCCTATCAGGGCAGGCTCATCATGGACATTCAAATCCTCCAGTACAACATCCAAGGGGAGTGTAAGATCGCTCCAGGTAGTCAGAAAGGGAGGCGAGTGCCTTGAAGTCAACTGTATCAACCATAGCATTCATGTCAGAATAATTTTGGGTGAATTTATATTCAAAATTATGTGCATGTTATTCACAATAGGATGCTGAATGGTCTCCATTCTTTTCTTGGGATCTAGGGCCTTAATGGGCCCTGACTACTTAAAAAAAAACAACCTCTGCTTAATGGCTCTTTGCAATGGTGGTAGGGTATTTTTCCCTCCTACACTATCACAGGTAGTTCCTCAAAAGACTCTAGCCTCTGTTTTGTCAGACTTTTCTAAGTTTTTTGCTGACATTGTTCATGGAGGTAATTTACTCTGAGTCATTCCTGCCAGGGCAGTCTCACCATGGATGCCGAGGAGGTTTGGTATTGCCTTCCTCTTAGGCTGAAAGAGTGTGACTTGCCCAATGTCCTCCAGTGGTTTCTATGACTAAGCAGGGATTCAAACTGCTGTCTCCGGAACTCCTGGTACAACACTCTGGCTTAGGGTGGGCAGTATATCAACAGAATATTCTATCCTAGTCATCCATCTTCAGATATGCACACTTGAACCCAGAAGACTGTGGGCAGGGACACCCAGTCAGGGTGGATAGAATCATGCTAGACCACTAGAGTACTGCATCCATGCCCCCAAGTCTTACCTGCTGCTAGACTGAAAACCTTGCTAGGCAAAGCTGAGAGAGATTGTCACTCTTAGCTTTATCCAGCCAGGTCATATGCTTATCTGAAATCATGTCCTGGGGTAGTTATCATTCATTGACTTGGCATTCACCAGAACCATTTTCAACTCATGGGAACTATCAAAGGCTGTCCAGGCAATTTGAACTGAAGGATAGCTTGAGAACAACCAACATGACCCTTTCTTATGATAACACATCTGTCTTCCCCATCTATATCTCCTACTACCCTCCCCCCCCACAACTCTGATGACTTGAGTCCTTTCACCTCCTGTCTCCTTTGGAAAACACACCCTTACTGTGATAAGCAGGCAGTACCCTCATTAACAGCTAAGAAGTACTACACTGTTCTGATTGGCAAATATGTAAATATAAATACGGGCAATCTCTTCCCTTCTCCCAAGCAAGGAACAGGCACTCTCCCTTGTACCACCTTGAAGTGGCTCTCCAACAGCAGCCATGTTCAGAGGTAATTGTTAGATAAGAGGACAAATAATAGGTGACTCTTTAACCTTTATGCTTTACTGAAATAAGAGTGTGGCTACTTTTGAGATGCACTACTCAGATACTGAAATATAAGCCTGGCTCAGTGCTGACTTGAAAGTGTCAAGAATGTTTGGCAACAACAAGTGTTCTTCAACATACATATATTTTTATTCCACCACCTCAAAATGCTCAGCTATGAGTTCTTACACTAATCCTTGAAGTTCCTTTCCAAGGGAGCTACTGCACAGTACCCAAGGAATTTTGCTGTCTAAGGTGAAATACAAGGTGACAGAAGCTGACTGGATTGGAAGGTGGATCTTTCTTCTCCAGTGGTAATTAAGATAACATCCACCACCACACCAGGTGCAGCAGGGTACTTAGAGTGCCCAGGAAAGATGTGTGGTTTTCCAGTGGATGAGGAAGAACTGGAAAATGCATGAGGAACAGCCAGAAGGCTACCACCAGCACTGCTGTCCAGCATCTACTGCTGCCTCCTCACTCTTCCTAGAGGTAGGGCCAACTCTGTCAGGGTGAGCTTGCCACTCAGTGACTTTAACATTGGGTATGTCAACCACCCAGCAGGCCATAAACCTTAGTGCAGACTATCCACACAGTTGTTTTTGTTGTGTGCATTCAAGTTGTTTCTGACTTGTGCTGATCCTAAGACAACCCTATGATGGGTTTTCTTGGCAACATTTCTTCAGATGAAGTTTGCCTTTGGCTTTGCCTTCCTCTGAGATGGAGAGATTGTGACTTGCCCAAGGTCACCCAATGGGTTTCCATGGATGAGTGGGGATTTGAACTTTAGTCTCCCAGAGTCTTAGGGCTTTATCACACCAGGCTCTCCTGCTAAAATAGTTTTGTTATAAAAACGCTATTGAATCAGGATTGGTTTGTTTGCTTTCACACCTTTGGAACCACTCTGGCATTACAGCATTAATTTGTGCTAAAAGCTTATCACACACAGCATTTGGGACTGGCTATAGCTATCTCCTCTAAGACATTCTTACCTCTTTTCCTAGTGTGACATGCGCTCGCACACACACACACCAATTCCCCTCGCCCCATGAAATTTGAATGAAAATGGGCTTAAGTTTAAAAAGTCTTTTATCAGGCAGGGGACTTCCTAACTGGGGATAGACCAGAGTTCTAGATTCAGACTTAACTAATTGCTGGCAGATGAAGGCCAGTAGCTACTGATCTATCTGTCTCATCAATGCTGGCTTTTGTCTGCCAGAGATTAGTTAAGCCTGAAGCTAGCATAAAGGAAGAATTAATGTATTAATGAAATAAATGCTTTTTTAAATTGTAAGACTTTTTTTCACTTCTACTTTCAAGTGTGTATGAATGTGTAAGAGAAGGAGACAGAGAGAGAGAGTCTGGAACAGGGCTGGAAAAGGGATGGAGGCAGTTAGCAAAGTTTTGACTTCCCTGACAAGCTCTTGTTGGGGTGAGAGTGGTCATCTGGCAATGGATTTTTTTTCTATAGAGGTGGATTGACATTTCTCTACCCACAGCACACCCACTGAATACCCCCTGACCACCCAAAATCAGCATAAAAGTGCAATTGAACCTTTGCTCAGGAAATCATGGCACAACAGAAATGGGAAATCATGGCACAACAGAAATGGGAAATAGATTTTTTGTGTGTCTTAATAAAAAGAAAAACTTTCCAAAGGTTTTGGAATAACTGGAGAATAACAGAACAAAAATGATGTCATGTGATAAGTCCTAGCCAAAGATGCTGTTATCCAGCTGTAAGTGCGCTTTACTTGCCTCAGACTGCAACATTCAGACTGCTACACAACACTGGCTCTTTATTTCACAGAGTTGCTGGCTTATATTTCAGTATCTGAGTAGTGTATTTGAGAACAGTGTTTGCAATTAATAGATGGCTTTGGAGGGGTAAGTAGCATTTAGAACAGTTGTTGAATGAAAAGGTGAATGATTTTAGCAGTATTGAATGATGAAAGCCTTACGCACTTGCTTGGCCACACACTCACTTGTTCTTCTCAATTCAGTGTGTGCTTATTTCATGACTGTACTCTTTTTTTTGTGGGCAGTGTAAAATAGGCATTATGCAAGCATTTCCACCCAAACTATACAGATCTGCTTTGTGCACAGTCTTGTTAATCACTGTTTGGCTGTAGGATATGTGAACTCAGGAATTAATGATTTTGAGTATCTGCAGCTTGTGTTGGGGATAGGAGTGGGTGGGCAGAAGTTATTTGGGCAACATCAAAGATCCAGCTCCCATGCCACACCAGAGGACACCGCTGCCAGGCTACATCTCTCTTTTCTCTCTGTCTAAATTTCCGCGACTTGTACTGCCTGGCAGGAGGCAGCTATGAAAGAGAATTGCTAATTCAGTGCAGTTGTTTGGGGGCGATTCCCCTGAGGCCGCCTTGCTTTACTACGCTGTATGCATATCCTTTACCTTCCAGATACTGAAAAACTAGGTCAGTGGAAGGAGGTGGGGGAGAGAGAATAGAACACCACGGAGAAGAATGTCCATATCATATTAGAAGGAGACTAGGTGACACTCAGATTCAGTGCAGGTCTTATACCTGCCAACAGCTGGAAGTCTTTCAAAAGGTCCCCTTAGGCTGCGCACATGCTAGTGCTGATCTTTGCTTAATAGATGCTCAGTATGTCTTA
This sequence comes from Cyclura pinguis, assembly GCA_030412105.1. Lineage (NCBI taxonomy): Eukaryota > Metazoa > Chordata > Lepidosauria > Squamata > Iguanidae > Cyclura > Cyclura pinguis. Next base: position 95,809,450 of record CM059604.1, read on the forward strand.
GTATGTCTTCTGTGGCTCCAGTGCTTAAAATGCACCAACTTTTTATCAGGCAGAAATTAGTGTTCACATTCACACAGCCTAATTTGACCCCTCCTGGATTTACAAACGTTATTACGAAGCACACTTGTGCCGTGGCGATGACAAACTTGTTTGATCTGTCTCTACTAGATATCCAAGAGTTAGAGCCCTATTTCTTTAAAATTCTTGGCAAATAAAAGTACTAGGGCTTGGAAACATTGCTTAAAAAAAACACACAACTCTAATTGCCACACTACCTCAGCCAGCATTGCCAGAGGCTGAGGGATTCTGGGAACTGTAGTTGAGAAAAAAAATCTGTTCAGCCTGGAAAAGTTTGGTTTTCCTATCAAAAGGCTCATGGCGGGGGGGGGGGGCATATAAGAGTTCTCAACTACTGTGTGTTCTGAATATAAAATAGTCTTTTTAGGGTAGGCAGAAGCCCCCTGAGAAGGCACAGCAGGGAATCTTATTTCGGTATTGTTTGCATGAATTCATGAAGAGAGATGGTACACAGACTTCTGATGCTCTTGAGATCTTCAGCTCTTTAGGGTGTGAGAGAAAAAATAGAATTGAAAGTGGCTCAGCAGTGACCACCACAGTTCATCTCAACCCTCAGCTTAACAGTGCTTCAAAATGATTACGGTGAATCAAAAGAATTTGCTGAAGAAAAGATGAATCAAATAAGGGGGTGTAGGACAATGCACACTGAAGAAAAGAAATGCACTACACAGGTGACTTACTGACAAAACAACCTCTAGAAGGCTAGATTCTCCAGCCATTTTTAAAAAGGGGGTGGAAGGAAAAGGGGAGGAGCTGGAACCTTCTGCCTCTCACCCAGTTTGGCAGCCATTTTGTGTCTCAAGCAGTAATAAAGAGCAGAGTGCCTGTAATGGTGTAGAGAATGTCTTTCTGTTGCTCAGCAAGTACCAATACTAATGTATACATGTGGGCTATACAGCTAGAGTTTCCTGGTGAGTTTACACTTAGGTAGCTCTCTGTTCAAAACTGAGCACGTTATTTTGGGATAATACTGTGAAACAGAGAGAGAGAGGCTTGGGGATGTTTTTGGGGTGTTTCTCTCTTGCCTTACTAAAAAATGGAGAGAATCTAGGAGAGCTGGTGAAAATGCTAAACAGAAAGTGGGAAGAATATAGAACCTTACAGTGAGGCCCCAGCAGTTTTCTGTCCTAGAAAAGGAGTGGCATCTTCTTTCTCACCTTCTGTACTTTCCCCACCAGTGTTCTGCCTGATATATAGCTGAGGGGGAAGAGGTACAAGGAATGTGTGAGAAATGCCAGAGTCTCTGTCTCCATCTCTCATCTCCATCTTCTTACAGTTGGTTGCCGTAGCAACCGTATACCTGTATGTGTGTGTCTTTCTCTGTCCTGCATCATGGGGCCACCTCTCATTTGATTCCAATTGCCCCTGGTTTTGCAGAGGCTGCAAAGCTGAATATACTCTCCAGACCTTATAATCCTGGCATTTGTGTGGCATTAGGGCATCAGAATGCAAATCAGGAGGTATAACTGTGCCAACGCTGGTTTTGGTAGACGAGTAGGAATGGCTCATGTCATACACTGCTGGGCAGTTTTTCTAAAATCTTGGGACATTTTCTCTACCATCTTTTTCCCCATTCCCTTATACACTATTAATTCCTCTTGTTTCCTTTGGCTGCACATTCCTTCTTCCCTTTCCACATCTTCCAGTGCTTAACTGCTAAATTTGGAGACAGTGAAACTCAGTTGTGCCTGGGGAACCATACTATCTGGCGATTGTTGTTACGATTGTTGAGGAATTCTGCATATGCTCAAGGAAACATTGGTAGCACTTTGTTTCAAGCCTGTGGAAGGGAATATGGGTAGATCCAATGTGTTATCAGATGCCTCCTTTCGCTCTGGGTGTATGTTAGAGCCATCACAATTTATTATTGTATTTACAAAGGAGGCAAATAGGCTTATACAGGAGGAAGGGGTAGAAATCTTAAAAATTCTGTCCTCTATCAGTAAAAATATTTAAACAACCCTGAGCAATCGTCTTTATAACCCCACTATTTTCCAAAGCATTTATGCTCACCCCAGGCAGGCCTGAAGACTATTTTACTGACTGAGCTGGAGGAGCAAAGAGCACCCCTCCACCTAAGTTACTCAAAGCAAGACAAGTATTTTGACATAAAAAGAAAGAAATTCTATAAGCACCTTTACCCAACTTTGTCAGGAAAAATACAATAATAGACCAGTAAATAGCTAACAATTTGCCACCCTGTCAGGATGTGAAGAATCTGGTGCTTCCTGTCTCACTCTGAGTAATGGAACAGCCATTCCTGATCCCAGAAATCCTTATGTACATGTCTTTTACTTCACTGCTGCTGGATCTTTTCAGTATGCTGGCCATCAGCAGCTCTGTCTGCCTTTAGGTGATTCCTGGGTATTATGCTCTTTCATCAGTTGTTTTGTTAACCTGCATCTGCATGAGATGTTATGCTTGTGTTAAATCTACAACTCCTTTGGGTTTGTAAAGTCAAGAAGGATCTGTCCCTGAATTAGTACCTGAATTCAGGTACTAACTCCTGCAGATTACTTTTGGCCTTGGCCTTATAGGTCTTTTCCTTTCAGTTGCACATACAGAACTGGTTTCTATCTCACTGTTCTTAAACTTTCATCTCTGAAATCCACTTCTCTCTTACACTATTCAGTGAGGGATTTTGAGGTTTTGCCTGGTCACAAATCAAACCCACAGTCCTTCTTTCAACAGCTTGTTTGATATATTGGAATTACTACTTAGCTGTTGTTAACCATCATATTCATTTGAAGGATCTTTTTAATAAGGATCTTCTAAACACAAAGAAAAAAGGTAGAAACTTGAAGGGAGGAAAACCTTAAGACAGCTGATTGGTTCTTGCAGCTCTGGTAAGGATGGCCTTCTGCCCACTCTTGATTGTTCCATAATCTTTTCAGAATAGTTTCAAAGGTGTCACCTTTTTTCATCACTTAACTCTTGACCAGTTTCCATTACTGGAATAAAACAACACTAAGTTGAGTTGAGGCACTCAAAATATGATAAGAAGAGCTGAAACTACAGGAAAAACAGCTGAGGGAGACACAGATATCCAAAGTAGCAACAGTGGATGCGTGACATGTTTGTGTTCTTTTTCTCTCTCCTGAAGTAATTTGTGAAGGAGGACCAGTCCCCCTGTGAAGAGTGTCAGAAGTTCCAAATGCATGTGGCATTCTCAGTGACCATTGTGGGAGGAGATGTGTGACTTTTCCTGTTGCATGTTCTGAACTAATTTCAGGTTTGAGAAAAGAGCGAGAGTCACCTAGGTCCTGAGAAGAGACAGCAGACATCTATTTTTACCTGGTAGAGTTACCAAACATTCAAGGTAACTGTGGTACTAGAAAACAACAACAGTCACATAACCAAGTCTCTAATTTATCTTGATAATACATCTTTTGCTTGAAAGTAGAAATGAATTGCAAGAAGATAGTCTTTTGTGCATGTGACTGCCCTCTTTGAGGGTCAGTCAGGCCTGCAGTAGCTGCCAGTCCTAATCTTCATTGCATGATATATGTTTTGGCCATATTTGGAACAGAGGCAGAGGGTGCTTTTGTGACACCAGCATTCATGAACAATAACATAAATTGTGTTAGCGTTATCACCTTGTGTACAACTGTGCCTCACTTCTACATGCAAGTTGTGAATGGGCAGTCTCTATAGATTTGGTGATAAAAATATTCTGAGAGGATGCTCTGTGTGAATAAATATGTGACATGTGAAGTGGTGTGTTGGTATTTGCTCTCTCCACTGTTGTTATAATAATGTATAAAACTTGCAGCGTATAATTTATTCCCATGCTAGACTTGTGAAGTAGGTTAGGCTGAGAGAGGGAGAGAGAAGAATGCATGTGAAAGAACAATTTGCCCAAGGCCTTATGGCTAAGCAGGAATTCAAATGTTGGTCTTCTCCTTCAAAATGCAGCACTCTTATCACTGCATGACAGAAGCATTTGATAGAAACAAGAGTTGTGAGGTCTTTTCCCTCAGTTACTGAGATACAGATTTTCATAGCATGAATTATGAAACATGATAGAACTGAAGAAGAGGGAAAAGAATGGACTTGTAGCCATCTCTTTCTACCAATTGTGGCTCTTGCTGTTTTTTAAACAAGGCTGAAGGATCTCTGCTAAAAATATTATTTTACTGCCAGCCAACAAAGGTGAAAAACAGGTAACGAATGTAGATATAATTGATATAACATCTTCTGGTCTCTACGCATTATCTTAGTCAGAAAAACAAGAAATAATACATCTGTTCAAAGGAATACTCAGGCATGTAGGAGACCTTAGCTAGTCCCAGTACCTGACAGGCGGAGGTGGGGGGGGGGCCCCTCTGGCATGTGGTACCTCTAGAAACTGAGCCCTTCTTCAACGGCTAAAAATAATTACTAATGTTCTGCCCTTCGTAGTCTGACGACTGGCAAAGCACTTTGCAAACCATTAATGAGGCTGTCCAACTCCCTTGTGAGAGCGATAATTATTCTCCATCTTGCAGGCTGGAGGCAAAAGAAGGGGGGAAACGTGATTTCCATAAAGGGCAGGGGATATGAATGTGAACCCAGAAGTCCTGAATTTCTCTTGTAGCCTCTGCTATGCTAATAGTTCCAATTTTATTCCAATTTTATTTTTGAAAAGACTGAAAGGAAAAAGGGAAATACGTTTCCTCACATGCATGAATCTTTCGGATGAAAGAGACCAAATGCATCACCTCGAGTCCACATTTTTGTCATTTTTTTTCCTGTTAAAAGTGGTTATCCTACACCTAAAGCATTCATGACAGGTACTGATCAGTCTTTTCCTGAAAATCTCAGAAGGAGGAGAGTCTGTAACAGGTTTTTGCGTCACTGAGCTGCTCTTCAGGTTAGACAGGCTTATTTCTTTAAGTGTTAACATTGACTTGACTTCTTGTGATTTTTTTTAAGCCCACTGGTTTTTGGCCTATGGTCAATGGAGAGAAATTATTCCCTTCCTTCCTTTTTAGTATCCTTTGAAATATCTGAATATTCCTGTCACCTTACTTACTTTCATAATAATCTTCTTTTCTTTAGGCTAAACTTACCCAGTTTCCTCATCCTGATGCAGTCTGTGGCTAGATATAACAGACTGCCAACTTCCTAGCAAACAGCCTGTTATAGTCAGATTGGACATTTGTTTTCATTATCTGCCATACAATCCAGGAAGAAGCTAATGTGAGGACTGAATTCTTCCAGCCACCCTCAGGGAGGAAGGGAGTTCCTACTTGCTGCTTTTCCAAACTTGTTGCTTGTTATTTGCACTAACTTTGTTGAATGTTGTGGGAACGGAAGAGAAAGTGCTGGCTTCCACATTAAGCAAGGGTGGGTAGGAATCAAGACCCTTGTTCTCTATCCTCATATCATTCTTTGTCCTCCTGAGCACGCAGAAGAGTCACCAGGCTCAGAACTGCAAGGAGGGTGCAATTCAGGAACTCCTACTCTCACTGAAGCTGGCTAGAGTGTGAAGTCCAGTGATCTAGCCTTGTCAGAAGGAAAAGAAAGATAACTTGTTTGTTGTTGCTGCTGCTATTTCTCATTAATCATTCTTCTGCATCTTTTTCTTGATCTGGAGCAGGCAAGTTAATCGGTGTTCTGAGCCATTGTCTTTTACATTGGCTAGGGCTGCTGGGAGTTGCCAAGCAGCAACATAGAGCAGCACAAGTTGCTAACCTTGTCCTAGATAGCCCAGGGGTCATCCAAACCAGATTATCCATTACCTCCGCCATAAGCTAACTGCAAACGTACAGCCAAGCCGCAGATATTTGGTAGCAGGGAAGAAGTCTTCTGTGGTGATTTAAGAGCACCACATTCATTCTTTTTGGATATTAACATCCCTACTTTCCTTTTCTTCCTCACTTCTCTGTCCCTGTTTCAAGTTCTCTCCATACATTATGCATTAACTATCCTTTTGCCCACGCAACAGCAATGGGGGAGGGAGGGGGAGACTGGCTATTGGATGATGAAAGATAATGCAGTAACGCTAGCATACGGGGCCAGCGGTGGGAAGCCGCTATATTCGTGGCACATTCCGACCCACTCCCTGGGGCCTGTCCATCAAAATCCACCAAAAGAAAAAGAGAGCTTTTGATAATAGCCCTGAGAGAAACATCAGGAAAATGCCAAGGAGAACAGAGAATCACAGTAGTTTCAAATTGTAGTAGGGCTGTGAAAGACAACAAACCAAATCTTAGTTTTGTAGATTTTGGAGAGAAACTGGTCATCTAGTCTGACACCCTGTTGTGAAGCATTGTACTGTCAGATAGCCAAGTACCAAGTGTAAACTGTTTCATGGTAAGTCACCTTGACTCATCTCTCACTTTGGAACTGGTGTTTGTAAGTACTTAGTTTCCATAATCTGAAGCCAATTATTATTATGCCTAGTGTCAGTACTGGATGGGCCCAGTAAACTAAAACTCAAGCCTGTCGGATGAGGTGCTACTGGTCATTTGTTTGTCTACTTGGGAAGTGATGCTCAGCTTCTCTGGTTAGACTTGTACTCTGAAAGGAACCTGTCCATAATGAGGGATACAGATATACCTCAGTTAACAAAGTGGATGCATTGCTGGGCGTTACTTCTTTATTGTAAATTTGGTACCAGAGGCAGAAATAACATGGAAAGAATAGGGATAGGTTACTACACCACAGAAAAGAAGAGGAGTTCAACATGTTTCAGACTTAGTATTCATGACTAACTATATGCAGATATGAAGTGGAAAATAAATAGGTCAGGTGAATCTTGTGTAAGTAAACAAAAACATTTTGAATCCTTCTCAATCCCACTCAAAGACTTCTTCCAAAATGCATCCAGCAGTGATCAGCCACCACTTTTTTTTATGATTTCCATTTTGGTGGCCAAACATATTGATCTCTGCTTTTTTAATGTGTTGAATGTAGGTGATGAGGCAGGTGTATCTATTTCCCCCTTTTTGACCTGTTGTGCTGTTTGCTCCGGGTCAGTAAGGCATTGTAGAGACAGCTGCAATTTAACTTTCCTGTTGTAGCAAGCACACAAGCTAGAGCAGAATTAGCTAAAGCAGAATCCTGTTGTTTGCCAGCTCAGGGTTCATTTATTGAATTGTTTACTTTACTGTATACGTGCTGGTGCAACATGACACCGGGGTTGTGTGCTTCTCCATCCCTCTTTTACCATCCCACCAATGGTCCATCTTCCTAAAAAAAATTCAGCTGCTTAGAGGATGAGGAGGAAAAGAGCGAAATTCTTGGCAGGTGTAAAAAGTCTTTGTGAAAGGAGCTTTGCTTAAGAAGTTTGGTAACTAAGGTATGCCTGTATGGATTGATCTAAATTTGTGGTTGAATGCCCAAGAGTTTCTATAACTTGGGTAGCCGCTTAGGCTGGTGCCATAGCTCCTAGGTAGTTATGCTTTGACAGCCCTCCAGACTAGAGTACTGCAATATGTTGTATACCTGCATGGTTTTGAAGACTGATCAAGAATTCAATAAGTGAAAAGTCCTGCAGCTAGCGCTCTAAGTGGGATCATCGTATTGATTTTTAGTCTAGTATCAGCCCATTTCAGAGCATATCAGAATGTTTATATCTATAGTCCAGAAGGTCTTTAGGTGCCCATAGCTTAAGGACCACTTGCTCCATTGTGAATTTGTACATAGATTCAGAGCACTCTTCCTAGTCCTTCTCTTAGTATTCCTGATTTCTGAGCTGACGCAGCTGACAACTGGGGAAATACCTTTTTGGTTGTATACCTATTCTGGAAGAATACATTCAACTCTAATATTTTTTGGTGCCAGGTGAAGTTTTTTATTTTTCTGTGCATTTCAAAAAAAAAAAATTGATTTTTTTAAAGCCTAACTGATCTATTTTTATCTGATGTATTATTGTTGTTCTCTTTTATGGCTATTACTTTTATGATTTTGTTTTATGTTTATTATTTTTATGTTGGTGTTTAATAGCTTCTGTGAGAGTGCTTGTGCTGAAGGGGCTGATGCAGTCCAAATGTACAAATAGCTGGCCTTAAGTTTGAGGCCTTTGGAGGATTGTGAGGATACTATTTTTTTTTCGCACATTGGCCTCTTACAGATGGTGCTAAAGAAGTATGAGTTATATGGATCCTTGGATTTTACTGGGTTTTGCCATTTTCTGTCACTTTCACATCTACTTGTGAACACAGAGTAGTGTGTTCTATTCTTTATGGCGGCTGTTTCCAGCAATTTCTTGGAGCTGCGCTAACATGCTTCCAAAAGTTTTTATTTTCAGCTGTGGCCCAGTAGTTTGAAGAAAAATCTAAACTTCTCTGAGTTAAAAAAATTCTTAGAGTTGCCCTATGATTGTGCAAAAATACCCCAGTCTCCTAACATATATGATGTCTCTGAATGAGGTCAATGTTTATTTTTTCATATATCTAAATAATGTGCATAGTTCCGTTCTAACCTGTCCTAAGTGCCTGAATACCCTAGAGGCACCAGATCCCATCTGGTCTTGGCAGTTAAGCAGAGTCAGTCCTGGTTAGTACTTGGGTCGGAGACTGCCAACAAATACCAGATATATAGGGTATAGGCTATATTTCAGAGGAATGAACTGACAAAGCCACCTTTGAATATTCCTTGCCTAAGAGAACTCTGTGAAATTCATGGGGTTGCCATAAATTGACAGGTGACTTGAAAGCATGCACACACACACAGAGTAGTGTGTGAGCTCCACATCCAAGCTGGCAAGAGTGCTATTTCAATATATGATTCTTTGAGAGACGTTTGTGTATGTGGTCATATGAACCTTGTGGTTCTAATTTTTAAAGTTCTCAGTTTTATTTTGTATGATGATTACAAGTATTATCATGAGGCAGAATCCATAACTTTTCTCCTCAAACTGACATTTAAAATTGAAAATATCCCTGCTTTCTCGTGAGAGCTTCTCTCATTTTCTAGTGCTTCAATATTTCTACACCAAATCTGTATGGTGCTTGAGATATCTCTGAGCGTGACTGTACTCACTGTAGTGCAACTTGCCATCAATAAGGACAGAAACTTGCGTGCTAAGGCTGAGGTGAGGGAAACCTTTGCGTATACAGAATTGACTGTGTTGGCTCCAAGTCCCTCCCATGCCTTACTTATTACTGCTTCCATTCTCAGTATCTGGGACTTGGTTTATGGGTTACTGAAGTAGCTCTTTTTCTTTACCATGCACTTCAATTCATTTTCTTTAGCCTAGGGGGCTAGTATGAGAGCAGTGGGTAAGGAAGGCAAAAAAACAGGAGAAGGGGAGAAAGAGAAAGAAGGAGGCATCCTTTCCAGTACCAGCTCCATCCACGTGAGTTTTCCAGCTCACTTGTTCCCTGTGGAAATTAACTGTGGACAAGCTCAAAGATGGACTGTTAGTTTCTCAGCACATTCCAGATGGAAAGGGGTGGGCAGCAGAGCAACCTACTGCGTTCTTGCAACAGCACACAGCAACAAACATACACAGCAACTTCTTACATTTTCGGATAGCCCTGATTCTGAACATCTGTCAACAAATGCATTATTTAACAGTTATTAAGGCTTGTGTGGAGGTACAGGGGCCAAGTGGTTGGGTCAGTTTGATCACACCCCTGAGGGATGTGGTTTCATGTCTGATGACCAGTGAAATGAACCTGCTTGCTTTAAATTCAGGCTCAAATTGGGGTCAGGATGGTTAACTGGCAGTCTGAGCCATGTTTACATATATAGGTATATGAGATTTACATTTCTTTGGTGCTCTTTTAATTATACACATACTAGAAATTAACTCCATTGAGTGTTTTTAAAATAACTTTCCCAGTTGCACTTCCTAGATCAAATAGAAACAGGCACAATTTACAGTTCGAAATGTGTACATATTTTGGGGGGTAGAAGTGTGTTTTGGAAAAGAAAAATAATGTGTATAGGACAACATGGACATGTTTGGAAAATTTGCAGACTATATTGTGTATCTTTCTAAAATGTACACAAACCTACTTTAGTCAGTGGAGGCATTTGTCCATTAATGTGTCCATTTGAGGAATGCACACAAAAATATGCATAGATTTTTTTCCATAAAAAATGTACATAGAACAGGAACAGAATGGATGTGGAGTTGGAAGAAGAGGAAATATGTGGAAATAAAATTGACAGAATTGTCCATCTCTGCTTCTAACTTGTATTCTCAGAGAGTGTCTCTTATCCACATGCTTGCTGATCATACAGTAGCCATTGGAGGATGACAAAGCTGCTACCATTTGCAAGATAAATTATATAATTAATCATATCATCTTGCATCATTCCATCAGTGTTAATAAGTAAATTTTGATATAGATGGGTAATAGTTATAATGGAAAACGTGTGGTAGCAGATACTCTTACAAAAGAGGTGTTCTCTTCTGTGTTAAAGCAAAGGTGGAATGCCTTTTCTAAGACAGTAACATTTGTCACTTTTTAATGTAACTAGGAAAATTACCTAGCATTGCCTGGATTGATACTGATCATTTCATTTATGAATTGATTTAAACAAGTGTTATGATTTGATTGAAATTAAGATTGACTGGTAGCACCTAAAAGCCTTAAAATTTGTTTCACACCAAATTCCTTACAAAATGGGCTAAAATCACAAATATTCAGAAAAAAACTGAAGTTTGTTAATTGGTCCTAAACTTATACAAAAATGTATAGTGTGTCAACCCGTCTAAATATCAAGTTCCATCAAGAGTGATTCATAAATGTGCATTCTAGAGTGAAAATCCCCCCACAGCATCTGAAGTGTTTGGGAAATAACAAAATAGCTGATACACTGGATTCAGCCTGTGCTTGAGGCCCACAGAAAGTTTCGTGACTCTGTGGTGAAGTGTCCAAATTTGGATAGCAGATTCTTGAAATGATAGAAAGCAGTGGCCAATCAGTCCCAGACATACATGAATATGTTTCTGATGTCAAAGTCTAAATGTCAAGCTTGGTCAAACCTGATTCATAAATGTGTACTTTAGAGCACAAAATCACAAAATACAAAGTCTGTATTTGAGAGTAGTTGATGGACTAGGTCCAAAATTGTATTGTAATTGTCATTTTGGCCCAGTTAGATAATACGGCAGGATTGGTGAGAGGATTTCCAAGACAGAAAAACACTTTAATTTATAATAAATATTGCATTAAAAATATTTTTCTAAAAAGCTGCTACCTGACTAATTGGAAGCACATTTTGAAATCAAGCCAAATATGTATGTAGTCTACTCATCTTGCCTGCTTAACAAGATGGAGAGGGAGGAATAGTTCAGTAGAAGGCTTTGGAGGCCCTGGATGCTCCAAGATCTAATCTCTGGCATCTCTGAATAGAGCTGGAAATGACATCTTCTTTGGAACCTAAAAAGTTGCTATCAGTACAAAGTTACAGTACAAAGTTAGATGGAGTTGGGGGTGTAACTTGGTATAAAACAGTTTCATAGATGTTCATAACTGAAGGAATGCTAGAGACTTAGAAAAAAGGTCCAGGAGTAGTGGCTCCTATTGTAGTAGTCTGCTTTGAGTAATGGTTGATCTCCAAAGTAACAGTTAGAGATCTTTCTTGGCCCTTCTGTCACAGATCCTGGAAATGAGGTATGGGCAAACGCTGGTAATCAGAAGGCCACATTGACCCCAGGAGACCTTCGACAGCAGACTTCACCCTGAAAAATTAAAAGGGACAGAGAGTACTTTCCCCACCTATTTGGTTCTCTGGGACGTTTTCAGCCCAGGAAAGGTTTTTCATTGACAGAAAGAGACCCCAAAGTCAATTTCTAGCCCACTTCCTGTTTTTAAAAAGGCCTCTCTTGTGCCCCAAAATGTGGCAAAATTGTCCCCTAGACAGCACGTGGAGGCAAAAAGCTTTTTCTGCAAACATTTATTTAAAGATCAGAGCCCCTGAGGGCCATATTTGTCGCAGGCTGCCCATTCCACGTCTCTGTTCTAAATGGAGATGGCAAGGATTGACCTCAGCTCCTTATGCATGCAGAACAAGTGCTCTGCCACTGAACTTTGCCCTTCCCTCAATAGTGAGCAAAATGTTGGAAGAGTAGTATTTATTGTGGGGTGTCAAAAAATGAATGGGAGCTGATGACTATAGCTGGCTTACCACAGATTAAGAGGCAATGCATCCAACCATCTCAGGCTGTGAACAGCTCCCAGGCATCAGGTGCGTTAGCAATCTTCCCAAGCATTTCTTGCAGTTGTGAGTGCCAAATGCTGCCATGTTCTATCCAAGAGCTGATATGCTGCTGTGATGAGTAAAGTGATTGTATATAGCTCAGTGCGTCTAGGGAGCTTTCAAAAAACTGATGAAGCTTTTTCTTTCTCCCTTCCAGCATGTTTCTCAAGATTAGGGGAATCCAATTAAGTTATTTCAATGCTGTGGGTGTTTAACTCTCTTGTTTTATGAGTACTTTGAATGTATTGTCTTGATTAATATTGTTTCCATTTATATTTTATCTTGTAAGGCACTTTTCTGAGGTGGGGAGGATCTCTATAAGATTAATAGTGGGGTGTAAATTGAAAAAAAATAACAAACACAGACAAGCTAGTTTCCTGTTTACCACATGCCCCATGTTGTTCAAATAGGGCAGAACGGAACATTACAAAGGACATGGCTTGTTACTTAAAGGAGCAGTACCATATATCAGAATCTCTTTTCTGTATCTTGTCCATTTACATTATATTCTGTAAGTATCATTATAAGTATGTCTAACTTAACCCTGCTCCACATTATTGAATGTTGGCAGTACATACAGCTAACTAGATGTTAGAAATCATAAATAAGGAAGAAGAAGATGGTCAGTACCAGCGGCTATGTTTAATATGTGGCTCTGCTCTCCAACACTAGTCATAATAACAACAATAATAATCGTTTATGAGGATGGAGGAGTGGGAATATCATTTCTTCTCTAAAGACCAGAGACCTGCTCTTTAATTGTTAGGAATATGGAACCTGCCTTATACTAGAAGCTGTTCTTCCACATAGCCCAGCATGAAAGGCAAAGATTCTTTTATCATTTGTTAATAAGTCTAACTGGAGATACCAGGAATTGATCCTAGGACTTTCTGTATGCAGAGCATGTGCTGTGCCACTAATGTGTGGTCTTTCCCTGCTCATATGTATTTCAGTAGAATAGGGTCAGAAGAATAGGCATCTCTCTCTCCCTCCTTCCCCCCTCCTTCTCTTCCCCCTCCCCCCCCCATAAGTTTCTCACTAGAAAGCAGAGCAAACTCTTGAGATAATCTTTCCTGATCTTCTGTTATGGGGGACGGGAGCAAGAAATATGGATCCCTGTTTACCATGGCTGTATAAAATAAATATCTAAAAAGTCAGGTGTATCCTTTTGAATAATGATCTTTATGGTAAGGACAGAACCTGATGCAATTTTTTCTCTGATTAATGTGGATGTTTTTTGTTATAATAATTATTGCCATTTCCCGTTGAGTTGGTCAGATGATTGCATGCCATCTATTTAAAAAACCCAATAATTTGAAGTACGATAGGTATTGCTGCTAATGTGTTAATATTAAGCAGTGTAGCTCCATTCAGTCCAAAACCAGAGCTTAAATATGTTCTGTTTGTTTGAAAACAGCTTGGTGTGAGATCCTGGTTAGTAACCCAACATCAACCCATCATCTCTCATTTCATGTATAGCAGAGAACTAGAGATTGAATAGCTAATGTAACAATGGCATGCAGATCCTGGTGCACAAAGGGACAAGGAGTGTATTGGCACAACACTGATTCCCATCTTGTTAAAACAACTGACTCCTAAATTGTGATTTGTGATGTCCAAAAAGGGACATTGAGTTTTCTCTGTGTTTTAACAATGATAGAAGTTCCCCTTGTCTTCTGATACAATCACTTTGCATTTTCCTACTCCTTGTCGTTGGAGACTGCTAGAAGAGAGAAATATAGTAATATGTTGTCAGGGGAAAAATGTTACTGCTCATGAAAAAGGAAAAGCCTGACCCAGAGATGTTTTTGTAGCTGGAGTGGCAGCGTGTTCTTGGAAACGTATGCCCCAGACTGTAGAACTAATGTGAAAACTAGTACTGCTTACTATGATAACATTTCAAGCCTATGTTGGCCATATGGAACCATCAGTCAAGATTTTGGAAAATTTTGGTATGCTGTGGGAAACCTGCATGCATGTATTCAATGCATCTTGTGGTAGTCCTCCTTGCTAACATGGCTGGTAAAGTAAAAAGAAACAGAAAGCTTTATAAAGGTGTTGTCTAGGCCATGGATCTTGGTTTGTTCTCCCCAAACAATTTTAAACCAATAATCTCAGTTTGTGATCCTGGCTTACAAAGGGAATTGATAAGTCTGGACCGCTGGCTTGGACAACAAACTAATTTTCAGTTTATCATTTGTTTAACAGTTGTGTCCATAGGAAGGAACAAAATAGGATCATATGGGCTGTAAGCACCAGCGTATAGTTTACTTTTCTGGAATCTTGTCCTACCATTCTGTGTAAATGTAGCCATTGAAAGCAAAAGGCCTCACTATGACCTTAAGGAAGTTCAGTTAGTCACATGCTTATGTTACAGAAGTAAACAAGTTTCTGCTTAGTGCTGATAGATCCAAAGCAAAGAATCTTGGGAAATGTAGTACAGATAGAGATCTTTAGCCACTTATTAAGTAGTTCTTAGCCCACTTACGAAACTGTAGTTCCAGGGGAAAGGAAATATTTTTTAAGTGAGAGGTGGTATATCTTTGAGAAATAATTTGTTACAGGAATGGTATACTGGTTGACTGGGATTGGTATGGCATATGAGCAAAAGAGTTGGCTTTCAAATGGGAAATGTGTTGATATTTCTCTCTTAAGTAGTCACCAGAGGAAGTCAAGGGCAAACATGCTCTGAACAAATTCTGCCAAGAAAACTATGTGATAGGGTTACCTTAAGGTCTCCATAACTCAGAAATGACTTGAAGGCACACAAGAAGTCCCAATAGTTGTGTTTTTTTCACCATTGTGTTATATGTTGTTAGCTGGCACAAGCTTTGTTTTGACTTTATAAAGAACTCTGTGTAAGGCAAAAGATAGCTATGCTCCAGCACCTTGGGATCACACTTCTTTTTGTTTATTGCTTCACACTTCCCACTTCCCCAAGTGGCAGAAACTTTGAGAGCAGAGAGAACTGAGAACCTGTGTCAATTTCATAATATCTGTGTTATTTACAAATATACAAGATGAACCTGTAGGAGCAAGCAAGTACAAATAGTCATTCCCTTAAAGACTTGAAGTGAGTTTTTTTCCACAGCATATATTCCATCTCCCAAATAATTTTTCCGCAGAGTCTAGTTTTAAACAAAGCAAATGCAAAGTGGTTAAGAATGAGTAGCCATTAGATATCAAAAGCTGCTCAAGAAACATATTTACAGTAGTAATGGGAGGTTTCATGTATCCTGATATTTGTTGGAAGTCAAACTCTGTCAAGAATATCAGATCAAACAAATTTCTCACTTGTCTTGTGTACAGTTTCATAGTCCAGAAGGTAGAAGAGGGAACAAGGGGAACAGCTATTTTAGATCTGATCCTAACCAACAATGATGACAGGATCCTTCACTGAAAGTAACCATGTTTTCCTGGAGTTCATTATACAGCAAAATGGGGAAGCCAAGGGTAGTCAGACACACATTCTAGACTTTAAGAAAACTGATTTCAGTAAACTTGGGGAAATGATGGATATGATCCCATGGCCAGGAATATTAAAAGAGAAGGGAGTTCATGATGGATGGGATTTTCTTTAAAGTGAGATGTTGAAAGCACAATTTCAAACAAATTCAATAAGGAGAGAAAATGGAAGGTTTCTAAAGAATCTGGGATGGATATTTAAAGAATTTAAAAGGGACGTGTACAAGAAATGGAAAAGAGGAAAATTACAAAAGAGGAATTCATGTAAATAGCCAGCAGATGTGGGGGGAAATTGGAAAAGCTGAAGCACAGAATGAGCTCAGGCTTCCTAGAGAGATTAAATATAAAAAAGGCTTTTTGTGTTACGTCTGTAGCAAAAGGAAGAACAAGGGAATGATGTGGCCTTTGTGTAGAGAAGACAGTGAAAAGCTAACAGGGGACAGAGAAAAGGCAGAACTACTCAATACCTTCTTTGCCTTGGCCTTCTCCCAAAAGGAAAACAGCCTCTACCTGGGGGAAATGGAGCAGATAATGTGAGAGGGGAAATGCAGCACAGTATAAGTAAAGAGGTAGTACAGGAATATCTGGCTACTCTAAATGAATTCAAATCTCCAGGGCCAGATGAACTACATCCAAAGGTATTAAAAGAACTGGCAGAAGTAATGTCAGAACCACTGGCAAAAATCTTTGAGAATTTCTGGAGAACTGGAGAAGGCCCAGCAGGCTGGAGGAGGGCAAATATTGTCCCCATCTTCAAAAATGGAAAAAAAAGAGGACCCAAAGAATTACTGCCCAGTCAGCCTGACATCAATACTGAGAAAGATTCTAGAGCAGACAGTCTGTAAGCACTTAGAAAGGAATGCTGTGATCTCTGAAAATTAACATGAGGTTCTCAAAAACAAGTAGTGCCAAACTAATCTTAACTCTTTCTTTTGATAAAGTTACTAGCTTGGTAGATAAAGGGACTGTTGTGGATATAGCATATCTTGACTACAGTAAGGCCTTTGTTACCCTGAAAATCTGGGGGTCCCAAAGGGACACCTCAATAGGCTACATGTGATGGGGAAAGTAAGCTCAATGGAGCACAACCAATAGCAATGCAAGAGGCAGGGTAACCTAGCGAGATCCTTTACCCAGTTTTTACGGGGTCAGGCCCAATCAGAAATCACACAAAAAGGTCCAATGAATGACTTTATTAAACAATAATAGCTCGCATCAATGCAAATACTCACACATGCATCCAAGGGCTAAAGAGAAATAAAGAGTGGAAATAAGATAGAGGGATTGTTGAAGGATTCGTAGTTTGGGTGATACTGCACCTTTTCCTGAAGTCCTTGGTCCGGGAAGCAGCGAAAGAAAAGGAACTCAGTGAAGAGATGCTGAGGGGATCACGTGGCTATCGGGAGGGGGAACAGTCAGTTGGTATGACTGAGAGGCATCCAAAGAACTATTCAAAAATGGGGACTATTTGTAGGAAAAATTTACCTTGAGGGCAAATCCTCTCCCGGGGAGAACAAAGGGGATGGCAACAGAAAACAACCTCACACCGGCACCTACTTTGATATTGGAAGATAACAAGGTGTTACCCAAGCTTCAGGATCTTCCGCCGCTTTGGGTTGCAGTGTGAGTTTATGTAGATGGATTTTGCCTGATAAGATTTTATTGCTTCCAGTGCCCAACTTTGTGGGAAAACTCTTATTCCCTTCAAGTTGACTCCTTAAAGGCTGATGATCTTTTGTCCACCGTGGGTTGGCACAGCTTGAGGTCTCCTGTGGCTACGTGACTGGGGAGTTTACTGGCCTGACCTGGTTCTTTTGATCGTACAACCGTTGTTGCCTACGTGCTCATCCGGGTGACCCCTCTGGTGGCTTAGATTGATTTTATATCAAAGTTGTAGATCCAGGGACAGGGTTTACCAAGGGGGCAACACCTTTAACAAGGTCCCGCGTGGTATTCTAGCAAACAGGCTAGTAAAATCTAGGCTAGAGAATGCTACTTTTAGGCAGCTTTGTAATTGGTTGACTAACTGAACCCAAAGGGTGCTCAGCAATGGCTTCTCTTCGTCTTTCTGGAGAGAAGTGACTAATAGGGTGCCACAGGGTTTTGTCCTGGGCTCAGTGCTGTTCAACATCTTTATTGATGATTTGGATGAGAAAATAGAGGGAATTCTTTTCAAATTTGCAGATGCCACAAAATGTGGAGGGGTAGCTAACACCCCAGGAGAGGATCAGAATTCAAAATGACCTTAACAGATTAGAGAGCTGGGCCAAAACTAACAAAATGAATTTCAACAGAGGGAAGTGTAAGGTAGTATATTTGGTCAGAAAAAAAAAAAAGAAATGCACAGATATAAGATGGGTGACCCCAGGCTTGACCACAGTACATGTGAAAACGATCTAGGAGTCTTAGTAGACCACAAGGTAAACATGAGTCAGCAGTGTGATGTGGCAACTGAAAAAGCCAATGAGAGTCTCATCTGCATCAAAGGGAGTATAGTATCTAAGTCAAGGGAATTAATAGTACTACTTTATTCTGCTTTGGTCAGAACCCACCTGGAATACGTGTCCAGAGGAGGGTGATGAAAATGGTAGAAGGCCTGAAAACCATACCCCTTATAAGGAGTGGCTTAGGGAGCTGAGTATGTTTAACCAGGAGAAGAGAAGGTTAAGGGGTGACACAATACCTATGTTTAAACATTTGAAGGGATGTTATATGGAGAATAGAGCAAGCCTAGGTTTTTTTTCTTTCTTTCTTTTTTTTTCTTTTTTTTTTTTTTTGCTGCTCCAGAGACTAGGACATGGAACAGTGACTTCAAACTTCAGGAAAAGAGATTCTGTCTAAACATTAGGAAGAACTTCCTGATGATAAGAGCAGTTTGACAGTGGAATACACTAACTTGGAGTGTGGAGTCTTCTTGTTTGGAGGTTTTTAAACAGAGGCTGGATGGTGATCTGTTGGGAATTTCTTGATTGTGCATTCCTGCATGATAGGGGGTTGGATGGATGGCCCTTGTGATCTCTTCCAGCTCTATGATTCTACAGTGAGGTAAGAAAACTGTGTGGCCTGCGTGGAGCTCCTGTGGCCCCAGAAGCCCCTGACAAACACTGAAATCCTCTAGACTTGGTATGATTTTTAGCTGTCAAATTGCTCCAAACTCATATGCAAATCTAGCAGCTTACCTTCATATTATTCTTCCTACAACTGACCAAAACTCTTTTACAGCTTTCAAACTGGATGCAAACCAGAAGTAAGTTGACCAGGTGTTAGAAGTAAATCAGCATAAGTTCTGGTGCACTGCTGATGTCTGGGTGAGCCCATAGAAGAAATGAGACTGAAAACTGAACAAGTACGCATGTAAAGTGACAACATAGTAATGTTTCTTCTATAGTATAATATTTTTTTGGATCAGTAACTCTGCATAGAGGAGTAATTAAGCTTTTACACTATACCAAACTTTAAGAAAATACAGTGAAAGATCTTGTGATTTTAGTTTTACATTTCTAATCCCCGTGTATAGAAAAGAAAGAATGGATGAAAGTAAAACACAGAAGCAGGCAATTAAGAACCCATACATCCAGCTTGTTTCGTTCTCCTGCACCTTCATCTCATCACATTTGATTTTCTAGGAAATCCTGTAAGCTGTGGAGGAGAAGCAACAAAGATTGAAAACCCCTTGGTTTAGTGAAAATGTCTGTGAATTATTCGTGCTATTAATAAGTAATG
This sequence comes from Cyclura pinguis, assembly GCA_030412105.1. NCBI lineage: Eukaryota > Metazoa > Chordata > Lepidosauria > Squamata > Iguanidae > Cyclura > Cyclura pinguis. The sequence continues at coordinate 95,828,860 of CM059604.1, forward strand.
ATTTTATGTCTTCAACTATAAGGATGAAAATTTCATTCGCATATATATGTATTTGTGTGTGTGTGTGTGTGTGTGTAAAATAATAAAGACAAAAAGCAAAAGAAGTTTACCATGGCATTATAATGATTCTTTGTTGCAATATACATCTCCCCACCCTTTTTAAAGGATTTCAAAACTGTCAAATTGTGCATCTGTTGCAAAGTGGCTGCTACTCTCTTGGTAATTACTGTTGTTTCTGTTGTTTAACAGAAAGCAGTTTTTCATTTGTATTGTCCAAAATGGCTATTGTTATGAATAGCAATTTTCATAGCACTTCTTTAAAGTGTTCAAAATTGATTCTTGCTACAATTTTCTTAAATATTTTAGAGAATGCCACATGAACCCATTTATCTGTTAGGGTTGGCAGAAAGGTTCTTACATAGAAGTGCTTTCAGCTAGGGAAGTGCATGCTGGCTATGTTGTTATGTCATGGTGAATCATAATGTGGTTTGCTGACATCTAGCTTGTTTTGATTTGTGACCTTGTCTGTACTAATAATGCATGATTTGTTAACCATTCATAGTCCATGAACTGAATGCTTGCTTTATTGTTGGCTTATAAATTCCAGCTTGTTTAAATCATACTTAGCATAGACCAAAGCAGGACTTGTTAATCACAGGTGATTAGAATGCAAAAATAGGAAACAGAGCAGAACCAAAAATGTTAGGAAAATTGCGCTTATGATCAAGAAATGAAGCAGGAGATTGACAGATTGAATTTTGTGGAGCCAACAGGTTGTTCACTGCAGACACATTTTTCAAGTAACCAAAGGGGTGACTGTATACACGGATGTCACCTGATGGCCAATATAGAAATCAAATAGACTATATAATTTGAAGCAGAAGTGGAAAAGCTCCATTCTCTCTGCAAAAACAAGTCCAGGAGCAGATTGTGGTACAGCCCATGAACTACTAACAGCTAACATTAGATTAAAGCTAATGAAGAACATCATGCTAAAATACAACCTGAAGAATATCCTCACATGGAATTTAAAAATAATGTAATAAGTGGACTTGCACTATTAAGCCTAATTGACCAGGAGCTGGAAGAACTCTGGACTGAAGCCACGAATATTGTCAGGGAGGAATGCAAAAAGACACTGTATGTAGCCGAAAAAGAAAGAGAAGCCTCAGTGGATGACAGATGACACTTTTCATGCAGTTATGAACAGGCAAAAAGGTGACAGAAACAGAGTCACTAGCCTGAATGCAGCTGTTCAATGACTTGTCCACAAGGACAAGGAGAACTAATACAATAATCTATCCAGAGAAATAGACGATGGCAACAAAAAAAGAACAGGAGACCTCTTCTGCAAGATCTGAGAAATCAAAGGGAAGTTTAAACCAACCAACAGGGGAACATATTACATGACCAAATAGAAATAAAAAGATGATGAAAGCAGTATACTGAAGAACAATATGAAAGAGATGAAAGAATGACAGACTGATTCAAGGAAGAACCATTTGAAGATTAACCTCCAGTTTTAGAAAGCGAAATGAAACTTCACTCAGAGCAGTATTGAGAAGTAAATCACCGGGAACAGATGGCATGCCATTAGGGTTGCTTCAGTTTGCAGAGACAGAAACTGTTCTAGTTCTAATTAAAATCTGTCAACAAATATGGAATACAAAACAATTGACTATAGATTGAAAATGCTCAATATACATTCCATTCCCAAAGAAAGGGGACACCAGAGATTACAGTAACCACGGGATCGTTGCATTTATTTCCCATGCAAACAAAGTCATGCTGAAAATTCTACAACAAAGACTTCTATCATATATAGAACAAGACATGCCAGATGTCCAAGCTGGGCTCAGAGAAGAAGAGGCACTAAGGATCATATTGCAAAGATACTTTGTATAATGGAACACACCAAAGAATTTCAGAAGAGCAGTCTGTGTTTTAGAGCAAAGTCTTTGGTTCCATACATTATGAAAAACTATGGATTGGTCTTAGAGTAATGGGTGTGCTGCAACATTTGGTTGCCCTGATGCATAAACTGTACTCAGGAGAGGAGGATACTGTCAGAACAGAATATGGAGAAACAAATGGTTTCCAGTTGGCAAGGTGATCAGACGAGACTGCGTTTTATTACCCTATCTGTTTGACTTGTACACTGAACATATTTATAAAGCAGGATTAGACTCTGATGAAGGAGGCATGAAAATTGGTGGAAGGAACGTCAACAGTTTAAGATGTGCAGATGATGCCATACTGTTAGCAGAAAATAGCAAAGACTTGGGAGAATTGCTGAAGAAAGTCAAGGGAGAAAGTGCAAAGGCAGGTTTACAGTTAAACACTGAGAAAACAAAAATACAGAGCGCCCTTGGTATCTGCTAGGATTTGCTTCCAGGATCCTCCATGGATATCAGCATTTGTGGGTGCTCAAGTCCCATTATGTAAAATACTGCAGTAGAATTGCATCCTTTATATAAAATGGCAAAATCAAAGTTTACTTTTTGGATTTTTGGGGGTGTATGTGTATATTTTCAAGCTGTGATTGTTTGAATGTGTGGGTACAGAATCTGCAGATATGGAGGACCAACTGTAATTACTACAAATGATTTATATAACATTGAAGTAGATCATAAAAACATTGAAATAGTGAAAGATTTTCCATACCTAGGCTCACTCATTAATTAGAATGGAAACTGCAGTTTACAAATCAGAAGAAGTCTAAGACTTGGAACGGCAGCTAAGAAAGACCTAGACAAGATCATGAACTGTAAACATGTATCATTGTCCATTGTCCATGCAATCATAATTCCAGTGTCTGTGTTTGGCTGCGAAGACTGGCCAGTGAAGAAAGCTGATATGAAGAAAATCAGCTCATTTGAAATGTGGTGCTGGTGAAGATTTCCTCAGATACTGTGGACTGCTAAAAAGGCAAACAAATGGGTCGTAGAGCAAATCAAGCCTGAACTCTCCCTAGAAGCCAATATGACCAAACTGAGACTGCAAAGGATCTTGTAGCACATTTGAGACTAACTGAGGTAAAGAAGTTGGTAGCGTAAGCTTTCATAGACAAGTATAATTCATTATATGTAAGTAGTGAAGTGCTAAGGAACAGACCTGAGGCCCAGGCACCATGCCTGGCTGCTCTCCATTTCCCTTAGAGTTAGAGTTAAAATATGAAGGGCCAGATTTTTTGTTACAACTTGAAAACCCATGAGTATGATTTGCTTCCAGCTTATTTACTCTTTACCTATTCTAAAACAAGAACTGATCAAGGGATAGGAAAGAAACAAACCAGAAAGAAAACAACCCACGTTAGTTTGGCAGTCTGCTTCACAATTCACATCTTAAATAGCAAACCATGGTTAGTGCAAACCTTGTGGTTTGTGAAAGTGCCCAGAGAATGACTTGTTGTATTACTAGACAGCAGGCTTGGAAAGATACTTTTGAGAATGAATATAATAATCTGCTGAAACCATCCATAAATGAATAGTAGTATGATGATGCTCTGGAAGTGGAATGCATAGCATAATCATGCCCCATTCAATTATAAATGTCTTCAGCATGTCATTGTATACCTTATTTTTAAAAGTAACTGTCTAAGGATTGCCCTCACAGTTGAGGAAAACTTGAGCCTTGGATGCTTTCTTGCTCCTCCCCCTTCTCCAGGCCTAGGTTTCCTTTACAGTGGAATCTGTGCTCAAGCCAAGCAGGATTATCTGACTGTAACCTGGAGAACCTACCTTTACCTTGAAGAGTCACAGTGCAGTAGAGGAAGTTCTTCTTCGTGGTCTCTGTGCCTCACACACTGGGAGTTTTCGCGCATGCGCGGTAACGTTCGGAAGATTCTAGAGCTAAGCAGCTTGGCGGGAACCCCTCCCCCATGCCGGTACTGATCATGCCTAACCTGCCAAACCAACGGTCTCTCCTCAGTTCTTTTTCGTCTGCCTTAGCGAACGGAAGGTTCTTTGCTTCGCAGCGTCTTTGGCTTGTGCTTTGATTTGAATTTTGGCTTTTGGACTTGGATTTCAGATATTGGTTATTGGATTTGGGATTGGATTTGGTATTTTCGGCCTTTTTCGAACCCCTCTTCCTTCGTGTTTTTCTTCATTCTTCGATCTTCTCCGTCGATCTTCTCTGTGACTGTTCTTCCCCCACTTGGACGTCCTCCCTTCTTCTTTGGCTTCTTTCTATGTCTGCACTCTTCAAGCGTTGTGTTTCATGTGGGCGTAAGGTCGTTTTCTCTGATGGGCACTCGGAGTGCCTCTTTTGCCTTGGGGAGACCCACAGCGTGAGGGCCTGCTCTATTTGCCGGGAGTTCATGGCCCAAACATTGCGAAACAGGTCATCTCGCCTGAAGTCCCATTGCTGGGAGGAGTCTCTGAGGGCAAGGGGCAAGTCAAAGAAGAATCCTTCATGTCTTCCCACCCCTCCTCACCGGCATGACCTTCGACCACGCCCTTGTCAGTACCGGCAGCTGCCGTACCAACGACAATGACGGTACCGGGCTCGGTACTGTCCTCTCGGCCTCTCATATCGACCCTTCCACGCATCCCGAAGCTTTCCTCGGGTGTGTCGACTTCTAAGGAAACTCCTGCGGACTCGCAGGCAGCGACGTCATTGAAACTGCTAACTGCCGCTCAGCACAAGCAGTCCCCTTCTCTTGATACATCTAAGTAGAAGGAAAAGAAGAAGAGGAAGAAGGAGAAGCGGGGTTCGTCCTCTAAGAGGATCTGCCCTCCGACACCTCCTCCAACTCAACATCTTGAGGAGGTTGTCGAGGAGATTGGGCCACCAGAGATAATCGAGGTGTCTGAGGAGGACCCGACCGCTGGCAATGCGGCGCTTTCGGGCCCGCCTGTTCTATCTGCCGCAGTAGCTCCGCTCAGTCTCCCGGAGGGGATGGACTGCCCGGAACCTGTTCTGGCTGCACCTTGGGCCCCGTCTCACCATCGAGCCACTTCGCGAGATCGTGCCAGGAGGAGTGAGTCTCGTTCCCCAGAACGGTGGGAGAGACATCGATCCCCGCGTTGTCGGGAGGCCTACCCGAAGCGGGCTCTGTCCCGGCCTCCGATAGACTCACCCTTCTCGTCTGCCTCTTATATTGGGAGGTACGCCCGTGAACACCTCTGGCGTGAACAACTGGGTTCGTACCCGTCCTATTTGCCTGCGTATAGAGACAGGTACCACCCGGACGTGAGGCACTGGTCGCCGTGTGCCTCACGTCCGTGTACCTCACCATACCATCCGCGATACCGGTGTTCACCTTCATGATCGCCTTCCAGGTCTCCATATTATGAGTGGTCCCAGGAACGTTCACCGCGCTACCGGGCTGTGTCACCGCCGCCCAGAGTTACCGCGACGGTGTCACATCCGGTTTCGGAGGCCCTCCCGACGCAGACCCCAGTTCTGGCGTTGACCTCCACCCAGGCCATCCAACATCCAGTGCGTACGGTGATGCCGATCGTCTCTGCTACACCTTCCCAGCCAGCGGCCGGTCCAACAGTACCGCCTACTGTGCCAACGACGGTAACCGTGCCAGTGGTCACCTTGTCGTTGCCGACTCAACAGCCGTCGGCAGAGAGGTCTCCTTCTTGTTCCTTGCAATCATACGAGATGGAGTCTGAGTCTGAGGAATCGACGCCTGGTTCCCACGAGTCTCTGCCCTTGGCCTTTGGGGACCCCGCACCGGATTGGGCACTGGAAGACGTTAAGCAGTTCTCGGACATCCTTCTCCGTATGGCAAATGCGCTCGGGCTGGATGTGTCGGACCCGGTACCATCTGTACAAGACCCGGTGTTGCACTATGTGGACACCCGTCCGCCATCTACAGCACCGCTACCTTTCCTTCTGGCACTGCAAGAGGTCCTTAAACATCTGTGGACCCAGCCTGCATCCACACAACCGATCCCGCATCGTCTAGAACGCCTATACCGGACACAAAAGAAAGATGTTGAGTTTCTGTTTAACTACCCAGTGCCGAACTCCATCGTCGTTGAGTCCTCACAGACCAAGGGTGGTAAGAGGGCGCATACCACCCCGCCGGACCGAGAGTGCTACCGTTTGGATACCTTTGGCAGGCGCTTTTATTCCGCCTCGTCATTCATCACCAGGGTATCCCGCACTCAGGCCTGCCTCGCCGCTTACCAGCGGAACCTTCTTGATAGGTTCTGTCCGCTGTTGGCTCACCTCCCTGAGGATCAACGGGCGAGTGCTACCCAATTCTTCAATGAGTCGGTAGCACTCGCCAACCAACAGATCCTTTCATTGTGACACTCGGTGGAAGTGGCGGCTCGAGTGATGGTCGGCTCTGTGGCGCTCAGGAGATTCGCATGGCTCAGGTTGGCAGGCCTCCAAGAGGACAGTCAAAAGAGGGTAGAAGACCTCCCTTTCGACGGCCAAGGCTTGTTTCACACCATGACTGATGAGGTGATGGATCACCTTGTCAAGGCACGCCTCACCGCCAAGCGGATGGGAATCCACCAACCACCTCAGCCACGCTGCAGCTTTGGCTCCTGGTCCTCCTGGTGTCGATTGTCCTCATCGACGTACCGACCTCGCTCACCGCACTCGGCTCTGTCTTGGCCGTCAACTTCGTCTTCTGCGCGAAGACCTATTCGAGGCCGCCGATCTTCCTCGAAGAAGTCTTCGTCCAGGACGAAGTCCCAATTTTGACTGCTTTCGCAGCTCACCACCACACTTTTCAGCCTGCCTGCTGTGTTCATAGATCAACCGAGCTTGGCCCAACACCTCGCCGAATGGCGCGACATCACGACGGACTCTTGGGTTCTATCCATCGTCCATCTTGGTTACGCCATAGAGTTTCAAGATATACCACCGCGAGGCATCTACTACTCCACCCCGGCCAGCTCGGCTCTGCTAGAGGAGATCCAGTCCCTTCTACACAAAGGGGCCATAGAACAGCTTCTGTCCTCGGCCAGTACCACCAGCTTCTTCTCCTGGTACTTCACGGTACTGAAATCGGACGGTACCCTTCAACCAATCCTGGACCTCAGAGGGGTAAATTCCTACATCCTTCCCAAGAGGTTCAAGATGGTCACTCTTTCTTCGATCCTGCCTTTCCTTCGACGACGGGACTGGTTTGCCTCTATCGATCTACGAGATGCCTACTTTCACGTCGCAATTCGTCCGCAGCACAGACGATACCTACAGTTCGCGGTGGATGGTACCTGTTACCAGTACAGGGTGCTACCGTTCGGGCTGTCCACTGCCCCCAGGGTCTTCACCAAATGCATGGCCCCTGTGGTATCGTACCTCCGGACGAAGGGCGTTATGATGTATCCCTACTTGGACGACTGGCTGTTGGTGGCGTCCTGCAGGCAAAAGTTATACAAGGACATTCATCTTGCACTCTCTCTTCTGTCTCGTCCTGGCCTCCGGGTCAACCTGAAGAAGTCGCACCTCTAGCCGACGAGGGTCCTAGATTTCATCGGGGCGACCCTGGACTCGATATCTGCCAGGGCCTATCTGCCCACGGAGCGGGCACACACCTTTGTCGAGCCGTCTCCGCCGCCCTTGATGCCTCTGTGATATCGGCGAGAAGGATTCAACAGCTTCTCGGTTACATGGCGGCGACCACATCAGTCACTTATCTCTCCAGGCTCCGTGCCCGCCTGCTCCAGCACTGGTTTATCAGGGCCTTCGACCCTCTCTTCAACGATCAGAGACGCCTCCTGCGAATTCCTCAACAGGTGCGCCGCTCCCTTCTCTGGCAGCTCTCCTACCGTCACCTACTCTCGGGGATACCGTTTCAGGAACCAACTCCTCGGCTCACGGTAACGACAGAAGCCTCCCTCTAAGGATGGGGAGCGCACTGCAGCGATCTCAGGGTGCAAGGATGCTGGATCGGCCTGGAGACCCACCTGCACATCAATGCCCTGGAACTCTTCGCCATCCTGAAGGCTCTAAGGGCCTTCAGCAACCTGGTCGCCAGACACACAGTGCAGATCCTGTCCAACAATACGACAGCTGTCTGCTATGTCAACAGGCAAGGAGGGACCCGATCGACCACTCTCCTCACCATAGCTCTTCAGCTTTGGAACTGGTGCGTGCCGCTCCGAGTCCACCCGGTCGCGGTGCACCTGGCAGGCCAAGAGAACACCACGGCAGACGCCCTCAGCAGGGACACCTCGTGTTACCATGAGTGGACCCTCTCCGATTCAACATTCCAGATGATACTAGCCCGGTGGGGTGAACCGTCAATCTATCTCTTCACCACCAATCTGAACAGGAAGCGTCCCCAATACTGTTCGAGACCCGACCTAGGCCGGGACTCTCTCGGCGACGCCATCCAGTTTCAGTGGACCGACGGTCTCCTCTACGCATACCCGCTGTTTCCTCTCCTGGGCCGAGTGGTCACCAAGATCCTCACGGATTGAGCCGACGTCATCCTCGTGGCCCCATACTGGCTGAGGCAGCATTGGTTCGGGCCCCTCTTCGAGGCTGCTCATGGTCATCTCCTCAAGTTTCCGACAGCGGCAGATCTCCTGTCGCACTCTGACGGTCTCATACTCCATCCAGACCTGCCTCTCCTGACTTCACGCGTGGAGGATAATGCCTTAGATGCTCCAGCGATGCAGGATGTCCTCACCGTGGCCAGGAAGGAGTCCACATGCCGCAACTACCACTACAAGTGGCGGAAGTTCGTTGCCTTCGCAGAAGCATGTCGAGAGCCAGTATCGCCCGTCGCCCTGCCTACTGTGCTCCACTTCCTGCTCCACCTTCGGCAACAAGGGCTCGCCTTCCCATCCTTGAAGGTCTACCTCACCGCTATCGTGGCTTATCAGCCACGAGGGTCCTTCTTGGCAGCTCTCTTCAGGGACGCTACCCTCAAGCAGTTCATGAAGGGCTTGCAACACCTTTATCCGCCGGTGTCGCCGCCGCTACCGCCTTGGTCGTTGTCCCTGGTACTATCACAACTGACACGACCGCCCTTCGAGCCCATGGTGACTGCTGATGACAGGCTCCTGACCATCAAAGCTGCTTTCCTGGTAGCTGTCACCTCAGCCAGGCAGGCGAGTGAGCTGACAGCACTTCGATCGGATGAGCCTTTCCTCGTCTTTCATAGAGACAAAGTAGTCCTCCGGCCAGACATCTCCTTCTTGCCCACGGTGGTGTCCCACTTCCACCTCAGCCAGGACATTATCCTACTTACCTTTTATCTGGACCCAACTACGCCTCTGGAGCGCTCTCTTCACTCCCTCGATGTTCGTCGGGCTTTGGCTTTCTACACACATAGGACTGTGCCCTTTGGTCAGACTCCCCACCTGTTTGTCTGCTATGGTGGTCATCGAAAGGGCCACAAGGTGTCCACCCAGAGGTTCTCCAAATGGGTGGCCCAGACCATTCTGCTGGCATATGAACTGGCTAAGCAGCCTCCGCCAGCCTTGCTCTGTGCTCATTCCGCCAGAGCTGTAGCCTCTTCAGCAGCTCTCCTGCGAGGAGTGGACCTGCAAGAACTGTGCTGTGTGGCGACCTGGTCTCAACCCTCAACCTTTGTGCATCACTGCAGACTGGACTACCGGTCCCGAAGAGATGCCTGTTTTGGACGTGCGGTGTTGTCTTCTGTTCTCTAGGACCTGACCCACCGTCCAGTGGTAAGCTACAAAATCTCCCAGTGTGTGAGGCACAGAGACCACGAAGAAGAAGAACAGGTTGCTTACCTGTAACTGTGGTTCTTCGAGTGGTCATCTGTGCCCTCACACACACCCGCCCGGCCATCCCCTCTTTCAGGTCCTGCGCTGGCGGACTCTAGAACTGAGGAGAGACCATTGGCTTGGCAGACTGGGCATGCTCAGTACTGGCATGGGGAAGGGGTTCCCGCCAAGCTGCTTAGCTCTAGAATCTTCCGAACGTTACTGCGCATGCACGAAAACTCCCAATGTGTGAGGGCACAGATGACCACTCGAAGAACCACAGTTACAGGTAAGCAACCTGTTCTTATTGTTGCATCTTCTGTTCCTTTCTTATTCCCACTTTCCTTCCTTTGCTAAAGCAGGATGAACTTCACTCTTGCTTCATAGTTTCCCAATGAAAGGAAAAGATCACTTTACTACATCTCCAGATCACAAATTCTGCAGCTGCATCACTGTGATATCAGGGGGTTCTCTAGGTCACACGTAACTGCATAGTTTGAGTGGCAACTCCTGTATTACTACCAGCATGGTACAATAATAATAGCATGTGTATTTCTATACAGTTTATCAGCTAAGTGCTCTCTAAGAGGTTTACAATATGTTAGCTAATTGGCCCAACAAGCTGAGTACTCATTTTACCCACGTGTGGAAAGATGGAAGGCTGAGTCAACCTGGAGCCTGGCAGGATCGAACTCACAACCTTGTGGCTGCAATACTGGTGTTTAATCACTGCACCACCAGGGCAGGTTAATCAGTAGGTATCCTCCTTGGACCAGCCCACTTCTTTCTCATCTTTTGCTCTGTATGTTTTCCCTTTGTATTAGTTGTGGTCCCATCATTATATCTGCTAAAAAATTTGGGCTGCAAACTACCCAGGAGTCATGTGATTTGTGTGTGTGTGTGTTTTGCAGAGCTTGTAGCCACGCTGGCTGGAGAATTCTGGGAGTTGTAATCCAGTAAAGGTAAAATTTCCAAGCTCAAGTTTTATAGATATATATCACTCTTTAGGGCTACTAGTGGTCTCCTGTTGTGTTTTATTCAGGCACTGATCAGATTCCCATCTGATAAGCTTCAACTGTGCTGCAGCACCGGATGCTCCTGTTTCCTAGGTCTGTACAGATCATAGGCTTTGGAGAGCAAAATGTACAGCTGCTTTGCCCAGCCACCTGTGAGCTGTCATGAGGTGAGGTGAGGAGGGCAAATAAAGTGTACCACAAATGGGTTTTATTTGGGAAAAAAAAATTAACATGTGCGTTGGGATGGGATAAGACAAGTTGGAAGTGACTCATACTTTTTAGAGGCTCTCTCTATATATAAAGTCCTCCCACTCATACTTCCCACACGCATCTGTCCCTTGGTTACACTGAGTCCCTGCAATCACACCCTGACAACAGTGGTGTGGACACAAACATGTTGATGTGCCTTGCCTTCTACACGAATGTGCAGCTAGTTCTACAGATCAAGTAGGATCAAAAAGTGCTTATAACACTGTCTTTTAAGATGTTTCCCAAAAGTGTGTCCTAAGTGTATACTGAAAGCATAAGACAGTCCTGTCTCTTTTGAATGGTCTTGCAAAATTTTCAAGGGGCCTTGATCCAAAATGGGAAACGTTTCCAATTCCTCTGTCAGATATATACTCCAAATTTACACAAAAAATAAAATGTAAAATGCCATCTATGTGATTTAAACACCACAGTATCTAGCTTTTAAGTTCGTAACCCACCAGCTCAAAAGCAGCCAACCAGCCACATTTTGTAGCATCCAAGACACCTGGTAATCCTCTTGTTTTCGCAGTCACTGGTGGACAATAAAACTGGGTTTATTGAGCCTCTGTTGGCCAATAAGTGGCTCATGAACTACCTTTGGAATGGACTGGTGGAGAAAGCTGATCAGTCCTGCTTTTAATTTGGCATGAGGAGAACCAACCTTACCACTAAAAAGAGTGAGACAAATGCCTCACGTTTCAAATTTTGGCTGTTAAAAATGTTGGTGAAGTGCTTGTTATTTTATTTAATGCAATTGCTAAATATGTGGAGCTGTGGTGAGTGATACACATGAACCCATAAGCATACAACTTGTTTTCCTTTTTCTTGCCAGGGATGAGAAAAGGTGACAATGGGAGATTTTCTGCCTTTTCCAAAATAGTGTGTCTGACTTAAAGTTCCGTGCACTTTGATTTTCACTGGTGTGTGTTTGCGTTATTGCTCTGCATCAGGCAGTGAAGTATCTTGAGCCAGTCCTGGTATAAGGCATGAGAAATTTATATACAGGACTTAGTGCATAATTTTTCAGCACAGAAGGTAATTATAAAGATGAACATGGTTTTGAATATATGTATAGTATATTTCCCATTATCAGTAACTGTAGTTAGTCTGCCATTTCCATCGATTTAGGAGTCAGTCTTGAGTTAGATGGTATGACTTTCAGGCATAGTCTAACATCTCCATGTTAGAAATGAATTTATGCTTATTATTGTTTTTTGAAATAATTTCTTTCTACAGATTTCTCAGACAAATACTTCTTGCATTGTAACTTGGTGGTTTCTTGCTCAACTGTACTGGAGTGCTGGGCAGCTTTTGGAGAAATAGGCAATAGATGGCAGGTGAATACTAATCTGCGTGTGGTACCACAGGACCTGTATCATCCCCCATAAACACCATGACATTGATCCAGCAAAACCCAGCAGAGCCCTTATATCCTCAATCTGGGCCAAATACATATCTGAGCCTGGGAGGGATTTAAAAAGGCACTGCTAAGATGTGGTGAAATGTACCGTGGCATTCTTGACTGGCCTCAGTTTGTGTGCTTCTTCATTACCTGTAAGGCCCTTTAGAACAGCCTTGAGAGCATATTGGTGCTTGGTTATCATGTTAGGAGGATGGTATCTCTTATGTTTTTATCTCATTGAGAGACAGCTGCTTGTCAGTAGGGTCTGTGCACTTAATTTAGTATCAGGTTAATTCCACTCATCCACAAAGGTCACTGGCAACCCTGGACCATTCACTCTTCCACAGCCTGACCACCATCACAGAATTAAGTGATTCTGTTAAGGTTCTTAAATTAAGAACCTTTGAGGAAAAGGCAGAATGCAAGTATAATAAATAAATACATCAAGGTAGGATGTGTGTGTACGTATCACCAAATATGAAACCATCACACAATTGTGTTAACAGCTGTTTAAAAATCAAGTGCAAGAAGAAGGAGGGTTTGATCTGACAAAATAGAGGGGGCTTTTAATCCTTTGCTTCTCTGCCATTGTAATCCCATCCTGGACCCCCTACTACCGCAGCTACAATAGATGGAGCAGAAAGCGCTCTTCGAAGGAAATAGGATTCTTTCCTCTAATGGAGACAGCAGGTGTATGACGCCTCACACTGTTAAAGTTCCTCCCCACTGATGTCATTATCTGGCCAAGCCCCCTCTTGCAGTATTTATTTTAAATAATTAACTTTGGATTCACTCCATAGTGTGGGGATCTCTTTCTCTTTGAACAGCTTTACGTATGTATGTATGTGCCTTCAAGTGGCCTATTGACTTATAGTGACCCCATGAATTTTTCATAGTTTTTTCTTAGGCAAGGAATACTCAGAGGTGGTTTTGCCGATTCCTTCCTCTGAAATATCGCCTGCAGCACCTAGTATTTGTTGCCAGTCCCCCATCCAAGTACTAATCAGGGCTGACCCTGCTTAGCTTCCAAGATTAGACAGGATCTGGTGCCTTTAGGGTATTTAGGCAAACTGAACAGCATCAGATTGAAGTAATTGTCATGTACGTCTTGACATAGCCTTGGGGCTAGATTATTATGATATGATATTATGTTGTATAGCCCTTGGTAACCATGCAGAAATTTCAATACATTCAAAATGTCTCAATGTATATTCTGACATAAGATTCCAATCTGTTATGTTACATGAAGGAAAGAAAGTTTAGCAGCATATATTTGAGTGTATCTCAAGGATCGTATTACGAGGAGTCAGTACAGGCCTACCTGTTGTCAAGGAGAGTCAACATGGGCATATGCTGAAACCTTATGTTGGAGGATGGGGTTTGTTTGCTTCCTATGCTTATGTCCCTAATAGTGATTATAAATGCCATTTAGTATTAATTACTATTGTTCCCTGTACTTTCAAGGCACTCTTTATATATCTTATCCTTTTACCAATTTTGTAACATCCCCACATTGCAAATTCTCTTCATGGTTCCTAATGGATCTTTCCTATATACTGCTTTAAAGCAAGGTTAGGGAAGCTTTGGCTCTCCAGGTGTTTTGACCTATAATACCCTCACCTAGTATGAGTAGCGGTAAGAGACTGTGGGAATTGTTGTTCAAAGACATCTGGAGGGCTAAAGGTTCCCCAGCCGTGCTCTGAAGCAGTGGAAAAAAAGAGTGCATTAGGAACTTTGACATCAAAAGAGAAGCACCAACCAGAGTGTGATTATAGTCGAATGGGGCTGGTGCGGTTGACTGATTTATCTGGTTGATTCCAGTTGTATCTAAAATAGACCCTCATTTTCTCCCCCATACCCCATGTAGAATTTGCTCTGCTGTGGATCTGAAACAAACTTTTCAGAAGCAATCCCTTTTCCTGGCCCCTCTTGCTCACTCTGCCAGTAAAGTCTAGACGTCTAGGAGGATGTAAAAAGATCAGTGGTCATCTTTTCAATTATTCATTGATTTATTTCCTTTACAGTTTGCTTGTTCTTAAAACAACTGTGTTTGTGGAGGGAGAGGGAGTTCTAATCTCACCCACCCACTGGTACACCTGCTTTCTAGGCAGGGAGAGGTCTCCTCTAGGGAAGACTTCCCCACACCAATCAGCCTCCTCTCTACCCCCTCCTCCCTCTTGCTAATTTATTCTCATTGTATGCTTTTCCCAGAGGTGGATACTTGATCTCCTTGGAAGCCCCAAGAAGAGCGAGTACCATATGCACCTGTCTCAGCACACTCCTAAAATTACAGGTGCTAAGTGCCAGGAGGAAAATAAAAAGGACAAAAGCCCACCGGTTTTCCAGGCCTGCTTCTGGCTTGTCACAGCTTCAGAGCAGAGCCTGGTACCAGCCTGTGCCGCCTTGTCTGTTCCTTTCGTGAGTAACCAGTTTTGCTTTCTAGTTTGTGGCTTACAGCAACAAAGGTGCAAAGGGTGGAAGAGGTGTAATTCATGTGGAGAGTGGTGGTGGTTGTGTCAGCACCTGTTTTGTTTCCACATTTTTTTTCCTTGAAGGAATTCTGTGAAACTGAGTTGTCAGTTCCTTGAAAAAGGAGATAATCTGAGAACATTCTTCTTTAATTTGTTAGCATAATGGCTAAGAGAATGAGTTATGATGCAAGCAGACCCCTATTTCCATTTTGCCTTGGTGGTCTTAGCTAAACTGCTATTTTCTCACTCTCACCTCGGCCCATATGCAATGTGCGTGTGCGCGCCTACCAATGATCTGTTGACTTATGGCAATCCCATGAATTTCATAGGGTTTTCTTAGCTAAGGACTACTCACAGGTTGTTTTGCCAGTTCCTTCTTCTGAAATACAGCCCACAGAACAAGGGAAATTATGTTGTTCCCTTTTACAAAACTCTTGTAAAGACTGCAACAAAGTTATTATGAAATGGTTTTTGAACACTGAAAAGTATGTCAGAAGTACCACAATGTTACTGCTTGCAGTGTTGCCTAGTGGTTTCCATGCCAATGGGGTGGTGAATCAGCCCTGTGTTTTAATCTCAACTTTGAAGGAGCTGTCCAAGGTGCTGAGTCTGTTTTGTTGATGGGGCAGGACCTTGTCACCAGCTCCTTTAAATTGCAGACTAAATTCCTAAGCAGAGTGGCCACCATGGTGATGAAGCCACCAGTTGCCATCCATTGTTAGTAATAAACCTCTTTCTGTTTGAATGCTCCCCTCTGAAAGGTCTAAGGCAGGTGATTTAATAGATTTTAAGAATAAATATAAGTAATCTTGCCGAAATCTAGTTACGTTTAAACTGAGAAAACACTTCTGCTTTTGCTGGCTTAAACCCTGTGTCTAAACACCAGTATATAGGATAAGCATGTTAGAATGTTTCCAAATAGTGTATGGGGGAGGAAGTTTCATTACTGCATGTCAGGCACCAATAATGCCTCACTGTTTGTCTTTGGCTGCCTTGAAATTGGTACATAGATGCTGTTGCTAAGAGCATCTTTGATCTTAGTGGAATGGGACATAAGCAGGGCTGTGTACATACTCAGCGCTAAAGGGGGAAAAATGCAAAATTCTCCACTAAGGTAACCTAAATTCAGTACTGAAAAAGCTGGTTTCTGTGTGTTGTGCAGTTTTGCATAGCGTTGCTTGTCCTGCTTCTATGAATGATAGGTCAGGATAAGGAGGAATGCAGAAAGTAGAAGTCCCAATCCCATTCCATTTAACAACCCTACTCAGCCCTTGTCTTTGGTTCTCATACTTTCTAGCCAATTGCTATGACTTTAAGTGCTAGAAGCACGTTAAAGGATCACACAGCCACCCAAACCCTCCTTTGGAAACCGTTGGAAGATGCTTAGCAGCATCTAGATTTGATATGTCAGTGGGGAGTCCATTAGGAAGCAAACATCGAAAATGACTCTGTGTGCCCTTGTTGAATAAATGGGGCATACAGAGGGGTCTTCTCAAGGAAACACTTGATCTCAGGGAATTTAAGAAGACATGGAAGAAGAATTATTACTTTTATAGGATACACCTCAGGGAGGAATGTGAAAAACTCTGTCTTCATTTCATGGTGTTCTTCCAAATCCCACTGTATTCCCATCCCAGGCTTTGCTCATATCAGATTGCAAGTGTTGATTTTTTTCTTCCTGCATAGAAATTTAGATGCATTTTCAGTGCACCATTTCTAAAAAGTATGCCTTTATTTCTCCAGTTTTCTTAACCTACGTAATTTAGTGTACATTTTCCAAATGACCATGACATATTTTCAACTGTACACCTTTTCAGTGTCTTTAATTTTTAAAATATATGCATTATTATGAGTACATGGAACATACCACAAGGCTTACAAATGTATGAATTTCTGAAGGAAGGTGTGTTTTGTCTTCCCACAGTTCTCATAATGTGCAGAATGTGTAATTTCAGTGACAATCTTGAAACCATTGAAGCCACCACGGACATTTAAAGGAGGCCTGTTAATTTTTTTTAATTAAATTATATATATATATAAAAGTATATAAAAAAAACTTGCTTATGCCTATATCTAATGTGATGTGCAATATTCAAGACTTCGCTAAACACATGAACTGCCATCATTCTGTTTGCCTGTATGTCCCCTTTTCCTCAGCATTCAAATTAATAACGAGGCTATTTATGTCTCTTTATACAATGTTATCAGTGTTTTGTCTATATTGCTGTTTTTTTTTATTGTACACTGTTGTATTTTGTATGTTGTATGATTTTGGGGCAAGGTGCCTTAAAGATACTTTATAAAGGGGTAGGCTATATATTTATTAAATTCATAAATAATGACTGGAGTTGCATATCAGGTCCTAAATACTCTAAAGGCACCAGATCCTGTCTGATCTTCGAAGTTAAGCAAGATCAGCTCTGGTTAGTACTTGGATGGGAGACTGCCAAGAAATACCAGGTGCTGTAGGCTGTTTTTCAGAGGAAGGAACTGACAAACCATCTGTGAGTATTCCTTGCCTAAGAAAAACCAATATAATTCATGGGGTTGCCATAAGTCAACTGGGGACTTGAAGGCACATGTGCGTGTGTGTGTGCACGCGCGCGCATGCACACACACACACACCTCTGAGCAGCAGGCAGGCTGTAGGTCTGAGAGTGTGCCATAAGTCTCTACAGTGGGCTGTTAGTTTGTAGGCCTTGTTTACTATTTTAATAGGTCAGAAAGCAGCATCTTGACTTGTACCTGGAAAACAATAGCAATCCAGTGAATATGTTAGATTGCGATTGGACTATTTTGTTCCAATGTCACATCATCTCTTTGGGAATCACCTCTGGACTGCTTTCTCCTATAATAGAATTCAAGCAAAAGAACCTTACAGCATTTCTGGAAAGGGCTTGTCAAGCTTGGATAAACCTCTCTCACTTCATTTATTTCAAGGTCCAAGATAGAATAGCAGAGAGAACAGTTGGTTGTTGTCTGGGAGAAGTAGCTTTATCAGGTAGCATAATTCTCTGTGTGCTTACTTGGAAGTAGCACTGCTTGTATCCAGTTGGGCTTACTCCTTAGTAAGCTTTATTGTTTCTCTTTTCTCAGCTTTAACACCCCTTCCCTTTTGAAACAGTGATTAGGAATGGTGTCCTACTGCCTTCAGGACTACTATAGGAGAGTGAAGGTATTGCATTTTGTATATAGAAAGTGTATTATAAGCAATATTTTTATGAAGAAAAACTGTATGTATAAAGTATAGGAATAGACTGTTAAATGTGCTCAGAGTGATACAGTTTAATTAATTTATTGCTGCCAGAAGAAAGTACATTACCTTCCAGTTCTGTCCATTTAACAATTCCCTCTAGCCAGTAGTGTGTAAACAAAGTGCTATCTTGTCTAGTGATTCAGCAGCATTAAAGAAAAGCTCTCTGCCAGTAATTTAACGCAATACAATCCAGAACATGACACGTAGGAAGCAACAGAGATATTTGTACATGTATGTCAATTAGGTGTCATGCTAAAACAAAGACTTGTTGCTGATAACCTGCCTTAGAATCCCTGTCTTAGACGTTCTTGTAGCATATTCTAGATCCTATAATTCTCTGATTTTTCTTAATCCCCTGCAGATATTGTCTTCACATTTGTGGTTCTGCCGTTCCAGCAAGTTTAAGGTCTAGAATTTTTTTTTAAGAATGTGATTCTTGCAGTTCTAAAAGGCTGGAAATCTAGGTTTTTTGCTCTTATGCAGATTATTATTATAGGAAAGGAATGCTGAATTGCCAAACAAAAGACAGATGGTGGCTAAGGCATGATTGACAGCTGCCAGTGCTGTCTGGGGAAAATGATTACAGCACAGAAAATGCATTGGGTTTATTCTCCATCTTCTTCTCCTATAGCCCTTACTCCTTCCAATTTTCTTTTCTGATGAAATTGCCCCTTGCAGTAAAATCAATATCAGTTTCCATTTGGAGATTGGGGGTCTACACGTTGGCAGACTGGGGTGGTGATGGATGCGTGTCGGTAGATTGGTAGAGCTTCCATGAATTCTCCTTCTTTAACCCTGCGTTTTAAATGCATTTTTCTGAGTATGCTTTGTACTTTTTAAATTCTTTTATCTTCTCGACAGCCCTGCAATGTAGGTTTGGAAGAGAACAAATCCTAAGTACAAGTCCCCTGTCAGCCAGAAATTTGATTTGAGCAGATTGCTGTTTTTAGGTATAGCTAATGCAAAGACTAAGACAAAAAACCAAAAAACTGTAAAGCCCTCTATATGCAGATTTCCAGACATGTGAAAAAAAAATCTGTTTCATAGAATAGGACAAATGAAGCTCAGAAGGTGTGACTTTTTGACCTAAGTGTAATGGCCTTATGTTACTCACCTTTATCTGCTGGGTTACAAATGTATATAAACTGAGAAACTTACGAACAGTTTTAATGTCTCTATTTTTGTAAGTTTGCTTTTGCAGTCCAGCTGTGGAGAATGAAAGAGAAAGAAAGAGAGAGAGAGAATTGCAGATTGTCTTTACACTGTGACCACACAAGTTTGACTGCTACCACTGGACCTGGCAGCAGCATATGACAGTAATTATGCACCGCCCTTGTATTATTATTATCGTGGTATCCTCCTGGCATTTATGCTAGACACCCATCTCTGAATAAAAAGTAGGGGCCTTTAAGAGGGGGGGAGAGAAAGAGAGAGAGAGACTCCCCCAGCACATTAATCTATCATGAGCTAATGTGTTTTGCCCATTCTGTTCCTTTGTACTATCGCCAAGGCGTGCACGCACACACAGACACTCTCTCTCTCTCACCCGCGCTCTCTTGTTGCACTTCTGCCACCGATCTCTGATGGTTGGTTGGGCCTGAGACAGTCCGTGCGAGAGAAAAAAACAGACAGACGGAGGCAGAGGAACAAAGCCAAGACAACAATGGGAAATTCACCATCTCAAGGCATGTCAATGTTCATCCATTCTTAAGTAGCAGGTATTTTTTTTATTGGTGTTTTTTTTTTCAAACCCTTCCCTTCTCTTTCCATTCTATCAGTTCCGTATGACGCTCCTGCCGGCTGTAGTGGTGTTGTGAGCCGATAGTGCTAGCATTTGCTTTGAATCTAACCATATGTATTTGACATTTTTTTCTTTTTAAAAGAAAAAGGGGGTGTGGTACGGTGAGGAAAGCTCCCCCCTGCCCCTTGTGGTGGGGAGGCAAGGTAGAATTTTCACAATCAAATCTCCCCCTTAAGTGGGCACTGGGTTGTGGGAAAGGGTTGAAAATTTTAAGATGCAAAATTGAAGGGTTGTGTGGTCACTGCTTTCTTTGGGTCTGTATATTCCCTTACTCCATTGTTGTCAAGGCTGCTGAGCTCCAGGGAGATTAACTAGCTAGGAAACCTGCTGCCCTAGAAATATTGTTGAAAATAGAGGGGGAAGGGGAAGGAGGATGGACAGACTAATGTGGATAGGCAGAAGAGCCCCATTGTTATCTTAATTTTTCAGAAATCCGAAAAGGTGCATAAGATTTGCCTGCTGATTTTAGTTTGTAAATGGTTGAGCTGCTATCTCCCACCTTCTATAATTTTTTCTGGAGATTAAAGCGGTTGCTGAATGCTTTGTTAACTAATGAAGGCAAGGGGTCTGTGAGGAGAAAAGTGAGTGAGAGAAAAGATGTGAAGGAGAAGGAATTGGAAGCTGAAGTCTCGGCTCTCTTTCCCAAATAGCTTGATTGTGATCCTGATGTGAGAAGAGCTTTGGATTTCAGGTTACATTGGCAACTTAGGGCTTTTTTGCTTTCTTCTGAGCATTTATGCAAAACCAGCAATTGGTACATTTCAGAGAAATGTGAGAGGAGATGGGGAAAAGAATGCATTGATTTCTTTCTTTCTCTGTCTTACTTACTGTTGAGATGCAGAATACATGCTGCTTGTATGTAAGCATTTATGATGGAAGAGTAAGAGGCATGTTTCATGTAAGGTTGTTCATATACATGAGAAGACAGGTTGTATGCACACACACGTGTATGTTTGAGGTGCTGGATGTGTGCGATTGAATGTTGGATGTGTGTGATTCTTTAGTAGCCGGCAAGCTTTTCTCTCTTCACCCTCTCCCCACCCAGGTAGCCACCATGTGCTAGCCTCTTTCAACAGGAGGGCTTGCCACTGGATTGTGTGTGCGCACTTGAAGTTCACAGTAATATTTTGAAAAAAGAAGGGTTAAGGTGGGGGTCCAGTTTCTGAGGCAAGAACTAAGAGAAGGGAGAGATGGTTGATATTGAGGTCAGGACGGATGAGACATAGAGGCAAGCTGTGCAATATCCTGGGATGCCGGAGTTCCAGGGGCTCCTTTCTCTCCAACAGAAGGGTCTTAGAGAGTGAGGCACTGCCTGCACTTTGGGAGGCAGTGTACAGAAGTAGATTAACACTCTCCAGCTGGGTTATAACCTTCCTGCATTCAAATAGATGTGGATTGGGAGCCTTGTAATATGCGTTAGGTCCCTCTTCTCTGTCATGGATCCAGTTGTAAAGAGGAAGTAAGGAAATGGCCAATGTTAAATCATGAATATGGGGGAAACTAGTAGGGTCATGTATTATCCAACTGGTGTGTAGTGCTCAGTATATTTTAAGATGTGTGTGGCTGATGGGATTGTGTTTAATTAATCTGAGACAGTGAAAAACCTTGGACTGATCCCAGTTGGGATTCCACAAAAGTGAGGTTTGCTTATAGTGCTTGAGGAGACAGTAAACCAGTAACATCTTTCCATGATAACATCTGATTGTGTTTCATTCAGTCCTTATACTTCACAGAAGAAACATGATGCAGCCACCTTACCTCCAAGGCAGGGTTGCCCAGTTCCCAAAAGTTCTGCCTTTCTTTCCATCTCATCCTATCCCACCCTGTTCTTTTCTCTCTGCCACAGTTTTCCTTCTCTAATTGTCCTTTCCAAATATCTGCCTTCAATCTGTTGGAAGTTGGAGAGTTTTAAAAATTAAAAAAAAAAGGCATTATTGTAATATAGGCAGTACAAAAAAAATAATCTTTGGCTTTTGAGATTCTGTGATATTTTAGGATGGAAGGGAAAATGACATGTCAAGCTCTCTCTGTTTGTCTTAGATATGCAAATAATCAATGCCCCTGTGCTGTGTTGGCTTGTGTTATATGAAGGAGAGATGTGCATCTTTTTGTTTAAAGTTCAGACTAGGCTGGAGAGGAGAAGGTGACAAAGGATAAGGATTTATTTATTTAAGAAATAATTTGCTTGAGATATTTTCTAGACAAGAGTCCTCTCAAGGCTGCTGACTTATAGAGCAGAAAGGAGAGAAGAATTTCTATGGGTACAAGTCAGAAGGATGAGGTGAGGCATGCAGTATAGCAAGATAGAAAACAGGAAATAAATTTTCATATGTTCTTTCAAATTATCATGAAATAGAACAAAAGCAGATTTTTATTTGATCTTGCATAGGACTGGACCTACTGTTAGGCAAAGTGAGGCAGCTTCCTCAGGAAGCTGATTTGGAACAGTAAATTCTACATATTTAATTTATTATTACTGTATCAGTACCTTAGAGGGGGAGTGGTGGTTTGGAATTCTGCCTCAGGTACCAAAATAACTTGATTAGCCTCTAGCCTAAGCATCTCTCTTTGGGAGGGGGCACCACATGCTGATTTGCCTCAGCCAGCAAAATTTCTATGGCTAAGCCTACCTCTGCATGTATGTTATCCCTGGAGCCTCTTTATCACTGGCAGTTGTGATAGCCACCTGAATAAACCACTTTTCAAACAGTAGATAAAGACATAGAGAATTTGTCTCCCATTATTTACTTACAATGATAGCCGCTAGCAGCCTGCTTGTTCCGAACTAGGTATCCCATACAACCATAGTAGATCTGAGCTATGGATTAGGATACATCTGCAGGAAAATCTCACTTAACAAAATAAAATGTGTCCTTAGGCATTAGTTCTTTAACAGATAACTTGGTACCAGAGGCAGAAATAACATGGAAAGAACAGGGATAGGGTCCTATACCACAAAAAAGAAGAGCAGTTCAACATGTTTCAGCAAACATTTTATCCTGCACTAACAAGACGCACGTGTGAAATGAAACAACCATGTCAGGTAAGGCTCACAGAAGTAAACACAAGATTTTGAATCTTTAGAGACCAATTGAAAGCTTCTTCTAAAATCCATCCAAAGTTGATTTTATTTTTCTTTCATCAGCCTCCACTTTTCCTATGAGTTCTATTTTGGTCTATAGGTTTATGCTTTTTTTCAAACTTGCTTCAGGGAGCTGGTGAGATACTCTAATCTGCTTTCTCATTTTCTCTTTGTTTAGCTGTTCATGTATACTCTGTAAGGGATTCTGGAGGCAGCTGCTTTTACTTTGCCTGTTGGCAACAGGCATGCACACAGCTACAGCAGAATCTATTGGAACAGAAGCCCATTCTTTTCCAGTTTGAGCATTATTTGATTGTTTATTGCACACAAACTGTTGCAAATTGATGCTGAAAGTCTATCTTTGTCCAGACCCCCTTCACCATCTTTTGAATGCTGGTGTGGCTGAAAAACTGCCAGCTAAACAGAAGGCAAAGGAAAAAAAGGGGGCTATGCAGGTGTAAACAGACTTTGTTAAAGGAAAAAAAAAAAGCTTCTGCGTTACAGGTTTTATTTGTAGCTGTATTTCACCAGCTAGTAGAATTGTATCTTTGCTGTGCTTTAGCAGTGCCACACTCCAGAATAGTAATTCTCAACATTTTGCCATCCAGATATGTTGGACCAACTTCCAGATGTCCCAACTAATATGACCAATAGAAAGTGATTCTAGTACTTGAAATTTCAGACATCTGGAAGGCAATAGGTTAAGAACCATCACTTTGGAACCTGAGAGAAAAACTAGAACTGGAGTATTGACTTGTGGAAAGAAAACAGACTTTTTTTCAGGTTTGGATGGTGGTGTCCATCCCACTTTGTGAACTGGCTTTGAGTTGGGGCTTAGCAGAACACGTGGTGCTCTAGCTCAGTACAGGCAACTGGTCATGATCTGTGGCCATGGCTCATGCAAACTACACATCAGCTTAGCAAAGTCTAGCTTTTCTGCCCCTTGTGGCCACTTCCTGTATGAGTAAGTAATGCGGATGGAAGGCTCTGTGTGTATGGGTGCGCGTGCACGCATACACATGTTCAAGTCATCTGTTGACTTATGGCAACCCCCTGAATTTCACAGAATTTTTTTATGCAAGGAAAACTCAGAGATGGTTTTGCCAATTTCTTCCTCTGAAATGTAGCCTATAGTACCAGGTATTTGTTGGTGGTTTCCCATCTACCAACAACTAACCACCACTAACTAGACCTGACCCTGTTTAGCTTCCAAGAGTATTTCTTCCAAAAATTGACTCAGGAGAGAGGTAGATTGTCAGAACAATTAGCTGTAGAGCCCAGTTGAAGTCAGGACACCTTGAGAGGCTGTATGTGTGGTGAAAAGAGCCACAGATGGGGGAGGAGAAGGATGAGTGGATCAGGGGAGGGCGATAAGGCAAGTAGGAGTGAGGCAGAAGTTAAGAGGCCATCCCTTTCCTTTCTAAAACGTCCTTTACAACACCTGTTGAATTTCCTGTTCAATTATTATGAACACATAACATTCCTTGGTATTTATCTTGACTGTTTCCCAAGTATACAGAGCTCTTTGGATGCTTTATGTCAGTGTTCCTTAAAATAACCCTGTTTAAAGCAGACACATAATGCAGATGGGATTGGGGCTGGGGCTCAAGAGCGAGGTAATGACCTGAGGCGGAGTTCATGTCTGAACTGAGTTCATGTCTGATCTGAGAGATTCAGACTTAACCAGGGGATTCAGACTAAACCAGGAGGAATTGCCAGCTCTGCTCTCGTCATTTCCTGGGTTACTTGTGATGCTTACGCTGCCTAGCTGAACGCTCAATGAGACTGGTCTGACGTACAGCTCTTTTTCTACTGACCATGAGCACTGGCATCTTTTAGAGAGAAGCAGGTCCATCATATACAGGTGCTGGAAAAATGGGGAGACAGAATGGCCGAGGATTGCCTTGTTCTATTGAACAGGAAGATTATTTTTGTCCTGTGTGCTTGGCCTGAGGGCTGGAGATTGACTAGGAGGTGGTCAGTGAGGACAGTCTGCTGTTGCCTAGCAACCTCTAAAAGCGGGGGGGGGAGCAGCGGAGGTGTTGAAGAGGGTAAAGGAAGAAGAGCTGGCATTGCTGCTGACACAAGTCTAAGGAATGAGAACTGAGCTAACCTGGAAAACTCCTTCCTTTCAGAGTGGCCTCATGGACATGTCTATCTTTTGGCTAGGAAAACTCAACAGCTGAATGCTGGGGCCGTTCATGCTACCTTCTTTTTGTTGCCTGTAATAGAGAGAGTTATACTAGAATATTAACTATGGCTTCTTCTCCACACAGCAGTGCCTGTCTGATAGGTAGGCGGTGAGGACTATTCAGAAGCTGTTCTACATTTCCCTAGAGCTATTAACACCTCACTTGGTAATCACCCTGTGTGTCTCCTTGGCTTCCTTTCAAAGTGCATTAGGATTAATTGGACAGTACAGATGTGCACTGTGTAGTTATTTCTCTAAAATGTCACCATGCTAAGCATTATTCAGCATGTTACCTTTATTCGACTCTGTTATGGGGTAGACTGAAAAAGAGAATAGCAGCTCTTCGTGTTTGCAGGCTGGCTAGGTGACAAGGTGGCTCTTCAGGGTAACTCTTTTACCTGGCCAAAGTGCTCTGCAGATCCCTTCTGTTTTTATTATCCAGCAACCTTGAGTTGATGTGATTCTAGGCCAGGGTGGGCAAGATGTGGCTCTGTACATTTTGTTGGGCTAGAACTCTCAAAATTCTTTTTCAGTGCCTATGCTGCCTAGGGTGGCAGAACATCTGGGGGGGCTGCACCTTGCCCACCATTTAAGAACACATAGAATCATAGAAATGTAGAGTTGGAAGAGACCACACAGGCCATCCAGTCCAACCCCCTGCCGTGCAGGAACACCCTGAAAGCACTCCCGACAGATGGCCATCTAGCCTCTGCTTAAAAACCTCCAAAGAAGGAGATTCCACCACACTCTGAGGCAGCATATTCTACTGCTGGACAGCCCTGACTGTCAGGAAGTTCTTCCTGAGGTTCAGGTGGAATCTCCTTTCCTGCAGTTTGAATCCATTGCTCCTTGTCCTGGTCTCTGGAGCGGCAGAAAACAAGCCCTCTCCTTCCTCTACATGGCATCCCTTCAAATATTTAAACATGGCTATCATGTCCCCTCTTAACCTTCTCTTCTGCAGACTAAACATACCCAGCCCTCTAAGTCTATCTTCATAGGGCATGTCGTCCAGACCTCTCACCATTTTGGTCGCCCTCCTCTGGACTTGCTCCAGCCTGACCATGTCCTTCTTGAATTGGGGTGCCCAGAACTGGACACAGTATTCAAGATGAGGTCTAACCAAAGCAGAGTAGAGTGGTACCAGTACCTCCCTCGATCTGGACACCATACTCCTATTGATGCAGCCGAGAATTGCATTGGCTTTCTTGGCTGCCGCATCACACTGCTGACTCATGTTCGGCTTGTGGTCTATTAAGACTCCTAGATCCCTTTCACACGTACTGCCATCCAGCCACGTGTCCCCCATCCTATATTTCTGTATTCCATTTTTTCTACCTAAGTGTAGGACCTTACACTTCTGTCTGTTGAATTTCATTTTGTTAGCTTTGGCCCAGCTCTCCAATCTATCCAGGTCATTTTGAATTTTGATCCTGTCCTCTGGTGTATTAGCAACCCCTCCCAATTTGGTGTCATCTGCAAATTTGATGAGCGTGCCCTCTATTCCTTCATCCAAGTCGTTGATAAAAATATTGAACAGCACTGGGCCCAGGACAGAACCCTGTGGCACCCCGCTAGTCACTTCTCTCCAGGATGAAAAGCAGCCATTCGTGATCACCCTTTGGGTTCGGTCAGTCAACCAGTTACAAATCCAACTAACAGTAGTCCTGTCCAGCCCGCATTTTACAAGCTTCTTTGCAAGAAACACCTGCTTTACCTTCTTTTCCTGTGTACTCCCTGGTTCTAAATCTAAAAGAGAGTTGTGCAGTGCACTGATTGTCAAGGGCGCTGGACAATTTTGTGTCTGGGATCCCCCTATATTTGTCCCAGTCAGAGGGTTCTTAGGCAAACACCTACCATGCTTTGCCCTAATAGCATCCGCCATGTCCTAATATTAAGGGAATCTGTTTTTGCTTTTGTACTTTTGGTCCAGATTGTGATTTATCATTGCCTGGTTCAAACTGCTTTCCAAAAGATTTTTTTTTAAGTGTAGTATTGAGTACTAATCAAGCCAGCCAAAGGTCTGTGTCCCCATTGGATAAGTCATTTTGTCTTGCTTGTCTCTGTTTTGAAGAACTTAGTGTGCTGGGTGCAGGAAAGCCAACATTTGTGCTTATTTCCCCACACTGGCCTCTTTATGGAGGCAACAGCTTTTTCTTAGAAAATGGAGCTTGAAGAGCCTTGCTCAGCACTCCAACAGCCACAGACTGCTTTCTGAGAAGGCGTCCGTCCTGGTCCAGCCAGCTGCAGTGAAGCCAGGTACAGAGCCTATGGAGCTAACTGTGGTGCCAGTTAGCAAAAGCAAAAGAGAGCTACTGTAACTCGGAAAGAAGAAGGATTGCCAAAAAGTTGGGTAAGAGGGGGAGAGTCCTCTAGCTAAATAAAAATAAAACAAGCTGGGATTTAATTATAGAAATTGATCTTTCTCTTTGCTGTACATTGATTTGTACTGTGCAGTCATTGCTGGAGACAGCACAGCTGCCTTCTGCCCTCCCCAGTGAGTTTGCCTCCCAATCAGCACACACACAACACACACACACACTTCTCTTATTCTGCTTGTATGCCACTGAAGATGGGTTGGGGGTGGGAGAATGTCTGGATATCTCTAGTATGTATATGGCAAGGAGAAAGGAAGCAGGCTATCTGATATAGGGGAAAAAAACGTTATTTGCTTTAGACACTAAGAATGTATCCATGTTTTTGTTGTGTGCCTTCAAGTTGTTTTCAAGTTATGGCAACCATAACGCAAAACTATTGTGGGGATTTCTTGGCAGAATTTGTTGAGAGGTTTTGCCCTTGCCTTCCTCTGAGGCTGAGAGAGTGTGACTTGCCAAGGTTGCCCAGTGGATTTCCATGGCCAAATTAAAATTTGAACCCTGGTCTCCCAGTCCAACACTCTAACCACTACACCACGCTGCCCATCAAGAGTTTATCTGTACTGCACAGTTATAACAGTTTGATCCCACTTTAACTACCACAGCTCCATCCTATTGAACCCTGGGATTTATAGTTGATGAGGTTCTTAGAATTCTCAACTGCATTCCCCTGAACTGCAGCATTGAGTCTCTCTGGCAGAGAATTCTAAGTACTGTACCTCATGAAAATACAAGTTTCAGGATTTTGTAGGATGTACCGTAACAGTTAAATTGCGATCAAACTGTTATAATTGCATAGTTTGGCTAGGGTCCAGGTCAAAGGGACCTTTCTGCTGGTGGCCCTGTAGCCCTGGAATTCTTTCTCTAGACAGACTTGCCTGGTACCTACTCTGATGACTTTCTACTACCAGGTAAAGACTTTTTTTAATTTCTGCCTTGTTTCAAACTTTTGTGGATTTATTGTACTTGGATTGTTTTAATACTAACTTTATGCTGCTTTCATAGCTTTTCTAGTTTATAGCTTATTTTAATGTATTAATTATTTAAAATATGTTATTGGAAGCCATAGTAGCAGTCTGTTTGTAGGTTAGATGAGTATAAAATTAACTGAAAAAATGTGGATCATTTTGCTGCCCCAAAGCACTCAAAGTGATGGAAAAACAACATTTGCCCTAGCAGTAAATTTCAATCCCCAGATCTAAGTCCTCTGTTAAAATCTTACCCTTGTTATGATATCATTAAGTAGTCTTAGGCAAGTTACGTCCTCTCATCTTTGGCTTTCAGATGTAATATGACTATAACAGTGCTGAACTACCCACCTATTAGATGTTGTAAGGAATTATTCTAATACCATTTCTGTGAAGCACTTTGAATATTCAATGTTAAGTATTGTTTTACTGGCCCTAAGAAGACAGAAATAGGTTTTGTTGATTTTCATGCTATTAAACAGTTATGTGATAAATCACAGAAATATACAAGATGCGATTTCACAGTACACATATAAATGAAAAGAGAATTCAGGGAATGGCAAAAAAGATTAATGTTGGGCAATGCAAAGTGAGCATGTTTATCGTGCAGGTAATGGTGCAGTGGTGATATACTGACTGGGGCTTGTTTTAGAATTGGGATTCACATGTTTTCTTGAACCTTCAAAAGAAACATCTCATCTTGTACTCAAAAATGGGAGATATGCCACCAGTACCTAAGAGTTCTTTCGTTGACTCTGCTACTGTATTCCTGCTTTGCTCATTCTACAGCACAAAGACAGGACTTGGCTTTCTACACGGGCTAGATACTTCTTGTACTTTTCCATATTTCAATGGCTATGGTGTTCTCTTAGGTGGGTGGAGGTGTCCTCTGCAATTTTGTACAAGCCCTCCTTTCCTGCCTGCTATACGATATTAAATGAAAGGATGGAGCATGCTGAGAATCACCCCTTTATATCCACAGTACATTAAAGTTCAAGAATGTTTAAATCCCACAACTTTCAATAGAGAATCTTAGAACATGATCTTAATTTTGTCATTAAAATGAAAAAAGCTAAAAAAAACACACTTCATCTTAGATAGCGTATGTCCTGTGTTTATAGCCCTTTGAAGGGTAGTTTAAAATGTGTAAACACGATATACCTGTTGAAATCTTAGCTAGAAAATAAATTTGTATGTATATAATTTACATTATTTATTCATTTTAGCTTGGCATGGATCCTGCCAATTTCTGAGATTACCATGATTATTCCATTTGAATGCTGAGTTTGAGACAGCAAGAACTCCAGTAATTGGTGCTATCTACTATACAAAAGTCAAAGTTTGTGAGTGAGTTTGTCTGTTTGTCTGCATCAGGCAGGCGAAGACCTCATATGATTGCCTGGCTGTGAAGATTCTATGGAATCCTGAGGTTGGCAGTTCAGGGAAGTGCCTTTAGAATTCTCAGCTGGAGAACTCTTGGACCTCAGGCCAGTTGCTATGGAGACAAGGCCCAGCGGCAAGAAGAAGGGCAGTGTATTCCCTCAGAAACCAAACCTCTGTTTTGTTAACAACTCTGAATACAGATTGGATTGGGGAATATGGGGAAAAGTTACAGGTACTGGAATAGGCTGGTTGCTATCGAGACTCGGCCTAACAGCAAGGAGGAGGCCAGTGTGTTCCCTCAGGAACCCAACCTCTGTATGTTAACAGATCTGAATACAGATTGGATTGGGGAATATGGGGAACAGTTACAGGTACTGAAATAGACCGGTTGCTATGAAGACGAGGCCTAGTTGCAAGGAGGAGGACAGTGTATTCCACCAGGAACCCAACCTCTGTATGTTAATAACTCTGAATATCAATTGGATTGGACAAGACAAATTGGGAAATTAGAGATACAGGAGCTCAAATCTTCCTAACAAGTATTGCCTATGAGAAAATAAAATCCCAGGCAACGCTGGGTAAATACGTTAGTTAATGAACTAAAATGGGGGAGTTAACATCCTTCTTTCTGGATGTTGGACTGCAGTTCTCACCATCCATTACCAGCTTAACTAATGTTGAGGGATGACAACAGTTGCAGTCTAGCAGTGTCTG
Organism: Cyclura pinguis; assembly: GCA_030412105.1. Classification (NCBI taxonomy): domain Eukaryota; kingdom Metazoa; phylum Chordata; class Lepidosauria; order Squamata; family Iguanidae; genus Cyclura; species Cyclura pinguis. Next base: position 95,859,418 of record CM059604.1, read on the forward strand.
GTGGGCCATGTGTTCCTCATCCATCAAGCTTCAATAGTAGAATAAAAGTTAGCCCATAATTCAAACAGTCTGGCTGCATAGCCTATATTTTTCTCTTTTCTTTAAAATGTTAGGATGGGACTTTTTAGCACAAGCATGAGGTTCCTGCTGCAGTGCCCAGGACTGGCCCTCCCAAGAGAGAAATTTAGGTGTCCTTCAAAACATTATTCTTTGATTCTTTTTTCTGATTTGTTGAGAAAGAAACAAACTGGAAGGAAAAAGTGCCCAACTTGGAAGTCATGTCAAACACAACATGGAGTGAGGCTCATTGGTTTCTTTGGATGTTCTCACTGCATGCAGGAGCAATTGGGCTGTGAGCACCAGCAGGCTGCCCGTAATTGAAAAGTCAGAATTCCTGCAGTTTGCTTGCTTATTGTGTTTTACAACTGCTGCCAATAAAATACCCATCAGAACTGGATTTAAAACATGTTGCAGATGGTAAAAATGCTACCTAGCTTGCAAGTTTTGCCATTTTTAAAAGTGAGCTTTTTATTGGGACTGTATCCGACTTCAGGCTTTTAATGTGTGGGAGCCTTTACTGTTTAATTTATTTATCCCAACCCTGGGGATAGTAGGGAAGCTCTGGGTAGATCAAAACAACCAGAAGCAGTTAATCAAATCATTGACGCATCAATGAAACCAACAGTCAGTTGGCCTTAAAAGGGCCTCAGCCTGAATAAATGGCTCTTAACAATTGTTTGCTGAAGGTACTGAGGGTACTCAAGCTTTATACATTTGAAAGCTGCAGAACAGCTCTACAAATACAGCTTCAGGGATCAGACCTAAGACCCTTCTAGTCCAACACTCAAAAGCAAGAGTTGATGGTGGCAGCAGCTGATCCAAGATGTTTGGCTGTCGTGGCAGAACCAGCAAGATTGTGCCGCCCCCTGAAGTTTTGATCAAAAACCAATCAAATTATTTATGCATCTGAGGTATAAAATCCAACAAGTGTTTCTCTCTGTGCTCCTTTGGTCAAAATGCAATAATTAATTTTTTTAAAAAAATAATTAATGGTTCTTTGACAATTAAATCTGATGCTTGCAGCAACCACTCAGTTTGCCTGGTTCTGCATGGAGGCAGCCATTCCTTCCATCAATGACTGACACTCAAGCTGTCTTGCCTCTGCAGATGATGATTCTATTTTTAGTTCTCGTTTGTAAAGAGATATTAATAAAAATGTTCCCTATGGTTTTATTAAATGAATGAGCACATTTCTACATACCCTTTTACCCATTCAAATCTGGTGCATTGTGAGCACTGCTGAAAACTATATGAACAGTTATTTAATGAATTTCATTTTCAACAGTGGCCACCAAGCATATTTCTAGGAAGTCCACTCCATTATTTGCTTCCCAGCAATCCGTATCCACAGATATAGGGCATAGGTTGGTCATTATGACTGACTATTGTTGACAGGCTCTTCTATTAAAAATTTGTCCAATCTGCTTTAAAAGATACTAAGCCACTAGCTACCATCACCACATATTGTCTCTGCAAGTTAGTTGTATAGCACACATCAAAGTTACTAGCTTTTTAAAATTCAAAAGTAAGCACACAGGGCCCCAACTGAAATCCAGCCCTCTATATGTGACTAGAGGAAGCTGAAATTTCTCCTTCAAAATTTGCCTTCCACATCCCGAATACCTTCAAGAGCCATGATTTCATTGGTGCAGATTGTTCTTCCCTGATGTAATTACAATTGGTTCACACTATCATTGTATCCAACATTCTGGTTACAAACCCGCTCTGTACTAAGCTGGTACTTACCCAGCAGATGGGCAGTTTGCTGCTGGGGCCATACTTACATTAGCACTTAAAAAGAGACAGGGGCTGAATTGATTGTTAGGTGGAGCAGCCCAAACTTTCCTGATGCTTGAGGAAAGAAGTAAAGGAACCCTCCCCTCATGTTGTGCGGTGCCCTCCATCCCATCCCGTGCTGTAGTAGATAGATGATGACACATTGGTGGTGCGTGTCACCACAAAAACAGAAGAAGGAAGTTGTACACACACTCCTCCAGAACAAATGAAGACACTTGTTGCATTTCCCCTAAAGAAGTGACCACAGCTGTTATCCCTCCTACTCTCCTGAGGCAGGAAGGAATCACATAGTGGGGGCTGTGATGCCCATCCTCTCTGCCATCTAAAAAGGCAAAAGAGCAACATGGTCTACACTCCCCACTGCAGGATGATGATATAACAATGCCCTCTGCGCCCCCCAGAGAATAAAGAGAAGGAAGTGGCACTTTCCCTTCAAAAGGAGGGTGGTAACTGTGATCATAGCGCCCCACCATGAACTCCCCATGCCAGAGGCAAGCCCTGCTAAATGTGACTCACCTCCTTTATGTGTCTGGTGCACAGAGATACCATATCTGAGTCCTGTTTGCTTTCTTCTTTGGGGGATACCTAGCTCTTGTGGAGATGGGGATTACAGGTGCTGTGTCCTTATCCTCCTTCTCTGGTGTGGCATAGCAGGACAGGTTGGTGCCGCTGCAGCTTTCTCCCTTATGTCTTTCTGGGGCATTGAGGGGAGAGTGCATTACCAGCTGTCTGGGATGATGAGTACTGGAAGGTTGGAGGCGGCAGCAGCAGCAGCATTTTGGAGCAACAGGAGCCCTGTTAGGCTGGGCGTGTGAGTGACAAATTCATCATTCCCAGAGCTCTGCTGTCTAAGGCAATCACCTCTTTCGGCCTAATTGCTGTACTGGCCCTAGTTCCAGTGGATCTCCCTGGCCCCGTTTTTGAGCTCCTGTCCAGGGGTGTGTGTGGGATTAAGAGGAAAAGAGGCTGGTTCTTTTTCCTCCAGCAGCTGTACATTGCATGCTACATATTTATGTAGCATGTAGTTAAATTCCAAATTAAGCATGATTGTATTCTCTTTTTTTGTCATTAATTTAGGTAGGCACTCATTTCAAGCATTTGTGGGATGGATTTTAACTTAAAAATCCTCCCATAGTGATTTCTGACTTATAAACAGATAGTACAACAATACGTTTTCAAAAAAAAAAAAAAATCATACTAAAATTAATTAATTAATAAAAACCAGTAGCAAAGTTAAGGTAGGAATGTTTAGCCCAATAGAAACACCAAAAACCAACAAATAATTACAGCTGAAACAACACCAAATAGGAAATAACCCAGTAAAATCAACCATAAAAGAAGTCAGTGCTGATTGTCAATCAGTTTTCACTAGGTGACTCAAGCAATGCTGGCTCTAGACCCTGGTATCTACAGTTTGGCTCTATGGCCATCAAAGTCTCAGTGAGATCCCTGCAGCAAGCAGCAGGGTAAGTAATCTAAGCATTTTATATTTTTTAGTATTTTGTGCAATGTTAGAGTAGTGGGCCCTCAGTTGGTCTTGAGATTTGCCAAATGTTCCACCTTACCTAAAGCTAGCCTTGGGACCAAGCGAGTCTCAATGTTATGAGCAGGGATGAGGAAGTCTGCTTTTTCTTTCTCCTACATTTGAATTTTTTAAAGCGTCAGTTATTTTGCATCCTGAATATGAAGATACCTACAAATTTGGGTAAATTCTTCCTGAGTTATGAGAATGAAAAAGACAATTTTTGCTTTCTGTCCATTTTCTAGACATCTACACCTTTCATAAGAATCCTTGTATATGAAACAGAATTGCTACTGAGGAACTCATTCTATGTGGAAAAGATCCACGCAATGGATTTTACCTGTTGTGATGTAGATTCTCTTGATTTGTTAGCTGCTTTGAGGGAAATTATTACAGTATTATTAATATTTTAATACAAATGATGAAAATACAAAGGAATACATTATTGTCACATTTACTCATTCTGCACTCCATGAATTTTGCTATGTGTGAATACCGTGGAATGACATGACTGATCATGACATCCTAAAGTAGCAGTAGATGCCTTATAGTATGCCTTATAGTGTATGCAGTTCCTGTATAAAGATCTTTTTCATGCCTGAAATTGCCCCAAGAAATTAAATTCATCTGTTTGTAAACTTCACATTATGGAAGGAAGTGGTCTTGAAGGTGCAGTAACCCAAGCTGGGGTTGTTTTATAGATAGAAGGTAGTACTGTTTTAAATAATTTTTTTAATGGTTGATACTTATTTATTATATAATTAAATTATTACATTAGGGCAAAAACTTGCCATTGCCCCAGGGTCACCTTTTTCCTTACAGAACTCTAGCTATCCACTTTTGCAGCCAATTATGTTTGGAATGTTTTCTGAGAACTTCAGTCTAATCTGGCGACACATCTTTCTCCCTCTCCTGAAATTCTTCTTCAGGCCACACCTTTTCCATTAATCGTTTGGCTTAACCTTCTAGTCTCTATAGCAGAGGTTGGTGACTATTGCTTAGCTTAATTTCAAACATTTTTTGCAAATATCAGTGCAGACTTTTGTCAGGAGTAATTTTCACCACCTGGCAAAAGTCTACCTGATAGGTGTTAGCAGGAAGGCAAAAGCAGGGAGGTATCACAAACAGAAGTGATGGCCCCACAGGCCTTTTTTAAACTATGGTGCTGTGCCGTTGACGTGCACTCACTTCACGACGATGTGATCTTCTGGGTAGTTTAGGCCACTTCTGTGCTGTACCATAGCAAAATGAAGCCTAACAAACCAATCCTAATCCCCAGGTTGGTTGGCTAGAAGGGTCGACAATGGAGTGGAAATGTCTCCAGGAGCTCTTCTCGTGGGAGGTGGACCCATTTTTCCTTATGGGTTTCCAGTATATCTATATAAGGTTCTTCAAATGTTGATCTACTGCCAACGGAGTTTCCACTGGCAGCAGACCCTGAAATGCGGCATTCTATGGATAGGGTTGGTGCAAGTCAGTAGCAGCAGTCTCAGATCTACTGGATCTAGGTGCTCTCCATTTCCCTCCAAGAGACCCCGGGATCAGACTCCTCACCTATGCCAGTGTGGAGCTGCTGCAGGGTTTTCTCCTGTGCCTCCTCATCTTCAGCTGAAGAAGGAGAAACAGTATGACTACCCAGCTTCCACACCTGCCCTGGCCAAAATCATAGATATGTTGGCAAGGCCTTTGTAAGTGGCAGATTATTGGAGCATGAAAAAGTTGCTTTGGAGGATTATAACTTCCAGTATTCTGGAGTTAGCATGACCTGTGTTTATGTCATTTGGATTATTCTGGGAATTATAGTTTCCAAAAATAATTCTTCCAAGCTCTGTTACTTCTTGCTCAGCCTTCTTCTGTCCTAATGTTTAATTGCTTATACTTGCAGTCATGTTCACTTGTTTGTTTAATGTATTTATATGCTGCTTTTCTCCCATAGTGGGACCCAAGGCAGTTTCCGAAAGTTAAAAACAGTTTATGATAAAGTTTAAAACTATTAAAATGAACCATATAAAATAGCATAAAATCAATGTAAAAACATACCAAAATTAGAAACTAAACTAAAATTTCCTAACAAAAATAAAAAGCTCTCCTGCTCACACATTAAAAGCTTGCTTGAATAGAAATGTTTTTGCCTGCTGGTGAAAGAAGAGCAGGGAAGGGGCCAGCCTAGATTCCTAGATTCATCCAGAAACCCTTGGAGCTGGAGGCTGCCACATGCTTCAGAACCTTGCCCAAAAATGGAATATTGGAGACTGAATGATAATTATTCAAAATGGTGGGATCCAGGGAGGCCTTTTTTTTTTTTTTTTTGAAGTAATGGCCTCACCACAGCTTCTTTTAGGTAGGATGGAAAATTCCCTTGCTGCAGTGGTGCATTCACTACTTCCCTTACTCATATCCACTCAGCCAGTCCCCCTCTAGCTGCTTTCAGAAGCCAGGGGAGGTAATGATCCAGTATACACGTAGTGGCTCTCACTTCTCCAAGGATCCTGTCCATATCCTCACGCTGTACAAATTGAAATGTATCCAATAATACAGGACAAACAGTTTCCAAGATCACTGGACCTGTCTCAACAGCAGCATCCAAGTCAGAGGCAGATCCGAAGATTTTGTCTGCAAAATGTCTTGTAAATTTGTCACAGCAGGCTGTCAAGTGGTCTTTATTTTCTTCTTGTGGGGCAGTGTAAAAGGTTCCTGACCACTCGAGACAGGTGTACTTGATGACACTGTGCAGACGCAATGGCGGCAGAGAAATATAATTTCTTCACTTGCCACCATTGCCATGGTATAAGCTTTCTAATGAGCACTACTGTGTATTTGGTCAGACTCTCTCTGAGTGTAGTCTCTGTCCCATTCATTTAATTGTCACTAGTTCCCTAGTAAACCAAGGGGCTTGTTTGGTTCCACTTCATGGGTGGGGATGCTTAGGAGCTATTATGTCCACTGTGCTGGCCAGTTCCCTGTTCCAGACATCAGCCACGGCTTCAACAGGATCACCTGCAAGGAAACAGAATATTCCCAAAGAGCTGTTAGTAATTCAGTAATCCATCTGGATCTGTAAACCTCCTGGGATGGACCATCTTAGCCCTCACACCTACTGTTACCCTGATTTCTGGGGGTCCCGGAAGGGACATCTAAATGTGCTCAAACAATGGGGAGGGAATTAGCACAGAGCACAAGTTTGCAATGCGAGAGGCAGGGTAACGTAGCGAGATCTTGAACCCTATGTCTACGGGGTCAGGCCGAGTCAATGATAAGGCAGAAGTTGAAGCAATAATAATTGTTTTATTGAAACACAATCAAACACGTATATGCAACACACTCACACAAGAAACTATAGAAATATAGGTAGGAGTGGGATAGAGGGATTTGTAGAGGAGATTTGGTATGGGAAATACTATACCTGTCCTGAAGCCCGGTAAAAGCAAAGAAGCTGGGGAGCGTGGATTCTCAGCACATGGGGCTGAGGGGAAGGCTCGCTGGACAAAGCGACAGCAAGGCGGGATGGAAGCCAAGAGTGATCCGAGGAAGCGCTCAAAGTCAGGGGTTTTTATAGGGAAAATTGTGGCCGCAAGCTAGTCCGTACTTGGGGAAAACAATGAGTTTGGGGCTGGAGACAAAGCCTCTGAAAGGTCAGTACTTTAGATGATTGAGTTATAGCCAGATTGTCAATAGAGTAGCCAGTATGCAAACGCGGAGTGCTTGAGAGTTGTATAGTCCGCTCATCAAGTTGCCTGCGCGGGGCAGGGGATCTTTTTGTAAGTTGTGTGCATACATAATGTGGTTCCTGGCTTGAGGTCTCCTGAAGCTGCATTCGGCAATGACTGGCCTGCCTAGATCGGGGTTTGAATGGTTCGGCTGTTGTCGGCCGCGCCTGTGTGCGTGCTTGTCCAGGGGCCTCACAAACACGTGGAGAGGAATGGGTACAGAAGGCCAAATTATTGCTATCAAATGATATCTTAATATCCCACAAGCTTGGGCTAGAAACAGCGGTAACGCTACCATGAGTCCCAGCGAGTCTGAACCCTACCAGATAGTTATCAGTCCATGACAAGGAAACTACAGAAAATTCTTCCACTTCCAGGTTAGCATTATTTCACCCAGAAAACCAGGTCCAGAGTATGTCCTGCAACATGGGTGGCACCAGATATTACTTGGGACAGACTCACGGTTGTCAGGGCAGACATGAATCCCTGAGCTGCTCCTGAGAGCAGTCTCTACATGGATGTTGAAGTCCGCCAGTACAGCAAGGCGAGGGGATTCCAACACCACCTGAAACCAACTCAGCCAGTTCAGGAAGAGAGACTGTTGAGCAGTAGAAGTGGGCAGTACATCAACAGAATCCCTATTCTATACTAGCCACCCACCTTTAAAAGCACACACTCAAACCCAGTAGACTGTGAGACAGGTCAACTGGTGAGAGAGATGGTATCCCAGTAGACCACTCCCCCCAGTTTTGTCCAGCCAGGTCTTAGTAATACAAGTCAGATCAGCATGCTCATCCAGGATCAAGTCCTGGACCAAGGATGTTTTTCTGTTCTCTGACCTGGCATTGAGCAGCAGCATTTTCAGCTCAAGAGGTCTGTTGTGAAGACTATCCAGACAATTTGAAGTGGAGGACAACTTGGAGGTAACCGGTATCCTGTGGCTGTCTTTTTTTACCATGATAATAAGACTGTCTCCCACACCACATCTTTGCCTCTTTTTCTCTCTCCTTTTATCTTCCAAAATTTAACCAGTTAGGCTTCTTGGGATGGAGACCTCTTCATGTCAATTGCTAAATGCTGTGTGCATGAATGTTTGTATATAAATGAGTGCTAGAGATGAATGAATAAAATTCATTTGTCTAAAGATGTGGCAGTTTACAAATCTCCCCATCTGCTGCAGAACTGTGTGGTGCAGAATTTAGAGGACCACAAGCTATTACTGATTGACCTAGGGAGATATTTTGGGGCTTGAGAGTAGTCTTACAAAGAAGTTGGCAGTCTTACCCTTTAATGTCTTCCTGTAATATATATTGAGAGTGTATATAGGTAGGATCATTTAGTATATGATAATGTTCTGATGTCATGCAGCTTGCTCACAATTGGAGTTAAAGGCTTTCAGCAGATATTTATGGGCAAAGCGGAAATTGTATGCTACTCTGTAATTCTTCACCTGCTTCTTATATTGCAGTGATAATGCTGAGCTGTTATTTAAAAAAAAATAGTGGTGAACATGCTTTTATAGAGATGCTATTTTTACAAGAACCCCATAAGGTAGGCTCAATATTGTTGTCTTTGCATTGCAGATGCTCAGACTGAGACATTTATTTATTACCTAGTTAAATTTATTTTCCATCTTTCCTTCAGTTAACTCAAGGAAGCATATGTGGCTCTCTTCGTCTCTATTTTATCTTCTTAGCTACCCTGGCAGAATGAGGTAGGTCAAATAAAAGAAGAAAGTGACTGGCCTAAGGTCGCCCAATGAATTTCAGGGCTGAGTGGAAACTTGGAATCTGGATCTTCCAATCCCATTCTGTCAACTTAAAACCGCATTGAGTTTTGGTTTGTGGCTGCAGTGAGAACTCCTAGTTGTGGCAGCAGCTGTGGAAAGAGCCCCTAAACATAAGCGCTCCTCAAATTTTATTTATTTATTTAATGTCCCACCTTTTTCTTGGCACAGAACCCAACACAGTGCAGTGGTTAAAGTATTGGACTGGGACTTGGGGGACACAGGTTCAAATCCCCACTCCTTCATGAAAATCTCTGGGTGATCTTGAACAATGACTGTCTTTCAGCTTCTCAGGTTGTACACATGTGGGAAGAAGCTGTCTTGAATGTGAGTTGGGATTTAAATGTAAGGATGCAGTATGAGTGGTGGAGAACAAGGTGGAAAGATTACTATGCAACCACTGAAACCTACATGGGACTCCCAACTGCATTAAGGTTACCATCATTAGTGTATGAAGCTAGTATTAGCTGAGATGAAGTACAAGAGAGTATAGCATATATATCTTCTTCCTTTTTGTGCAGAATCATTTGCCAATATAAAAGCTTCAGTTATAGTGAGCAAAATATATTGAGATTTGTAAGGTGACTCCTCATTTTGTGATATGCAGAATAGGTTCCCAGTGGGTTGTGCTCCCTGATGGTCAGTCTTAGAAGAGAGTCATGCTTGTAAGATACAAACGGGGGAAGATGGAGTTAAATTTGGTTTTCTCTTTATTTTGGATAATAAATGAGCCAAGAGGCCATTGTAGCAGGGCGATCAAATCCTTTCCCACCTTAATGAGCAATTACTTGAAATGGACAAAGCTCCAGGAGAAACCTTTGCATGTGTAAATTTAGTTTCCTTTGAAGTTTTGAAGCATGCTCAGTTTTCAACATGCCCCAGCCCCCAGGCAAAGCAACTTCCTCTTGCTAATTTGAAGCTGTCCTGGACTAGTCTTTTGTTTGTGCTTTCTCTTATAAATTAGCATCACTGTTCATGCTAATCAACATAATAAAATACCTTCCACAGCCATTCTAAGGGCCATAACATTCATGTCCCCCTCTAAAAGTGACCCAGCATGTATTTGGTGCAGGATCCCCTCATAGTGGCTTAGGAGGCAAGCCATCTTAGAAAACAGGGACAGATTCAATTGCCTGTGGTGCCTAGCCAGCCCTCCAATTACACAGAAGAGATTTTCTCAGGCTACATGTTTCTAGAGGAGCTAGCTCGCTGCCTTCAGGGTAGTGGGAAATGTTGTCCCATCACAGTGCTGAAGGAAGATTCAATATCCAGTCCATTTGATGTCTGGACATAGAATGAGAGGATGTACCATATTGTTCTTTGCCTCAGGCATCAAAATTTGAACTGGCTGTGTGATTTCCCATCAGGCAGTCCCACAGCTGTCACCATATGTGGAATTTATATGAGGGTTCCATCCTTTATCCACCTGCTGTGGTCACCAAATGTGCATGTTTTCCTACTCTTATCCCACCAATTGGGGGGTTTACACTTGGGCAATTCCACTGTGAGGATTTCTTTCAGGCAGTTGCACAGCTGTGGCCAAATGTGGGATTTCTGCCCTTTAACCCACCAACTATAAAGATTTCCACAGTGCTCACTAAAATTATCAGAGGTCGGGGCTCCTCATGATCTCGACCTCTGCTACCATGTAAGGACTTCCTCATTTCCCACTTCTGTGACACCAGCTTGGGGGACCATCTAAATTTCCTCAAGCTACCTAAGAGGATTTATGGAACTTCTGTCCTCAGTGGATAACTCCCCTTTATATTCAATGCTGCTACCACAGATACCTTGTCTGAATCTAAGTTCTCAGACAGATAGCCTTTCCAGACACCAAGTGTGTATGAAAACATAAGCAAATATTCATTTACAGAAGTTTTTTTTACATTTAAAACACCGAACACTCTCTCATACATTCATCTCAAGTTAACTCAGACCCTTACCAACCACACAACTCAAATTTCCTTCTTCCAATCCAACCCTGGTCTAACTCAACCCCTTTTGTAACTGTTCTCTGCTCAAACACTAGACTAACAAATTTCCCACCCCAAACTGAATTCCCAACTGTCATTCACCAGCCTTATGCAAATCTCCTCAAACATTCCATGAATCAGCATTCACTCCAACATTTCATTCCCTTCCTGCTCCCAACAGCTATTTACCTCATACTCTGATGTACACACAATAAATCAACAACATTTTCAAATACAAACCCATGAAATCACATGGGCCCTGTAGTGACAAAAAGGCAAAAAGTAGGAGCAATTTTCTTCATTAAAATGTCGGTATGATGCAGCAGGATTGGGACCAAACTGGAATATGTGGCATGGCCACATCCATAGAAGGGCTGATACAGAAAATGGATCCATGGCAAGCCAGCTAAATGTTAAAGTCCATGTGAAGCTCAGCTGGAATAGGGGCAGACAAAAGATGGTTGGGAGGAGATCTGAAAGGCAGAAATACTTTGAGTAAGCCTCGAGTTCCCACAGGCAGAACTAGTCTGTCAGGTACTAACGTGGAAGTAAGGTTGTTTAATTTGTGGTCGAATATTGTCAAATAATGGTCAAATGTTTTTAAAGCATTAACCTAATGAGATCAACAAATTTATTCTTAAGCTAATTCCAACAAGACTGATTCTCATGCAAATGTTAAAAAATTGCTCTTGTGAAACAATAACATCGACTTTAAAACAAGTGTAATTATTTCCTATTTCATTTGATTATATTTTAATCCCACCCTTCCTCGTGAGCTCCGGGTGGTATATCTAGTGTGCCTCCATCACATTTTATCCTCACAACAATCTAGTGAAGGAATTTAGGCTGAGAGCGTGTAACTAGCCCATAGTTACTTATGGGACACTCTTACAGACATCTGCTCACAGTCAAGTCCCATTCATTTCAGTGAGGCTTACTCCCAAGTGAGTGAATACAGATTTCAACCATAATGAGTTTCATATTTCACTGAGGATTTGGACTTGGTATCCCTGGTTCTAGCCTGATGCTATATCCCAAGATTGAGAAACACACAGGCCTCCAGATATTTCCCATCCTTTCCCTTCCTCATGTTTCTGTTTTTCTTTTCCTTAGGTATGTCATAAGCAGTTCCTGCATTCATCATTCTTACATTCATCCTATATAGTGCTTGGCAGAATTTCAAAATAAAATTATAGTTATTTTGCTAGTGGTCAAGGTTAGCAGCAGGAGACTAGGTCAAGAGGAACTAGGCTACCCTGGGGGACTGAGGACAAAGCCATGCCGGAATCTGGGAGAGAACAATATTGCTATGTTCCCCTCCACTCAGCAGACTGGAAAGACTTAATAGAAGGAACATTGAAAGGTTCCTGGCTTGAATTCTGGATGATCCTACCATTTGGTTATTCTGATATTCCTGCTAGCTATTCTTGCCCTCACTGACCCTTGTACTTGTGATAAATTTTCAGCCCACTTGAAATGTTACCAGTTTGCATTTGTGAAGGACTGAAGTCTCAAGACTATCTTCTAATGGGCAAAGTTATATAAAAGTGTACTTTTGATTGGTTTCCTCTCACCATCCAATTGTTTGATGCGCTTGTAAAGGCCACATTTCAGATCCACTGCAATCATTACATGTTTGGTGCTCTTTTGTTCTAAATCACCTCAACTCTAAGCAGCTTTTCTGAACTAAAAGGCCTGTTGGGGTCAACTCCCTGTCTGACTTAGTGGGCTAGATTTTTTTTTGCTCTCCTCTGACTAGCTTGTCCTACTACTTAAGATGAAGTTTGTTTTTTTTTCATTTCTGCCTTACACCACCTGCAGTAATTATGGTCCAAAGTAGCTTCTGAACCCTGATACTGTTTAAGCCCTTTGGGGTTAAGGAAATAAACAAGCAGACCCAAACATCTATAATCCGTGTTGTAGGATTGTCAGGTGAAATAAGCGACAGGAGAATGGTTGTGTAGAAGGCGGAATTTCAACAGGAAATTCTTCTACCCTACGCATATTGTGGTAATGCATTTATTGCTTGTTTTTGTTATTTGCCATCAAGTTGACTTTGAGCTTTGGTAATGCTATGAACGAGAGACTTCTAACCTACCTTGTTATTAACAGCCCCACTCAGATCTTGCAGGCTCAGGGCTGTGGCATCTTTGAATGAGTCAATGTACTTGTCATGCAATCTTCCTTTTTTCCTACTGCTTTCAACATGTCTTATGGTAGGTCAACGGTACAATAGCCTCAGTGTACTCATTTTGGCTTCTGGGTAGAGTTTAGACCCCTTTATTTGTCTTTTTGGCAGGCCATGGTATCCATACAACTCTCCTCCAGCAACACATTTCAGATGAGTTGACCCTGCCTCTGAGGAGCTTAGTTCACTGTGCAAGTTTCATTTCTCTATACAGAAATCAGTATCACGATGACATGTATGATCCTGATTTTGATATTCAGTGATATGTCTTTACACTTGAAAACTTTTTTCCCCTAGTTCCTTTGTAATTGCCCTTCCAAATTTTAGTCTGCTAACTTCTAGACTACAGTTCTCATTTTGATTGATGGATGAAAAAAGATATAGAAAATCTTTAACAATTCTGATGTCTTTATCACTAACTTCAGAATTACATAAATCTTCTGTGGCCATTACTTTGGTTCTTATTTTAATATTCAGCGCAATTCCTCAAAAATTGTGCAAGCTTTTGAGATTCCTTCAGCAGGTAAAATTTACAAAAGCCACCATGGGCAAAAGTAGCGGTGGTGGGAGTTTATGTAGTTTAGATGTTTTGCTGAGATGTAATGAGAAGGAATAGTCTATAAACTTTCAAATGGAACTTATCAAGAGATGTGCTGATAATTAGATTTCATCAGTAATAGCCACCAGCTTAGTGGCAGCAAGAAAAGTAGATACATTTGATTTTCTGTTTTGAAAATACAGCTCCACACTGTAAACTCAGGACTATCTCCATCTCTCTCCATTGCACAGTTTTTTCTTTTAGTTAAAAGCAGAGGGTCACTAAGTAGTCTTTATGTTATGAAGACTAGAGATAATTTTAGATGCTGGATCAGGTAAGTCCTAGTTTCAGGAGATATAAACCATCTTCCTCCATCATAGGATTCCATTTCTGTATGACTGATGTTGTTAATTTTTAGAACTTATACGAAAAAGGAGACACAACTGTGCTGTCCATAAGACAAATTTCTACAGTTAGGACCATGTGGATTCTGCAGTAGGAGAGAATTTCACAGAAATTGGCAGAATCCCAGCAGAAAATGGGGGTTGCTTTGCTGATGGTCAAATAATATGAACTAGTAAAAGGCCCTGCTGTGTTACACAAAGCCAACACACTGGGTATCAAGCCCAGTATTATCAACACTGACTGGCAGCTGTTCCCCAGAGTTTTAGATGCTGAATATTAAACTTTGGACCTCCTGCATGCAAAGTAGGTTCTGAGTTGCAGCCTCTTATTTCCAGAAAGGCCTACATTTCTTCCCTTTTAGCAACTTTAGCAACATGCTATGCACAGCGTACCTTTAAAGTGCAGATTCCTTTAATAGATCTCAGCTGAAGAAGTGTCTGGTTCCATGAAGGGCTCTGAAACCAAATGGCACTTTTTGTGGAAGACGTATTAACTAGTTCTTCTGCTGTTTTTATTTTTGTGTTAATTTGGTGATGGTGTTACCCCAAAACATAGGGGACCATGAGTTCCTCCAGCAGTACTTCTGCCTCAGCAAAAGGATGGGGAATTAATCAGCTCAAATTAGGAGAGTTGCAAGAGATGGGGTAACCTAGCGAGATCTTTACACCAATGTTTATGGGGAACTTGCAGGAAGAACCTGCCAGAGATTCAAAAGTAAACTAAAGTGTGTTAGAATCATAGAATCATAGAAATGTAGAGTTGGAAGAGACCACACGGGCCATCCAGTCCAACCCCCTGCCATGCAGGAATACCCTCAAAGCACTCCCGACAGATGGCCATCCAGCCTCTGCTTAAAAACTTCCAAGGAAGGAGACTCCACCACACTCCGAGGCAGCATATTCCACTGCCGGACAGCCCTGACCGTCAGGAAGTTCTTGCTGAGGTTCAGGTGGAATCTCCTTTCCTGCAGCTTGAATCCATTGCTCCTTGTCCTGGTCTCTGGAGCGGCAGAAAACAAGCCCTCTCCCTCCTCTACATGGCATCCCTTCAAATATTTAAACATAGCTATCATGTCCCCTCTTAACCTTCTCTTTTGCAGACTAAACATACCCAGCTCTCTAAGTCTATCCTCATAGGGCATGGCTTCCAGGCCCTTCACCATTTTGGTCGCCCTCCTCTGGACCTGCTCCAGCTTGACTATTGTTTTATTGGGGAATTCAGTCATTCATACACACAAGATTCAGATGTTCACATACTCACACAAGAGCTAATCGAAGGAAAGGGAAGAAAGGTTGAGAGCAAGATTTCAGGGAATGGGAGATATTTACCAGTCCAGAAGAGTAGTGAAGGAAAAGTGATGTGGCTTAGTCTTGCCTCTAAGGGCAGTACAAATTGGGTTTAAAAGTGTTAAGAGTGACATTTAGCAATTGATGTACTGCATCTGAGCTAGTGGAAAATGTGGGTTTAAGTACTCTTTTTCTGCCTAGAGGCCAAATATGTTAATAACACTCCAGCAAAGGGACAATGGAGTCTGGAATGAACTGATGGCTTCAGCATGTAGGTGACAAAGAATTAAGGGCTGACTTGATACTTCTGTGCTGTTGGGCAGGCATGGGATAAAGGAAGAAACTCTGAAGGTAAGAGGTAACAGGAATAGGATGATCAACATTTCCATGTGAACGTTGGAGGCTCATTGTCTCAGCAGAGGCTAGCTGGAAGCTTGTTAGCACTTGACTGTTTCTGGTGATTTGTCTATGACTTGGCTATGCTTGTGAGGAGTCCCTTGACCTGGCTTCTGTGTCCAGTCAACTTACTGTATTTGCTGGCATATAAGACTTACATTTTTCCTGAAAAATACTATTTGAAAATGGGGTGTCTTATACATTGGCAAATAGTATTTGCCAATGTATAAGTGGGGTACTTCTTAATACATGGGTGCGTCTTGTATGCTGGCAAATACAGTACCTCTTATCCAACAAAGCTTCCAGCCGTAGCAGCATATCAGTTTATCAGTTGAACCATGTCAAAGTGTAGGGGTATGTGGCTACTAATAATGGAGCCCTCTGAATTTGATCAGAGCAACTGTGCTAGATTGGGGAACACAGTTCATCACCCTTCTTCAATGTTGTTTTCCTTGCTTAACTACCCATGAGGAATTAGTTAACCCTATGGGGTAAATACTTATACAGTGTCAGCTGGGAACAAACGTGGGTCGTCTGTCCAGTGTTGAGAGGTCTGGTAATCTTGTCTGTAATGTACTGTAACTGAAAAGACCTTTTTAAAAAAGGGAAAATTCACAGTACCCTCATAGAATTACAGTGCTGTGAATTCATTTGGAGAAGCTATGACAATTTAACAGGGTTAGATTTAACAGCCATGACTGGTTTGAGGATAAGATATACACAGTACACCAGTTATAGCATTTTCACTGTGTGGGGTCAAAGCTGCACAAGCATGATTGCTACAAGGGATGCACCAATAAAAAGAATGCAGGATAGATTTATGACAAAGATGGAGAGGAGAAGGGAATGCAGAATGCTGAGTTAAAGCAAACAAGAAGATGCTGAATGCAGTGACAAAGGGTAAGACCACAAAGCTTTTTGTGGGTCAGGATGAGGTCAGCTGAGGACTTCTTACAGCTCTTAAAACTAGGTGCAATCATCAGATCTGTTGGGCTGAGTGAATGGCTGAGGCTTGGGAATGAGAAGTAGAGTTGCTGGCTTTTGGGCATTTTGTTTTGTTCTGTTTCCTGGCCTCTCCAGAGACTGTTCAGCTATACTGTGAATCTGTAGTTTTGCTTCTCAGTGCTATGCTTCACAGGTATAGCAGCTGTTACCTAGAGCAGCAGTGATGCTATAGAAAGAGTTGAGTGACACTTTTAAAACAGATTTATTATAACATGAACGTGAACAGATTGCATTCTGCTGTTAGTTTATGAAGTAGAATCTTAGATGCTCTCTCTCTCTCTCTCTCTCTCTCTCTCTCTCTCTCTCTCTCTCACACACACACACACACACACACACACACGCAGTATACATGGTTGGGGAGGGGACTAAATACCTTAAAGGCACCAGATCCCACCATGTCTTGGAAACTAAGCAGAGTCATCTCTGGTTAGTACTTGGATGGGAGACCATCAAGGAATACCAGGTGCTGCAGGCTTTAGTTCAGAGGAAGGAACTGGCATAACCACCTCTGAGTATTCCTTGTCTAAGGAAACCCTATGAATTCATGGGGTCACCATAAGTCAACAGGCAACTTGAAGGCACATACACATGATGCACCTGCTGTATACATGGGGGTTCTGTTCCAAGAATTCTCATGTGAAACAATAAACACAAAGCATCATGTCCCATTATAGTCTATGGATGCAATGTGCATGTTCCCACAGCAGTGCATGTGTATGCATATCACATCCATTGACTATAATGGGACACAACACTTCATTTGACCTCATATTCACAAGCAAAGTGGGTGCAGAAAGTATTACCAAATTGCATGAGCATTACACTAGCCTGATTGTTGGGTTGGGAAGGGCAGCAGCATGGCAGATCGTCACTTGGCTGAAGAAGACTGGCCTCCAGATGGATTAAGCTGGCCTTTACGGCTTCTTAAAGATCAAAAAGCAGACATGCGACGTCACCACATGGACTCTGCAAAACTGCACCAGCCACTTCTATATGGGAGTAAACTAATTACACATTCATCTGTGTTTCTCTAGTACACTGTAGGTGAAGTAACTGCTTCCATTTGAGACCTTCATGTACTACAATGGGGTGGGCAACTATGCAGGGGTCAGGGGTCAGTTTATGGCCTCAAAGAATATAACTCACCTCCTAACTGTATCTGAAATGATGCTACCATTCCCTCCCATTTTTTGGCTTTTTTAATTTAACCACTATTTGGGCTTTGAGATTTGCATTTATGCATTTATGT
Source organism: Cyclura pinguis (assembly GCA_030412105.1). Lineage (NCBI taxonomy): Eukaryota > Metazoa > Chordata > Lepidosauria > Squamata > Iguanidae > Cyclura > Cyclura pinguis. The sequence continues at coordinate 95,877,330 of CM059604.1, forward strand.
GTGATTTGGTGTTCCTTGGGACCACTTGAGGGCAACCCCTCCCCTTCCCTACATCAGCCTTAAATTTTAAAAACTTTTTGAGAGAGTCGTAAAGGCTTGAGGGATCTTGGGAGGAAAGGGCCCTGAGACCACAACAGTGAGTATTGGGAGCCCATTTTCCCCACCTTTGAGGTACACATACATATGCAGGTAATGTTAGGAGACAAAATATGCTGCCTGGGCTTTTCTTTTTCTGTTTGTTTGGACTGTACATCCTCCATTTCATAGCTTATAAACTTACTTAAAAAAAATTGGGTGTAATTAATAATACCGTCTTCCCCAAAGAAGTTATTTTCTATGTGATTTAAAAAGGTCACTCTTTACTTGTCCAGTAACTAGTTACTTTATTAGTTACTATTAAAAACTGCAGCTGAATACTACAAGCTGCTGGCCTGTGGTGTAAAACACACCCTGCTTTCATCTCACTCATTGCTAGCTCAACATCTATAACAGAACACGACAAAGGAACATAAAGTATAGTGTGAGAGACAATACATGAACAACATGATATTTCTCCTTTACCATTCAATGAGGCCACAACCCCATAACTAGAAAAGTTATTGAAAGTTACACTAAAAACCCACTTATATCACAAAGAATGTGAAGTTATCCATCATTACATTATGGTCATAATGCAATGTAGTTTATGTCTTTGTTGATGAAAGGAGGAATTAATTACAAGTGTCTGTTTATTTGTATATCATTACTTCCAGTTTCTGCTCCAGTTCTGATAAGAGCTGAGAAAGTACAGTTCTGACTAGATCAACAACATTCTGTTACTTGAAAGGTTGTCTTGAATCCAGACTAAGTCAGCTGGGCTTAGCACTGATTGAGATAAAGGGCACAAGCTGGTCATAATTTAAGTCCTACTGGGAACTAATTTGTTTTCTAGATGCATATTGGCTGAAATAGGTTTTATCAAAGTTGCCAGCTTAGAATCCTCTTAATCTAGCTTCCACACTATTTCCCAGTTCCAGTGGCTGCTTCCCACTCTAGGTTTAGTACTGTGCAATTGGAATTTCATAATTAAGACATCCTTATTGCAAGCAACGGAAAGAGATCCCCCCCCCCAATTTGGCACTAAAATTATGAAACAGTCTCCGTGGAGAGATTCAGTTGACTCCCCCATTGCTCACTCTTAGGCAAAGGCTAAAAACAGCATTATTTCAGAAGGCATTTTCAAGATAAATGTTCCTGTAGCTTTTCACTCTTCTGTTCCTTCTGCTTTTCATTTCTCCTTTATTGATGAATTCTATTTTAATTTTAGTATATTATATTGCTTTATCTTAGCAATATTATCTTAACATATTGTAAGCCCGCTTAAGTGAATATTGTGGGCTCTTCACTTTCTCAGGGGATAGGGAAACAGAACCCTTGCAAAAGTGAAAAAAATCGCCAATAACCGCAAGCCCCCACGTGCACAATTGTGTGGGAGGGGGCATAAGAGAGAGCAGGTGGGGAAAGAGCTTCTCCGCTTGGCTTTCTCCTCACCCCCACTTGATCGTGATAGTGCGGGGGGGGGGGCAGAGGAGAGACCCAGCAGGGAAGGAGCTTCCACACTTGGCTTTCTTCTCACCCCCACCCACACCTGCAGTGGAAGGAACATGGGGAATGGGCAGTCCCCCCCCCCGCACCTTCTGCTGCCAGCCCAGGGTGCATCCGCACCAGCAGTGGCAGAAGGAGTGCGGGGAATGGGCAATCGCCCCCCCCTGCACCCTCTTGCCACCCACCCAGGCCAGGGAAGGGAAGGGGGAGAAGAGGGGGCAAGCGGGCACCTCGTGAATAGTCAAATTTGCTAAAGTGAAACCTGCAAATGTGAAGGGAGAACTGTACTTTGCTTGGGCAAAGACAGTATAAATTTTAACATAATTAAAAAAAATACTGTTAAATATTCACATGTCCTGGTGTCAGCTATCTTATATGTATCCTGAAACTCCATAAAGCTATTATAGAGACCATTCTTGAGGTGCTATTGGATGGCAATTCCCAGCATTCCTCACCACTGGCTAAGTTGGCTAGGACTGTTGAGAGTTGCTGTACAACAGTATCTGCTGCACAATTCCTACTCTTACCTAAACGCAGTCAAAAGTATATAAATGCTGGAACTCTGTGTTCCTGCCATAAAGATAGCCCAAGAGGCCCAGCAGCCTAGAGCTTGGAAACATTAGTATTTTGGACTACAGAGACACTGATTTATCCACACAAACTTCCAGGCAGACATAGAACAGTCCGTATACAATCCAGACTACAGTGTGCAAATATATTATAGAAGAGGGTTATAAAAAACAGCTGTATTTGACTTTTGCAAGTAAGCCAAGCTACATGCTGCAGCGAATGCTTAAAGTGCTTCTACAGAAAACCTTAGAGTCACTTTATTCTGGAACAAATGTAATTTCAGAATTGTTTCCCTTAAGCTAAACCCCTGTATGTTGCAGGAAATTCTATTTAAAGCATCACTTTGCTCTTCAGCATCCTTCTTGCTTGCAGCCTTCTTTGATGCCACACACAAAAAGAGATATTGTCTGTTCAGATGGGCTGTTCCATCTCTGAAGATTATAGATTCTCCCTGGAAACTAGCAGAACCTTTTCTATAACTCCCCTCTAACCACCACCTTCTGTCGCTTCTCCCCCCAACACCCGCCATAGTCTGACTTCAGAAGGGGAAAAAAACTGATACGATGATGTGGTTTGCAGCATTTATCTTCCATCTTCTGTTCATGTTGCTCTTTTTTCCCCTATGAGTGAAGCTTTTTCCTCATGAATACCTCCTGATTAAAAGTACCAAAGTCTCATTTCTGATATTCTTGACAGCGCTCACCCATCTAACTGTGTATTCATCAAGAAAAGATGGGGCATCTGTGGAGATAAAGGTTCCCATTTTAAACCTTCTTCCGCCTTGCCTCACAGTTTTAATCCTTTCATTCATGCATTAATTTGTCCTCTGCGCCAAAACTGGGTGCGTATGTGAGTCAGCTTTCCTTCACACCTACCTCCATTCTGCGTGATGGCCTCAAATCCTCAAATATAACATCTTTAGAAAGAAAGGCCATTTCGGCACGACGTTGCTATAATGCTACAGCAGTGTGTTGTTGCTGGCCCAGGAGTCATGCTACCATACAACATCATCGCTATCCAGATGCTATCCTGTCCCCAGGTGTTGCTGAAGCGCCTTATATTATTTCCAGAAAAAAAAATCAGTCAAACACCTCCTTTAGTGCTTCAGTCCTGTCAGCTGGCTCGGTGTGGAACCATAATGGTGCTTGATAGCACTTCCTGTTGTCGCAGTGGGTGAGGCGTAGGCATGCCCAGCTTGTCCCTCCCTCTCCGACTTCCATGGCATGGTAACTTCAAAATCTATCACCTCTCCATGTTTATTTTAAAGTTTTCCTTCATGTTAATTTTTTTAATATACATTTTTAAGCATTATAGCGTGAAAACGCAATAGTGTACCAGCTTGTAGTGCCATTGCAACCGTGTTGCACTAGTACAGCTTCCAAAGAAAAACAAACAAGCAAACAAACAAAAGAGCAATCGGGGCAGTGGGGCAGGGTGAAGGTGAGGCCAGGGAGTGGCCCAGGAGGCTGTAATGTGGAAGGAACATTCGTGGCAATACCACTACTCATCCACTGAAGGCAGAAGGATGCGGAAGGGTGCTACCATTGCATGAGTAGCAATGCTGGGATTGTAATGGTACAATGTGCTAATGGCATCTAGGGTGAAAATGGCCGAAGATATGAGTTTGTGGTGAAACATTACCCTGTACTGACATCTCATACCCTGTACTTCAGTCTGTGCTGGTCCTACAGTCATACTTCTCTTGCTAACACATGGAAAAACTCATGTCTTGCTCCAGAATGAGTATGTCAGATACCAAGAAAAAGCAGCAATTGCAGTAGCATAGCATTGCATTGTGCTTGAGCTGGGATTTGCAGAGTCAAAACACTGAAACCTTCTCCTTAGCAGGAATGGTAAAAATCCCCCTCACCCCTCCCCACTTAGCTGAAATCCTCATAGTAGGTTGGATAGGAGTAGAATAGATTTCCCTAGCTACAATCTATTGTGGTAATGCAAACTATTGAGGATAGATTGATTTCAAATAAGCAATTGAGATGCGTTAGTTTTACAAAAGATCTCCTGGTGGAGATGAGGACAACTAGAATAGGTCTGTTGATGTGGATCAACACAGCTGCCTACATTTTTGGATTTTCATTGGGAGACATGGTAGTGGGGAACTATCATGACGAACCTCAGAACTAGCGACTGTTTTACTGTGTAAGTGGGGACCATAAAACATTTTAAAAAAACTATTTCTTATGTGAATTTTATTTATTCATTTATATCCCACTTTCCTCCCATTTGAGAGATATGACAGGAATTCTAAGCGGTACTTACTTTGAGAAAAAGGGAATTGTTGGATTATTGTCAGTCAGAGGGACTGTCTATCTGTAAAATGAAAAATAATTGAATTATTGAGTGTAGATATAAATGGGCTGCATTTGCTTAGTAGTAAGGAATCATATATAACGGAGTTCTGGGTTCAGATTCCCATTCAGTCATAAAACTCACTGGGTAGCCTTGGCCAAGTCACAGATCTCAGAGTAACCCAGCTTCTCCTACTGTAGTAGCCTTGAAATGTGTTTGAGTAATACCTAGAGAGTGTGGAAATTGGCAGTGGTGCCTGGTGGCTTCTGTGTCAGTGGAGCAGTGAATCTCCTCTGGTTTTTAATCCAAACTTTAAAGTTACAATCCAAAGTGCTGGACCTATTTTGGAAGAATAGCTCCTTTGAAGTTTGGAGTGTGTTCTCTCTCTTCCCCCACTTTCTCTTACTCCCTTCCTCTTTCCCTCCCTCACACAGAGAGAGAGAGAGAGAGAGAGAGAGGATGAGATGAGATGAGATTTGATGTGGACCACATTCCGATACATTCAGAAGGCATCAGATTAAGTACACTGGCCTAACCAATCTCACATCACTGTTGAAAATAAGAAGGATAGACAAGAAACCTTGAGTTCTTTGGAGGAAAACTGGGCTGTCACTGTGATCAGTTAATGTACAATCCAGCTCTTGAACCAGGTATGGTTTATTCATAGTCCCAGATGGATGTTAGCAGGGCACACATGTAGTCTGTCCACTAGCCTTTTGTTCCTCCCACTTTTCTCTGGATTGTCTGGACATTTCTAGATATCTTTCTTTCCCTTTTCATTCACTTTTTTTAAAAAAAAGAATACTGCTTGAGGCAGGAAAGAAAGAATCATGGATCTGACCTGCTTTGTTTGTGTATTGAGTCTCCTTCCTGTCACAGAGGTAAGGTAGAGTGATGGACCCAAGGTCACAGAAGCTCCTGTTGTCTTCCTGTGCATGATGGGCGTGAACGAACACTTTTCAGTCCTAACCATCTCTTCCATCTCAGCACTCCCTGCTGTCCCTGAAGCCGGAAATAACTTCAGTCTTGTCAAGAAAAAGAGGGAGGCAGCTAGGCCCTGTTGCACTAAATGATGTGGTAATGGGGACTTAAACAACCACCTGTCAGTTGGCATTCTTTTTTGTGGCTGCCATTACCGTTGGCAAGGGCAGAATTGGAGATGAATAAAACGATTCCTTTCCACTGTTATTTTGGGCAAATGCTGTCATGATGCACGTGTTTGGCTGATTGGCTTTATGTTAATGAACTAGTCTCTCGTTCCCTTTGCCTCTTTCAGTCTGAGGGCTGGGAAGGGAGGAGGAAACCATTTTTATAGATTGTTGTGTGCATGGAAAAATACTGTGTGGTTTGCTTTCTATTATTGGAATCTAATGATCTCTGGAGATGAGAAGGGGATGTGAAACTAGAATGTATAGAGCCAAAGGATCAGAGTCCTAGCAGCCATGGGCTGTCCACAGAAGAAACATTGAGTGGAAACTGGCATTAAAATGCTTTGTACAAGCTTTTGAATTACATGGAATTCTCCAGGCATAGACATTCAAAGCAAAACTGAAAAGCTTTATTTATTTTAAATGGCATTCCTTTTTGGGACATCTTTGAGTGGGACTGAACAGAGCTGAATTTGCTCTGTAACAAAACAAAGCAGAGTAGATAGAAAGAGAGTGAATTTATATCTTCCACAGAGCCAAATGCTAAAGCCTTTTGTTGCCTATAGTATTTCAGGCTGGAAGTGGTGGTCTTGTTTTTCATTAGATGATATTCAGTGTTATTGAAAATTAGCACATCAGGATGAATTCCAGTCTACTCCCTGTCCTGACAAGATAACTTACTGTGCACAGAGAGTTCACTTTTCCCTGTGGGAGAACATTCAAACAAGCAAGGCTGAGAGAATTATGCTTGAAATGAAAAGGAAAAGGTGTTCCATCAGGTTTTGCTGAGCATGCAGGCTCTGGGCCTCTGAGAACAGATTCAGGCCCTGGTGAACATTTTTAGTCATTCCCCCAGCTGTTCACCAATGGTAGATCTTTGTGTCTCTGCAGTGGGCAGGAGATGAGGGTGGGTGACTGACTGTGGGCCAGCCAGATGAACATCTGTGGCTGGGATGATGGCTTTTGGCCAAGTGGAACTCTTGGCTATGAATGAAGAGGAGTGATCTGAGGAAGGGGCTCTTTTCCTACTTCTCTCCTTCCCTCCCTCCCTGACTTCTGCAGGCTAGGAAGAGACTCTGGAGACCTGTTGCCCAAGAGCCTCCTGACGGATGTGTACACAGTGTTCCTGGCAGTAAGGAAGGCAGGTGGATGGATGAATGGATGGATGGGGGAGGGGAATGGTGAGGGTGCCATTGGTGCACCCAAGAGCAGTGGGACAGAGAAAATCTCCAGTGCCTAGAATACTCTGGAACCTAGCTTGGCTGGAGGCAGAAGAACTTCCCTCCTGTGCTCCTACTATCAGGCCACTTTGCTCACTAGCTGCAGAAGCAACACCTGAGAAGTCCAACTTCCTTTCCTGGCCCTTCTGGCAGCAGTTGTAAGTCCCCAGAAAGCTGGCTAAAAGTCTTTACATAGGATTTCAAACATTTTCGAGTCTTTTTCAGTAATATTGGTATTTGCTGATTGTTTTTGGCATTAATATAAGAGAGGTGAATTTTATAGAAAATGATACTGATATAAAAAACATATGCAACATGTTCAGGTCATGGACCCACGTTGGACTGCTGGACCCCAGTAACTTATACTGGATCCCCCCACCCTTTTCAGTTCTGTGTATAGTAATGTTGATGGTTCTAGGCTAGTACTGGTAGAGCACTGTTGAGCTCTGTGGTTGTACTAGCTCTGTTCTCTTTAGCCTGGCCTTATTGTCTTGCCAAGCCACTCTCGTGACCTCCCTAACATAATACAAAAAGCACATTGTACAGGATGGCGGTAATTGCATCAGCTCTCTTTGTCTTCATCTCAGTCTGTGTTGCTTAACTCTTCTTGGACATCTTTGTTCATCTAGCATCCAGAACAGAAGCTCTGCATGTGTTGGACTTTACAGTCTCGGAGCACAAACAAGAAGCTATTCTTTAATTATTTAAAGGGCTTATAACCTACTCTTTGACCAGGAGGGCAAATGGCAGTCCCTGCCCTCAGTCTTACAACCTCTAGTTTGGCTAAAACATTCAAGGAACAAGGGATAAGGACAGAGGAAGAAAAAAAAACACCCAAGTTAGTAACCATTGTTATATTGGCCAGCTGAAGTGGAAACAGGTCAACTAACGCTGAACTGCCTGCCTCTGGGTGATGGGTGAAGTTTGGCCTTGACTGAAATATACAGGGCTGACTCAACATAATTTGCTTCCTAAAGTGAAGGGCTTGATGGCTCCCTAGCCTCTTCTTCCACATATGGAAGCCAGCTGCACCAGCACCTAAATCTTATTTCTACAGTGATAACAACAAAATCTCCTCTGCTGCACCCAAGGCTAGCTGTCTAGCTTAGGAGGCACAGAACATGCCACGTGGGACATGTCTCCATCTTCATCCACCTTTCACCATTGCCAATTCCAGAGGACCTGTTGAGAAAGATAGCATCTTCACTCTGCTTAGAGCTTGCCTTCGAGGTAAAGTACACCACACTTCACTTCATTGTAGAAATTGCAATACCATCCTGCCCCTGGTAGCCCAATAGCTGCCATCCTGTTCTGAAGCCAAGAATGATTCTTATACATTTCCCATGGGGTCTTCTTCCACCTTGAAAGGCCATTAGTTGCTCCTCTTCAAGTGTAGTTATTTTGTGTCCAAAGTTACTTTTTGGGATTACAAGAAGAATTTGTTGCAAGACCATCCCTCTCCTTGGTGTACTTCTGCATGTAGGCTAAGTTCTTTTTATTCAGAGAGGCTGTCAAGAATTGCCTGGCTATGCAGAAGGAGGCTTTTGATGGATTGTTACTGTACTTAAAGAATGTATTTTTAATTGACTTTTCAAGACAGTAGTGTCTTAATACAATATTTGTTTAATTTTGATTCAGCAGTATACCTTTTGTGTCTGTTTTTATTTGGTCTGGTTTTTAATCTTGCAGGAGAAAGGCAGGATAGATGCAAGATAAACAGAGGAGTACACTAGAATAGGAGCCTGCAGAAAGAACTGTGAGAAATGCTTAGGTTGTGAGTAAGTTCTATGACCTTGCTCTGGTGAAGGTTCCACTCCAGCTTGCTTGTACTGGCTGAGGCACTTTGCCACCATCTAGTGGTGCCTGCTGAGTCAACTACTGTAAGCATCTCATTCCCCTGATGGCCATCCATTCCTGCTATCTATATCCCTACACCAAGGTTCAGACTTAATTTTCCCGTATTTGTACATTTTGTTCAGTACAGTGCAAGTTTCTGATATACTGGATTGGGAAATCTGCCTGGTAGATGTGCAGACATTTACAGAAGACCAGCATGTGTGATGGTAACCATTCTCCACACATGCTTACATATCACTGTGATGTTGTGGAAGGTGCTGGAGTGAAACTTTGGGCTTAGTGTGTGGCTTAACATGTGGAAAAGCAGGGTGCAGGCCTCGCAGCTAATATGTGGGCTTGTGCAATAGCTGGAGCGAAACATGAATGCAGACATGTGCTGTTGTGAGCCAGCTTGGGCACCACAGCTGCATTTTTTTTCTTGGTGTCTCTGACACTCTCTGCTATCTGCCAAGTGGGATGTAGAGCAACAGCAACTCCTGGTACTAGCTTCTCCCTACAAGTTGCTTTGATTGTTCCCTGGCACTTTACTCCCTTCAGCTGCCAATTTTCTTCCAGAAGATATTAAAGGGTATTAAAGTGATGGCTATTCTGTGGTAAGAGCTTGGAGAAAGATGTTCAAATCCCACTTCTCGTATTAGAGAGGTGCCATAGCCTCTGGCTAGAACACCCTTATTTTATGCTTATTATTTGGAAGTGCTGATGTCATGGCGGGCTGGTGGTTCTACGCTATCACAGATATCTTTTAATGCCTTGTGCAGCGTGCCTTTCAAAGTATTAACTATGGATTGCCACACAGACAGTAGCGAAAATGACATCATCCGAGCACTAGAAAGGAGAGTCTGCTGACTTGGGCAAACCCCAAGATATGCAAAAGTATAAAATTGGTGGGAGGAACCTAAGGGAAGAAAATAACATCCTAATGAAGATTCACCATGCACAGTGCACATGAAGTGCTGAATATGTTGGCAAGGAAAACAAAAAACAAGGGAAGGAAAAGAATGAAGTGTTTTGGCAAAGGGGATGGATGATTGGATGGAACCATGAAGAGGAATCATCCATACTGCAATATTTTATTGCAGGTTCCATGTAAATAATGAAAGCTGCTTCATTTGACCCAATTGTTTATTAAGTGCCCGGGCAGTACAGCTTTCTGTAAGTTGTTCTGTAAGTTGTCATAATCTTCAGGGATGGCTCCTATGTAACACTTGCAACTTGAGTGTTGTTAGCTTCCTTATGTTTATCGTTTTATAACAATTGCATGCTGAAATTCTTGTGCTGTCAGATTTGTAATGTGCTGCTTTTATTTTTAAAAGAGGCAGGATTAAATAAGCAAATAAATTGGAGAACCCTGTGAGTATAGCTTACCTAGCAACTAGCACTCCATGAAGGAATGGTAATTAATTTTGTGGAGTACACTGGGGCCAGTTTCTTTCTTGGCCACGTCCTTGGCTCTTGCCTTTTCCCCATTCTTTCCCCTCCTTGCTTCTGGCGCCTTTGCATATCTGTATGCACCTCCATCCTCGATGGCGCTCATCCGTTTGAGGTCTGTCATTGCAGCTGACCTGTTCAGTTAAGAATCTATTCCTTTTATGCTGGGGAGGGAGGGTTGCTTTTCTGACTGCCCTTTTTTCCCTCTCCTCCTTTAAAAAGAAGAAGACTGAGGAGAGGGGAAGAGAGGGATGAGTTCATGCCAGCTCATTTGTGTGAGTGTGCAAAGGCTAACGGCAGCACTGAGTTGCACCACAGAGCTTTGACACAGTTATAAAACAGAGAGCGCGCTTAGGAGCATAACAAGCCGCTTTGGCATAGCCTCAGGATTTGAGGGGGAATCTGTCTCATTCTGGAAAAATTAATGATTCCAACATAATTTGAAGAGCATTATATGGCTCATTAAAAAGACATTGTGCGGACCAGGCAGAGTGGTGTCTGCAAGCTCGAAGGCATCCTTGATGGCCTTTCCAGGGGTCTCCACTGAAAAGTATGTCAAAGGGGTGTAAGCAGCAAGTGAGTTTGCTGACAGTCTGCCCTTTTCCTTCTAGCCCTTGAAGGACCAGTCAGCACTTAAACTCAGCAAATCAAATGGTAACACCTTTTCTGGTAGGTGGGTGGTTTAGGTGTACGTTATTGTTTATTGGGAACTATATGTCTGAATGCTTCATATGGTGGCCACAGAGGGCCAGCAGGAGAATCTCCCTGCAAATTAAAAAAAAAAGTTGGGGAAAAGGCAAAAAGACGGAGGACTATGTAAAGTTGCAGATCTCTATTTGCAGTCTGCTGTAGGATGGCTCTGGATTTTTTTTATTTTTTATTTTTTGGATGACGTTATATGTCAGGATGCCTCACCCAACATGGGTACTGGTCATGCTGGCTGGGACATGGTGGGAGTTGTAGTCCAAAGAAGTTACATTTCTAGCCTCTGATAGTTTCCCCTTTTGATAGGATAGTTATCTCATTTTTGTTAAATATGCAAGCTGTCTCTAATTTGGTGAATCATGTCTCAGGAGCACAGATTGGTGAGGCAAAACCCTCCTACTATCTTGATTTGGCAGGGATAGTCCTGATTAAACCTCTCTTGTTCCATTTTTTCAGCTGCTTTCAAAATGTCCCAGTTTTGCTCTCTTCCTCCTTTCCCCTTTTGCCCTCAGCTTACTTTAGTTAGTCCAAACTGAGTTCAGATTGCCAAAAATAGTGTACATTCAGTTAACTCAACAAAGCTGAAAGGAGAGGAGACGAAGGGGCGGATGGATGGATGGATGGATGGATGGATGGATGGATGGATGGATGGATGGATGGACGGACGGACGGACAGACAGATGGGTGGGGCTGAGGATGAGCAAGAGTATAGTCTCATTTCAGGGCATTTTCTTTCTCCTATTTGTGTTTTGTGGGATTTGTATCACCCCTTTGCCACTGTGCAATACACGTCTCTCCTTTTATTTGATGTGGGTGAACAATTTTTTCCCTTACAGCAAGGCTCCCATCTCATTACATTTGTACAGAGCTTTTGTTGCTGCTTTAGGATCAAAGTTAGATGCAAGTATAGTGCCGAGAGGAAATTTGCTCTCACTGCTTTTAAAGAACCAATGTGAACAGAGAGGCATTTTCCGTAGAAACCTTTCTAATCAAGAAACGTCATCTGAAATTTCAAATGCAGATTCTGAAGTGCGAAGAGCCAAATCCCTGTGTGTTTTTGAACAAATTGCTTGCAATTCTTCATGCTCAGTCTCATGCGAATTGCTGCTCTACTTGCATGTTTCTTTTGCTCAAAATATAGATGAACTATCACAGAGTGACTTAATTCTTTATTATTTAAGGCGTGTATATCCTTCCTGTTTCCCTCAAGGCGGTTCACAGCAAGATCTAAATTGGATGGGAATTGTGTGGACTTCCAGATCTTGTTGGACTGCAACTCCTGTAACACTAGCCAGCATAGCCAATGCTGAGGAATTCTGGGAATTACATGACAGCAAAGTGTGAGACGTTGCACAATTCCCACCCCTGATTTAAAAAACAAAACAAAAAGCAAGCAGTTATCAACAAGCACTAAAACTGCAACGGGATGCAAAGCTATATGTGCTTACAAGAAAATCCAAGATAAGGAGTACAATGACAGGCCTGAAGTACACATGTATTTCTGAATAGACATGTCATGTGCAAGATTGTGCTTTTAAACAAAAACTTGTACAAACTTTCACTGTCACTTTGACTGTTAGCAGTTCTGTTGGTTGAACTGGCACATCGTTGCCCCTTACTAAGCACTCCTGAGTAGTGTCTCCACAGCTTAGGTCAGGCAACAACTCTTGTATGTTCCCACTGAGCCTCATATGTAAATAGGATCAACCATAGGATCTCTAGATGTGAAAAACTGGACATACATTGGGAGATAGTCTTTTGAGATAGCAGTCCAAAGCTAATCGGGGCTTTAAGGTGAGTTAACCAGGTGTCTGAATTGAACGAATTAACAAATAAGAAGTCAAGATGATACTTCAGTACATGCTGTACTGTATGGAAATGTTCCTTTTTTTGGACTGCAGTTTTCAAATCTATGTTCATGGGAGATTTTTGACATTATAGTAAAAAAAAAAGTAATCTTTCCAATTTCTGTCTCTCAGTAAAGCACTCTGCTTAACAGCCTTGCAGCTGTAGTCTGCATCAGCTGAATTTTCCAAGCAGTCTTCAGAAACTAGCCCACATATAATTCATCAAGATAATTCAGTCTTGATGTAATTAATGCATATGTGACTCTGTTGAGGCCTGCCTTCTGCAGAAGCGAGCACTGTTAGCATACTAGACACATTTGATGGAAAACACTTTTGCTGCTGCCAGGGCATGCAGAAGTAAAACTATATCTATGAGCATTCCCAAATGGTTAACACAGTTATTCAAGGGGAGGGCAGTATTACCCCAGACAGATTGTATTCCTGTTGCAGAAACAGAGTTTTATCCAAGAAAGATGGGCTCTCAGAATCCCTTTTGTCTTGCCTGGACTAAATTTTAATTTGTTCATCATGATCCACTAATTGCTGGCACTGATTCAGGACCTTTCTGGATTGCGATGAGAAGGAGAGAGGGGGTTGGCAGAGCTATCTGCATACCACAAATTGCGTATCTTTGGACTTCATGCTGTTCCAACACAAGCCTGACCCTGGACAATATATCTCAGATATTTTAAAAACTGTACTTCTCCTCCTTCAAAACTTGTCACATCTTGTCTACATCTTCACTATGTGATAAACAAACCTGTAAAAGTTAGGGACTTACTTATGCTTCTGTTCCCCTCATGGACGGCATCTGTGACTTGGAGGTTGATTCCATTTTGTTTACAATTTTCACTTTGAGCAACTCTGTGAATTACGAAGAGTACACAGAGAATGAAGGTCTAACTGACCTTGTGTAAACTCTTGGCCTAGCCAACCTCACAGAGTTGTTGTGGAGACAGAATCAGAGAACATCTTCCATGTATTCTTTACTGAGTTTGGTGGGGCAAACATTGGTTATAAGTAAATAAGGGGGCCAAAAAGGTCATGGGCAAAAAATGAACACAGGTGAGTTCAGAGAAGTTGAGTGCAGTAATAAATAGGGTGCAGATTTGCCTGACAGGTTTCAATCATAGACATTCGCAGAGCTCCGTAGTGGACGTATCTTCCTTCCCTTCTCTTTAAACAGCTTGCTTTTAAAAGCTTTATAGGGGGAGTAAAATTTGTTATATTTAATCCTCTCATCCTTACTTTTTAAGTTCCCTCTCAATGTTTATCTCATCCTGTTCTCGCTTCACTGGCTCACAGAAGGAAGCAGGAGTGGGGTGGGGGTGTGTGAGAAAATGAAATAAACAATAAAAAGCGTTTGGGGATTTTTCAATCCTTCCTCATCCACTGCATTGCGTGTAGAAATCTGGTAAAGGACACTCAAGGACAAAGCTGTTGAGAATCTTCATCTTGCACTGAGAGAAAAAAATCCAACAACTTTCCAGTAGATTTTTAATATTACTCTGCCAGTGTCTCATACAAAGCCAGCAAACAAGGGAATTTACCTCCAGTATGTACGTTATCTGATTCCCCTGCTTACAAACAGGATACCCTGACTCTACAAGTTCTACCATTGCCTTCAGAAGCGGGTTCGATAGGTAAGTCTTTTCTTAAAATGTCTGCTTTCTAAGATGGGAACATGCCTGTGCTCATGGCTCCCTGCAGGTGAGTGCACACATATTTGTTTACTACTGAATTTATATGGCTGCCCATCAGCCTATGCTCAGAATGGCTCACAGAAGCAATAGTAAACCCAAAACATAACAATTATACTTTATAATTATACTGGCATACTTTTTAAAAAAAACTCTCAGGAGAATAAAACCAAAATATTATCTGCTCTGAATTATAAAAGCAAACAGAACTTGGCCACCAGGATTCCAGGTGTGGACAATTGACATAATCCATGTCTGTGTGGTTTAGTGCTTAGACCGTAAAACTAGCTTTGGGGAGATCTGGGTTCAGGTGTTTATTCAGTTGTGATGTTCACTGGTCATGTTGAATCAGACACCCTCTTGTAGCCTGATTTATCTGACCAAGTTCCAGTTCAGTCCTGATTTGGCATTTCCAATGATCTTCATTGCCATACTGACTGCCAAATTACAGAGTCTGTGCCACAACAGGATACAAACTCAATTTGCCTCTCTATGGGAGTGATGTAGGGATAGAGCAGTCATCACTGGCTTTTTCTGTACAGCATAATGGCTAATAGCAACATTACCCAAAGCTGAGTTTGGGAACTTGCTTTTTAAAAAGCAATTAGTTACCATTATTATCCTAAATCTCCCCAAAGAAAATAGCTAAGAGATCATGTTTTAAAAATAGCTCTTTGTTTAGCTGTTCCTAAAAAATGGCAAAGAATTTATTTTTTAGTTATTAAAAAATATATGTATGACAAGCCTGGACCTGTGGGAGAAAACAAATCTACCTTATTAGCATTTCAGTACCCGTACCACAACACTTGAACCAGCTGATACTGAGGTCACAACCCTCTCAACATAAAAGAAATGAAAAAATTGGTTACATCATAAAAGGAGTGAAGTTGCTTTACAGCTTTAATGTAATCTAGTTAACCTTCCTAATGAAATCTGGTTAACTTTCATAATTAGGAAAAAAAAGAATTAATTAACAAAGAACTTGTTATTTGTAACTAGTTGCTTCTGAAATCTGGTCAGAGTTATATGCTGTAACATTTAATCTCTTTTCTTCATGGCTTTTTTTCACCCAAGTGGTGGTTTTCGAGATAGAGCTGGCAGTAACAGCTTTGTACTTTTTTCCTCCTACACCCCACCCCGCCTTATCTGTTTACTGTCAGGCAGCTCTTTTGAGCACCTGGTTTCAAGGCTGAGGACACCTCAGACCTTGTTGTTTTAGTTTCCAAATGCTTGAGGTTTTGTGAAGATAAGCACACTGCCTTTTGCCCAATACTCAGATTCTCTGCTTAACAGGGACCAGCCTTGAATGCGTAGATAAAGACCATGTAAATAATTCAGTATGAATGCTACTCGTTAAAACAAATGAACAAAGCACATTTTGTCAAAGATTATCATGGCTAATTTTTTGTTTTCTTATGAGTGCCTTTTGTTTTGTGTTTTGTTATGCCATTGTTGGGGTTTATTTATTTCTTTTCTTTTCACCTTGCTTGGAACAATTCTCTGTTCTACGTAGAGTCAAAGGCTTTCACGGCCAGAATCCATTGGTTCTTGTGGGTTTTTCGGGCTTTGGGACCGTGTTCTGGTTGTATTTTCTCCTGACGTTTCGCCTGCATCTGTGGCTGGCATCTTCAGAGGAATGGTGAATCAATTCACCATTCCTCTGAAGATGCCAGCCACAGATGCAGGTGAAACGTCGGGAGAAAATACAACCAGAACACGGTCCCAGAGCCCGAAAAACCCACAAGAACCAATTCTCTGTTCGTTTTGTAAACTCATCATGGTTGCACTGTTGTTTTTTTCTCTCTCCCCTGTATATCAGAACAAGGGGAGAGGGCACATTCAGCATTAGCAACAGAACCAAATGAGGTTGGGTTAAGAATCGCTTCACTAGGAATGGGATGTTGACACATCCTTACAGTAGCATCTTACCATTTTGGTTAGGTGGCCTAACATTTTGCTGTGTGATCGTCCATAAGAAAATTACAGCTAGATGTAAGACTTTTTTCCCCCTGGCAGTGATGCCACTATTTATTTTATGCAAATAATTATCTGTTTCATTTTTAATAAGTAACATCTATGTAGTAGTACATGCTGTTCTAACTTACCAGCAGTGCTACAGAAAGCACCACCAACCATGATTTCATTTCAGTTAGAGTGCTGACTTTGGAATTTGCTGCCTATTGTACAAAAATAAATGGTTCTATGAGTGTACAATGTAGTGATGTAGACTCAAGTCGATAGACTTGGACTCAAGTCGGACTTAAGTTGCTTCAGTGACTCGACTCAGACTTGACTCAGCCATAAATGATGCACTGACTCGACTCCACTCGAGACTTGTACATTTTTAATGACTGACTTAATACCCTTGGTTCGGTAACATTCATTCATCCAGAAATCTTATGACTTTGAACAACGCCTCCATCTCTTTTGCCTGCTAGTCACATGACAATCTCTCTTAAGCCCAAAGCATGGGCACATTTCTCAGAGGGGAACAGCAAACATGTTAAGCAATGGGCTTGAAGCAGGGTTGAGGTCTGCTCAGCAGCCTGTCCCCAACTGCATATCGGAGGAGCCTTCTAAAACGTTTCCTAAGAGCAGAAGACAAGGCTCGCCCCCAGAGTGCAGGGTACGTTTCTCAGAGGGGAACAGCAAATGTGTTAGGCAAGGGGCTTGAGGAGGAAGGATCCTTCTAAAGCTTTTGAATCTTCAGTAATGGAGAGTAAGATAGGATCCTGTTCCCTGCTATTCTGAAGCTGTAGATGGCAAAATTGTAAATCTGGAGAGCCAACTCTGCTTAAATGGTTAAAACTGTATTTATTTCACTCTAGCCAATAATTCTGGAGTTTTGTTTGAGGTATAAAGTTGGCTTCCATACTTGAGACTTGAAGGTAGAGACTTGAGACTTGACTTGAGACTTGGAGTAAAAGACTTAAATGCATCACTGCTACAATGCTGCTGAAATTAGGCAGGTTACGTTTTTGGAAGGGAAACTGGTAGGAGATTTGTATAAAAATATAATAACTTTTTTTAAAAAAATCCCCTGGTTTTCATTGGGTTTATTCCTGGGTCTGTGTTGAGTCAAAACAGCATTTCACTGACCTGGCACATCTAAGGTTTATACAAAGGTTGGGATGCCATCTCCCTGTCATAACATCTCAAGTATTACAGTAATTTTGGGAAATCCTGATTTGATGGATGTGAAAAGGAACTGAGTAGTCATTGACATGACCTAGAAAGACTTAAATCGGATAACCAGACAATCAGGAAGCAAGGCTAGGAAGATTTAGAAACCAACTTAGAAGTTTGCTGAGAGTTCAGCACTGGGCCTTTGGTTGAAAGTTTTGGCTGTGATAAATCTCAAGAGTCCAAGTAACTGCATGTGGGCCATATTCCAAGATTTCCATTTCTAATTCCATTGTTTTTGTGCAGGCGTGCGTGCGTGCGTGTGTGTTTGTGTGTGTAGGGAGGAGTATTTCATTCTGTAGACACACAATAAGGGGTAGTGTGGAGAGAATCATCATCCCCATGAAGGTAGCCTTCACCCTGATGTTCCACCATTGCAAACTTATAAGAATTTGAGCCAAAAAGCAGAGAAACTGTTGCTTGAATGACAGCCAAAAGATGAGCAATGGAGGATTGGCACAAAGAGGGTCAAATAGCAACAGCTCCTGGTGGACAGAGGATAACAGAATTGCTTCTTGCTTTCCTGGAAGTATGCATTGTTCCCTTTCCTGCCAACCCTCGTGGAATGAGGTACTTATAATGCTTAAAAGTTTGTGTCATCTACTCCCGCAGCCAGATCTTGGACACTTAATTGAAAAGCACAGTGAAGGAAGAAGAAGAAGAATAGAATGATCTCATTCTCTGACAGGACAAAGGATAAAAGAGAGATGTCTGAAGGCTGTCGTCCAGGCATCTGGCACCAGTAGCAGTCAGCTGCTTCTCAAACCAAAAGACTCTTTTCAAGCTTCTGGAGCCCACTGAGAGGTTGGTTTTGCAGCAGGAGTTTCTCTCTCCCTCTGTTTCTCAAATGCTGCGGGCTTTAACATCATCGAAAGTTTTTGATGGGCTCATATGTGAAAGATCAGAAGTTATGATAATTGCCCATGAAAATAGCCACTGACAGGGTAGCTGGTAGAGCAGTCTGGGAGTTGTAGTCCGAAAACATAACTTTCCCAGTCTCTAGCCCCATCTCTCCTGTGAAATAAGAGACTTTCCTGAAGGAGGGCAGCATCTTCACAATAATCCTCACTATATGTTATTTTTTTCATAGGAAAAAATTGGTGTTATTTGGCATTATTTGAACCAGAGCTTTGACCCTCAGAACCTGTTTTCAGCATGTTCTGAACAAGGGTGGGCCCAAGGATCAGATTGGACACCTTTTGGCCCAAGGACCAGATTGCTGCCCAAGAAACCTCATGGAGGTCTCATAACAAGAGTGGTTATGACCAATACCCACTCTCTTACCCACACCCAGATCACTTCCTGAGGAAACTCTCTCCAAATGCCTGGAACTCATTTCCTTGGCAGCTGTAATTTCTCTAGGCACTGCTTTGGAAAAGGGCAGCAATGTTAGTGGGAGAGAGGAGGATTTGCAAACCAAATCTGTCCTGCAGGCTAGGGCTGATTCATACCATCCTTGAAAATGCACAGAATATCCTAACTAATCCATTATAGATTTTAGTTTAAGGAATGGAAAGGCTTCCTGAGTTTGGTGTGTTGTACATAGCAACCTTTCTTATACCCGTGTTTTCTTCGACATCACAATGATGCAAGGTCATCATATGCTAATTCGTACTACAGATAGAGAATCATAGGATTGCAGTTTTTCATGCATTAAAAACTCCCTTCTTACTTTTCTATCCAGATAGAGTTTTACAAATAGAGTATTCAGAGCAATTTTTTTGCCTGCAGCCTAACTGGAAACTTTCAGTAGGTGGCAACACAAGGGAAAGTAAAGTACGGTCCATGGTCTACATGTGATCCCAAGGCAATTTTTGAACTTCTGTGCCTCAATTTTTCAAAAATAAAAACAAAATAAAAACAAAAAAATTTAAAAGTCCCAAAATGGCCAGCAAGCCCTGTTACCCTGTGTACTGGGGGTCCCGGGAGGGACACCAAAATGTGCTCAACTAAAGGTGGGGAAAATTAGCTCAGAGCACTGCTTAGCGTTACGAGAGGCAGGGTAACTTAGCGAGATCTTGAACCCTATGTCTACAAGGTCAGGTCGAATCGAGGAGCACACAGAAGTTGGAGCAATAAATGATGTTTTATTAAAAACACAAGTAAAACAGTGTATGCAACACATTCACACAAGATAACTAAAGGAAATAAAGGTTGGAGTGCTTTAGAGGTATTTTTAGAGGAGTTGCTGGTTTGGGTGATACTTCACCTGTCCTGAAGCCCTGAAAAATAGAGAGCGAGGCTGGGGTGCGATGTAGCTCAGCACGTGGAGCTGAGGGGAGGCTCGCCAAGCAAAGCGGCAGCAAGGCGGGATGAAACTCGGGAGCTTTCCGAGGAAGGTCTCGGAATCAAGGGTTTTTATAAGGAGAATGTGACTGCAGGCTATGCCGTACTTGGGGGAAAACAATAGATTTGGAGTTGGAGACACAGCCTCCGAAAGGTCAGAATCTGAATGATTGAGTTATCGTAGCGGTTCTCAATAGAGTAGCCAGTATGCAAACGCAGAGTACTTGGGTATGGTATAGGTTACCCATCAAGCTGCCAGCGCGGGGCAGAGGCTCTTGTGTAAGTTGCGTGCATACCTAATTAGAGTACTTGCCTGGAGGTCTCCTCAAGCAGTGAGTCAGCTATTTTCTGGCCTGCCTGTATTGTCCAGGAATATTATGGCAATTAACGGCCGAGCTTGTTTACGTGCTTGTCCGGTGGCCTTGCAAGCACGTGGAGGGGAATAGAGAAGTGCAGCCGAATTGTGATACCAAGAGGATATCTTTTAATATCCCCAAAAGCTCGGACTAGCCAGGGCCATAACAGCCCCCTGTAATATATAGTAGGAGTTGGGGATCAATTTTATTATGTTTCCTCCCTGCCCCATAATTTTGGGCCCAAAAGAGGGCTTTTTCAAAAACTGGAATTCTGGTCATTTCTGAATTTGAAGTGAGGGGAAAAACCTCTTCTGGATTTAAAACAGATGCAGCATTCCCCCACCATAGCAAAATTATGCCATGACCCTTAGAGCAATGGTACTCAAAGTAGTGGTCTCTTGATCTGAGCCATTAGCTGCTTTGTGGATGTGGTCTGTGGATGGGAGTCATTAGCTGCTGTCCATGGTGAGTTCCCAGGAAAGAAATGAACAGTTGTAGCCAACAAGCTGGTCCCTGGCACTCTCCAAGGTATATGAGGATGAAGGGTATGCAGCCCTCACTAGTGAAAATCGCCCACCCTTGCTATACTGCATGGTCTCTCCCGAAAGTGTAGATTTGTCTCCTGCGTCAAACGTAAAATTTGAAGTCTCTGTATAGTTTTGCTTTAGTTGACATTTAGAATTATAATGCAGCTGAGTTCAGCTATATAAACAAACACTGACTTGCATAGCTGTATTTCCATTATGGCTTAAGTAAGAGAGGCAGGCAGGGTGGGGGATAAATATACAGCTCTCTTTTTATCTGTAACAGCAGTAGTCCTGGCAGTTGCAAAAATGCAGCGAAAGATACCGCAACAGACTAGACTGCTTACATGCTGGATTGAAATAGCAAATGGAGGCATATGTGTCCAGTAAGATTGCTCGCAAGAGATTTGTTTGTGGCTGTGGAAATCTGGGCCAGGGAAGGTAGCTCTACATCTGACTTGTGGCTAAACTAAAGCTTGAAGAAAGCTTGGCTGGTGACCCCTTTGAGGTGTTTGTTTCTTCCTCCAGTGGACCGGGCTTGGCTCAATACCTCAAAGCATTAATATGAACAAGATTGCTCTGTATTTTTGCAGTGGTATCACTCCCTGCAGGTAGCATGCTGTGATCACCATTGTCATTGTTATCATCTCAAAATTATAGGTCCAGGCAATCCAATCCAAGGAAAAATTGAATTCTGCAACTTGTATTTGTTAGGCAAAGCAGTTAAATGTTCATATTGTCCCATTTTGCACCGTTGATACAAGAAGGTTTGCTGTTCTGCATAACTAATTCTATCATTGCTAGACAAGTGGAAGACAAAGAGTATGTAGATCCCTAATACACAGACACACAACTGTAAATCTTGGTAGTGCATTCACATGATAGCTCGTTTATTAGATTTGGTGGATATCTCTTCCTTTTCAGACCCTTCTAAGTATATTAGGATTGCCAGGACTTAGAGTTGTGACTGCTATGTTTCTCTGGTCTCCAGGCAGGCAGACCAATCTGAGGATGAGCAGCATTCATGGAACAGGAATTTTGTTTTTGCTCGTGTGTGTGAGATGGATTTAAAGCCTCACCACTTATCTCCACCTGTTCCCACCTAGTGCTAGGGTTCTCCATCTCAGCATGAGATACTTATATGTATGTTTTGAGCCTGAAATATTGGGAAGGGACTGTGGATTCATATGTTTAAGTCCATCGTGCTGTTTGGACTAGGAGAATGAAAGGAGTGCCAGCACTGTGGTCCATGAGCAGCCTTCTTGTGTGAGCCTGGCAGCAGCAATGCAGCTGCTGGAAAAATAACTGTCCTGTGGCTGGCAGTGAGCTTTCTACAAGCCCCAACACTGGTAGGTCTTGGTGGAACTGTCCACGAATTAGGTGTGGTGTAGGTAGAATCACGTGCGATACAAGCCATGGTGAGTATTGCTATAGCTACCGGATGTTCCTGCCAAATCATCAATAAATAATTTCCCCCCTGGCTTTGAGTTTTGATATTATTATTTGATATAATATTATAAGATAATGATATTTGATATTTGATATTAATGAGGTGGAAGTGGTTGGATCTTTAGGGGGGAGTGATCATGCCCTTTTGGAATTTGGCATTCAGTGGAACGGAGAAGATAAGTGTAGTCAGACATTCATCTTAGATTTTAAAAAAGCAGACTTCTGTAAACTTAGGGAGCTGCTGGCTGGAATTCCGTGGTCAAGCATAGTGAAAGGGAAAGGAGTTCAGGGGGCGTGGGAGTTCCTTAAAAGGGAGATACTGAAGGCACAGTCTAAAACTGTGCCAATAAGGAGGAAAAATGGAAGGCATCTGAAGAAACCAGAATGGTTGACTAAAGAACTCTCAGTTGAGCTAAGTGTTAAGAGAAACATGTACAGGAAATGGAAGAAGGGGGAAACCACCAAAGAAGAATTTAAGCAAGTACTAGGAGATGTAGGGAGGAGGTCAGAAAGGCTAAAGCACAGAACGAACTTAGGCTGGCCAGAGACATTAAAAACAATAAAAAGGGCTTTTTTAAATATGTCCGTAGCAAAAGGAAAAAGAAGGAGACGATAGGGTCACTGCACAGAGAAGATGGCGAATTACTAACAGGGGGAAGAGAAAAGACAGAACTACTTAACACCTTCTTTGCCTCAGTTTTTTCCCAGAAGGATACAAGCACTCAACCTGACGGTTGGGGAGCAGGTGAGGAAGCAGGGGAAATGAGGCACATAATAGGTGGAGAGGTGGTACAGGAATACCTGGCCACACTGGATGAATTCAAGTCTCCAGGGCCAGATGAACTGCATCCTAGGATATTAAAAGAACTGGCAGAGGTCATTTTGGAACCGCTTGCTATAATCTTTGAGAAATCTTGGAGGACAGGAGAAGTTCCAGCAGACTGGAAGAGAGCAAATGTTGTCCCCCATCTTCAAGAAGGGAAAAAAAGAGGACCCAAATAATTATCGTCCAGTCAGCCTGACATCAGTACCCGAAAAGATTCTGGATCAGATCATTAAGCAGTCAGTTTCTAATCACTTAGAAAGCAACGCGGTAATCACAAGAAGTCAACATGGATTTCTCAAAAATAAGTCATGCCAGACTAATCTTATCTCTTTTTATGATAGAGTTACTAGCTTGATAGATGAAGGGAATGCTGTGGATGTAGCATTTCTCGATTTCAGTAAGGCCTTTGACAAAGGACTTTGCAAAGAAGCTAGTAAAATGCAGGCTGGACAGGGTTACTGTTAGTTGGATTTGTAATTGGTTGACCGACCGAACCCAGAGGGTGATCATGAATGGCTGCTTTTCATCCTGGAGAGAAGTGACTAGCGGGGTACCACAGGGTTCTGTCCTGGGCCCAGTGCTGTTCGATATTTTTATCAACGACTTGGATGAAGGAATAGAGGGTACGCTCATCAAATTTGCAGATGATACCAAATTGGGAGGGGTTGCTAATACGCCAGAGGACAGGATCAAAATTCAAAATGACCTGGATAGATTGGAGAGCTGGGCCAAAGCTAACAAAATGAAATTCAACAGAGAGAAGTGTAAGGTCTTACACTTAGGTATAAAAAATGGAATACAGAAATATAGGATGAGGGACACGTGGCTGGATAGCAGTCCGTGTGAAAGGGATCTAGGAGTCTTAATAGACCACAAGCCGAACATGAGTCAGCAGTGTGGTGCGGCAGCCAAGAAAGCCAATGCAATTCTCGGCTGCATCAATAGGAGTATGGTGTCCAGATCGAGGGAGGTACTGGTACCACTCTACTCTGCTTTGGTTAGACCTCATCTTGAATACTGTGTCCAGTTCTGGGCACCCCAATTCAAGAAGGACATGGTCAGGCTGGAGCAAGTCCAGAAGAGGGCAACCAAAATGGTGAGAGGCCTGGAAGCCATGCCCTATGAAGATAGACTTAGAGAGCTGGGTATGTTTAGTCTGCAGAAGAGAAGGTTAAGAGGGGACATGATAGCCATGTTTAAATATTTGAAGGGATGCCATGTAGAGGAGGGAGAGGGCTTGTTTTCTGCCGCTCCAGAGACCAGGACAAGGAGCAATGGATTCAAGCTGCAGGAAAGGAGATTCCACCTGTACCTCAGGAAGAACTTCCTGACAGTCAGGGCTGTCCGGCAGTAGAATATGCTACCTCGGAGTGTAGTGGAGTCTCCTTCTTTGGAAGTTTTTAAGCAGATGCTGGATGGCCATCTGTCGGGAGTGCTTTGAGGGTGTTCCTGCATGGCAGGGGGTTGGACTGGATGGCCCTTGTGGTCTCTTCCAACTCTACATTTCTATGATTCTATGATTCTACCTAGCTAGCTGGGTTCTACCCATATTCCTGGTTCACTGCTCTCATGCCCATTTTTGCAATTATTTGTCCCAGAAGCAGTCTTGGAACACTTTACAACTCTTGTCTGTTCCTGCCTCTGTGACATCACAAGGACAGCCTCATGACATTGTAAGTCCCTGCCCTATTACATCATAAAGACTTTTTGTTTCATCATAAGGGCTGACCCAGTGACAGCTCAAAGATCTCTCCCCCCATGTTTTGCCTCTGCAGTGCTGGAATGTGGTACTGTTAACCTGGGAACCCTAATTATAATTGTGTGGAATTGTGCTTTAGGTAGCAGTTTGATAAGATCAGCTCTAAAGGAAATATATATGGGATTTTAATAATGTGTACTACTACACAACGTAAGATTTTCATTTACACAGAGTATCCTTAGGACTTCATTCAGTCTGTGAAAATAATTTTGTCATAATGTATTGGAACAACATTGTACTCTAGCAAAATGAGTGCAAATACTGTAATTGTGAACTGATATCTGATCTAATATATATTGAGACACACTTCTGAATGGCTATAAATAGCATCTGGCTGGCTGGCTGGCTGGCTGTCTATCCATCTACTCCTTTAGAGAAGGTGAACCATTGTGTGGAGAGAGGAGCCAATGTTTTCCCGTTCCCCATGTATCTAAGTGCACCAGAAATGAAATCCTGTCATTTTTGGTTGCCATTTTGGCCTATTAGACAACTAAAAAGCTTGGCTTGGGAGATGGTAGATTACAGCATGTATGTGCAGTTTGGGAATATTTTCCTGGAGTTTTCAGGTGACACCTGTCTCTAGGCTATAGTTTACCCCCATCCTTGTACTGTTTTTGTGTTCCTTCAAGTTGTTTTTGACTTACGGCAACCCTTAGGTGAATTTATAATGGGGTTTTCATAGGAAAAGTTGTTCATGGTGAATTTGCCTTTGCCTTAGTCTGAGGTGAAATGAGTGACTTGCCAGTAACCCAATGGGTTTCCTTGGCTTAGATGGTATCCGAACCCTGGCCTTCAAAATTGAATTCCAATGTTCAAACTGCTACACCATGCTGGCTCTCAAAAATATTAGGAAAACTGGAGGCATGCAATGTCTTTTCTTTATTGTTCTTATGTGCCTTCCAGTTGCCTCCATCCTAGGGTTTTTTGTTCGTTTTTTGCAAGATTTGTTCAGAGAGAGTTTGTCATTGCCTTTCTCTAAGGCTGAGAGAGTGTGACTTTCCCAAGGCCACCCAGTGGGTTCCACAGCTGAGTGGGAATTCGAACCCTGATCTGGAGTCCTTGTCCAGCACTCAGATCACTACACCATGCTAGCTTCCTCCCTGGTATTATATCTTGCTACCTTGCTAATTGGGTCAGATTGTTTTCTAAGTTACAATTAAAATATAAACACAGTGGCAAAATGCATTAGGAAGAAGTGAAATAGACATCTTTCCTGGTTGTGTTGTTATCTTGAATGGTTGTCATAGAATGTTTTGATGGCGTGTTCCCGATGGCAGGGAGGTAGACTCAGTGGGCCTTGTGATCTCTTCCAGCTCTATGATTCTGGTCTATAAACTGCAAAGAAATATGTGAGGATCTGAAGACTGCTAACCAGATTGCATCTTCTGCAGCCCCCTATTTCTGAGGGTTCATCAGTTCTTGCTCACATGATTTCAAATGTGTAAGCATAATCATGGTGGCTAGAAGCTTTTTTTTTAAAGTAAAATAAAGCTGGGGATCTGGGGTAACTAAGTTTTACAACTAAATCAACATTCTGTGTTTTTTATGCTCTTATGCAGAACTGTAGCATACACACAGTCAGAGTTGGGAAAAAAAATCTTTTTTTTTCCCCCAAAGGCCAAGCTGACTGGGAGACTTTGGTAATTTTAGCCTAAAAACTTAACATTTCCAAGCTCTAGTGCTATTCATGGGAATGAATGGGTCCCCAAAGCACCCCTTTGTATTATGCAGACTGACTCAGATGTTTCCTGGACTAGCACTTCTCTTCATATGAAAAAGAAGCAACGAGGACTCCTCCCTTCCCTTCTGTCTTCTGTGATCAGGATGCTAGATGCAAATTCCAGTTTTTCATCCACTCTAGGGGAGATGAACTGTGTCAATTGAGGTTTCTATAGATGGGCAATTTTCACCTTTCATATGACGATATGTAAGGGAGGGAGGAGTACACAGCACCTGAACGCCTCCAGTGGAGCTGGTAAGTGTATGAATTGAACCTGAATGTTTTGGTTTGGAAGTTTTTCAAATTCCTGTGTCTATTGCAGAGGAAGGCAAGCTGTCTGCATGTTGGAGCCCAAGCAGCCAAGGCCACAACATGCGTGACACAAAAATGATAGCCTTGTCTCTCCTTTCCCATCTTTCATCGTGTTTGGTTTAAATCTATGTTTTTAAACAAAAATATTTCCTGTTGTTTGTTTAAAAATAAAACCAACCCACACCACCGTATTATCCAATATATTTATCTCCTGCAACCCTCGTTCATCCCCAGCCCTCTGACCCCCACCCCACCCCACAAATCCCTTTCTGAACTTGTTTGTTCCTGAATTTCCTCCTTTCCTGTCCTTAACCAGGCGTCGGGCGAATTGCAGGAGGGAAGAAACCTGGACTCTGTTCCCTTTGTTTAAAGTCACCAGGTTAGTAAATGGGGTGACTGCATCCATGGGTGGGATGGACGTTTCAGACCCCCATCCCTTCCATCCTTCACCATGTAAGTGTTTCTCCAAAACCACACCATCCCACTGTCACCATTCTTCTCACTGCAACCACCTCATGTAACACTTGGATTCCCTTTTCTAAAGTACTTATTTTCTATGCGTTGATTATTGGTAGTCTTGGTAATCTTATTGTCGGAAGAAAACCTCTGTTGCTTCTTGATCTGGAATGAAAGATGTTAAAACTGGCTTTCCTGAGGGGAAGGAACTGAAGTTCTTCAGTGTTCAATGACTTGGGAAGGGTATCAGACCTGCTAAGCCATTTTTGCCCAAGGAGTGATCAGGAACTGTTGGGCAGTAAGATGGGCGTCAGAGCAAGCAAGCATCAATATCTGACCCTGATGCTGGTGCTCTACTAATTTCCTTGGCTTAGTTTTCCTGTTCATAGTGACTTGGTGTCCCTGATGCTTAGGGTTGCCAGCCAGCCAGAATTTTACTGGCACTGTTAACTCTAGATTTTAGTGTGTGTGTGTGGAGGGGGGGGGAATATGCCCTCAGAGACCCTGCTTGAATAATTCAACTTCATTGCTTGTGTCCACAAACCTTCCTTGTCCTGTCAGCCTAATCCATACTACCTAGAGCAAGAAGGGGGAAGAGCTGCATTAGGCCCACCAGGAGACCTTGGGGGCCTGTACATGCTCCTGCAAAAAGTAAAAATAAAAGTTATTTTATAATAAAAGTTATATATATATGTAGGGGTGCGTGCGTGCGTGCGTGCGTGCGTGTGTGTGTGTATGTATGTATATTGGCCCCAAACACCTCTAGAGAGTATGGGGGTATTTTCTCCATGTTTAGGGTTTCAAAAAAGGCCTCTCCTGGGTCTAAATTGGCCCGCAGCGCCCACAAAATATGGTGGCCATGCAGCTACCACTGGTCATTTGGGGGCAAAAACCTGTGAAAACTTTGCAAAAACTGTTTTTGACCCCAGAGGGTCCAGGGGCTGCCAAACATGATGGAAATTCCCCACATGCACACCCTGAGTGCTTTTGCAGACATTCTGGAGCACTCTCTCTCTCTCTCTCTCTACACGTGTGTGTGTGTGTGTGTGTGCGCGCTCTCCCTCCTTCCCTCCTCCCCCCTCTCTCTCTATATATATATCAATTTTTTTTCTTGCCACTGGACCACAAAAACAGATCTGGAGTCATGATGTGGCCTGCAAGCTGCATTTGCCCACTTATGTCCTACAGCAACAGCAAGCAAAAACAGTGGGGGGCATTGTCCAGTTCTCAACCTCACAGACCTGTGGCTGGCTCTATCACTACATTTTTTGGCTGAAAATGGCATCCAAAATTAAACAAAAATCTACTTTCAGTTTTCAGCCAATTTTCGTCTGGGTGGGGTTGGGTAGAGTTTGAGGAGCAGGGGTATTTTGAGGTAAATTGCCATTCCAGGAACAGTGATTTATCATCTGGGGACATTTTTCACTCGTCTAATCAACTAATGGGAGGGACATATACAGGGACTTCGAGGGAATGAGGAGCCTGTGGAAGAAGGCTTGGGGCTACATGTAGCCCATGGGCTGCACTTTCTCTACCCCCATCTAGAAAAAGAGCCTGGCTGGTGTTGTGTTTTGTGTGCTGGACTGGAACTTGGGAGATGTACCTTCAAATCTTCAGTTAGCTGTGACATTCCTTGGGTGAGCTTGGCCCTGAGCTGTTTCCCAGGGTTGTTGTGATGATAAATTTTGGTAGGAAGAGAACCAGGTTGATTTTCTTGATCTCATTGGAGGAAAGATAGTCTCTAAATGCTGTTGACAAATGAATAAATAGGCTTGGCAATAATAAAGTGTGAATTAGCCTGCAGAGAATTGCTAAAGAGATTGACATGGGTGCCCAGGGTTTAAAGTAGGGTTGGACAACTGTGTCAGGGAGTGGGCAGTTTTTGAATCAGCACTCCTTTAGGGATTCATATCAGTGCATCATTAGTGACTTGGAAATGGTGCCATATGACTTCTGGTTCCTCTTTGGGTTGATTTTCTGCCATTTTGCAGGGTTGGGAGAGAACAAAAAGTTGTATGTTGTTGGGCAGATCCTATATTTTGGGTGTTTTCTTGCCAAATAAATAAATAAATAAATAAATAAATTCATCCAAAAAATTATTGGGTTGTCTAGGGCTTTGGGAGTGCTGGCATGTGACCTAAAGGCTGCACTTGCTTTGAAGCCATTTCACATACAAAAAACCCCAAACGTTTTCTTCCTCCAGTGCTGTTTATCCTGAGATTCATCATATATTGCTGCTATCACTGGTTGGAAGGAACATTTAACTCCCTTGTTGATGCAACATCACTGGTAACCAGTTTGTTTCCACAAACTGCTGTTTCCGTAAAGTGCTGGTTATGACCTTTAATGCCCAGTACAGTTTGGGTCCAGACTCTTAAAAAAGCTGTATCTCCTTATATGACTATGCCTGAGATCCTCAGAGGAAGACTTTCTTTTTGTTCCCCTCTTGCGACAGGCCCATTTGGTGTGAACTTGTGAAAGGACCTTCTTAGTAATTCTCTTCCACAGCAATTGAAGCCAGCCCCCTCTCTGTTCTCCTTCTGGCATCAGTTAGAGAGCTTTTAATTTAACCAGGCAACAAACTGTTTGCATAGAAAGATCTTTTAGTGGGGGTTGCATACTGTACTTTTATTGTTATTATTATTTTTAATGCTTTTATACTGTTTTACGTTAGTGATTTTTAATAGGATAGCTCATTTAATTGTATTTTAGTATTTTTGTTATCATAAGTTTAAGTGTGCTTTGCTTTAATCTGTGTTATAAGCTGATTTGGGTCCCATGACAGTGGAATGGTGGAATATAAAATTAATCAATAAAAGAAAGTAGTTGCGTAGGAACGTGGGGGTGGGGTGGGGGCTATCCCCCCCCGACGGCAATGTTTCTGGGGCATCCTGGCCTGTAGCCACACCCCTGCACATTGGCCACGGCCCTTTCCTGACCCCCTCCACACACTCCAAGCTCCGCCACTGAAATAAAGTAAAATAAAAAATATTACTTCCCTGCCTAGAAACCTAGAGAAGCAGAGCAATTTCTTCGGATTTCAGCCAGTACCCTGAGACCTGCCAACCCTAGTAGGTGAAAGGACATTCTTTTGTTCTGCTTCAAAAAGCACAGTGTCTTTCTCTGGCCCCAGAATGAACCCCACTTCACAGCATCATGTTCCAGACTGATTCTGCTACCTCCCCAGCACTATTTCTCAGCCTTTTTTCTTTTAAAATGACAGCGTAGAAGATTGGGTCGTATTGCGCCTACCCTTTTGCTTAGGTTGGCTCTAAACTGGCAGATGAACAGCCAGTGAAAAAAAGAGACTCTGTCCTTTTGCATTGTCTCCTCTCCCATCCCTCAACCATGGGAAAGCAGGAAAAGGAGACAGGGAAGGTTTAGGGACAACGTAGGTTTGCTAGTATGTGATACTGTTAATCGCTGCTGTTGGTGGCTTATGCCAAGTTGCTGCCTTGGTACCCTCCAGATGAAATCCACTCAACTCCCATCATAGAGTTAATTGGAGTGGTAGTCCAAGTTATCTGGAAGGCACTATGTTGAAGAAGGCTGTCATAGCAGAAATATGGTATATTCTAAAAATCTGTTCACGTAATTTGTTGGGGTTATTTTTTAAAATCTATTTTCCACCACAACCTATTTGCTATTTAAAATACTTTTGTTTGAAAAAAGGCTCTAGGCTGAGCCAATATAGAAGGTTCAGGGTCAGCTGTAGTTGTTCCCTTATTACTACTGTCACATCTAGCTGTCTTTATTCAGGGAGACTCCATCTTTAGGAAAATGACTGTGGTTGTATTGTAGCAAAGACTTTTTAAAAAAACAATAAAAATATAATAATGGGGAAGCAAAATGCATTGCAATCCTCAAAGCAGCCACCCCTGCTGCGTCTGTCACAATAATAGATTTTATTTCCACAGCAAGTACCGACTTCGAATGTTTTTGGTGAGACACATTTTGAAGTGAGACAGCTGCCGAGAAAAAGCTTAAACCTATTTGAATTAGAAGGGCTTTAAAAAGTGGGGGGGGGGGGGTACATGCAAAGAGTAGAAATGTGTACTGCTATTATTTATTTATCATTTATGTCAGCCTCACAAATAGGTTCCAAAAAGTTATTAGCTGTCAGGAAAAATTGCTGGTCTAGTGGTTCATATGTTTTCTTACCTTATGAATGAAAGTTTGATCTAACTGTCCATTATGTTCAGCATATTTTTAAAAAGTATGTTCAGTGCTATTGCTTTTATTTTGAAGAAATGGCAGGGATATGGAACCCTAAGCTGGATCAGGAGCACAGTGTGGCTGACAGTTTCCTGTCCATATTCTCACCACCTGAATCTGGTATTTGACCCTGAAGCTTTCAGAGGGAGATCACAGTGCAAAGTGGGAGAGGGTTTTCAGCGCAAAGCAGGAAGTCACAATATATATATATATTAATTATATATATATGAGGTTTCAAAATAGAAGAAGCAGCATTACGTAGACGGTATATCCTCGTGTATAAGCCTAAAAATTTTAGTCAAAAAATCAACCCCAAAGAACCTGGCTTGACTTATTGATGGATCAGTGTAAGTACTGCACCTTAGCTCTTATCAAAAAGGAACCATTTCCTTCTGTGAGTAGAGTGGCAAAAAGCAAGAGCTTAGTCTTTCCTGGAAGAACCTAAAAGAAGCATCGACGCCCTCTACTCTCTCCATCCCATGCCTGTTCTGGGCTTTTTGAATGACTGGGCAGGAAAATGGTGGTGGCAACTCTTTGGTGCTTCCCCTCAAAGGAGCACTACAAGAGTACAGAGGCTTGGTGCTTTTAGGTTCATCTGAGATGGACTAAGTTCTCACTTTTTACCACTTAGACAGTGGATGTGGTTCCTTTTTTGACAAGAATTAATACAGTACATATGTATGTGTGTGTACATACATACATACACCATTCGCTTCTTTGATTAGATTGGGGAAAAAACCTTTTTGAATGGCTGGGTTGGAAAATAGCGGTGGTGGCAGCCAGGATCTTCTGGCCCTCTGAGGCGGTGCTAGTGCTTTCCTCTCTCTGCAGAATGACCCTTGACTTATCGCTGGTTCATATCAAAATCCGTAATTTTGGCCCCCAAATCTGCCCTCAATTTATACATGATGTTGACTTATACACGATTATATATGCTACACAATTGCATTTTGTACTTCTGAAGTTTTTTCTGACTCCAAATGAATGCCAGCGGTACTGTGAGGTATAAAAATACCTCTCTGCAGAGGAGTATGTGTGCAGAATTGAATATATTTTAGCTAAAGACTTGAGAGTCAGAAAAAAAAAGTTGAAGGGAAAAGAAAAACAGAATCAGATAAAATAAAACATACAGTTGTACATGGAGTGTTTGCTGACTTCAGCAGATTCAAATTTCAGCAAATTTCATAGTTGCCCCATTTCCCTGAACGGGGCCAACCTCTTGACAGCCAGAGCATGTTGCTTCTGTTTCTTTGCATCAGATTTTGTCCACAAAATGGTCACAGGACATTTTTAAAAATCGCAACATATTACTTTGCATAGAACAAAAATCATTAGATTATTTGGAAGAATTTTCGTCCCAGTTGGTTTCTGTTTGAAGAAAAAAAATTTATACATGACAGCTGGTTGAAATGCAAGGACATTGTTTATACCTGTGCAACTGGAAATGTCATAGAATGCCTACGCTGTAGGTGGATTCTGTAACAAAGTATAATTCAGGGGAACTAAAATTTGCCTTCCTGGTGTATGAATATTAATTAAACTGAAATATTAAGCACTTCAAAGACATTCTGTTGAACTGTGTAGGGCTTACTTCTGGGGAAATGTGCATAGGATGGTATTCATAAGCAACTTGTGGCACCAGAGCATGTTCCTTTCCAGCGTACTGATTATTATTCTATTTATTTTCTTTATTTGTATCATGCAGATTTATATTATAGACTCTCTTTAAGGGTTAACCCTCTCAGGATGGTGAAAATCATACTAAAACAATCTCTAATAACACATTATAAACTGTTAACATCATAAGCTAACTAATCTTTAAAAATCTTATAGCAGCAGCAGAGGGGAAAGCAGCAGTGTAAAAAACAATGTAAAATATATGAACCAGCAGCAATAATAATAAGTTGTTAAAAATATTAGTTATTAGCTGTTAAAATAGCAATTTAATACCAAAAATAAATATAAATTAGAAGTAATTTGGAACAAAAAGTCTTCAGCTCGTCTAAAAGATAGGTCTGATGAGAATATTAGGCAGAATAAGGCAGCTGCCTTAGGTAACAGAGGCTGTGCTGTGGATAGGATAGCATGGTGCTAATGGAGCAAACCTTAGTGTTCAGCACAGCCTGCTCTGCACCCTGTAAGTCAGCATGCTGCTTTCATTTTTTTAATTTTTTTTAATTTTTATTATAAAGAAAAAAGAACAATACATACAGAATAAAACAAAAACACCACGTGAATAACATAAATGTGAAAAAGAGAAAAATCACAACACAAATAGCTTACATTACTATTTCTTTCCAGATCCTTTATCATCGTATTCTTATTCAACATATTATATATCATATTGATTATATATTTTTATTTCATGTGTCTAAATCTCAGTCTCCTTGTACTCGTTATTTTTATAATAATTTCATTCTTAAATCTATTCTTTTCAACTATATTTAACCTATTGCTAATACTATATATGATCCTGTTATTAACCATAAACTCTAACCCTAAATGTGAACCCATTCCCAGAGCCAATTATATTTCAGCTTACTCTGCTTTCCAAAATTGTAATTCTTCTTATGGAGGTGTGACACTTCCCTCTTTTGCTAAAGCCTTTTCTACAAGTATTTTCCATATTGCTATGCTGCTTTCATTCTTCTAATTGTTTTTGGTTTATATATTTTGCATTGTTTTGCACTGCTGTTTTTTTAAAGGCTTATCACTGATTTTCCATACTCTTTAAATGTCCTGATTTGGCAGGAACAGTCCTGATTAATTCTGGGTCATTATAATTTTTCAGCTGCTTTTAAAATGTCTCTGTTTTCCTCTCCTCCTCTCACTTTCTCCCTTTGTCCTCAGCTTCCTTCAGTTGCTTCACAAAGGGCAAAAGTAGTTTGCACTCAACTTAGCAGGGGGAAGAAGAAAGCTTGTCGTAGCTTTTATGGCTTTTCTCATTAATAACTTTCACCATCTTGACCAATAACTTTCACTAACTTGACCTCATTTTGGTATTGCTTGGCCACATGTATACTGGTTTTCTTCTGTAAAATGCTGGAAGATAATGCTGTTCCATTGCCAAGTGCTGTAATAAAGTTGAATTCCAGTCTGTCTGGGTTATGTACGTATACTTGGGGTGGGAGAGGATCTTATTCATTTCCTCTGGCAGCAAAATGTCTTGGGACAACATTTTTAGGAAGTCTCATTTTGGGGGCTATATATACCTGTCTCAGTGGGAGATTCAAGAGGCAAAAAGGTGATCTTCCTTCTGT
Source organism: Cyclura pinguis (assembly GCA_030412105.1). Classification (NCBI taxonomy): domain Eukaryota; kingdom Metazoa; phylum Chordata; class Lepidosauria; order Squamata; family Iguanidae; genus Cyclura; species Cyclura pinguis. The sequence goes on from CM059604.1 coordinate 95,912,042, forward strand.
GTTTCCTTGCTGCAGATCAGCAGTGTCAGGTTTGGCCATGTACTTGCAAGTCTCTGTCATTAGAAAGGGTGTCTGTTTTGGAAAAATGGGATGATTTGCCAATATTATATATGAGGAACAGTGCCTCTTAAGAGCTGGCACAATATCATGGCATATAATCAATCACGGCATATAATATAATCATATCATGGCTATAATAAAGAAATATGAATAAAAGATTGAGTTATGAAGCAGCAGGTTTCTGTTTTGAACCTTGTCTGTTATAAGCTCACTAGACAGCTTTAAACAAGGTGTTCTCTCTTACCCCTCCACAATATGGAGATCATAACACTGTTCTAATTTACAAGGTTGTGGTATGGACTGCAGTAAGTATATGTGTAATACTTCAAACACTATAATGAATACTAACAATTTTATTGTACAGACCAGTTGGTTAGCAAGGATAAAACTGCCATTAGTCAGGGTGTGAAAATGGCCTTAGGCAGCTAGGATTGCTAGGTAAGGACTATCTTAAGCCCTGAGATTTCTGTGCCAAAACCTGAACCCTAGGAATGACCACTTGTGATGCCACAGAAGGAGGCCCTTGTGATGTCCTTAAGCATGATGTATTCAGCATAAACCACAGTTGCACAGAGTATGCTATTCAAATTTAAAACACCAAATATAACAGATGAGAAAAAATAGTATCTCAACTTTTCAAAGCAGTGTTCTTGCCCTGAGATTCCTTCTCTTCCCCTGAGGGTCAGAGAAAAGAGTTCAGGCCCCCAGATCTGGGAACCCTGTGAGCAACATCTAATTGTGAGCCAGAGTGTGGCAGCATGGTGTTGGGAAACACAGCCTCTCTCCCATGAGTTCAGTAGAGAACGTTGTCCTGGTACCAGTGTTGAAGAAAACAGTCTACTCATCTTCTGAAATATGGACGGAGTTATCATTTACCATCTTTTCCATTAACTTAGGTAGCAAAATGTTTCCAACTGATTCTGAACATTAGTTGATGTGAGAGTTGCTAAACAAGAATTTTGATGCAAAAATGACCTTTTTTAAGACTCCATCTCCCCAAATACCTCAGATATCATGGCTCATGGCATGCTAGTAGAGGAATTCTAGGAGGTGAAGTCCAAAAAATTAACTTTTCCACACGTTGGTAATATGTTATTATAAAACATGTGTCTTCGGTTGGCTCTAGTTGTGCTGGGGTTAGAAGTGAGGGTAGAAGAGCTGTATTGAACAGGAATGTTTAGTTTGTACTGCAATTTATTTTTTTAAATTTTTTTTGCTTCTTTGTTTTACATGTGCAAGAAAATTAAATTCATTATATGTGGGTGAAAGCCTGCATTATACATTATATTAAGGAAAGTGCTTTAGAATATTTATGCTTTTGTGTCCAAATAACAGCCCGGTAAGTTATGTAGCATTATTTCCATTGTGCAGATGGGGAAATGAGTCTGAACACCATTGCTCAACATAGGCTTATGTGCAGGAATCTTTCAGAGAAAGTTCTTTCTCAGGAGAGGTTTCATTTGCTACTTTATGGTTGGAACGTGAGCCTGTGGCAGAAGTGAGAATTCAGCACAAGATGAAGCTTAAATGTGTTAATTAGCCATAGACTTAAAACTGGCCAAAGATTGCAAATGCTTTTAAAGGTCACTTTGGTTTTTGAAGCATAGAGTTTAAGGAAGCCAGATGTGTTAGGCCATGCTTAGTCATAGGCAGATTTACCCACTGTGGAGGTTTGTTCATTCTGGAAGTAGCTGGATTAAATTCCAGAAAACTAATACAAACTCTGAATTAGGCAAATTTGAACCTTTGGCTTTGCTTTGGGTTTTTATCCCTGCAGCAGGATGCCTCTTGTCTTCCCACAGCTCTCTTTCCCCTAGTAAATATAATACCCTATATTTTTATGTTTGTGTGAGTGTTTAACCTATAACTGTGAATCAAAACATTAAGAAAATGCAATACTGTATACCCTGGAGGCAGGTTGGTGATGCTGGTAGTGGTGGCTCCAGGGAGCCTAACCACAGAAGTTTCCCTTATGCTGGAAGTGGACCATAGAGTTGTGCTGGAGTGCCTAGAGGATTTGTTAGAGAGAACACTTCTCTAGGCATTGCGAGGTCCTTCAGTGTGAATCTGTGGCCCATTTCCGTTGGAAGATGACCATAGAATGACATTGGAGAAGTGATCTCTGGTTTAAAAAATAGCATTGACAATTTTTATTATTCACAATTTTTCTACTTTCGTGGGGTTTTGCATCCCAACCACCATGAAATGAGGGCTGAGTATAGTGTTTTTCGGGTTTTTTTGTTTCACACAAAAGTGCCTCTTCGTTGTCCACACTAGGGATATAGTGAGATGCATGGTATCTATGGTGGCACCAATACAAAGGAGAGATAAAATCAGAGTACAAGGCCCAGCTAGCGGCTATGAGCTTTATAGGGAAAAAGAAGTACAGGGGAATTGAGGCTTGCCTGAATGGCCAGCACCACTAAGGGAATATTAAAGGGAATCTCTGGCTGGCATTGTTATTCTGATTGGTAAAGTGGCAATGAAGACTCTGCACCCTCATCTCTATTGATGGTGGAGTAGCACAGAGAACCACATAGCTGCTCTGCAATGCCTGGACTACGTTCAGATCAGTACTTGGCAAGTTTTTTTGGGCTATAACTTCTAGAATTTCCTTGGTGGGTGGTGAATTCTGGAGCTATAGTCTAAAAGTAGCTTTTCTAAGCTCTAGATGTGATCCTAAGGTGGCCAGTGGCTTCCATGTCAGGGGCACAATGAATGCACTCTTGTCTTCATTACAGATGGTAAACTGAGGTTCGTAAACCTAACAGAGGGGTTGGGAAAGAACTTTGGATATATTCTTTAAGGTCTGGAATGGATTCACCATACCACTGAAATGAGTGCCACTAGCTACCACTGAGCAGCAGAGGATTGGGAAGAAATTGTTCTTTCAACAGTAGCTAGAATGCCAGAAGGACACCCTTTGAGTTTATCACTTAAATAAGCCCTAGTGAATAATCCAGTGAAACTGATTTGCAGCAACTTTAATGCGGAGGAAAGTACTCCTTCAAGTGGTGCATAATTAACCCATACAATTAATTGCTACAAGATACAGGGATGGCCATGGGCAGAGACAGCTGTGAGTCTCCCACTCCTGCCTATGTTGGAAGACATTTCACTCCCCGCTGCCACTTCTTTGTAGTTTAGAAAAGATGTTACTCACGTTTCCCTCAACATACCTTTTATTTTTTTCAAACTAAGCTGAGTAATTGGCTGGAAATGGATGAAAGCTGCCAACAGCTGATTGCTCCTTATTAAACAGTGCAGTGAAATTCCAAGCAGGAAAGCGACATTGGCAGATACTGGAGACCGGAGGAGGCACAGATGTAGGCACCCGCTTCCTACTGTTTGATCTTCTTTTATTTGTTTTTCAGGCTTGTTTTGTCGACCTTTATTACAAAGGCCCAGTCCACCAGTGTTGTTGAATGAGGAGAGAAGATTCTTTTATATACCTTTCAATATTTGACTGCAAATCCTTCAGAAGCTTAAGTGTAAGAATATGACAAGAGCCCCGCTGAATCACATCAAAAAGCTCATCTAGTCAACCATTCTGCTGCCCACAGTGGTCAACTAGATGCTTCTGAGAAGCCTACAGGGAAGATGTAAGGTCAACAGATCCTCCAGCTGCTGTTCCTCAGCAGCTAGCTGTTGACCTGAAGGGAGTATATAGCCATGATGACTAATAGCAATGATGTACTTATGAGTGAGTCTTATCCCCTTTTGAAGGTATCTCAGTTGGGTGGCCAGCCACCATATTTTGTGGCAGTTAATTCTATAAGTTAACTGTGTGTTGTGTTAAAAGCTACTTCCTTTTGCCTGTTCTCAGTCTCCCACCAATCTCCTTTGCATAACTTAGAAAAGCTACTGTTTTGAATGGCAGCTCCCATAGCCCCTCAGCCTGTATGAGCGCCAGTCATTACCAGCTTGGCAATTCTGGGCGTAGTACTCCAAAAATAATGTTTTCAAGCTCTGTACCTTTGATGGACCAACCTGGATTCTAGCCTTAGAAGGAGACAAACTTCTCCCTGTCCACTTTCTTTACACCCACATATGTTCAAGACAGCCTCGTTTCCTGTCTCCCCTTTCAGTCTCCATGGTGACTTTTCCAAGTTGCTTCTGTAAGGGTGCTTCTCTTTCAGTTTCTCACCTTCAAGCTGTGAGGTCATAAGGAGAGGTTTTTCCTCCTTCACTGAGAAACTAGTAGGAAAAGCAACAGAGGCAAACCAGTTGAGACTGTGTGTAGGAGAAGATTGAGAGAATGATGTTTGCCCTCCCAGGCTACTTAAGGATTCTTTCTCAACCCTCCCACGTAGTGCCTCCTTGGAGAGACCCAGGCATCAGTGCTCCCGGTTGTCATGTAATTGCCCTCCCGCAGCAGGCAGCATGGGGAGAAATCAGTCACAGCCTCAATGGCTTGTTAATAACTCTGTGCTTCAAGTCAATTTCCATTTTGCCTTTTAATTAAAATTACTATTTTCCTGAGCAACAAGAGGGGGGAAAAAAGACATGCCCAGAAAAAAAATTAGCAAGCATCTAAACAAATACTCCTCTCTGTCTTAATTCTGATACCATTTTAATACTGGCAGTTCTGCATTTAGGACTGAGCATGCTTCCTGTATAAAGGCACAATATGCCCACACCAAATCACTGTGGTTCAAGCAGGCTGTCAAGATGTGTATATTTGCCTCTCCACAATAACAGAGAGCACACTCTGGAATCTTCTTATAACCTTATTTTGGGGAGGGAGAGGAATAATACACACAGATCAATTTGCATGTGGAGCCAGCCATGCTACAAGAGTATGTGCCTGCTTACTGCATATAGCAAGAATGTGCTTTCCGGGATTCCCTGCACAGTTTTTGGGCAAGGGTGGGAACCTTTAGCCTTTCAGATGGCATGCAGCTCACAGAAGCCCCAGTTGTTATAGCCAGTGGTAAGGGCTTACAAGCAGAACATTAGTGCTGTAGCACCATCCCACTTGTGTTCCCCCACAACTATTACTGAGGCATATATTGTTTCTAATATAGGAGATAATATAAAGCCATCAGGATTACTAGCCACTGATAGCCTTATCCTCTATTTAACCTCTTTTTAAAAGTTTCCAAGTCAGAGACCACCAATTGCTGCTTGCGGTTTTTGAATTCTGCAATCCATGTGTTGTGTGATGGAAGTATCGAGCTTTTGTAGATGAACCCAGTATTCTTCCCATCCACTCTTTCAATGCTATGCATCATTCTCCATACTACTGTTATATCCCATCTTACTTACCTTTTTTTCAAGTTAAAGACAGAGACAGCTTATAGTCAAAGCAAGGAGAGTGGAAGGGCATCTCATTGAACCATAGGTTGCTGCTATCGTATGAGCCTCAAACACTGTAGCATTTTTTTCTGAGGGAGTTGCTATAGTCTCTCAACTGCTTTGGTTGCCATTTTCTACATCTTTTTATTCTTTTCTGTTCGGAAGAATCTGAATAAGGAGAGAAGCAAGTGGATAGGCCTTTCAGGAGAGATTTATAGTTGGCCCTTCCCATTTGCGAGGATTAGGACCCTCACAAAAATGGAAGAACCACAAATATCAAAAGGTATATCTGTGTCTGTGAGAAGAGGGCCAAGGCATGGTGGGGAGACTGGGCACCCAAGGTCCAAATCACATTAGGGAAAGGAGAGGGATGGGGGCACTGGGATGGTGATCCTGTACTTCTTCCCTCTTGCCCATCTTCCTTGTTAGGTGTTGGGGGGCATGGGTGTGGGAGAAAGGTTTGTGGTGCTGAGAAATTGGGCTGTGAGCCGTCCTTAGCTGGCCAGGCAGTGGCTGGTGCAGGAGGAGGAGGAGGAGGACCAGAGGCAGGGTTTTAAAGGGCTGTGTGGCCTTATTGCAGCTGCTGGGAGGGAATTTTCCCCTGAAAAAGAAGCACTTGAGATGGAGAGGCAGGGGTTGGAGAAATTTGCAGATAATCAAATCCGTTAAAGTCAAACCCGCAAGTGTGGAGGGCCAACTGTATTTGACAGAATCTGAAACTTTATGCCAGGGACGGGCAACTGCAAACAGGGCAGGGGCCATTTTTCCTTCTGGTGCCTGTCCGGTAGGCCACAGCAGTACATTTCAGAGCAGCTGAAATGACATAATGTCACTTCTAGCCACCATTTGGGCCTATTTTTAGTTGATTTCTTTCTTTCCTTCTTTGTTCTTTTTTTTTCTTAATTTTATTTTTCTTATTTTCTTCTTTTTTTGTCTCTTTTGGGAAGGTTTGGGGGACTGAGGGAGTTAGGGAAGAAAACTATTTTCTTTTTATCTGGTTTTGAGAGATTTGGGGTGGTTTGAGGAGAACAAAAATCGTCTCAAAATCAGCCATAAAAATATTTGAATTTTGAGAGGAGTGACTGGTGGGTTTGACGGGCTAATGGGATGGTCCCGCAGGCAGCATTTAGGGGTCCCAAGGGTTGCATATGGGGCTGCACTCTGCCCACCTCTGCTTTAGGCCTTTGCTTAGAAACTATTTTGTGGGAGGAAAACATAAATATCTTGTCTTGAACATTTTAGTCAGTATTATAAAATAAGATGTTTCACCATTTTTTAATTTCTTGAGAAATAAGTCCTTGAGGGGAAAAACAAGATCTTCCCTGCCCCTAAATTTTTCCATATTTCACCTCTCCCACACACACTTCGAGAGATGTTTTGTAGGGTACCAGTCTAGAATCCTGTATTTCTAGATGTCTGGGCAGCAATCTACACTGTATTTTCTCTTCCCATACCAAAGAAGAAGAAAGCTTTTTTCCCCCCAAGTGGGGCAGCTACATTGCTTCTGAAGTGACAAAGCAGTTGAATGTTACCATGACTGGGGAACGTAAATGCTTCCTGAGGTTGTGATAGCTACCCTGTCAGTTCTGGAGGCTGGGGAGGTTTAACTCTTATGCTTTCTGACAACTTTGTGGGTTGTATCTTGGGGCATCTAAAAATGATGGTTTGTTGTGCAAGACTTTGATTTTGTCAAACTAGAAAGGTACAGAATTGCTCTATGCCAGAACATGTTCCTTTAAATAGAAACAAGAGTTCAAGAAGGAAGGAGAGAAATCTTTTTAGAGCACCATTGACCTCAAAAGTTACTGTATGCACCTTTAGAGTCTGCCAGATGCATTTTACATCATAGTGGCTTGTAGTATGGGGCTAGTTGTGTTTGCATATTCATTTTCTTGTAGTGGGGCTTTCATCCTATTGCTTGGCTCTCCCTATTTCTCTCTTCTGCAGTGGTTTATCATGTGTTTTAAATATCTTTTTTGTATAAGCCTATACGATAAGAATGGGATAGTTGGCAGACTCTGAAATGTAAATTGCTAGTCTTTAAAGCGCCGCTGTGTCTTTTAAAAGCAGACAGCACATCCCTGTATCTTCTTTGTTTGGCTTCTTGTTAACATAGCTGTAAAATTTTAGGCTTTTGATTCTTTTGGTGACTACGCTCTAACCTGCCAAATTGTTTTTTGTTAATTCCCACCCAAGAATGTGAAGTATGTAATATCTAGTAGCCACCAGTCATCATAAGTCATTCATATCCATTTAGGTAAATATCTTCTTAGAATCAGTGCACATTAATGAAATACATTTTAGCTATGAGCTGTACAAAAGTCTGGAAGAAAAGATCCTTTCATTTGGCATGGCCATAAACCATCTGTCCCCAAAGTTCAGATTTTGTGCCCAAAGATCTTTATTTCAATACAGTTGTGATTGTCAGAAAAGTTTATGCACATTTGTTTATATTGTACCACCGTGCTTGGCTCATGTATTTGATTCTACAATCAAACGAATAAACAGCATGGTGGTCAAGCAGGCAGGGTGGAATAGATGCAGGAGATTAGCTGTAGGTTGAACAGTAGGAGTTATAAAGTGTTTGTGAAGTGGGTGGAATGATTTTGTCCCTTCCAATTGTTCTGTGATTATCTTAGAGTTGCAGATAAAATGGTCAAAGTGTTTACTGAAAAAAGGTGAAGCAATGTTGAACGGGGAGGTGAGGTGAGGTATTCTCCCTCCCCCCCACCTGCCTTTCCATTCTATTCCATCTCCTGAGGTGTCTGCAATCTGAACACTGACAGTTACAGGGATGATGAGCTTCCAATCTGTCAGCATAGCTGATATACCTGTAATTACTGTCTGATATGCTGGAATTAGAATGAGAACAGAGTTGTCTGGTTCTGAGAGGGCTGTCCTTGGCTGCCTTGTAAGGGGACCAAAGAGCACTGGAGCATTGCATGGAAGTGGAGGCCTCTGTGGATGCCACCAGCCTTTGACCTCCATTAAGGAAAGGTGCAGAATGAATCATGTTGACACTCAGCCTATGTGAGCTGCCACGTTGCCACTGGAAGTGATATGAATGTCATGGCTCAGCAGTCTATTTTGGGGGTTGCCTTGATGTGCTGGGGAAATGGAGAATTTGAGTGCCTGTGCAGGACTTAAAACATGACCCAACATGACCTCTGAAATGCTAGAAAGCTGATAAAAAGGGCACAAATGGATTCTCTCCCAGTAATGGAATATAATTGAAACCTTGGCATTGTATGAAGGTTAAATATATGGCATGTGGAAGAAATATGGAGATGGGAGAGCAAACCAAGCCTGAATTCTCACTAGATACCAAAATGACTAAAGTGAGGCTATCGTACTTTGAACACATCATGGGACAACATGATTCAAGGGAAAAGATGATAATTCTTAGCTAAATAGAAGTTAGTAGGAAAAGCAGGAGACCACACTACAAGTGGCTTGATACAATCAAGGAAGCCATAGTCCTAAGTTTGCAAGACCCGAGCAGGGGTGGTAGTAACCAGGGCTCCTGGAGGTCCCTCATTTCATAGGATTGCCATTAAGTTGGAGCACACTTGATGGTCAATAACAGCAAATATGCAAGAAAGTGTAAATTTTTGCTGAGGCTTCTACAAATTGTTCAAGGTGTCATTTGGACATTCTGTGCTCTACCAACATATGAAAGATGCATACAAGGACAACTAGTGTGACCCAGGGGCTGTTGAAACACCATCCTTATAACATCTGGGTCTTTTTAATTTAGAAATAAAGATGATCCTTTGCTAGCCTTCTGTCAGCTTTACCCACTTCACAGGTAGGGATAGGTGGGGATTTTTTCAGTTTTACTTTCATGAGAAATTACCAAATTTACCTTTTTCGTACCTACATATAAAATAGAATGTAGTTGTACTGAAATATTTGCATTTTCCTGAATTCTGTGACTGAGTTTGAAGCTGTTTTTTTAAAAAAAGCATGTAAAGATGCTTATGGCAAACAATATTGCTTTCAGAGAATCCCCTAATGTCACTCAAAGCAAGGGTGGGGAAACTGTGGACACCTGCAACTTCTCAGGGTCATTAGTGCCCTCCAGGTTCCCTAACACCCCTCCCCACCAATTAAAAAAAATTGGATGCTATTGTATATTCCATTGCTTCACATGACATTTGAAAGAGCTAAGGCAGCATGAAAATGGAAGCTTATGTTTGCACCAAAACAGATCCAGTATAATCTAGCAGATAATACTACTGGACTGGGACTTGGGAGATCCAGGTTCAAGTTCCTACTGAGCCATGACACTTGGTGGGTAACTTTGGGCCTATACCTCTTTCAGTCTGACCTAATTTGCAAGGTTAAAATGCCTCCTTCATTTCATTCTGGAAAAGCTGGGATATCAGTATAACCAACAAATAGTGAACAATTAAATGAATTCAGAGGAAGGTAATGACAAACCTCATCTGAATAAATGTTGCCAAGAAAACTCTGTGATAGAGTCACTACTGTCAGTGTCAACTTGAAGGCATGTATAACAGTAGTAACGTTTATAGCCTGTTGCAGTGACTACCAGACCAACAAAAAATAACATTCCTCTGTGCTCCACTGCAGAGTTGCTCCTGAAATTTTCCCTCAAGGAAAAATGGAAATGGATTTGAGGATTTCATCCCTGAGGCAAAACATCGGGAGGTAGTCTGAAAGAAGGACGTCCATAGGGTCAGTAAGATTAGTGAAATCCTTTTGGGAGAGTTCTATACATCCCTAAGTTATCAGTGGTTATGGCAAGGAACTAACGAAGCAAGCTTGGAATAAATATTTCCCACACCATATGGGCCATTATGAACTGAGTCTAACTCCCCTTGCTAAAGTTTTGCTCAGATCATAATGGATTCATCACTACTAGCCAAGACCTCCTTGTCAGCCTCGCGTCTCTTCACATGTAAACATACGGTTTCAACAGGGCAACTGATGGCACCGAAGACTTCTTGAAAATGGAAGAGGACATATAAGCCTCATCTTTGTTCACTTCCTGCCAAATTTCTTGAGATTTCTAGTTTCTTGTGTTCCCATGTTGAAATTCATTAAAGTAGAAAACGTGAGACTCTATAATTCTAAGGCACACCAGAATGATGCTTTCACCTAGCTGTGACAGTGAGGCATTCAAGTCCTATTCTGTCTCCTTTGAGCAAACCATGACGTTCTACCCCCTCCCCACTTTTGTCAGTATAAATGTGCATAGAAGGAGGCAGAATGGCAGGGAGGGCTGGGGGCAACTTCTGCAAGGTTTTCTCCTCGCTAAAATAAACAACAACAAAAATCACCTTGGGAAAATTAATGGGTTTTGCTTCCGCAAGAATTCTTGGGAAAAGCTAGGGAAATCATTATAGGGAGAGTCAGGAATCACTGTGCCACCAAATGTTTTTTCTAGATTGAATGCCAAGAACACATTTTGTTAGTTGAAACATTCAGAAGGAATCCAACAGAGTTTCATTCAGCTGCACCAACTAGATGCGATCGAGTTTTTGCCATTGACGCCAACGTCCACACATACAACCCCCAAATTCTGTCCACAGAGTTTTGCAAGAGAAATGCAGGATGTAATGTCATCCCCTTCTTTCTCCATCCTACTTGATATTATGGGATACTGACAGGGAAGGGTGGGTGCCAGGATGGGTGAACGTGTAAACTGTGTAATCTCATGGGTTGCATTAACTAAATTGTGAGGAGTGAAGAGGAAGTGGAGCGCACAATTGTGGTTTTTGTCTGTGGCCCTGTGAGGAGCATCACACCATGTTTTGTTCTCTAGTTCTAATTTCTAGGAAGCTTTTACACTATTCCATTGTTTTTTCCAGGCAGATCCAAAATGGGAATCAAGAGAAAGAGAATCAGCCCTGGCAGTCAAAAGGCACATCTGTTGTAGGCTGTTGGTATGAGAGGCTTCTTCTGTATTCTGACCTCATTTCCTTGTGGAAGAGCCAGCCGTCTCGTCTCCCAATACTACCAGCTCTGTCATTCTGTCCCTTTATTCAGGGTCCTTTATCCCTGCTTGTCTTTCACTTTGACAGCTTTTGTCCTTCATTCTAGAATTCAGCCTCTCTCTGAGACCTTCTCAAACTGAGTGAATTTGCTGTTGCCAGCCTTCACGAACCCATCAACCCCCTATCCTCAAACCCTGCAAATGCAGTACTAAAGCTATTTTCCTAAAACTGAAGATTATAATTCACATCACAGTAGAGCTAACAAAAAGGGGTTGGAGAAGAGATTCGGAACCATTTAGCGGCTTCTGTTCAGAGAAGAGAGAGAGAGAGAGAGCAGGACCTCCATTAAGCTATTTGTAAACCGTTAGTTTAAGCATCTCACCCAGATGGCTTATATTCCTTACTCCTAAGGCTTACAAATGGGTAAAGTGCAGCTAAATACAAATGGAGGGAAGGAATAGTGTTGTGTTATCATGTTAGTGGTGACAATAAAAGAGCTTTGATTTTAAATTGGAATAAATCAGGGCACACTTTAAAAAAAGAATACTATGGGAGGAGAGGGCCCCAGGTAAGAAGGATGGAGATAGCATAAGTCTTGTGCATGCTTTGTGTTTTTGCGGCTGGTTCTCTCTTTGGTTGCATCTCTGTTTTCATCCTGATATGTGCTGGTGAATTTTTGTGAGTTGTAATGGCTCAAACAGGGCTGGCTGTGCTGTTCAGCAGGATCGGGGGACTTATGGCATCTTCAGAGCCAGCTAGAAGTCAAGCTGATCATTTTAAGCAAAGCAACCGGTATTGCAAACTGGTATAGACAGTTTTAAGACCAGTGTAGTTTTCTCTGAAGTAACTACCTTGATTGTAATATGACCGAGTAGAATCTAATTGGATTCTGTTTATCACCTGATCACTGCCAAACAAGAAGTTGTAGCACTGCCTTTGGTGGCTGGCACTGTTGATGTCTGATTGTATCAGACAGCATGATAGCAGCTCCCCCTCCTGGTAAGCCAGAATGGTGTTACTGTGAGTAAGGAGGTCTGCAGGTGAGCAGTAGAATCCCTGGTTTAAGACATCAGTACAAAGAGGATCTGGATTGCTCACAGCCAACCACTATTGAAAAAGTGAAATAAAATTAGAGTGCAGAAAGACCTCCTAATGTGTGGCTTCAGCAGTGGGGAATTTTCCCTTTGAAATGGGGTCCTTGCGTCCAAGCCACCAGCATTTCCAGAAGCCATGCTGAAACCCCTCCAGTAATTTTTGTAATGTTATGATGTCCATCTTTTCTGAAGTAGGCAGTACTTTCATCATTGTCTTCTATGTATTTTTAATTATTGCAAGTGATGTGCGCCATCAATTGGATTATGCTAATTACACAATCTTTTATCTTGTGTGAGCTGTTTTGAGCCTCTTGGCTAGAGGACATCTCTTCCAGGAAGAATGTTGTTTGAGTATTTTTCATTTTGTGTTTTAAGCTGCCAACAGAGTTACATGGGGAACAGAGGCGTGGTAGAGTGTCAGATAGCAATTTCCTTCCTGCATGCGATTCCTTTTAGCATCTTTTTCTCTCTCCCTGCTCTCTCTCTCCCTCCTTTGCTTACACACCTCAGTGGTTTTCTCATTTCAGAGGGCAGCAGAAATCTGCACTCATCCTTGGCCAATATATCCTTGCTTCTTCCTCTCACAGTATTGGTTATCTCTTCTCTGGCCTGCATAGACGTAAGCTAAAATGGCAGGCAGTGGAAGACAATCCTGTCTTAAGCCTCCACCAACAGTTAGATTCATTTGGGTACCTTTCTTTGCAGAAACCTTTATTTTGCCATAACACTCTTCATAATGCCAGAAGCTCTTGTTTGAAGTCAGGAGTCACACCCATCTGTTAAAGGTAGTGGCTGAAATCACTTTTTGACTTACTTGGGGGAGTTGCTGAGCATAATATGTGTGCATACACCTGTGTATGCACAAGTATTTAGTTTTAGAAATAGCACTGTTTGCCAGTATGCTTGCTTTTGTGCCTTTATAATCAGGGTTTGTAAAGGTACTTAGAGTAATGCATTACTTGTTACAGTGTTTAAAGAGCCATTTATTTCCATTACTCACTTCTGTCCTGAGAAGGTACACATTACACAACTTGCAGAGGCAGGTCTTGGCTCCCATGTCATTTGGGCAATTAATCTGCTCTGTGCTTTAGTTAAGGAGCGGAATCCTATTTCTAAAATATGTTCAGCACCTTGGAAAGCTTCCTTACAGTTTGAACAAAAATCCAACGTAGATTCGTTATCCCTATGCTGACATGGAAATCACCGACCACCACTGACTAATTGTTGGGTGTTTTAATCGTCTTCAGAAGGAGAATTTAAGATGCATACGAGAATGGCATGACCCTTTAAAATTCATGTCCTGCATTTGTCACACCGTAGAAAACTGACTCCCATTAAGGTTGCTTGGAAAGTTATCAGGATCTTTATTCTCTAATATGAATTATGTCTTGAAAGGCTTTCTCTTTTCTGGAATGTTGAATTTGAGAATGTTTGTTTTTCATGTTTTTTTAATGCTTCCCTTGTTTTTTGTTCTTTCTCCTAGTGCAAATACTAGAGAAAGACTTCATCATTGTCTCTAATGTCCTGCAATCCAAATTAAAGAAACAATGCTCTAGGAAATTTATTTCCACATCAGATGGCCAGAGCAAATTCAAGTTCAGAAGAACATTGGTGATTTATATACATAGCTTAATTATATCCTTAGAAAATTAGCACCAAAAATCCTATGCAGCTCAGAGCATCTGTTTCCCATAATTAATCTTCCACCTTGTTCTGTTATTATCTGTTGTAAAGGTGCCCTATAGTGGAATTGCTTAGGTACCATGAGACCCCAGGGCGAAAGCAAGTTCTAACTGAGCTGCTGGTATTGGTGTGACAATACGAATGTAAGTGAGTGGGCTATGCATTATAACTTTATTGGTTAAAGCCAGCTCTCCTCAACTTGGTGCACTCCAGAGTTTTAAATTCCCATCAGCCCTAGCTAGCATAGCCAGTTGTGAGGAGAAGTTTTCAAAAACATCTCGAGGACAGCATGTTGGGTAAGGCTTTCTTCCTGTGCCTACCGCAGTTTTGCAGGAACAGAAGAAAAGCAGACAAGGCATTCAGCTTCATGAACAATCTCAGCTTTCATTATTCTTCATCAAGCACGTTTCTGTCCCTTGTAGTAACAGAAAGAATACATATAGTATGAAATCTCAAAAACTAGAGAGATGATCAAGCTTTTCCAGAGCTTCTGTTACAGGTATAAGTCTCTCTCTCTCTCTCTCACACACACACACTCCAGAATCAGCAGGACAATAATAAATTATATGGGGGAAAAAAATCAAAAGTGACAAATTGTGCAAAAATATGAGAAATCATATTTAAATCACTGAATTTGTATACCTTATACTAGGCATAGAAGCAATCGTTCTTGGTGGAGAATATTAATTTAGTTGTTACTTGGAGTGAAAAAGACCAGAGGTCATGAGAAAAAAAAAGTACAAAATGAGTTACAAAATGAGAATTGTACAGACTAAAGTACAGAAATCATTTTGCAGTATGGTGGGAAGCAGGAAGAAAAATAATCCAGGCCAGGGAACAGTAAAGATGAGAACACAAGAATTACCCTTTATGGAACAGATCTATTCGATTCTCACCGGTAAATATCTGGTTCCTACTAAACGTTACATCATTAGGGATAGACAAATCTGTTTTGCTTTCTGTGTTTTCATTTTTAAAATCATTTTTAAAATCACAAGTCATTTTCCTCCCTTTTTCTGCTTTAGTTTAGTTTTTTTACCTATATTTTTATACACCATTTCCTATTTCATATTTCAGAAATATTTCCTCTAACATATGACTTCTGGAACACATTTTTTGTCCTGTATACCTTTTCTTGTGCATGAATTTTTGTACATATTTTTAAATCAGAAAATTGTTTTACAAAATATAGCAAAGTATGAGACAAATGTGACATAATTACATTCCAGTTTGTTTGTTAATTTGGGAAGTAAGATTTAGGTATTGTCTTATTGTAGTGTGAACCAAATAAACATTTCCCACATCCTGACTTCACTCCTGCAAGGCGCTGTTTTTTTGTTCACTAAGATACAGCTCTCTGCTTTCTTCTTGTGACAGGAGAAGAACCTTGTTATGTCTGAAGAAGTATACATTGACTCTTTGTTAGCTTCCAATTTTTCAGTTGTTATTTGCAGTGACAGCAGGCTACCAAGTATTTTAGAAGGAACTTTGAATAAGCTGCCTAAGGTGGTTATATCCCCCAAACAGGCTTATACTTTGGATGGTTCCTTTAAAGTTCAGACTGAAACCCAGAGTGGATTCACTGCTCCTTTGTCATAAGAACCCCTTGTGTCCTTTGGCTATTTAGTTTCCCTCGTGTAGAGGTACAAAATGTCATCACTTATGGCACATTATTTCAGCAAAAGATAGTCATGTTTTGGACATTTGCTACCGTCAGCCTCTGCCAGCATAGTGAGTTGTTATAGACGACAACAGTTGTAATTCAAAATATTGGGAGGGTTGAAAGTTCCTCACCTGTACTCTGTGTCTAAGGAGAAAGCACAAACAAGATGAGAAAAGCATTATAGATCCTAGCCAAACTCTCTGAAATGAGCAACCTCAATTGGTGGAAAAAATGTCTGCCTGGTTTTGCTGAAAGGCAAGTGCATATATGAAGCTAATTTATATATTACACATACATGTGTGCATGCACACACACACACACACATTTATCTCCATTGTTGCGTTAAAACTAGCCAGCTTTCTCAACACCATCGTCAAACACAACAGGAATCCAGGCGTTTTGAAAGAAATAGCCATGTTAATCTGTTGTAGCATGAAAAGGAAAAGTGGGCAGGGAATGAGAGATGTCTTGTGATACCTTTAAGAGTAACTGATTTATTATTTTATTATGAACTTCTGTGGGTATCAGTCCACTTTCTCAGATGCACTGATAGAATGATATTAAAGCTGCACGCTTTTTAAGGGTATTTACAAGGTTTCTGGAATAGGATAGAATGTAATAGGATACAGAAAGATGCGAATTATGATCCCAGCCATAAATCTTCAGAG
This sequence comes from Cyclura pinguis, assembly GCA_030412105.1. Lineage (NCBI taxonomy): Eukaryota > Metazoa > Chordata > Lepidosauria > Squamata > Iguanidae > Cyclura > Cyclura pinguis. Next base: position 95,928,471 of record CM059604.1, read on the forward strand.
CGCTGCATGAAGTGATACATTAAGTGGCTGGGGATCCTGTAGCCCTCCAAATACTAGATTTCAAATTTGCCTCTGCTCCGCACTGCATGACCGGTGATCGAGCATGATCTCAGTTGTATCCCAACAGTATTTACAGTGCCGAACAGGCTGCAGTCTGACAAGATGTTTAGTGGAACACCAGAGGGTGCTGTGAGAGGCTGCCACTGTGTACCAGTCACAGCGCTGGATTGTAGCCTTTTACTCAGGAGCTGATTTCATCTCATTGACTGTTTCTGTGGCAGCTTCAAATGCTGTGGTACACACAAACACACTCCCCCCATATGATCACACAAGGCCTTTTGTTGCCTGCAGAAAAATACAAAATATTGCTTCACCAGATTCCATCAATAGAAGAAGATCAGGCTGGTGGCTGGATGTTATTTCTATGTTAACAAAGGGACAATATATTTTACCACATCTGAGGGCAACAGACTAGCTTAGGGTTTCCACAGAAGGCTTCAAGGAACGCATAGATCTGCCTTCCAGCACCCTGTATCTGCTCCCCACCCCTGCATCTACTGCCTTAGACAGCTACCTCACTGTCTGCCTAATGCTAGGGTGAGTCTCTGCATACACACACACGTGTGCGTGCACGTACACGTACATTTTATATGTTACATTTAGATGGGCTCACAATTAGATGCAGTTTCCCAATGGAAGTGTGAGTAATTGGATTTTATCTGTTCCCTCAATGACCTAGGCAAGGTTAGATTTCAATTATTTTCATCCCCCAGACATTATGGGAGCACTTGTCATTGTTGCTGGGTTTACAATTGCTTCAGTGTTGTGGTGAGTGACGATAGGACAGCTGACTATCTTGTCTTGGTACATAGTTGTTTTTGCTCCCGATACTGATGTTTGGACTGATTGTCTTAACTCTGCTGTTAGATGTGCTCCTAGAGCCTTCAATAATGTGCTGAAACTCACTGTACATGTTAAGACATTCAATTTTTATCTCTTACAATGGACTCAAAGTTTTGTGAATAAAAATTTTAAAAACTTCTGTACCAGATCTGAATATTTAATTTTTTTTAAATTTGCAAACATGGAATTGCCTGTTGGTCATTATCACATAAGGTAAAACTAGTAGCAAAATCAACTTTTATTCAAATTGTGTTTGATGACATCTATTACATTGGTGCAGAAATGTTCGGAATTCTCTATTCCTGTTAAAAAAAATTTTTAGAATTTTTTAAAAAAAACCTGTTGGAGGAAAATCTTTTAAAAATAAAGCAAAATTGAAAAGAGGCTTTTGTATTCCTGTGCTAGGATGGGTTGCAAAGCAGCCTTTCACTCCTTGGAAAAGTTACTTTCCCCCTTACTGTTTAAATCAGAACAGAGCCAACCACCCAAGTGCCTTGGGTAGTCTGAAATGATTCTCTTCTTTCTGAGGAGTGGCACAAGTTTCATTCCTATCAGCCTGGCAGAGAGATGGTATAGATGCCAGGGCATATGCTTTGCCAACAGCAAGCTCTGCCCTTCTGCTGTAATCCCTTGCCAGTTTGGCAAATGCAAAACTTTTGATTTGCGCTTGTCAAACTCAGCTGCCATAAGTAACCTCGCCTGCATTGCCCAGCAAACCAGGCCCTGGCAGGCATCACCATGATTTGGCACAGCAGTGTAGCCTTTTTCTCTCTTTCATGGATCAGGTGCATTCATTAATTCATAGAAACTGAACCATCTCCAGAGGTGGCGTTCAACTACCATCCCATTGCTGGTCTTATAGAAGTATTTATTATTCAAGAGCCTGTCTTGGCTTGATAGTAAAATTAGGCATGTGCAAGCCTCTCTAAATATGGAGTACCATTTTTGCCATACAAAATTCAAGGCTCTTAATGTATTTATTTTTGCTTAATCTGACTGCTTTCCTCCCATGCATCAGAGGGATAATCTAGAATACTAGCCACTATTTTTGCAGCAGCTCACAAATTTTGGGATTACGAATACATCATGTTCCAGGAATAGCTATGCAAGCAAAGAACATCATAGGTAAGGGATTGTGGTTTTGTTGTTGTTGTTGTTGTTGAATGGTGGCTTTCAGCATTTGCAGAGTTGCAAAACTAAAAGGCCAACAAATCCCAGGAATCTGCAGCTGAAAAAGGAAAAAGAAAAAAGAAAAGAAAACCTACCAATTAATCTGTAGAATTTAATCCATAATGTGCTTAAAGCAAGGAACAACTGTTTATGTGCACATGTGTGTGCATGTGTGTGTCTTCAAGTCATCTGTTGACTAATGGCAATCCCATGTATTTCACAGAGTTTTCTTAGGCAAAGAATACTCAAGAGGTGGTTTTGCCAGTTCTTTCCTCTGAAGCATAGCCTACAACATCTGATATTTGTTGGCAGTCTCCCATCCAAGTACTAACAACTAACTAATAAGGACTAACGCAGCTTAGTTTCCAAGATCAGATGGGACCGCAAGTACATAGCAGAAAAAGGTTTGCAAAGTAAATAGCTTTAGATGATTCATGAGAGTCAAGTCATGCATACTCTGCAGGGAAGTCCTCTGGGCTCTTAACATACAACCTAACCTTTGGGGAAGAAGTCCTTCTCAGTCCCAACATCTTGGAGGGCCAAACTAGATAGTTGTCTAAAAGTTCTCTTTGTTTTTTTCTGTTGAAGAAAGTAGTCCCATGACTGCAAAGGGAGAGAAGAAGAAGAAACATGAGAAGGAATATATACTTGTTGCTTTTGCCCCATGCCATTTCTTCTTTTTAAATCTCCCTGGATCACCCTCTCCTATATGTCAACCCCAAGAAACAGGGGGCACTGGACTATCATTACATGCAGAAGCATCTAACATGGAACGTGGTTTGGAGCATAATGAGAAATTGTCCTCTGAGGAAAATTTTTATTAGGTCATAAAACCTTAAGGTTATCCCAGTTCCCTTACCTGTGGTGTTCTTTGCTTGCATAGCTATTCCTGGAACGTGATATATTCGTAATCCCAAAATGTGTGAGCTGTCGCAAGCATTTCTCAAACTGGTAGGCATGAATTTAATAAATAATACATATAATAGTCAGCTCTTCCCTATTGGCTGTTTGTCATGCTATTTGTCACGCAGATGACGGAAGAGAGGTAGAGTGGCATAAGGTGACTGGGCGCATGAATTTCACAGAGCTGCTACCTTCTGTTTCCTGGCACTCCTCTCCTTCTCCCTCTTGTTGGACAGAATATTGACAGTACTAAATCAGATGAACCAATTATCTCACTCAGCATAGGGCAGCTTACTAGGGACCCAGACAGAGCCAGACCTACCATTTGGGGAAATGAGGCATCTATCTCAGCAGATGTTGGGGGAACAGCAACAGCCTTCAGGGCATTCTCCCTGATTAGAATGTGGAAAAATTACTCCCAGAATTCCTCAAGTAACATGGTCACACTCTCTAGAGTCGACGGTGGGGGGCGGGGCGGGGCAAAATGAAGGCATTGCCCCTGCGAATAAGAATGGTGCCCCTTCCCAAATGAAAATTTTCCTTCAGTCTCAAAATTTCCAGCTTTGTATAAACATACAGTTGAGCATCTAGAAGTAGGCATCCAAAGAAAAGGGTCAGACAGTGTAACCAAGGGAATAAGGACACATCAAATGTGGTAGTTCTAGGTGTGAACCATGTCTCGTCTTCTCTAATGCTAGAAATTTGGGTACCAAAGGAAACTTTCAAGGAGGGGGGCAGAATTCTTATTTTGAATGACAGTTTTTGAATGATATTTTGCTCCACCCTACCGCATACCACACTCCTGGTCAGGGTACTGGCCCTCTCCAGGGTACCGGCCTGCTGTGTCAGATGCAGTGGGGGACGCTCTCCCATCAGTGTTGAAGTAAGATTCAACTGCCAGTTCGTTGGGCATCTATATGAGTTGGAAGGGGCACCATCTTGTTTGCCTGAGCTAGCAAAATGGGCTAGCTCTGAATGCAGTTTGTATACTGAAATGGCTGTATGACTTGGGACATACTCTTTTACAATTACTACTATATAACCAAGAGTATAACCAAGTATGTGACCAAGAGTGAAAACAAACTGCAAATGAGGGGGTGTTAAGGGGTATTTACCCATGTGCTTCGTGTTTTGTGCTCTAGAATTCACACCTTCTTAAACAGAAGCCTGTACGCTGCCCAAAATAGAACATGTGGCCTGCAGTGTAACCACCCACACCCACCCTGCTGTCCCTAATGTCTTTTCAAGTAGCACGCACATCTCTATGTGTGATTTAAAAAAAAATGTTAGCAGCTCCCAAGTTCCTTTTCACACTTTCTTGTTTTTGCCCCACTTATTAAAGACAAATATTATTGACATAAATGCCCTTGGTAGGAAACTCCTCTGCCACCTACAGCATTTCCAACGATCTCCTGGGAACTTTGGTGTACTGTAAAATAAGGGTCACGGGAGGAAAGACATCCTTGCTTCCTTGAGATCATCAGGTGAAGCCCTACACCAGATTCTGTTAAGCTTGGGGCAAGCAATGAGAGGCCAGGATCAGAGGTTATCGGCAGTTGGAGACACGTGTTGGCAGGTTACTTTGATTTTGAGGAGGAAGATAAAGATTTCTGTTGTTTCCAGAAAGCATTTTGGACTGTACATATGGGAATATTGATGCTGTCCTAGTTGTTATGGTGGCCACATATGCATTGCAGAAAAAGAGGGCATGCATATCTCCAAAGGATAAAGAGTGTGCAGGTTTGCGTAAAATTTGCATGTGCTAATTTCTATTTGTGTATCCAAATTTGGAAATAATTGCAATAATTTAAACAGAAATATAATACATGTCACTACTTGTAGGAGGGATGTTTGTGACCAGGTGTTCTATGTGCGTGCTCAGTCTGCTGTCCAGGTGAGGTTTCTTCATGGGCAATCTCAAGGCTCCTCTTGTGCTCTTTCTCCTTGTGGCTGAAGATCTTTAATCAAAACTTGGACTAGAATGTCCTTTAAACAGTGTACTGCCCTCTGTAAAGCCTACTTATGGAGAAAAATCTTCTGTTTAAAGGATTTTCCACACGGCTTCACTAAGTGGTGGTGCTCAATGGTTGGAAGCAACAAGGAGTTAGCTACCACTAAGCAGTTACTTTTGGTATAATATAAGATAATGATGTTACATTTCAAAAACGATGCAGTTGCTATACTGGCATAAATTCTAGTAGTAGTCCAGGCCTCCCTCTACATTCGCAGGTTTGACTTTCATTAATTTGATTATTTGCAAGGCATGCATGTGCCCTCCCATTCTCCTTCTCCCATTCTCTTGCCTTCTGCCTGGCACAGAGAAGGAAGGCTTGTGTTCCAGGGCAAAAGGCAAGGGCATGGGAGGGGGGATCCTGGAAGGGAATGGGAGAGGAAGCACCGGGGGGGGGGGATTATTTGTATTTTTTCCACATTTCTCTAGTTACTCTCTAAAGTTGCATTTATAGGATAGTCTAAGGTTTTTTAGAGGTATTTTGAAAGTAATTTTTCAAGTTTTATGCAACTTTCTGATCAATTCTGCTTTTTAAAATTGAAAAGTAATGACTAGTAATGATGATGACGATGGTGGCCATTACTAGTAAAGTACTGAGTTTACTTTTCCAGGCATTGTAATGAATCACGACAGCAGAATACTGTCTAAACACTATAGTGAGTAATGGGAACAAATTATTTTTTAAAAGTAACTTTCTGTACTCTTTTGTTGATGCTAGATATGTGTTTGTTTTAGGACAGTATACATACTAAGTAAATTTGGTTAAATGACTATTCTTGTTACAAAGTCTGGGTCCATAGTTGGAAGAGAGAAATGATTCTGAAACATCCTTTGAGAAATAGACCAGTATAAGTCCTATTGCAATGACTATGTCTTGTTCATCCATAGAGGAGTTCAGGGCAGGTTCATGGTGGGGTAGGGGAAGCGTATTCCATTTTATCTGCACAGCATGTCTAGAAAGCAGGTTCTTAATCAGATCAGGCTAACAAACTGTGATCAATCCATGGTCACCTAGTGAATACAGATCTCACCAGTCAAGGTCCAAATTAAAATCTGGGCATCAGTTTCTCTGCTTATGGAGATCTGATATGATATACGTATTAATCTATATGTTCAATTTGTTATGTTGTCATTTGAACACAGCTAAGTAAGAGCAAAAACAGAAAAACATCTGATTGGTATAGCCACAGGAAATATAACAGTGCAATTCTGTACATGTGTACATGTAAATCTCATTGAATTCAATGGAACCTAGTCCTAGGTAAGTCTGCACAGAACTGAATCTTAAGAGGATCTGTATATGTGTGTTGTAGCAAACTCTAAGCACCCCAAATGCAGGGATGGAAACAATATTCAAATATTTGAAAGAATATATGAAAATAGTTGAAAAATAGTAAAAAACAAAACCCAGGTTTGAGTATTGAGAAAGAAGAAAGAAGAATCCTGGACTGACAAGAATCTGGATGAGGGTCCTGGGCTGATGAGATTCATTGTAGTTCAGGACTTATTCTGTGCAAAATTTGCACATGGTTGTTTTGCACAGAAAACAGGGTTTTCTGCACAAGAAACAGCATTTTTCTGCATGGAAAGTAGTGTTTCAATGCAGAAATATTAATTCTTGCACAGAAAATACTTTTATCTAAACTGAAAATGCTGTAATTGGGGATTTATTCTGCATAAAATTTGCACATTGTTGATTTGCATAGAAATTAACATTCTCTGCACAGAGGACAGCATTTTAGGCACAGGAATTATTATCTCTATATTTAAATATTATTTTCCATGCAGAAAATGCTGTTTTCTGCATAGAAAATCAGTTCATGCAGTCTAGTTTCTTAACTGTTTTCTTCCCCAGAATGTGTCTGAATGAGTTTGCTTCAAATAATGCTGGCTACTTGGCTTCCATGTAGCAGTTCATCAGCCAAATACCTTTGGTAGGTTTTAAATATACCCAAAGAAGTTGGCAGGGAGACCATTCCAAATATCAAAGCTAAGGTTTGACTGGTTTATCTCTTACTTTTGGACACTTTTGCCAGACAGTTAGTGATGATGAGGACCCATAGTACATTCTTGTTTTTCTCTCTTTTCCTCTCCCATATTTTGCTCTGTGTATTGCTCCCTTAACTTAGGTGTCTGTGCATTTGATTTACTTCTGGCCCTCCACATTTGCAGGTTTGACTTTCACTGATTTGATTATTTGCAAGTTTCTTCTACCCCTGCCCCCACCTCAAGTGCTTCTTTTCTGGGGGAACCTTCCTTCTTGGTGACTCTGTCAGGCTGTGCAGCCCTTTAAAAGCCCATCAAATAATACTGTTTGAAAATGGGGTGTGTCTTATACGCCAGTGTATCTCATACACTGGCAAATACGGTATTCTTGTGATTGCTGCAACCCTGAATGCAGAGTTCAAAACAAAAGTTCCAGTGTAGTACTAAAATAAGGGAAATACTGTCTGCTCCTAGAAGGTATCCTTGGTTTTTCCTCACATCTGACTAGTGAATAAAGAGAGTGCTGTGATTGAATCTCCCAGTATTTTACTTTTGAGCAAGCATGGAGGACTGGAACAGCAGCACTGAAGAGTTAACCCTTACCCTTTGTCCAGTTGTATATGTGTGTGTATAGATGCACCAGTAAATAACCAATGCACAAGGAAGAAGGCCCCTAAGCAATTTACATGAAGAAGAAACACCAGTAATAAAGCAGCCAATAAGATAATAACAGTTAAAACAAACAAATCAATAAAACCCAAACACACTAGAACACAAGTATTAAAGCCTAAGGAAAACCCATTACTAAACAAAAAGAAAGAAAAAAAAATCTATGCAGTAGCTAAATCACAAGGCATGATGGAAAAGTTATTTTTAAAAACATGTTTGCCCATTCTATATTCTCTTTGTCTTGTCTTCTCTAGCTATGAGTTACGCAGTGTTCAGAACACCAACCTGCATTGTGTAAGCTAATCCTTCAGTCCACTTGAATTGGACTCTGTAATTTAAAATATGGTACAATAGACCCAATTCCTGCTATAAGGACTGTAGTTTTGCTTGTGCAAACAATAATTCAGAACCCACCCTTTTTCCTTTTCTGTCTTACTTCCTTTCCCTTAGAAAAAAATCAGCTGCTAGCTGTGCATGTTCTTGTGCAGAGCAGATGGGAGTTTAAGACTCAGGATATGTATTCTACTCAGATACAGCACGCACATATAGGGGAAACTCTCCTGTTCAGAAGACATTAGCCCTATTGACTCATTTACAAAGTATGTTGAACCAGGAACCTGGGTTCCCGGTTGCGTGGAGAGCACCCTTGCATAGGGGAAACTCACTTGTTCAGACTTGACCACTTGAGGACAGAAATGGTACTGGAGACAAAGGACATTAGAGTAGCATGTTGCTCCTCTTTGCATGTTTATTGAACATACTTGTAAATGAGTGAATAGTGCCAGTTAGAAAGAGGATGGGCTGTATTCTGGCGGCGGAGGAGAGACGGAACATGTTAATGAAAGTTCATATTAAGAGGCAGTTTGTTAGTAAGAAGAAAAATAATTTGTATATGGCATCATAAGTTTTATTGAATAAAAAAACCCTCCACATTTGCGGGTTTCACTTTCGTGGATTTGATTATTTGTGGAAGTGGCCACTGCCCCCCCATTCTCCCCCTCACAGTCTGGGCCCTCCGTGTGGCAGGAGTGTGCAGGACACCCAGGCCTTGGGCTTGCACAGACTGCCCTGAGCAGGCCCGCAGGATTGTGCAGGGCCAGGAATCCCCACATCCTTGCACGCCCCAGGACCTACCCGGTTCCTTGCAGAGGGCAGGAACATGAGGGGAGGGCACTGGCCTATTCACGATTTTTTGACGTTTGCGAGGATTCTCTGTCCCTATCCCTCATGAATGTGAAGGGCCTACTGTACATTTGTTATTCATAACAACTGCTGCTGCCACATGGTCACTATTCCCAGTCTTTAAAGTAGAGCATAAGAACTAGAGCATAAGAACATATGCAATATTAAAAGTGAATCTAGTGGGGATTCTGATGACTGCAGACTCCTAGGAAGAGTGTGAGAAGGATTTCCCTCAGTAAGGTATGGAACTGCCTAAGGATTCAAGCAAGAATTACCAGAAGTGGTGGTTGGTGGTGAAATTGCTATGAGGGGAGGGGGGGTATCATGGGGCCATCATTTGCTACCCTACTTCAGGCACCAAAACGTCTTAGATTTTCCCTGACTCTACTTTCACAAGATTGGAAAGAGCAGTAATAACGCTGCCCTGTTGGGAAGGCTGACTGAAAGGAAAAGAAGAAAACGAAACACTGAAATAGAATTCTAGATACATGGGGTAGGATGGGGATGATAGCCCCATATTATGTGGCATCATAGAATGCAAATGGAAGACAACATTCTGCAGGCAGCAAGAATTATGGAGCTCTGTTACATTGAAGCTAGGGCACTTGCATTGTATAACTTACTAATTTGAATACTGCTGCATCGTTTCAAATAGTGAGCTTGGATGATGAAATAATATTCTCTCACTGTCTCTCTTTTAACTCCTCTGAAGTCTAAGAACCCTTGATCAGCGAAATTATGCAAAAATGGCTAATCCATTTATACTTTGCTGTCTGGCAACATTATTATTGTTGTTTTATGGCATAATATAATTAATATAATACAGTAACACAGTCTATAACATTTACCTTTTTGACTGGATCTTGTGGCAAGGTGTGAAGTGGCAAGTGAAGGCCATTATCTCTTTTGAATTACTATGTCTTGTCATAGTTTATATAGTAATATATAAAGTCCTTGTTTCTTTTATGAATTTCTTTTGAGGGGCTGGGTATATACGTGCAGCTTAAAGTCTTGTTAGTTCTAATAAAAAGATACTGTCTGACACACCCGTTAGTCCTCACATGCTGTGAAGACTCCAGCGGGGCCCATCTGTTTAGGATTCACTCTCAGTTTCAATCTTGATGCGGTATCTTGTTCTTCCTTGCCCTAAAGTGTTGTCTGACCCTTGTTGAACATCTGCCGTTCTGCTGCCCCATGCCTGGCACTTTGACAGCAAGTGAAAATGATGCTTCTGTGTGTCTGGTTTGTAAAGTGCTTGTGGCAGGGAAAGGCAGTTGCCTTTCTGAGTGTAAGAGGCTTCTTGGAGTCCGCAGGAATGACTGGATGAGAATCTTCCCATTCTTTTCAGACTGTTTATTCTAATTTCTAGCAGAATATCTGTCATTTTGTCAGATTGTGTGTGTGCATGTTTGTGTGTGTGTCTGTGTCTATGGAATACATATCTGAAGGATACTCATTGGAGGTATGGCGGGGGGAAGCATGTTGCTCTGAGCACAGGGACACACTGAAGCATAGAATCATAGAATCATAGAGTTGGAAGAGACCTCAGGGACCATCGAGTCAAACCCCCTGCTATGAAGGAACACACATCAAAGCATTCCCAACAGATGGCCATCCAGCCTCTGCTTAAAAACCTCCAAAGAAGGAGACTCTACCACACTCGGAGGCAGCATATTCCACTGCCAGACAGCTCTGACCGTCAGGAAATTCTTCCTGAGGTTCAAGTGGAATCTCCTTTCCTGCAGCTTGAATCCATTGCTCCTTGTCCTAGTCTCTGGAGCAGCAGAGAACAAGCCCGCTCCCTCCTCAACATGATATCGCTTCAAATATTTAAACATGGCTATCATGTCCACCTTCTTTTCTGCAGACTAAACATCCCCAGCTCCCTAAGCTGTTCTTCATAAGGCATGGCTTCCAGACCCTTCACCATTTTGGTCGCCCTCCTCTGGACATGTTCCAGCTTGTCGATACCCTTCTTGAACTGAGGTGCCCAGAGCTGGACACAGTATTCCAAATGAGGCCTAACCAATGCAGAATAGAGTGGTACCATTACCTCCCTCGATCTAGACACCATACTCCTATTGATGCAACCAAGAATCGCGTTGGCTTTCTTAGCTGCCTCATCACACTGCTGCCTCATGTTCAGCTTATGATCTACCAAGACTCCTAGATCCCTTTCACACGTATTGCTATCCAGCCACGCGTTCCCCCAATCCTATATTTGTGCATTCCATTTTTTCTGCCTAAGTGCTGGACCTTACATTTCTCTCTGTTGAAATTCATTTTGTTAGCTTTGGCCCAGCTCTCCAATCTGTCAAGGTCATTTTGAATTTTGAGCCTGTCCTCTGGTGTATTAGCAACCCCTCCCAATTTGGTATCATCTCCAGATTTGATCAGCATGCCCTCTGCTCCTTCATCGAAGTCATTGATGAAGATGTTCAATAGCACTGGGACCAGGACAGAACTCTGTGGCACACCACTAGTCACTTCTCTCCAGGATGAAAAGCAGCCATTCGTGATCACCCTTTGGGTTTGGTCGGTCAACCAATTCCAAATCCACCTAACAGTAGCCCTGTCGAGCCTGCATTTTACTAGTTTCTTTGCAAGAATGTCATGGGGAACTTTGTCAAAGGCCTTACTGAAGTCAAGATATGCTACGCCTACAGCATTACCTTCATCTGTCAAACTTGTAACCCTATCATAAAAAGAGATAAGATTAGTCTGGCATGACTTATTTTTGTGAAATCCATGCTGGCTTTTAGTGATTATGGCATTGCTTTCTAAGTAATTACAAACTGACTGTTTAAAGATCTCCTCTAGGATCTTTCCTGGTATTGATGTCAGGCTGACTGGGCGATAATGATTTGGGCTCTCTTTTTTCCCCTTCTTGAAGATGGGGATGACATTTGCCCTCCTCCAGTCTGCTGGGACTTCTCCTGTTCTCCAAGAGTTCTGAAAGATTATTGCAAGTGGTTCAGAAATGACTTCTGCCAGTTCTTTTAATATCCTTGGATGTAATTCATCTGGCCCTGGAGACCTGAATTCATCTAGTTTAGCCAGATATTCCTGTACTACTTCTTTACTTATTCTGTGCTGCACTTCCCTCGCTTCCTCACCTGCTCCCTGCGCCCCAGGTTGAGTACTTCTATGCTTTTGGGAGAAAACTGAGGCAAAGAAGGTATTGAGTAGTTCTGCCTTCTCACTTCCCCCCGTTATTAATTGGTCATCTTCTCCATGCAGTGACCCTATCATTTCCTTGTTTTTCCTTTTGCTGCAGACATATCTAAAAAAGCCCTTTCTATTGTTTTTGATATCTCTGGCAAGCCTGAGTTCATTCTGCACTTTAGCTTTTCTGACCTTCTCCCTACATCTCCTAACTATTTGCTTAAATTCCTCTTTGGTGGTATCACCATTCTTCCATTTCCTGTACATGTTTCTTTTAACACTTAGATTAGCTGAGAGTTCTTTCATCAACCGTTCCAGTTTCTTTAGAGACCTGCCGTTTTTCCTCCTTATTGGCACGGTTTTCAGCTGTGCCTTCAGTATTTCACTCCCATCCCTCATGAACTGCTTTCTCTTTTAGTATTCTTGACCATGGAATTTCAGTAAGTATCTCCCTAAGTTTAGAGAAATCAGCTTTCTTAAAGTTTAGGATGCGTGTCTGGCTACACTTGGTTTCTCCTTCCCACTGAATGACAAACTCCAAAAGAGCATGGTCACTCCCTCCTAAGGATTCCACAACCTCCACCTTATCAACTAGGTCATCCCTGTTGGTCAGGATCAGATCTAAAATAACTGATCCCCTTGTCACCTCTTCCACTTTCTGGACCATGAAATTTTCTGCAAGGCAAGCAAAGAACCTGTTGGACCTTGTGATCTTTGCAGAATTTGACTGCCAATAAATATCAGGATAATTGAGATCGCCCATTAACACGGCATCTCTCCTTTTTGAATGTGTGGTCATCTGCTCCAGGAAGGCCTCATCCAAGTCTTCAGGCTGGCCCAGAGGCCTGTAGCAAACCTCCACAATCACATCCCTATTGTTTCTCACTCTCTTAATTCGCACCCAGATGCTCTTGACTTGGCTCCCCAGATTTAAGTCCTGGATCTCTTCACACTTGAAAACATCCTTGACATATACGGCTACTCCTCCTCCTTTCTTGTTTGGTCTATTTCTGCAAAATAGGTTATACTCCCCCTATTCCTACGTTCCAATCATGAGATTCATCCCACCAGGTTTCAGTGATGCCTATTAAATCATTTTTATTTTGTTGTACTAAGAGTTGGAGTTCAGCTTGCTTATTCCCCATGCTCTGTGCATTAGTGTAGAGACACTTGAGATGATGTGCCCTGGAAGTCCGGTACTAAAGTTACTTTCCCTCTCCCTGTTGGTCTCTAGTTCTGCTTGGCCTGCCCTATCTATTTCATTTGGGCTATTTTTTGCAGCACTCACTGAATCCTTGTCCAGAATAATACTGTCCCCCTCCTCAGTCAAGTTCAGTTTAAAGACCTCCTGATCCGTTTTGCAAGACTGTTAGCAAAAACGTTCCAGCCGATGGTTGTAAGGTGCAGGCCATCCCTTGCCAGAAGACCATCTTTGTGGAAATGAAGACCGTGATCCAAAAGTCTGAATCACTTCTGGTGGCACCATCTTCAGAGCCAGTTGTTGATCTCCACTATTCTTCTTTCCCTTCGTGGGCCATGTCCTTCCACAGGGAAAAGACATGAAATGACAACCTGCGCACAAAGGTCCTTCAGCTTCCTACCCATAAGCTCATAATCCTTCGTGATGCAGTGAAAACTACGCCTCGCCATGTCATTGGTTCCGACGTGAACCAAAAGGAGGAAGTTACGCTCAGTGGGCTTGACCAGTCTCGTTAGCCTCTCTGGTATGTCATTGATTTTGGCCCCAGGGAGACAGCACACCTCATGATTGATCCTGTCCGGGTTGCAAATGGTTGCTGAGGTTCCTCTCAGCAAAGAGTCTCCAACCACTAGAACTCATCTCCTCTGAGGCTTGTCCGGGGTTACTCGATGAGCAGATTCCCTCATGGCCACCTGAACTTTCTGGTCATGCTGAGACTGTTGGTGCTGATGCTGTTGGATGCTGTTCTGCTGATGTTGGGATTCTTGTTGCGGATTCTGGATTTCCTCCAGATGACGTTCCATGACCTCTTCCTGCTGTTCCACTTTGTCATTAATAAGGTCAAGAACTTGGAAGTGATTCTGTAGCTCGAGAGTCTCTGTATGGCACCTTGCCTTTCTACTCCTGCGTGTCACATTCCTCCAAGCATCCATCTCCTGGTTACGTGAACCAGATTCTTCGTCTCCTAGCTCCTCCGTGCACACCGTCTTCAAAAAGATCCTTTCGGCCCTATCCAAGAACTCCTCTCCCTCCCTAATAATGCAAAGATTTGAAACATGTGCCTCCAGCTGTTGAACCTTCTCCAAGAGGGCAACCAGCTTGCATTTGCTGCAGCCCTTTTTCTTGCTTAGAACTCTGGCACTGAGAGCAGATTTTGTCCTCAACCCAGTAGTATCCTCAAGTACACAGTTTTTCTTATATGCATATGAATGAATGGCAAAACATTCACCTAAATGTGGGAAAGAAAAGGGTCACATAACTGAATTGGTAGCTAGACCTGATTTTCTTCCATTCCCACCCATAAATATTCACATTTGTTATTCTGTGTGTATTTCCACCCTTTTGTCTGCATACCCTCATCCTGGGTTCTTTTTCTTGGACATTAGATACTAGAGCTTTTACCACCTCGGACTTAGGAAGCACTTTGCAGACCTTGGACTTGCAAAGTTTTATTATGGAAACCACTATCTAATTTTTTTTCAGTCATGCATGGAATAGTACTGTTCGTTTGACCCACCTTATGCTATAAAAAATGTATACTATTATTCTGAGTTATATGTGAATATATGCAAATTAAAGCAAGAAATGACGTGATTGGCTAAAACCTGTACAATTATTCAACCATGTTTTCTTCAATCAGACAATATTCCTAATAACAATTAACTGTAGAATTTAGACATACTAAAAACCACCCTAGTCTAGCTGTCTGCTCAGTGAATGGCTCTTATTCACCAGCTCAGCATAGCAGGCTGCATAATCCAGGCTGCATAATCAAAGCAGGCAGCAGGTGAGTTGCTGGCAGAGCAAAATAGCTGCAAAACAGATCTCAAGCAAATGAGCCAAGTTTGACTTCCCTCATTTGTTCTTTCTTCTTATATTCTTAGATGATGTATGTATGGCAGCCGTCATCTTAGGAGAGACATTCCCTCTTTTGTTTGAGAGAAGGAGGGATACCTCTTTTAAGAAAGACAAGTTCTTATAAATTCAATAAAGCATCGTTGTTCATTTTTAAAGAAAAACTTTAAAGTGCATCTGCCTGCTACTTGTCTGTCTAATCAGAGGTAACTTCTTAACCTGTTTGAATGCTTGTTTTTGTGTCATAGAGAAGCTCCTGTGACTTCTGGTATGAATAATGTCATGTTGACACCTGAATAATTTCAAAAGTTTTCTCCTTGCTGGGTAAGATTATGAGAGTTTCTGCACATTTTTGATGGTTTTTTTCCCCTCACACTTTTGGTCTTTTTGTGAAAATTTTGTTCCCGGGGGAAAAAAAAGTACTCTTGTGCAAAAAAAGTGCTCCTGTGTTTTTTGTGCAAAATTCACTATTTTCTATGCAAAAATCTTGTTGAGGAATAAGATATTTGTGATTATCCTTTACATCCCTAGTGCATATATGCCCAAGTGTGTATGAATTCATTGGAAAGTTCTCCAGTGCGTGATTTTATTGCTTTGTGTGTATTCGTGGTTGTGTGTCTATTTCTTTTTATTATTCAATAAAAATCAAAGAAAAAAAAAAGAAAGTTATTCAATGCAAGCCATACTGAAATGAATGGCAGTGCTTTTGCACAACTCCTTTTAATTGGCACGGGGCTGTTGGTACAGGAATATGTGCTGGCAGACAGTGAGTGATTCCAGAGATCTTCTGGTGGTAATCATTTGGAAGTATGCCAGTTTCCAGTGCAAGTATTTGCATTCTAAACAGTGCTGCCTGTCTCACCAAAAACCTGCTTTGCTGCTTTCACCCTTATACTATGTTGCATGGATGTTCAACTTTTCAGCTTCCCCCTTTTGCCATAGCATTATCTTTCTTCTTTCACTTCCTACACCTCTCTCCCACACTTGAGAAACTGAAGATCTCCTTCTGCCCTTGTCCTGTCCATGAGGCAGAGTAAGACTGCATCTTACTCCCAGAGGGTCTCCGCTACCTTGGCTTCCTTCTTTCTTATTGGGAAATGGTAGAGATTGTAGTGCATCTCTCAAGCAGAGTAACTGATGTGCTAGGCAGAAGTTGAACAGTCCACCAGCTCACTCCACTCCCCACCACAAGGTCTAGCAGAGAAAGAAATCAAACTTAGTCTTTTTTGTAAGTATATTAGTTTTACTCATGAAGACTTTTGCATAATCAACACAGTTTGTCCTCTTAAAGAAAGGTAAAAAAATTACTAAATGGTATCGGAGAATTGGACATCTTGCTTAGAGAGATTCTTATCACACATGGGTGAAGTTTTCCACTAATCCTACCACTGCACAAAATGTGAGGGCTTCTACTCATCCCCAGGTCGCCCACTGGTGTGAGAACTTCCTCCTGTCCCACCACAATGGTGGGCAGAAGGAAGTGCCATTGATTG
Organism: Cyclura pinguis; assembly: GCA_030412105.1. Lineage (NCBI taxonomy): Eukaryota > Metazoa > Chordata > Lepidosauria > Squamata > Iguanidae > Cyclura > Cyclura pinguis. Next base: position 95,945,008 of record CM059604.1, read on the forward strand.
CAGAAAGTTTGTTTCCATGTTGCTTTCTAGAATTGCAAATGCAGGTGAATAGAAACTGAGGGCATGTAGCCAACTCCTCCTTTCCAAATGCCAGATTACATTGTAGTTCCACCCCTAAAGCCTGATCAGAAGGACTTCATTCACTGCACATGATTGTTGCAACTTTAAAGGGAAAGAAACAGATTTAAAAAAACTTTAGGGAAGGTTGATTAATACCACGAATCAAAATGCAAGCCAATGGTGGTGGTTTGTAAAAGTGGCATGACAAAGAAAGCAGCATTGTGAGGTGATTCTGCCAAAGCGACCTTGTCTGAAAACACTCTGCATGTCTTGTGTTAAATAACAGGAGGACATGTTTCAGTTTTCCACTGCCTGTACTGAAACACCTTGTCATAGCTTTGTCTTCTTTTTGGAAAGACTACATAGGATTAATCCTCAGGGTGCAGAGCACAAGTGAGGGAGCTCAAGTGTGTTGATTGCTGTAGTTTGATAATGTATTTCGAAAATGCTTACTGTTACAGTGCTGCCTTGAAAAATAGGTTTTGATTGATGTAGCCAATTATTTTATTGATCTTATGCGTTGTTAGCCACTACTGAGCTCTTTTGTTCTGAAGATGGGAAAAAAGACATATTGGACACGCAGCTCATAATTGTTCTTTTTAAAAGGGCAGGATGACATTTTAAAAATGAGAAGGGACGTGCCACATAAACCAATATGAAAGGACTTCAGCTGACATCTCCAGATAGGGCTGGAGAAAGATGTCTGTCTGTAAACACTGGGGAGTGGGTGCCAGTTACATGGGCCAGTTCAAGGCACTTTATTACCTGAGATGGAACAGTAAATAATGTCCCCGCCCTCCAAAAGGCCCTTGTACCATAAGGCCTAGGCCAGTCAAGTCACTTTGGCACCAGAGAGAGACAGAATCTCACAAATGTATCTTTCTCTTTCTAGCAGCAAAAATACAATAATAATGAACTGAATAATTATCAATGCACTGCTGTTTTGTGACATCTAAAATCTGTAAAATCTGTCTCCTTTACTTTCTCTAATAGCAAGGCCAGCCCTGGCTTGTTGAAGTTGATAGACCAATGGCTCCAGTCTGCAGAAGGTAGCGTCCTTCCCTTGGTTGGTGGGACAAGGACAGAAGAGGCAATAAATAAAATAAAATAAAATAATTAAAAAAAATCTTACAGAAGGACGAAGTTGAGGGGTTGTATCCTGATAAAGGAGGCAGGAATCAGGCAGGCTGGCATGTCCTTTATTGGGCCATCCAGAGGATTTCTGGCAGTGAGTTCATAAACTGTGAAGAGAATTACTATCTGTGTCACCACAAGGACTTTCCCCTTTGCAGAGCTTGGAAAAAAAAATTTTGGGTTACAGTTCACAGAATCCTGCAGCCAGCATGGGCTGTTGGTCATGCTGGATGAAGGATTCTGGGAGTTATATTCCAAAAAAATTGTTTTCCTATGCTCTGCCCCTTGGCATTCTTTCCTGTGCCTTCAGAGCCAGCTCTTCCATCTGGTGTGAGAGGCACATTCTTAAAGTGCTGAAAGATTCCCTAAAAGCGCAGATTTGGAAAGCGGGGAGCAAGGTAACAAAATATGAAGCATCCACCAAGTTTACTCTGTTCACAGGACAGCTGTGGGAGGGGGTATAGCAGCAAGGCGGGGGAAGTAGCATGTTTTAATAATGAAGTTGGGTTCTGTATTTAATTAACATAAACAGCTAAAAGCAAACGCGATCTGTCTCCTTGGATTTAACTTGACAGAGACAGCGTGTTGCTTTAAATGCCAAGTGATTAGTTAAACCGTATTTAATTTGGTTTCAGCATATGGGAAGCGATGAGTGTGCGCCTCCGTGCGTTTGTCATGTGGCTTTTCTTTTTATGGAGAGTGGTAGGGTGTTGGTGTTTGTCTCTGGCTGTCACGGCCACAAATTTGCAGTTAATTGGGTTCAAATTGGACTTCGAAAACAGACAGAAAGAAGATTTCTTTATAACCGGAGGTGGGATCCTGGTCAGCCATGAGGATAGGCTGAGGTAGCCAGCGTGTGTGAGGAAGTGGTCAGTGGAAGAATCCCTGGAGGTGACTTCAGGAACATCCTTGCTGAAGGTCAGTCATTTAAAGAGAAGGTCGTGGGAGGTTGGACTTGGGCTTCTTTAAGAGCATTACACAGAGGAAAACCACCCTCTCTGTCTAGCTCATTGTTATGTGTGGTAGTTTGGGGATGCTGCAGCTTCAAGTGTGGACTTGCTGCATGCAGAACATGTGCTCTGCTACTACTATTCCTCACTGGGATTTTTTTTTTCTTCTCGTTACTTCTTTTGCATGCATGCATGAATAAATCTGTCTGGACAGTAAATGGCAGCTGTGGAAGAATGCAAGCTTAGGCAGACGTGTGCATTGAATGCTCAGGCTTCAGATCACACATCTGTTCCTCCAGCAGGCCAAACAGCTGTGGGTATTGTAGAGAATATGGTCCAGTGGCTAGAGGCCAAGACATGGAAAGGGGGAATCTGAGTTCAGGTCCTTCCTTGGACTAGCTCTGAAGCTCAGTTATACATACTTTTTCCAGTTTTAAATGAATGGCAATATTTTTGGACCCCAAACTTTCTAGCATACTGGGGAGAGGGTTAGCGTAGTCATATATGCTAGTTTACCACACACAAGAAGGGTGTCTTTTTTTTTTTAATGGATGGACATTCAAAAATGTGATCTTTCTCTTGGAGTCTAAAGTGGTATAGATCAGAATTTTTATTCCAGAATTTTTTTGCTACCATACCCCATTCTAGGAAGCTGATCACAACAGCAGTGAGCATGCATGCAACCAGGTATAATGAGGGCAGGGTTCTGCTGTTAAGACTGCAGAATCTAGGAATATATAAGATGTGAATGAGAGAATAAGTATCCCTCCAGGGGTTTTGGACTACAGCTCAAGTTATCTCTCACCATTGTTCGTGCCAGCTGTTAGTGGAAGTTGCAGTCCAACAACCCCTGGAGGAATACACATCCCACTCCCCACGGTATAAGAAATGTGGTGCTATCTAGGGAAAAAGGTAGAAAGGAAATAGTAATGGACTCAAGATGATAGTAATAGCAGGGGAGTACACAACATGCAGGCCTCTACCCAGGGACCCCATTTTTTTTTGTCTCTCTCCTCTATCTTTCCCAATCACTCAGGGCCCTGGGAGGGGGATCCACCTCTCTGTTATTCATGGCAAGGGAAACAGTAAAGCTCCCAGCAGAGCAGGAGGCTTTAGCCATCACTGGGCATCCTCTGCTTTTTAAAATTTGATTTATATCCTGCCTTTCTCCCAAAATGAGACTCAATAGCTAATACTGCATTACTCTGCCTCTACCCCAGTATCTCCGTGTGTGTGCTTGTGTGGTCAGACATGTGCCTGTGCGTGTATTTACCTGGTATGTGGCCTTCAGCTCCCAGCTGAAATAGGAGGTAATTCTGAGGACTGAAAAACATTGCACACCCCTGTAATAGTCTAAGAAGGTTAATGATTGGAAAATCTTCCTAAGAGTGATTGAACAGCTGTCCCACAGGGTGTGATCAATGGAGAGTTAGAATAGGTTCAGGAAGGAGACATTGTAAAGAGTACAAGATTGTAAAGCTCTCTGTAAATATAAAATGTTGCATAAATGATAAATAGCTATTATTACAGATGCAAGAAACAAAGCACATGAAATTTACTGCTCCAGCATGGTGCAGTTTGTTCAGAAGAAAGGAGCTGCATTCATAGCAAGCTATCACAAAGCAAAGATTCACATTTGATTTCCTCATCAATGTAATTGATGTGGTTTACAAGTAATTTTAGTAGGCATAGCAGGTGAATGGGTTACAGCACAAGGGCAAATTGCACTGATTTTAATGCAAGTGTAGTGTTTCAGAGTTTGGAATGTAATTTTTGTTCTTGTTAAACACAGGGCACCCATTGAATCAGGCAGGCTAGAAATTGAGAGTACTAAACATTTTAATTTTCTATACTGCTCAAAAGAGTACCACATTGCTCACAAGCCTGGTAGAATAAACGTGTAGACACCTTTTTAAAATCTTTAGCTGTCATCGTAACTTAAAAGCAATTAGGAATTTGGGCTGATTTTTGTCCTCTGATTTGTGGTGGGCTTTCTTTTCATTTTAGTTTTTCAGATTTATAACTCTCAGAGCTAGAAACTTGCTTTTGCAGAATACCCAAGGCATAATAGCATGCACAGATGTGTTTCATTGGGCACAGTGGTCTTTAGGCTGTAGCCTAAATCCAGTTGTTAGTTCCAAATGATTAGACCCATTGAATCAATGAGAAACTGGCAAGTTGACCCTTCTATAAGTTTCATTGATTCAAAAGTTCTACTTTATTTGGAAACAATAATTAGATTTGGGCCTGTGTGTTGCCTTCCTCTGCATTACTTGATGCTCTGTGGGTAACTTCACCCTTAGAAGTAAAAGGAAAAAGGTGGAAAGCTGGATTCCTTTAAAGTTACATACACTATTTTCTCTTGATTTTCACCATCATGCCCAGTGCATCAATTTTGTACTCATCCTCAATTAGTCCAAGTCTCTTTGGGATAAAAATAACACATTTTAGCACCTATTTAGTTTTTTAAAAAAACACAAAATTATCTTTCGTTAGGTAACAAAAGTTCGTAAATTAGCCTCTCCCAACCTGGTTTGTTTGGCTGGATGGTTGGAGTTTTAGTTCAACACATTTGGAAGAGACCAGATGGGAGGAGGTTGGTGTACAAAATGGGAAGCTAAATCTCTTTCAAATCACTTTCAACCTCCTTTTTTATTTTTATTTTTTTAAAAATAATACTCTGCAACCCAAAAAGGGGGAATCCTGCACAGCAAGCCTCTATTTCAAGAGTGGTCAATGTCTGAAAAATTCACTCCCTCCTTATTGGTCTTTTATTATTATTATTATTATTATTTTGCCAATTTAAGCGAGGCAGACATTCTGGAAAGAAAGCATAACTAGGCAGCGGATGTAGACATCACTGGGTGGCTGGTGATGGATTTGTAAAGTTGAGGCTGGTTGGCAGTTCAATCTAGTGCTGTGTGTCAAGAAGGCTTTAAAGAGGGGGAAAGAAAAGAACGAAAACACCATTGCCCGTAGAAATCCAGAGCTCTTGCTGCACGCATTGCTGGAGAAATCCCCCCTGGGCACTCCTGCACTTTAGACTCTTGCGTGCATCCTTGCTGCACTGGGGAGCGTTGGCTTTCCACACCAGGTTAGAGGCATGGTGTTCAAAAAGGCTGAAAAAAGTGCTAAAGACAAGTCAATCACTTCCTTGAAAAGCCACAGCCATCAGCAAATTAGGCAAATAGGTCAATGGGTGATACACGCTAGACAGTGCATTGACATTGTGTTTGGATTGCACAGCAACAGTTCTTCAAAGAAAGAAGTAGTGCATAATGTATAGACTTAACATACATCTGCCCAACAATATTCTGGTATCTGTCACTGCAAAATCCATTCATCACTCCTTGTAATATCCTAGTGAAGACTGAAAGTGTGAATTGTCCCTGCTGGAATTGAACCAAGGAGCTAGTATGGTGTAGTAAAATATTAGCTTTGACTGGGGAGAAATCCCTGCTGAGAGATGAAATTTCACCTAGGTGACTTTGGGCTATTTACTACCTTCCCATCCAATGCAGTGGCTTTGAGAATAAATTGTAAATGATACTTCTGCCTATGCCTTTTCTTCTTTTGGTTTTCAACACCCAGAATCCTTTACTCAGCATCTCGCTGAGGGAGTTTGGGAAATGTAGTCCAAAAGGCAATATTGCAAGCTCTGGTTTTAAACTTCTTGAAGGAAGGGCAAAGATGCAAATCTGATAGATTAGGTAATTAATTAATTAGATGGATAAGTGAGAGACCAGAGAGACAGAGGAGACTTTATGTGGAAACTTGAAGCAGGGACTGCGACTTAAGATAAAAAACCTAGTACTTAAAATAGACTGCAGGTGGGGCAGAAGTCATCTCTAGGATCTCAGGTAATTCCTGAGTGCTCCAAAGAGCAACTGAAGCAGCTGCATGCTCAGTTCTTCATCAGCTCCTTGAGATACTAGCTGCTCAGATGTGAAGTGGAGGAAGCCATCATCCGGAGCTAGAAGCCTTTCTATATCGAATTCCTCTATGGGATGAGTTGGGATAATACCAACATATGCAGTTTTATGCACTCTAGTATCTTCCTTTATCCTCTTTTCTGGTATTGTATAAATGGCCATGCTAGGATAGAAGGATTTTAGAAAAGTTTGAATGGCATGAGTCTGTTTTACATCTGAGCTAAAGTATCTCTGTGAGGGCTGTCATCTGAATCAAGTGTGTTGGTTTTTTCCCAAAGCTGGGGATACTTGAACATGAAAACTGCCAGGTCTGCAGCTCTGTTCTCAATATTATCGTAAGCATCCTGACACCTTGGCTTTTACTGTTCTCTATTCTTTAGTTACCAATACAGTTCTGGACCTTTTTTCCTGCTTATTATTCCATACATCGACCCAGTGTGGTTTAGTGGTTTGAGCATTGGACTATGACCCTGGAGACCCAGGTTCATTTCCCCACTTGGCCAGGGACAGCCACTGGGTGACCTTGGGTGTATCACACACTCTCAACTCCAGAAAACCCTGTGATAGGTTTTCCTTAGGGTTGCCATAAGTAGTTGAAGGCACACAAGCCACTTGAAGGCACACAACAATAAACAACTTTCTGATCTCACCTTTTCTGCCTATAGCTCTTTGCTTCCCACTGAAAGCATGCTGTACTTTCTGTTGCTTGGCCCTGTGTTTCTTCTGCCAGACTGGCAATTCTCTTGCCTTACAGAAGCTGTACAGTTTATGAAAATTCTGTGTGCTAACCTTTTTACACCCAGACAGTGGAATGTACGTAATAATTCTATGATAGTACATCCAGTGCTTAGAGGAGCCTGACAGGTAATAGACTAGGAATAGGCAAGTAGCAACTTTTGCTTGTTTTACACACATGCACATACGTGCTCGCACATGCAGAGTAATAAAATGTTGCAGTGGTTCAGCTCAGCTAGCCATACACTAGATATTTCCAGGATATTTCATTTCATCATCCCCGCTGCAGTTTGCTCCCCCCTTTTCCTGCAGTTATTGAGCCTTTCATGACCATTAAGCATGACCATTCTGACCCTCCCCAGCTTAGTCCCCCCAGCTGAAGTATGTTCTTGTTCTTCTTCTCTAAACCTTGGGTTTGCTCCAAGCTTTCATCTTGTGTTAGCAGTAAAAATTATATGTAGACAGTGGTGATATCAGAATTACCTACAGCAGTTCCCTCAGCTCGTTCAGAGCTGAATACTTTGGCTACGTTGACTGAGAAGCTTTAAGCAGAAGGTCAAATTCAAATGTACAAAAATAGTAAGTGGTCCAAATTTCTCCAAATAATACCACTTCAAGCTGTAGGGAGGCCATACATTGTTTAAAAGTTCTTCCTGTTACTTCTTTTAAAAGGCTCATTTCATACAGGAGGCTAGCACATGATGGGAAATTTAGTCCCCTGGGTATGCTAGCTTTCCATTTCCAAGGAGTTTGTTTTTTACATAAGGGAAATCATCATGTCCATGCACTTCCCCTATAACGTTACAATCCAAGAACACTAAAAGTTGAACAGGGAGATGAGTCTCATTCTGGAGAACTTAAACGATTACCCATGGTATTCAGAAACTCTGGAAAAGGGGGATGAAGATCTTCTGGGAGTGGGCTTCAGTCCCTGTCTAGTGATTGGTTGGTGGGGCTGAGCACACTTTCCCTTCTCTGTTGTTGTATTCTGGGCTAATTCATAAAGAAGAGGTAGAGGTCATCCTGTTTCCTAGGCCGTAGCATCTGCAGTGTATTGCTTGCTACACCTTGTAAACAGCTTTTTTCTTAAGGGAGGAGCTAAGCGGATCTGAGAATCAATACATGGTGTAACGGGATGTGGTAGGGTTTTGCTTAAAGACTGAAAAGATGAAGACCAAAAAATGGACTTCTAGTTTTATCATTTTCTAATACTGATGAAATGTATGGGGGTGTGGATGGGGGTTCAGTGTAATTTGGATCCCCACTGAATTTGTGTTTTGATTTAATATTGGACCTCCTTGGGCCCTCTACCCCACATTAAAGATATTCCCAGGTTTATACACAAACTCCTGTTACAATTACTCCCAACATTACCAGGAAACATTTGAACCCCTGCTTGATTCCCCCAAGATTTTCTTTCCTTTTTCCAAGATAGTGTGTTTGGATAAGGCCATAAGACAGAACAGAATCTTTACTGTTTTTAGTCACATAAATAGCTTTCCAGCATGATATTTATCTGTGGTGAAGAAATACAGGAATACACCTCAGTCCAGCCTCAGCTGCGGTCCTCTTGTCTCATCAGCTCAGTGTCTTTGCTCCAGCATCTGACAGCTTGCTCTGTGTAGGCTTACTATTTTTCGTATCCTGGTTTCACCCCCCTCCCTCCACCTCCCTGTCTTTTGCCTGTTGTTTGGTTTAAGAACTCTAGTGGTTCTTAAAACTCTTTCACAATGGGACTCCCCTGTCTCCAGGCTAAAAAAAGAAAGTTCCGCCCAATCCATTTCAAGCATGAAGCAAAATGGCTGTGATTCTGCTGTTCTTTAATTCAACCAGGGAAATGCATTGCACACGCACAGTGAGGTTTCTCTTTGAGCATCTCTTGCTGGATAGTTTTCCCACAGTGAAGCTATGTGAATGACGGTGGATGAGAGATCTGTGAATCCATTTACAACTCATATTCCATACATCTATTCACGCAGTCCACACACCATGTCCATCCACAAATTCTCTGTGTGGGCATATGTAGATGGGAATGTGGGTTGTATGTGAGAGAAAAAGAGTGTGGAGTGGGATCTGACCCTCCTATACTTCCATACCTGTACCTCATCCATTCACACGTACACATGTGCGGATGGAGAATTTCTGACTATGTATAGATTTGCAAAGCTTATCTTCATCCATATACACAACTTTATCCTGCAGCCATCCATTCACACCATTAAACAATGCAAAAGAGAGGAGAGTGGCTTAGGGATGAAAATATTTACAGAATTTCTCATTCTCATTAACAAAGGCTATCTCAACAATTCGAGAAACCTGTTGATTGTAGCCAGATTTTTCACACTTTGAGACTTCTTTGTGAAAATTTCATTAAGGTTTTTTGTTAAGGGGGTCATGGAAAAGTTTTTGGAAAAAAATGTATTTTGCCAAAATCCTTCTCCCCTTTTTTTTGGGGGGGGGGGGACAAAAAGCTCTTGCTCAAATTTTCAATTAGTAAACGATTTTATATATACTCTGCCTTTTTTCCCAAGACTGTAACTCCAGTTAGCTTACAAGATAAAAGCAATATAAGATTTTCATAAGATCGCCCTGAGAGGTGGAAAAATCACCCCCCAAAAGAAAAAATAAAATCCTATGATCTCACCCAGCAGAGAGAAGACTTTTGATATTTATTTGGTCTTCTGTGTGAGAATGAAGAAATCAAAGATTTCACTGCTAGTGTGACTGTACCCCCCCACCAGCTGGTTGGTGGGAATTAAGGAAGTGAGGCAGCAGATAAAGATTGACTTGATTTTTGCCCATCTCCCCTGCTGCTGAGCTATTTTTGCCAATCAACGGAGCAGTACATGGGGAAATTTAACCCTTCCCTCCTCCGCAGTCTCCATGACAATCATGTCTCTAAACTTTTTATTAGGCTTCATAGCAATGGTTGGGTGATTCTATCAGGCTTTGAGGGCAGACGGGATAAACGTCCCTATTCCTTTTGGTTCCCCTGCAATGCTCAGCTAGGTGGTTGTAGGCAGCTGAGTAGCAAGGGAGGCAACAACCATGCTCCCCCATTGCTCAGCTGATTGGCAGGAGAAGACACAAGCCAAACAGTGGTTTGCATGTAGTCCGTGAAGAACAGATAATTTGTTTCTGAATGGGCACATTACTTGCATATTGACTGGTGAATATACAAAATGTGGTTGATACACGCCATTGCCCAGGGTTTGTTGGAAACATACATACTATTTGGAGAGTGAACACAATCAAAATTCCCCAAGGTTTGTTGGAGAGTATGTATATTGAAGGACAAATGTGCACAGTGCTCTCTTCATGAACAGATTGACTGCATCTGAACAACGTTGATGAGCAATACACTGGTGTTCTCTGCCTGATCAGGTTGGTTAGGTTGGCTCTTCCTTTTCATAAAAGGAGGGGCAATAACCAGAAACATATCAAAAGGCAAAGGCTTGACATTGCATCAGAACTAGGACTCTGTTTGCCACTCCACTAACAAACCAGAGCTTGAAGCTAGAGTTTGCATCTGGGTCCGATTCTTGCCTTGTTTGGGGAGCATTTAAACAAAACTCTAAGTTGCTTGTTTCCTGCTTGCTGTAGCTCATTTCATTGAAAGGACCGTGCAAAGCGGGTGTGATCAGTCATGATATGCTAGAATTCTCTGTAAAATCTCTGGTCTGCTGAGAGGGGGAATCTACAAAAAGTTGGTTACATTTACCAGTGCCCAAAGAAAGTATGTCTTAAAACTAATAGGCCAGTTAAATGTTCTGAGCTCCTTCCGCGTGTTTCTTGCCCTGTCTTTGCTTCTTTTGTAGCTCCCTACTTGATCTTGGCTGAGCTTCCTGTTCTGTCATTCTGACGCTTCTGTATATGCTTCTACTATTGTGTGTGGCTATATTTCTCATTCCCTACTTTTAAAAAAAACCTTCTGTTCTCTTTTATCCATCTCTTTTCCTGATGGCTGCAGTTGGAAAAAGGCAGATGTCTTTCCTGTCTGATCTTCTTATTCTGTCATTCTGATAACTTCTGTTTTTGCTTCTGCTACTATGTGTGATTATACTTCTTTGTGGTCTATATGACCTACACAAATGGGGGTCACATGTGCCTGTGCAGTGCACGATTCAGAACCTTCTAGAGCAGTATGACATGTTTCCCTACCTTTTCCCTACCTTTTAAAAAGAAAACTCTTGTCATTCTCTTTCATCCTTCTCTTTTTCTGATGGCTCTAGTTGGAAAGAGGCAGATGTCTCTTTAAGAAAGTAAAAGAAAACATCAGATTCCTCCTCTCAAATTCCACAATGAAAGGAAAACAGGATATAAATAAACTAAGTGCACATACACAAACAGAGAGGAAAAGCTTCCATTCTAACAACCTAGCTACATAGTGCAGGCTCCCACAGTAAATTCTTTCTTCAGTCTGAGCCCAGTACAAGAATTAATATGCAGAAGTTTTCAGATTACCTGTTTTCTGATGGAACATTACTGTTGGAGATAAATTACATCTTTGCCCCTTACAACAAAATTTTAAGAATAATTTTAAGGTAATTATCATATCTTACTATACATGCCTGGATAGATACAGACACACACACACACATTTCAGCCTTCTGGCTACTGTGTCTTACACACTAAAAGGTTTCGGGTGACATCCAAATCATTTTGATACATATTGGGGCATGGAACTTCTCATCCTCTCTTGTAGAAGTTTCCAAAGAGATGATCATGTTAGTCTATTGCAGCACAAAAAGGAAGGAGTGGAAAGGAGCAATCTAGCAGCATGCTTTAAGACTGGTTTATTTTAACATGAGTTTCCCTAGATTTTAATCCATAAGAAAATGAAATATATGGATAAATTCCAGTCTGTTAGCAGAGTTATGAACAAAGACCATGGTTTCTTGGAACGTTACATATATCAGTATGTATTTCCTCACAATCAGAAATGTAACGAAATAATTCTTCCCAACAAAGCTCTAACTTTGAGGGAACTGACTCTTGGTAAACAGATTTATTGTGTTCACACTTGAGTACACGGACCAGCTTGACAGTCCTATATCATCTTGCACAACTATTTGAAGATTTATAGTCAGTGTCATAAAAATATATCTTTCTATATCTTATTATGTTTTGATCCTACATCTGTACATGTTGAGAATATACCATAGTTTGATATTAGCTCCATCAGTGTAGCTGAAGAAGTAGATTGCAATCAATGAAAGCTCATGCTAAAATAAACCAGTCTGAAGGTGCTACTAGATACTCCCAATCACCTTTCCTTTTGTCTTCTCACTCTCCATTTGTTGGACTACAGCCAGCATAGCGCAAGCCAACTCTGCCAGTGAAGTGGGATCCTGGGACCTGCAGTCCAACAACATCTGGAAGGCCATGGAGTATTGAATCCTGGTGGGTTTTTTTTTTTTTTTTGATAATGTGAATAAAAGATGTTAAGTGTGGGAGTCTTGCGTCTGTCATTTTAAGTGCATCTCTGACCTGTCAACACACTTGAAAAATTCCCGTCTCATGAAGATACCAGCATTAAAGTTCCTTAAAGTATCTGTTTAAACTCAAGTGTAATCATCAGCTCATAGGAAGTCTCATCCCTTTCAGCCTTCCCCCAGCTGTGTACAGTGCTTCCTGCCTTGGGCCTGAATGTAACCAGCTTTTTCCACCTGCAGACCCTTGAGCAAGGAACACTGTGTGTGTGACTTAGAGCACTGCCTTCAGGACGACTTGCTTGGTTGCTACTGTTTTTGAGTGGCTGGGTTTGCTTGCTGTTTCCACCCTGCACACCCTTCCTTCTCTCCCTGCTTGTCTGTGTCATGCAGAGGAAGGCACACAAAGCTGACAGGTTTCCCTCAGAGCAAATAGAAGCTCCAGTACTGCCTTCAGGGCTCTGACCTTTTCCTCACAGTAAATCGAAAAGAGGCTCAATTTGCCATACAAGGGGCTTTAGATAGGCTAGTAT